>OZ014523.1:567194935-568565435 GCA_963966055.1 Lathyrus aphaca
GTTTCGGTCAAAAAAATCAAATTAAATCGAGGACTGTTCGAAATGATACGAAACTTTTATGATCCTTTATATATGTTACGAGTGAAGGTTATGATCGAAGTACGCCCAAAAATTCATCCGAAAGTTACATTCTATGAAACTTTTCAAAATGTAAGTTCCGGTCAAAAAATCATAATATATTATACACTAGTTTATACTAGTTTCGGTCAAAAAATACAATTAAATCGAGGAATGTGCGTAATGATACGAAACTTTTTAGATTCTTTATATATGTTACGAGAGAAGGTAATGTTGGAAGTCCATGCGAAAATTAGATTCTATGAAACTTTACAAAATGCAAGTTTTGATCAAAAACTCATAATATATTATACACTACTTTATACTAGTTACGGTCAAAAAATCAAATTAAATCGAGGACTGTTCAAAATGATACGAAAATTTTTTGATTCTTTATATATGTTACGATAGAAGGTTATAATCGAAGTCAGCCAAAAAATTCATCTGAAAGTAACATTTTAAGAAACTTTTCAAAATGCATGTTTCGGTCCTAAAATCATAATATATTATACGCTAGTTTATACTAGTTTCGGTCAAAAAAATCAAATTAAATCGAGGACTGATCGATATGATACGAAGGTTATGATCAAAGTCTATGCAAAAATTCATCTGAAAGTTACATTCTATGAAACTTTTCAAAATGTAAGTTTCGGTCAAAAAATCATAATATATTATACACTAGTTTATACTAGTTTCGGTCAAAAAATTAAATTAAATCGAGAAATATGTGTAGTGATACGAAACTTTTTACATCCTTTATATATGTTACGAGAGAAAGTTATGTTGGAAGTCCATGCAAAGATTCATCCGAAAATTAGATTCCATGAAACTTTTCAAAATGCAAGTTTTGATTAAAGAATCATAATATATTATACACTACTTTATAGTAGTTTCGGTCAAAAAATCAAATTAAATCAAGGATTGTTTGAAAAGATACAAAAAATTTCTAATCCTTAATATATGTTACGTGAGAAGGTTATGATCGAAGTCAGGGAAAAATTCAACCGAAATTTACATTCTATGTAACTTTTCAAAATGCAAGTTTTGGTCAAAAAAGCATAATATATTATACACTTGTTTATACTAGTTTCGGTCAAACAATCAAATTAAATCAAGGATTGTTCGAAATGATACGAAACTTTCCAGATCCTTTATCTATGTTATGAGATAAGGTTATGATGGAAGTCCATGCAAAAATTCATCCGAAAATTAGATTCTATGAAACTATTCAAAATGCATGTTTTGGTCAAAAAATCATAATATATTATATACTAGTTTATACTAGTTTCGATCAAAAAAGCAAATTAAATCGAGGAATGTTCGTAATGATACGAAACTTTTCAGATCCTTTATATATGTTACGAGAGAAGGTTATGTTGGAAGTCCATGCAAAAATTCATTCGAAAATTAGATTCTATGAAACTTTTCAAAATGCAAGTTTTGATCAAAAAATCATTATATGTTATACACTACTTTATACAAGTTTCGGTCAAAAAATCAAATTAAATCAAGGATTGTTTGAAATGTTACAAAACTTTTATAATCCTTTATATATGTTAAGAGAGAAGGTTATAATCGAAGTCCTCAAAATTATTCAACCGAAAATTACATTCTATGAAACTTTTCAAAATGCAAGTTTTGGTCAAAAAATCATAATATATTATGCACTTGTTTATACTAGTTTCGGTCAAAAAATCAAATTAAATCGAGGACTGTTTGAAATGATACAAAACTTTTAAGATCCTTTATATATCTTAAGAGCGAAGGTTATGATCGAAGTCCAAGCATAAATTCATCTGAATGTTACATTCTATGAAACTTTTCAAAATGCAAGTTTCGGTCAAAAATCATAATATATTATTCACTAGTTTATTCTAGTTTCGGTGAAAAAAAATCAAATTAAATCGAGGAATGTTCGAAATGATACGAAACTTTTCAGATCCTTTATATATGTTATGAGAGATGGTTATGATGAAGTCCATGCAAAAATTCATCCGAAAGTTAGATTCTAAGATAATTTTCAAATTGCAAGTTTCGATCCAAAAATCATAATATATTATACACTACTTTATAATAGTTTCGATCAAAAAATCAAATTAAATCGAGGACTGTTAGAAATGATACGTAACTTTTCTGATCCTTTATATATGTTACGAAAGAAGGTTATGATCGAAGTCCTCCAAAAAATTAATCTGAAAGTTACATTCTAAGAAACTTTTCAAAATGCATGTTTCGGTCCAAATATCATAATATATTATACACTAGTTTATACTAGTTTCGGTCAAAAAAATCAATTGAAATCGAGGACTGATCGATATGATTTGAAACTTTTAAGATCCTTTATATATCTTATGAGATAAAGTTATGATCGAAGTCCGCGATAAAATTCAACCGAAAATTACATTCTATGAAACTTTTCAAAATGCAAGTTTTGGTCAAAAAATCATAATATATTATACACTTGTTTATACTACTTTCGGTCAAAAAATCAAAATAAATCGAGGATTGTTGTAAATGATATGAAACTTTCCAGATCCTTTATATATGTTATGAAAGAAAATTATGATGGAAATCCAAGCAAAAATTCATCCTAAAGTTACATTCTAAGCAACTTTTCAAAATGTAAGTTTCGGTCAAAAAATCATAATAAATTATACACTAGTTTATACTAGTTTCGGTCAAAAAATCAAATTAAATCGAGGAATGTGCGTAATGATACGAAACATTTTAGATCTTTATATATGTTACGAGAGAAGGTTATGTTGGAAGTCTATGCAAAAATTCATTCGTTAAATAGATTATATGAAACTTTTAAAAATGCAAGTTTTGATCAAAATATCATAATATATTATACACTACTTTATACTAGTTTCGCTCAAAAACTCAAATTAAATCAAGGACTGTTTGAAATGATACAAAACTTTTCTAATCCTTTATATATGCTACGAGAGAAGGTTATGATCGAAATTCGCGAAAAAATTCAACCGAAAATTATATTCTATTAAACTTTTCAATATGCAAGTTTTGTTCAAAAATCAAAATATATTATACACTTGTTTATACTAGTTTCGGTCAAAAAATCAAATTAATCTGAGGATTGTTCAAAATGATACGAAACTTTCTAGATCCTTTATATATGTTATCAGAGAATGTTATGATGGAAGTCCATGCAAAAATTCATCCGAAAAATTAGATTCTACGAAACAATTCAAAATGCATGTTTTGGTCAAAAAATCATAATATATTATACACTAGTTTATACTAGTTTCAATCAAAAAATCAAATTAAATCGAGAACTGTTCGTAATGATACGAAACTTTTAAGTTTGCTTTATATATGTTACGAGAGAAGATTATGTTGGAAGTCCATGCAAAAATTCATCCGAAAATTAGATTCTATGAAACTTTTCAAAATGCAAGTTTCGATCAAAAAATCATAATATATTATACACTAATTTATACTAGTTTCGGTCAAAAAATCAAATAAAATCGAGAAATGTTCGAAAATGATACGAAACTTTTCAGATCCTTTATATATGTTACGAGAGAAGGTAATGTCTGAAGTCCATGCAAAAATTCATACGAAAGTTATATGCTATGAAACTTTGCAAAATGCAAGATTCAGTCAAAAAATCATAATATGTTATACACTACTTTATACTTGTTTCGGTGAAAAAATCAAATTAAATCGAGGACTGTTCGAAATGATACGAAACTTTGATGATCCCTTATATATGTTACGAGAGAAGGTTATGATGGAAGTCCATGCCAAAATTCATCCGAAAGTTATATTCTATGAAACTTTTCAAAATGCAAGTTTCGATCAAAAAATCATAATATACGATAAACTAGTTTATACTAGTTTCGGTTAAGAAAATCAAATTAAATCAAGGAATGTTCAAAATGAAACGAAACTACTCAAATCCTTTATATATAAGACGAGAGAAAGTTATGATCGAAGTCCATGCAAAAATTCATCCGAAAATTACATTCTAAGAAACTTTTCAAAATGCATGTTTCTGTCAAAAAATCATAATAACTTATACACTAGTTTATACTAGTTTCTGTCAAAAAATCAAATTAAATAGATAACTTATCGAAATGATACGAAACTTTTAATATCCTTGATATATCAAAGTCCTTGCAAAAATTCATCCGAAAGTTACATTCTATTAAACTTTTCAAAATGTAAGTTTCGGTTAAAAAAGCATAATATATTATACACTAGTTTATACTAGTTTCGATCAAAAAATCAAATTAAATCGAGGACAGTTCGAAATGATACAAAAATTTAAAGATCCCTTATATATCTTAAAAGCGAAGGTTATGATCGAAGTCCATTCAAAAATTCATCGGAAAGTTACATTCTATGAAAATTTTCAAAATACAAGTTTCGGTCAAAAAATAATAAAATATTATACACTAGTTTATACTAGTTTCAGTCAAAAAATAAAATTAAATCGAGAAATGTTCAAAATTATACGAAACTTTTCAGATCCTTTATATATGTTACGAGAGAAGGTTATGTTGGATGTCCATGCAAAAATTCATGTGAAAATTAGATTCTATGAAACTTTTCAAAATGCAAGTTTTGATCAAAAAATCATAATATATTACACACTACTTTATACTAGTTTCAGTCAAAAAAAACAAATTAAATAGAGGACTGTTTAAAATGGTACAAAACTTTTCTAATCCTTTATATATGTTATGAGAGAAGGTTATGATCAAAGTCCGCGAAAAAATTCAACCGAAAATTACATTCTATGAAAATTTTCAAAATGCAAGTTTCGGTCAAAAAATCATAATATATTATACACTAGTTTATACTAGTTTCGGTGAAAATATCAAATTAAATTGAGGAATGTTCGAAATGATACGAAACTTTTCAGATCCTTTATATATCTTAAGAGCGATGGTTATGATCGAAGTCCAAGAAAAAATTCCTCTGAAAATCGTAATATATTATTCACTAGTTTATACTAGTTTCGGTCTAAAAATCAATTAAATTGAGGAATGTTCAAAATGCTACAAAACGTTTCAGATAATTTATATATGTTACGAGAGAAGGTTATGTTGGAAGTCCATGCAAAAATTCATCCGAAAATTAGATTCTATAAAACTTTTCAAAATGCGAGTTTCGATCAAAAAATCATAATATATTATACACTAGTTTATACTAGTTTCGGTCAAAAAATAAAATTAAATCAAGGACTGTTCGAAATGATACGAAACTTTTCTGATCATTTATATATGTTAAGAGAGAAGGTTATCATCGAAGTCCATGAAAAATTAATCCTAAAATTAGATTCTATGAAACTTTTCAAAAGCAAGTTTCAATCAAAAAATCATAATATATTATACACTAGTTTATATTTGTTTCGGTGAAAAAATCAAATTAAATAGAGGACTGTTCGAAATGATACGAAACTTTTATGATCCTTTATATATGTTAAGGGAGAAGGTTATGATGGAAATCCATGCGAAAAATTCATCCGAAAATTACATTCTATGAAACTTTTCCAAATGCAATATTTGGTCAAAAAATCATAATATATTATACACTAATTTATACTTGTTTCGGTCAAAAATTAAATTAAATCGAGGACTGTTCGAAATGATAAGGAACTTTTCTGATCCTTTATATTTGTGACGAGAGAAGGTTATGATCGAAGTCAATAAAAAAATTCATCCGAAAATTACATTCTATGAAACTTTTCAAAATGAAAGTTTCGGTCAAAAAATCGTAATATATTATACACTAGTTTATACTAGTTTAGGTCAAAAAAATAAAATTAAATCGAGGACTGTTTGAAATGATACGAAACTTTTAAGATTGTATATATATCTTACGAGCGAAGGTTATGATTGAAGTCCATGCAAAAATTCACCCGAAAGTTACATTCTATGAATCTTTTTAAAATGCAGGTTTCGGTCAAAAAATCATAATATATTATACACTAGTTTATACTAGTTTAGGTCAAAAAATCAAATTAAATCGAGGAATGTTCGAAATGATATGAAACTTTTCAGATCCTTTATATATGTTACGAGAGAAGGTTATGATGGAAGTCCATGCAAAAATTCATCCGAAAATTAGATTCTATGAAACTTTTCAAAATGCAAGATTCGGTTAAAAAATCATAATATATTATACACTAATTTATACTAGTTTCGGTCAAAAATTCAAATTAAATCGAGGACTGTTTGAAATGATATTCAACTTTTCTGATCCTTTATATATGTTACGAGAGAAGGTTATGATGGAAGTCCATGCAAAAATTCATCCGAAAATTAGATTCTATGAAACTTTTCAAAATGCAAGTTTATATCAAAAAATCATAATATATTATAAACTAGTTTATACTAGTTTCGGTCAAAAAATCAAATTAAATCTAGGAATGTTCGAAATGATACGAAACTATTCAAATCCTTTATATATGTGACGAGTGAAGGTTATAATCGAAGTCCATGCAAAATTGCATCCGAAAATTACATTCTATGAAACTTTTCAAAATGCAAGTTTCTGTCAAAAACTCATAATATTATACACTAGTTTATACTAGTTTAGGTCAAAAAATCAAATTATATTGAGGACTGTTCGAAATGACACGAAACTTTTAAGATCCTTTATATATGTTACGGGAGAAGTTTATGATCGAAGTCCATGCAAAAATTCAGCCGAAAATTACATTCTATGGAACTTTTCAAAATGCAGGTTTTGGTCAAAAAATCATAATATATTATACTCTTGTTTATACTAGTTTTGGTCAAAAAATCAAATTAAATCGAGGAATGTTCGAAATGATACGAAACTTTTCAGATCCTTTATATATGTTACGAGAGAAGGTTATGATGGAAGTCCATGCAAAAATTCATCTGAAAGTTATATTCTATGAAACTTTTCAAAATGCAAGATTCGGTCAAAAAATCATAATATATTATACACTAATTTATACTAATTTCGTTGAAAAAAATCAAATTAAATCGAGGACAGTTCGAAATTGAGTATTCATTCAGGAGCTACGATGATGTATCGGGACTTAAAGAAGTTATTTTTGTGGTTTGGCATGAAGAGAGATATTGCGCAATTTGTGTATGTTTGTTTGGTGTGTCATAAGTCGAAAGTGGAGCATCAGAAACCTTCGGGATTGATGCAACCGTTGGAAATTCCAGAATGGAAGTGGGATAGTATTGTGATGGATTTTGTTACTATTTTTCCAAATACGGCAAGAGGATTTGATTCTATTTGGGTGGTTGTGGATAGACTTACAAAATCTGCACACTTTATTCCTATTAATATGAGTTTTCCGTTGACGAAGTTGGCCGAGATTTACATCAGGATAATGGTGAAAATACATGGTGTTCCATCGAGTATAGTGTTGGATAGAGATCCAAGATTTACATCTGAATTTTGGAAAAGTTTGCAAGAGGTTTTGGGTTCATATTTGAAATTGAGTTCGGCTTATCATCCGCAGACGAACGGTCAGTCAGAAAGGACGATTCAGACTTTGGAAGATTTGTTGAGAACTTGTGTGTTGGAACAAGGTGGTTCGTGGGATACTCATTTTCCATTGATTGAGTTCATGTACAATAATAGTTACCATTCTAGTATTAGAATCGCGCCGTTTAAAGCTTTGTATGGTAGAAGGTGTATAACACCTTTATGTTGGTATGAAACTGGTGAAAATGTGGTGCTTGGACCTAAAATTGTACAGCAGACTACCGAGGCAACTCAGATGATCCGTAAAAAGATGAAAGTGTCTCAGAGTAGACTGAAAAAGTTATCATGATAACCGGAGAAAAGAATTATAATTTTCTGAAGGTGATCATGTATTTTTTAGGGCTAATCTAATGACAGGTGTTGACTGTGCCTTGAAATCAAAGAAGTTGGATCCTAAGTTCATTGGAGCATATCAGATTTTGCAGAGAGTTTGTACTGTTACGTACAGGGTGGTGTTGCCTCCAGAGGTTTCGAATTTTCATGATGTGTTTCATGTGTCACAACTTTGAAAGTAAGTGTCTGACCCATCTCATGTTATTCAGAGAGATGAGGTGCAGGTTAGAGAGAATCTTACTGTGGAAGAGATGCCGATAAGAATTGAGGATCTCAAAATGAAGCAACTCAGAGGTAAATATATTTCTCTAGTGAGAGTAGCTTGGGGTGGAGCTGCTGGTGGGAGTGTAACCTGGAATCTAGAAAGCAGGATGCGGGAGTCGTATCCGAAACTTTTCTCATCAGGTACATTTTCGAGGACGAAAATATTCTAAGTGGGGGAGAGTTGTAACACCCCATTTTTAATATTTAATTGTCGGGTATTTTTTTGTTTGTGTTGGCCTTAGTTAAGGCGTGTGTCATATTACTTTTTGTGTTGTGTCCTAGTGGGACGGGTATAATCGGATGTGATTAGTAATAGAGAGGGTGTGGATGCTAATAAGACCATTTTTTCACTATTTTTATTACTATTAATTATTTTTTTAAAACCAATATTAGTAAATATTAGAATTAAAATTAATATTATTAATAATTGGATTAAGGGGCAGTTTAGTAATGTATTAAGAAAGGGTTAATAGTGAATTAGTAAAAACAGAAAAAGGAGTAGAACGATAAATCATGAAAAATTGGTGAGAAGAGCAAAGGGGCTAGGAAGGAAGAACTTCATCTAGGGCATTCAACCTTGAGGAAATTCGCGGGATTTTTCACCCAATTTGAGGTAAGGGGGAGAACGGTTTAAATTCAGGTGATTTAACATGATGGGTAGTTGGGGGTATCCTTCCCTCTTAGGGATTTTTGTTATTCGTGATGTTTATGATGAATCTGTGAATTGTATGATGTTTGTACGAATTTGCGTTTGTGATGATGATTTTGATGACGATCGGTTGATATATTGATGTTGTTGTTCTGATGAATCCATGAAATATGATGAATATTGTTGTTGTTGATGGACTGAGTAGATTGTAGATCTAGAACGAAAATTAATCAGATTATGGTAACATAGATGAAAGATAGATGAAGATTGGAGAGTAAAATTGGTGTAAAAACTATTTTAGGATGGGTATGAACCACGGAATCAATTGGAATGAGGTATAGATCTGAAATTATGCAGAAAACCCAGAAAACGCATTGTTTCTGCCCATATGCATATGGAATAGGCCAATATGTGTATGGAGGGCTTGAGATTGGGCCAATACGTGTATGGGGGTATAGCTACGCGTATTGGGGGCGTATGGGGTGTATAGGCCCAGGCCAATACGCGTATGGCCATTGTGTGGTGCAAAAACGTGCGGTTTTGCGACTTCTCTCCCGATTTCGCGTGTGTAGCCAATTCTTTTGGTGTGAGGTATTGAGATGAATCTTAAAACATTTTTAATTGAGATTTAACCTTGATATTGAATAATTGTTAGAAATTAGGTGGATTAATTTAGTCGGAGAATCGAATAAATCGCGTAAGGTGAATATAGGTGATCATCGATGGAAATTTCTTGTGCTTTGATCGGATGGATCGTGTAGATGTATAATATGGTGAATTATACATGATGTATGCTTTTACATTTTCATGCATATATTTTTTATTATTGTTGGGATGATCGGTCGGATGGACGAATATGATCATTCGTACTCCGTTACGGAGAGTGTGGGGATAATCATTGCCAGATGGATGTATGTGATTATTCGTGTTCGGTTGAATGAACAAAACCTTGTACCACATGCATTGTGTCGTGTCGAGTCACATTGCATAACTTATTGTTGTTTGTTGTGTATAACTATTTGTTATATTTGTTGTCGTGGATTATTGGTGAATGTTGTTGCGGTTGTTGTATGTGTGACGAACTACCTTGTATATGTTATATGCACTGTTTATATTTGAATTTGTTTCTCACCCCTTTGTTGTTGTTGTTGCGTATGTGCTTCTTTGGAAGTACAGATAATCCAGGTACTTAGAGTGTGTGGAGTAGTGTTGCTATGTTCGAGTCTTAGGATGCTCTGATACGTATCATGGGATGGTATTTACATTTGTTTTGTTTTATTTCCGTTACGTATTTGTTTCTTGAAATTGAATTATTTGAGGATTTATTGTTGAGACTGGCTTATTGCCTTCGTTGAGTTAAAAAGATAAATTTTCTGTTGTTTTAAGGAAGGACGTTTTGTTGGTTATTATTGTTGAAAATGTGGCATTCCACTTAACTCTGATTTTTTATATATAAATGTTAATTTTGTTTATTTGGGAAAGTGGGGTGTTACAATTGGTATCATAGCAGGTCGGTCCAACCAGCCAGATGTTGTGTCGAGTCAGTCCTTAGAATAGGGATTGTTGTTGTGTTCTAACTTGTAGTGGTTGTGATAGTTGACTGTATAGTAACTATGCCTACTTGTTTCAATTATGGTGAACAGGGTCATATCAGTACAACTTGTCAGAAACCGAAGAAGACCCAAGGAACCAGTGGAAAAGTGTTTGCATTAGTGGGAGCCCAATCCACTAACGAGGAGCGTTCTGTTAAAGGTACTTGCCTTATTAATAATACTCCTTTGGTTGCTATTATCGATACGGGTGTGACACACTCGTTTATTTCTGTTGATTGTGTGAAGAGATTAGGAATTTTTTTGTCTACTCTAGAACAGAGAATGACTATTGAAACTCCGTCTATTGGTTCTGTGATTACATCGTTAGTAGGTTTGAAGTGTCCGATCAGTATTTTTGACATGAATTTCTATGTGGATTTAATTTGTTTACCGCTTGGTAGTATAGATGTTATTCTGGGGATGAACTGGTTGGAATTCAACCAGGTCTATATTGACTGTTATAGGAAGAAGTTGTTGTTTCTTACTCCTGAAGAGGAAGTGTTGGTTAATTTGTTATCTACGAAAGAGTTGAGGACCTTGTTGGAAGATGAGGCGATGATGTTTGCATTATTCACGTTTTTATTTGTTGAAAGCAAAGTATCTATTATGGAGTTGACAATTGAGAATGAGTTTCTGGAAGTATTTCCTGATGATATTACGGAATTACCTCTGACGAGAGAAGTTGAGTTTACTATTGATCTTATTCCTGGTACAAGGCCTATTTCTATGGCATCGTACAGGATGTCTGCATCAGAGTTAGCTGAGTTGAAGACTCAGATTGGTGAATTTCTTAATAAGAAGTTTATTAAACCAAATGTGTCATCGTGGGGAGCTCTAGTGTTATTGGTGAAGAAGAAAGATGGTAGTATGCTTCTATGCATCGATTACTGTCAGTTGAACAAGGTGACCATTAAGAATAAGTATTTGCTTCCAAGGATTGATGATTTAATGGATCAGCTAGTTGGTGCTCGTGTTTTTAGTAAGATTGATCTGAGGTCAGGTTACCATCAGATTCAAGTGAAAGAAGGTGATATTCAGAAAACTGTGTTTAGAACCCGATATGGACATTATGAATATGTTGTGATGCCGCTTGGGGTGTCTAATGCGCCAGGTGTATTTATGGAGTATATGAATCGTATTTTCCATTCTTATTTGGATCAATTTATTGTGGTGTTTATCGATGATATACATATTTATTCTAAGAATGAAGATGATCATAAGGAACATTTGAGAGTTGCTTTGCAGGTGCTGAAAGATAACAACTTGTGTGTTAAGTTATCTAAGTGTGAATTTTGGCTTGATAATGTAAGTTTCTTAGGTCATGTTATTTTTGGTGATGGTATATCGGTGGATCCATCTAAGGTGAGCGATGTGTTGTAATGGGAACCTCCGAAGACTGTAATGGAGATTCGAAGTTTTCTTGGTTTAGCAGGTTATTATAGAAGATTTATTCATGGATTTTCTAATTTGGCGTTACCGTTGACTCGGTTGACTAGGAAGAGTCAAGTGTTTATTTGGAATGCAGCTTGTGAGGAAAGATTTGAGGAATTAAAGAAGAAATTAACTATGGCACCAGTGTTGATTTTACCAAGTCCTGGTGAACCTTTTGTTGTTTATTATGATGCGTCCAAGATGGGACTAGGTGGTGTATTAATTCAAGATGGTAAGGTAGTAGCTTATGCTTCTAGACAATTAAGAGTGCATGAAAGGAATTATCCTACTCATGATCTTGAACTAGCTGTAGTGGTTTTTGTGTTGAAGATTTGGAGGAATTATTTGTATGGGTCAAGATTTGAAGTGTTTAGTGACCATAAAAGTTTAAAGTCTTTGTTTGATCGGAAAAAGCTAAATATGAGGCAAAGAAGATGGTTAGAATTTCTGAAGGATTATGATTTTAATTTGAGTTATCATCCTGGTAAGGGTAATGTTGTAGAAGATGCTTTGAGTTGCAAGACAATTCATATGTCGGCGTTGATGGTGAAGGAATTGAAAATAATTGAACAGTTTAGAGATTTGAGTATGGTTTGCGAGATGACACCTGAGAGTGTTAGACATGGAATGTTGAAAGTGAATAATGATTTCTTAGATATTATTAAAGAGAATCAAAGACTTGATATGAAATTAGTTGACTTGATGCCTTCGGGAAATAATGATCCTAAAAGTGATTTCCAGGTGGATAATGTTGGTGTATTGAGGTTCCGGGGCAGAATTTGTGTATCGGACCATGTTGATCTAAAGAAAGCAATTTTAGAGGAAAGTCATCGTAGTAGCTTGAGTATTCATTCAGGAGCTATGAAGATGTATCAGAACTTAAAGAAGTTATTTTGATAGTTTGGCATGAAGAGAGATATTGCACAATTTGTGTATGTTTGTTTGGTGTGTCAGAAATCGAAAGTGGAGCATCAGAAACCTTCGGGATTGATGCAACCGTTGGAAATTCCAGAATGGAAGTGGGATAGTATTGCGATGGATTTTGTTACTATTTTGCCAAATACGGCAAGAGGCTTTGATTCTATTTGGGTGGTTGTGGATAGACTTACAAAATCTGCACACTTTATTCCTATTAATATGAGTTTTCCGTTGACGTAGTTGGCCGAGATTTACATCAGGATAATTGTGAAACTACATGGTGTTCCATTGAGTATAGTGTCGGATAGAGATCCAAGATTTACGTCTGAATTTTGGAAAATTTTGCAAGAGGTTTTGGGTTCAAAGTTGAAATTGAGTTCGGCTTATCATCCGCAGACGGACAGTCAGTCAGAAAGGACGATTCAGACTTTGGAAGATTTGTTGAGAACTTGTGTGTTGGAACAAGGTGGTGCGTGGGATACTCATTTTCCATTGATTGAGTTCACGTACAATAATAGTTACCATTCTAGTATTGGAATTGCGTCGTTTGAAGCTTTGTATGGTAGAAGGTGTATAATACCTTTATGTTGGTATGAAACTGGTGAAAATGTGGTGCTTGGACCTGAAATTGTACAGCAGACTACCGAGGCAATTCAGATGATCCGTGAAAAGATGAAAGTGTCTCAGAGTAGACAGAAAAGTTATCATGATAACCGGAGAAAAGAATTAGAATTTTCTGAAGGTGATCATGTAATTTTTAGGGTTAATCTAATGACAGGTGTTGGTCGTGCCTTGAAATCAAAGAAGTTGGATCCTAAGTACATTGGACCATATCAGATTTTACAGAGAGTTGGTACTGTTACGTACAGGGTGGCGTTGCCTCCAGAGGTTTCGAATTTGCATGATGTGTTTCATGTGTCACAACTTTGAAAGTAAGTGTCTGACCCATCTCATGTTATTCAGAGAGATGAGGTGCAGATTAAACAGAATCTTACTATGGAAGAGATACCGATAAGAATTGAGGATCGCAAAATGAAGCAACTCAGAGGTAAATAGATTTCTCTGGTGAGAGTAGCTTGGGGTGGAGCTGCTGGTGGGAGTGTAACCTGGGATCTAGAAAGCAGGATGCGGGAGTCGTATCCGGAACTTTTCTCATCAGGTACATTTTCGAGGACGAAAATATTCTAAGTGGGGGAGAGTTGTAACACCCCATTTTTAATATTTAATTGTTGGGTATTTTTTTTCTGTGTTGGCCTTAGTTAAGGCGTGTGTCCTATTACTTTTTGTGTTGTGTCCTAGTGGGACGGGTATAATCGGGTGTGATTAGTAATAGAAAGGGTGTGGATGTTAATAAGACCATTTTTTCACTATTTTTTTTATTATTAATTCTTTTATAAAAACTAATATTAGTAAATATTAGAATTAAAATTAATATTATTAATAATTGAATTAAGGGGCATTTTAGTAATGTGTTAAGAGAGGGTTAATAGTGAATTAGTAAATATGGAAAAAGGAGTAGAACGATAAATCGTCAAAAATTGGTGAGAAGAGCAAAGGGGCTAGGAAGGAAGAACTTCATCTAGGGCATTCAACCTTGAGGAAATTCGCGGGATTTTTCACCCAATTCAAGGTAAGGGGGTGAGCGGTTTAAATTCAGGTGATTTAACATGATGAGTAGTTAGGGGTATCCTTCCCTCTTAGGGATTTTTGTTATTCATGATGTTTATGATGAATCTGTGAATAGTATGATGTTTGTAGAAATTTGAGTTTGTGATGATGATTTTGATGACGATATGTTGATATATTGATGTTGTTGTTCTGATGAATCCATGAAATATGATGAATATTGTTGTTGTTGATGAACTGAGTAGATTGTAGATCTAGAACGAAAATTAATCGGAATATGGTAACATAGATGAAAGATAGATGAAGATTGGAGAGTAAAATTGGTGTAGAAACTATTTTAGGACGGGTATGAACCACATAATCGATTGGAATGAGGTATAGATTAGAAATTATGCAGAAAACCCAGAAATTAGAGTTGTTTCTGCCCATACGCGTATGGACTAGGCCAATACGCGTATAGAGGGCTTGAGATTGGGCCAATACGCGTATGGGGCATAGATATGTGTATTGGGGGCGTATGGGGCGTATAGTCCCAGGCCAATACGCGTATGGCCAGTGTGTGGGGCAAAAACGCGTGGTTTTGCGACTTCTCTCCCGATTTCGCGTGTGTAGCCAATTCTTTTTGTGTGAGGTATTGAGATGAATCTTAAAACATGTTTAATCGAGATTTAACCTTTGTATTGAATAATTGTTGGAAATTAGGTGGATTAATTTAGTCGGAGAATCGATTAAATCACGTGAGGTGAATATAGGTGATCATCGATGGAAATTGTGTTATGCTTTGATCGGATGGATCGTGTAGATGTATAATATGGTGAATTATACATGATGTATGCTTTTACATTGTCATGCATACATTTGTTGATTATTATTGGGATGATCGGCCGAATGGGCGAATACGATCATTCATACTCCGTTACGGAGAGTGTGGGGATAATCATTGTTGGATGGGTGTATGTGATTATTCGTGTTCGATTGAATGAACAAAATCGGGTACCACATGCATTATGTCGTTTCGAGTCACATTGCATAACTTATTGTTGTTTGTTGTGTATAATTATTTGTTGTATCTGTTGTTGTGGATTATTGGTGAATGTTGTTGCGATTGTTATTGTATGTGTGAGGAACTACCTTGTATGCACCGTTTATATTTGAATTTGTTTCTCACCCCTTTGTTATTGTTGTTGCGTATGTGCTTCTTTAGAAGTACAGATAATCCAAGTACTTAGAGTGTGTTGAGTCGTGTTGCTGTGTTCGAGTCTTAGGATGCTCTGATACGTAACACGAGATGGAATTTACAATTGTTTTATTTTATTTCCATTAGGTATCTGTTTCTTGAAATTGAACTTTTTGAGTATTTATTGTTGAGACTGGCTTATTGCCTTTGTTGAGTTAAAAAGATAAATTTTTCGCTGTTTTAATGAAGGACGTTTTGTTGGTTATTATTGTTGAAAACGTGGCATTCCACTTTAAACTCTGATTTTTTTTATATATAAATGTTAATTTTGTTTATTTGGGAAAGTGGGGTGTTACAAGCGGTATCTAGCAACACATCACTGCTATCCAAGTCACAAAATTGTCATGTGATCTGACAAAACCTTTTGCCCTTATGTTTATATTGAACACAAGGCATATATTGTGTCATCCTTGTCCAGTTCAATATTGGACCCTTAGACATTTATCCAATTATGCAAGATGGGAAAATTCTATCTAGGCTACTCATGTCCCTCAGCATGTTTTATGAAGTACCCATCAACTATCTTTATGATCATCCAGTTACGGGCAACGTTTTATCAACAATAAAGTACTTGACTCTACATCTAGGGTCCATAGTAGTTTCAGGTCGAAGGGTGGTATACATCACTATTACCATGAGAGTAACTTATGACACTTTGCATAACATTCTATGTAGTACTCTCATAGTGGGTCTATCCAGTATAAATATTACTCCTAATATTTATACCTATGTCAAGACTTGATAACTTCTTATCCATGAGATGTGATCATCAATCTATCTGCATAATAGTCTTAATGCTTTAAGGCTGTCTCATTTCACATTGAAGCTCAACTATGGATGCTTAGTGGAATCTCATGATTAAGTCACACTTAATATTTCATAAAATGAACTAGCTATTCTAGGGACTTTATCATTTTGGAAAAACAAACATTATAAAGAAATATCTTTTATTATTAATAAATAACTCGATACAAGTACCAAAAATATTGGCCTCTAGGGCTTACACCAACATTTTTTGCATGGACTTCCCTCATAATCTTCTTTCGTAACTTATAGAAAGGATCTGAAAAGTTTCGTACCATTTCGAACAGTATTCGATAAAATTGTATTTTTAGACCGAAACTAGTATAAAATAGTGTATAATTATTATGAATTTTTTTACCGAAACTTGCATTTCGAAAAGTTTCTTAGAATCTAATTTTGAGATGATTTTTGTGCATGGACTAACCTCATAACCTTTCCTCATAACATATAGAATGAATCTGAAAAGTTTCGTATCTTTTCGAATAAGCCTCGATTTAATTTGATTTTTTTACTGAAACTAGTATAAACTAGTGTATAATATATTATGATTTTTTGACCGAAACTTGCATTTCGAAAAGTTTCATAGAATCTAATTTTGAGATGATTTTTTGCATGGACTTCCCTCATAACCTTCTCTCGTAACATATAGAAAGGATCTAAAAAGTTTTGTATCATTCGAATATAGTTCCCTCGCATTATTTGAATTTAAAATCACATGCGTCGAACACCTTCAGTAGTGTTTGGTCGAACTATATCTCCAAATACTTGGAAATATTCTAAATTCATGAACTCATCTTTTCCTTACGCAAGCGTATCTTCGACTTTGGTCTTCAACAATGGTTCAGTCGAAACCTTGTGAATCTCCTCAAAAAATATAATTCTTAAATTACTTCACTTTAAAAATAACATGAGCGTTGAAATTAGGAGCTAACAATTTCTAGTATTTTAACAAAGTGTTGTGTAAATACCTGAAATTTTGATGATTTCTGGTAAAAAATACTGGATATTTACAAATTTTCGGTATTTAGTACTTAAAATTTTCCAAATTTCCGGTATAAAAACGTAAATATGCTCAAATATGCGCATAATAATGTATCGGAAATTTCAAATATTCTATCGAAAATTTCGAAATCTAAGATAAAAAAAAAAGTGAAATTTTTTGGAAAAATAGTAAAATTTTAAAGTAAATATTAATAAGAGTTTTTTGGAAAGATTGAAAAATTGGGGGTGTCAACTATAAAATGCGGTGGCAAGTTAAATTCTCCAATTTCAAGTCTGGTGGCTTTTCTTTTGAGCAAAGGATGAAATTTTGATTTTGATTGAAAATTAAAACTTCGATAGGCTCTTTAAAGTAAAGCTTTTTCAGATAGCGTTTCAAGTTCATGCATTAGGGATACAAACATTGAAAAAAGGTGGATATAATGAGTTTCCTTCAATGAAATGAGGAGGCAACTTCAGCGTTCCTATGAACTTTATGCCATCCTTATTGATAAAAGCTCAAGTTTTGGACTTGGTGTTTTGCCTATATATTCTTACTTGGTTTGGCAGTGAAATATAAGACCTCTACAAATGTTCAAAACTAGTTTGACCAAGAACCAGCAAAGAATTTTGATCGTGTTTCCATCCTTTATAATTATTTAAACCCAGCAATCAGATCATATCAGATTCAGTACATCTAAAAAGGAATGGATTGATTAAGTAACAAACATGAGATAGCGGAATCAGATCTTGTTGGAATTCATTGTCTTATCACATACAACACAGTAGTTTACATTTTACACACTATGTTCCCTGACCATTCAGAAAATGTGTCAACTGGGTCTAAAGCATAAGCACGATACCAATCAATAACATATATAAGCTTGAAAGCTCTTATTTCACTGACTAACTCAATTCCAGAAACCAATTTGCAAGGCCTAAATAACTTATTCAGCGAGGAGGTTCCACACTAGGATGCTACAGCACTTGTTTCTTCATTCAAGAAAAGGGTAGTCAGTATAACCAACAACTGGATCAGAAATGTAGAATGTCTCCCTGTTGTACTTGTTGAGAGGAGCATCAAGTGCAAATCTCTTTGGCAAATCTGGATTAGCTAAAAACCAACGACCATAAACAACAAGGTCTGCTCTGTTTTCAGCTATGGCCTTAATCCCATCAGGTCGAGTGTAACCTCCTGCAACCAAGAAAGTGCCCTTGAAGGCTTTCCTCATTGGCACAAGGGTGTGAGGGCATTCAGTTATTTCATGAACAGTTTTCATTCTTGGTTCCACCACGTGACAATATAGAATACCAAATTTATTGAGTGCATTAGCCATATAAAGTCCTAATTCTTTGGGATTGGAGTCTCCACATTCTGCATAATCAGCAAATGGTGATAATCTTATTCCCACTCTTTCTGCTCCTATCTCATTCGCTACAGCTTCAACAACTTCCAAAGCAAATCGACAACGGTTCTCAAGGGATCCACCATATTCATCAGTTCTGTCGTTCACTTTATCTTTCATGAATTGTTCAAGTAGGTAGCCATGAGCACCATGGAGTTCAACCCCGTCAAATCCTGCAATTCTCATCCCAATGAGTATGTTACATAATTGTAAAGTTTCCTAATGCACTCTCAGTGTCTGAAAAAAATTGTGCTATTATACATTAAAGCATTCATGAGTTTTTGAGAGATTTAAAAAGATCAGTGAATTTACCAGCTTCGATAGCATTTCTTGCAGCAAGTCTGAAGTCATTGACAATGCCTGGAATTTCATCCGTCCTTAGCCGCCTTGGTGGTGTGAATTTCACTTCATCAATGCCATTACTTCGGATTTGCGGTGTAAGTGGCTTGTCTGTAGATGATATTGGTGCTTGCCCATTTGGCTGATAAACTGTTGAGAATAACAAGGAAATGAGCATAAATTGAGTGTATACATCAAAAGCATGAACACATAGTTTCCCCTTAATAAAACTAAATTACAACATCCTCCCACTTCAATCATATCCATTTTACTGTAACCAATGGTAGACTCATGTTCAATTGATGCAAAAGGCAACATGGCATATTATTAACCAATAGTTTTGCTTGAGCTGCTCCATATATACAATTTGATCAAAGTTTCCTCACTAACGGTAATATGTGATATACTCCTTCCTAATGTCTTATGTTACTAACTTGCTGCATCAATTCTTTTCACAGTTGCGATATGATGAATATATTTGTCCAAAAAAACAGATAGCTGCAGGTAACTCAGAGCAATAGGATCAAATCAATATAATTTGTCATTTATGTTTTATGTCATGTAAAAAAAAACTATATTATGCATGTATGCAAAGAAAAGTGGATAACTTAATTGATAATTTGAGGAAATAGTACATACCAGAATCAGAAACTCTTCCAACATGCCAAATTTGACAAAAGAAGGTAGCACCTTTAGCATGAACAGCCTCCACAATAGGTTTCCAAGCCTCAACATGCTCTTTAGTCCATATACCTGGTGTGTCAGGATACCTTCACATAATAATATCCATGACAAAAGTAGTTTTTACTTATCTACAAAAAGAAACAAAAATGAAAGCATAATTTAGAAGAATGATTGAATTAGTTGTAATTATTTACCCTTGAGCAGTGTCAGAGACACCTGTAGCTTCTGTTATGAGAAGACCTCCATTAGAACCAATGGCTCTCTGAGAGTAATAGAGGATAGCATGAGGTTGAGGAACGTTTTTGTATGATCTCTGCCTTGTGAGTGGTGCCAAAACAACTCTGCAATCAATTGAGTAAATTACACAAACAGATGGTGAGTGAATGAGATTGAAATTAAAAGCAATGATTGAGTGAAAAGATAAAGATAGAAGTACCTGTGAGAGAGATTGAATTTGCCCATTTTGTATGGAGTAAGAAGAGGAATAGGATCAGATTCAACAACCCCAGCCATTTGGTTAACTTTACTAAAAAGGGAAAGATGAAATTGAATATGAAATTGAATATGAAGTTGAAGATGATTTGTTCTATTTTTATAGTGGAACTAAAAGTCCTGACGGTGGCTGTCATAACCCTCAATTTGTAGTTGTGACGTGGACATACACTTGCGAGTTCTAACTCTAGTTCAGTTGATAGTTATGCCGTGAAAAGACATTAGAGAGTTCGAACTCAAGTTCAGTTGATAGTTATGCTTTAAAAAGACATTAGATACAGAGACGTAAATTCAAATCCAAATATAGTTGATAGTTGTTTTATACAAGGACATCAAATACATGTAGGAGTGTGAGTTTGAATCCGAATCAAATTTTAGCATAATTGGTGGGGACTTTAAGAGAAAATATTTGTTATCTCCCAATCGTAACACCTTCGTTTGTAGCGAATTACCATATTTATCCTTTGAAAATAATGAATTTTGAGAGGATGTAGAGGATATTTTAAAAAATACCGGGAATTTCGAAATTCCCGGTAAGAAATATCAGAGATTTTGAAATTTCCGATAAGAAATATTGGGGATTTCGAGATCTCTGGATAAAATAAATATCGGGGATTTCAAAATTCTCAGTAAACCCCAAAAAATTTTACATATACAGATAATTTCAAATTCACGGTAGTATAAAAATTTTCATTTTTTTTTGAAAATTTTACAGTATCAAAAATTTCAAATACCTCAAAAGTTACGGAAAATTTTCAATAGTTCAAAAATTTTCAAAAAAAAAATTGAAAAACTTTACACTATCGATAATTTTAAATTTTCCTAAATTACACTTAATATCGGAAATTTGAAATTCTAGAAGAATTTTTTTTTTTTACTTTTAATCTAAATTTTTACAAGTACAATATTGGAATTATAAAATTTTGAGAATGGCCTGCGGTGATAGGTGGATTCGTGGAACTTTAATCAATACTTATTTAATTGGTGACGTGTGCCATTGCGTTGCATGGCAGTCCAATTTGACTCATTTGTTTGTGTGTGAGATCACAAAATCTTACACTATATGAAATAAATTATTGCTGATAATTAAATTAACAATTATAAGTAGCAATCATATAGTGTATAGTAGTTGGTCACTATATCACAACACAAATAATGGTGGCAAGTTTCATCAACCGAATAATTTGTCCCCACAGTGGAGGCTTTTCCTTTAGTAGAATTATTAGTAGTGCTATATTCATATTTTATTATGTGTGCTTTGATGGAATTGGATTCTAATATATTCATATTTAACAATGAGGAAATACAATGCACCTTGTCTGCAATTTACTCTTAATTTAATATGAGAGTGAGTGTTGAAAAAGAAAAAGTTTATAATAGTAATAGTAACTACATTTCAACGAAAAGGACAGTTACATTTCAACGGAAAGGACAGCCAACTCTGGTTCAAAAATTAATCCTCTTGTTAGCACATGTATATGATAGATATAGGTGAAAATAGGTCAGGCTAATAATAGGGACCTACAGACCAACCTACATAGGTTTAAGTCAGGCTAAGATTTTTCAATAAATAAAAAAGGCTTAAGGCTTTTTTATAAATCTAGTTAGTTAAAAAAAAGGTTGGGCCTCAACCCACGAAAATGCCTCTTAAACCCAACAGACCGGCCTATTTAAATAAATATGAATTTTTTTTTGTTATCACTATATTATGTATTGTACTTTAAATTAAAATACATAAATAAAAATTGGTTATCTTGGAGAACTTAAAAAAATAAGATGAAAACACCTTATAATTATGTTATAAGTTGTTTTCATAAGTTATCTTAAACAAATAGTCTCACAAAACTTAAGTTAATAGGTAAGATAAAATAAGTTAATGCAAATAAATATTTAATCTCATTGGTTTTTTAGTTTGTTAGTCTATTTAAACATTATTTTAATTATTTATTTAAATATGTCTAAAATAATAGGTTTTTATGTAGGCTAACCAGACCTTAAAAAAGACCAGACTCAGACCTAAAAAAAAACCTATGACAGACTACAGGCCAGACTTAGACTTCAATTTTTTTCAATTTTTTTTTGGTAGGTCAGGTCAGGACCTATGACAGACTACAGGCCAGACTTAGACTTCAATTTTTTTTTGGTAGGTCAGGTCAGGACCGGCCCAACTTAATCGGAGGTCCAAGGCGAATATTAAAATAAAGATTTTTTTTTCATTCACTATAATGAAAAAGTCTTTATATTAAATTGAAAAATATATTAAAAGAATATTTTATACCACAACCAAATTTGAACTCTAGACCTTTTTTTGAACAAGGATCTATTCACTAACCAATTATACCAAGTAAATAATTTGATCGAAATTTCGCTATTCTCAAAATATACTATAAAATATTTTTTTGAGGCCTAAATACTCTTTAGAAAAAATATTTTTTTATAAAATCCAAGACAAAAGTCTAGCCCGCCTTACCCTTGGTCCGGCCTTGGGCCAGACCTAGACTTGCCAAGCCTAACTTGACCTAGCCTATTTTCATCCCTAATGTCATTAAAATATCATACACAATATTAGATTTACAATATTAAAACTCAAAAGGTTAGAATGTTGTCACACATAATATATGAGAGAGAGAGAGAGGTATTAAAATATCATTTACACAATATTAGATTTACAATATTAAAACTCACATATTTTTATTATAACGGTTTTTTGTTGTGAAAGAAAGTTAGTTACAAAATATTTTTTCTCTTCCATCATCTTTAACTCAGTGTACCAATCATTTGTATCTAGAGTTCCGATTTAGATTTAGATTGGGAAACATAAGTGTACGTGAGACGTGTATGATTGATTTTGTTTTTGAAATTTATAGTTAATAGAAGTTCAAAATTGAAATTGAATCAAATTTCATGATTCTAAGTTATTGAGAAACACGAGTGATAGTGAAATTTGAGTGGTTTTGTACAAGAACGAAGATGAACACGGTGGAAACAGTAAACGTGTGTGATTGTTTACATATTTTTTTGGTCATGACGTTGTTTATGAAAGTGATTGGTTTTTCTATGAAATTTTTTGGTTGAAGGTGTTTATGAAAGTGATTGTTCTATGTGTTAATGAAGGGATGTGAAGGTAGTGTGATCATGAAGGTTTTGTTGTTCTTATGGAGATGATAAGGATTGAAGGTGAAGGTGATATACTGATAAAATGTTGAATGTGATAGAGTGAAGGTCATAATGATGCTAAATTGCAATGTTATGCGTGTGGTTTCTGTGTGCTATACTATATGTTTTTTCACTAAGTTTCCTCGTGTGAAATTACCTTTTCTTGTATCAACATATTGGACCCCGTTTTTACACTCAACAATTAGGTCAAATAAAAAAAGGGAAAAAAAAAATCAAATGTTGATCAATACAATATAAATAAATAAAAATGCAATAAAATTAAACATGGCATTTACTAATTGATTCATCTGCTTCGTGTTCCCACTACATCACAGCTAATTGATGCCTTTACTAAACCATTACATTCACCATCCTTGTCTAACATCTTGTCCAGGACTCCTCAACATTCATAATCCAACTTGAGAGGGATATTAATATATAGTTTAATTTCTCCTTTTAATCTCAGCCATACACAATATAATTTGTTAGTTAGATTATTTACTTGGTTGTTGGTTGTTATTCATCAATGTATATAATGGATATTGTTATCTTCTTTCAGTAATCAATGAAATCATTTCTTCTTTACAAGCTACACTCCAGTGGTTTTCGTTGAGTTTCATCATTGCAACATTAATAATAATCAAAATTAACAAGTTATTCTGAATGACTTGTCATGTGATTTAAACATTCTGTGTCCAACTACCGATTATTCATATGTTTTGCAACTCATAACTTGTTGCCAACAAGAAGATATGGTTAAAGTAAAGTCTAAATCACTTTCACCTTGAGTAACCTTGAGTTGGGTTTACAAGCCACTAATTAATCCCAAACACCTTAGATAACTTAATAATTACTACTTAGTAACTTACATCACAATTACATCACAATTCTTATTTCAATGGCCCGTTGCTTTTTTCCCTATAAGCTCCCTCTGTGAAAACTAATGTTATTCGAGGCACTGTTGAACACTAAATATTATATTGCAAAAAGGAATTCACATGGGAAAGTATAATATATGGAAGTTCCACCTTTGATGCAACAAAATGATTTCTTCATTCAAGAAATGGATAGTCAGTATAACCAACAACCGGATCAGGAATGTAGAATGTTTCTCTGTTATACTTGTTGAGAGGAGCATCCAGTGCAAATCTCTTTGGCAAATCTGGATTAGCTAAGAACAAACGACCATACGCAACAAGATCTGCCCTATTTTCAACTATTGCATTGATTCCTTCTTGTCTGTCATAACCTCCTGCAACCATGAAAGTGCCATTGAAAGCATTTCTCATTGGCACCAAGCTGTGACCAAATTTAGCTTCTTCATCAACAATGTCCATTCTTGGTTCCACCATATGACAATACAAAATACCATATTTATTCAGAGCATTTGCCATAAAAAGCCCCAATTCTTTTGGATTTGAGTCTCCACATTCTCCAAATTCAGAAAACGGTGATAATTTCACTCCAACTCTTTCTGCACCAATCTCATTTACAATAGCCTCAACAATTTCCAAAACAAATCTACATCGGTTCTCAAGGGACCCACCATATTCATCTGTTCTGTCATTTGCTTCATCCTTCATGAATTGCTCAAGTAGGTAGCCATGAGCCCCATCTAATTCAACCCCATCAAAACCTACCATTTGAACCACAACAAGTATTTAAAACTTAGAGTAAAAAAAGTGAATGTGTATAAATGAATGGAGTAATTACCAGCTTCCATAGCATTTCTTGCAGCAAGTCTAAAGTCATTGACAATATTAGGAATTTCTTCGGTTCTTAGTCTCCTAGGTTTTGTGAATTCTGATATTACAGCACCATCCCCTCTTGTTTGTTTTGTGAGTAACTTGTCAGTAGAAGAAACCGGTGCTTCTCCATTGGGCTGATATACTGTTGTGTAAAATAAAATAAAATAAAATAAAATCAGTGTTATTCATTTCATTCATTAACAAAAAAATATAAAAATCTATCAAACATATATACCAGATTGAGAAACCCTTCCAACATGCCAAAGTTGACAGAAGAAAGTACCGCCTTTGGCATGAACAGCATCCACGATAGGTTTCCACGCTTCCACTTGCTCTTTCGTCCATAAGCCGGGTGTGTTTGGATACCTTCTCAACAAGTAAATAAATATTGATTCATTCATTACTAGTTGTAGGAATTAAGTCTAAAATAAAGACAAAATCTAAGTAGCACAATTCTGTGTTGCAGTTGAAGCAAGCATGAAGAGCAGTAAAGAAAATGAAAAGTGTTGTTACCCTCTAGCAGATTCAGAGATGCATGTAGCTTCAGATATGAGAAAACCTCCATTAGAGGTTCTTTGAGAGTAATAGAGTATAGCATGAGGTTGTGGAACGTTGTTGTAAGATCTGGATCTGGTCAACGGTGACAAAACTACTCTGAAATTAAATTAATTATTCTAAATCAGAAGCAAAAATATTAATAATATTATTAAAATGGAATGAATATCTATATATATTTACCTATGAGCAAGATTAAATTTCCCCATCTTATAAGGAGTAAGAAGAGGAATGGGATCACCAGACATTTCCATTTGGTTAATAACTAATAAGAAAAATATAGACTTGAATATGAATATGAACTTGAATGCAATTTTTTCTCTTTGATGTGGGTATTACTTTATTCATTATATAGATTATAGAGTAAGACTAAAAAAAACTAATTACAAAATGCATCTCTAGAATAATACAAAATTGACATGTGTAACCTTCTGACTAGTTTCCAAAGGCAATACTGACACAGAGAGTAGTATAAAATAAACACCTTGAAGTGTTGTTGTGTCACTTAGAGCATAAACATCACCTCAGTAGTATTCACGTTTCTACACGTTTTCTAAAGCCAACTGTCAGAAAACATTGGATATATTTCTATACGTTTCTACAACTCCCAGCTGTATATTTATATTATTTATTTAAGTGGCAATTGAATATCAAGTGGTGTAATTGGGATATTGTAGAATTTGGGGAGGAATCCATTTTAAGATTTTAGATGGGTTAGGGTTGTATAGATATTTAAAAATTGTATTTGAATGATTTAAATAATTTGAAAATGTAATATAATATATAAAAGATGAGTAAGACCTATTTTAAGAACCAAGAAACTATAATATAATGGATGTAAATGCTTTTGATATACTAGAAATCAGCAAAATTAATGGTTAACCTTTTATTTTCGGTTCTTTTAAAGGAAGGGAAGTACGAAATGAAAATAGGGTGGGTCCAACACAATGTGAAGCCTAAGACAAATATTAAAATGAGATTTTTCTTATTCATCTACCAGAATTATATATTTAATTTTTAGGAGTATTTTAAGATATTTTTTCTACTGCAAATTTTCTTATTTGATTTTAGCTTAATTATAAAGTCTTCAAACTTTGGTTTATTGCTACTATCACACAAAAATGTGTCACAACATATTACCATCATAGAATGCTACTTTCTCATTTCATTACTTCTTTGTTAGTTCCTCAGTAATTTCCCACATTTTGGCTTTGCAACAATCACCAATCTAAGCTGTGCAATTTGCAAGAGCAAAAACTACAGAAATTTATCAGGTTAGTAAAAAATAATACAAATTATGAGATTGATCAATGAACTAAAATATTAAATCATGTTGAGGTCCTCATACTTGTTATAATGGTCAAAACTCAAAACAATTAAAATCACGTAAAAATAAAGTAAAATACATTTATCCATGAGATATCAACATACCTTTTGTTGTTTATTCTTAAATTGTCTTTTCAAAGATATTTATGTCAAATTGATGATTTAAGAACAACCCATTTCAATCTTTCTTTGTTCGCGATGTTGTTTCTTATGCGCATTTGTTGCATTCTCCTCCTATAAGTCCATCCTTCACAATTTCAAAAACATCTTAAATTTTGAAGATCACCTTCGTTTGTGCACATCATCGATAATAGTTTTCATCTTTTAATAAGGGAAGGTTCACAGGGAATTGATTCAAAGTTGTATTCAAGTTTTACATCAATCTAGAACAAGGATTAATTGTTATATCGAATTAGACTTTGTTATACCAATTTGTTGGAACAATTTGATATGCAAGACATAAGAAAGAAGAAAGTTCAGTAACTTGTGTTGTAAGCTACTGGACTTTGTTGATCAGTGGAGTATTTTTCATTAAATTAAAAAGTTGATTATATACAATGGGTTTTCAACAACTTTGATACCCATATAACTTCTTATGCAAGTTATTTAACTAACTAAAAACATTAAGAACAAAGTTACAATTTAACACACGGTTAGTTATAAACTTTTAGAACAAAGTTCTAATTCAACACACAGTTAGTCACAAAGAGCCTCTAATGGAGCTCTTCTCATATCTGAAGCTACTGGTATTTCTTCAAGAAAAGGGTAGTCGGTATAGTAGAGAACTGGATCAAAAGTGTAGAATGTTTCCGCGTTATATTTGTTTAGAGGAGCATCAAGTGCAAATCTCTTTGGCAAATCTGGATTAGATATGAACCAACGACCATACGCAACAAGATCCGCCCTATTTTCAACTATAGCATTGATTCCATCTTGTCTGTCATAACCTCCCACAACCATGAAAGTTCCATTGAAAGCTTTTCTCATTGGCTCCAAGCTATAAACACATTCAGTATTTTCATCAACAATGTCCACTCTCGGTTCCACCATATGACAATACAAAACACCATATTTATTAATAGCATCAACCATATAAAGCCCCAATTCTTTAGGATTTGAGTCTCCACATTCTCCGGTTTCTGAAAATGGTGATAATTTTATTCCAACTCTTTCTCCACCTATCTCATTTACAACAGCTTCAACAACTTCCAAAACAAATCGACAACGATTCTCAAGAGATCCACCATACTCATCTGTTCTATCATTCACTTTATCTTTCATGAATTGCTCAAGTAGATAGCCATTAGCCCCTTGGATCTCAACCCCATCAAAACCTACCATTTGCAAAACATCAAACATTTGGTAAACAACATTTTTTGTCTCTAGTTTCAGTTTCTATAGTTCAGTAAAATTACCAGCTTCAATAGCATTTCTTGCAGCAAGTCTAAAATCATTAACAATATCAGGAATTTCTTCTGTTCTTAGCCTCCTCGGTTGTATGAATTTTGACATTACAACACCATCATTTCCAATTTTTGGTTTGAGTATTTGATCAGTAGAAGATACTGGTATTCGTCCATTTGATTGATAAACTAATGATAATAATATTAAGTGTTTATATAAAATAAAATAAAAAAATCTATTAACAAATTACCAATTTAATAAAATAAAATAAAAGAAAAAACATACCAGAATCAAAAACTCTTCCAACATGCCAAAGTTGACAAAAGAAAATAGCACCTTTGGCATGAACAGCATCAACAACTGGTTTCCACGCTTCCACTTGCTGTTTTGTCCAAATACCTGGCGTGTTTGGATATCCTTGAGCAGTTTCAGAAATACCAGTAGCTTCAGATATGAGAAGAGCTCCATTAGAGGCTCTTTGAGAGTAATAGAGTATAGTATGAGGTTGAGGAACGTTGTTGTAGGATCTAGATCTGGTCATCGGTGCTAAAACAACTCTGAAATTAAATTATATACACAGAGTGAGTGAGTGAGTGAATAATTTTAAGCAATTTGAATTCAGAAGCATATGAAAATATATTACCTATGAGAAAGATTGAATTTGCCCATCTTGTAAGGAGTAAGAAGAGGAACGTGATCACCAGAGACTTCCATTTGATAGTTATTTAATTAATTATGAATACGAAGATGAAGTTCAATGAGTTCATGATTCTTTATAGCCTTTGACCCTGCACTTGAATTTGACTTGTGTCATGAAACAATAAATGTACGTGAATTCTGGACCATTCATTCATTCATTCAAATAAATTAGGTTGT
Organism: Lathyrus aphaca; assembly: GCA_963966055.1. NCBI lineage: Eukaryota > Viridiplantae > Streptophyta > Magnoliopsida > Fabales > Fabaceae > Lathyrus > Lathyrus aphaca. The sequence continues at coordinate 567,224,314 of OZ014523.1, forward strand.
TGACACGACGGCATCAACAAGACTGCATTTAGCTTTTGTGATGAAAAAACAAAGTAAGATTTTTAATGAATTCAGTTTATAAAATTGATTTGAATCTAGTACTAATGGTGCGAGACTAAAAGAGCAAATTGAATATTGATGTATGAAGTTATGTTACAAGAGGAAAGGGCCAATTGCTTTATATAAGCAATTGGGCAAATAAATAAATAAATCAAAACTAACTCTAACACTCTAAAACTAAAATAACTAACTGACAACCAAATAGCAAAAACAATTTATTCACTTAATAGCCCTCCATAAGTTTTGGGGTACATGGAACAAACTCCAAGCTTAGATAAATGAAAGGAGAAAGGCTTGAGGTCCAAAGGTTTAGTAAAAATATATGCAACCTGTTGAGATGAAGTAACTGGAAGGAGGTGGAATAAACCAAGTTCGAGCTTCTCACAAACAAGATGGCAATCCAACATAGTGAATGTTGGTAGGGTGACTCATATATTGGCTGAGTTGTTGGACAGAGAAGGTGATATGTGGTGAGGTGTTGAGCAAGTAGATGAGTTGGCCAACAAGTATGGATAACTAATTGGGTCTTCCAAAGGGGTACCTTCATTGGACTTTAATCTTGTGTCTCGAGACATGGGAATGGCAGCAGGCTTGCATCCTAGAAGGCCATCATTGGCAAGGATGTCAAGGGTGTACTTGTGTAGACTAATGTTGATACCTGAATTATTCCCTTCTACTTCCAATCCAAGGAAGTATTTTAATGCCCCTAGATCTTTGATGTGGAAATGATGCCATAATATGGCTTTGACTTGGTTGATGATGTCAAGGTTATTCCCTGCAATAATCAAATTATCAACATAAATCAGCGGGGCAGTGAAATAATTATGAGATTGACGAATAAATAAAAAATGATCGGAAGAGGATTGTTTAAAGTTATTTGATAACAAAACTGTGGACAATTTAGCAAACCATTGCCTACTAGATTGTTTTAATCTATAAAGAGATTTCAAAAGTTTGCAAACTTGATTTAGAGAAGAATGATTAATGCCTTTTTGTAAGGACATATACATTTCCTCATCCAATCTCCATGGAGAAATGCATTATGAACATCAAGTTGGTGAAGGTAAAAATTCAAAGATGGAGCAAGGGCAAGAAAAAGTCTCACATTGGTTAGTTTTGCAACATGTGAAAAAGTATCAAATAAATTCATACCTTCGATCAATGTGAATCCTTTGGCAACTAACTGCGCTTTATATCTATCAACAGTGCCATCAACACTGAATTTAGTCTTGTAGACCTATTTGCAGCCTATAGGCTTTTTACCTGGTGGAAGTGTGGTGTAAATCTAATTTTTGTTCTATAGGAGTGCTTTGATCTCATTCTTCATGGACGTACGCCCATGGGGGTGATACAAAAGAGTGAAAAGCAGGAGATATATTGTTGTAAGAGAGAAATCTAGAAATGTCTTAGTTATTGTTATGTTGAGATGTAGTGTGAACTAAGTCTTGTAAATATATAAGTTTGGTTTTGTTTCTAGTGGATTATCTAATTGTTATAGGAGAGATGAAATTGTAACACCCCATTTCTACCCTTTAAATATAATTAAAATCAGAGTTTACAAAAACTTCCGCATAAACGGGATATTACATTTCAACTTTCAACAAATTTCAGCTTTGATTAAAACTTGATTAATACATAGCACTTTTCATGAATAAACATAAAACAACTTCATTTTAATTAAATAATTCAACTTCATAACAACATTACGCAGCAGATTCATAAAACAACTTGCAGCATCTTTATCCAACATAGAAACAACTTCAAAATGATAAATAAACATTCTAAGTTCTTAAATTAAAATAAAATTCAGCATTGCAACAAATCAACAAAACAGACACGCGTCATCCCCCCGAGTGCTATGTATCAGAGCGACTAACCACCGACTCGACTAAAGGTAACCGGCTATTCCTATGGATTACCTGCACGTTGTCAATATAAGGACAATATTCAAACAGAAGAGGTGAGTTACGATAATTATAAGCAGTTTATGAAACGCAATACACAGAAAATGATTTCACATAATTCACCACTTCACAACATCAACTAGTACAACAACACAACGACAACTCAAAATAATACGATTTTTATGCGACTCAACTAAATATGTATGTGGTACCATTTCGGAGTAAAACTCCCAAATTAAATCATTGTCAGGTTATCGAGGCATCGAGGCATCAAGGCATAAGCCTTCAACTTTCAACTTAAAATTTGTCAATCTAGGCCAACGTGGTGTGAGCAACGGCTCCGACAAAATGCATATGAATCTACATGACATACATGACTTTACAACATAAACAACATAGCAACACGAACAACACAACAACTTTTACGACATAAACTACTTATATTTGACTTTGGCATAAAAACCTCCAACATATCAATTTTAGAACCATTCCGGAAACCAGAACGTACAACAACTTAACCGTACCTACAAATCGACTATACGACACAATTTTGACAAAACAACGTAATAAAAACCAACTTTTAATTTACCCAACTTACCTCGATTAATTTCGTTAAATTCCTGACAACTTCATTTTTTACCTAATTCGGCTAAATCGACTAAATCAGTACTATTCCTGACTTTCTACGACTTATTACAAAATTATTACGATCATTGAATTTCTGCATTTAACTAATTGTTTTCTATCATAGATGCTACTACTGATTATTTTACATCCTCGAATTTCTGATTTTTCTGATACGACTACAATTCCTGAAATTCTATTAATTTTCCTAACTTCATTACATATAATTAACCTAAATAAATATCATCCACTTAATTAATTAAGACTTCATATATTTGATCTCTAATTAATGTTATTCATGGCTAGGTATTTAAAGGAAACTAAGTGGCCCCTACCACTTTCAAAGGTGGCGTGCGCCACATCTTGCTCCACTCATCTTAATTAAATTGATCACTTCAAAATATATGATATAATTCTAAATGAGCTCATCTAATACCTTTTAGTTCATGCTTAGATTAATCTAAGTTAGTTTATTAAGTGATTTGCCTACCAACACATAAGAACCATTACTTAAATTAATCCATTAATTAAACAAATGGCTCATGCCACAATACCAAGTGGCTTGCGCCATTTCCTTTAATTATCATCCTAATTAATTTTCCAATCCCACTAATTATAACTAACAAGTCTCATCTACCTAATTACATACTCATCTTACAAGTAATTAATTATGGTTTAATTAAAATGGGATATTAAGAAAACCCAAAGTGGCACCTCCCACATGGTCTTTTGGCCACCACTCTATCGGTCTATCTTCGTTGTCCCCAATTCACAATTTTTCAGAAACAATTCAACGTAATTTTTTTCCAGCAACAAACCAACATAATTAAACAGAGTATAATCAGCAAAATTCAATAATCGGACAATCGATTTTCACACGAACATTCACAACAACAACAATCAACAGATCCTCGTATCAGTGCAGATTCAACAAACTTAACTACCCAAATCAGACCCAATCACAGTATTGAATTTCATATCCGATTATAAGAATCGAGTCCACCATTACCTTAGGTTTTGGATCGAAGGTTGCCCTAAAATCGGATTCCAACTTTGTTCCTCTTTTTCTCACGATCGCAGCTGTTTTTCCAGTTTTCCAATTTCCTCTTCTACTACTGATATGTTATGTTCTGTTTCTATTACTTTTTATTTTCTTTTTATTAAATCAGTTAAATATTATAATTAATAATGGGCCTAAACATAACACCCCCTATTTTACTAATTCGGACACGATTTTAAGCTCACCAACTCAATTAACACAACAACTATATTATTAATTATAATAATAATTCTACGGCTTCCGACTTATTTCACAACATAAAATATATCGACTAAACACAAATAATTAATTAAATATTTTAATAAAACAATTAATTAAATATTTGGGCGTTACAACTCTCCCCACTTAGAAGATTTTCGTCCTCGAAAATTTACCTGATTCAAAAAACTCGGGATAAAAGTCTCGCATCTTGCTCTCCAATTCCCAAGTCGTGCTTTCTCCAGTAGCTACCAACCAAACAACTATGACCAACACAATCTTTTTTCCTCGAAGAGTCTTGGTTTCACGATCCTCAACTCGTACAGGCCTCGTCTCCACAGTGAGATTATCCCGCACTTGCACATCGTCCATACTAACCACATGAGACGGGTCTGGAATTTACTTCTGAAGTTGCGACACATGGAATACATCGTGAAAATTCGAAAGATTTGGCGGTAACGCCATTCGATAAGCAACTTTCCCAACTCTCTCTAAAAGCTGATATGGACCAATGAAGAGAGGAGCGAGCTTCTTAAACTTCAAAGCCCTCCCAACACCGGTCACATGCGTGACTCTCAAAAACACATGGTCACCAGCATGAAATTCTAAATCCTTCTTTCGCTTGTCTTGGTAACTTTTCTGCCTACTCTGAGAAGCTTTCATCTTCTCTCGGATCAACTTTACTTTCTCGGTAGTTTCTCAAACTAATTTTGGTCCAAGTACTACACTCTCACCAAATTCATGCCAACACAACGAAGTTCTACACCTCCGGCCATACAGTGCTTCAAAAGGTGTCATTCCAATACTAGAATGGTAACTATTATTATATGTGAACTCGGTCAACGGAAGATAAGTGTCTCACGAACTTCCCTGCTCTAGAACACAAGCTCTTAACAAGTCCTCCAACGACTGAATAGTTCTCTCAGTTTGGCCATCAGTCTGGGGATGATATGTTGAACTCAATCTCAACTTAGAACCCAACGCCTCTTGCAGACTCTTTCAAAACTCTGACGTAAACCTCAAATTTCTATCTGACACAATACACAGAGGAATACCATGCAGCTTCATAATTACTCGGATATAAATCTCTGCCAACTTTGCAATTGGATACGTGATGTTAATAGGTATAAAATGAGCCAACTTCATAAGCCTATCAACAATCATCCAAATTGAATCATGCCCCCTTAAAGTAACAGGAAGCCATGTCACAAATTCCATAGAAATGTTATCCCATTTCCATTCTGGAACTTCCAACGGTTGCATCAACTCAGCAGGCTTCAGATGCTCAATCTTCGACTTCTGACAAGTCAAACACGCATACACAAAACGTGCTACATCTTCTTTCATTCTGGACCACCAAAATATTTTCTTTAAATCTTGATACATTTTAGTAGCTCCCAGATGAATACTCAAACTACACCTATGACCCTCTTCAAGAATCCGCCTTTTCATATCTGCATCATCAGGAATACAAATTCTTTCATGCAGTCTCAACAATCCTCTCGCATCAATCTTAAAGTCACTATTTTGTGATTGACCACAACTGTTCATGATATCTACTAATTTCACATCCAACTTCTGAGCTTCTCGAATACTATCCATGAAGTCATTATTAATCTTCAATATTCCTAACATCACATTTTGCGGTGTTACTTCGTAAACCAAACTCATATCTCGAAATTGCTCAATTAATTCCAACTCATTAATCATCATTCCTAACATATGCAAGGTTTTTCTGCTTAAAGCATCAGCCACAACGTTCGCTTTACTTGAATGATAATTCAAACTGAAATCATAATCCTTAACTCTAACCATTTATGTTGTCTCATATTCAGTTCTTTTTGATCAAACAAATACTTTAGACTTTTATGATCATTATAAACTTCGACGTCAATCTCTTCTTCAATTTGGTAAAACTCTCTTCACACTGAACATCCCACACAAAAGCTTTACTTTTACAAGTTAATATAGTTAACGGAAGTGCCAACTTGGAAAATCCTTAAATAAACCTTCTATAATATCCAGCTAACCCCAAAAAGCTTCTAATTTCAGTAGCCGACCTTGGAGTTTCCCATTGCAACACAGCTTCTACCTTTGAAGGATCCACAACAATACCTTTTCGTGAAATTACATGGCTAAGAAAATTGACTTCTTTTAACCAAAACTCGCACTTGGACAACTTCGCATACAATTTCTTATCTCTCAAAACTTCCAACACTGATCTCAAATCTTCCTTATGATCTTATTCTGACATTGAGTAAATCAGAATATCATCAATAAATACAACTACAAAACGGTCTAGATAAGTATGAAAAATACGGTTCATGTATTCCATAAATACCCTCGGCGTATTAGTCACACCGAAAGGCATCACAGGATACTCATAATGTCCATACCGTGTTCTGAACGTCGTCTTCTGTATATCCTCATCTTTCACTTTGATCTGATGATAACCCGATCTCAAATCAATCTTACTAAACACACAAGCACCCACCAATTGGTCCATCAAATCATCTATTCTTGGAAGCGGATACTTATTCTTGATCGTCACTTTATTCATCTGTCTATAATCAACACAAAGTCGCATACTACCATCTTTCTTCATTACTAGCAATATTGGAGCTTCTCACGGCGATACACTTGGTCTTAAAAACTTTTTCTCAAGTAAATCTTCTAACTGCTTCTTTAATTCAAACAATTCGGATGCCGACATTTTGTACGGTGCCATCGAAACAGGCCTAGTACCAGGTACCAGATATATAGAAAATTCAACTTCTCTCTCTGGCGGCACACTAGGAATCTCATCAGGGAAAACTTCAGGAAATTCCTTCACTATCATCAATTCATCAATCTTAGCTTTACTCTCAACAGACAACGTTTACATCAAAGAAAACATCTGAGTGTCTTCTCTCATCAATTGATGTAACCCTCGGAAAGATAACAAACCAACTCCTTCCTCTTCAAGAGTAGAAAACCTCACAGACTTGCGATAACATATTATATGAACGTAGTTATACTCTAACCACTTCATACCAAGAATTACATCCATCCCAGTCAATGGTAATCACACTAAATCAACATAGAAGTCTCTATCGAAGATCGAAAAAGGACACTTTAAACACACAAGAGAAGTAGATACAGATCCCTTAGCTGGAATCTCAACAATCAATTCACCATTCATAGCAGACAAATTTAAACCCAATCTTTGAACACAGTCAGTAGTAATAAAATAGTGCGTAGCACCAGTATCAATAATAGTAATTAAAGGAGTACTATTAATGAAACATGTACCTCTGATAAGTCTGCCCTCGTTAACTGTCTGAGTTTCGGTCAACGCGAACACTTTTCCAGTCTGAGCTTTATTTGGCTTCTTACACTAGCTACCAATATGCCCTTCTTCGCCACAATTAAAACCTATCATTTCCTTGTGCTTGCAATCAGCTATTACATGCCCAGTCTTACCACAACGAAAACATCTTTTTACCTCAGAAGTGCATACATTACTTTTATGACCAGCCTGACCACATTTGAAGCAAATTATACCAGCAGGAGCACCTCCCCCACTAGTTCTCTAGGCCGAAGCAGCTTTCTGTTTCGCTTTTCCAGCTGGAGCATCATACGGCTTGCCACGGTTCTGATGTTGCTTGCCTCTACAATCACTGATAACCTTGTAATGAGCATTATTGTCCTCCTCAAATATCTCGCAACTATCAACCAACTCAAAAAATATGTGTATCTTATGATACCCAACAACCTTCTTGATTTCAGAGTGCAACCCGTTTTTAAATTTGATGCACTTTGAAAATTCAGCACCAGCACCAGTATAATGAGGATAAAACTTGGACAGTTCAACAAATTTAGCAGAATAGTCGGTGATAGACATGTTTCCTTGCTTAAGCTCAAGGAATTCAATTTCCTTCTTGCCACGGACATCCTCGGGATAATACTTTATCATGAATTCTCTACGAAATACATGTCAAGTAATTACTTCACCTGCAGTACCCAACCTCTCACGAGTTTCTAGCCATCAGTCATAAGCTTTGACTTCCAGCATGTGAATTCTGAACCTAACCTTTTGTGCCAGAGTGGAATCCATAACACGGAAGATTCTCTCAATCTCCTTCAACCATCCTAGAGCTACATTTGGATCATGCTTTCCTTTGAACACTGGCAGATTCTCTCTTTGAAAAGTCGCCAAGCTACGTGATCCAACATCTTCGCCAGCATTTGGAAAGTTTTGCACAGCTTGTGTCATCGCTTGCATTGCAGCAGCCATTGCATCGTCGTTTCTTCCAGTTAATAGTTGTAAATAGGGAGACACCATTATTTATAAAGGACACAACAATTCAGTTAGAATTAAAATAAAATCCTTTTCCCCTAAAAAATCTCTCTCTCTCTCTCTAAAATCCTCCCCTTTAAAATATTTGTGCGACATAATTATCTTACCACTAAGGTGTGGTTGAATGACTTAAGTGAAAAGTGAACAATGTGAGGTGTGATGAATAAAAAAGATTGATTCTTGTATGTAAATGATCTACTTATCACAAGAAACAATCACAACGAGATTGAGAATCTCAAATTCAGTATAAGACTGATTTAGGAGGTCTAAGTTACTTTCTTGGACTTGAATTTACTGTAACCATGAAAGGTTTAATAATTCACCAGTTGAAATATGTTAGTGATATTCCGAAGAGAGTTATTATATTAACCAACAACTCTTAAAGTATTTTTATGAAGAATTTCAAAATTAAGAAAATATGAAGATGACAAGGTTATCGATAGCATTTATACACGCAAACGATGGGTTGTGTGATTTATGCTCGCAATTCCATACCCGATGTATATTATAGTCTAGGCATGGTGAACAAATTAATGCAGGAAGTTAACTGATCACATATGCAAGCAACCAAAAAAATCATAAGATATCTTAAGGGTATAGTAGACCATGACATCTTACTTACCAAACTTGTTGGTCGAAGGGATAAGTGTTGGATAAATTTCCAAAATATTAAATTGATAAATATTAATGATTTAATTAATTTGATGAATTATTTGTTAAATTATCATTAATAAATATGATCAAAAGTTGCAACTACTTGGAATCAAATAAGAGACCTTATAGTGATTGGGTGTGTGGTCAAAAGGTGTTACCACTAAACTAACACAACTTTTCATGAAAAGATTTTCTCATCACCAATTGCTACAAGTTTTTTCTATAAATAGAGATATTTGTTAGGATAAAACATACACAAAAATCACTTGTTTCAAGTGCCAAAAATTATATCTAAGTCATCTTTTATTTTTCTAGTGCACAAGAATAAATGAGAGAATTTTATTCAATAAAATATCGTTGATCGATATGCTTAATGTGAATATACGATTCATGTTAGGGTTTCCAAAGTATCCTTAAGGGGATTCGTCGGTTAATCTATTTGCATCCAATTTACCTAGATTGGTGGGAGTGAATCGAACATAAAGCTTAGTGTGAACACACGCTTTGAAATTTATTTTGTGCGTCTTCCATCCTAACATTTTCATCTTCTTCATATTCAAGTTTTGCAGCAGACCCCAATACAAGGTCTAACAATAAGTTGATTGGTTTTTGAGACTCATAATGGTCTGGAGACAAAGTGGAAAGAAGTATATGGGATATGTGTTCAAGCTATTAAATTCTCTTGTTTTATGGTGCTCAAAGAAGCAAATAGTTATGGCTCTTTTCTCTTATGAAGCTAAGTATATCTTAGTGTGTATTGTGGCTTGTCAAGAAGTGTGGTCTTAACCTTGTTGATTGAGATGAAGATAGGTAAAGAGGGAGAGGTAGAACTAATGTTAGACTACAACTAATTAGCATTTAGCTTGCAAAGAATCGCATAGCTCATGAAAGGAGAAACACGTTAAAATTAAATTAAATTCTTTTAGAGATCAAATAAGCAAGGCAAATATTACCATAGTTAATTAACATACTGCATCAGTTTCTGATATGGGCCGGTGGGAAGTTGGTGGCTGGCAGTGGGGTTTTGTGCAGGAGGATTTTATCGAATATGCGGAGTTAGATAGAGATATCCAAGAGTTGTTTTAGACATTGGATTCGGTTGTCTTATCGCATAATGTGAGGGATAAGTGGATATGGAATCAGGATGTTGATATTGATTTCACTGTTAAATCCTTTTATAAGGAGTATATTGGTAGAAATTTTATTAACATCATCGAGGATCCCGCGGAGACTTTGATGGATTTAGTTTGGGCGTCTAAGATCCCTCTGAAATCCAAGATCTTTGCTTGGCGTCTACTTCTCAATAGGTTACCTACTAGATTGAACCTTGTTCGGAGAGGCATTATCACGAACAATCATGATAAGGTATGCGTCTTTTGCTTTCATAATATCGAGGATGCAAAACACTTGTTCATTAATTATAATATTACTATTCAAGTGTGGAGGAAGGTGTATGATTGGGTTGGTATCAATTGGATTAATGAGTCGGAGTGTGGTAACCACTTTATGGCTTGGTTTGTGAGGTTGGCCGGTAGAATCAAAAAGTCTCAAATCGCTTCGTTTTGGATTATCTCTTGTTGGGTGATTTGGAGAACGCGGAACAATATTTTGTTTAATGACGAAATTGTTAATGTCAATTCTATATTCTATTGTATTCTTGTTTTTTCTTGGAAGTGGATTTTTAACGGAAACTTTAGTAGGAGGTCGTGTAGTTTATACGATTGGAGTAAGTTCTCGTTTGATTTTTTGTGATTTCTTGTTTTTCCCTTCCTGTTAGATGGTTGTTGGTTTTTGGGATGGTTGGCTTTGGCCTTTCTTTTGATTGCTTGTATTCTTTGGATTTTAGATGCCCTTAATCTCTGCTTATGTGTTTATCAAAAAAAATTAACATACTGCATAACAAAGGATTAGGTAGCATATGCTCTAATCAAATCATTCAAGATTGAAAATTTTAAAGAGATGAAAAATATCCTTAATGTAATTAATGTAGATATTTTGAATTAAGGAGTGGTGAAGTGTAATTTAAGTCTAAAAGTTGTTAGTTAAGTTATCCATTATACAAATAACTAACTAACATAATTGATTATTTTGTTATTATCCAATACAAATGTGCACTTACTAGTTAAGAATCATACTTTCTTTTAAAAAAATCTAAACTCTTTTTTAAAACCTTGGGTACTAATATAGTCTCTGTTAGTTGAGAAATGTTATCATGATGATTTGAATGGCTAGGAATTCGAGTAATATCTAAAATAATCATCATACTAACACAAAGCTCATATGGTATTAAAATATCAGGTACATAATAGTTTTGCACATTCTCTGTCCTAGCAGAGAAGTATCAATAGAAAAACTACTATAAGCAACAATTTCTTATTTAAACACTACTAAAACCATTGTGCAAGAGGAAAAAAAAGCTTATTTAGTACGGAATTCGACCCTGTGATTCAACAACATATTCTTCATCAGTCAAGAAATGGGTAGTCAGTATAACCAACAACCGGATCAGAAGTGTAGAATGTCTCCCTATTATACTTGTTGAGAGGAGCATCAAGTGCAAATCGTTTTGGCAAATCTGGATTAGCTAAGAACAAGCGACCATAAACAACAAGATCTGTCTTGTTTTCTGCTACAGCATTGATTCCATCTTGTCTGTCATAACCTCCTGCAACTATGAAAGTGCCATTGAAAGCCTTTCTCATTGGCACCAAACTGTGAGGACTATTATCAAGCACTTCAAAAGCAGATTTAATTCTTGGTTCCACCATGTGACAGTACAGAATATTATATTTATTGAGAGCATTCACCATATAAAGTCCCAATTCTTTAGGACTAGAGTCTCCACATTCTGAATATTCTGCAAAAGGTGATAATCTTATTCCAACTTTATCTGCCCCTATTTCATTCACAGCAGCTTCAACAACTTCCAAAGCAAATCGACAACGGTTCTCAATAGATCCACCATACTCATCTGTTCTATCATTCACTTCATCCTTCATGAATTGTTCAATTAAGTAGCCATGAGCCGCATGTATTTCAATCCCATCAAAACCTATACCATTTACATCAAATTTAGCATATTAGCTAATTTACAAAATGCAGTTCAAAGAAACAACCTAAATAGTCCAATATTTTCGAAGAGTATATATTAGTGTACTCCAAAATTGAAAAATTCCTAAGTGAATTTACCAGCTTCGATAGCATTTCTTGCAGCAAGTCTAAAGTCATTGACAATATCAGGAATTTCCTCGGTGCTTAGCCTTCTCGGTGGCGTGTATTGTTGTGCATGACTGCTTGTGAGTGGCTTGTTAGAAGAAGAAATCGGTGTTTGGCCATTCGGCTGATAACCTGTTAAAATAACAAGAAACATAAACATGCATTGAGAGAGTATAGAAAATAAACTAGTGGGTATAAAAAAACCTGTTACACATACATGAATTTGAAACCCTTCCAACATGCCAAATCTGACAGACAATGACAGCACCTTTAGCATGAACGGCATCTACAATAGGTTTCCATGCTTCGACTTGTTCCTCTGTCCATATACCTGGTGTGTTTGGATAGCCTTGAGCAGTATGAGAGACACCGGTAGCTTCTGTTATGAGAAGACCACCTTGAGATGCTCTCTGAGAGTAATAGAGAATAGCATGAGGTTGCGGAACATTGTTGAATGATCTTGTTCTAGTAAGTGGTGCCAAAACAACTCTGAAAAAAATGAAGCAAGTGAAAATGGTCAAGTGAAGTAACATTGAAATGGTTGGTTACTAGTATGAACAAACCTGTGGGAGAGATTGAAGTTTCCCATTTTGTATGGTGTAACAAGAGGAATAGGATCAGCAGCAGCCATTTCAACTTTTTTTATACCCATAACTAACAAATTATGCAATTGAATTTGAAGAGAGTGTTTGCGTTTATATGTATTTATAGTATTGTCTTAAAGGATGGAAAGTGAGTCGCACACCATTTATGGTTCTTGTGACGTGTGACGTGGCGTTGGTATAGTTGCCTCTTTTGATTTGTTTAGTTTAATAAGGTAATACATACATACATATGGCTTATTGGTTGAGGAAAAGGGTTTAGTATATTACATCAACATCACCATCACTACAGCACATATACTATGTGCTTTCTTAACGGTTAATATTTGTTTGTTAATTTGGTATATATTATATTATAGTTAAGTATTTTACTTATTTTCTGATTTTACTTTCATCTTATAATTATATTGTTAATTATGTATATTATAATATAGTTAACTATTTACTTCGGTATATTATGACTTGTTTCAATAACTCTTACTTTTTAATTTTAAAATTTATTCTGTAAATCAATTTTAAAAGATAGTTTCGAAGAAAAAATCTAAAATAAAACATGTTTCATAATCATATTTTTAAAAGTTATTTTAAAGTTATTTAATAATTTTAATTTGTCATTAATAAAAAGTGTATAAAGTTTACTTATTTTTTCTTTTTCTCAATTTTTAAAATTAAAAACTAAAATCTCTAAAATTTAGTTTTAGTTTTTAAAACATTTAAGGGTCCGTTTGTTTTGGCTTCTTTTAAAAATAATTTTTATAGTGTAACAAAATTTTATGAAATTTTTTTAAAAATAAATTGTTTTTATAAAAGTTTCAAATGAAAATTTGGTTTAAATAATTATTTTTAAAATGTTATTTTAGATATTTCATCATTTTATCGGAAAAAAAATGGATATCAAAATTTCAAAAAATTATTTAATTTTGAAGTTATTTCAAATAGGTTTTCATAAAAATAATTTTTGTGATATAACTCTTTTAAAAAATTGCGATTTCGATTATTTTTTTGTCATCAATAATGTATGTTTATGATGTACGATGTCAAAATTAGTCTTGTTATTTAGAAAAATTAAATATAAAAGAACTTGTAATATTTTAAAAAACGATTTTACAAAATCCATTTTTAAAAATACTAAAAAAAAATTCATTTTTTTAAAGCTAAAATAAATTGGTCGTAAATAGATCATAATTTCTAAAAAATAATTTTGTAACTTCCTCAAAAAAAAAAAACTCGGGTAATCTAGATCCCAATAATATGCACCTCACTCTCTTCAAAAGGGTTATATTATTGTGTTATGCTATGCCATTTTGTTTAGATTGCCAACAATGGTTTTGTTCATATAAAAACTCATTTAACTAATCTAGAACAAATTTCAGTCCATTATCAAATCTTAATATATTCAATTTTGTTTCCAATTGATTTACCATATGAGTATACCATTTATTAAACTTTTCATATATGTCACTTTTACTTTTTAGACGGTAGACTCATACTCTTATAAGAAGTCATAAGTTATACAGAGGAAATAAAATCCAACCCCGTGAATTTCCATCCTTGTTAGATCCCATAAATTTGAGTAAACATACTAAAAGGTCTACTAAAATTATGCACACCACTCCCAAACTTCATCATATGTTGTTTGTGTGAATAAAATTATTATAATATTTTAGTGTATTTAATTTCTCACTCTGTAATAAAGCATGTTTATCAAATTCAAAGAAACCTTTTTCATCAACATACCCTAATCTCAAATGCCACGACATAGATTTATCAAGAAGGTCTTTATCCATTAACAATCCATCATGCAAAATTTTCAACACCTTGCATTCAATTCTAATGCAATAACCTTGATATAACGGTTCGGATTTCCTAATTGTACCATATCATTAGAAGACGATTTTTCTCAAACTTAACAATTTCTTAAAGAATCGAACTATTATATTTGTTTTTGATTTTTTTTAACTAAACACTATTTTAAACATTTTTTAATATTTTTGTTGGAAAACATTTTTTAATATATGATTTTATATGATTTTTTTATTAAAAAATCATTTCCATATATTGACAATCAAAATTACATATCCATTCAATAAATCAGAAATCACTCCTATAAAGATGATCAAATCACTTATTAAGATTTAATTTTGAATTTTAACATCATTTTACAATGGATAATTTAATAGTTAAATTTATTCAAGAACGGCATATCCAATCAATGATTCATAATCACAAAGTAAAATATCATTCAAGAAAAAAAAATGTTTAGAATAATTGGATTCTAATGATAATACAGTATAACAGGTGTTATACATTTTTTTTGTGTTATACATTTTCTTTAGTTTTATGTTTTATATTGGTTTGGTTCAATAATCAAACATAACGGTTCGATTATTTTAACTTCAATTCAGTTTGATTCAAAGGTTCATAGTTTTTTGAACAACCCTACTTACTGGAAAAAAATAAGTGTACAAATGATTTTCACACATCAAGAATTTGATGTGTGGCGCAAAGAACAATGACAATCAATCAAGTAAATTCAAACAAAAAATAATAAAACAAAAATATAAATAAATTGTTTGCTTAATTCGATCAAATCGGTCTAGCACACAGATTTGGGGGAGAGAACAACTCCTTAATTTATTATACTTATAAGTTGTTACAAGATTGCAATATGAGTTATAAGTAAATAGTATGTGGAATTCTTAAACTAAATCATATATTGTTTTCTATGCAAGTGTTTCATAGTGTCTCCAATTCGTAAATATTGGAATCACATATATACTCAAATTAAAACACTACTATAAACAAATTTCTTATGTATGTGGCCAACTTCAATGCAAAAATCAATGTGCAACAGGAAACTATCTTATTTAATACGTATACAAGTTCCACCAATTGGATTCAGCAGCATGTGTGTCTTCATTCAAGAAAAGGGTAGTCAGTATAACCAAGAACAGGATCAGAAATATAGAATGTCTCCCTATTATACTTGTTTAGAGGAGCATTAAGTGCAAATCTCTTTGGTAAATCTGGATTAGATATGAACCAACGACCATAAACAACAAGATCCGCCCTGTTTTCTGCTATAGCATTGTTCCCATCTTTTCTATTATATTTGTTCAAGGCATTAACCATATAAAGTCCCAACTCATTAGGATTGGAGTCCGTGCTTTCTGCATATTCTGCAAAAGGTGATAATCTTATTCCCACTCTTTCTGCTCCAATCTCATTTGCTACAGCTTCAACAACTTCCAAAGCAAATCGACAACGGTTCTCAAGGGATCCACCATATTCATCTGTTCTATCATTCACTTTATCTTTCATGAATTGTTCTAGTAAGTAGCCATGAGCCCCATGGATTTCAACCCCATCAAATCCTAGAATTTAAGTCACATTGAGCATGTTAGGTGATTTTCAATATGCCCTAGTTCCCTCTAAAACAGGAGGAAAAAAATAGTTGTTTTGGAAAATATTATTGAACTATGATTGGAGTAGCTTTTAAATTTGGATAACTTTGAAAATATGAGTTAACTTACCAGCTTCAATAACATTTCTTGCAGCAAGTTTGAAGTCATTGACAATATTAGGAATTTCATCTGTCCTTAGTCGTCTGGGTGCCGTGAATTGTTGTTGATCATTGCTTGTGAGTGACTTATCAGTCGAAGATATTGGGGCTTGTCCATTAGGCTGATAAACTGTTAGATTAACAAATGGGAACATGGAAATACATTGAGTGAGTATTCTGTTAACTTAATACACTTGTTAATAAATTGATAATAGCCTCCAACTAAAATAATTTGATTGATGTTATATACAGAAATAGATACATACTTGAATTTGAAACCCTTCCAGCATGCCAAATTTGACAGAAAAAGACACTGCCTTTAGCATGAACAGCATCTACAATAGGTTTCCATGCATCCACTTGGTCTTTTGTCCAAACACCTGGTGTGTTTGGATACCCTTGAGCAGTGTCAGAAACACCAGTAGCTTCTGCGATGAGAAAACCCCCTTGAGATGCTCTCTGAGCGTAATAGTTGATAGCAATGGGTTGAGGAACATTGTTGTAGGATCTCATTCTAGTAAGTGGTGCCAAAACAACTCTGAATTTAAGGAATTGGTAATAATAGGTTAGCAAGAAGATAGCATTAAAATTGAATAGAAAGTAAAGTAACATTGAATTTGAAAACCAACCTGTGAGAGAGGTTGAAATTGCCAATTTTGTAAGGTGTAATAAGAGGAATTGGATCAGATGTGGTTAGAGCCGCATCCTTATCGAGACTCATTATTGATTAACAATTGACAAGATAAATTATGGAATTGAATTTCAAAGAGGTTTGGTTCTGCCTTTGTGCAATTGCATATTATCCATTTCGAAGGATCGTTTTTTGTATTAGTTTGTACCTGTCAAGTAAACCGTCCACGTTCGGTCTTTTTCCATTAGTTAGGAATTGGAATCATTCGTAGATGTCCCGGAGAAATGGTTATGTTTACGGGTGTTTCGTGACTTGATTTGAATTATTTTGATTTTTAAAATCATTCAAATCCTAAAGAAAAAAATATGTGTTTGATTGATTTTTAAATATAAAATCTAACCAAAATAAATCAAACCAATACAGTTTGGATTGATTTGATTAATTTGATTTTTTACAAGATTTTTATAGAGACATACATATATTTATAGAGAACTACATATAGAATTGTGTTTTTAATCATTCATATATTATCAAATAACAATAAAACTCATCATATTTAGACAAAAACTTCTCATTCAATATATAGAAATTGGATTAGACAAAAGGGGAATAAAAAAACATAATATAGTAGCATAAAACAATTTAAAAAATAGATGAGGGAGGAAATTAGTGAAGATGAAAAAGAAAGAACAGAAAAGATGCGAGATTAGAGTAGAAATATGCGATAAAACATATTTGGAAGAGAGAAGAGTAACATAAAAATGAGAAGATGAAAAAAAAACATAAGAGAAGAGAGACTAGAGTAGAAGAGATGAGACGTACATGACAAATAAGATAAGAATAATGTGTGATACTATTAGAACAAATTTTAGATGGTTAAAATTGAAATCCTAAGTATGAGTAAGAGAAAATCGTTGTAATTGTTAGGTTAAGGTATAATAGATTTGGGTTTTTGGTTGTATGTGAGATAAGTGAAGTTTGGGTTGTAACACAATGCAGTTTGGTTTGGTTTAGTTCGGTTTGCAAAATACAAACCGCAAACCAAACGAAACACACGGTTTTTTTATAAAAATTGGCACAAACACATTTGAACCAAATGCGATTTTTTGCAATTTCGATTTGGTTTGGTTTGCGGTTTTCTTTTGGATTGGTTCGATTTTGAACACCCTTATATTTATGCATGAACACTGTTATTTTTTGTTGACTCTATGGTATAACAAACTAGGGGTGGCAAATGAGCATGTCCTTCTAGTTTAGCTTTGTCCCGCAAAATCCTGCAAGAAAATAGGGTGGGACGGGGCAGGCATATTTTTTATGCCCTTTTATGCGTTTTCGATTAATGAAACAACTTATTTAATAAGTGATTCCACATCAATGTATATATTTTTGTAGTTTTAATGTGTTTGTTAGTTTTTCAGCATTTATGACCCAAAAAAATGCAGCTTAAATCGTAAGAATCAGTGAGAAATGATGAAGATTCAAAAAAGTGATACAATATTTATACAATATGCTATATTTTTTTTGTTTATGATGTTCAATACTAGGTCACCTTATTAAAATATGTCAAAGATGGGAAAAAAATATTCATAAGTTACATAGTGTATTGCAACAAAAACAAACACAAAAATACGAGAGAAAAACACATTACAAGTGAGGAATAAGAGAGTAAAATATTAAAATATATGGAACATGCATATTTATTAACTTATTTTTAATTTTAATAATTTAAATAAAGTATTTTTACTTTTAATTTTAATATATGTGTCTAAATAATTTACTTTTCATGTCATGTACACAAAATAAGTCTTATAAAATACATAATGGCGTGAAGCAGAAACGAACACAAAAAATCATAAGAAAATTTAACTCAATAATAATATGAGAGAGAGAGGGGGAGGGGAGAGAGAGAGAGAGAGAGAGAGAGAGAGAGAGAGAGAGAGAGAGAGAGAGAGAGAGAGAGAGAGAGAAAGATGGGGATGGAGAGGGAGAGAGAGAGATAGATTTTCGAATATTCTTGGATATTTATTTTGCAAACATTCTATATAGAACTTAATCAAATTTTAATGAGACATACACCAAAAATCTCCTTAAAGTAATACACATGTTAGCGCAATAAAAAAAGATGAATTAAGAATCCAAATCAATAAGGTCGCAGAAATCAATCAAAGCTCTGAATGAAGAAGAAAGAGGAAGTTAGGGTTTTGGATCGGAAACGATGAACCAGAACTCACTCATGTGAGATCTGATACCATTTTGAGAATCTGAGAGCAGGACGAAATAAAATGTATTATGTATATTGAATTAGTTTTAGCATGACGTATATCAAAAACTTCTTAAAAGACATATATGTGTTAGCGCAATAAATTTCATATATATAGTTCATTCACTATTCCAATTTTAAATTGTCTGTTTATCATCTTGATTTTAAGTCTACTTGACGGTTTCTAAATAATATCATTTATTAATGCAACGTATAAAAATAACATCATAAAAAGATATACACACATTTATTTGGATCTATGTGTCTAATACAATATTAGTTTTAGCATTACATAGACCTCGTCATATAAATAGTTATGTTAAAATCAAACTTATAAAAATTGACACTATTAATATTTCTACGCAGTGCACCTTAAAAAAAACGGACAAACAATTTGTCATAAGATAAAAAATATTATTATTTGTTATTCTAACATTATTTTTACTGTTTATTTTATTTTATTTGTATGTAGTTATTATACAATTTATTTGTAGAATTAACTATACATTAAAGAAAATTAATTTAGTGTAAAGATTGTACTCTTTAAATTAATTTAGATTTGGATGTATCATTTGCAGCGACTTTATCTATGTGCAGTAATAACCTCTTTAGACTAAAGGGATAGTCTTCAAACATTTTCTTTTTGTTACAAATTTATTATACTTCTAATAATGTATTATTTAGATTTTTTTTATTTTAATTTTCTTTCCTAATATTTTGTTTCCTAAATTAATATTTAACTGCTGCTATAGTTACACCATACGCGTTCCACTAACTACTGAGTGATTACAAATGTTAATAAAATATGATAAATCACTTAAATTTATAAAAAAAATAAACTGATGTATTTTTATGGTGGAATTATTTTCTTATTTGCAACAACGCACTACTAACAACTACCAACAAAAACCATTTTTCTACCTTGCCTATGGTAATCAATTTCTCTTTTAAATGTTCTTTTCGGTTCAATATTTGTGTTCTCTACTCAACTTATTTTAAATATGGTTGGAAATTATAATTGATACATGGAATTTTTTTGTTATTTGATAGTTACTATAATTATGCAAAAGTTGATTTATGGTACCACTTGATAAGACCATTTTTTCTAAAACAATTGCAAGGTTAAACATTATATTAGCTAATTTATTAATATTTTATGAAATAGTTGCGAAGAAATTGGAATACTGCATACCTTTTGACGTGCAGTTACGATATAAGTTTTTGGTATTTGGATGGTTTATAGGTTATACTAAGAAATTGTTTGGAAGTTTTTAATGCTTGTTTAATACAATTGGTGTAGTTATTGACGAAATATTGCACATTAAAATACAAAATTCTTAATCCACACACCACCATAAAATGTTTTCGACACAAAATCACGTATATTGTTCGTTAACGTATCAGAATACCATCATCATACATTTCAAATTCTGAAGTAGTATATCTATACCTATATTTTTAACGTAAAATGTTTGTGTTGTTTTATATATCATTTTTAAAAGTGTCTAAAGTGAATTGAAAGCATGCATCTTAATTGGTCCTAACCGTCCGATATGCATGTCTTGATTTGTGTCAACCATAATTGCATGAATACTTTTAACTCACAAAATCCTATTGCACACTTAAGCGTCAAGAACACCACTAAGGTTAACAATTTGTGTCAATTCTCATTTGAAAGCAGAGGCAAGTATAATTTCTAGCATTACTAAATTAGGTATTATTTATTACATCTAGGGGAAATGTAATCAACATTAGAACTTGAACAATATTAACTTCACATTTTAGGTCATCCATATTCAAAAGAAAATGTTTAGCCAAGTGAGAAAGAGAAGAAGAAGAACGAAAAAGAAAACAAAATATGGATGGCGAGCAAAGAGAAAATCATTTATTGAGACAAGGGGCCTTTATAAGCGGTGACGAGATGAAGAGAAACAAACTCAAAAATCGCGCACTATAAATAGTCGGTCGAGAATTCCACTTCAAAATTTCACAAACATGACTTTTCCAAGCTCACACTTTTAAGGAACTCATGACAATAAAATCGGTCCAAGTAGAATTATACACATTAATGGTGACACACTTGATAGGTGATGATCAATATATTAATATATGTGTATATTCATAGTAAAATATTGTTAATTTGCCTCTTCATATAAATAGTTAATATTAAAATCAAACTTATAAAAATTGACACTGTTAATATTTTCATGCGGTGCGCCTTAAAAAAGTGGACAAACGGGCACGAGAGTGCCCGTTTGGGCGCTAGTTATAATAATAGTTATTATAATAATATAATAATATTATTAATGAGTTGGGTTTTTAGGTTAAAGCTCACACAAGTAGTGTTATAAATAGAACCCTTGAGAAGAAGCTCAAAAGTTGTTGTTTTCCTCTCCTTTCACTCTAAACCTTCATTCGTAACCAGCTAGCATTGTGATTGAAGGAAGTTATTCGTGTGGACTGAGTAGAGGCGTACAACGCTCGTGATCAAATCAGAATAAAAAATTTCAAGCGCCACAAGAGGTAAATATTTTTCACATATCATGCACTTTCGTAAGGATCTCTAAAGGGAAATTTTTGTTTTCCACTGCAATTTTATCGACAATTTCCCTTCAGTCTTTGGTATAGGACATCCCGATTTCAAATAAACCTAAACAAAATGTTTTTTTTATATATACACATGATGCATTCGGTTGGATTTTGAGGTGGTTTATATTTAAGTGGAAAAAATGTTTCCAAGAAATCATATCATGTTAAAGCAATACACACCTTATCATAAACACTTGTTATCAGGTGTTCCATTTCCTGAAAGCGCATCTATTTTCAAATGGAGTTGGAACCGGAAGATAAGGAACTAGAGCATTGAGAATTTCATCATAATTGACTTTGTTCCCATATAACTTTGTGTATTATTCCTTATGCGTCTCTATCTCTTATATGAGATGACAATGAACAAATTGTTAGTCGTTCTCTTCCTTATCAAGAAAATCTGAAATAGTTCGCAAACGAGAGTTGTCATCACCTATGATATTTATAATCCGCTCAATTTTTTGTTGACACAGTGCAATAGACTTGAGGTTGAAACATTAGAAGATGGTAGTAAAACCAATACCACATCTTTAAAACTATATAAATCTAACATGAGGATCAGAGTAATTTTTACTTCAAACATGATTCCATCTGAACATGAACATAACCGTTAATACCTTCAAACTTTATAAACAAATACCCACCCGCCTTCAATAAGAAAAATAATGAAAACGTGGTTGCAAATTGCAATAAGCCATGTGACGCAATGGCACACGTCACAAAGGTAAGACATTTGACTTTCAACCCCTTACGTTTTGTCAATAGAAAAAGAACTTTCTAGTACTTCACCACAACACATGCACATAGTATAAATATACATACACCCAACCAACTCTTTACAGATTCAACTTCATATTTTGCTTTCTCAATTCCTATTAATCAATCTTCATCAGTAATCAATCATTTATTTCAATGGGTGCTACCACTACTGATTCCATTCCTCTTGTTACACCTTACAATATGGGAAAATTCAATCTCTCTCACAGGTTAGTTATATTAGTTACTACCATTTCAATTTCCATCTTATTCCAATGTTTTGCTCTTCTTCATTAACCTCTTATTTCAAATTGCTTCATTTTTTTCAGAGTTGTTATGGCACCACTCACTAGAACAAGATCATACAACAATGTTCCACAATCTCATGCTATTCTCTATTACTCTCAGAGAGCATCTCAAGGTGGTCTTCTCATTGCAGAAGCTACCGGTGTCTCTGACACTGCTCAAGGCTATCCAGATACACCAGGTGTTTGGACTAAAGAACAAGTAGAAGCATGGAAACCTATTGTAGACGCTGTTCATGCAAAAGGCGGTGTCTTTTTCTGTCAGATTTGGCATGTTGGAAGGGTTTCAAATTCAAGTATGTATCTATTTCATTACATCATTACCTTTTAATCAATCCTTTTTTTTCCATAAATATATACATCAGGCTTGTGATTTTCTCTAATTTATTGTGTTGTTGATGTTCCTGTCTTGTTAATCTATCAGTTTATCAGCCAAATGGACAAGCCCCAATATCTTCGACTGATAAGTCAATCACAAGCAATGATCAACAATTCACGGCACCCAGACGACTAAGGACAGATGAAATTCCTAATATTGTCAATGACTTCAAACTTGCCGCAAGAAATGCTATTGAAGCTGGTTTTGATGGGGTTGAAATCCATGGAGCTCATGGCTATCTATTGGATCAATTCATGAAAGATAAAGTGAATGATAGAACCGATGAATATGGTGGATCCCTTGAAAATCGCTGTCGGTTTACATTAGAAGTTGTTGAAGCTGTTGCAAATGAGATAGGAGCAGATAAAGTTGGAATAAGATTATCACCATTTGCTGAATATGCAGAAAGTGGAGACTCCAATCCCAATGCCTTAGGACTTTACATGGCTAATGCTCTCAATAAGTACAACATTCTGTACTGTCACATGGTGGAACCAAGACTAATACATACCTTTGATCCAGTTGAAACCCCTCACAGTTTGGTGCCAATGAGAAAGGCTTTCAATGGAACTTTCATGGTTGCAGGAGGTTATAACAGACAAGATGGGATCAATGCTATAGCTGAAAATAGAGCAGATCTGGTTGTTTATGGTCGTTTGTTCATATCTAATCCAGATTTGCCAAAGAGATTTGCACTGGATGCACCTCTAAACAAGTATAATAGGGAGACATTTTACACTTCAGATCCAGTTGTTGGTTATACTGACTATCCTTTTCTTGAATGAAGAAGGATTGTAGCATCCAAGGGTGGAACCTCCATATTAAATAAGCTTTTCTCCCTATAGCACATTGGTTTTAGTAGTGAATTTATTCATTTACATAAGAGTTTTGTTTCTGATAGTAGTATTTTTTTTATTGATTCCTCTAATCTTCTCTCCTAGGACAGGAAGTGTGTCAAACTATAATGTACCTGAAATTTTAATGACATATGAAATTTGTTTTAATAAGAGGATTATTTTTACCTTTTATTATTGTGGTGATCAACTTTTATTTTGATTTAATTAATTTTGATTATGGAAACATTGACTTGAGGAAAGCAACATCGGTGACTTTTATTTGTGTCATTTAAAATAGTCTAAAAATGATGGTTTGAGTTGAGATTTTGGATCTGTCGTCCAGCAAATTAAAGACTGTCATCCGTCAAAACTGTCTGAAAAATTCGTCGTCTGCGAAAGTCAGTCGCATCTATTCGTTCAACTTGTTCCATCTTAAACCCGTCATTTTTAATTAATTCTAATAATTTTAATTATTTGAAAATATATACAATATTTTTTTAAAGTAAAATTTATTAAAAACATTCTTTACAAAAATTGTACTAAAAAATCTAATTAAAATATAAAAACAAACATATTAATCTATTAAAAAAATGAAAAATAAATAAATAAATAAGTATGAGGGCAAACCCGTAGTCCGCCAACTCGTCATCTTAGTGGGACGAGTTAGATATTTATGCTCATTTCTACTTAACGGGCTTATCCGTCCCACCTTTTTTTCGGGCTTAAGTCCGTTTTACCACCCCTAGATGGAAGTGTAGTCAATTTAAATATGGAGTCTCTTATGATAAGGGTTGAGTTATTATAAGATGTTGGAATCAATCTTGATAGAATTATATGATTCCCCCGTGTAATGATTTGAAAAAAAATGAAGTTTTTAGAGAGAGAGGTTAGAATAGATCGAGTATTGGTTATGGGGGTCAACGGAAGGATGTATTGATCTTCTCTTGATCTCAATGATCTCCACTTTTCAAATACAAAGTGTCGCGTCGCAAAAAATACCTAAGCGTGAAGTACGTTCGAAATAAAAACAAAATCGTCACCGAACTTTATTATTTCAAAGGAAAGGAAAAATATCAATAAAACCCCACAACGAAAAGGAAGAGAAATGGTCGTCGCAGCCAAAAAAAGATTCGGGAGTCAGTTATGCAAGCTCGTTATTTGTGATTACTTATTATTTGATTTCTTATAAAGGTTTTAATTTTGGGACAAATTAAGTTTTTAATTAATGTGTTTGTCAAGATTTTGAAACATTGTGCTTACTTATTCTCATAGTGTAATAAAAAAAATCAGAACTTTGTAATTTGTGTGTAGAAAATAATTGTTTGTTTGTTGGTTTTATCGAACCATGTTAAGGTCTTGCTACAAGAAAATAATGTTCCAACCTCGTGAATTTAACGTCACTATAAAATGAAGTTGTCACGCGAAAAATTATGCCACAAACGTTTTAAAATAATAGAAAAATTGTGTTCAACTTTTCACACAGGGGAAGGGAAAATTTTGAAAAATAATGAACCGACGTGAAAATCACATCACTACCATAAAGTTCGAATAAATAAATAAAAGTTAGTTTTATATTTCAGCTTCATATGTGGGAAATTTGAAGCTTTTTGTGGTTATCAAAATTTAGTGTGGTTATCAAAATTTATTTTGAATTAATTAATTTTGTTTAAAAGTGAATTAAATATAAAATAATTTATTGATGTGAAGTCTTAATTTGAATTGATGATCAAGTTGTTATGTTGAGAGATTAAGCTATCATTGACTCGAGGAAAATAGGATTTTTCAATAATCATAATTTGTGTCATCTAAAATATGTATAGGTTCACATATCCTCTTTCTTTAGCACTATTCATTTTAATAGAATGTACAGTTCTCTTAGAGCTCAATCAATCAGAACAGAGTGTTTGTTTTAATATTGTTCTGGACTGGGCCGACACATTCCCTATCGAGCAGAGGCCTAATTCGTCGAGCATAGGCCTATAACCTGATCCAAGGACACCTGTTCCGGACTGGGCCAACAAAGCACATGTCGGGCAGAGACCAAGTCTGTCGGGCAGGCCTATAACCTAACGCATGGGAACGTGAAGAAAGCATATCCCCCACGTGCCCCATTCAGTCAATTGTCCTGTTATTTTCTCCTAGTATTACGGGACAGTTGGACCAAGGGCAAGACCACACGCTAGGTATTATTTGCTCATACGCAGTCCTTGACAGTTCTTCCTTGGGCCTAGCTAATCCATCTCATGAGAAGAATCTTGGCCCAGTATTGGGGGCACACTATAAATATCTTTTTCACTAGAGGGTCAGGTATTCTATTTTATTCTATTCTACTCTGAACTATTTTGAATTTACGCTCCGCTCCGTAAACACTTTCTCACTTTGGCATCGGAGTACCTTGCAGGTACACCCCCCAATTCACTGGAAGGTTCCTCCTTGTCAGGTCAAATCAAATACCAATTGATATTTTGGTTGTCAAATGTCAAATTATCAGACACAATGTCGTGTATGACACAATTTATTACATATATTATTTCTTCACCAATTTAGATTCAAAGACTTCAATAAGAAATGGTTGAAAATGAAAATCGCCCACTCAAGGATTTTGCGTCCCCTTTTAGAACGAGCCTCTCAAAGTTCTCTAACTATCACTTTTTCTCTCTTTCTTTTATACCAACAAAATTGATAAGGAATCATATTTATTTGAAACCCTAAAAATTCACTTCGAGCTCAAAACATGATCAACCATTGAATCGACCCGCAAACCAAGCTGACTTGAGAATTGAGTGTCACTGCTGAGCGTTGGTCGCTGAAGCTTCGTCGTAGTTGGTCGGACTTCGATCATTGACTTGCTCAGGGCTCTGCCACCGACATTTTTGTCGATTGTCGTCCTTAGGACTCTGTCGTCGACGACTTCTTGCACATGTCCTTGTCTACTCGTCGGATCACCTATTCCACGACTATGATGTGGTTGGCGACCTCCTCCGATTTTTTATAGTACTTAAACTAGGGGTGTTCATGGGTGAGGGTCGACCCACGAACTTGCTGACCCAAACCGAACTAACCCATAGATTACCCTAACTCATACATTTACAGTTTTATCAAACTCAACCCATAACAACCCATATAATTAACCCAACCCATATAGTTTTGGCTCAAGTGTCGGGTTTGAGTTGTGCAATCCGTGGACCCGTTGACTCAATTCATTGATGTGACTTTAATAATTTCTTATTAATTTTTTTAATATTTTAAATAAAAATATAAAGTTAATATTTGATCAATAACCCTATTTTTTCCGTAAAAATTGTATTCTCCACCAATAATACTATTAAACTATTGTGTTTACGTAATTCTAAGATTAAATGTTATTTTTTATTTTCTTTTATATCATTTCCAACTTATACATTTTATGGAAATAACATGTCTGGATGAATTTTATATTATTATCAAATGTTATGTTGTATTATTGAATTTTATTAAATATTATGTGTTTCATCGAATTTAAATGTTATAATTGAGTATGATTGTATTGAATTGTATTAATTTTTTTATGAACAATTCGATATCCTTCGAATTAGTTGGGTACTTGTAAGTCGTATCATCAATCAATCAAATACTATGATTCAATATCACATTACCACATCCTTTTATTATTATTATTTTTTTTATAATTTGTATTAATGGTATCGGTATCCAATTTAGATCCATAGATACCAAAAAATTTATCTAAATTTTTTTATACCGACAAAAAGAATCATAAAAAAAATATTATTTATTTGAAACACAACATGGGAATCCAATCTAACTCAACTCAATCCGTAAATGAACGGATCAATTCAAGTCAATTTTAGCAGTGAAATTGCATGTTGAACGAAGAATCCAACCCATTAAACTTTAAATGGATTAGGTTAAATCCGGTCCAACCCAACCCATCGGACAAGAGATTGAAAAGTGTTTAATAGAATGGAAATTTGAAAATGTGTTTACATTAGAGTCGATAATGTGAGCTCACATGAGTACGCATTTTCAAACCTTTGAAAAATTCAGATGCTAAAAAAGGAATAATCTGTATATGGATATGAGGCGTTGCATGAACATTCTTGATTTAATTGTAACTGAAGGCAGATAGTAGATAGGAGCATAAATAATTTGCATTATATTAGGTCATCAATATTACATGTCTTGAAGGTAGCTTTAAATAATCCTCATATTAACACAATGTTATTAAAATATCACACACATTATAGTTTTAAACGAAACATGAGAAGAATCAATAATAAACACTACTATCTGCAACAAAATTCTGTAAGTGACTAACTTACTACAATAACCAATGTGTGCCAGGAAAAAAAGAAGCTTATTTAGTATGGAAGTTCAAGGCTTGGATTCAACATGTGTTTCATCGTTCAAGAAAGGATAGTCGGTGTAGCCAATAACTGGATCAGGAATGTAGAATGTTTCTCTGTTATACTTGTTCAGAGGAGCATCCAGTGCAAATCTCTTTGGTAAATCTGGATTAGATATGAACCAACGACCATAAACAACAAGATCCGCCCTGTTTTCTGCTATTGCATTGTTCCCATCTTGTCTGTTATAGCCTCCCGCAACCATGAAAGTTCCATTGAAAGCCTTTCTCATTGGCACCAAACTGTGAGGGGTTTCAACTGGATCAAAGGTATGTATCAGTCTTGGTTCCACCATGTGACAGTACAGAATGTTATACTTATTGAGAGCATTAGCCATATATAGTCCCAAGGCATTGGGATTGGAGTCTCCACTTTCTGCATATTCAGCAAATGGTGATAATCTTATTCCAACTTTATCTGCTCCTATCTCATTTGCAACAGCTTCAACAACTTCCAATGCAAACCGACAGCGATTTTCAAGGGATCCACCATACTCATCGGTTCTATCATTCACTTTATCTTTCATGAATTGATCCAATAGATAGCCATGAGCTCCATGGATTTCAACCCCATCAAAACCAGCTTCAATAGCATTTCTTGCGGCAAGTTTGAAATCATTGACAATATCAGGAATTTCATCCGTCCTTAATCGTCTGGGTGCCGTGAATTTTTGCACATCATTGCTTGTGATTGACCTATCAGTAGAAGATATCGGGGCTTGTCCATTCGGCTGATAAACTGTTAGATTAACAAAAAGGAATATCAACAACAAAATATAATTTGGAGAAAAACAAGATGCCTGATCTATATATTTATGCAAACAAAATAGATTAATTAACAGGTAATGATGCAATGAAAAAGATACGTACTTGAATTAGAAACCCTTCCAACATGCCAGATCTGTAAGAAAAAGACACTGCCTTTAACATGAACAGCATCTACAATAGGTTTCCATGCTTCCACATGCTCTTTTGTCCATATACCTGGTGTGTTTGGTAACCCTTGAGCAGTGTCAGAAACACCAGTAGCTTCCGCTATGAGAAGACCACCTTGAGAAGCTCTCTGAGCATAGTAATTGATAGCAATGGGTTGAGGAACATTGTTGTAGGATCTCATCCTAGTGAGTGGTGCCATAACAACTCTGTAATGAAGCAATTGGAAATAAGAGTCAGATTAGCAAGAGCAAAGCATTGAAATTGAAATAACTAAGAAAATTAAAATTTAGCAACCTGTGAGAGAGATTGAAATTGCCCATCTTGTATGGTGTAATAAGAGGAATGGGATCGGCAATAGTAGCACCCATTAAATTGAATTATAGATTAATGATGATAACTAAGAATTGAGAAGGCAAAGTATAGAAATGAATTTGAAGGAAATTGGTTGGGTGTTTTGATATTTATACCATGCTTATGTGGTGTGCTAAAGTGCCAGAAAGTCTATGTGACGTGTGCAATTGCGTGACATTGCTTTTTGGTATTGTTTGTACTTCTACCAATAAAGCGTCCACATTCTTTCTTTTCCCATTGATTTAGAGTTGGAAAAATTTGACTTGTCCCTATATCTTTAAAAAGGACGGTTATGTTCATATGGAAACATGTTATAAAAATATTTTTATAACATGTGGGGATGGTATGAGAGCGAGAAGGACGTTTGGTGGGAACATGAGAGGAGCCAGAACTTTTGAGAATATACTGAAGAATAACGAAATGAGGGACAGCTCGGCCAGGTGGTGATTTTGTGCAATGTTCATTAGCCTCGCCACTGATTGAATATCTTGGTAAGGAATCAATAGACAGATCGAGGTTTGATGGGGTCCAAACATCAGGGGCTACTTTCAAGATGCAGGAGTTATTAAATGTGTAGGGTTATTTTACTTTAAAACTTACTCCCTTAGGCTCCAATTTGTGTATGTTAGAATGAAGAATTTTGGAGACGTTTAAGATACTATAGTCAAGGATCGAGTGTGGTTGAATACTTTATTCAAGGAGTTTAGACCTAGGAAATTTGTAACGTGGATGTTGAGAGGTTGACGTGTTTGAAGTTCGGTCCTAAGGAGCCTGAGTTTTTTAGGATCGAACTTGTAATAATGAGCTCAAAAGTTATTACCCGAGTCAGACCCTAGATGGGCTCTAGGCTACCACATCCTAAATGGTTTTTTTTTAATATAAAATAAAAAAACTCCTAAGTAGCTTCAAAGAAATATTATTTTAAATAAAAATATTTATTATAAATGAAATTAAAAACTATATTATTTTAAACATAATACATTTTAAATATTATACTATCTTTTATTAATACTATAATGTGTTTTTAAATACAACACAAGTCTAAATTGTATAAAATATAAGAATTAATATAATTTTTTTAATTTTATAGCTATTCGGGTCTAATCGGCTACCCACGACCCATATGGGCTAGCCCTAATGGGTAGATGGCTTTTTAGGATTTGGCTATAAAAGCCTTGAAAAATATGGACTCTTAATTTTAAGGACCAAACCCCTATGATTTTTTAGGTCTGACAGACTAATTCATATAGGTTAGCCCATTTGGATAGCTCTAGTTGCTGATAAAGCAACAGAGGTTGGTGAAAAGGTACATAGCCTAGAGGTTATATAGTAAGCAAATGTCAGGTTGGATGGTTTTGTTAGCTGTAAACTTGATAGAGTCAAAATGCAGAAACTGAAAAGTTTAAAAGACATTCAAGCAATTTGTGGGGATTCTAACCTTGTAATAAGTAAGGTGGGTGTTATCTCCAAAATTTGACGCTAGCATAATTGGGTTATTTTCCTTAGAAAATAGTTTTCTTGTTATAAGTTAAAACGAGGTATTTTCGACCTTACTCATTGAAAGGGTGAAAGTCGAAGGAATTCCCCGCCTACAGATCCTGTACTTAGAAAAATTCCGAGTTTGGAATATTTTCTAAGTGTTAGTGGGATTCGACCAACACATGATTCGACGCAAAGTGACAGTTACCAAATAATGCACGTTCAAGCCTTGGAGGAAAAATATGTAATTTTCAATTCAAAGACAAAGACAAGTGGTGCAAGATGAAGCTTCTTCAACATGTAGTGGGACAAGTGTCATCATCTTAGAGTAAAACTTTCGAAAACGGTTATCTTGTATTTTCTATAAATAGCTTAGTCTAGTGCTAGAATAAGTGTGCGTGAAAATCACATTGTACTGAGTAACTCCGTAAAACACTCAAAGTATCTGCATGTAGAGAAAAGAGTGTTGTGAAAATGTACGTGATGTAAACACCACCATTTTATTTTCTGAAGTATTTTATGTAAAAGCATCAATTTATCTTCAATGTCATTTATCATTCAAGTTATTTATCTTTAAAGTTATTTAACTTTCAAAACTTTTTATGTTAAAGCATTTATCTTTCAAGTCATTTACTTTGCGAGCAATTTACTGCATTTCATTTATAATTCTTGCTCTTTAACATTCTTGTCTTGCACTTATCTTTTCTTTACATTTCCAGCCATTTAAACTTCCTTGTCTTGCATTTACTCTTTCATTTATCTTTTCATTTATTTTGAAAGCCTTTTAAACATTTCTTGCACTTAACACTTGTGTTTACATTGTTTTTTCTTTACTTTTACTTTCTGAATCCTGTCGAAAGATTCATGACATTTTTCCCAAAAAATATCACTATTAACCAACAACTAGCACATGTCATAGGATCAATCTGGTCGATCATGTGAGTAACTAAGGGTATTTTAGTATCTTTAGAGGACCAGCGGTTGTTTACCAATTTTGGGGGTAAATCATGGACAAGGTTGTTGGTAAAGGCATGGGATTTGGGCCCAAAGTGGCTAGGCCTTGTTGTAGTATTGATGGGCCAATACGTGGTGGGCCATTTGACACGTTGGGTAGTGTTACGAGAA
This sequence comes from Lathyrus aphaca, assembly GCA_963966055.1. NCBI lineage: Eukaryota > Viridiplantae > Streptophyta > Magnoliopsida > Fabales > Fabaceae > Lathyrus > Lathyrus aphaca. The sequence continues at coordinate 567,256,582 of OZ014523.1, forward strand.
CCCATCTGAATCACAATGTTACGAACATCTCACTGGATACAATTGAAGAAGTTGAACTATTAATACCTTTGTTCTTTTCCATTATTAACCCAAAATTGAGGAATAAAGGTAAAGTGCAGACAGTTTCTTCGTCTAATTCGATGGATTCGTTGAAGATATTTTCTCCAGGATCGATCTTGTGTTGCGAATCAGTGAGAGATTTGGATGTCACCCATTATAATAAGCGAATTCTGATGAAGACGAATGAGAAAATGTCTTAAAAATATGGGATAAAGCGGTGCTTTTTGGGGTTAGAGGGGGCTCATGTTAGGTTTAAATATTTGTAAAGGGTATATATACAAATGAACTTCAAAGATCACAACAAGTTACAGGTTATAACGAGCAGATGGCGTTCCACAGAGCGCATGCTATAAGAGCATACCTAATATATTTTGTTGGCACTGTGGTTTTTATGGACAAGAGTGCCACTTATACATATGTCATCTACCTATGGTACTTAGAGGATTTAAAGTGTATTCATGAGTACAATTGGGGAGTGCTTGTTTGGTCTATATATACTAGAAGTTACTAAAGGGTTGTAGGTGGAAGACGAAGTAGATCATAGGAAACATCAAACTACTAACAGTAATATTTATTGGTCTTTTAATCTTTCTGTGTCATTTTCATTTCATCTTTACAACGCTACTACTTTATGATTCGTTTGTTCCAAATTTTTCAGGCTAAGAACCTCAAACACTTCCTGCGCATCGATGGACGAGTGTACTGACTTACACTAAGAATATGATGTGTGTTACTACATTTTCTCCGCTCAGAGGGGACTAGGAAATCGAGTCGTTCAGAGTGTATCTTGATTGCTTGATTATTGAGGACATGCACTTCAACATCTATATATGTCGATCACCGTGAGACGCACCCATTTGATGAAATAGTGTTTACTTTGGATGGTTGGCTTGCGGATCACGTCCCATTACTCCTCATCTGCTTGAGCATTTTATGCGATAGTTTGGCTGCACCCAGACCATTCCCAGACACCATGTGGTCCCTTTTCCTCCTACTTTTACGTGAAAACAGATGGATGTCATGTTTGATGATTATGAGAGTCATCTGATACCGGAGAAGACACAGAGTATCATCGCTGTGAGCGATTAGAGCTACATCGACGAATATATCAGGTGGTTCTTCGGGGTGTCACATTCGTACTTAGTGCATATTGCTTTAGGAGATCCGCTGATGCCAGTTCATCAGGAGATACTGGAGGAGGAGCAGTCATAGTTAGATCATGTTAAGGATGTCATGCCTAGATGTCGTCACATAGTGGAGATTGTGTAGGCAGACATTGGCAGATGTATCTTTCGTGATGGGTCTCATGTGAGGCAGATCCTAGATGTCATCATGACGGAGGCACGAGGACATTGATGTATTAGAGGCAACATCAGAGGGCGGGGTGGATTAATGGACGATGAGCGCGATGAGGAAGAGGAGACATAAGATATTTAGTCCATTATACACAGTAGTGCATTAGTATATAGTAGTAGCACTATATATAAATTGTATTTTATTTTCACATCATACTACTTTATCGTTGTTCTCGACTTTATTTATATGACATTTTTGGACCATCTGGATTTATGTACGTCATTTTTTGCATATCAATTGTACGGTTTAAATCTCGTCACATAACATGGTACATAACACTTATAAATCTTCATCTGAATACACGTAAACAAAATATAACATGAACAATTTGGTTCTGATATGTTACAAAGATGTATCTCCGTAAAATAAACGGAGATGCATCTTTGATACAATAAACTTGTAAAATGAATTTTGAGTGTGATGCATGATATACATTTTAAATTGTTATAGAGATGCATCTCCAAAATATTTTGAATGTTTAATCAGAATTTGGTGCATGTGGATAGGGGTGGGAATAGGTTGGGTCGGGCTAGGCTTTGCCTAGCCTAAGCCTTGCCTGCTAAAAAATTTTAAGCTTAAGTCTGGCCTGTAACTTATCAAAGGCTTATGTTTTGGCCTGAGTCGTGCCTACTTAAAAAACCTATATCATTTAAATATGTATAAATAAGAAATTCAACAAATGTTTAAATAGTCTAGAGAATCAAAAACTAAAGGTTTGTTTCCATTGATTTATCTGAGCTTACCTAGTAGCATAAATTTTGTGAGATGATAGGATTTCTTTCAACTTATTTTCATAAGTTCTGAAATATAACTAAGTTTTACTCTTGTATTTTAATATAAAGAATACAATACAATATAAAAACAATAAATTCATTCATATTTAACAAATAGGTCGATCTGATAGGCTTATAAGATTTTTCTATAGTCTGCGGCCTAGTTTATTTAACTAAGTAGGCTTATAAAAAAAACCTAGGTCTTTTCTATTTTTAAAAAAAGTCTGGTCTGACCTTGGTCTAAGTAGGCTATGTCTTATGCCCCTGTTAAAAAACCTAGGTCTTTTCTATTTTTAAAAAAAGTCTGGTCTGACCTTGGTCTAAGTAGGCTATGTCTTATGCCCCTGTTAGTTGGTCTGACCTATTTTCACCCTATGTGCGGAGATGTATCTCCGAAATCTGGGGGCACATTTTAGTATTTTTGTATATGATGTAAGTATTTGCATAATATTTTTTCATTATTTAATATTTTGATTCATGAATATCAATATTTTATATATCAATAAAAATTATATTATTTAATGCATAGATATATCAAACAAAATAGATTAAAAAAATTATTTAGTACATCAACCATCAAACACAATACAATACAAAATGTTGTTTTGTACTGTTCTATACGGTTCTGTCCAATACTTTTAATTTTGCAAATCAAATGCACATATACGATGTATTAAAAAATTCCCAAAATCACCGTTAAAAAATGAATAGTACATGTGACATGAGGCGTTGCATGCACATTCTTGATTTAATTGTTATTGAAGGCAAATAGAAATAATTTGCATTATATTAGGTCATCAATATTACAAGTCGTGAAGGTAGCTTTGCTTGCATGCAGGTTTTATTATGATTTGCATGACTCTAACTTGATTTTTTATTGTTCATTAAGGTAGCTTTGCATTCTTGACGTTCATACTAGGAATTTGGTTCATATTTAAATTAGGCTGAGCATACATCGATTTTGAGTTTGGTTGCGTGGGGTGATTCTATCGCACAAAAACAAATTATCAGCCACATTAAACACATAAATAATCCTCATATTAACACAAAGATCAGATGTTATTAAAATATCAAATACATTATAGTTTTAAATGAAGCATGAGAAGAATCAATAATAAACACTACTATCTGCAACAAAATTCTGTAAGTGACTAACTTACTACAATAACCAATGTGTGCCAGGAAAAAAAGAAGCTTATTTAGTATGGAAGTTCAAGGCTTGGATTCAACATGTGTTTCATCATTCAAGAAAGGATAGTCGGTATAACCAATCACTGGATCAGGAATGTAGAATGTTTCTCTGTTATACTTGTTCAGAGGAGCATCCACTGCAAATCTCTTTGGTAAATCTGGATTAGATATGAACAAACGACCATAAACAACAAGATCCGCCCTGTTTTCTGCTATTGCATTGTTCCCATCTTGTCTGTTATAACCTCCTGCAACCATGAATGTTCCATTGAAAGCCTTTCTCATTGACACCAAACTGTGAGGAGTTTCAACTGGATCAAAGGTATGTATTAGTCTTGGTTCCACCATGTGACAGTACAGAATGTTATACTTATTGAGAGCATTAGCCATGTAAAGTCCTAAGGCATTGGGATTGGAGTCTCCACTTTCTGCATATTCAGCAAATGGTGATAATCTTATTCCAACTTTATCTGCTCCTATCTCATTTGAAACAGCTTCAACAACTTCTAATGCAAATCGACAACGGTTTTCAAGTGATCCACCATATTCATCAGTCCTATCATTCACTTTATCTTTCATGAATTGATCCAATAGATAACCATGAGCTCCATGGATTTCAACCCCATCAAAACCAGCTTCAATAGCATTTCTTGCAGCAAGTTTGAAATCATTGACAATATCAGGAATCTCATCGGTCCTTAGTCGTCTGGGTGCCGTGAATTTTTGCACATCATTACTTGTGATTGACCTATCAGTAGAAGATATCGGGGCTTGTCCATTCGGCTGATAAACTGTTAGATTAACAAAAAGGAATATCAACAACAAAATATAATTTGGAAAAAATAACGAGCGTGACCTATATGTATTTATGCAAAGAAAAACGGATATAAGCAAATAGATATATACTTGAATTTGAAACCCTTCCAACATGCCAAATCTGTAAGAAAAAGACACTGCCTTTAGAATGAACAGCATCTACAATAGGTTTCCATGCTTCGACTTGCTCTTTTGTCCATATCCCAGGTGTGTTTGGATATCCTTGAGCAGTGTCAGAAACACCAGTAGCTTCCGCTATGAGAAGACCACCTTGAGAAGCTCTCTGAGCATAGTAATTGATAGCAATGGGTTGAGGAACATTGTTGTAGGATCTCATCCTAGTGAGTGGTGCCATAACAACTCTGAAATGAAGCAATTGAAAATAAGAGTCTAATTAGCAATAGCAAAGCATTGAAAACGAAATAACAAAGAAAAGTGTAACGGTAGTTAGTTAATAGTTAGCATTAAGAACCTGTGAGAGAGATTGAATTTTCCCATCTGGTATGGTGTAATAAGAGGAATGGAACTGGCAGTAGTAGCACCCATTATAGATTAACGATGATAACTAAGAATTAAGAAATGAATTTGAAGAAAATTGGTTGGCTGTATCGATATTTATACTATGTTTATGTGGTGTGCTAAAGTGCTAGAAAGTTCTATGTGACGTGTGCAATTGCGTGACATTGCGTTTTGGTATTTGTTTGTACTTGGACCAATAAACCGTCCACATTCTTCTTTTCTCATTAATTTAGACTTGGAAAATTTTGCCTGGTTGGTCCCTATGCCTTTAAAAAGAGAAAGGTTATGTTCATATGGAAACATGTTTTTATAACAAGAAAAAGACATTATGTTCATACCAATGTAATAAAGTAGACAATACAACTATTTTTATAAAAAGTTTTTAGGAATGAAATAACCTTTAAATTATTTGATGTATTTATTTCTAAGTGGAGGGTGGAAAAGTGGATTCAAATAGAATTTTATTTATATTTTAAAAACTAATTCCTATAACTACACAATTTCTTTAGCAAAATTAAAATGCTTGACAATTTTTTTTTTATAAATAAATATTTTATTTTCATCATTATATTTTAAGGAAAATTATATCAGGAGTTATTATTATTCAATCTCATGTGCTTTTGCATCATTTGAAGTATATCTTCATTGACAGTGGCACTCTTGTCCTAAAAATCATTACTTACATTGCTTTAGAAATCATTTGTTTCAAATTTTTATATAATTATGTTTTTTTGCATTACGAAGCATTGTATTCAACCCTCACATACCATGCCTTGGTTGTTCAAATTTTGATATATATATATATATATATATATATATATATATATATATATATATATATATATATATATATATATATATATATATATATATATATATATATATATATATATATATATATATATATATTTCCGCTAATAAACAATAGGCCCATTCTTAATAAACACAACAAGTACTTTTTCATGAAAAAAACTTTCATTCTCAAAAAAACACAACAAGCACTATTTAATGGGAAAAAAACTCTTTCATTCTAAAAAAAAAACTTTCATTCTCAATAATCTCAACAAACATATTAAGAATTAAATAATCAAAGTCACAAATTTAGTCTCCGTTAAAAAGCATTTTGAGTAGTTCAAGTGCAGTAACAGGTTAACACAGAGGTGTAATCCGTTATGACAAGACCAAAAGCACTTCTGAGTTGCAATAAAAGTGGAATCTTCAAGGGTGTAATCGATTAACACCTGAGGTTAACCGGTTATCACTGAAAGTATTATTATTTTCATGTCAGCTGTAATCGGTTAAGGGTTTGGTGTAACTGGTTACGGACTCAAGTTTTTGCATTTTTCAGGTATGTACTTGTATGTTTTAGGTCCCAATCATTTTGTAATACTTGTATAAATGCCTTTGAGGCATTCTCATCTTTGGCTAATGCAATTATCACTCTCACCCTCAATTCTCTCTCTCTCTCACGCACACACACACACACACGCAATTTCTCTCTCTCTCTCTCACACACATATATACATTTTTCTTCTTTCACTCCCCATATTCCAATTTTCTCCAACATTACTCACCAATCTTGTGGTTCAAAGTTCCAACATTTGACACCAAGAGCCTAATTCTGATCCACAAACACCAAGTGTGCAACATGAATTCTGTTTTTAATGAAAGAATCCCTATAAACCCACATATCCTTGTTGTGAAGAATTACGAAAAATGGTGCAAGCAAATGAAAGTGTTTTTTTGGTTACCAAGATGTTGTTGAAGTCATCAAGAATGGGGTGAATCCCCTTGTCCAAGGCGTAATTGATGCACAACAAGCAACACATAAGGAATAAAATAAGAAAGATTTCAAGGCGTTATTTATAATCCATCTATGTATGGATGGTGACAACTTTGAAAAAGTTGGTGATTGTGAATCGTCAAAGCAAACATGGAAAATCTTAGAGAAGGCTTATACAGGGGCTGACAAGGCGAAGGTGGTGAGGTAACAAACTCACAAGTGTCAACTTTAGTTGATTCAAATGGAAGAAAATGAGACAATCAACAATTTCACAACAAGAATCACTCGATTAGCGAATCAAGTGAAGAATTACGAAGAAACAGTCACAGAGTTATATGTTGTCGCGAAAATCTTGCGTTCTTTAACACCAAGATTTGACAATATAGTTTTAGTGATTGAGGAATCAAAGGATCTTGTGACGATGATCAAATAGGGGTTGCAAAGCTCTCTCGATACTCATGAGCAAATGATGGTGGAGAGAAACAAAGATAAGGCAAAGGAAAAGATTGTTTTGTAAGTTCGTTTAAACGAGAAGGACAGGAGAACAAAAAGGAAATGACCTATGAAGAGTAAAGGGATTTTTCAAATATTGTGTGGAAGAACGTCCTAAAATTTCAAGAATTCGACTTGTCAAAGGGGTGAAAGTTGTTGCAACAAAAATGGTGGTTAAGGCAACTTTAGAGGTGAAAAGAAGAGGTTTGACAAAAACAAGGAACATTGTTTTAGGTGTCAAAGGTTTGATCATTTAGAAAAAGAGTGCAATGCAAACAAGAAGGAACAAAAAGCTACACAATGTTGTCCTTACCTGTCATGTTCAATGTGAACTAGTGCTACTATTTTCATTTTCATTTTTCTTGACTATCTTTTTCCTTGCAATGAAGTTGGTGACTATATTTGTGGCTTTGATCATTTAATTCTTAGTGTGTTTGTTAAGTTTATTGAGTATGATAGAGTTATTCTATAAAAAAAGTGATTATTGTGCTTGTTATTTTTCTTGATAATGAAAGAGTTCTTTCATAAAAGAGTTATTCTATGAAAAATATGCTAGTATCATTTGTTGAGTTTAACACTACATTTTATTCATCATCTTAGCCTACAAGAAAATCTCAGTACACCGTTTACAAACATTGTTTGATTGTAATATATCATATTTATAATGCGGAACATTACTAATTATAGCATTATAAGGTTAAATCTTCAAGATTGAAATTCTTCATAAAATAGAAACTAAGTCGATCAAAGTTAATGATGCATAAAATATTGAGAGAGATATGGTTAAAGTCTCACATCACTTTTTCAATAAAAAAAACATTAGTTATATATATATATATATATATATATATATATATATATATATATATATATATATATATATATATATATATATATATATATATATAGATTAAAGGAATCTATTTTACCACAATTACGAGTTGCTTTCGTCTAGCACTATCGAATGAATGTCGAACATGGATAATGGATGAAGTGTGTTTTTGTTTGTCTCCCCCAATCGTCTTAAACAATCAAATGATCTATTTTTCTACTTTAGTCACAAACTCCCTCGTCTACCACTTTGTCGCCTCCCTTTATGTTTCAAATTTTTTTCAGCCCTAATTACAGAGGCTAAATGTAAAACACTATTCAGGAATTTTTGGGGAAACAATAAAGCAAAGTCACATAAGCAATTATAACTAAAAAATAAATTATCGTCAACATCGTTAGCCAAGTTCCTTTTTTGAAATGGAAGGTTGACGTAAGGGATGAAAACTAAATGAAAATCGACAATATTGAAAAAAATACAGAAACAAAAAATTAAAACTCATTGACTTACAACAGGTGACATACTTCTTCTTTTTTTACAGAAACAAACTTAACGACTTTCATTATTAAAAATGGCTCAATACAAGGAGGTATCACATTAGCAAAACTACGTCTAGTTCAAGAATTGACCGCCTTAGCTAACGTACAGGAAATCGAATTTGCTTGGCGCTTAATGAACTTAACCTCAAAGTTCGGAAAAAGATGCAACAAACTTCTAATTGACAAAATAAGACTAAAAGTAGACCTTCATAGATGCTTAGAATGAATAACTTCAACTAATAGTTGGAAGTCGCTTTCAAAGGTAACATTATTTAATTGTAACGAAATAACACCTTGCAAAGCTTCTTACAAAGTCATGGATTTTGCTACCATGGTGGACAAGAGGCTAAAGTCCCAAGTCACACTTGCGATAATAAATCTTCCCAAATTATCTCCCTCACACCACCCTCTATTTATTGTGCCTCTTTTACTATTAAATTCAGCATTACATTACACTCCAACCTCCCTTCATTAGGAGGACTCTAAATTGTTGAGTGATGAGGGGCAATGTCTAACTCACTCTCTTCTCGAGCTAAAAATCTTTCTTACTAATTGAAATACGTCTGCAAGCCAATTTTTGATACCTCCTCTTGAAGATTATTCCAAACAACATTTATTATATTCTTCCAAAGCACATCAATCATCACAAACCAACATCCCTCATATCCTTTCTATTACAAATGTCAAGAATAAGGGACTTAGCATCATTAAAAACATGTACACGAGAATCAATTATAGATGACAAACCTGTTGTCCGCCAACACTGAATTAAATCAATGCATCCAAAAAACACATGCTAGTCATCCACTTCTTCATTCTTGCAAAGTTGACAAACAGAGGGACATTGGACATAATATTGACGGAGCCTAGACCAAGATGGTAGGAAGCCCTTACAAGCTCTACGGGGCACGATAATATTCCAAAGGTTTCCCCAATTCTCATCCACCCTTCTATTTCAATTATTCGCTTGGAAGTTTCTCCACAATTTATACCCAGACTTGACATTGTATACTCCATTTTTCTCCTCTTGCCAAATCAGACCATCTTCTAACACATCCTCCACTAACGAGACCTTTAAGATATCTTTAGCCAATGTATGATCAAATAAAGAATTTATTACTTGCACATCTCATTGTTTAGCATTAGGCAACATTAGGTTTTTAACATAAAAATCGTATACACTATGCCATTAAGGACTAGCCAAACACCCTTTCTCCTTTCCCTCTTAGCTAAGGTTCGTTAATTACCTTAATATTACTTCCATCAACAATACTCCAACTTTAAAACATACATAGCTTTCCAAAGATCCCTCCACACAAAATTGGGATTATTCCCACGAGTGGAATCAAGAAAACAGAATCTAGGAAAATACCTTACGTTGAAGACTTTGGAGACTAGAGAGTGAGGTTTTGTCAACATGTATCAGCCTTGTTTAGCCACCATAGCCAAGTTAAAGGCTTTAAAATCTCTAAAGTCCATACCTCACTCCCTTTTTGTATAAGTTAACTTTTCTCAGGCCAACCACATAACTCATTTATTATTGCTACCACCATCCCACCAAAAAGAATTCAACATCTTCTCAATATCATTCACCAACGCATCTGGAACAAGATACACACTCATAATATAAGACGCAATAGATTGCAAAACTGATTTTATCATCATCTCTTTCCTTACTTTAGATAATGATCTACATTTCCAAGAATTGACTCTTTTCCAAATGTGATCCTTAATAAAAATGAAAGTTGCATTTTTACTTCCGTTAATCATCGACGGTAAACCCAAGTACGAACTTATAACTAACACATGTCATACTCCCATTAAATTAGCAATATCCTCCTTAACCGGTCTATTGATATTACAACTAAAAAAACACTTCAGACTTAGTCATATTTATTTCTTGACCCGACACATTTACATATGTCTGAAACAACTCCGCAAGATGTGTCACCTCACATAAATTTTTGAAGCAATGAGTGACATTTGCATTTTTTTTTTACACCCAAAAACTAGATGAACACGGCAAGGAAAGCATATTCCTCGTAATTGAATCCCGAAAAGGTGAACCAGAAGCAATTGTCGTGTAAATTAGGCAACTACTTATAATCAACAACTATTAATATTAATAGTACTATTGATTATTAATCAATTAAATTTGCTTGGTTGTAGTGGCGGAGAGCAAGGTTCGCAAATCCATCCACCACCACCGCCGCCACCGCTATCGCATTTCATCAATATCTTCCCTTCTTCTCCAATTGACTTCATTATTCCTCATTCTTACTTCAAATTTCACACTCTTTTTCAATAACAATGGCGTCATTTTTTATTCGCCGCAACTCCAACCTCCTCGCTCGCTCTCTAACCGGTTCGCTCCTAATCAATTTCTTCCGCTTTTTATTTTCAATTCTCCCCAATTCTACTTACCTATATGCCACATGCTTTAATTAATGTTTTCCTAGGGTTTACAACTATGTATATTTATATTGCTATTATGTTTGTATCAGGTAATTATAAGGAGGCTTTTTCTCCATACTTTCACTTCAAATTTGAATGTTTTGGTAGTGCTTTAAACAGGATACATTTGTATAGTCGCGGTTACGCTTCTGGTTCCGGTTCCGGTTCCGGTTCCATGAGAAATGATATTACTGACTTGACGTAAGTATATACATGTATGTTCCACAGGTATTCAATGTGCCATGTTAATATTACTTTGAAAATGATTTTGTTTGCAGTGGTCATGATTATACTGTGTTGTTTTTAGTTTACATTGAATGATTGTAAATGCTGATGATTGATTGCTGTTTGTTTTAGTTGTCCTCATACATGGTATCCGCTTGCAAGGAGGAAGCGTCGCAGGGTTTTTCTGCATGTTGGTCCTACTAATAGTGGGAAGACATATCAAGCTCTGAAGCAACTTCAGTTCAGTGCTTCTGGTAAATTGCTTCTCCATATTTTAGTTGAGCTATGATGTTTATTAAGAAGGAAAAGAGCTAAGTTACAGTTTGACAGGAAACATGGATTGATGGATAGATATATGAAACCAATTGACCGCATTCCTTCTTGCAATTCATATTGTAATATTGAGATTTTTAATTTTAAAATGGAAAATGGTAATCGGTAATGTGGGAGGATGAAAACTTAGTAAGTTGAATAATTTGTTATTGTTTTTACTTTGTAGGAATATATTGTGGCCCTTTAAGGTTGTTGGCTTGGGAGGTAGCTAAACGGCTGAACAAGGCGAATGTTCTCTGTGATCTCATTACAGGTCAGGAGAGAGAGGAAGTTGAGGGTGCAAATCATAAGGCTGTTACAGTTGAAATGGCTGACGTGTCTGCTGATTATAAATGTGCTGTTATTGATGAAATTCAGGCAAGTTAGATTTTCATTTCGAGACTCCATTTTGGTATTATGTCTAAAATTATTCCCTGGAATATTTTGATTTTATGAACCAAGATAATAATATCACACCTTAAAGGTCTTCTTCATATCATGATCATGCCACAACTGTTATTCTATTTTAACGATATCACTAATTTAGAGTGAAGATTGAAGTATTTGCACTGAGAGAGCGACATTGATGGCTTTGTGAGCTTTATAACTATTAGTCATTTTTTCATATCTTGTTATTTTATGAAAATATTAGCTAATTGGTTTTTCACGGAATGGTTGTTATTGTGAATTATTTCCTATCTTAACCTTTACATTTCTTTGTGCATTTAGATGCTGGGGTCTGAAACAAGAGGTTATTCTTTTACGCGTGCTTTGTTAGGCATTGCTGCCGATGAACTTCACCTTTGTGGTGATCCAGCTGCTGTTCCCCTTATTCAGGAGATATTGGGTATTACCGGCGATGAAATTGAGGTAATGAAACTTATGTTCTCCATTGAGTCTCTGAATGATCTAAAATATGACTCTTATTTTGGGGTGGTGGGGGATGGGGATGGGGATGGGGATGGGAATGGGAACGGGAACGGGACAGATAAATTATTGGTTACAGTAATATCATTCCCATCTGGCTATTATGGTTGAGGCTTTCTGCTTGCTCGTGATTTTTTATACTACTTTTTCTTCATGCTTACTGCAGATTCAATATTATGAGAGATTGTCACCCTTAGTCCCAATGAAGTCTCCTCTTCGATCTTTGTCTGATGTAAGAAAGGGAGATTGCATAGTTTCCTTTTCACGTCGGGATATATACAAATTGAAGGTGAACTTTTACCCTTTTATTTTTGTAGAAGATACTGTAGATATAAGTAGAAAATTCATTTGAACATTTTCTTTTACGATTCTGGTGCTGAGTTCAAAACAATAATGGTTTTGTGTCTTTAATTATAAATTCCCTTATGCCCATTTTTTCTATGACATGGACCCACTACGGGCTTTATCTAGCACTTGATAGTATTGTCATATATCAACCATGATATAATTCACAACTAGAATCAGATCTTAATTAATTCCAATCTTCTATCATCTAATAGAACATTACTGCTTAAAGTGTTTCTAATCATGTTCCCAGTAATAATTCTACTAATAAATATATGAAATGGAGATAATAGATAGTACATTGCCAGCATTCTATGAGTTAGAAAAGATTTAATCGCTTAAATAATCTTTTAATCATTTTTTTTCTCGACTTTGGTTAGCAGAAGATGGGAGTGATAGGATATATCATCTCATAAAAAGACAGGCTGCTAATCTATTTTGAATTCAGAAAATTCAATTGCATATTGAAAATTTTGTTTATGTACTATGGACTAACTTGTTAAAGTCGACATTCATATTGCTCAGAAGCAAATTGAGAGAGAAGGAAAGCATCTTTGTTCAGTGGTTTATGGTTCATTGCCACCAGAGACTCGAACAAGACAGGTGTGAGCTTCACCTCTCTAAAAACTTTTAGGTTTCCCTTTTGAATTACACCTGTTTTATGGGATTTGATCTTTAGGTTTTAACATTTACAGCCACTACAGACATATTTGCCCATTTTATTTTTTTGTCTTTGAATTGCTTATTCATTCACGCAAAAATCCTTTATGCTGGCTCTTTCCAGTTTATATGATTTTAGTTATTTCATGGTTTGTTAGGAAATTCCTTCTCCTTTCAGTTCATAGGTTTTCCATAATTAACTCCTATATTTATCAACTAATGTTGATTAATGTTTTACTTTTCCTTTGTTTGTGACTGTCTCTATATGCCAATGATTTGATGTGTTGAAAATTTCATTAGGACTGCAGGCAAGCATGTTCAATGATGCAAGTAGCGAGTTTGATGTTCTTGTGGCCAGTGATGCCATTGGAATGGGTCTTAATCTAAACATCTCTAGGATCATTTTTTCAACCATGCAGAAGTTTAATGGTTTTGAGATGCGAGATCTGACTGTACCTGAGATCAAACAGATTGCAGGTAGTATGCAACTATTTGAAGCAGATTGACATTGCTCCAGAATTTGATTAAATGACTGTAGATGATATAGGATAGCACTGCCAATTTGTGTTATTTTGTCAATAAATAGATATGTTTATGTCCAATAAGAGTAAACGGAATTTTTTTTGGGTGATTCTGCAAATGTCAAATCAACTTTTGAGCAGTGTAAAGCTTTGCATAATTTTTCTAACCTTATATTTTAACGAGGCTGGCAATTTATGAACTAGTTTAGCAGCTTGAATAAGAAGATCTCAAAGCATTCTTTCTATAAGTAATTTATGTTTATTCAATATTGTTTGTGTAATAAATTCATATTCAATGTATTATACTTGCATGTTACTTGTCAAAAACTTCTAGGGTGCATTTCAGATATATCATTATTCTATGTGGGACATTCTACGTGTCCTGAAAAAATCTTTGCCACATTATAAAAAAATATTAAACTTCTGGTTTAAGTTTATTTTCATTCCTAATCTCCATGGGCTTCAACATATCTTCTTTTCAACTCTCTTCTCTCACTCTACTCAACCTATTGCTTCTCCTTCAAAGAGTGAGACTCTCTATTGCTCTCCTCCTTCAGGGAGTGAGACTCTCGATTAATTTTGGCTTTTCTGTACTGTTTTATATATTTTAATCAATTTTTTTATGTTTATTTAAGCAATTGATTTGCATAAACTTCAGGTTTAAAAAAATTATCACTTAAATCAATCGCTATTATATACTATTCCTTGAGATTTAATTTTTATATTTTATCATAATGTGGAGATTTGAAGTAATATGTCCTGTATATTTGGATTTTGGATCATACATTATTTTCAGTTCTCTTGAATGCATATATTCATGCAGGGAGAGCTGGTAGATATGGGTCAAATTTCCCTCTCGGAGAAGTAACATGCATGTATGCAGAGGACCTACCTTTGCTCCATTCATCATTGGATGCACCATCACCCATTTTGGAGGTAACCTGACTATGTAATATCTAATTACTCTATACTACTAAATATGTATGTAGTGTAGGAGAAGTGTGCTGTAAGTATACACCTTTATCTGAATTTTCTTTACATTATTTCAAATCTTATATTGATGATTTGTGTTAATATATATTCTGATGCAGCGTGCTGGACTACTCCCTTCCTTTGATCTGTTGTATATGTATTCACAGTTACACCCCCAAGCTAGTTTCTATCAAGTACTGGTAAGTTGTGTGCTTGTTTTTGACTCATGGTAAGTTGTGTGCTTGTTTTTTCGTATGTCGAAAACCATCAAATGCAAAATTAATTCTTATTCGAATTCGAAGCTATTATGAGTAGTTTTTACCCCACAATTGATTTTGCTCGATGTGTTTTGAAATCACTTTCTTTGCTATTGTATCTATATATTAATAACTTTACTTTCTAATCATTTTAATTAAAATAAGTTTTGCAAAATCAATTCGTTCAAAACCAATTTTGTCCATGGTAGAACCATACACTAACTATATATGCCTGTTATACCTTATATTCTGTGACCCAGTGGTATGGTAGTCTATAAATTATATCTCGAACTTTTGTGAGGTACATACTTTTAGTTGTTGTCAACGCAAGATTGCAAGTACGAAGAGAAATATGTGGTTAATAATTACTAAAGTAAACAGGAAGGTGTCATCAACTAACCAAGTGTGCTTTTCATCTGTCAAATTATCAAAGTTGAATTTCCTTACATTTCTTAACATTAAAATGTATTATTGCATTATCTCCAAAAATAAAACGTATTTAACAGTCTCTTTTATATTGCAGGAGTATTTTATTGACAACGCCAAATTATCTGAAAAGTATTTCTTTGTTAATTGTGGAGAAGTATTGGTATGTCTTTCTATAGCTGCCTTGTCATTGAATCATGAATATTTCGTATCAATGTCATATTTTTCTTCATAAGTAATCATTTATTGAATATCCCTCCTTTATTTGATTGTTTCACCGGTCTCCCTTCTATTTGCTTTGTGGGTGTTGTTTGTACGCGCTGGCACCAGCAAGTAGCTGCTGTTATTGACAAGTTTCCCCTTGGATTACGTGATAAATACCTTTTTTGTATCAGGTACATTCATATCCTTTCAGAAAACTCCATTGTTAGAATGCAATTCCCAAGTCCTAAGGACGGTTATATGGATTGAAACCCTATTAAATTAGGGTATCTGTATTTTATATCATTTAACATTTTCAGTTACTTTTTAACTCATACCTCTATAATATTCAGTCCAGTTGACATGGATGATGAGATTTCATCCCAAGGCCTGACCCAGGTAATTATCATTTAGCAAGCATCAAACATATTGGTGTTAGTTTGAATGGTCATAAAAATGACATGATGCATGTTGCGCCAGTTTGTAGCGAATTATGCAAAGAAAGGTCTTGTCCGGCTTCGAGAAATATTTACACCAGGAACACTTAGAGTACCAAAGACTCCTTCTGCTCTTAAGGAACTGGAATCCATCCACAAGGTTTGTTTTATGTTGCTTTAATTTTATATCATCGGACACAACATTAAGCTTGTTGCACTGTGACCTAGCGTGTTTGGTTTTAAGACCACGAGACAGTTAACACTCATTCTCAGTTTCTCACAAACAAAAGCCTATAGTAGCTTTCACTTTAAAGAGATTTGGGACATATGCACATCAAAAGCCAAAAATGCACCTAATTATCAAAGCCTAATGAACGGTCATGGTTGTGTACAATTTAATAACTTCAGCCACCATTTTAACAATCATGAGCACGAGAAAGAGTTGCCAGTATTTTCCTTCCTTTAGTTTGATGGAAAATGTTGATAAACTCTTTTTTAATTCATTTTGAACTAATTAGCTTCCGAGTATGTGTGTGAGTTTTTATTGGTCCCAAAACTGCATGCAGGTCTTGGATCTCTATGTTTGGTTGAGTTTTAGGTTGGAAGATTCTTTCCCAGACCAAGAGTTGGCATCATCTCAAAAGGCCATTTGCAGCATGTGAGGATTACTCAGTGTATTATTTTGCCTCGTTTTATTCCTAAACTATACAATATATTTATCAAATTGATTTTATAGGCTGATTGAGGAATTCCTAGATAGATACGGGTGGCAGAAACCAATGGCTGGAAGGTTGCCTTTGCAGAAAATGTCAAGTTCTCTCTTATCCCAGAACGTGAGGCGGTATTTATAAGTTATGCCCTTTCCATACCAGCACTATGACCCCTGCTCTCATTAGTATGCTCAGCTTTGTACAAGTTTCAGAAAACATTTTTTGTTTGTTTTGGTTTTTGTATCTATTCTAGGTTCTTTTGTAATCCTTTGGATGTTACCTGTTGTATTCATTTTACAATGCTTCATCTAAATTATGAAAGCATATAATTATAGTTTCATTTTTTCTTGTTTATTTTCATTTTCAAACTAAACTATACACAAACCAAAATGCTTCTCAATCGCAAGTCTTGTTAATGCTTCCATTATGCTGTATATAAAATCACATGATATATGCTTCTCTCACTTTCTAGTTTTTTCTTTTGTTTTTTATTTATTTAAAGATGTGGATTTATAAGTATCTAACCATTTGTTTACATTATGATTCCATCTACCATATGCTTCTCTCTTTCTCATAACAAAAATACCCCATTCTGTTTTTTTTTCTTTCCCTATTTTAAAATGATTGTCACTTTAGAATATCCTTATAACAAGAGCAATGTTATTTAGTACGAATGAATTTGAAGAAGAAATGTAAAAATGCACACATGTCACTATTTTAGAGGTTAATTTTAAATTGATTTTAAATTTAACTTCATTTTTAATAGGGATCATGGAATAGTGGTGATAATGAATAGTTGAGATTTATTCTTGCATTTTTCATCTTTTCTTATTATTAAGCATTTTCCTTGTAACAATATTATGTTTTCTATTGATATACCTTTAATTGTAAATTTTATTTCACTTAATAATGTTATTAATTATAATTGATAAGTATATTTTAGTTGATAATATTCATTTTATCATAAAAGTAGTAATTTATAGTCCACAGGTGAACCATTCTTATATATCTACAAATCAGCGGAACATGAATGCAAATTCCCTCTTTTACTACACAACCAAAAAAAAATTCTAGCTGAGAAAATGCTTAAGGGCTTAATTTAAAAATAACTAGAGGGTTCGCGCATTTTTTTTTACATATAATAAAATTAAATAAAAATAAATAAAATTGTTAAACAAAAATAGTTATTATTTTGAAGAGATATAATAAATTAGTGTTATATTTCATTCAGAATATAAAAAAAATTGAATCAACAATATATTATTATGTTTATTAAAATTATTTTTGTTTCAATATTTTTTACAAAAAAAAAATTATAACTCGTAATAAAAAATTTCTTTGATCAATAATTTCATGTTATAATTGTTTTATTTTCGTGTTTTAACAAAATTGTTTATATTTATCACAATAATTATTTTTCATTAAAGAAAAAATGATCGATACATTTATATAATTACCTATTTGGAACAATAAAAATTGTTCCCGTTTATAATAATGATATTTTTCCCGTATATATAAATAAATTAATCAAACGTTGATACCGTATATAAATATTAAAGTTGTTTTAACATTACTTATATATTTGAATCTATATAAAATAATTTGACACGAGATGAATTTTTTAAAATGAAATGGTAACAGTTTTTTAGTGGGACCAAATAACATTAAACCTAAGACAAACAAATAAAGCAATAATTGTCAAGATGCTGATAGAGATCCCACCCAAAGAACCTTATCAACTAACTCCCCGTATATATAAATAAATTAAACAATTATGTATTTTTCTCAATATTTGAATAAAAAATGTCTTTATAAATGTCTTTATAAATAATCAAATTATATTACATCAAATTTTATGTATATAAATATTATTCAATATTGAAACAATAATATGTTAAGAAAAATTAATACTCCCTCCGTCCCAAAATAATTGTCACATTTGAGGAAAAAAATTGTCCCAAAATACTTGTCACTTTAGATTACCAAGACAGTTTTATATTTAATCTTCCAATTGTATCCTCAAATAAATACTCTTAATTAATTGTTTTCTCACTTAACATTATTGCTAATTTGAATACACCAATAGTTAATTAGGATAATTTAGTAAAGTTACTATTCTCTCTCTTTCATTTATTATTGTTTCTTAATTTGTGTGAAATGATCAAATGTGACAAATAATATGGGACGGAGGGAGTATCATTGAACATTTGAAACAATAATATAGTTGAGATACTCATGCATTCACATGGATACTGCATTCGCACGGGTATTGATATAGTATGCGTATTTGTTTTAAAAATCTAACAAAAATCAAAATAAAATGAAAAAGACAAAATTATTAAACCAAAAGAATTTATTATTTTTAAAATTATTCGAAATATAAGTAGAACAACAATTTGTTCTCATGTATAAATATTATTTTAAAAAAATATAAATGTAAAAATTATATTCTTTTTGGTATATAAAAATATGTGAATGGGCATAACATTACGGATATTTTAATTACTTCAGAGAGATTTAAAAAGAAACGATTACTTCCCAGCATTAATCATTACCCAACATGCATTAGAACCATCACTTTTAGGTTAACAACACAGACAGTCAAATCCATGAAAGAGCACCAATGAAAAAGGTTTAATTTCTTTTTATGGTTCAATGCTCTTCAAACCGTGACAATATTACAGTTGAGTGTTGACTTTTAAATACAGCATTAAGCTAGTAGCCTTTCTTCCCTTTTCCATTCACATGAGAATTTTTGTATAGATACTATTACCTATACTATAATACTACAACAAAAAATGGAGAAAAAACTTATTTTCCTTTGTTTTTTACTCAACAGCCTCGTAGCCTGCCAATTTTTTATCTGTAAAAAACAGATAAAGAGATAAAAGGCATCTAGAAAATCAAAATTCACCATTTAAATTTCTCGAGTAAATTGATACAAGAAATCAAAGTGAGGCCTAAAGGAGAAATAAATGGTACAGATTGATAGCAGACATTAAGAAGTTGACATCCTATTCTACCCAGTACGGGGTTGACCAAATTTGATCTCAATGAACTTGTGCATAGAAAATAAAGAGAGTTCCATAGCCATTTCCACCAAATGAACTTGATTTATTTATTTTTATTTCACTAAAGATCAATTTATCAAAAGAGCAGAGAGGTTTGAAGCACAAAAGAATAATGAATCATCCTTATTTGATTCGAGATGTAAATGTAACAAAGCCATTTGTTTGCATAAGCCTTTCATGGGAATTAGTTCTTATGGTATGGTATGACAGGTCTTTGATCAAGTAATCAGAAGTTATATTCTTTCACCCATTCTTCTAAATTAAATTAAATTTCAGTTCATAAGGGGGCATTATAGAGATGTAATGTAATGACATATCTGTCTTTACTAATACAACAGTAAAACACAGCCAAAGGACAACTTAAGAAAGAATTTTCTAACCAGACATAACAACAGTACAATCTATTAACATATATGCACTTAATCAAAACAAAATGGAAAAAAATAAAGAAACAAGAATAGTAATGTGGTGCATAGAACTATTACCACACGAGGAAAGAAAAAAAGGAGAAATATAAGACAGCAATGAAGAAAGCACCTTTGAGGTATCATTATTTGCAACCTATACTACATTCACATCCAATCTGTAAAAAAACAAATTTGGGATGGTCAAACAGTCTGCAGGAGTTTCAAAGATAATAATATATACGGAAGAAGCAAATCAAAGGATAAGACCCTGAGCAGGAGCAGGACCAGACTTGGGAGACTTCGGCTGACTTGCAGCTGCTGCTTTTGGGGGCTGGACATGTCCATAGTGATCGTTATAACATTCTCGAGCCTCATGGCTTAACAGCTTACCATAAATCAATAAATATTCAAGTTACAACATTATAAGGCAAACCACCTTCAACATTTTCAACTGTAAAACAACAATTCTTAGGATCAAACACACAATGCCAACGTAGACAGCAAATTTGAATTGCAGCGTCCTAATGGTAAAACACATTTTCAACTGTAAAACAACAATTCTTAGGATCAAACACATTATGCCAACATAGATTTAACTAAACAATGAATTCAAATAACAATGTCATAATGGCAAAGACATTTGAAGATCTGAAACAATGGAAAACTCTCAAATAAAATATCTTAGTTTGAACTCTTCCACTAAATTTCTCCTTTTGGGTTCATAGTCTTTAGGAGAATTATATGCATCACATGCTCTATGAGGTCGAATTAGTGGCAACTTCACTACTATGGGACATTTGCAGATGTCTGCAAAATTTGAAATTTTCAACATCTGATTTATGGAGGAAAGAGTTTGAAATTGAATAAAATAATGTGCTCTGTTTACTTTTTCTGTGAGATCAGGCATTATTTAATTCTGAATCTAACATATTGTACCACAATTCTCATCATATATAGCCTGCTTATGCCAAGATATGAGACCAACCACCTTTGATGATTTCATAAATTTCTTGTACCCAAGTATATAGTTAAAAAGTAAATGGTGAACACCTTGAGGAATTGCATTATCGTATTACAATAAAGAACAATTTGCAATATGACAACGATGATTACATTTTATATCCAAACGTTGTAACAACATCTGCATTTTACATTTCCCCGTTTTCACTCTTAGCAAGCACAGCCAAGTAGTTTGAAACAACACAACACTCAGTTCAAGAAATCAGAATATCAACTAACAATCCAGTACCAGAGATTTAATCACAGTACTCACATGTTGGTAAGTCTGTCAAAGAAGATAATCCAAATAAAGTTAAGCACTTATACACAGATACACATTGTTCAAAAAGCATATGTGTGAGTATGTCAGTTCAAGCACATTAGAAAGATGACAAACTAATAGTCAAAACCAATCAAATGGGAAAAGACATGGCTATCTTTACCTATAACAAACTCATCCAATAAATTTCTTGAAAACTTTAAAACACATAGTTAACAAAAACTAAACAACAATACCAGTAAGTAAACAATTAAATGGTCATCTTCCTCAATCCTCATGAATAATTGATGGATGAATTAGAGACCATGCCTTTTGAGAAACCGTTTGGTCCTATGCCTCATGTGAAAGAAAACAACTACTACATAAGCCATTATCAAAGGAGGGAAGTTCACACCTGAAACATTCAGTTTCTGAACCCATTATGGAGTACTAAAAAGTTCTTCATTGTCAAAAATGGTGGCAGAACAAATCTGCAAAAGGGACATAATCAAGCTGTCTTGCTCCATGATTGGACACAATTATTCCAGCTGCACCACTCTGTACTGCTAGCCTTGCTGCCAAATTCAACATCAAGACATTAATCAAAAATTAATGTGGGAATGATTTCTTTTATATTGTATGATTTATATGAAATATAGTCGAATTGTGAAACAATTTTGTTTTGCTTACCATCCTCAGCAGTGAGTACACCCTTCACAAGAATTGGCAGGCTGGTGATTGTCCGAAGCCACTTCACATCCTACAAAAATCATAACTTATCTTAAAGAGTTCATGAAAGTGAGTTTAAAACACTTATACACACACCATTTGCAAGTGCTTATGCCAATAGATAGATTTAAATATGTTGATACTAACAGACCAAAAAGTGCAAATTGAATTCCTTTGTTTTGTTATGTGTCATACCTTCTAGGTTAGAGTACGGTCAATTTGCCCAGCAACATAGGAAGCAAGTCCATAATCATCAGCCAAAAAGAACCAAACTAACAATTCAATGAGAGTGATATATATGAGAAATTAAACCACAATATTAATTTTATAATAACTGATTTTACTTACTTGGTCCATCTTTCCAAGGTCCAAGCCTTCAAAGTTCTGCAAAAGCCCTCTCACTTCTACAAAACTATACTGTGAAACCATAATATATCAATATAAGTTCCAAATAATTATACCATTTAACCCTTTCAACATGCTCTATAGAAACATCCCAATAATATCTGGAAGGAATCACAAAGAACTAATCAATAACTACCTTACAAACCAGTTTTTCATATTTGCAATGGAAAATGGTCAAAATGTGTAATTTTGAAAACCATAAAATAAAACGCGTCGCTACCTTCACATCTAGAAATTTCAGATATTTACTTCGACAATGAATCTTGAAAACATCTCTAAGGACAATGTTCATTCTCCTTTTGAAAACCACTGATTTTCCTTCATTCAGTTTTCCATAGTATTCCAACACATTAGAGATGTTTTTTTACCTTCACACTCACAGAATCCATAGTTACCAATGTTGGTTCCATAGTATTCCATAGTATTCCATGGTATTCCATATCATCAAAAGTTGTATCAAATCGTAAATATGACGTATCGGGCATCTTGCATCTGTGACATACAAAGCCTTGTGGAGGTGTTTTTCGCTCCAACCCTGGCAATGGATTTCCCGGTGAAGGCCTTGATTGGTCTCAACAATAGGATCTCTTGCAAAACCACAAGATCGAAACACATCGCGAGATCACAACTACCAAACACACCAGTTTTACATTGGTGACTGCAACATGTGTTCACAACAGTAGATAAGAATGTTAAACATATTGCTATATTATAGATGCACTTGAACACATCTTGGTGGAAGGTTAATAAAAAGTTCCTAAATGGACTAAACTTTTAAACAATCCTTTCAAAACATTATGGAGTCAAAAGTCCAATGATCCATGATTTTCAAGTGCAACAATTACAGGCACACTATGCATGCATACTATGAAATACTAAGGCCCTTAGTCTAAGGGTGTATCTAGTGACTAGTGTAAACTTAGCCTAGCCTTCAACTATGGTTTCCAACACTAAATCTTATGCCAAAAGTAAACTAAATCTTTTGTTCCACTCCAACATGTACCATCAATTCCTCAATGTGTTCTTTCTCCTTCAACATGCTCTTGAACTCTAGCTTTCTAACCAATGCCTTCACTGTGCTCTGCATTGGAGTTAATCCCTTCAATACCATCTCCTCAAAGAATGCACAGGCCTCCACAAGTTTTCCACTCTTACACAAACTAAGCACCAAAAGTGTGTAAGTCCCCAAATCAGGGCTTAAATCATTCTTAAACATGTGATCCAACAAAAACTTAAGCACCTTCATCCTCTTCTTTTTGCAACACATCTTGAGCAATGGATGATAAGTCTGAATTTCTGGCTTGCACGACGATTCCTCCATTTCCTTAAGCAACCTAAGGGCAGTCTCTTCCTTTGAGTGCACACAAGCAGTAGTAATCATAGTATTGAATGTACCAACATCTCTCACAATACCTTGTTTAGGCATATCTTCAAACACATCACAAGCATCTTTTAACCTACCAGCTTTACCAAGAATGAAGATCAATGAGCTATAAAATGGCACGTCAGCCACAATGCCATCGTCCTTCATTCTTTCAAATGCCTCCAAAGCTTTGCTCAACTGCCCCGCTTTACCGTAACCGAGCAACATAATAGTATAAGTCACAGCATTAGGAGAACAACCATTTTCCCTCATCTCCTCCAAAACTTGATCAACTTTGCGAAAATCCTTGTTGTGACAATAAGCTTCAATGAAATTATTATATGTGAAAACATCAGGTTCAAACCCATGTTGCTTCCTCTCCTCCATAACTTTTCGAGCATTCTCGTATTTTCTAAATCTGCACCAACCATTTATCAAAATATTGAAAGAAGCAGAGCTCAATGGAATGGAATCCTTAAACTCAATAAGAACCTTATGAGCAAGTTCAACATTATGTCCTTTCACCAAAGCATCCAAGAGCTTATTAAGTGCAATTATATCCTTTTCGACGCCAAACTCGCCCATTCGGCGAAATGCTTCCACAGCATCTTCATGCTTTCCACTCTTCGAATACCTCCTCATAACCTTAGTCATTGTATCCAATGTCACATACCCTTCAATTTGTGACATTTCCTTCACTAACTCCCACATGAGATCAAACTCCTTGAACTTTCCTAATATATCAACCATGAAATTGTAGTTTTCAGGAGAATGCACATAAGGTGTTTGTGTTTTTGCCCACTTGAAAAACCCAAAAGCTGGAACCCAATCATTGTTAAACCTCTTCAAAATCTGCATAATCAAGCTATTAGAAATGCGAAAACCATGAACATCGAGTGCCTCAGAAACTAACTCAGGGGAAGAGTAATGTTCTTTTAAAACATTGCTGATTGCTTCAACATATTCAAGGTCTGCGTTTTCCTCTAATGTTGGCTTCACAAGGAGCTTGGGTTCGGTTTCAAGTATGTTGGAATCAACCCAATGAGCGAGAGAAGGGATGACGAAATCGTCGTCGGAATCTGAAGGAGTTGGGTTGTCGGAGAACATGACCCATGGTGGGAGTTCAGGTGATTGGAGTGAAGGTTGTGAGTTAACAATGGTGCAGAGAGGGTTGGTGGGAACGAAGAACCGCGATGCATTGGCACTGCGTGTGGTGGTGATTGTAGAAAGCCGTTGAGTGAAGCGGTGGAGGATTCGGAACTTGGAGAGCATTTTGAGGACTGATACAGTAGTTTGATTTTTGGTAAAACCTAAAATTCAACCTATATAATTAACAGTTTTTATGCAAAATTTGAAAAATATATATATTTCTTTGCAAAATGCTAACTAGTCTATGGGGGCATTCTTTAATGCCTTAAAATATCAATTTTCTTTAAAAATTGTATGTATTAATACATTAGAAATTAAAATGGTTAATATTTCTATATAATATTCTCCTTATTTAAACTCCTTAAAGAGTATGTACATGGAGTATTCGTTAGCAAAAACACAAACCTATAACTATAAAATCCATAAGGAATGTGTCGAAATATTACCTGAGAACATCATCATCATCATCCTTCAAATTCAAACAATTTTGTATGTAATGAGTAAGATAAAAACTAAAAAGATTAGTTTTCTATCAAAATGTATCAAGTGGTATTTCATCAGTAATCTATGTTTTGAAATGATTTCTGTTTTAGATTTAAAAAAATATGTCATTCTCTTTTCTTTTCTTTTTTGAAATGATTGCTGTTTTAGATTTTAAAAAATATGTCATTCTCTTTTTTTTTTTTTATGTAGACATGGTTACTATTTTTTTCAATTTTATTATTTAATTATTAATTTGTATACTACTTTCAACACATCAATAAGATTAATTTAGTAAAAATACAACATATTATGACAATATTAGTGTATTCTTTAATCTGGATGCAAAAACCTTAAACGATAATCATTTTGAAATAGAGAGAGTAATATTTATGAATGTGAGGTGTTCTATACATCACATATCATAGGTAAATCAATTACCCTATGAAAATCTCCGAATGTTTTTTTTATTATTCATATTCAATCTTTGGACATGTCCATTGTTCAACAAAATCACTTTATTTCTAAGACATTTCACTTTTATCATAAAATTAATCTGATTTCCAATCTTTGTATCATAGGTCTGAATTCCAATATCTAGATTCACCTTTTAAAAATGTCTTTATAAAATCTTTGACAGTAAGATAGATGAAATTCGACATGATGTTATAAATCAATCTAATAATAAATCATACACATTTGTCATTTTATAATAACATCAATATAGAAGAATTATTGTGTATATATAAATGTCAAGTGTCAAATACAATATGTCATCTTGTCATAATCAATCCAAGTACAAACCATAATATAAAATTGTCAAAATATACAAAATAAAATCCCACTACTGAGTATATTGAACGTTCATGTTCCTCATCTACCATCAGTACTGTAACACATATCATATCTCTGCTAAGATGGTTTGTAGAGTTTCCATTTGAGGGACACCCTCCACAAACTCTCCCTAGTTATGACTTATATCTCAATAACCACAATGTGGTGACATGCAAGTAACACATTAACAACATGGTTTGCCATTGTTTACTCATCTTCTAAAATTTCTCGATGAGTTGGCCTTATGGATGTCCCTTTAGATCTGGTGTCAAAAAAGGATGTGATACTCTATAAAACTATTGGATATAGTTGTATACCGTAATCCATGGATGAGGAGCTGACACACGTCGTACATCCTATGCCACCAGATGATCAATGTATGTTGCAAATATCTCATCAATATTCGCGTGGTGGATAGTAGTAGGAGCAATACCGGTGGGGACTTTGGGTATACCTGGATATATCTAAAATGGCGCATGACTCACTTAAGTAATTTGGAGTACATAATGTGGGACCCACATGTCACTATGGCAACTATCCAGAGTATAATTCCATTACCTCAAAGGGTCGTGTCTCACGTTGACAGTCATACAACATCCAATTAATATCACCTGCCACAAAGTGATCCAAACCTAACAAGCATTAAAGTAATGCTTATAATGTTGAATAGGATGTTGAGACTTATAATTTGACACGATGAACTCATTTTTCTTCGTAGAAGGAATAAACTTAGTTTTAGAGCTTAATGAGTTATAGTTGGATCCAACTTTTTTCATGTCTCTCTTTGTTTTTTCTACCCATGGAATTTCCTCGAGGGTTTTAGGAAATGAATTTAGCATGCAAACAAATTTAATCATACCTTCAAGTTTAGATTTTAAATGACCAACTTCTTATTTTAAGTCAAAGGTTGTAGTTATGAGGTGTGTTTGTCTAGAAGCAAAACATCAATCTTCTCTTTTTGTTTTCACTGACATTGCATTCTTCATTCCATTTGAGATACAACATCTTGTAGAGTTGAGCAAGTGCATCATCAGACATATCTTATCACTTGTGTCACCGTTATTATTCATATTAGGTTTGGATCTTATAAGATTTGTAAAGGCAACCACATCGTTAGCTTGCTCACTTTCACTTTCTTCATCAGACTCATCATTCGAAAAAAATGGAAGTATATCCTTATTTTGTTTCTAAATAAAGATGATGCATTTGGAATGAATGTGCCTAAACCCTTCACAATCATGACATTAGATTTCATTGCCCTTGTTTTGTTTATCCCCATTTTTTCATTTGCGATGAGGATTAAACCCTTTTTTTAGTTATGAGGCAGATTGTATTTGACATTGTTTATGACTTATTCCCTGATCTCATGTTAAGTCTCCTCATGACCATGCCAAACCTTTTAGATAGAAGGGCTATGTATTTAGTTAGGTTATCATTAATGTCACATTCTACTTGATCCTCATCTTCTTCAATATTAGCTTTGAATGCCACATTTTTGTGTTTTTCTTTCGTATTTGTCATTTAATAGCCATTTCAAAGGTTAACAGAGAACTGACCAACTCATCAATTTTGAAAGTACTCACATCTTGTATTTCTTCAATGGATATGACTTTTATATCAAACCTCATAGGAAGAGATCTGGGATTTTTTCTAGTCATCTTTTCTTTAGATATTTTTTCACCAAGGGAAAACATTTATTTGTAATGTCACAAAGAGATAAATTAAATTCAGCAATGGTTTCATCCTCCTTCATCTTCATATTTAGAAATTTTGTTGTGAGGTGTTGAAGTCTTGACATACGAACCTTGGAGGTGTCTTCATGAGCAATTTGAAGATTTTACAAGCTACTTTTACATTGGTACAAGCATTAATGATTCTAAATATATTCTTGTCAACTCTATTATTAATGGCATCAAGGGCACAAGAGTTACCAAGTGCTTATTTATCTTCCTCCCTAGGAATTTCCTTATCAGGCTTCAACGTTTCGATGGTGTGTTCAATTGTAACCTTTGGAAGAGTCATCCACTTATGATTGTTTTCGACTCTTACTATCCATGGACTTGAGAAAGACAATCATGCAAGTCTTCCAATAATCATAGTTCATACCATCAAGAATAGGTGGCCGACTGATTCACAAATACTTCTTTAGCATTGTCCATCTTGAACAAAATGTAAAATAGCCTTGGAGCTCACCCAACCATAATAAGGTGCATGCTCTGATGCCAATTGAAATTTTATTCTGGTGATAACAAGATGTTAGGCACAATGTTAGAACAATGTGTATGATAATGAGTATGCATAACTAGAAGAATAAATGTATAACTTAAATAACCCAAGAATTGTTGACACATTTTGGTGCAAATCACCTACGTCTGAGGGAATAACCCAATGAAAGGAAATTCACTTTTAATAGTAAAAAAACAAAAATTGGTCTTATTTGAACTCTCCCAGTTCACTACCCATTTTCTTAATACTAACCATGAAATTCAATCTAGGCTCCCCTTGAATTTAAGATCTCTTTCACTTTTACTCAAAACATTTTCCCAAGTATTCTGACAATTAAAAAAAAATATAAGAATCATGAAACTATAATACAACTCAAATACTTTATTCTCCTATCATAGAAATATGACCCAGGAATAAAGTATTGCAAAAACAAAAATAAAGACTCAATAATAAATAAATAAAACATGCCAAGCTTAGTAGTGTAAGGTCCGAGTCTTCACAAAGGAGAATAAATCCTTAAATAGCAACACAAGTTCAACTCAAAGGGGTCCAATAAGGTTTTTGGATAGAAAGTGGTTGAACCTCTAAAAACGTATATGATCAATCTTCATAATGTTGATTGTAAATCTTGAATAAATCTCAATCTTTTGAAAATATGAAAATCAATATTACTAAAATAAATTGAGATTATTATTTCTTAAGTAAAAATATGCACACTAAATCAAGTCTTTGATTGGACATAAAAGGAAATCAATCTCCAAATGCGCGAGAAATTCTGCAATCATCCTTCACACCAAGTAAACAGAGTGAGACATAATGTCTCACATAATGCAAGATATCTTGCTTAACATGTTGCTTTCCATTAAAGTGTCTCAACCTTTTTGAGACATGATGTCTCACAATATGACAGAATATTTTCTTCACATGTTCCCTATGAAATATTGTCAATCACATGTTATAATACTACAAATCAAACATTCTTAATCATTTGCTTATAATCATAGTCAATGATCCAAGATACCTCAAATGTAAATGGATCGGTCTCTCTAGAAATAGGAATTCATCCATATCTCAACAAAATCGTGTTAATGATCATAATAATTTATGTAGAGAATTTCAAGTTTGTCATCCCTTTATCAAGTTTTTAGCAATACTTCTTTGACGTCTATAATTTCTCTGCTAAGTAAATTTTCCTCCAATGTTATCTAAATTAATGTGGTTACAAACATCCATAACAAATAATAACTCATCAATTTCGCTCTGCAAAAACATCTCACTCTTTGATTATTAGGAGAAATAGTTTCATTAAAAATACCAATTAGCGTCCAAGAATGGTGTTATTTGGAATATAAAGATGGGCCTAAATATTGAACCTCATATCTGGATTAGAGATAACATAAATACCACTACTACAAAGCACGCATCCAACAACGCCATGGTCACCACGATTTTTTCCTACATCGTTGTGACATATCTTAACTAAAACGCTACCATATTTATTTTATTTTCTTATTAATAATTATTTGTATTTAACAGCGGTTACAGAACCAACCGTTGTGATATAATCAAACTTTCATCGATTCTTTTAATATATTTTATTTCTTTAATGTTAAGACACGTTTTTTTATTTTTAAGTATCACTTCGATTAATCTGACCAATTGTTGTGAAATTGTGATATAAACAAGAGTATGTGGCCAAATAAATTTCGTTAACTTAAAAAAATTAAGACGATCCTTGATGACTAATTAATATTGATTTGTATTAAGGGAGAAAATACTATGAAAACTAATTAAACACACATTTTCTCCCTCTCTCATTGACCTCACTTCGAATGAAAGTGGCGAAACGATGCGTTTGAGTCATACTTGGTGAAAAGTGACAACACCGTGAGTTGGAATGCACCGATTCGTGAAATAGAGCGGTACCGAGTGAACGAGTCAGGGTTTTCAGTATTTGAGAACTTCAACGCTCACTCTCATTTCTCTCTCCATCATTTTCTGAGTTCATCATTCCAAATCATAATTTCTCAATTTGTTAGTTCCTTTTTTTTCCCCAACTCAGTTACATAATCTAACATAGTTTCTTTTTTCTAAAATTAAAATTACTGGTATATGAATGAATCGTAATTGATGGTTTCGGTTGCATGTGTGTTGAATCAGGAAGAAGTTGTTGCGATGAAGAGACCATTTCCATCGGAGGAGCGTCAACTTTCCGTTGTTGCAATGGATTCTTGTTCCCCAAATTTGGTTCCATCATTTCACATTCAAGTCCCCAATTTCTCCATAGACATCAACTCCTTAGGTATTATTGGTAACATCCTAATTAATGCATGAATGTCTCTTTCAATTCCATTTCAATCAAGTTAAATGTTTGATGTAGTAATAACTAACTAGTCATTATTTTTCCATTCATTTCTATGTGAGAGGCATCAAAGATACCTACCATTTATATTCCTATATCTATTTTTCCCTTTTTTGTATTTCTTAACATGCTAAATAAGCATTGAATCCAAGTTATAATTCAGTGACACAAATATGTTGATTTACAGTTCTCTTTTATGGCAAGTTGTTGCATATTTCCCCTGGTCAGACCAGAGTATAGTCAAAATTGTGCCGTAGGCTTAGCAACTTGTTGAAATCTATCAACCCTAGACAAGCACAGCCATATCTGATAAATGGTCAGAGAGTTGAACTATAACTTTGATAAATGGCCATATCTGAACGAATCGAGCGTCGTTAGCACTGCTGATTCCTGTTCCTTCACCATGACTTCCATTCTTAATGTCGGAGATGAAGTTTGTAGTTCGTATATGTAGGATATCACGGTCTTCTTCACTTCTAAAACAAAAAAGAAGAAAGAGAGGCTGTGTTGATTTTTCGGATGCAGATTCGGATCTGAGTAAGAAAGAGAGGCTGTGTTGATTTTTCGGATGCAGAATCCGATCTGAGTAACCTGATATTGATGTTGTTGTTCTTGTTTGTTTTGGCAACTGATGGTGATGGTGATTACTTTTATCAAGGTCAATGATGAATGATGATCATCAAATTGCATGGATCTGGTGATTACTTTGATCAAGGTCGATGATGAATGATGATCATCAAATTGCATGGATCTGGTGATTACTTTGATCAAGGTCGATGATGAATGATGATCATCAAATTGCATGGATCTGGTTCTTAGAGTTTGAGTGGTAATGAATCATGGTTACTGTCACTGGTAACAATGAGTTATGGTTACTTCATTTTAACAATAAAGTGGATCAACACGTGCCAAACAAAAATACTGGATTTTACTTCAATCTATAGAAAATATAAACCAGACCTAAACCAACTGTGAACTGTTTTGACAAAATAAACCAGTTTAACTTAAATGGTCTTAAAAAACCAAACTTTAGTCTTTATATTTGATTTATTCATTTATGTTTTGTTAGCCACATTATGAACACCCCTGATTGTGTGAGAGGCTAATTTTCTTTATGATGCTTTTATGTTGTTTCAATGTCAATAACATTTTGCATCATCATGGAAGTAGTTGTTACTTCTCTCAATACTGGGCTTCACCTTGATCTAGTCTGTTTCTTTGATGTTTTGTTTATATAAATTCACTTATTTAAGAACTCGTGCTTATTTATACAGAGGGACTCACCAGTCGGGCAGCAATGTATCAGGAATACATGAAGCAGATCCCAATCCCGAGTAATCGAGGCTCTGTCATTCCGTTTACATCATGGATGGGATTAGGCAAATCCATTAAGCAGCTATACGGGCAGCCTCTACATTACCTCACAAATGTGGCCCTTAAGCAATGGGACCAATTGAGAATTGGCAGTGAGGACGAATGGAAGCCCTTGGACGATATAGTTCATCCATGCAAAGCAGAAGCATCCATCTGGCTCATGGAAGAAATCCATCGACAAACCTCGTCACATTTTCATATTGCTAATCTCTGGAAGAAAGACCCAATGTACAGTGGGTTTGTTGATTCCATTTTCCCAAAATTAGAGCATACGTCTTGAATCCTTTACTACCTGACCCTGTATTAGGCTTTAGAGTATTTTCCATTTTAATATAGCTGCATCAAAGTGTTTGTCTCCCCATACTGCTAATGATGTAAAGGGAATTAACTACCTTTAGTGTTTGGTAACTTTAATATTATGGATATATACTGCAATTGTTTACTAGTTTATTCAATAAATAAGAAATCCATACTGCATACTCAATTTTAAAAACAAACTGGTCTTTGGGCCTTTGACTCGATTCCTTTACTTTTTGAGATTTTTGTTTGGAAGGCCTAGGAATAGATCTTAGATATAATCAATATTTTAAAAAATCATTGATTGTTTTTATAATTTAATATTGGGTATAATTTTTTTTAGATTTAATATTCTTTTTGGTCCTCTAACTATAGGTCGGAGGGAGTTCAATTTGGTTAATGTTTTTTAGAAGTTCCAAATAGGTCTCACATTTTTAAAACGTTACACGTTTGTCCTTATTGTTAGGAACGTTAGAATTTCACTTGATAAGTTGATGATGCGGAAGGAAAGTGCCTAAGTGTCTTTCACTGAATGGTGATGTGGCATGGTTTATGTATATGAAATATTTCCTAAGTAATGTTGTCTCCATTGCATGTTGTTGGTGAACTCTAGCAGAGGTAGAAGACGAACACGAAGCAGACGAATACGATTAAGGTTTGAAAATCAGTGATGTTTATTTTCGGTTGTAGGTGATATTAGGTTGAAATGGAAGAACTGATTAATCTCAACATTCACCATAGTGAACAGTTTTTAGATTATGAAAAAACACAATATGTTGGGGGGGGGGGGTAAGTGTAATGAGATAGAGGTAAATGTTGATAGGTGGTCGTATTTTGAATTGATAGGTGTGTTGAAAGACTTAGGGTATATAGAGGTAGACAATATCTACTATAAAGATCCAACCTTTGGGATTAATGTACTGAAAAATGATAAAGGCGCATTAGAGATAGTTGACCTATGCATGATACACCTTAAAGTAGACATATTCATTAAACACCTTATATCTCATCCTGAATATGTAGATGTCTCATTAAATGAACAACCCACAAACATGGAGGAGAAGCCATTAAATGAAGAACCTTTGGATGTGGTTGCTCAAGAAAGCTATGATATTGTTCAAGAACTGGTTGATCAAGTACTTAAGGATGCGAATGCTAAGGGTGGTGAGGCTGTGAATGTTGAGGGTAGTGAGGTTGTGAATGTTGGTGAGGGTGTTAAGAATATGAATGTTGACGGTCAGGTGCGTGAAGGTGGAGAAACAAGTTCAGATGACAGTGAGGATTCATCATTTATTTATGATAGAGTTATGGAAGTAGAGTTTTAGTGATTCTATGTCAGTTTGGACTATGATGAAGAACATGTTGCCAACATGGTGGAGTATGATTAAGACAATGAAGGATGCAGTAGGTAACATTTGTTATTTATTATGAATTATCACTTTATTGGTTATGAATAATCACTTTATTTCTTATGTTTAATTTGTCATATTCATTTGCAGGGTCTTCTTCCTGTGGATGAACTACTTCCCAATGTTGAGCAAAGGTTCTATGTGAGGCATCTATACAACAATTTTAGAAAGAAATTTTCAAGCAAAATATTGAAGGAGACCATCTAGAAGGTAGCTAAGGCTACTTATCCACAGGCATGGAAAAGAGAGATGAGGGGAATAAGGCAAATACATTAGGAAGCTTTCAAGCATATGATGCAAACACCACCAAGATTCTGGAGTAAGTCTTATTTCATGACCACCACTAAGTTTGATACCGTTCTAAACAATATGTCAGAGGCCTCCAATAATGTCACTTGTTGAAGCTAAGGCAAAACCATTGGTAACACTGTTAGAAGAAATAAGGGGGTACATTATGGAGGTCTTGGTGTTGATGACTTTGTCCCAGACTATTACAAGAAAGCTAGGTATATTAAGGTGTATGAGCCTATAATATATACTCTAAATGGTACAAATGTATGGGTCAGAACAGATTACTCTGATGTGCAGCCACCAAAATTCAAGAAAATGCCTGGAAGGCCCAAGAAGAGGAGAAATCGTGAGCATGGTGAGATTGATGGGTCAGATAAGGAAAATTTGAAAGACTGGTATGATAGTGAGGTGCACAAAGTGTAGACAAAATGAACACAACAAATCAACATGCAAGAGGACTCAGTCACCACAAGATACTCAACCCATTGCATCATAATAAACTCAAACTACTGCATCACAGTCACAAGTATCTCAAGCTACTCAGGTTTCTCAATCAACTTAGGCAAAACAGTCAACTTAGGAAAAACATTCAACTCAGGCAAAACAGTCAACTCAAGCAAGGCACAAGTTACCTTTCAGGAAACCAGCACTGGTTTCAAAAGGACCCACAATCAGGTTGAGTGCATCTTAGAATGCAGTGGGTCCTACTACTAGGAGGACCACTCCCACTAAAAGGAACATTCCTAAGAAATCCTGATAGAGTACTTGACATATGTTGTTTGGTGTGAT
Source organism: Lathyrus aphaca (assembly GCA_963966055.1). Classification (NCBI taxonomy): domain Eukaryota; kingdom Viridiplantae; phylum Streptophyta; class Magnoliopsida; order Fabales; family Fabaceae; genus Lathyrus; species Lathyrus aphaca. The sequence goes on from OZ014523.1 coordinate 567,291,831, forward strand.
ACTACTGATATTTTTTGTAATACTATTGCTTTTATGAACAAGGGTTCTTATTTTGTTTAGTTAGCATTTGTGTAATGCTACAGGTATTTTGCATAATGCTACCACTTTTGTGTACTTCTTATGTTATCAATATAATATGTTAATTTCTGCTTTTGATTAATTTCTGCTTCAAAGTGTACACAAAATTTGGTTAATTTCTGCTAAAAAATGCTACAAATTTTGGTTAATTTATGCTTTAAAGTGTACACATGATTTGAAGTGTACACAAGATTTGATGACGTACACAAGATTTATGCTTTAAAGTGTACACAAGATTTGATGATGTTAATTTCTGCACTAAAATTTGCTCTAATATCAAACCAAAACTGATATGAAACTAAAATTTGCACTGAGATTAAACTTTTGCAATAACACTAAACATTCTTCAATAAAACACAAACTTTTGCAATCATAATACAGTTGGAATAACATTCAAAACAACCTAACAATAGAGTAGAACATAACATTTAATTCTACTGTCAACACAACCTAACCACTGCAACAATAATTCTTATGTCAACAGCTTTTACAATAGAGTAGAACCTAACATTCAAAACAACCTAATAACTAATACAAAAAACAAAGTATAGAACAAGCTCTTCCAGACCATGTTCCATTTCCTTGTGTTCTTCAATGCTTCATCCAACTGCAGATTCTTGAGCCTCAAATGTTCCACAATTTTGTTTGTCTCTACCAACTCTTTTTTTGCTACCTCCATCTCTTTGAATTGAATGTGAATCTTCCATTGCAGCTTCCTAATATTTTTCTCCTTTTCATCATTGGAAACATTATAAAACCATTCAAAAAAAACCACACCCAAAATTTGAGTGTCCCTGTACACAAAAAGCAACAAGAATCGTTCAACTTCAAACACAATTATCTCTTTCAATACATACCTCTCAAACACAAAATTATATTTCAAAATGAAAGAAATTTCATGTAGATTCCAAAAATTCAAGAATTGTTTAAATTTGAGTTACGAGTAAAAAATTATCTCTTGTCCAATGACGGTTGATCCAAGAATCACGTATACATACTTCCACCTAAATCAGCATCAGACCCAAATATTCAAACACATTTTTCTCTCTCTTCAAAAACATGCCGAAGACAAAATTTATATGCAAACTTTAGGGAATTTCTTAAAATTTCCAAAAAGTCCATAATCGCTTCCTTCAAAGTTACGAGTGAAAAGTTATGCCCCTTTTTCTGAAGGTTGTTCCATAATTGCGAAAATGAAAATTGAATTTGATGAACATGAGTTCTACCTCTCTCTCTCTCTCTCTCTCTCTCTCTCTCTTCCAAGATCCTCCAACTATCCTTGTTTTTCACCAAACTCTAAAAATCATCCAAATTCAATCCAATTATACTCAAGACATACTAGTCAACCAGTTGATTCATCAAATTGTCAATTTCTTTGGAGTAGATCCTTAATCTCAATCATCTTCTTAATCCACCATCAATAATCTGCACACATCCCATATAATCGTTATCACACACATGCACTCCTATAAGCTTCATTCTCTAAGAGTTATCTTACTCGCTTAGTAGATAATATCATCATTTCTTAATTGTCTTCAAACTCTGATCTACACTCTAGAGGAAAATCATAATTATCTTCAAGAGACATTAAGAATTACACATCACCGACATAACATTAGTCGTCATATTGCCCTCTATTCTCCGAGAAGCAGACATCAACCATACTGACTTGTCCTCTCTCAAAGGCATCTCAAACTTTACCGGCAGGTAAGAATAATTAATGCGTACTCTTGTCGGTTCGCAACAATACAATTCCATAAACACTTGCACTCTTGCAATTAATATCATCTTGGACCAACTCCTCATACCATAAACATATCCGAGAAGCAAACTTCTCCCCCACTTGTTTCAAACCAACCCCTGAAGACAAACAGTTAGAAAACTAATAAGAAAGTACCGACATTGTTTCACACACATGTCACATCCTAAGGAATAAACAACATTAGACAACATGGTCGGACGAACCTACTTGCTCTGATACTACTATTGTAACACCTTATTTCTACCCGGCAAATATTAACAAAATCAGAGTTACAAAATTTCAACACACAAATAGGATGTTACACTTTCAACTTATAGCAACAATATTTAATCTCATTTTAACATAGATACATAACACTGAAAGCTCTGATGAAACGATAACCACATAATTTAGTCTTTGTAAACAAAATAAATTTTATAATTTAGCAGCAGAATCATAATCTTAACTTAAATGACATAACATCTTTGTTCAACCGAAAACAACTTCAAAACAACAAAGTAATTTTACAAGTTCAACTTAAAAATTCAGCAACAAAAATAAAATCAACAATAAAACAACAAGCGTTCATCCCTCGGGTGTTACGTATCAGAGCGACGACACCGACTCGAACTAATGAAGATAGACAAACTTCACTCTGGATTACCTGCATGTTATCCACGTAGAGGCAACATTCAAACAGAATGAGTGAAATATCAAACAATATAATTTGATATATGATAAACAATATATTAATCAGATCATATAAAATCAGCATTTTCACAACTTTTAGCTAACAAATCAACACACAATAACTTAAATATGCAACATAAAATGCGACTCGTTATTATGCACATGCATGTGGTACCATTTGAGCAGAACTCACAACTTAAAAATTTATCAATTAATAGAGGCATCAACAAGGCATAAGCCTTCAATTTAATTTGCCAATCCATACCAACTTATCGAGCAATGGCTCCAACTTGATATGCTATGTATGTAACACAACATGAATGTCAGAATAACAACAATAATAGTCACATAGCAACACAACGACAAATCAACATTGGCCAAATACCTACTACTTATATTGCCAATAAATAGAGGCAATCCAACCAGATACAATACCACCTGCAAATTCATAATTTTCAACAAAGGACACAACGCAACGAATAAACCAAATTATACTGCAACCAAACCGCGTAATGATTCAGACAATTTTCGACTAAAATTGGTTAATTAATTATTAGCTAAAATTATATTATTTCTACTTCGTACTAAGGTTCTTAATCAACCTCTGTTAAATTAATACTACACTGTCACTAAATTAATCTCCAAACCTACTACTAATAAGTATAAACCAATTCCATTCCAATTGCTACTAAGATTTCCCTGCTAAATTATTACCACACTATTATTAAATTATATATTTCAAATATTATTGGTGTTGCTACTAATTAATCATTGTTACTGCTATTGAAATACTACCTACCGCATAACTATTATTACTACTGATACTTATAAACTTAACGTGATTCTCAAAGTCAATTATGTTTCTGGAAAACAAAAGTATACGTGTTACCAGGCTAGCCAAACAAACAGGAAGAAATGTCCCTCGTCACAGAGAGTGACGGTCGGCACAACGTGCAGGACGGTCGTCACGACCATGCGACGATCGTCACAACCAGAGACGGTCGTCCAAACGTAATTCCTCCAGTTCTTCTCAATTCTTCAGATTTTTCCTTCGGTTAAATCTCAGACCAACACCCAACCATTGCAGTACACAGTAATTAGGAATATTATACTCAAATCAACCTAATTCAATTTTCTAGACCAATTCAATAACATCAACTAATTTTCGATATCAATTATTCAATCAAACATACCCTTACACAGTAATTAGGAATATCATTAACCCAATTATAGAGTCAGAACCCCACCCTTACCTTGAATTTAAGGTTGCTCTATAACTCTCCGGTTGAACCTAGCTTAGCCTTTCTTTTTCCTCTTTTCCTCTTCTATGTAACTTTACGTAACTTCTCCCAAAATCGTATTTTTTTCTTACTGATAAAACATAACTTCTCTTATATATTCTAATTAACCTTATAATTCTATTATTTTTAATAATTCCATTGGGCCTAATTTCTACACCCCACTCTTACTACTTCTAACCATAAGCAAGCTCACACTAATAATAATAGTATTATTCTAATACTATTTCTACAACTTAATCAAATAAATTAATTCAATTAACAACAACACAATTTAAATCAACATTTTACAACTTTGACAATTAAATCAAAAGAAACATAATACAAAGATATTTAATTAAATATATAGTGCGTTACAAATAGCACCTAGAACTCTGGATTGAAGAAAGAAATTCGTTTCAATTTGACTGGTTTTGAAGAAATTCGTGGAACTTTAACCTAGGGTTTGCAATTGGGGATGTTTAATAACACACAGAAACAACGACCAAGAAGTTGATGACTGTGCAATTACCTTATCCACCTCACATTACACATCATCAATTTTAACACCGTTATCCTTTATTTAACGGAAATGACCAACATAAAACATTTTAAAAACTCAAGAGATTTATTTGAAATTTTTAAAAGAAAATGAATTCTGATTTATAATTAGAAGACCAAAAAGGATATTGAATTTTTTGTTTAGCATAAGAGAGATCGAGTCAAAGTTATTCTATATATGAAACATGATTGATTATATAATTGTTATTCTATATATGAAACATGATTGATTATATAACTTTATAAGTGATGATAATTTTATTTTTTTCTCTTTTCAAACAGAAGCCTCCATTTCTTTTTAAAATTTGTGATGTATCTTAAATTAGCAAGCATATTTGTGCATCTTTTTTGTCTCACGGGAAACAAGATATCTGAAGTTTTCAGTTTTCAACCCTAAACCTCCTTTTCAATAATTTAAGCATATTACTCTACATTAATTTTTAATATATTTAAATATATTATATAAATTAGAATTGAAATATGATGTGATATAAAGTTAGATCATATATTATATAAATTAGAATTGAAATATAATGCGATATAAAGTTTGATCATCTCAAATGTTAGTTTAAATTTTTAAACAACATAATTCTATTGATTTTTTACTTCGTTAATCTATATATATATATATATATATATATATATATATATATATATATATATATATATATATATATATATATATATATATATATATATATATATATATATATTTTAAAACTTTGGTATTCTGGAAAAAAAAATTAAAAGTCGAGAATTCAACTCCTACTTTCAATTTACTGCAACTGTAAACTTAAATTTGAAGCATTTAATTTATCACTCTCAGTTGTATCTGCCACCCAATAGTTAGAACAATTTTACCGTTATATCTCAATAAATATAAAAAAAATTTATAACATGTCATGTCATATCGGAAATTTGGAGTATTTATCTAAATTTTTAAAAATTACATTTTTTTTCATCATAACAAAGATAAACATATCGGAAATTTGAATTTTCGGTATGCTTCTAAAATTTCCGGTATAGACATGTGTTTTTTTATCAGAAATTATGAAATTTTCGGTATTAATCACAAAATTCTGAAAATTGTGAAATTTTTGGTATTTATCATAAAATTCTGAAAATACGAAATTTCCGGTATACAATGAGTGAAAATTGTTCATCTTTTTCACGCATTAATTTTTCTAGTATAAGTGACTCGATAAAAAAATACCTAATAAAATATATACATATAATAAAACATGTTCTACATACAAGAATACAAAACAAATTAGGATGACTTCCTAACTTCATTTTCCTAGTGCCTAATGCGTCTCACTTATACTATTGATTCTCATACTTCTGCATCCTTAACATAATTATGTCTCTAATGGTCAGTGAGAGAAAATAATGGACAATCAGGTTTCAACTTTACCTAAACCTAATGATTGTTGTTGACAAAATCAATAACAATGATTTTATGCCTTCTTGTATACATAGGCAGAGCTAAGGCAAGAGCAAAAAACATCTCTCGAAGATGTGGTTGACAATTAACTTCTAGCCGACATACTTGACGGTTGACTTACATTTGGTTTTGTGCATGGTCTCTTTGTAGTCCGACTCTACCACGAGGCCATACCGTACTCCCATTGTGAAGGATCGCGATGCACATCACTCTCTTGACCCTTTCTGCTCTTCTTAACTCCCCAATTTGGTTTGTACTTCACCTGGTTGTGGACAAATAGAAGTTTTGGATGAATGTGTTAGTTCCCGAACCTTTTTCTTCAACACCATTTGGCCTACAATATCCAAAGTACTGAAATATTTCTTCAACTCTTCACACTCTGCTTCTAAATCAAATTGTGTATCATTTTCTTCAGACTGATATCATGATCTTCAATATGTAATTTCTTCCAAAATACATGAAATAGTTCTAAAGGAACATGATTGTCTTGTATTTGGAAACCGGAAAGTTGACACGCACATGGTAACTCATGTGTTGTTCTAATGAAGCAACCACATGCATTTTGGCTTGCACCAACAAAATTTACCATTTATAGTTCCTTTCCAATGTGTTGTATACACTGTCTCGAAACAAAACCGTGCAAGTTGGCATAAAATAAAATGCTATACTGGTGCTCAATGCTGATAATACTTTTTTGAAATGAGACTCTGATTGAACCTAGCTACAACTTCAACATGGTGTTCACAATATCCCAACTTTGTCATAAATCTCCCGACTTGTAGTTAACATGTTTTTAGTCTCCAATGAGCAGACTCCACCCTGAAAACCTTAAATAGAAATATATGTTAAATTATGTTTAGTAATGTAATAACATCAAAATAACGTCTGTGTACCTGTTTATTGTTGTGTTCCCTAAATGAGTGTCTCTGTTAATCCAAGCAGCAACAAACGTTTCGTTATAAGATGTCAACCCTATTTCACTCACATACTTAACAAATAAAAGAATATCAACACAAACAGTCTCAAAGTGCTTCAAGTGTTCGACAAATTCAGTTTCTCTATTATCATACATGATGTTGTTCCATAGATCCATGACATGTTATTGTCTTTTTTATTTAACATACTCTTTACATTTCATACCAACAATATGAAACCAACACAACAAATAAGCTGAGTTTGGGAACGCAACTTCCATGACATTCATCAAAGTAAGTTCTTGGTTCGTCACCACAACCCTCAGTAGCAAATTCTCGGAAGAGAACAACTCTTTGAGCTTCTCCGATGCCCATTTGAAATTTTCTTCCATTTCACGTTCCAAATAGGCAAAGCCAACAAAAAATGTCAACTTTGTTGACGTAACACCAACAATCTCTAGGAGTGGTAGTCGATACCTGTATGATCACGATGCACATAACCAAAAATTTGATAAATCAGAATATATCCAAAAGATATCAAAAATCAATATCTGGCCATTACCTATTTATCTTGTATCTACAATAAAAAATCAACACCAAATGAAACACATTCAACAACTTCACTGAATCAGGATGTGTCTAAAAGATATCAGCAACAACATTTTAGTCTTCCTTATTTCTAGTCCAAAACACATATTTCTCTTTATAAATAAGACTTAACAACATTTGCATTTTCGTCAATGGACCTCTCTTGCATTGTATGTAGCTCAAACTTTATACACTTAGGTAACACTGATGAGGTTTTATAAATCTTTGTCTTTCAAAACTAATGGTATTTCTTCGTCGAAAATTTACAAAATACATGTGAAAATACTTGCTTATCAAAAAATACGAAAAAATTCATATTGGAAAATTGCTTTTTAAGTATCAAAAATTTCGTTTTTTGTTTTCTTTCGTATTTTGGTTTTAAGAAGAAAGAGATCCTAATAATCCAGAGTTCGTGTCGAGAAGTTATGACACTGATATTCCTCCGAATCTTCGTTCCTTAGTATGAACTCGTTTACCCAATTTTTTTACTTATTAATTGAAGTGAAATTTTGAAAAGAATATAAATTTAGATTTAGCCGTAGGGACAATATCGGCAATATAAAACAGATTAAATTTGTTTCGGCAAAGTCTAACTCGGCCTAATACTAAACCCCCTTGAGGTTTGTCTTATTGATATTAATGGTCCATTAATTAACTTCATTTGATGTTAATTAGTTCTTTCGCTGCAGAGCAGAAAGGGAGATCCTATTCAACTTTAGGGTTTCACATTTCAGATTATTTGGTTTTTCTTCTCTAAGCCTCAATCATTTTCAAGGTTCTATTCATTCTCTTTCTTTTTCAACTCCTCTGTTTTTATTTGGTTCCATTTAATCATTTCTTTTAATTGATTTATTTCCTTTCACATTGAAATTATTAAATTAATACTGAAATTTGCATTCCATCAATGCAAGCTACATTTCACAAATTGACCTGATTGCAATGTAATTGTTGTGCTGATTAGTCAGTAACTAGAATTCAGGATATTTCATTTTGAAATTGTCATCTTAGAAATGTGAGTTGCTTGAATGATTTTGATCTTTGTACAGCTCATTTTCTTCAAACATTTAGGTTTTGTTTGAGAGTAGGGAGGAAGGGTTTAATAGGAAATGGGAAGGAGATGGGAGGGTAGTCTCTCTCAAATTATGTAATCATCGGGTTTTAAAAAACGGTCGCAGTCGTGTTGAGGTTTTTGCGATTTCGGTCGGTACAGGTGTCGCGACACTGATTGCGGTCATCGCGGTGTGAATTAACCACAATTTGTTCTTTAATATCGAACGGTGATAACGGTATCAGTATCGACATCTGCCAAAACCGTTTTTGCGGCGCGGATGGTTTTTTAAGACCCTGGTAATCATAGCAAATAGCATAGCATAGCAGTCGACCCCAAAATGCTATAGCAGATAGCAGTATAACCGCTAGGTCGAAGTCTAGGAAAACAATTCAATCACTTTATATACACATGAAAATTAGAAGAATGCACAAAATTAAACACATTCCTATTTAATCATCAAAATTCATTGCTACTAATAATTCAAGCATAGTATATTGATGATTAGTTATGAATATGCCATACCGTTATAGTGTTTTGGGGGTCGGCTGCAATGCTACATTATCTGCTATTGACTGCATAGGTTTCATCAGCTGCAATAGATATTCCCTTGTAACTAACTCATAACTGGTTGTAACTAACTAACTAACTAATAATTAGTTAGACTCTTAGCTCTACCCAGAAGAATCAAAATATATTGTTGCTTATGATGATATTCAGAAAAACCAATAGAAAAGAAATTCAGAAAACTGATTTCAGAGTCTCTCTATACATTGCATAAATCCTATTAAGGATAATCATTACAATATCTCATATTGTGCTGATCTCTGGCTTGTTATTGATATCTTCAATCTTTGATCCTTCTGAGCCGAACATGTGTATCGTGCTGTAATCCTAGAGAAATTAAGGCCATGAAATTTGAACGTATGTAGGTAAACATCCTCCAATGTTTGTGATTTTTCATTTCTGTACATCTTTCTAGGGCTCAGTTTGTGATATTATTTTAATTCTTTTTTGGAAGATCTGCATATTTTTCTCTAAGCTGTTGAAAATTTTCCATGATTATCATGATATTTGTATCAGTTTTGCCCTTTTCGTGCTTTCTTATAGTTTGTTGTGTGCACAGTCATGGATAAAGAGATTTTGAAAAAACGTTCAGAAGAGGCTCGCTCAAAACGAAAGTTGATTTTAAATCAAAGACGTCCTGGCAAAATCAGGAGCTTTACTGAAATTGAAAATCTGCGTCATCGTGCCAATGATGGTATTGTTAAACCTTACTATTAATCTGAGTTATAGTTTATAACCACTTAAGTTCTTCCACTTAGTTATATTTCTCACTATTTTTTCACTATTATTTAGAGACAAGTAGGCACTTGATGACAACACCCGTGTCATATTATTCTAAGGAGAAAGAAACTGAATTTATGAATCGTAACACATCTGCTACAATGTTTGGACGATCTTTGAAATCGAGTAAACATATTATTGGAGAAAACCATCATGTCGGGGAGCCAGAAATTCGTTCTACCACTCATCTTGAGGGAGTTGAAGGTAAAAAGATTGGTTACATACAAATCATTTATTTATTAGCTTACTTGTGAAGGCGTGGATTCCTCCGACGGTGAGCAAGGGTTTGCAGTGTGGATATTGATTCAATATGAGTTAATCTTAACTATGCATGTGTGTTGAGCAGGAAGAGGAGTGTGTTCTTTGACTGCAAAGAAGATGTCATTTCCATCAGTACTGAGTGATGGCTTTCTCACAAATCCTATTCCCAATCTTCCAACAATTCACAGTCCGAACTTAATACCCTCAATAGGTATCAACTCCCCAGGTATTCCGTTTTGCATCTGCTTTTAGAAATATCTGTCCTTGAATTCTCTTGGCATTAAAAAAAGATCAATTCCTTTCAAAATATATATTTTTTTCTATTTAAATATTCATGCTGAATTATCACTTAAATTGGTTTCCTATGCTAATAATTAATCATGTGATAATGAATGGTGTTGGGTCTATAGTTCTTTTTTACGGCATACTATTACACTTTTCTACTGTCAGACCAATTATTTTTGAGTCATGCAAACTCATGATTATATGCAGATGTAATCATCAGACGTGCAGCAATGTATCAGGATTACATGCAGCAGATCCCAATCCCGAGTAATCGAGGCTCTGTCATCCCATTTGCCTCATGGATGGGATTAGGCAAATCCATTAAGAAGCTATATGGACAACCTCTTCACTACCTTACAAATGCTACGCTTAAGCAATGGGACCAAATGAGAGTTGGAAGCAATGATGAGTATATGCTCTTAGATGACATAATTCATCCATGCAAAGCTGAAGCCACCGTCTGGCTCATGGAACAAGTTCATCGTCAAGTCTCGTCGCATATTCATATTGCTAATCTCTGGAAGAAGGACCCAATGTACAATGGTTATGTTGATTCCATTTTCACAACTTTACAACACACATCATGAAGCCTCATTATTTTCTGTTTTAGACTATTTTCCTTTAAATACATGGCTGCATTTTAGTGTTTGTCCCTCAGGACACTGTTAATAATATTCCAGTCTTTGGATTGAAAATTTTGTATGACATACCTCAAATACAACATTTTGTGAATTTTGTTGAACAAAAATTATATACTGAACAGGATTTAAACAGACAGGTTTTTAGTTGTTTTCTATGCTTTCCGAGATTACTGTCTCCCATGTGCATTATTAATTAATGTATTGTTTGATTTTCCCCTTTAAGAGAGCTTAGATGTTGGAAAATTCTTTAAATCGAATGGATTGTACCGATGCTTAGAATCATGAACAAAATCACTTTTCTTAAAAGTATTTCAAACACTCTCCAAAATATCTTAGAGTTGGAACGCAAGAATATCCAGGATAATTCAGTCTTTTATCGAGTCTGCGCAAGACCGACGAAAACTCGATTATGTAGTGAAGAGTGTTTGAAATTTTGTATAAGAGAATATTTGGTTTTTGTGTTCTATTTCCTGAATTCCTGAATGAGGTATTTATAGGCATGCATGTGTTGTTTCACAAGGTTGCGACCCTTGATGAAACAATATCTTTTAACCAAAAGTTGTCATTTTCCAACCATTACCTATTTTCATTCCGCAACAATACTTCACGAATTGTTGTTTCTCTTCCATTTTTCTTGTCATTTTGGAACACACCAATTGGACATTTAAGTCTCATAAATTATAACAATCTCCCACTTGTTCTAATAATGACAAGACCAATTCCAAAAAGGAGAAACAAAGAATGTTAATACAGTTAAATATCTTTCGATTTGAACTTAACCTTAGTAAGAATAACGCAAAGTCTAATCGGAACGTTAGGTAGCTATGCTTTGAACCGTTATCCCATGTGATTAGAGCGACATTACCATACACACACTCTTTAATGGTTCTTCGCCTACATCTCTCGCCTAGTAATATTTATGGTCATGTGCATTTCTTGTTTTCATGAATTTTCCATGAGAGAAACTCCAACTCTCACTTTGAGACGACACCATCTCGAAATTCACATAGGTGAAGTTCTTTTTTGTATCCATTTCCTTGGAACGCATATCCTTGATATGGAACTTCATTAAGAGTTTCAAAAACTCAACCCTCGATGTATAATAGTCAACATTATCGCAAAATGTTATACAATCATCCAAATCAATAACTTGTTGTTACCCATTGAATCTTAGGTTAAGATTTATTAACTTCAGATTGGATTGCTATCATTGTTGGAACTCTTACTCAAGGAGTTTCAACCTCCTGCCTTTCGAGGTTATTTTTACTAAGTCTTTAGCCAGTGGCTTAGTAAATGGATCAAGAAAATTATAGCTAGATCGTATATATGTGGATGGTTACATCCTTAATTAATTTTCTCACGAAAGAATGTATAAATACTACTTGACTAGACCTTTTGTTATACACATTTGTATGTTTTAGTTAAATTGGTTTGACTACCGCAATGTATCAACACCTTTGAAACATTTTCTTTAGCCAATGAAACTTCCAACAAAAGATCCCTCAACCATTCAACTTCTTCACTAGCGGAAGTAAGAGCCTTGAACTCTAATTCAATGGTTTAAAGAGTGATCCACATTTATTTCTTACTCTTCCAAAAAAGTTCACCCTCAACTATATACATATCCATCCAAATGTAGATTTATGATATTCATGAATCCAACTCGCATCTGCATATCCTTCTAATATGAAAAAAAATCTACCATAATGGAGACCAATATTTTTGGTTTTCATAAAATATTTGAAATTCCTAATGATGGCCTTCCAGTGCTCACCATTTGTCTTGATAGTAAAATCTACTCATTTTACTAATTTCAAATGTTATGTCGGTTCTACTACATTGCACACACTTGCATATTCCAATTGAACCACAACTCTTCCATTATTTTTTTGAGGTTTGACACTAGAATCAAATAAAGTGGTCATTTCTTTAAAGCGTATGTGTTTGAACTTATCAAGCACTTTTCTTAACTAAGTTCATAACCTCCACTATTTCTCTTTACTTTGATTCTCAAAAGTGTGTCAACTAGTCCAAGATCATTCATCTTGAATGTGGAAGGCAAAAATCTCTTTGTTTCTACAATTCCATTCATCCTATTGCTAATGATCAATCATATAATTAAAATGGAGACAAGTGAGTAGCACAATATTCTCACAACATTATGTAAAAACATATGTAACAAGAATCAGATGAAAAATATTTTTAGATAATCATGCTTGATGATGCAAGAAGGTTTTAGATGAAGTGAGTGATGCAATTATGAGCAATTTAAAGTAGTATAGTATAAATTTCAATGTGCACCTTAGTTATGTTAATTTGTCTCAAATCTTCACTTGAATTTATATCGTCAACCATCTTGATCAACTTCATCATTGATATGCATGACACTTTTGATCCCTTTTCTTCTTTGATTATCTTTGTCTTCATCAAAACTGAACTAGATATAAAACATATTATTCACACTTTTTGTTCATTTCCACAAAACCTTCAAATTTTTTCATGTAAATCTCCTCATCAAGATCTCTATTTTGTAATGTCGTTTTTGACATCCATTTCAGGAACTATAAGGCCATGCAATAAAGCTAATGCAAACGAATCTCTAATTTTTTTGTTGTGTTTGCTACTAGTGCATGTGTGTCAAAATGATACACACCTTCTTTTGTTTAAAATTCATTGATCGTTAATCTATACTTGTAGGTGTTTAATGTGCCATCATACTATGATACTTTATTCTAAACAACCATTTGCATCCAATGGGTCTTAATTCTTTAGGTAGATTGACAATTTTCCAAGTTTGGTATGACATTGTTGAATCCATTTGTCTTGGATAACATCCTTCTAAAAGAAGGAGTCATTTGAAGCTTCTACTTCCTTATAAGTCTTAGGATTTTCTTCCATTTGAAGATTAGGAACCTTACGAGCAACATTTTCATTATTTCCTTCTACTAGATAAAAGAAATAAATCGATTATCAATTTTGTTTGGTCCTTGATCCTTAGTCTTTCAGACTTTCTTGCTTATTCTAAGTTCGAGTTGTTTTTTAACAATCCATAAAGAATCTTTCTCACGGGATTCTTCATTAGTAACTAACTCTTGTGTTTCAACAATCCGTGGAGAACCTTCCTCACAAGGTTCTTCATTTAAGGAAAACTCGAATTTCTTATCCTCCGTAATGAAATTCAATTTCATGTTTTTATGTTCAATAGAATTTTTTTTTAGTAATCCTTGCCCTGAAAAATGTTAAACATTACTACTGTTACTATTACGGTGTATAGCCTGCAAAAACATATTTGATTCTTCGAGGACCCAGCGTATTCCTTTTAAGATCCATCAATTCCAGCCATGAACCTCTTTCTACGTGGAGGGGGGGATACAAGCAGTGAGCTCCCATTTCAACCATGGTCTAATAAAATAATAGATTTATGCCATCTATCAATCAATTTAGAATTCCATAAAATCATATATGGATTTCAAGATTAATTAGACCTCACTTTATCATATTTGAGCGAGCTTAATATACTCTCTGCATATACACACAGTCCAACTAACCAATAATATGTGAGTGAATGTAAACATGTAAAAGTGCACTCCGTAAATAAATTTGGTTTGCATAACTAAAGGCTAGAGTAAATACCTTTTACATTTGCATGTATAATTATTAGTTTATTATTTTATAAATCTATAGATACAATATTGCAATGCAAATATGTTAATATAACCTTAGTTTGGAAGAAACATAACTTTTTAACAAATCCTATCAACACATTAGCATATAAATTAAGGGTTTCCCTGTTACGTTGTCACTAAATCAATAAAGAATTAATATGACATAACTATAAGGAAAATATTGACGAAAATGTGTCATGTTTAACAACCTTTTTCTATTAATCTTTTTAAAGCCAAAGTAAGATATGCATTACCAGTTTGTTGTAAATTAGAGGGTGACTTTCCATCTCGTGTTCCATCTCCACTTTCATTTTCTGAGCCTTTTTATCATAAACACTAAATATAACACTATGGAGAAGCATATTAAACATTGATGCGATGAAATTTTCTTATATTTAGAATGTGTCTACGATACGACAGTTTATCCTTTGATACTAGAAATAAATGTCTCAGTTGTCATTATAAATACTCTTAAGATTGTTGGAAAATTCTTTAAATTGAATGGATTATACCGAGGCTTAGAATCGTGAACGAAATCACTTTCCTTAAAAGTATTTCAAGCACTCTCCAAATGTCTTAGAGTTGGAACGCAGAAATACCCTGGATAATTCAGCCTTTTATCGAGTCTGCGCAAGACCGACGGAAATTTGATTTTGTAGCGAAGAATGTTTGAAATTTTGTATAAGAGAATATTTGGTTTTTGTGTTCTATTTCCGGAATGAGATATTTATAGGCATGCATGTGTTATTTCACAAGGTTGCGATCCTTGATGAAACAATATCTTTTAACCAAAAGTTGTCATATTTCCAACCATTATCTATTTTCATTCCACAACACCACTTCACCAAGTGGTGCTTCTCTTCCACTTTTCTTATCGTTTTGGAACACACCAATTAGACATTTAATTCTCATAAATTATAACATTAGAAATGTTAAAAAAAACAGAGGCTCATTGGTACTGTTCTGGACTGGGCCATGACCCCATGCACGGCACGGCCCAACTCTCGTC
Source organism: Lathyrus aphaca (assembly GCA_963966055.1). NCBI lineage: Eukaryota > Viridiplantae > Streptophyta > Magnoliopsida > Fabales > Fabaceae > Lathyrus > Lathyrus aphaca. The sequence continues at coordinate 567,307,380 of OZ014523.1, forward strand.
GGGCCCAAGTCCAAACGACCGAGCACGTAGACATGTCGGGCGAAGGTCTGTTCACCCGTGGAACGTCTCCTCGACCTTCTGACTACGTGTCGGGCAAAGAGCGTGTTGTCCGTCCCATGGTCTCTGCCCACATATCATCAGCCCACATCGCGGGCAACTATGTTATGTCGGGCAGAACCATAACGGCACATCACTTACCACGTCACCCAACTCCCCTATATTATCTCCTTAGGGATAGGGGCAGTTGGACCAGGGAGCAGACCTTGGCCTAGGTCTTCACGCTTCGTACGCGTTCCCTGGCAGCTCCTCCTTGGGCCTAGCTAATCCAGCCCATTAGGAGCCTTGGCCCAGCGCTGGGGGCTCAATATAAATACCCCTTTCATGGCAAAGGGACAGGTATTCTAACTTACACTCTGATAACCTATTCTGTACCTCTTCTGACTTAAGCATTGGAGCACCTTGCAGGTACACCCCCCTCCTCATTTCATTCTCTGGCCCATTCACCAAGACCTTGGAAGGCTCATCTGATCAGGTAAGATCAGTGGCCCCGTCTGTGGGAAACTAGCTATCCCCATCTTCATCAACAGAGGATCAAAAGCTCATTTATTTCTGTCCTTCCAACATGGCCGGAGAACAACCTAGCGAGCGCAGCCGTCCCCTCGTCGACTACACTACGGACGACGGCCCGCCATCCCATGAAGCAGACGCTCGAGACGGTCATCCAGCCACCCCGTCTCCAGAACCCCAAAATAACGGGGATGCCCCTCACGCTCAAAATCTAGGGGCAGAGACATTTCATCCCATCCCCGTTCCCGTTGAAGGAGACGCCACAATGATTGCCATGGTAAATGCCCTCAATCAGGCCGGTTCTATGCTTTATCAGCAGCACGAACGAATCATGGCCCTCGAAGCCGAGCGACAAGAGGCCCGGCCCCAGCAGGAGAGGAGGACACAGCAACGTCCAGAACCAACAAAGAAGCGAGGACGTCATTCTCCAGAACCTCACGTCAGCAGGGCACGCGCTCGTCGGGACAATGGTCGAGCGGGAACATCACCAAAGCACGGGCGCAGCCCCGACAACAATGAACTATCCCCATTAAGGAGCGACGAGGAAGACCTGCACTGTCCCCTGTCTCGGGCAATAATGGAAGCCCCGCTTCCCAAAGGCATGGAGAAACCGCCCAATCTAGCTGTGTACGACGGGACTACCGATCCCGACGATCACGTCGACAACGTCAACGCGATGCTCGACTACCGCAATGACATCACCGGGCATCTCAAATGCCGGCTGTTTTCAACGACCCTCAGGAAAGGAGCCATGGCCTGGTACAAAAGCTTGGCTCCCGAATCCATTACATCATGGAGAGTCATGAGGTCCATGTTCACAAGGCACTTCACGGCTTCCCGTCGTCACCCCAAGACCGAGGCGACCCTTGAAGCCATAGTGCAAAAGAAGAATGAGACGCTGCGCTCGTACATCGAGCGATTCAACCAAGAAGCTGTCGAGGTGGATACCACCGAACACATGAAAAAGTACCTCCTCGAAAGAGGACTCTTGCCCGGTAGTGAGCTGAGCAGAGCCGTCGGGATCGAGCCTCCCCGCACACTGAACGAACTTCTGCACAAGGCCCAGGCCTACATTAGATACGAAGAAAAACAGGTGGCACACAATGCCCGCAGCGGACGTAATGTTGGGGACACCGAGCACTCCAGACGCGAGGACCCGAGCGTCCCCCGTCACAACGGGGACAGGCGAAGAGAGGAAAGACCTCGCGAGCTCCGAGAAGGAAGGGGTCCTGCGGGCCGATATAGCGAGTACACCTTACTGACAGCTCCTCGAGAGCGCATCCTCGCAGAATGCATCAACTCTGAATTCAAACAGGGCAGAGTCAGGTTCCCAAAACCATCTGCGCCAAAGCCTCACACCGACAAATCTAAATACTGCCGGTTCCACAGAAGTCACGGGCATGTGACCGAAGACTGCGTCCATCTGAAGGATGCAATAGAGATTTTAATCCAAGAGGGGCACCTAAAGCAGTATACGAGGAAGAACGAAACCCCCAGACACGACGAGGCAGAGAAGAAGAGACCCCGGGAAGAAACGCCCCCCGACAACTCTCCATACCAAGTGGCTCTCTGCGTGTCACGCCCGGAAGATTTCTTCCTCCCCGAGCCACTGCCCGAAGGAAGAATCGCTGCACTCAGCCCTTGGGAGGACTTCCCAACCGCACTGGTAATATCAGGTGGGGGAGTTAATGGCGAAACCGCTGCCCTCTCAGTCAAACGCAAGTTCGACGAACTCCTATTAACCGCCCCCGAGCAAAAGGCGACATTGACAAAGTACCGGGGAAAATCCAACCCGATATCCTTTTTCCTGGAGGAACTCTCGGGCGGATCCCCGAACTCGGGCATCCCACTATTGATCAGAGCAAAGATGGCCCAGTTCGACGTCCGACGCATCCTAGTCGATCAAGGCAGCTCAGTGGATATCATGTACGCCCACCTCTTCAATACTCTGAAATTAGACAAGACCAACCTGGCCCCCTACGTCGGATCCGACCTCCAAGGATTCAATGGAGCAACGACTAGGCCGTGGGGGTATGTCGAGCTCCTCGTCACTTTTGGGGAGCAAGAAACGGCCAGGGAAATCAAAATCCAATTCCTGGTCGTAGACTGCCTGTCCCTGTACAATTGCATCTTTGGACGCCCAACACTGGCTGAACTTACTGCGGTCCCGTCCACCGTCCACCTGAAGATGAAATACTACACCAAATTGGGCCGCGTGGTCACCATCCACGGCGACATCGAAGCTGCCCGGCGATGCTACGACGCTGCAGTAAAAGGACAGGCCGTGATTAGCACAAAGAACAGTTCCAGCAACAAAAAGCTCAGGACCGAAGACCCTCCCCGGGGAGTTAACGCCATCGACCTCGACTGTCGTATTGGGCTAGACGAAACCGAAGAAGGGAAGTCCACCAAGGAAAGATCTCTCGAACACCCGGTCCGACCAATCCCCGATGGAGAGTTCGAGCTCATTCCCCTCGGGGACGATCCAGAAAGGACAGTGAAGATAGGCAAGGGATTGCCCGAGGAAACAAGGGAAAAGCTCGTGGCATGCCTCAAAGAGAATTCCGACCTCTTCGCGTGGAATGCCGCAGAAATGCCCGGACTGGATCCTGAGATCGCGTGTCACAAACTAGCTTTAGACCGGGCAGCCAAGCCCATAGCACAGCGTAGGCGCAAACAGTCGCCCGAAAAGACAGAGGCTGCCGAACGAGCTGTAAAAGACCTCTTAGAGGCAAATTTTATTTCTGAAGCCCAGTACACAACCTGGCTCTCTAATGTAGTCCTCGTTAAGAAAAATAATGGAAAATAGCGTATGTGTGTTGATTATACTGATCTTAATAGGGCTTGCCCGAAAGATGCTTTCCCCCTCCCTAATATAGATATGCTCGTCGACAATTCTGCAGGTTTTAAACTCTTGTCCTTCATGGACGCATATAGTGGATACAATCAAATCCCTATGTCGCCCACAGACAAGAGACACACAACATTCATGACCCCAACGGGCAATTACTATTACAACGTCATGCCGTTCGGGCTCAAGAACGTTGGTGCTACGTACCAACGCATGATGAACAAAGTCTTCAAGGATGAAATAGGGGACATGCTCGAAGTATACATGGACGACATGATCGTCAAATCACACGAGGAGAGTACCCATGCTCGACATCTAACCAAAGTGTTCGAGCAGGCGAGGCAGTGCAGAATGAGGTTCAATCCCGAAAAATGCACGTTCGGGGTACGGGCAGGGAAGTTCCTCGGGTTCTACCTCACCGAAAGAGGAATCGAGGCCAACCCCGACAAATGCCGGGCATTTTCGGAATTCCCGACCCCGAGGACCAAGAAATCGATCCAATCCCTCAATGGAATGCTCGCCTCACTCTCCCGTTTTATCGCCAAATCCGCCCAGCACGCATTACCATTCTTCAGGCTCCTTCGCAAGGAGGCTATCTTCGACTGGACCGACGAATGCGAGCAAGCATTACTCCATCTGAAGAAGGTTCTATCCGAACCCCCGGTCCTATCACGACCATTAGAAAAGGAAACCTTATACCTATATCTGTCCGTGGCGACCGAGGCCGTCAGCGCCGTGCTAATAAGAGAGACCGACGAGGGACAAAAACCCATCTATTTTACGAGCAAAACACTCCAAGGCCCCGAGCTCCGATATCAGCAAATCGAAAAGGTTGCCCTGGCCCTCATCAATGCGGCAAGGAGACTACGATATTACTTCCTCGCACACACAATAAAAGTGAGGACCGACCAGCCAATCAAACAGCTGCTCGGACGACCAGATATGGCCGGGAGAATGCTCAAGTGGTCGCTAGAACTCTCCGAATTCGACATACAATACGAAAGCAGGAAAGCCTTGAAGGCACAGGCACTGGCCGACTTCGTCGCAGAAATGACCCATAGCCCGACACCAGCAGAGGGCGCCCACAAATGGACGATCTTCGTCGACGGCGCCTCTAGCTCGTCAGGCAGCGGAGCCGGGATCATCCTCGAGAACGAGGATGGGATCCTGATCGAGGTTTCATTAGCACTGGCTTTCCCGACGTCGAACAACCAAGCCGAATACGAGGCTTTTATCGCAGGCCTGAGGCTAGCCGAGGACCTGGGTGCAAAAGAAGTGACAATATCCACAGACTCCCAGCTCGTGGCCTCACAAGTGCGAGGAGAATACCAAACCAAGAACGACAACCTCGTCGAGTACTTGTCCCTCGTCAAAGAAAAACTTGATAAATTTGAAAAGTGGGAAGTTCAACACATACCACACGAGCACAACACACGGGCAGACATCCTCTCGAAACTAGCCAGCACGAGGAAAAAGGGTGGGAATAAATCAGTAATTCAAGAAATCCTCCCTCGACCTAGCATTGACAAACTACCTCCTCCATTCGAGGTCAACGCTATCGGGGATGTTCACTGTTGGATGACGCCCATCTACAACTACCTCACACGAGACGAACTCCCAACTGACCCGAAAGAGGCGGCCACTGTCAAACGACGAGCGTGCTCGTACGTACTCCTCGAAGGTAAGCTCTACAGGAGAGGATTCTCCATCCCGTTACTTAAATGTGTCGAGGAAGAGAAAGTCCCCGACATACTTGGAGAGATACACCGGGGAATCAACGCTCAGCACCTCGGCGGGCGATCGCTCGCAAGAAAGGCCCTTCGAGCAGGTTACTACTGGCCGACCATGCAAAGCGATTCAAAGGAGCACGTCAAAAGGTGTGACAAATGCCAACGACACGCCGACATGCACCTCGCACCCCCGAACGACCTAAAATCACTATCTTCCCCGTGGCCCTTCGCGTGGTGGGGCATGGACATCCTCGGACCCTTCGTCACCGGATCATACCAGAATAAATACCTCATCGTCGGGGTGGATTACTTTACCAAATGGATCGAAGCGGAGGCACTGGCTAAAATAACCGCGCAGAACATTCTCCGGTTCTTTAAACGCAACATCCTCGCTCGGTTCGGCATACCCCAGGCACTTGTCACGGATAACGGGACACAATTCACGGACGGAGGATTCCAGGACTTCGTCGCCAGCCTAGGCACTAAACAGCATTTCACGTCTGTCGAACATCCACAGACGAACGGGCAAGCAGAGGCGGCCAACAGAGTAATCTTACGTGGCCTTAAGCGCAGGCTCGGCGAGGCGAAGAGGGCATGGGTCGAGGAACTACATAGTGTCCTATGGGCTTACCGCACAACACCACATTCTACCACCGGGGAAACCCCGTTCCGACTGACTTACGGCACCGAAGCAGTCATCCCGGTGGAAATACGGGCACCAACGAGGAGGATAGAGGAACCCCTAGACGAGGAAATGAACGACGAAACCCTTAGAGACGAGCTCGACCTGGTCGAGGAGATTCGTTCCGAAGCAGCCCTCAGGGAAACGACCCTCAAACAAAAAATAGCACTACGCCACGACGCGAAGGTCATAAGAAGAGAGTTCCAGCTCGGCACCCTGGTCCTCAGAAGAAACCAGAAAAACCCAAGAGAGGGCAAGCTGGCAGCCAACTGGGAAGGCCCCTACCGCGTCCGCGACAAGACGAGCAACGGGGCCTATTACCTAGAAAACCTACAAGGGGAAGAACTCGCTCGACCATGGAACGCAGAAAAACTTAGACAATATTACAGCTAAATGTATCACGGGGAAACGTGGGTGGTACGACCACGCTCTTCGTCTCCAAAACCCCAGAGAGGAACCGCGAGACCCGGGAACGAGCCGGGGTCACATAGCGAACACAACCCTCCCCGACGAGTGGGATCTTGACCAAGACTCAACGTCGAAGTACCAGGACAGGCAGGGCACCCAGCTCGCGATGGGAAAGCCCAAGCCTCGAGACCGGGGCTCATACAACGAACCCGGGCTTCGATCCCAACGGGCACCAAGCCCGGCACTTCGTCGGTTCCCTAAACCGAGGAGATTACCTAGGTCGAGCAGAGTACGAATTCATAAAAGCAAATATCAAACATAAACGAACACAATGAATGACAACAAAACATTCATACATTAAAAACAATAACAACGGCCGAAGCCAAGTACGCCCGAAGGCCATATTACAAATGCCCGAAGGCCAAAATATATAACGGGCACGCAGGCCATAACAAAACTACAAATTAAAATTACATAATTAAGACTCCGCTCGGAGCACTTCTTCTTCCTCCTCCTCTTCCTCACCCCCCAGCTCTTCCTCCGCTTCGAACGGGCAGACGATCTCACCATCCCTGACACAGTAGTTATGGGCCGACCCCGCAGTCACCAACTCGGGGTTCAGAAGCCCAAGTTGTTCGACAGCATTGTCGAAACCCTCTTTGAAAACGGCCACAAGGTCTTGGTTGAGCGAGCGGATATGCCCCAGCAGCTCACCGCGCGAACCAAGGGCACGCTCCTCCTCGGTCTCGTCGGCCAGAGAACAGACCTTTTCTTTGAGAGATTCAATCTGAGCCCTCAGGCCAGCATTGTCCTCGGTCAACTTTTGATGATCGGCCACCTGCTCTTCCAAGCTCGCCTTAGCAGCCTTCAACTGGTCTCGCTCCTTCTCCACCTCATCCAGCTTCTGGCTCAGCCCTTCCTGCAGCTGATGCTCCTCTTTGTAGTCCGACAGGTCTTTGGACAGTTTGTCCTTCTCCGACCGGACCTGCAAAAGAGCATCCTCCAGCGAGGCAGTGGAGACCGAAGTGTCGGTCAAGACCATGGCCGTCTCCATCACCCGGATGACAGCGGCAATGTCCCTAGCGAGATCTTTGCGTCGAGCACCAGCGTCTTGATCCAGAATAGCCTTGGCCTCGGGCGCCGGCACAGCAATCGCCTCCTCGGCCTTGAAGAACGACCGTTCCACATAGCAAGGAGGTAGAAGATAGCTGCCCGGACCATCCGGACTTCCCAGCGACGACCTCGAAAGAGTCCCCGACGGACGCTTCCGTTTGTGGAGGGGAGAGGCAGATGGCGGCGGGCTGTCAGGTATATCTATCGCCCGAGGAGGAGAGGAAGGAGTCACGCTCGCCACATTCGAAGGACCGGCCCCAGCATCACCAGCGGTCTCCAAGACACGGACCACAGTCTTCTTCTTCTTCTTGGGCACCCGGTCAGCTGCACCGGCCTGGTTCGCCAGCTTCAAGACTCGGTCACGTGCACTGGGCATGGCACCTGCAAAAGAATACACACAGACATTAGCGAGCGAAAACATACACAAAAATAAAAGACTAAACAAAGTCTGCCTACTCAATAATGCTAGAGCCTCCTCCTCGGTATCACACTCGAGCAGAGCCTTGGTATTGATGTAGCGCGTCTCGGTGATTAGCTCCCCGGCCTCATCCAGATAGGGCACGCCCTGTCGATTCGCCCAGACCCCCAAACTGAAGCTCTGCACGTAATCAACCAGCTTCTTATACGCGAGCCTGTCCTCAGTGCCGAGCATCGCGTATTTGATCCGGTAATGGGCCGTGGAGAGGTCGAAATGATCACGCTGCCACCTCAGCGGTATCTTCGACATCAAGGTCTCCTCCCCGTCTGGTTTTCGTTGATAATAATACAGGGAGTGAAGGGCGGCACGGGTGATCGGCATCACCACGTACCATCGGCCTTTGAAGTGACGAACAGAGTCCACGTACGTCTTGAACAGGCGCACGGGCTGTTTGAAAGAGACCCAGCTGTGACGCCCACGGGAACCGGACCGCTGGAGATGGAAGACGTGGAAGAAGAGGGCCCGGGTACAACCAATGCCGAGGAACTGGCAGACCAACTCAAATGCCCGCATAAAGGCGAGAGCATTAGGATGCAGTTGGGACGGCGCCAGCCGAAGCCATTTGAAGACCGACATCTGGAAGGAGTTGAAGGGCAGTCTAATCCCCGCCTCACGGAAAGCAAATTCATACATGGTGAACTGCTTCCCCGGGAAATGATGGCAGATGCGGTCTTCTTCCTTGGGGGCGAAACAATGCCAGTTCGGTGGATCTTCCCGGCTCATGTTCTCGACCACAGCGTAAGCAGTGATGGTCTCGTCACAGAAATATGATTCCTCCTCCAAAGGCTCGTCCGCAACCCAGGAGAAGTCAGTCTGCCCGGAAGAGGAGGCGTGTTCGGTACCATCCCGGACACTCCCGTCCCCAACAGGGAGACGAGCGATTGTCGCATCTTCGGTCGAGGACCCAGAATCTTCCCTCCTCGGTCGTAAACGCCCGGTAGCACCTGAAACGCAGACAGAAAGAGTGAATTCGACGTCATATCAAATCCACCCTTCCACCGCAGGTCAAGTGAAAGGGCGTGGCGGCGGCAGACACTAACTGTGCTCAACTCAGAGACACGCGCGTTCTTAAGTTACCGGGCAGAAAATTCATACAGCCTATGCAAATATTGCCCGACATATGAAATTTCTTCCCGGTACAGTATGATCCTAACCTTATTTTCTACCATCTACAATACATCTACAGTTCACTACACTATTCCTAAGTCAAACCTAACCACATTTCTACAGAGATAACATGCATTTGACGGAAAACAGAAAGGAAAATGATAAATCACAGAGGAAAAATCATACCTGACATAGAGAAGTTGAAAAGTAGACGGTGGCGCACGGGCAACGGACGGTGGTTCAGGCGGGGAGACGGGCGGAGACGGCGGTTCAGGCGGTTGAACGAGCAAACAAGAGAGAATATGGAGAACTTCCGGTGAACGTGAGAGCAAAAAAGTAGAAATGAAGTTACTCAACCCCTTTTTATAATGCCTGGCGCGTGGACCAACGCGCTAGGTCATCATTACCTACTATGCCTACGCCGTCTTTGCACACGAAACGAAGCGACGCCATTAAGTCTGAGACACGTCTATCCAAAAAAGAAATTGAAACGACGTCGGGCACCTGTCCGTCTCCCCGACTCATCAAGACGCCATATCCTCGCATCATACCCTCGTCTGTTACTAGGAAGGTGCATACCTACCGATCACTTCCATCCCCGACACTCCCGGCGAAAGAGGAATTCATGAACAACTCTATAACAACCTCACCTACCAAACGATCACACTTCCCCGTCAGCTCGGGGAACCCCCAGTTGCAACATAAGTCGTCGCTCTAGCTCAGAGACTCGACTTGGGGGGCTCCTGTTCTGGACTGGGCCATGACCCCATGCACGGCACGGCCCAACTCTCGTCGGGCCCAAGTCCAAACGACCGAGCACGTAGACATGTCGGGCGAAGGTCTGTTCACCCGTGGAACGTCTCCTCGACCTTCTGACTACGTGTCGGGCAAAGAGCGTGTTGTCCGTCCCATGGTCTCTGCCCACATATCATCAGCCCACATCGCGGGCAACTATGTTATGTCGGGCAGAACCATAACGGCACATCACTTACCACGTCACCCAACTCCCCTATATTATCTCCTTAGGGATAGGGGCAGTTGGACCAGGGAGAAGACCTTGGCCTAGGTCTTCACGCTTCGTACGCGTTCCCTGGCAGCTCCTCCTTGGGCCTAGCTAATCCAGCCCATTAGGAGCCTTGGCCCAGCGCTGGGGGCTCAATATAAATACCCCTTTCATGGCAAAGGGACAAGTATTCTAACTTACACTCTGATAACCTATTCTGTACCTCTTCTGACTTAAGCATTGGAGCACCTTGCAGGTACACCCCCCTCCTCATTTCATTCTCTGGCCCATTCACCAAGACCTTGGAAGGCTCATCTGATCAGGTAAGATCAGGTACATTTTATTTTATTTTTTAATTTAAATTGCCAATAGTGAAGTTTATTTGTAAAGCAGAGTCAAAAGTTCAGCTTTGTAATTATATTACCAATAATCTCTCTCCACTAAAGAACAAAATCCTTCATGGGAAAAGTGATACCTGTTATTATCTCTGACAACTATTTCCCTACCGTATAGTTTTGACACTAATTTTGTAAACGAGTGACAATTAGAACACATTCTTAAATTTTTTACTATCCTTATAGGTATTCCTTTTACCGGTATTGATTAATCAATAAGCCATGGCAAGTTTTTCACTATGTCTGTTGAACAAATGCCTTTTCTCTTGTTCATCAATATCAAGTAATACATTGGTTGTATCAGGAACATATCTGGTCGCAGTCCTTTTCGCAGCATTTCAACCAAAACCACTAGCAGTTCACCAGTCATCCCATGTTGAACATAATTCGACATGATAGTATAGTATACAACCAAATTCTTCACTAAATTCATCAAAAATACCCTTTGCAGCACACATGTCTCCACATTTCAAATACATATCAAGCAGTGATTCACCATGAGCATATTAGGTTTAACTCCCAACTCGGTCATCGAACCACACACTTTTTTACCCAATTCAAGATCCTTCAACTTGGCACAAGCAGATATAGCACAAACGATAGTCACCGTATTTTTTCTTATGAGGACGGCCACACATATACGATTTGTTGGCATAAGCTATAATTTTTTATTCTTCCACATGAATCATTTGTTGTCTCTCGTTGAATGAGAAGAGAAAAAACCTTGTTGTTATGAGGCAAAGGGTTCATTAGCATAATTTGTGAATGAGCAGGACTATACTGCTCATTCAGGCCCTTCAAAAACGAATTACATAATCACCATCATGATAGCTTTTGATGGTGGGAAGTAGTTTACAATTGCAACAAGGTTCACAAGTGCAGGTTGGAATGAGGCGAAACAAGTGCAGGTTGATGAATGAGAGAGAGAGAGAGAGGGTTTCAATCGATGAACCCTAATTTGTTTTACAAACGTAAAGCTACTTGTATGGATCGCGACCAAGAATGAAAGTTGGAATTTTTGAGAAATGGTGAAACAATTGAAAGCCCAGGATTATCGTTGAGATGCATGTAAAAAGGGTCTTGCATGTTAAATTGATAGTTGCGAGTGTTGCACTGAAGTTGAGGTTGAGTGATTGTTAGAACATGATTTGTTCATGACATATATTTCTTGGATTTTGATGATAACAAAGTATTAAAAGAACAATGGTATTATTTGATGTGTGTTTAAAGTATGCATGTTCTTGATGTTTAAAGATATATTCAGAATCTGATATATATATATATATATATATATATATATATATATATATATATATATATATATATATATATGGACACACTTGAGAGAAGCTGAATTGCTAGTTTCTGGTGGTGCAGAATTTAAAGAACACTCTCTAAGTGATGTCTAGTGTAGACTATGAAGCTGAAGGTATCAACATTAAAAGAAGCAACATATTATCTCTACACTGGATGGATGTAAATTTCCTTCTGGTGATCATTCAGAGTTAGTGATAAAGTTAAAGCTATTCATACGGCAGAAAGCAAGCTGCATGGTCAAATCAGTTTGTCAGCTAAAGTTTATGTTAACAAGGCTCAAGAAGAGTTGACATTCTTTATAGATACTAAATCTCAATGGCTCTATTAGTACATTATCTCATTGAAGATATAATGTTTAAAAATGTTACACAAGGGTAAAGATCTTTTGGTGTATCTATCTTAAACGCCTCTTGTACTATGGAGAAAGCAAAAACACTTGATCAAGTTATCTCTTCCAATGTCTAGTCTTCTGCAACTGCTATTTAAGTAGCCGAAGGTTCATATTGAATCTTTAACAAGGATCAACCTGATGGAGGAATAACAAGATAAACGATTATCAACACAATCAAGTATGTAAAATTTCTATTGTAGGTTGTAATTGTAAAAGCCTTAAGATTTCTTGAACATTGAATATCTTAGAAATCTTAAGAGCTTTAGGTATTTGTTATGGTGATTATCCCGCACCTCAGATATTTATATCAAGTACACCTTGTACTATGGAGAAAGCAAAGACACTTGATCAAGTTATCTCTTCCAATGTCTAGTCTTATGCAACCGCTATTTAAGTAGCTGAAGGTTCAAATTGAATCTTTAACAAGGATCGACCTAATGGAGGAATAATAAGATAAATAATTATCAACACAATCAAGTATGCAAAATTTCTATTGTAGGTTGTAATTGTAAAAGCCTTAAGATTTCTTGAACATTAAATATCTTAGAAATCTTAAGAGTTTTAGGTCTTTGTTATGGTGATTACCCTGCATCTCAGATATTTATATAAAGTATACCTTGTTCTCTATTCTGCTGAACATGTTGTTTAGCAGTTTAGATTAAGTCTCCCGCCAAGATGCTTAAACCATGTAAGTATTCTTCTATGTGCTAGAGCATTAAAAAATCTTAATCAAGTGGATTGATTTAGCAACTAAGTCTCTCGCCAAATTTATTGAGTCATGTAAGTCTCTTGCTATGTGCTAGAGCAATGAAAAACTTAATCAAGTGGATTGATTGAGTAGAAATCTTGGATCGTGGGTCCAAGCATAAGTCTTGGGTTCGTGGAACCTGTTTAAGGAAGTCTTGGACTGTGGGTATTAGCGGGAAGACTTCGGTTAGTGGAACCGGATCAAAACTCTTGGGCCTATGGGGCTTAAGAAGAAAGTCTCTGGTCTGAGAGGCATGAGCAAGACAATCTTAGTTTGAGGGTCTAAGCAAAAAGTCTTGAGCCTTAAGGGATTAAGCAAGAAGTCTCGGGCTGAGGGTCTGAGTATTGTAAAAGTCTTATGTTGAAAGCACAAGCGATTGTAATCATGATTTGATTATGGTAAAAATCTCTTGTGAAACAAGGGGACTGAACTACTCTCAGTTTAGGAGGAACCAATATAAATCTTTGTTTCTTCTGTTGTTATATTTTTGTTTTGTTAACATTTCGCTGTTAAGTATAACCAGAATCAAAACACCAGTTTAGATTCTGAACTCTGATCAGATGCAAACTACAACCACGGAAAATACAATTTAACCTCTCTTCTTGTGTATTTTTCTCACCTTCAATTGGTATCATAGCAAGGTATGTGCATAACATTTAACAGCGGTGCAGATAATGATCCAATGAAAAAAGTATGTATGTTAAAGACTTTCCTTTAAGAAGGAGTCAAGTGCCACATGAAAAATATTACAGTGTTTTTCCTATCATATTCAAGGGGTGATTCCACTGAATTTAAATGATGGAAAAATAGAATATATTTTTAATTCATTGGACTTGATAAAGGATTTTGATTAAGGTCTATAGAATATCCTTGAGAAAGGTATTACTATAGAAACTGATGGTGTAAGGATGATCAAATTTTAAATGTCTCTCTCATCATCTCAGAAGAAGCTTATTAAAAAATATCTTTAGAGGTATTTGCATTATGATAGGTGTTCTATCTCTATTATGAGTATATCAACTTCAATGATATGTCTAATGCTTAAATTATCTTTGAATCCTTGCACTCATATTTGTAGTTATCAGTTTTGAAGCTTGTCCAGTTATCCTTCATCTAATCTTTCCAAGCAAATTCTGAGAAGATTGCCTTTGGATTCAAATCTGAAGTCATAGTTATTTAAGAAGTCATACAACTTGAGTTTAATGTGCCTTGTAGGTTTATCTTGCAATCTGCAAAGAAAAGAAATGGAATTAGATGATGAAAATCTATATAACAGATCACCCTTCCTAAAAATTTGTTGAAGAAAAATCGTATGGAATATCTTATGATGAGGAATTAACCTTCCAAATCAGAAAATTTCTTTAATTGGATAATTGGAATGTAATATTTATTGATGGAATAATAACTTCAGAAGCTTATGAAATATTCATATTTCAACTTATTTCCTAAATCTAAGAGCAAGGAGAAACACTATCAGAAACTAATGTCAGAAGGTATTCACTGCATATTCATATGAAGCTGACATCAGAGAAGAATTAAAAAGAAAAAGTATGATGGCTTTGCTAGTCATTATTGCTTCTGAAGAAGCATCTGAATCCTGAAATAAAAATCAAGTATTGAATAGAAAGAGATTATTCCAAATCTATATTGCTTCAATATTTGATAATAAGGAGTTTGTTCTTTATGGTGATATCTTAAGTGACTCCATTGCTCCTTGATTTAGGGTTATCATGGAATTTGTATTAAAGGATAATTCTATGAGAAACCTTCAATTCTTCTTCGTGTTCTACCATCAATACTATTACAATGCTTTAATTTGTTTTATGTCAATCTCTGATAGCTAACACTATCTGGTTCTATGCTTGTCAAAGATTTCAAAGTCAAAAGATTTAATCCAAGACAATGAAATCAGTGATTTTGATAAGAACAAGATTTGTTCATACCATAACTCATCCTAGACCCATACTCTCAAATGAGTCATGTTACAGATATCATATTGAGGCATAAGGCAAAGAAAAACCTATCAGGACTAACATGTATGGACTAAGAGAAATATGAGTATCATTGTTCAAATGTATTTGCTGCAAATATTGAAGAAATGAGCAAAGACATCTTCCATGTTAGTTATCAAAGGCTGCTTACAACATTTGATGGAAGAAGAGCCTACATCCCAGACTCAAGGGCTAGAGGCACTGAGTTTGGTGAAATATGTGGAGTCAATAGTTTAACAGACATTAAATCAAAATCAACTCAAAGCAATATTCAGATTTTATGGTGAAATCTGAATACTCATATAGGTCTGATCGAGAAAATAACAATAAAAAGGCATGTCTGTTCTTTTCCGGCTTATTACTTGATTCAATGAGATATTTGCGTATATGTAAATACAAAGTCTCTGTTAGATTTCTAGACAAGTTCTTTTGATAAAAGAATCTTCATAAATCTTTAAGAAGAAACTATGTTGTATTTGTCTATATTGAATATATCATTAGCTAGATGATGATCATATTTATGGAAACAATTTCCTCACTTTTGTGATGATACTATTGTTCGTTAGCTATCAAAGAAACCAATTCAAGAGAAAATGCTTGATTCTGAATAGAATCTTGAAGACTGATGACTGACAGAAGATGTCTCACTCTAAGTCTAGATCTACTAGACTTTGATGGATGACAACTTTTGTAATCATGATTTGATTATAGTGAAAATCTCTTATGAAACAAAGGGATTGGACTACTCTCAATTTGAGAGGAAGAAGTATAAATCTTTGTCTTATGCTATTATTTATTTGCTTATATTAACATTTTGTTGTTAAGTATAACCAAAATCTAAACATCAATTTAGATTCTGAACTCTGATAAGATGCAAACTAAAAAAACGGAAAATAATCCAATCCCCCTTCTTGTGTATTTTTCTCACATTCAATGATGACATTTTGATTGTTGTTCTTGGTGTCGGTATTGGTATCTCTGTGTAAAGAAGTTTATGTGTCTTCATGTGTGTGACTTTCATTTATGAAGTTCAGAAGCTTGAAGGGGGAAATTTAGGGTTTTGTTGAGCTGGCGAAGGCGATTGATGAAAATTTTGTTTATTTGGACTTTCTTGGATGAATTGTGATTGTTCATGAAATTTTTTGGGTGCAATGAGGAATATTTCTTGAAAATTTTCTAGGTGGGATGAAAGGTCTACTTGGTAGTTTTCAGAGGGAGGTGTTTGAAGATGAATGAAAGAGAGAGAATTAATGACGTGATGAAAATGAGGATAATTTTTCTTTTTTGGTAGATTAAAGGGATAAAAACAATAGAAAAATCTGATCAATTAGTGATAATTTGACACGATAAAGAAGAGATAAACTCTAGGCAAAATATCATGTTTGATCCCTTAATTATACCATTGAGTTCTGTTTGGTCCCTTAATTTTTTTTTCCGTGTCAAATTTCTCCCTTAATTCTTAAAACGCATCATGTTAGTCATTTTTGTCTAATTAACGACAAAAAATTCAAAAATCGGTCACTAAATTCATGGATAATTAGATAAAAAAAGACTAACATCACACATTTTAAGAATTAAGGGACCAATATGACACAAAAAAATATTAAAGAAACAAACTGAACTCAAGAGTATATAATTAAGGGACCAAAAAATGTATTTTCCCTATACTCTATAAAAAAAACCTCATATAAAGTTGAGTGAGTTAGAATAAAAAACTCTTAACAAACTCTCTTAAAACAAACTAAAGAAAAACCTAAAATATAATAACTAACAAACAAAAACATACTAATTACACACGAGAAAGAAAAATTAAAACACGTTGTCATTACAATTTTTGTCCTCTCTTTTTATTTTATTTTATTTTGTTGGTATCAACCATTAAATTTTATTTTCTTTTGTGGGTATGACAATTAAATTAAAAAAAAAAAAAGAATTTAACCAAAAGAGTATGAAAGGATCAAAATCCGCCAAAATGTAATTTCATAAAGATAGATTCGTCGAATAAACGTGATTTAATAAAGATGTATTCATCAAACATACGTATTTTACATCCATATTTTTTTATGCAGAGATAAAATGTTTCCGAACACAAATGTTAATATGAACTTTTATGATTTTTAGATTTTAAGAATGTAAGACCAATAGACCCACCCCACCAACCTCAAAGTTTTAGATTTGCACCTTTTTTTCCACCCTCAAAGAGATGTAGAAAACAACGAGTTCTTAATATGTCGACTTCATCGATTATTATACGACATAATTGAGTGACATGACTAATCAAGTATGATATAAAATATCTTGATACATTAACAAACTTAACGTAGAATAAGATAATATATGTAGGTCCTAAATTAATAATCACCCCATGTTATATTTAACCATTGATTCCGCTATCAATATATCATTCATCCATGCCATATTTTTCATCATTTCATACCCAAATCATTCACCAACTTTCTTTAACATCTAGAACATATTAGAGACTTGTCTCAATCACAAAAACATAACTAGTCAAGAGATTTTCATTCAAGACTCATTATTATAATAAGTCTATAACCCTTTTTCATGCATTAGAAAAACAATAGTATAAAATAACAATTAAAAAACAATTTTCTTCCTTTCTGTTTACAACCATTCTTTCCGAGTTCGAAAAGAATGTTAACTGGCAAAACCATAAAATACCGATTTTGCCAGTTTTCTGTACTTCACATCATCTATTGAACAATAACAAGATAACCGATCAAGGATTCTTGAAAATTAATTAAGGGCCACGAGCCGGTGCAAAACAAAAGCAGCCTGTACTCTGATCTTCCGGTATCATTCCGCCGCCTTTGGTTGTATCCAGTGCTTCCAGCATTCTCACCACCTCTTTCATTTCCGGACGTCTGCTCGGATTCCCATCCCAGCACTTACGCATGATGTTCACCAATGCACTTGGACAACACCTCGGAATGTCTGGTCGTAAATTCTGCACAATAACATAATCAATATGAAATTCATGCATCACATATTCTAGAAATGATTTGGATATCGTAATCATACATGACGGACGACAGCAGAAGACACGTCAGCAAAGCTTAGATCAGGATAAGGCATATCACAGCAATAAATTTCCCACAAGCAAATGCCAAAGCTATAGACATCACATGTCCTGTTGTAGGGTTTACCATCCAAAACCTACACATTGTGTAAACCATAGATTAATATTTCAACCTAACAACTTCAAGATCCTATCGCAAAAAACAATGCAATACTTACCATCTGTTTGAATTGACTTATTAGAACTAACTGATATTGTATATCTATAAGCACTTATATAATAAGTGTTTATGATTATGCTATAGGCACTTAATTAAGTTGTTTATCTAAGTAGAGCCAATCTCATGGAAACAAGTTAAAACAAGTACCATATGTACTATTTTTCAATGAAGCATCAATACCTCGGGAGCCATATATCCGAGGGTTCCAGTTTCACCAGTCATGTCACATGGATTCAAAGCTTCAACGCGAGCAACTCCAAAATCTGCTATCTTTAGATTCCGGTTACCATCTAGCAACATATTCTCCGTCTTAACATCGCGATGAACAATCCTCTTGGAATGCAGATAGCTAAGACTGCATATTAGGGAAAATAAATTAGCATTCTATATGTACTAGCATAGAATTTGCAGTTTCTTATTGTAGGGATCGAAAAAATAGGAACTACCCTCTGGAGAGGTCCAAAGCAAGCTGAACCACAATCTTATACGCAAGTTTCTTCCGCCTATTTTTTATTAAGTACTGTTTCAGCGTTCCACCAGGGAGAAACTCGACGATAACACAACATGCCCTTGAAGGAAGGGTCTCTTGATCGTCGGTCGAAGAGTTTTTGGCAGGAATCTTAAGATTTGAAGTTCCCATTGAAGCTCCAACAAACTGTTGCAGAAATAGGTAATACAAAACAATCACTAATCCGAAAAGTTATTCATGATTTATCGATGCAAACTATTGTATCATGTAGCAGTCATTAATTTCAATAGATGAGATTTAAAAGACGAAGTCATTGCCTTTGTGACATTTGGATGGTCAAGTTTGTGCCAGACGGCAACCTCCTGCCTAAAAGATGCGCGTAAAGCGGCAGTTTCAGAAGCGGTGGCTACACCATCATCACCCCAATCCAACACTTTCACTGTAACGATCAAGATCACAATACAAACATTATTAAAAAAATACATCTCAATACAAATATCAGAGAAAAGACGTCATCATTCTGCATTGTGTAATGATATTTTAAAAGTGAGTTTGAAGAATTGACTTTGTTTAAATGGTAAAATAGAATCACATTGACGCAAAAGCTAAAATTTGTCGCTTCCATAAAAATCGATACTACTCGTGTTTTGAACCGTTGTATGATGATTTCAACAACATCGCGGCACCATAAAAAAAAAATCTTTCCTAAACATGTTTGGAAAAAATTTTGCAACCTACAAAATCAATTCTGATTGAAGAAAATGTTGTTTTGTGTAAATGCAGATGTCTCATACGATCACGACAAAATTTGTCGGAACAATTCAAACCCATCATAAAAGAGCAGCACCACAAATCATTATTAATTTCAAACACTACTCCAACAATTATGTTCTCCAACCCACAACATAACAAACTCAAACAATCATTAAATAATAACATTTTATCAGACCGAATTTATTGGTGTGAAAACAAACTCGGAGACGGATTCCCTGCGGTCGGGAGAATCGAATCTTACATTCACGTAGTCAGTGAATAACAACCATTGCATGAAAATCGTACATATGCCTCATATTTCATCTCCAATAAACATGCTTTTAAAAATATACTAACTCGAAACACAAGCCGTACGATTTTCATCCAATAGCCGAGTTTTTTTGACAAACTGCAGTAAATCCACTCTCCCGCCAGACTCACAAGCTGAATAAACCAGCCAAATCTTATAATAAAAACACATAACATTTCAATATTCGAAAACATTGAATCATATCTTCAATTTCAAAACAAAAAGTTAAAAATCATAAACACAATGCAAGGAAATATATATATACCTGCAACATCTTGAGTATCATACGTGCCTCTATAGACAGTACCATAAGCACCATGAGCAACAACATATCGCAAATTCAATTTCGACAATTCAATTTCCCATTCTTCTTTAGGCCTTTTCGACTCACTAGTATTTCTTGACCAAACCCTGCTCAAGTGCTTTTCCAATTGAGCATCCAAATTCTTGAGATCAATCGTATCAGCCCTGAAAATCATATCTCTACTACTTTGATTTCCAGCACCCTTCATCTTCGAACTCGGCACACTTCCTTCTCCTTCCATCTCCTTCTTCGGTGTCCTATCACCTTCAAAATCCATCTTCACCAATCACAGCTTCAAAATCAAATCTTTTCACACAAACAAAAAATAAAAAATCAGCAGCAAAATCATTATATTAAAAAACACCCCAAAAGATGCTACCAACTATGAAAATTGACTTCACATCACATGAATAATAAAAAGTAATGCTTTTTTATCATTTAAAACTATTCCATGACCAACATGAATGAAGCAGAAAAATCAAATTTTTATAATGAGAGAAAAAAAAAAGTATATGCAACGCACAAACCTTAAAAGATGCTACCAACTATGAAACTGTCAGCAGAAGAATCAAAGGAATAAGAAATATTTATATAAAAAAAAATTTAAAAAAAAAAAAAAAAAAAAACAAATAAGATTAAGAATTACGCTATGCTTGCTACATAATAGACGGAAAATTTGACTCTTTTTTTAGTCTATTGAGAAAAGAAAGGGTCGGTGCGTGAAGAGTGGGATTTGGATACCTTTTTAGTTTTTTTTTTTTTTTTTAAGAATCAAAAGTTGTGGTTTTTGATACAAGAGACAAAATGGAGATTGAAGAAGTTGTGATCATCATAATCATCATCATTATTATAATCAAAGTTTATTTTTGAGAAACTAACATCACATTTTGTTCATGT
Source organism: Lathyrus aphaca (assembly GCA_963966055.1). Classification (NCBI taxonomy): domain Eukaryota; kingdom Viridiplantae; phylum Streptophyta; class Magnoliopsida; order Fabales; family Fabaceae; genus Lathyrus; species Lathyrus aphaca. The sequence goes on from OZ014523.1 coordinate 567,328,154, forward strand.
TGTAATATATGAAACTGGAATTGATAAAGAAGCGATTTTGAAGGATAAAATCACACACACACACAAACAAAACAAAACAAAACCAGCTTGTATAAAAACCTAAATATGAAAAAAACAACGATTATGATCACAGAAACAAATGGGTGTTTTCCCCTAAAATGTTGCGAAAAACAGAGAGAGATAGAGAGACAGACCGTTTCAAAATAGATGAAACACAAACAAACCAGACATTACCTTTGTTTCGATTCTGATTATAATAGTTTAGTCAAAATCATAATAAAAATTTTCTGATTATAATTATAAAATTATGTGTAGGTAAGGAAATATATTATTTTTCTATTTATTATTAAATTGTATTTTTTTGTCTGTTGACTATAAAGACAGGTGGTTTCATTTCTGTGATGCATCTGTACTAACAAGGACAAACCTAGGACATTGTTTTTGCATACAATGTTCAATGTTGTTTTGTTTGGTCGCATAGAATTTATGTCGTTTTACTTAGTTTTTATAATTACTATGTATAATATGTACCTAAAGAAAGAAAGTGTGACCTATTTGTCAAACTAATAATAGAATGACTTCAATTCTATTCTATTACCAGCAAAATACAATTTTATTAGAATGCAACATTTTAATATTATTTGATTTTTCTATGTAAAAAAGTTAATTTATGATTGTGTTGGATCTTTTACTTATTTACGTTGTTTCCGTCCTTTATTGGTACTAATAAATAAAATATTTTTTAAGAGGCATATTATGATATTCTTGAATTTAATTGAATATTAATAAAATAATAATATTTAATATTAAGTATTAAAGATAAATTTAATAGTTGTTATTAGTTTTTTAGGATTGGTTAAATTTGTTAGTTTATTAGGGTAAATCATATTTTAAAATTCATATATTTTGTTATTAATTAGATTTCCGATCCGTGCTCCGAATCTATATATTAGAAAAAAAATTATATTATTATAAAATAATTAATATTTAATTTTTATTTGCATATAAATTATTTTATAAATTATTATATTATGGTTGTAATCTACTATCAAACATCTCTTTACATGTCAAATATCAAACAACCATTTGTTATCTCAATCAAATGTACTCTCTATTTCATTTTTCAAAATTTGATTCTTACATCTGGTTTTCTCTCTCTTTCATTCTTCTTTTTCTTCCATCGGATCTAATATCTTCAAACTCTTCTCAGTCGTCTCCACTCTCGATCGTCTGATCTCCTCCGCCACAACTGCCACTCACAATCGAAACCTCCGTCCCATTCATCACCACAACTGCGATCTTCCTTCCCCTTCCGTCACCACATCAACCTCCGAGTTTCTCTCATTCTTCCGAAACATGGCCTTAATGCGTCGAATGAAAATCATTTGAGTAATGGAATTTGTATCTAAATGTATTAATATCGTATCAAATGATTTTTTTATTTCACGGATCATTATCGCATTAAAATTTTCTTTTTTGTCTTTCATCATCTCACGAGTTTTTTTATTTCTTTTTTATTTCACGGGTCAATAAACACAATACATATTTTATTTAAATCAATAATTATCTTAATTTAAAATATAAAATCATTATTTTCAAATATTAAATATTCTTTTATTATATTTCACGAGTTTGTTTTTTCTTTGTATTTTAATAATCATTGTTTATTTTAAACTCAATAGCTAATTTAAAATTTAAATATGTACACAATACATTTTATAGTACTAAATTTACATATACATTTAAATATATTTTATACCGTATCAAATAATTTTACCCGTGTACGGGTATCTGACTAGTTATAGTATTAATCTTTTAATGAGAAATAATAATAAAAATTGTTTTATATTATTGTTTTTTTTAGGTTATAAGAAGATTTATTATGTTTCATTTATATATTAAAATAAATAAGTTATTTCGAAACATTATTATAAAAATATGACTACTTCTATTTTAAGTCTAACATTTAACTTATAGTTTAACTTAATTTTAATACAAATGAATATTATAGTAACAACAGTAATGTCCTATAAATGAAAAAAAATTAGGAATAAAAATAGATGTATTTATGTCAACAACAGTCTCATAATATTTTAATTAAATTATTTTAAAATTTAAATTTTAAGAAGATCGTTTGCATATATTTTTTCAATTAAGTTATATAATTGATAATTGTTTTTTTTCACTTATAATATTTTTTTAAGGTTTCAATTACTTTTGTCATTTTATACATGTCATTTTATACAAAGTAATATTGATACACCAGTGAGAAAGTTTCTTTAGAAGTATTAGACTGAAGTTTAATCCTAATTCTATTTTTTTTTAGTTTTTCTTAAATGATGAGTTTTCATATTACAATGCCTACTAATAAAACTAAAACTCAGAATTTCACATAAGAGCTCTGCACTGAGTAGAGATGGCACTGAGTAAAAAATCTAATAATGTTATTGTTGAATTAAGAAATAAACAAACATTTATATAAAAATACATACAAGTTTAACAGTGATGTATTTAATAAAATTGATAAATTAACTTGTATAAATAATTATAAAAATAAAAAAATACATAAATATATATATATATATATATATATATATATATATATATATATATATATATATATATATGAAATTCTGTAATGAGATGTCCTAAGAGATGTTCCAACACTTAATAGGACATTTGACAAGTTTAATCAAAACTTAAACAGCAGGAAAAATAAACAACACAGAAGTTTGTTAACCCAGTTCAGTGTATAACCACACCTACATCTGGAGGCTACCAAGCCAGGAGGAAATCCACTATTAGTAATATTAATTCTAGACTTAAACCACCCTGTTTAATCTATCACTTAATACTTACCCAATGCAATTTCTACCTAAGACTCACTTAGATAAGAGTACCCTACTCACTCCCCCTCAATCACCCAGTGATCAAGTTTACAAGTTTACAGAAATTGAAGACATCCTTCAAACAATACAGCTTGATCTTACTTCACAGTTTCAATCAAGTCACAAATGCACTTTTGCTTAAAAGCTCATAAAGTGGTACATAAAAAACAACCTGCTATTAAAACACTAGACACCCTATTTAGTCTTCTGAAATTCGTACTCAATTCTATGAGTTTCTGTTGTTTAAATAGGTATCTGAATTTTGGGCTTTCTGTAGAATGATCCAGCCCTAATGTGCAGCAACTGTCACCTTGAATTTAGGGTTTGTTACCTCCTATATTCTAGGTGCATTAGGTCTTCTGTTTTAATCTGAATCTTCAATTTAAAACTCCCTACAGATGCGCCTAGTTCTGTTTTTATCCAGCATTAATTAATCCCAGATAGTTCTCCTTAAATATCTCTGATCTGTTAATCAATAATTAATTCTGGTAGCAGGTCTGAGATGTCTCAACATCTGTTGGGACATCCTGAAAAACTGAACTTAATTTATTCACACAATGTCCCAACATCTGATGAGACATCCTGAAATAAATTCACATACTCTGTTTGATAATGTCCCAACATCTGATAGGACATTCTGAACTGAATTTAACATTTCTTGTTTGGTCAAAAATTCTGCCAATTCTTAAACATCTACAAACTCCCCCTTTGGCTAATTTTTGGCTAACATCTTTCCTGGTTTTCAGAGTGCAGCAGAAGTTATTTTTATCAGAGTATATCATTACTTTTCTGTTGATTCATATTTGAGTTTTACTCCCCCTCAAACATATATGAGTCCAGTCTTGTTTCAACAGAAATATTCACACTTATTCAGTTCAGGCAGAAACAAACAGATAGGACATCTCATTTAAACAGCAATTACATTTGATGTTATTTGATGTTGTTCTCCCCCTTGGTAGACACAAAATTAGGGGCCAAAGACTATTATCCAGAATTACAAATCATTGCTGTCATTACAAATGCCTCACATACAAAGATCACTCAGATTCATCATTCTCAGTAGCTTCCTCCACTTCAGTGTCTTCATCTTTATCAGCTTCACTTTCAGCTTCACTGTCTTCATCAGATGCAGCTGTCTGATCTTCTTCACTTTCCAACCTCTTTATTATTTCCTCGAGCTTCTTCTTTCTAGCTTCAAGCTCTTTGCAGGTGCACTTTAGCTCAGCAATTAATTCTTTCTTGGAGATTGGATTCTTAGCAGAGGAGGGACCAGCAGATGTCCCAGCAGGTGTTTCAACATCTGCAGCATGGTGACTGAGGAATAACTTGTAGTGAAAAGCCAGGGGGCTCTCTCTTTTGCAGACTGTGTCCTTCTCAGTTAAAATCCCAGGATATTGGCTTAATATTATACCACATAGCAATGAAGGAAAAGCTATTGGTAGCTTTGTTGCAGAGGAGCTGGCATGCTTCATGGTTTGATCAAAGATAAAAGCTCCAAAGTCCAGCTTGGTTTGAGTCCCCACAACATAGATGAATCTGGCCAGACCAGTTGAGATTGATGAAGTGTGGTTGGTAGGCACCCAGTTAGCAGTTCCAATCCTGTTAAGCATGGCATACTTTCTGGTAAGCATGCTTACAGATAGCTTTCCCTTCACAGGCCATGCCTTGACCTGGTCAGCAGTTATCACCTTACAGACTTGATTATCTGTCTTGCCTAGCTCATTTGGTCCATCTGTTTCTCTTCCTAGATACTGATTAATGATTTGGGGAGAGAACTCAACACACTTACCTCTCACAAATACCTTTCTGAACTCTGAGGACTTACCATTTGAGCAATCCTCCTGAAGATTCACAATGAACTCTTTGACAAGAAGTTCATAGCAGGGAGAGAACTCTGAGACTGTCTTGAATAGTCCTGCAGCAGAGATTAGGTCAATGAGTTCTGTGCACTCAAGTGCATTGCTGCTCAGTTCTCTTTCTAGGGCAACTCTTCTTTGGTACACAAACTTCCACTTGTTCACACTAGAGACATGGTGGAAAGATATGTTGTCTAATGGAGCTTCTGGAACAGCTGTTGAAGCCCTAGATGGGGCTGGTCTCTTCTTGGGAGGAGATGTTGGGACATCTGATTCAACATCTGAGTCAGATGGGGTGACAGCTTTCCTTTTCTGAGTTTGGACTTTACTCCATTGTTTAGATGGTCCAAAAGTGGCTTTAGCCTTGCCTTTCTTTGGACTAGCCTTCTTCTTCTCAGGAATTGCTGCTTCAGCTTGCATCTTGCCTTTCCTGGACCTTAGCCTTTTGGCTATGCTGGGTTTAACAGAGGCTATGATCTCTGCATCAGAGTCCTGCTCCAGGTTCACCACTGGATGAGATTGAGCAGTCTCTTCTTCATTTGAGACTTTGGTCTGATCCTCAGAGATTTCTTCATCATTTTCATTTGAGGTCTTATTCTGGTCCTCAGTTTGTTCCAACTCAACATCAGATGAGTTCTTTCTCTTATCTTCAGATGTTCCAACATCTGTTGGGACATCTTGTTCTTCTGCAGCTTGAGCTTGTTCTTCTTGAGATGCAGGCATGGTTTTCAGAGGAACAGAAATCCCACTCACCTTTCTTTGTTCAAACAGAATTTGAGTGACGATCTCCTTGATTGAATCATCCACATATTGTGAAGATTTAGGAAGCATGTTAGCTGGAGAGGGAGTGCCTTTAGCTTTGCTTCTGACTTGATCTTTACCTCTCTTTGGAGTTCTTGCCTTTTTAGTGTGAGAAACGCTTCCCCTGAGTTCGTCCAATGGGGTTGATTGCATTGGTACTACAGAAATGGGAGTGGCATGAACTACGTCTTCTTGATTGAGAACTTCTTCAGTTGAGTTAGGGTTTTGAGACATTGTTGAGGAAGATGGATAGAAAGCTTTAGGGTTTTTAATTTCTGGAGAATAGCTGGTTAATGTGAATCGCTTGTGATAGTAGGATGGGAATCTTGATAGCTGATTATAAGCAGTTACTAAATAAGTAACCGTTACAGTGCAAATGATTAGAGCTGGAATTCCCAAGGATCTTGTCCAGATTAGTTTTGCCATCTGGACCTTATGCCAACCAATGTCATATGACATGTTGGCACATCTCATTAACTGCTAGATATCACATAAACAGATTCCAAGTTTGCCCCTTAAGTTCTCAAATTGTGTAGCATCCAATGCCTTGGTAAAGATATCAGCTAACTGCAGATCTGTAGCTACATGTTCCAATGAAATCACCTTTTCTTCTACAAGATCTCTGATGAAATGATGTCTGATATCAATATGCTTTGTCCTGCTATGTTGGATAGGATTTTTAGATATGTTGATTGCACTTAAGTTGTCACAGTACAATGTCATGACATCCTGTGGGACATTGTACTCAGTGAGCATCTGCTTCATCCAAACCAACTGTGAACAACTGCTACCTGCTGCTATGTACTCAGCTTCAGCTGTAGACAAGGATACACAATTCTGTTTCTTACTGAACCAAGAAATCAGATTGTTTCCTAGAAAGAAGCATCCTCCTGAAGTGCTTTTTCTGTCATCAGCACTTCCTGCCCAATCAGCATCACAGAAGCCAGTGAGAATAGGTTTGCAACCATGAAAGTACATTATGCCATAGTCACAAGTACCATTAACATATTTAAGGATTCTCTTGACTTGATTGAGATGACTGACTTTTGGATCAGCTTGATATCTTGCACAAACTCCTACTGCAAATGCAATGTCTGGTCTGCTAGCAGTCAAGTATAACAAACTTCCAATCATGCTTCTATATAAACTATGATCTACATTCTCACCCTTCTCATCTTTAGTCAGCTTTAAATGTGTAGGAGCAGGAGTTCTTTTATGAGAAGCATTTTCCATTCCAAATTTCTTCACTATGTTCTTGGAGTACTTGCTTTGTGAGATGAACATTGAGTCTTCCATTTGCTTAACTTGCAGACCAAGAAAATAGGTTAATTCACCTACTAGACTCATTTCAAATTCAGCTTCCATCTGCTTGACAAAATGTTTGACCATCTTATCAGACATCCCACCAAAGACAATGTCATCAACATATATTTGTGCAATCATGACATTTCCTTCTTCATCTTTAACAAACAGGGTTTTATCAATCCCACCTTTTCTGTATCCTTGCTTGATAAGAAATGTGGTAAGTCTTTCATACCATGCCCTTGGAGCTTGCTTCAGACTATAAAGTGCTTTCTTGAGTTTGTATACATGATTTGGACAGCTTGGATCAACAAATCCTTTAGGCTGTTCTACATATACTTCTTCATTAAGATAGCCATTTAAAAAGGCACTTTTCACATCCATTTGAAATAGCTTGAACTTTAAGATACAAGCAATTCCCAACAGTAGTCTTATTGATTCAAGCCTTGCTACTGGTGCAAAGGTTTCATCAAAGTCTACTCCTTCAATTTGAGTGTATCCTTGAGCTACAAGTCTGGCTTTGTTCTTTGTAACAACTCCTTGTTCATTTGACTTGTTCTTATACACCCATTTTGTTCCAATCACATTTACGTCATTAGGTCTAGGAACAAGATTCCACACTTCATTCCTTGTGAATTGACCTAATTCATCTTGCATAACACAAATCCAGTATTCATCAGTGAGAGCTTCCTTGATATTTTTAGGTTCTATTTTGGAAACAAAACAAGAACCTGAAATCACTTCTCTTGATCTAGTGCTCACACCTCTGTTGGGATCACCAATTATTAAATCTTTGGGATGATCCTTCTGTATTCTGATGGAGGGAGGTTTGCTTGAATCTTCTGACCTTGTATCATTTTGAGTGAAGTTATATTGATCATTCTTTTCTTCAGCTTCAATCTTGATATCAGCAGATGTTCCAACATCTTCTGGGACATCTGTAGGAGCATCATCAATTATCACATTTATGGACTCCATGATAACATTTGTTCTGTAGTTAAATACTCTATATGCTCTGCTGTTTATAGAGTATCCAAGGAAAATTCCTTCATCACTTTTAGGATCCATTTTTCTCCTTTGCTCCCTATCTGCCAGAATATAGCATTTACTTCCAAACACATGAAAGTACTTCACTGTGGGTTTTCTGCCCTTCCATACTTCATATATTGTGGACAAAGTTCCTTTCCTTAAAGTAACTCTGTTATGGATGTAGCAGGCAGTGTTCATAGCTTCAGCCCAGAAATACAGAGGTAACTTTTTAGCATGGATCATAGCTCTTGCTGATTCTTGAATGGTTCTATTCTTCCTTTCAACAATCCCATTCTGTTGAGGAGTGATAGGTGAAGAATACTCATGGTTTATTCCTTCTGAAGAGCAGAAATCTAAGAACTTTTGATTCTCAAATTCTTTTCCATGATCACTTCTTATTCTGATCACACAGCTGGATTTTTCCCTTTGCAATCTTTGGCATAATTCTTTGAATACATCAAATACATCTGACTTTTCTTTGATGAAGTTTATCCATGTATATCTTGAAAAATCATCAACCACAACATAGGCATACCTCTTACCACCAAGACTTTCAACTTGCATAGGTCCCATAAGATCCATATGTAGAAGTTCCAAAACTTTGGAAGTTGTCAGATGTTGGAGCTTTGGATGGGACATCTTGGTTTGCTTGCCTATTTGACATTCACCACATATTTTGCCATCATCAATCTTCAGTTTAGGAATACCTCTTACAGCATCCATAGATATGATCTTCTTTATGCCTCTGAAATGAAGATGACCTAGTCTTTGATGCCACAGTTTCACTTCTTCTTCCTTAGCTAAAGAGCAGGTTGAAGTGAGACTGAGATTTTGGGATTCCCACATGTAACAGTTGTCTTTAGATCTGGCTCCTTTCATGACAACCTCTTGTTCTTTGTTAGTCACTATGCATTTAGATTTGGTAAAGTTTACACTGTATCCTTGATCACATAGTTGACTTATGCTGATCAGGTTAGCAGTTAAACCTTTAACTAGCAGCACATCATCTAGTCTTGGAACATCTTGACAATCCAAGGTTCCAACTCCCTTGATTTCTCCTTTAGCTCCATCTCCAAAGGTAACATACCTGGATGAATGTGACTTTAAGTTTACTAGCAAATTCTTCAATCCAGTCATGTGTCTTGAGCATCCACTGTCAAAGTACCAGTCTTCTTTAGCTGATACTTTCAATGATGTATGTGCTATGTATGCAGTACTTTTCTTTGACCAGATGAGTTGAGATTTCTTTTGATTCATCTGCCCTGTGTGTTGATCAGCTGATCTCCAAGCTTGATTGTTGTTCTTGTTCTTGGGTATGTGGCTTTGATCAGTCTGAGTGCTAACTTTTGGTCTCCATTCCTTCTTGATGACCTCTGTCTTTTGCTTAGGAGATTGCTGATTTCTTTGATGTTTTTGCAGCACTTTCTTGGTACCTTCTGTTTTCTGCTTGGAAGGTTGCTGATACATCTGATTTGGATATCCATGTAGCTTATAACAGTGAGGTTTGATATGCCCAAATCTTCCACAGTGATGGCATCTCCATCTTTGATACTTCTTCTTCATTTTGTTCTTTCCAGAATGTTGAGACATCTGTTGGAACATTATGTTTGTCTTTGTGTTCTGATGTTGAAGCATTTGTTGGGACATCTTGTTTGACTGTGTAATTTTTGAAGTAGCTTTGCTAGAACTGGCTTCATCTCTGTTATATCCCAGTCCACTTTTGTCCCCTGAATGTTTATTATTGCAGAGAATAACATCCAGTGTATTTGAGCTGTTGTTCATCATTCTAACAGATTTGGACATATGTTCCAGCTTAGAATTGAGAAGAGTTACTTCACTTTTCAAGGTATCAATGATTACTTGATCACTTGCTTTTTCCTCTTCTAGTACTTCATTCTGCTTCTTTAGCTTTATAACCTCACTACATATTTCAGAGCTTCTTTTGTATAGATCTTTGAATGCTTGCTCAAGTTGTTCATAAGTAAGCTCTCCACAACTGGAATCACTATCATATTCACACAGTCCAGCTAAAGCAGTAATATGCTTAGCTGATTCTTCTTCTGAATCTCCTACTGAGTCTTCATCAGACCAGGTTACAGATAGTCCCTTCTTTTGTCTTTTTAAGAAGTTAGGACATTCCTTCTTGATGTGTCCATATCCTTCACATTCATGGCACTTGATTCCTTTTTCTTGACTGGTCTTTTCAGCAAGATTTGATCTTCTGTTAGCATCATAGGTTCTCTTGTTTTCAGAAGAGTTTGTGAATCTTCCACTGGAATTTGATTTACCTTCCATACCTCTGAGAATCTGTTTGAACTGTCTTGCAAGCATAGCAATGTTGTCTGACAGGCTCTTATCATTTTCTGGTTCATTATCTTCTTCTTCATCAGTATTTGACACCAATGCTATGCTTTTGTTCTTTTTAACATGTGTGTCATTCATTCCCATCTCAAAAGTTTGAAGGGAACCAATGAGTTCTTCAACTTTCATGGAGCATATGTCTTGAGCTTCTTCTATTGCAGTGACTTTCATGTCAAATCTTTTTGGCAAAGATCTGAGAATCTTTCTTACTATTTTTTCATCAGTCATCTTTTCTCCCAAAGCTCCAGAGGTATTTGCTATATCCAAGATGTTCATGTAGAACTCATGAATTGATTCATCTTCCTTCATTCTCAAGTTTTCAAACTTGGTGGTGAGAAGTTGAAGTCTTGACATTTTTACTTTTGATGTTCCTTCATGAGTTGTCTTGAGGGTATCCCACACATCTTTGGCCAGCTCACAATGATGCACTAGTCTGAAAATATTTCTATCAATGCCATTGAATAAAGCATTCAAGGCTTTTGAGTTTCCTAATTCTGAATCTTCTTCCTCTTTACTCCATTCTTCTTCAGGTTTCAGAACTATCGATCCATCTTTGGTATCTTGAACAGGATGTTTCCATCCAACATTTACTGCTCTCCATGCCCTGTTGTCAAGTGACTTTAAGAATGCAATCATTCTTGGCTTCCAGTAGTCATAATTAGAACCATCCAGTATAGGTGGTCTATTTACTGACCCTATATCTCTGTCCATGTTACAGAATTTGTTTTCCCTAGATCTCACCCAGTATAAACAGGCAGGGTGCCTGCTCTGATGCCAATTGAAATTCTGTAATGAGATGTCCTAAGAGATGTTCCAACACTTAATAGGACATTTGACAAGTTTAATCAAAACTTAAACAGCAGGAAAAATAAACAACACAGAAGTTTGTTAACCCAGTTCAGTGTATAACCACACCTACATCTGGAGGCTACCAAGCCAGGAGGAAATCCACTATTAGTAATATTAATTCTAGACTTAAACCACCCTGTTTAATCTATCACTTAATACTTACCCAATGCAATTTCTACCTAAGACTCACTTAGATAAGAGTACCCTACTCACTCCCCCTCAATCACCCAGTGATCAAGTTTACAAGTTTACAGAAATTGAAGACATCCTTCAAACAATACAGCTTGATCTTACTTCACAGTTTCAATCAAGTCACAAATGCACTTTTGCTTAAAAGCTCATAAAGTGGTACATAAAAAACAACCTGCTATTAAAACACTAGACACCCTATTTAGTCTTCTGAAATTCGTACTCAATTCTATGAGTTTCTGTTGTTTAAATAGGTATCTGAATTTTGGGCTTTCTGTAGAATGATCCAGCCCTAATGTGCAGCAACTGTCACCTTGAATTTAGGGTTTGTTACCTCCTATATTCTAGGTGCATTAGGTCTTCTGTTTTAATCTGAATCTTCAATTTAAAACTCCCTACAGATGCGCCTAGTTCTGTTTTTATCCAGCATTAATTAATCCCAGATAGTTCTCCTTAAATATCTCTGATCTGTTAATCAATAATTAATTCTGGTAGCAGGTCTGAGATGTCTCAACATCTGTTGGGACATCCTGAAAAACTGAACTTAATTTATTCACACAATGTCCCAACATCTGATGAGACATCCTGAAATAAATTCACATACTCTGTTTGATAATGTCCCAACATCTGATAGGACATTCTGAACTGAATTTAACATTTCTTGTTTGGTCAAAAATTCTGCCAATTCTTAAACATCTACAATATATATATATATATATATTGTGGGTATGGGGCGGGTGGGTACTAAGGTACCCGTACCCGCGCCCATACCCGCTTATTTTAATGGGTAATTGTCCGTACCCGAGCCCCTACCAATTTTACGGGTTTTTACCCTACCCGTTGTGGGTAAATTTTGAGGGTACCCGCTGGGGATGGGTCCAATTGCCATCCCTAGCACTGAGGAATAATATCTTCAACGCATCTGTTTGTATCTTTATGCTTTGAATGTTATTTTTCATTGACAACTGAAGTCATCATTTGGTTTCCAGAGTTATTCATGTTACACACTACAACATTAGTTATGAACTTAATATTAAATAAAATATAAGAGAAATAGAAAGATATTATTTCAAAACTAAATAACAAAAGGTAAATGAAATAAGAGAAAAAAAGGTAAATACTTATATGAGTATATGTATTTGTTATTCATCGGCTCCATGGAACCTTAACATAAAACTGTTTTTTCTCTATCATCTTCTACACATAAATAGATGAAAATGAAGAAATAATCTTAACATATATTACAACTACATCCTTGAACAAATGTTGGTATGATATAGATCCAAATGTCATTTATAATTGTAATACAAATTAAACATTCTTTGGTTTAGTTTGTATGTCATGCTATAAAGGGAATGAAATAATATTTATATATTAATTATTGAAATTATGGAATTAAAACTATATTGAATGAGTTTTTTTTAAGCGATGTGAGTAAACTAATTTTTTTTTTAGAATAACATGGTTTAATAAAAAAAATCTCAAAATAACTATGTTTTCAAAAAAATTACTAAAGTAACCTAGTTTCTATATATTTTCAACAAGGCAATTGGCGAACTAGTGTATAATGTGACCAATTCACCAAATGGATTGACTTAAAGCAAAGAAATTTATACACATTCAACATGTCAAATGGCGAATATGTGTAAAATGCAAAACAATTCTCCACTTGGTTTGGCGAATGTGTGTTATGTGATGAAAGGCATTCGCCAATCAACTTGGCAACTGTGGAAACCTGCAAAAGCTGTGAATATTGGACAGAGGTAGCGTGCTTCCATTGAAGATTCCTGGCATGCTGCATGGTCAAGATTCCCTGCACATTAAACATTTGCATGTGAAGGTTATGGTGATCCTGCAAAAGCTTCATTCGCCAATCAGAATGAAGCTGGACAATCCTCAACAATGGCGTTGGACCAATCAGGTGAACACATTTAGTTTTAAACCAATTCGCCATTCAAAGTGGCGAACACGTAGGCTATTTTATAACCTATTCTCCAAACAAAGTGGTGAATGCATGCATGCATTAATTCTATAAATCTGTGATCAACAAATTGAATATCACACTTACTTCTTATATCACACTTACTTCTTCTAATAGTCTCATAATTATTCCTTAGCATTTTTTATAAAATATTTCCAATGGCTCTACTAACAATGGGAGATCAACATCGAGGCACAATCGAAAATATCGAGTCATTTGTAAGTTTTTGTTATGTATATTTTTTACACATATACACTTATATATACTTTTTACTCATGCATTTTTTAACTTATTTCGAAAAATAATTTTACAGAACGTAAAAAGATTTCGGTGTCGGGTGCACGACTACATAGAGTTTGATCCGATCATTGAACCGTATCTACGTTCATGCGGATTTGGTGAAGTCATAAAGGTGCACAACAATTCTATAGACACAAAATTCATTTTGGCACTACAAGAGAGGTGGAGGCCAGAGACACGCACCTTTCACCTGTCATTCGATGAATGCACGATCACATTGGAAGACGTCTACATGCTTTTGGGGTTACGTGTATCCGGTAGAGCTGTCTTTGGTAAGGTCAACCATAAAATTACTATAGTAGAGGACTTGCTGGCTGCCCCTCTCATTAACGAGGAGCAGCCAACAAATACTTGTAGCAGGGGTTCAGGGATTAATCTAGGAGTCCTTAGAGCCCACTATGCTAGTTTTATTTTAAACGAAGAATCAACCGAGTTAGAAAAAAATCAAAAAACTCGGTGTTATATTATGCTTTTATTCGGTCATTTTTTATTTCCTAACGGTACTGGAAACACAATAAATATGATGTATTTACCATTGTTGCGAAACATCAACAATGTAAATACATATAGTTGAGGTTCAGCTGTTTTGGCTCATTTGTACAGTAGCCTTTGTAAAAATGCCGCAAAGGATACTTGTACATTTTTTGGTTGTGCATTTTTGTTACAAACTTGGGGGTATTCAAGACTGCCGATGCTCGCCCCACGCAATATGAATCCATGTCCGTTCCCCTACGCCAACCAGTAAGTCTACTATTATTATTTATTTCCAAACATATTAAATTTTAAATATTCAAATATTATTGTAACTAAATGCTTTTAAATGTATTATGCTTAGCTGGTCCGATCTTGGGATGAATTATAGTAGAAATCCAAGAAGTTCCATAGTTCTATATCACATTTTGTTAGACCACGTGGGGGTCGATCAGGTATTGTCATATATAAAAAATATCTTTTTTTTAATGCATATTATTCACTAAAAAAATTGTCTACTAAACGAATTATTTTTTTTAATGTAGTTCATCTGACGGCCCTATTTAGCCCTCGACCATGAACCTAACCCAGAGGATGCTGAAATTTGGACAGCAAAAACACCAATCATCCGGTTCACTACGATAGAAATGCACCAAACATATCAGGTGAAAATGCAGTTCAAAATGCAACAGGATATTCCGGGCCCTCCGACATGTTTGGGAGAATGACATTTGAAAAGAGTAAGTGACATGTGGAATATGGAAGATTGGAGAGACTTTGCAAGGGAATTACGTCAACAATGGAGGGATCGACGTCAACATGTCCTAACTGACCAAGTGCTGCAAAATGTCAGACCAACTAGAGAATATTTAGTTTGGTTTAGGTCAGTTACTACGCAACAATGGGTGTCTGATAACCCATACTTGATTGACTCGCGCTCGCAGGCCGCAACATATGCCCAACCACCAACCCCACAACATGACCAACCCACCCACAACAACAAGAGTCTTACCAACACCAATATACCCCCGATAACACCTTCATATCCACACCAGCCTATAGCCCCCCACCTTTGTTTCGTTCTCAAAACGAGGCAATATCCTCATTCGGTCAAGCTTATCGTCCTCACCCAACCCAATCCAACTCAGCCCAACCTATCCGACCCAACTTTGAAAACATGGGTACACAACTAAGTTACGGCAGCGCCTTTGGCAGCAACCCTCCTCGTTATTGGGGACAGGCGGTTGCAAACGTAACAGAATCATGGACTCAACAACAACCGCCTCCACCAAACACACAAAGACAAGCGGAACCTCAACCACCTCGTGGTAGAGCTCAAAGGCGGGGTCATCCCCGTGGATGTGGTACTGAGGGACAGTTAGATCGGGCGAGAAATTAATCTTTGTACTGCCGTTGTTGGATTATTAATAATAATTTTCTTTTATATTATATTTCACTTTGTCGGATTCTCTTAGTTTAATTTATTAAATTATTATTATTAACTTAAATAATCATAATTCTTTTCCAATATATATATATATATATATATATATATATATATATATATATATATATATATATATATATATATATATACACACTCATATAGAGTACATAATATGTATGCACTCATTCGTCAATTGGTTTTTTTCATACACATGTTCGCCAATTGGAATATTGAACATGTTGAAATTTCTTTGCTTTAGTCAACTCAATTGGCGAATTGGTTTAATTTTTTAACATATTCGCCAATTGCATTGTTGAACATGTATAGTAACTAGGTTAGTTTGGTAAAATTTTTGAAAACATAGTTATTTTGGGATTTATTTTATTAAACCATGTTATTCTAAAAACAAAATCAGTAAACTAAAACTTCTACACTAAACTAATTTTAATTGGTGAATATTAATGGTGGATTGGAGAATATAATGAGTTTATGTTATACTACTATAAAATAGGTGGAGCATTAAAATTGCAATAAACTCTTTTCATTTTATTTGATATACCAATTTTAAATAATAAAAAAAATTAAAAAATTAGGATTTTGCCAAAAGTTGTTATCATGAAAAATTAGTCAAAATATTTTCAAAATATACATTAAAAATAATTATATTTTCAAAATAACTAACAATAATAAATAAAATATTATTTAAGAGGCATATTATGATATTCTTGAATTTAATTGAATATTAATTTTTTTAATAAAATAATAATATTTAATATTAAATATTATAGATAAATTTAATAGTGTGTTATTACTTTTTTAGGATCGGTTAAATTTGTTGTTAGTTTATTAGGGTAAATCATATTTTCAAACTCATATATTTTGTTATAACTAGATTTTTGATCCGTGCCTGCATGGGTATATTAGAATTAAAATTACATTATTACAAAATAATTAATATTTAATTCTTATTTGCATATAAAATTACTTTGTAAGCTATTATATTATGTTTGTAATTATAGTATTGATTTTTTAATGAGAAATAGTAATAAAAATATGTTTTATATTATTGTATTTTTTTAGGTTATAAGAAAATCTATTATGTTTTATTTATATATTAAAATAAGTAAGTTATTTTGAAACATTATTATAAAAATATGACTATTTTTATTTTAAGTCTAACATTTAATTTATAATTTAAATTAATTTTAATACAAATGAATATTATAGTAACAATAGTAATATCGTATGAATGAAAAAATATTAGGAATAAAAATAGATGTATTTATGTCAACAACGGTCTTATAGACCTAATAATAATAATAATAATAATAATAATAATAATAATAATAATATAATAATAATAATAATAATAATAATAATAATAATAATAATAATATAATAATAATAATAATAATAATAATAATAATAATAATAATAATAATAATAATATATTCAGCTATCAATAATAATAATAATATAAACTTCAATTAAGACATTTAAAATTTAAAAATTTATACAAATAATATGAATTTTTAACAAATTAATAAAATTCATAAGAATAATATGAATTTTTAACAAGTTAGTAAAATAAAATCTCATAAAAAATATAGAGTTTTTAGATATGAATATTGTAAGTTAACTATTAATAGCAAATAAATAACAACTCTAATATTAATAGCAAATGTATAACAACTCTAATAATAATTGTTAATAGGTTATAGAATCTGAGAAGTGCAACCATAAATAATTAACTATAAAATTTTAAAGAAATTAAGTATAATAATACCCTTATAATAATTAATAATGTAATTTCTTATAGTTTTTTTTAAATAACAGATTATGTTATATATCTCAAGAAAACAATGATTACAAGACGATCAAAAGATCCAGCCCACCTAGATGACAAAATCGACAGACAAACTAACTATGCTTAACACATCAAGTTTGCTAAGTGGTGTCTAAGCTTAACAACCCGCCAACCCCTATACATAATATTGGCTTGAATTTCTTTCACTACATTTGTGTGATCTAAATTTTTCTCAAAAATGACTCGATTTCTATACCTCCAAATGTCATACACAATTTTCACATACGCAATTTTCAGGAGCTCTTTTTTCCATCCATTGTCTCTTGACTGCTGACACATCCAGGCCATCTCAAATTCCCATCTTTGCGGATCATGCTCGATCTCAAGCCATTGCAAAACCTTAGCCCACATCCATTTTGTGACACTACAATCAAACATCAAATGGTTAATATCTTCATTATCCTCATCACACAAGTTGCAAACAGTTCCCTCCATCATATTCAGCTTGTTTAACCGGACTTTGGTGGCTAGCCTATTTTGGAAAGCAAGCCATAAAATAGTTTTTGATCTAGGTCTAACACTATTCTTTCTCAGAATTGAAAACCATTCAGGTCTACAATTATCTTCAATCACAGCCAGACACATTTGACTCATAGAAAACTTCTTCTTTCTCTTCATTTCATCCCATAAATTCTGAACCGTGCCTATCATACTTCTTTGTTTCACGATGCTTTTTAGAATCCAAGACATAAAACTGTTCACTCTAGTATCCATAATATCAGATCCTTTGATGAAATATGCACAAATCCATTTCACCCACATGTTCTCACCCTGCATACAAATACTCCATAAGCATTTAAGTAAAGCAACAACATTCCAAACATTCAGGTTAAGAACATCAAACCCTTCATTTCTTGTTGGTCTACAAACAAGCTTCCAAGCCACATGGTTTTTCTTCTTCACCTCAGTTTTCCCCATCCAAATGAAAGACATACAAATGATGTCAAGTTTTTGGATCACCTTCTTAGGAATTAAGTAACAACTTATCCAATGGTGATAAATAGATTGAGATATACTCTTCACCAATTGAATCCTCCCAGCAATACTTAACAACTTAGTAGACCAATGTTTGGTTCTACTCACAATATTTTCAATCAGGGGTAAGTAGTGGATAATATTCAGCTTTTTACTGGATAAAGGAACCCCCAAGTATCTAACAAGCAACACTCCCATAGAAAATCATGTATACTCCTGAATATCCTTCATATTGTCACTCTCCAAGCCACCACAAAACAACTTACATTTACTTGGATTTACTTGAAATCTTATTGATTGAGAGAAGGTTTGAAAGGCTGACAACATTAGTTCCACATAATTCTTATCCCCTCTACAAAACAGAAGAACATCATCAGCAAATGATAAATGTGTTATTCCCAACCTCTCACACTTACTGTGATGATTGAAGATGGGATCCTTTTGCATCTTGACCATAAGCCTATTCAGATACTCCATCATGAGAACAAACAAAAGAGGGGAAATGGTGTCCCCTTGTCTGATTCCTCTCCTGGCCTCTAAGACTTCAGACAACTCACCATTCACATTGAATATGTAACTGACTTAGTTAGTTAGTTTCATGATCCAGCATGTAAATTTCTGGGCCATACCAATCTCATTTAACACTCCTTCCAAATCCCTCTAGTCAACCATATTATAGGCCTTTTGGAGGTCTAGCTGCATCATACACCTAGGTGTCCCTCCCTTTCTAGTGTAGCCCTTCATTAATTCAGTAGTCAGCATGATGTGGTTATGTATCACTTGCCCAGGCACAAAAGTTGTCTGACTTTGATGGACTATGCCCTGCAACACAATGCCTAACCTCTTAGTCAGAATCTTTGAAATTACTTTGTAAAAAGTAGAGCACCCAGCTATTGGCATGTAATCCTTAATTTCTTATAGTGTTATTATTTAAAAGAATTGAAAAATATATGAATATGAGCTATAAGTATTGTTAATAAGAATAATATATTTATCATTTATATTAGATACATCGTATCTTGTCATTGTTTAAATATAAGGACATTTAAAATGAGATAATAGTCGTTAGTGCTTAAATCAATTATTTTCACGAAAATGATATTATAATTGTCTTCATCAAAATTAAACATGCAATGCCAAAAATTAGAAAGTAAACTTAAAATTAGCATTCAATGAAATCAATATTTTCTAATCACATTAATAAATTATAAGTTTGATTTCAAAAGAATATAAATTTCATTTTAAACCTTCTTTACAGTGGCACCAAGTAGTATCGTTTGCTCCAAATATATTTATAACAACATTAATATCAATAACACCCATCATCAGATTTTATCAAATTATATAAGCAATTGTTTTTATCTATTAGTAAATAATATTTTAATTAAATTATTTTAGAATTTAAATTTTAAGAAGATCATTTGCATGTATTTTTTCAATTAAGTTATATAATTGATAATTGCATTTTTTTTCACTTATATTAATTTTTTAAGGTTTTAATTACTTTTGTCATTTTATACAAAGTAATATTGATACACCATTACACCAGTAAGAAAGTTTCTTAAGTAGTATTAGACCAGAGTTTAATCTTAATTCTATTTTTTTTATAGTTTTTCTTAAATGATGAGTTTTCACATTACAATGCCTACTAATAAAACTAAAACTCAAAATTTCACATAATAATAGCTCTGCACTGAGAAATAATATATGATTGGATATTTATGTTTTGAATGTTATTTTCCATTGACAACTGAAGTCATCATTTGGTTTCCAGAGTTTCAGTCATGCTAGAGTCAATAATAACTACCTCTTACTTGCAAGCTTCCAATACAATTGCATTGTTCAACACTCTTATAACATAACTCTAAGTTGTGAAGATATTCTTGTTACACACTACAACATTAGTTATGAACTTAATATTAAATAAAATATAAGAGAAGTAGAAAGACATAATTTCAAAACTAAATAACAGAAGGTACGTAGATGAAATAAAATAAAATAAAGTAAAAATACTTATATGAGTATATGTATTTGTTATTCATCGGCTCCATGGAACCTTAACATTAAACTGTTTTTTCTCTATCATCTTCCACACGCGTAAATAGATGAAAATGAGGAAATAGTCTTAATGTATATTACAACTACATCCCATAACAAATGTTGGTTGAATCTATGATATAGATCCAAAGGCCATTTATAATTGTAATACAAATTAAACATTCTTGTACGTGAAAAATGGAGTGCAATTAGGAAAGGTAGGAAAACATGAATGATGAATGTTAATGTTTGTCTTTGGTTTAGTTTGTATGTCATGCTATAAAGGAAATTAAAATGATCTTTATATATTAGTTATTGAAATTATGGAATTAAAACTATATTGAATGAGTTTTTTTAAGTGAGATGCGTATACTAAAACTGCTACTCTAAATTAATTTTAATTAGATTTTTGATTCGTGCTCCGCACGGGTATATTAGAAATAAAATTACATTATTATAAACTAATTAATATTTAATTTTTATTTGCATATAAAATTGCTTTGTAAGATATTATATTATGTTTTGTAATCTACTATCAATCATTTCAAATAGAATTGCATGACTTTCCCATCCTGCCCTTTCATTCATTTTAATTTATACTAAAAATTAGACAATTCAGTAATTAACAAATGTCACAAAAAAAACTCTACCAAACCTCTCTTTACATGTCAAGTGTCAAACAACCATTTGCTACCTCAATCAAATGTACTCTCTCTTTCATTTTTCAAAATTTGATTCCCTCTCTTTACTCTTTTTCATTTTTACATCTGGTTTTCTCTCTCTTTCATTCTTTTTTTCTTCTATCGGATCTAATATCTTCAAACCCTTCCCAGCCGCCTCCATTCGCAACCGTCTGATCTCCTCCGCCACAATCGCCACTCTCACAATCGAAACCTCTGTCCCATTCATCGCCCACAACTACGATCTCCCTTCCCGCTCCGTCACCATATCAACCTCCGAGTTTTTCTCATTCTTCCGAAACATGGCCTTAATGTGTCGAATGGAAATCATTTAAGTAATGGAATTATTGGGCTCAAGTTCCTTTAAGGTTTGCTTTGGCTTTTGGGCAGAAGTATTTCAAATATGGGTGTTACTTTTGCTTTGTATGATGAGGATGATGCTGCTAATTAAGGACAACTTTTTGAAGCTCTTAATGTTACTACTCTTTGGGATCTTCCTGCTTTTTTGGTTTGTGAGCACAATCATTGTGAGTTTTTTTGTTTTGTTTTCTTTTTGGTGAAATTTGGTGGTTTTGAAATTGAGTTTGTTTGTTTTGTTGGTTGATTTGTGTTTTGTTTTGGGTTTCTGTTTTTAGATGGAATGGGAAATGTTTAATAGAGAGCTGCTAAGAGTCATGTTTATTACAAGAGAAGGCATTATGTTCCTGGATTGAAGGCGATTTTTATGATTTTGTGTTCTGGTGTAGGAGTGGGAAAGAAATCCAATCCCAACTTCTGCTAATACCTGATGCTTTTCTTGTTTTAAGAAACAACTACGCGAAAGCATACCTAGGAGTTTCTCTAAGTATAAATCCCAAATATTGGCTTGTTTTTTCTGCCATTGTTCCCCCATTTGGTTTTAGCACTTACTATGTGCCAAAAGCTAAACAAGCAGGTTAGTTCTCATCATTGATTTCCTTCCTGAAAGTTGTGTTGGTAATTGATATCACTTCATGGCTTCAACTACCTTTAAAATAGTAACAGTAGAAGTAAAAATTTAGTGATTTTTTTCTTGTGTATAGACAAATTTTGGGTGAAGTTTCTTAGGTTCCTATAATGATGATAACTTTAGAAAAGTGGGTGAAATGGCTAAAAACGTTATACCTATATTAATTTACTTTTATTCAAAGCAATGCTTCAGTCACCTACACTACCTAGCCTAAGTTTTATGACACACATGTGGGACACTCTTAAAGTTATTGACTAACATTACACAACACAGGTTTTAACAACATCAATTCCTAAATATTATATAAAAATTGATTATTTAAAAAATATTTAGCTGTACATAGAAGAATGTTAACATTTTCTTCTATTGAAAGACGTTTTTTAAAATTAAAAGTAATAAAATCTTATTTAAAATGAATAATGTCTCAACACAATATTTTTCTCACGGACATTTGTTGCGGTGAGAATCGGATACCAAGCTATTAAGTGAGCTTGAATCACAATTATTAAATGTTCACCACCGACTTTAATTTAATCCAAAGGGAAAAGGGAAAAAGATCGTAAAAACCCTAAATGAGGAGAAACTAGGTTCGGGGGTTGATTATACCTAGGGAAGGTGTTAGCATCCTAAGCATCCGCAGTATCCTACGGGAACCTCTTGTTAATATTTGCATTATTGCTGTTTATTGCTTGCTAAAATTATGGGAACCTAAGGTTTTATTTCTAATGGTGCTCGCACAACATCGCATCGATGCCTACGTATCGGGTATAGAATCAGAGCACTCGTAGTTCTCCTAAGGATTAACGAACACTTGGTTACGCTCAAGGTTCGCGGGGAAGGTAAGTGTTATGGCAAACACTCACGTGACTTTAAGAGAGTCACAAAAAGTTGTAAAATAAAAAGCTAAGGACCTAATGGCTAAGGACCTAAGGATGAGGGACCTAATTGCTAAGGTCAGAATGGAACTAGGGATTGCTAAACTTCCTATGACATTGAGTCAACTGCAGGAGTCTTTCCCTTTTGGATTGAAAAGCATAAACAAAAATAAATAAAGGTGCAAGCTCCTAAGACTAGGCAAAGGTTGCTACTTGCAAAATAAATCGAATAAAGTAAATGGAAATGCGGGATAAAGGGCTTAGTAACTGGCTATGGCTCGATATATGGATCGAGAATGCAGGGGTGGAAAACAAGCGCAGTGCGACAATTTTCTTAAGTCAAAAGCTGTAAAGTGTAGAAACTGTGCAGATGGCGATCGTAAACGACCGACTTACGTGTGTGAGTGAAGTGTAGTGAATTTCACTTGGCGTTGGACCAAGGAATTATTATTTTTGAAATGAAATTGGTATAGTGTAAAAACGCGAGAAATAATAAATAAATAAGATAAATAAAGTGAAATGTAGAATGAAATGAATTAAATAAATTAAGTAGAATAAATAATGAATTAAATGGAATAAGAAATAAATAAATGTATGAAATAGAAATAAAATGCAATGGCCTCATATGGGTCACGATTAATCGGAAACGATTTATCGTGACCTTCGTCATATCATCGGCCCCTAATAAATAAAATAAGAGATCACAACTAAATACTTTTCTTTTAAAGTTCTTTTTTCTTAAACAAATAAAAAAAATGAAAATAAAAATATACAAACCATTTTTTTAGAGGTTTTCTTAAACAAATAAGTAAAAATAAAGTATATATATATAAAAACTAGAAATAGAAATAAACAAAGAAATGGGGGTGCTGTTATGAATGTGAGCTATTATCAGAAAATCCTCATTGGGCCTGACTGATGACCCAACAACAACAACAATAATACAGGATGGGATGAGGTCCGGATTGGGGGTGTGTTTAGGAATCCAACCTGGGCTTGATGAGCCCAGAACAAAAGAAACAAATTTAGGTTTGAAAACAAATCAGTATATATAAAAAAAACTTATAAAAACAAAAACAAAATTAAATAAAGTAATAAAAAAACAAAAAAAAAACTAATCAAATAACACAAATGGAAAGGGTCAAGCAAAACAAAAGAACAAGAAACGCGTCCCTCTCTCATGCTCGCATATCTCCGGCGTCTCCGTCTCTCTCCGGCGCTCACGATCTCACTCTCAGAATCGTCTCTCTCTCACAGTCTCGCGATGGCTTCTCCTATCAAACGGCGGTGGCTTTGGCTTGTGTTAGTGGTGGATTCGCGGAGGGTTTTGGCGGTTCGCGGTTTCGGGTTGGGGCTTGCTCGCGGTTTCGGGTCGTGGGTGGTTTACGGAAGGCGGCGATGGTTATGGTTTTGGCTTCCACAGTGGTGAGCGATGGCGGCTTCGACTGATTTCGGTTGGTGGTTTTGGCTAGTGTTCATATTTCGTCGGTGAGGGAGGGTTTGAAATCAGTTTCTCTGTTCGTTACTTCTTGCGGTGAAGATGAGACAGTTTGAGTTGATATCTTTGGATTGTTCAATCTTGTAACTCTCTTGGATGAAGGAGGTGTTTTGATCTGATACTTATGAGGTGATTCAACCCGAAACTTCTGCGGTGTTGTAGTTTTTGCTCTACTTGGTGACTTGATCAGAACCTTGTTATGTTGTGATTCTGTCCCAAACTTGTCTTGTGCCTTTGTTACTCTATTTCGTGATTCGTCCACAAACAACATGAGGTAGTTTTATCCGAAACTTTGATGCTTTTTTCTGGTTACTCTAGCTGGTGATTCCATCAGATACTTATACGGTGATTTGATCCGAAATTTGTGTGTCGTTATTGACATGACAGGTGAGGGTCGAAGTGGTTGAAAGGGGTTTACGGTTTGAGGCAGCAGTGAATGGTCTTGGCTGTGGCGGTTTGGTCAGTAGTTTGAAGTTATGCGGGACAGTGGGTCGGTTCTCACTCACAACTTGGGGTCTCTCAATCCCATCTCAGGTTTGGCTCTGTTTTCGTCTCACAAATCACTTCGTCTCTCTCAAATCTCACTTGTGATTGAAGCTTTTCGGATCTGGTTTTTGTTTGTGGGTATGGTAGTGAATATGTGATGGGCTGTTTCAGGTTGGTTCGGACGCGGTGATGACGGTGATGGGTGTTTCAGGATTGAAGGTAACGAAAAGTCAACGGCAAATCATATTTATTGGTGCTGGCTGTGTTTTCTTTGGTTTGTTTTGAAGAGGAGCAAAGAAGTTTAAGGTGAGTATCCAGTTTCTTGTATTTGTGATTAGGGATGGTAGTGATGGCTCTGGTTTCTGTTTGGGTTGGCTAATTTTGTGTTCTGATGTTTGACAGTGGGTGTGAATGAAGGCGATTGCGAGTTGGTTGTGGTGGCGGTTATTTTTGTGAGGATGGCGCGTATTGATGCTTATTGTGGATGATTAGATGAGTTTGTGTTTGCTGTGAGGTTGGAGTGTGTCACTGATCGCAGGTGGTTCGCGGTTTAAGGCTGAAACACGGTGGGTTGAGGTGATGAACTCTTATGCGGCTTGTTTTGAATTTGTGAATCTGTTTTTGGTTTATGTTGGATTCTGAGTGTTCTTGGATGTGTCGCTCCCGGGATTTTCATCCTAGTACAAACGCGAAAGTGGCGCGGAAAGGTTAGAGTCGCCAGCCAGACATTTTTATCCCGAAAGAATGGGAAAGGTAATGTTGCACAAACCTGAGGAAGAAGGAAAGGACAAGGTCCTGCGAACCAAAGATCTGAATTCGGGAGTCGGTTACGAATTAGGAAGGTATTAGCACCCCAATCCGTCCGTCGTACCCGACGGGATCCACGCTTGCTTGTTTGTTTCAAAGGGTGAGAAATAATATGCTGCTGAATAAAACTGCTACTGGAACTGAAAAGAGAATGGAAAGAAAGGGGGAAATGTAGGGAAAATAAAGAATGTGCTCGAACGGGCCCTACCCCGCTGCCTACGTACCTCATCGGGATAATGAGGATCAGAGTCGACGTAGTTCGCCTAACCTAGGCGGGAACTATTTGTTTGTGTTTTTTACAGCTGGAACTGCGTGTGTCTATGCTCAGGTGTTGCAGGCTCGTCTGGTACGAGTGCGTTTACCGTCTTGCAAATGAGACAAGTCGTCGCGAGTTCGCGTTGTGAGTGAATGAGATGAGAAGAGAAGTTCCCGCAGGATAGTCGCTTGTTATTTGTTTTTTTTTTGTCTTTTATGAGAAGTGTTTTGAATTTGTTTGTGAACATTCTCATACTAAGACCTATCCATCGCGGGAAGCATTTACACCTCGCCCCGAAACAGGACGCGTATAAACACTCCGCAACAAAGTCTCGTGTCGTACAAGATTGTTCGGCTTTTATTAAGTGTTTTATTGCTTTTCTTTATGAGATGAGAAAGAATGACTCAAGTTGGAAAAAGGACAAACTAAGGGGACTAAGACACAACCCTAATTTTATTTGTTTATTTACAAGAGAGGTCCTATGGTTAATGAGGTTTTCTAGTCCTAATGGAAAAAGGAAAAGAAAAAAGAAAAAGGATGCAACTTACTTCCTAAGGAAGATAAGTTGGTCCTAACAATAGGGAATCCTACCAAATCACAAATATGGAAGGAAAAATGAATTAAAAAGCCTAAAAGAAATGCACAAAAAATAAAGGATAAAGTGAAGTAAACTTACCTCAATCTTCCCCACTACAAAACAAATGGTTAGTGTGCATTTTATATTAAAGAATAAGGCAAACACACATTAATTAAATCCTAATTAAACTTGGACCTAAACTAGACCCTATTCTAATCCTAAAGGAACTAAAAAAAATGCTAAAACCAAAATACAGCACCTATTACAGCCCCTTAATACACAAACAGCTATGAAACTAAGCCTAACACCCACCAGCTTTTTACAGCCAGCATGCAACATGGAAAAGTAGGTGCAGAAAGGTTACAAACAGCATGTACACATAGCAAACATCATACATTTTACAGCACTCATGCAAAAAACAGCTATGAAATGCAAAATCTAAAATTGCTTATTTTCATTCTTTAATGCACACACTCAATGCAAAAATCACTAATCTCATCATGAACATGTATTTGAACTTAAGTCAACATATACCAAGGCAAGAACATGCACATCATTGAATGATTATGCAAGCATGCATCTCATGAATTATGCAACAAGTAAATGCACAAAGTAACACCTAAACATGCATATGAACATGATGATCTTTGATTATGAACATGCAACATGATTGCTCAACAAACATACTAAACTCAATGCAAAATTCAGAATTTAATTGATGCATATGACATGATAAAGTATGCAACCAAATGCACATACATATGATTATGCAAAATGCAACATACCTTGATATAATGGGAATGAAAAAAAAAAAATGATTTAATGCAATGCAAACATGTAAAAACAGAATGCAACATGATTATTACATACCAAATGATGTATAAACATGGCAACACAATGCAAGAACTCAAGGCATGCACAAAGAACACAAAAATGCATAAAACGCAACATGAACGGAATCGTGTCGAAACGACTCGAAATGGGGAAACTAGCTACTGGAAATGGACTCAAAAATTCCCTAAAATCACTACCTAAACATGTATGAACATTAGAGGCACTAGGAAGCAAGATTGAGCAAGAAAATAGGCTAAAAATCCAAAAATGATCAGCGTTAATCGATTAACCATATAGGTTAACCCGTTAACGGGCAAAAAATACAGCATTTTGGCCAAAAACGCATGCGTTAACCGGTTAACCATATGCGTTAACCGGTTAACACTGAACAAAAAGTGAAAAATGCTTTTGAAAAAAGTGCTTTTGGCCACAATCTTCCTTCTAAACAATCCTAACCCCCACTTAATCATGCTAACACAAATTTCTACTCAATTGGAGCTTATTTACACATGGTAGAACCTATATCTATTAACACCTTAAATCCAAATTCAACCAAAATTACAAATCACAAGCAAACATAATCGAAACGGAATTGATTTTAAACAAAGCAAAAAGCACTTAAAGAATGCCGAAAGTGGCGAGATGAAGAGAATAACTTAAAGAAGAAGTGATTAAGATCACCAACCTACGAAGCGGAGGAGTGCTTCGGTAATTGTTGCAATAATCGGAGCTTGAATCGAAGAGAAAACCGAGAAAACCGAGAAACCGCAAAATAAATGCGTTCTTGATGCTTGAATCTTTGCACCCTTCCGATAAGCCGAAATCTTCAACAAAATCACTAGCTTCTTCTTCTACGATCCACCATTAATGGAGGTTGGAGGCTTAAGCTTCAAGACCTTCAAGTTTCAATGTGAAACTTGAAGAGCTTATTTGAAAAAGCTTTGGTGAGAGGGAAAGGAAAAGTGAAAGAGAAAAAGTGATTATGGAAGAAGTGAAAAATTTGGAATTGTGGGAACCCTTTTGGTTTGGATGAAAATGGCTTAAATAGAGACTAGGCTAGGAGCTAGGTTTGGGTTTGGGGCCCAAAAATTAGGTTTGGGATCCAAAAATTAGGTTTGGAAGTTAGTTAGGGTTAGGGTTGGATAAAGGGAATATTCCTTGGAATATTCCTTGGAACACTCTAGAAGATGGTGGAAGGTGGTGGAAGTTTCCAAGGGAAATGGAGTGGAATTGAGATGGAAAAATGAGATGGAAAAAATGAAAGGAAGAGTGGAAAGAAAGTGGAAGGAAAGGTGGAGGGAAATGCAAAACCAACTAACTTTCAAATGATTTTTCTTTGATTTTTTTCATGATTCCTCCATCGTTTCTTGATCAAATTTGAACCATAGGATAATTGTAACCCTAATTTCATGATTTCGATCTTAAAAGTCCGGAGTCGATCCCTTTTTACCTAGCTCGGTTGCCGTTTCTCCGATTCCTCGATTTTTCATCGTCCGGCCAGTCGAACCCCTTCCAAAATGAATTTGTGGACAAGATTTGAACCCTAGGCACTTGACATCATATATAAGTCAAAGAAATCCACTTCGACTCAAAAATTTATGTAGAAGCCCTGTAGAAATGAAACCCTAATTCGGCTCTTTTCCCTCAAGAAGTATTGCACTGCTTGCCTCCTTCAATCAAACCAAAACTTTCCATGACTTGTGGCTTCAAGTGAAGACTTGTGGGATATTGTGAACCCTTTGCACAAGGTTGAGAAGCTTTGTGGCCCTTCGGTAGCCTCTTCATAACTTTCGGTTGCTCCGATCATTGATCACATACCCACGCCTCGGCTATGCTATATATGATGCAATGTTTTTGGTTATTTTATGAATTCATATATGCAAAATGCTATGCAAAATGTTGAGGAAATGAGAGGGCAAATTTTGAGGTATTACAGCTGCCCCTATTCAATCAACTGCAGACCTGAACGTATAATTGCAACAGCTTTTAGACGTTCAAGGTATGGAGTGATTGAATACTCGAATAAAACCTGAAAATTTGTACACCGAGAGCAACAGAAATGCCATCTGCCCATTTATTTATATATCTTTTTTCGTTTTTGACCTCTGAATAGGTAGCGAAAATAGAACCAGGTGGAAATATGCTGGGAAGAATGCCATCCTCGAACGACAAATCAAAAGATCCTCGGATCTAACACGAAACCATCCTCGAATGGAGACGCAAAGGTATACCAGCCTCGACTGATAACCAAACACAAAGCTGACCTCAGATAGACTTTGCAAAAGAGACAAACTGACCTCAATCAATAAGCTCAAAATGTGAACTACTATCCTCGAATAATAGCCACAACAACAAGACCAACCGCAGAAGGACTTGAAGAAAAGAAATGCCATCCTCGAATGACAATCCAAAAGATCCTCGGATCTAAAACGAAACCATCCTCAAATGGAGACGCAAAGGTATACCAGCCCCGACTGATAACCAAACACAAAGCTGACCTCAGACAGACTTTGCAAAAGAGACAAACTGACCTCGATCAATAAGCTCAAAATGTGAACTACTATCCTCGAATAATAGCCACAACAACAAGACCAACCGCAGAAGGACTTGAAGAAAAGAAATGCCATCCTCGAATGACAAATCAAAAGATCCTCGGATCTAACACGAAACCATCCTCAAATGGAGACGCGAAGGTATACCAGCCTCGACTGATAACCAAACACAAAGCTGACCTCAGACAGACTTTGCAAAAGAGACAAACTGACCTCGATCAATAAGCTCAAAATGTGAACTACTATCCTCGAATAATAGCCACAACAACAAGACCAACCGCAGAAGGACTTGAAGAAAAGAAATGCCATCCTCGAATGACAAATCAAAAGATCCTCGGATCTAACACGAAACCATCCTCAAATGGAGACGCGAAGGTATACCAGCCTCGACTGATAACCAAACGCAAAGCTGACCTCAGACAGACTTTGCAAAAGAGACAAACTGACCTCGATCAATAAGCTCAAAAAGTGAACTACTATCCTCGAATAATAGCCACAACAACAAGACCAACCTCGGAAGGACTTGAATAAAAGAAATGCCATCCTCGAATGACAAATCAAAAGATCCTCGGATCTGACACGAAACCATCCTCGAATGGAGACGCGAAGGTATACCAGCCTCGACTGATAACCAAACACAAAGCTGACCTCAGACAGACTTTGCAAAAGAGACAAACTGACCTCGATCAATAAGCTCAAAAAGTGAACTACTATCCTCGAATAATAGCCACAACAACAAGACCAACCTCGGAAGGACTTGAAGAAAAGAAATGCCATCCTCGAATGACAAATCAAAAGATCCTCGGATCTAACACGAAACCATCCTCAAATGGAGACGCGAAGGTATACCAGCCCCGACTGATAACCAAACACAAAGCTGACCTCAGACAGACTTTGCAAAAGAGACAAACTGACCTCGATCAATAAGCTCAAAAAGTGAACTACTATCCTCGAATAATAGCCACAACAACAAGACCAACCTCGGAAGGACTTGAATAAAAGAAATGCCATCCTCGAATGACAAATCAAAAGATCCTCGGATCTAAAACGAAACCATCCTCAAATGGAGACGCAAAGGTATACCAGCCTCGACTGATAACCAAACACCAAGAAAATTGGACAAGATGGAACGGGATCGTTGTACACAAACGAGAGCCCAAGCAAACAGGACCGTTGTACAAAACGGGAACCTGCGACGCGAATGTTGTACCAAACAAGACGCGGAATAAGTGACCAACATTGACCTGAAAAGACAAGGATGTCTGAAAAATGATATTGGTATCCTCTGTGCGGAATACTTCAGGTTGAGAAGATGTTATAAGTCGTACGTGATATACCTCAAAACTGGCCCATGCTGGCATGCATATGTTTGAATTTATGGCGTAATGCTCCATGATGATGGAAATGCTACGCTTTGGAAGATGCAAATGCAATGATGATTATGCGAATGACAATGCAAAGAAGATCTCCTAACAAGGGGACTGCAGGTAATTCCATATAACTTGGCTGGAAGGAAACGATGATCACTGCATTGATCTGGCTCGTCCTGATGAGGAGGAAACAACTCTGCGGGGAAAGTTGTTAATAATTCACAGGCTCTGAATAGCTGCCACTGCCAAAAATAAATTGGACTTTGAGATTGGAGCGCCAAGACCCTGCTGGAGGTGGACCCTTCTTGAACTCTGATGGGGAAGTGAGGACTTCCTGGGAACCCAAGGCATGACACTGCTGAGGAAGCAACTGCTGGGGAGGCAAAATACTCTTTACACTGTTAAGAATTGCCCCTGTCTGCACGGAGACTTCTGCTTGGGAATTGCACCCACTCTCTGCTGTCTGGCAAGGTGAACTTTCCATTTGCACATGGCTGGGGATGATTGGAGACACCCTAGGAGACATTTGTTTCTGCTCAAACAAAAGGGAATGCCCATCCTGGATAGTGATCTTTTAGCTCTGTTAGCAACACCAGTACCTGTACCTGCATGAACACAATCGATAATACCTGCAACATAGAGAATTAGTTTGGGACCTGCTTGCCCCAGGATCATAACATGAATCATTATCTAGGTATCTCAGCACCCTTTCAGAGTTGAATTAAATGTTTCTATTCTCCTGCACGAGTTAGAAAAGCATTCAAATGTTCATAACACAATGCAAGTTACCATTTGCTAGACGTTTTCACAATCAATCAATGCTAGATGAAAAATTAAAAAACAAAAAAACTGAAATGGTCAATTGACTGAAGTTGAATTTTTATTGATTTTGACAGGTGGCCCTGAATAGGCAATACAAAGGAAGCGGTTCCCTGGAATGAGGGAACAACTAAAAGAAAAACAAACTACCCTATTGGCAATGTGAAAAATGAATCTCATCAAGTTTCAACCCCGTTATGACTCGTATATCTTCAAGACGTTCCGCTCTCTTGCCTCTTGAGAAAAAGTAAGTGAACTGATCTTCAACCTTAGGATAGCCTCAACTGTAAGTAGGTCATGGATCTCGCAGATCGCAGTCGTTCGTGTTAATCCCTCTTTTGCGTGGATCGCCCTTTCAGGTTTTCAATCCACCGGGATACCCTTTTTTGCCTGAGTTGTCCGATGTGGCTTTTCAACTCAGCGGGTGTACATTTTTTCGATATTTCCCTAACTTTTGCCCGAGCCTTTTATTCTGTTTTTGGCTCGCCGGGATGCCCATTTTTGCCTGGATTATCATTCTGTTTTTATCCAGCGGGTCCTTTTTACACGAAGTATTTTCTTACTGCATCTGCGTTGACAGGGGATGGAAAGTCTTCTCCGTCCATGGTTGTCAGCATTAAGGCTCCGCCTGAGAAAACCTTTTTAACCACGAACGGGCCTTCATAGTTGGGTGTCCACTTGCCCCTGTGATCGTTGAGAGGAGGAAGAATCCTTTTCAGCACTAAATCTCCTGGCATGTACCTCTGGGGTCGCACCTTCTTGTCAAAAGCTTGCTTCATTCGTCGCTGATACAACTGTCCATGGCATACAGCTGCTAGACGCTTCTCTTCAATGAGGCTCAATTGATTATATCTGGATCGGAGCCATTCAGCTTCATCTAGCTTGATGTCCATCATCAGCCTCAAGGAAGGGATTTCCACTTCGATTGGTAAGACTGCCTCCATACCATACACCAATGAGAATGGAGTTGCCCCAGTTGAAGTGCGTACTGATGTTCTATACCCATGCAACGCGAATGGTAACATCTCGTGCCAGTCTTTGTACGTCACAACCATCTTTTGAACAATCTTCTTGATATTTTTATTAGCCGCCTCGACGGCGCCATTCATCTTCGGCCGGTATGGAGAAGAGTTGTGATGTTCTATTTTGAAGTCTCGACACAAGTCAGCCATCATCTTGTTGTTGAGATTAGAACCATTATCAGTAATGATCCTTTCAGGGACTCCATACCGGCAGATGATGTCCCGCTTAATAAACCGAGCAACCACTTGTTTGGTGACATTGGTGTAAGAAGCTGCTTCAACCCACTTCGTGAAATAGTCAATAGCAACCAGGATGAAGCGATGTCCATTAGAAGCTGTTGGCTCAATCTTTCCAATCATATCGATGCCCCACATAGCGAACGGCCACGGTGAAGACATGACACTCAAAGGATTCGGAGGCACATGGACCTTGTCGGCATAAATTTGACACTTATGGCATTTGCGGGAATATGTACAACAATCAGATTCCATGGCAATCCAATAGTATCCCGACCTCAATAATTTCTTGGCCATGGCATGACCTCCAGCATGGGTACCAAAGGAGCCTTCATGAACCTCCTGCATTAACAGGTCTGCCTCGTGTCTGTCTACACATCTAAGCAGCACCATGTCAAAGTTCCGTTTGTACAACACACCATCCTGATTCAAGAAGAATCCTCCCGCCAGTCTTCTAAGAGTTTTCTTATCTTTACTGGATGCCCCAGCCGGGTATTCTTGAGCTTTCAGGAATTGTTTGATGTCGTGGTACCAAGGCTTGTCATCTTCACCATTACCAACTGCGAAGACATAAGCCGGTCTTTCTAGACGAGAGATCGAAATTCGAGGCACGAAATTTTCTCGGCATACTTTAATCATGGATGATAGGGTTGCGAGAGCATCGGCAAACTGGTTTTCGTCCCTAGGAACATAGCTCAGCTTTACTTTGGTAAAGAAGGTTAACAGCCTCCTGACATAGTCTCGGTAAGGAATCAAACGAGCTTGATGAACTAGCCATTTGCCATTGACTTGATTTACCACCAAAGCAGAATCTCCGAAGATCTCAAGGTTCTTGACTCGCAAGTCTATTGCCTCTTCGATCCCCATGATGCAAGCTTCATACTCTGCTTCGTTGTTAGTACACTCGAAGGTCAACCGAGCAGCAAGAGGTGTGTGGACTCCTTCTGGTGAGATAATAACAGCACCTACTCCACTCCCATTCATGTTTACAGCTCCGTCAAACATCAACTTCCATCTGGATTCAGGGTCAGGCCCCTCCTCCGGAAGTGGTTCTTCATGGTCTTTCGACTTGAGGAACATGATGTCCTCATCCGGAAACTCAAACCTCATGGGTTGATAATCATCAATCGGCTGCTGGGCCAAGTATTCTGACAACACACTCCCCTTGATAGCTTTTTGTGAAGTGTATTGTATGTCATACTCCGTGAGTATCATTTGCCAACGGGCCACTCTTCCTGTCAAAGCCGGCTTCTCAAAGATGTATTTTACAGGATCCATCTTGGAAATTAGGAGGGTAGTGTGAGTCAGCATGTACTGTCTTAGTCGGCGAGCAGCCCATGCCAAAGCGCAGCAAGTTTTCTCGAGTAGTGAGTATCGTGTCTCACAATCGGTAAACTTTTTGCTAAGGTAATAAATGGCATGCTCTTTTCGACCAGACTCGTCCTGCTGACCCAGCACACATCCCATCGATCCTTCCAGCACAGTGAGATACATAATCAGAGGTCTCCCTGGCACTGGAGGCATAAGAATTGGTGGCTCCAACAAATATTCTTTAATTCGGTCGAAGGCCCGCTGACAGTCTTCATTCCATTTAATGGCCTGATTCTTCCTCAGAAGCTTGAAGATGGGCTCGCACGTGGCCGTCAGGTGAGAAATAAACCGTGCAATGTAGTTTAGTCTCCCTAAGAAGCCACGCACTTGCTTTTCAGTCTTCGGCTCAGGCATTTCTTGGATTGCTTTCACTTTGGCCGGATCAACCTCAATTCCTCGTTCACTAACAATGAAGCCGAGCAACTTGCCAGAACGAACCCCGAAGGTGCACTTATTCGGATTTAACCTCAGTCTGAACTTTCGAAGCCTGTCAAATAATTTTGCTAGATTGACCAAGTGTTCTTCTTCCGTCTGGGACTTTGCTATCATGTCATCAACATAAACCTCAATTTCATGATGGATCATGTCGTGAAACAACGTCACCATTGCCCGTTGGTAGGTAGCTCCTGCATTCTTTAAACCAAACGGCATGACCTTGTAACAAAAGGTGCCCCAAGGAGTGATGAAAGTTGTCTTTTCCATATCCTCAGGAGCCATCTTGATTTGATTATAGCCTGAGAATCCATCCATGAAGGAGAACACGGAAAACTGAGCGGTATTATCGACAAGTACATCTATGTGAGGTAGAGGGAAATCATCTTTGGGGCTAGCCCTATTCAAATCCCTGTAATCCACACACATTCTGACTTTGCCATCTTTCTTAGGAACCGGCACAATGTTAGCAACCCATGGAGGATAACTAGTCACGGCCAAGAAGCCAGCATCAAACTGTTTTTGCACTTCTTCTTTTATTTTGATTGCCATGTCTGGACGTGTGCGCCTCAACTTCTGCTTTACCGGAGGACAACCTTCTCTGAGAGGTAGCTTGTGTACCACGATGTCAGTGTCTAAACCCGGCATATCTTGGTAGGACCATGCGAAGACGTCAACGTATTCTCGAAGCATAGCCATCAAACGAGTCTTGACAGATTCTTCTAATGCAGCTCCGATCTTAACTTCTTTCTTGTCCTCTTCAGTACCCAGGTTTATCACTTCCACATCTTCCTCATGCGGCTGAATCATCTTCTCTTCCTGTTTGAGCAGTCTGGCCAATTCTTCGGGTAAATCACAATCCTCTTCCCCTTCCTCATCGGCTTGATAAATTGGATTGTCAAAGTCATACTTAGCCATAACAGGGTCGTCATTGATAAGATCCGGTGACGAGCACCTGCATGAATGATGATTCATGCAAGGCTTTAGCAACAACTTGAGAAAATGAGAAACATTGCCATTTTTAAAACTTTTCTTTCTTTTTTGAAAAACAAAAGTAAAAAACGAAGGACAGAGAACAACATGAAATGAATGTGAAACGTCAGTTTTATTAATGATTGCGTTAATGAACAAATGAACCCTTACAAAGAGACACTATGCCCCGGGGTAAGACATAGTGCTTTAGTACAGGAAAAATAGAAACAAGACATTATTACTCTTCGAAGGAAGTGACCGAAATAAGCCTTTCCGATGTCCAGTTGCTAAGTTGAGTTCCTGGAGCGGCAGGCCTGATCCATTCATCTAAGTCACAATCGCTATCGACGATGTCATCCTGTACAGCACTGATGTTCTCGTAGTTTACCATTCCCGCACTTGTGAAAGTGACCGGGCTTTGACAACCTTTTGCACCTGTTTCAGACGAAGATCCTCCAGGGTGATAACCAATCCCGAACATGTCCTTCTTCTCTGGCACTTCTACCGGGCTCCCCCAGCCTTCTCGGATCCCGGATTCTACCAATTCGCGCGCTTGTTTATAGGAAGCTATGGAAGCCACCTTCTTCGGCACCTCAGGAGAAATTGCTACTGCAGATGCTTGCTCGGACTTCACAGGCTCAAAAGCTTGACAAGGGGTCTCGACTACTTCGCCATCCATCTCCACATATTTGAATGAGGCTAGATGACTGACGAAGATATCCTCTTCCCCGCTGACTGTCACAACTTGACCTTCCCAGACAAACTTTAATTTCTGATGAAGTGTAGAAGAAACCGCTCCTGCCGAGTGAATCCAGGGCCTTCCAAGTAAACAACTATATGCCGGCTGGATATCCATCACGTAAAACGTGGTATTGAAGACTTGTGGACCTACCTTGATAGGTAACTCCACCTCTCCAAATACCGATCTTCTTGATCCATCAAATGCTCGGACTACTAAATCACTGGGCCTTAGCACCACTCCATCATAGTCTAGCTTCATCAATGCCTTCTTAGGCAAGACATTCAGAGATGAACCAGTATCCACCAGCACATGGGAGAGCACTGCACCCTTGCATTCCAGAGAAATATGCAATGCCCGATTGTGAGCACGCCCATCAGAAGTTAAGTCCAAGTCCGTGAAACCCAATCCATGACTGGCGTTAACGCTGGACACCACCGTTTCTAGCTGGTTCACAGAAATATCCTGAGGCACGTATGCCTTGTTCAGAATATTCAAAAGGGCCTTCCTGTGAGAATCCGAGCACATGAGTAATGATAAGATGGAGATCTTTGACGGCGTCTGCTGCAAGTGATCTACAATCTTATAGTCACTCTTCTTGATGATCCTCAAGAATTCTTCGGCTTCTTTGTCAAAGGTGAGATCTGGATCAGCTGATGGAGTTGGATCATTGGCAGCTACAGGTTGCTTCCCTCTGGCTCTTGCTTGGGCTTCGGCAGTATCTCTAGGTGGTATCACATCGTTTCTCAATGCTTCAGGCGCAAACAATCTTCCACTCCGAGTAAAACCCCCTACTCCAACATTCTCTACTTGAGCTGGGGTTA
The DNA here is from genome assembly GCA_963966055.1 of Lathyrus aphaca. Classification (NCBI taxonomy): domain Eukaryota; kingdom Viridiplantae; phylum Streptophyta; class Magnoliopsida; order Fabales; family Fabaceae; genus Lathyrus; species Lathyrus aphaca. The sequence goes on from OZ014523.1 coordinate 567,365,846, forward strand.
TACTAGTCGTGGCCAATTCTTGCCTCTGGCCATTGTAATACACTTCACCACCGTAATGCCAAGGAACTGCTTTGTCACTTTGGTACATTATGGGTCCAGCAGTAGTAATAGTTATTGGTGCCGCTCTGGCACGCGAGGGAACTTGGGATGGATCATAAAAGATAGTCACTGTAGATACTTCACTTTCTTTCACAATCTTGTCAAATTGCAGCACTCCTTCATCAATCATTCCTTGAATTCCGGCCTTCAATCTTTTACAACCGTTGGTAGCTTCTGTGCATTCTGAACAATCATCCTCGCATCCGGGGAAAATGCCTTTCTTTAACAAACAAATCTTGATAGCAACCAATGAAGTCTTCAAGTCATCTACATCATCCACCAGATTCAATTTCTCCCCTTCACCAATTGCACCAACCGTGCCCCTGTGATGAGGCATGGGATTTTCCAGCACATTAGGAGAGGGAGCGAAATTGATCGCTTTGGAATCCAACAAGTCCTGCACAACATGCTTCAACGCTTTGCAATTCTCAGTACTATGGCCGGGAGCTCCAGAATGAAACTCGCATCTAGCATCCAAATCATAACCTTCAGGAATTTGGCCTGGCCTCGGAGGTTGCAAGGTACGGAGCTGAATCATTTGAAGCTGCAGGAGATTCTTCAACAGTTGGGAGTAAGACATTGGTGGAGCTTCAAAATGTCTATCCCTCGGCTTCTGAGGGTAGTACGGATGAGGGGGTCTTGGCTGATACCCCTGCGAGCGTTGCGGCTGCGGAGGTTGGACCCGCTGTTGAACTGAAGGAGTTGAAATAGTGACGGGGGCCACTTGCTGATAATATCCTTGGTGCATCATTCCCCTCTGCGCGTATACTGCTCCTGTTTCTCCTTCCCTCCTTTTCACAAAGGGTTTCTTGATACCAGACGCTGAAGCGCTTCCATTTTGAATTTTCCCCTGCTTGAGCCAGCTTTCAATTCTTTCTCCAGTCAGAATAATGTCCGAAAAACCACTTGAGGAACAACCGGCCAACCTTTCCATGAAATGCCCTGGGAGGGTATTCAGGAAAAGATCAACCATCTCTCTTTCCAATAAAGGTGGTTGCACTCGGGCGGCCACCTCACGCCACCTCTGTGCATAGTCTTTGAAGCTCTCCGAGCTCCTCTGTGTCAAGCTTTGGAGCTGAGTACGGCTAGGTGCCATGTCAATGTTGTATTGATATTGTCTGAGGAAGGCCTCTCCCAAATCCTTCCAGCTTCTGATAGAACTTCTTTCCAACTTCATGTACCACTCCAAGGACCCTCCAGAAAGGCTATCCTGGAAATAGTACATCCATAACTTCTCGTCTCGCGTGTGAGCCGCAATCTTCCTGTAGAAGGCCTGTAGGTGAGTTTTCGGGCAAGAGTTGCCGTTGTATTTATCAAATGCTGGTGGCCTGAACTTGTGTGGAATGACCACCCCAGGTACTAAACCCATATCTGACACGTCAATTCCCAAAGTGTCCTTGCACTCTAAGGCCTTGACCTTCTCTGCAAGCACCAAGAAGTCGTTGAGATTTCCGTCACCGCCGAAACCCATATCATTGTTGAAATACTGGAATTGGTCTTCCTGCCTGTCCTGCACAGGAACATACGCAGCCATAGATGGATCTGGAACATGAGGTCCACCTGTACCATTGTTGGTATTGGGAGGAGCCCCTAGTCCGCCGGAAGTAGTTGCCTGAGCATTAGTGTTAGGAGGAGTTAACCCTTGAATTGCATTTCTCAGCTCCTGCTGCCCTTGGGCCATCCCCTGCATCAGAGTCACGAATTCTGCCATCTTGGTACGGACATCGTTGAGTTCTGTCTGCATGGCGTCCATTGCTGTTCTTTGATTACTGCGTGTCGCGTACCGATGAGGAATATTCTGTCGAATGTACCGGGTCTTGGCGGCCCTCGCAATCTTTGCCTGATGAACACAGATAAATTAGACCTCTCGAAGAAAAACCTGCAAAGACAAAGACAAAATGCAAATGATGCGTATGCAATGCAATGTGTTCCTTTTATTCCCGAGTATTTTACTGTGTCCGGTCCTGGCATTAAGAAGATAAGGATTGGGAAGAAGACCCAAATAATATTCGGACATAATGACGGCTGTGAAAAACTGGTGCTCATTACCCCGTGTCGGTGCAAATAACAAACAAGAAATCCGGAACAAATCAATCATATAAACTGGAGTTTGAAAATACAAAGTCCCCGAAGGGTGCCAATCATGATAACAAAAGTACATCACATATAAGGAACCCCACAACAAGCCTGTGGGTAATCCAAATACAACAAAATGAAATTAAACCCTAGGGAACCCTATATCTTTCAATCTCCAACTAAGGCGTTGGACGCTCTGGAACAGCTGAACCACATCTGGATGACCGGGTTCCTGGATAAGCTTCTGAATAAGGAGGTCCCTCGTATCAGAAGAAGCATGTAACTCCTCGATCTGCTGTAGAAATGCTGCTTCATTCTCCTTGCTTTGACTCGACTCGGCTTTCGACCTTTTCACATCAGCTTTCAACTTCAAGTCTTCAATCTCCTTTTGAGCTTCCTTCAGCGCCCGCTGACTCTCTGTTACGCGCCGGATACGATCCTCCTCTTGATAATAAGCTTTCCTGAGAAGTTCTTTCTGCCCATCTAAAGAATCCTGAAGGCTTTTGACTTCCTGTTTGTGCTTGGCGTCCAACTCCTTTTGTTTCTTCAGATTCTCGTCCCATTTCTCCTGCCATAAAGTAACAGCTTCATTGGCTTCACTAAGATCTTTCTTCTCTCTTCGGCGCTGGGCCGTCATATGAGTCTCAGCTAAACCTTTCTTTCGGAAATAGAGCTCTCTATCTTCAAAGTCCTTCTGCTTGAGACGGACTATCTCCTCGGCTTGCACAGCTCTATCTTTCAATTGACGGTTCTGGATCATCAGCGCTTGACAAGAATTAAGAGCCTCCTGATTTTCAACCCTCAATTGCTTAACCAAAGCTTCTAACTTCTGATATTCCTCCAAAGGTACCGTAGCAGGTGGCGGAGTTGGCACAGAAAAAGGAACTGGAGCCACTTGAACCTCATTCTTTATCCAGGCTTCAAATTCAGGAAACATTCGATTGTTGCTCTTGCCCAGACATGCTATACCCTTCCTCTTAATCATCTTCCAGGACCCTGCAGCTTTTTGGACCAAAGGAAGATTGTCTTCACCGGAAAATAGAAGGTTTGGAATAATTCAGACTCATCAGGAACCTCCTTGAGCGCATACCCTAACTGTCTTCTTAAGAGGATGGGATTGTAGTTAATACATCCTGATACTCCTAACAAAGGCACATTAGGGTAATTACCACAACTAGTAATGAAATTCTTTCCCTTCAACTTCAAAGTAAACCACCTGATATTTCCAGCAGACAAAGTACTCAGCTTCTGAGCCCAAGTAGCATTAGGATCCGCAAAACTCTCAGTAGTAGGCAAGTGTCTCATGACCCATTTGTAGAATAAAGGAGCACAACATTTAACAAGACCTCCTCGCCTCTTCTCATTTTTGTAATGCACAGAATAATACAGATCACCCAAGAGAGTGGGCACCGGATTCTTCAACACAAACAAATGAATGGCATTCATGTCCACAAACTTGTCCATGTCAGCAAATAAAACTATCCCATACACAGATAACGCCAAGATAGCACAAACTGAATCCCACTGCTTCTCCACGGCACGTTCTTCAGCTCTCTTGACCAGAAACTCTAAAGAAAAACCAAGTACTCCTGCTTTGGTGGAAACCAGATTAGAAGACACCTCTGACGGGCTCAAATAAAGAGCCTTAGCAATATCATCGTGAGTTGGTCTTGTCATCTCCGAGTTAAAAGGAAGCTGATCCTTGATTGAAACTCCCATAATCTCAGCATATTCTTCCAGCAAAGGACCCAACTGAAAGTCATGAAATGTGAAGCACCTAAGCCGTGGATCATAATACTGCAACAAAGTGTGAATGGCACTCCTCTGAGAACTATCCAGGTTGAATACCAGATCCAAAATATCACCATACGTTTCTTTGAAGTAGCCCAAATGACCCGGGGTAATCAGAGACACCAATTGGTTGATCAGATCCATCTTAGTATCGAAGAATTTGTAGTGCACAGTTCTCTTTTTGACGTCTTCCATTCTGAAGCAATAATATGGCCAGGAACCGGGAATAAATGTAGACCCTGAGAATAAAAGAAACACAAATGATTAATGATGATATGATGCTTATGCAAGACAAGGCATGTGATCAGTGAAGTGTCTGTGATGTGCCAATCATATAATCAGGTGTCGGTGCACGGTCTCAAAATCCGGATATCACAATAATCATCCCTCTGATCCGGGGTCCATAACTTAAGAACAGAAATCCAGATCACAAAACTGAACCAAAGGCAAAGTGGGTATGCTGAAGGTACCAGGGTTCCTGCAAACCTGTAAACCCCTCCCAATCTCACGGGTATGCTACTCGGGTCAACATCACGGACTCTCAAAGCCGAATAGCAATAATACGTTCACCATTTCCGAGAAATGGCTCACAACCAAATCAGGGAATCGGTTTGGCATTATGTACTACTCAGGGAGGTCTCAGTTGAGTCCGGAAAAACAAGCATCCCTCACAAGTTTCCAGCTTCAAGCACTGAATCGAGAAACAATAGTACATTCATCCCGAAGGGTACAATACTATCGTCATACGAACAGTTTGCTTTAACTGAATTCCTATGAGAGAACCAGGCCATCCTATGCGAGTTCCCAATGGACCCTCGGATGCGAGTGGGTTTGCCAACAAATGTGGTCTGCCACTGTCATCACTGGAGAGGGTTGTTTCCATTAAGGTTCTCAATGATCGGTCCCCAGCTGCACATAACCATCAAGGTTGTACCCTGAAGTGGGGAAGAACCCCCACACAGAATAGTCCCAAGACAGTCGCAACCTGGGTGTGGAACACATCACCACTCATCATGTAACCATGCGAGCACAACGTGTCCACGCTAATCCTATGGTGCACTCAAGCCGGGTATTTGGCTTATCTCACAGTAACTCCCAACCCACAGAAAAAATGAAAACCAGCACAGCCAGACAGTCCAGTATAATATGATGCATGGAAAATAAAGTACTGAAAGCGGTAAATAAATGCGATAAAGTAAAGCTGTAAATAAAACTGTAAATAAAACAGTAAAGCTAAACTAAAGCACACAACAGCAAACAAACACCCAAAGAAGCAAAACCAAACAGGCGCTAGGATTGACTCTACAAGGGAAACCGGAAGAATCAGGTTAGTCCCCAGCAGAGTCGCCAGCTGTCGCTCCCGGGATTTTCATCCTAGTACAAACGCGAAAGTGGCGCGGAAAGGTTAGAGTCGCCAGCCAGACATTTTTATCCCGAAAGAATGGGAAAGGTAATGTTGCACAAACCTGAGGAAGAAGGAAAGGACAAGGTCCTGCGAACCAAAGATCTGAATTCGGGAGTCGGTTACGAATTAGGAAGGTATTAGCACCCCAATCCGTCCGTCGTACCCGACGGGATCCACGCTTGCTTGTTTGTTTCAAAGGGTGAGAAATAATATGCTGCTGAATAAAACTGCTACTGGAACTGAAAAGAGAATGGAAAGAAAGGGGGAAATGTAGGGAAAATAAAGAATGTGCTCGAACGGGCCCTACCCCGCTGCCTACGTACCTCATCGGGATAATGAGGATCAGAGTCGACGTAGTTCGCCTAACCTAGGCGGGAACTATTTGTTTGTGTTTTTTACAGCTGGAACTGCGTGTGTCTATGCTCAGGTGTTGCAGGCTCGTCTGGTACGAGTGCGTTTACCGTCTTGCAAATGAGACAAGTCGTCGCGAGTTCGCGTTGTGAGTGAATGAGATGAGAAGAGAAGTTCCCGCAGGATAGTCGCTTGTTATTTGTTTTTTTTTTGTCTTTTATGAGAAGTGTTTTGAATTTGTTTGTGAACATTCTCATACTAAGACCTATCCATCGCGGGAAGCATTTACACCTCGCCCCGAAACAGGACGCGTATAAACACTCCGCAACAAAGTCTCGTGTCGTACAAGATTGTTCGGCTTTTATTAAGTGTTTTATTGCTTTTCTTTATGAGATGAGAAAGAATGACTCAAGTTGGAAAAAGGACAAACTAAGGGGACTAAGACACAACCCTAATTTTATTTGTTTATTTACAAGAGAGGTCCTATGGTTAATGAGGTTTTCTAGTCCTAATGGAAAAAGGAAAAGAAAAAAGAAAAAGGATGCAACTTACTTCCTAAGGAAGATAAGTTGGTCCTAACAATAGGGAATCCTACCAAATCACAAATATGGAAGGAAAAATGAATTAAAAAGCCTAAAAGAAATGCACAAAAAATAAAGGATAAAGTGAAGTAAACTTACCTCAATCTTCCCCACTACAAAACAAATGGTTAGTGTGCATTTTATATTAAAGAATAAGGCAAACACACATTAATTAAATCCTAATTAAACTTGGACCTAAACTAGACCCTATTCTAATCCTAAAGGAACTAAAAAAAATGCTAAAACCAAAATACAGCACCTATTACAGCCCCTTAATACACAAACAGCTATGAAACTAAGCCTAACACCCACCAGCTTTTTACAGCCAGCATGCAACATGGAAAAGTAGGTGCAGAAAGGTTACAAACAGCATGTACACATAGCAAACATCATACATTTTACAGCACTCATGCAAAAAACAGCTATGAAATGCAAAATCTAAAATTGCTTATTTTCATTCTTTAATGCACACACTCAATGCAAAAATCACTAATCTCATCATGAACATGTATTTGAACTTAAGTCAACATATACCAAGGCAAGAACATGCACATCATTGAATGATTATGCAAGCATGCATCTCATGAATTATGCAACAAGTAAATGCACAAAGTAACACCTAAACATGCATATGAACATGATGATCTTTGATTATGAACATGCAACATGATTGCTCAACAAACATACTAAACTCAATGCAAAATTCAGAATTTAATTGATGCATATGACATGATAAAGTATGCAACCAAATGCACATACATATGATTATGCAAAATGCAACATACCTTGATATAATGGGAATGAAAAAAAAAAATGATTTAATGCAATGCAAACATGTAAAAACAGAATGCAACATGATTATTACATACCAAATGATGTATAAACATGGCAACACAATGCAAGAACTCAAGGCATGCACAAAGAACACAAAAATGCATAAAACGCAACATGAACGGAATCGTGTCGAAACGACTCGAAATGGGGAAACTAGCTACTGGAAATGGACTCAAAAATTCCCTAAAATCACTACCTAAACATGTATGAACATTAGAGGCACTAGGAAGCAAGATTGAGCAAGAAAATAGGCTAAAAATCCAAAAATGATCAGCGTTAATCGATTAACCATATAGGTTAACCCGTTAACGGGCAAAAAATACAGCATTTTGGCCAAAAACGCATGCGTTAACCGGTTAACCATATGCGTTAACCGGTTAACACTGAACAAAAAGTGAAAAATGCTTTTGAAAAAAGTGCTTTTGGCCACAATCTTCCTTCTAAACAATCCTAACCCCCACTTAATCATGCTAACACAAATTTCTACTCAATTGGAGCTTATTTACACATGGTAGAACCTATATCTATTAACACCTTAAATCCAAATTCAACCAAAATTACAAATCACAAGCAAACATAATCGAAACGGAATTGATTTTAAACAAAGCAAAAAGCACTTAAAGAATGCCGAAAGTGGCGAGATGAAGAGAATAACTTAAAGAAGAAGTGATTAAGATCACCAACCTACGAAGCGGAGGAGTGCTTCGGTAATTGTTGCAATAATCGGAGCTTGAATCGAAGAGAAAACCGAGAAAACCGAGAAACCGCAAAATAAATGCGTTCTTGATGCTTGAATCTTTGCACCCTTCCGATAAGCCGAAATCTTCAACAAAATCACTAGCTTCTTCTTCTACGATCCACCATTAATGGAGGTTGGAGGCTTAAGCTTCAAGACCTTCAAGTTTCAATGTGAAACTTGAAGAGCTTATTTGAAAAAGCTTTGGTGAGAGGGAAAGGAAAAGTGAAAGAGAAAAAGTGATTATGGAAGAAGTGAAAAATTTGGAATTGTGGGAACCCTTTTGGTTTGGATGAAAATGGCTTAAATAGAGACTAGGCTAGGAGCTAGGTTTGGGTTTGGGGCCCAAAAATTAGGTTTGGGATCCAAAAATTAGGTTTGGAAGTTAGTTAGGGTTAGGGTTGGATAAAGGGAATATTCCTTGGAATATTCCTTGGAACACTCTAGAAGATGGTGGAAGGTGGTGGAAGTTTCCAAGGGAAATGGAGTGGAATTGAGATGGAAAAATGAGATGGAAAAAATGAAAGGAAGAGTGGAAAGAAAGTGGAAGGAAAGGTGGAGGGAAATGCAAAACCAACTAACTTTCAAATGATTTTTCTTTGATTTTTTTCATGATTCCTCCATCGTTTCTTGATCAAATTTGAACCATAGGATAATTGTAACCCTAATTTCATGATTTCGATCTTAAAAGTCCGGAGTCGATCCCTTTTTACCTAGCTCGGTTGCCGTTTCTCCGATTCCTCGATTTTTCATCGTCCGGCCAGTCGAACCCCTTCCAAAATGAATTTGTGGACAAGATTTGAACCCTAGGCACTTGACATCATATATAAGTCAAAGAAATCCACTTCGACTCAAAAATTTATGTAGAAGCCCTGTAGAAATGAAACCCTAATTCGGCTCTTTTCCCTCAAGAAGTATTGCACTGCTTGCCTCCTTCAATCAAACCAAAACTTTCCATGACTTGTGGCTTCAAGTGAAGACTTGTGGGATATTGTGAACCCTTTGCACAAGGTTGAGAAGCTTTGTGGCCCTTCGGTAGCCTCTTCATAACTTTCGGTTGCTCCGATCATTGATCACATACCCACGCCTCGGCTATGCTATATATGATGCAATGTTTTTGGTTATTTTATGAATTCATATATGCAAAATGCTATGCAAAATGTTGAGGAAATGAGAGGGCAAATTTTGAGGTATTACAGGATGGTTAGCTGGACTTGTGATGTTTGGGATTATAGTTTTGTTTTTGGATTTGTTTTCACCGTTTGAGCGTGAGTTTGTGATTGTTTGTTTTTTGTTTCCAGGTGGCCTTGGTGAAGATTTGTGTGCGGAGGTGAAAGGGTAATGATTTGGTTACGGCGGAACAGATTTGGTTTGTGGGAATAATAAAAAAAATGCAGGATTTTGTTTCTATTTCGTATTTTGTTTTCACAACTTCCGCTTCTCAATCACTCATCTCCTTTTGTTTTGATTTGGTTTTTCAGGTTTATGTGAGTTTGTGAAAGAAAGAGGTTTGGAGGTTCTGTTGTTGAAGGTGAAAGGTGAAGGTGTGGTGAGATGAACGGCGCGGCTGGGTGGATGGAAGGTGAGTTGGTCGCGGTTATTAATGGTGAAGGGTTTGGCCGGAATGGTGGTTTGATGTATGACTTCGGATTGGCTGAGGTGAGATTGGGTTTCGGTAGTGATTTTTTTGTTGTGCACTGTGTTCTTACTTCTGTTTTTTTCTCATACACTTGGTTCAAAACTTGGTGTTTCCTTTTTTAGATTTTGGTGGAAGCTTTGGGTTTGAAGGCTATGGTTATGGCTGTTGTTTTGTGATTAAGGTTTCAATGGTGACCAGTTGGCTGAAAGTGGTGATTTTGTGAGGGTATGTGATGATGCAGAGTGGTTTATTTTTTGTTGTGAACTTTTTTGAGTCATATGTTTTTTTGAAGTTTCTTAATATGAAGCTTGTTTTTGTATATACAGATTTGAATGAAGTAAAAAAACATTATCTATGAACAAAAGCTAAAAAGGTGAAGGGAAGGAGGACCGTACCGACCCGAATGTTATCGGGGTGAAGAATCCTCAAGGTGAGCTTTATATCCTTCTGAACTTCCTTATTTTCTCCCTTTCTTCCTCTTCTTTTTTTTATGGTTTTTTGAACTGAAGTTGTGGCTGAACTTGATGTTTTGGTGCTGTTTGTGTGGTAAAATGTTTGGTTTATTTTTTGTGTTTGAGAGCTGTATTGGCACTATGTTTGTGTGATTTTTTGGGGTTATTTTGTGGCTTAGTTGAGACTGTTTGTAGTGTGTTTTGTGATGCTGAATTTTTTGGTTTTGAATGCTGTTTTGATAGTGTTTTGGAGGGCTATTTAGAACTGTTTGTAAGTGTTTGAGGCTGATTTTTGTATGTTGAATTTGTATGTTTTGTGGCTGCTAACTTGGTGTATGAAGACTGATATATGGGACTGGTTTTTGTGTGTTTAGTTGAGACTGTTTGTAGTATGTTTTGTGAATGTAACAGTAGTCTTATATGGCTTGGTTCATCTATATTTTTAATTTGAAATTCTGTACTGGTTACTTGTAGGTGAAGGGTTGGAGGCAAGGGGACAAAATCTGAGTTTTTGTGGAGGAAGTGGAGCAGGAAATGCAGGTTGTTGGTGGCTGCATGCTGAATTTTTTTGGGACTGCTTTGTGTTGCTGCATCTTTTTGTATTTTTGTGTTGCTATTTTTTGTACACTTTCTTTTTTTTTATATGTAATTGTAACTAAACAACATTATGGAATAAATTTAATTATTTACACTAAAGCTTGGTTTATACTTGGCACTTAATATTGGAAATGAGAGTTTTAAATTAGAATCTAAATATAATACTTAAGTTAGAAATGAATTAAAAAAGAATTAAACTTAAAAATTAAAAATAACTTATAAACTTAAATAAATAAACTTGGAACTAAAATGAAAAATAATAAAAAAAGAAATTGGAATTAAATTAAAAATGAAATCTTAAAAGAAAAGTAAATTAAAAATAAATTAGAAATTGAAATTAAATTAGAATAAACTAAAAAAATAAATTGGAAATTGAAATTAAATTAGAAATAGAAACTTGAAAATGAGTTGAAAAAGATAAAAAAATAAAATTGGAGATTAAGAATAAATTAAAAATGGAGATTAGAAAAAAAATGAATTAAGGATAAAAGTTAAAATTACATTAGGAAATAAAAACTTGAAAAATTGAAAATAGAAATAAAATTACATTTGAAAACTTAAAAATTGGGAATAAGATTATATTATTTCTTAATCAAAACTTTGAGAATAAAAATAAGAATTGAGTTTTAAAAGTTAGAAATTAATTAAAAGTTGGAAATGAGGAATAGAAATTAGATTTAGGATGGAAGCTTAGAAGTGAAAAGAAATAAGAATTAAAAAATATAAGTAACTAGAAAATGAGAAGAAAGTAACAGAACATAAATCGGGAAAAAAACCCTGCTAAATGCGATAAATGTATGATTATGATATGAGCGATTAGGGGTAAAATTTGGGGTGTGACAGTTGCCCCTATTTAAATAACTTTACCAGATGGCATGAATGACGATAGACACTCATGAGATCAGGGTGAAAGATATTTAAATACAGAAATAACCGGAAATTTTGCCCCTAAACGCAATGTTATGCTGGACTACAAAACTATCTAACTCTGCAACTCTTATGCAATGAAATGATGATTATGGTATGAATGACCAGAATGAGAATGTCGACGACCACAAACCAAGACTCACTGGGGGATGACAGACACTGGGGACGGCAAACACTGGGGATAAAGAAACGAAAACGGGAAACATTCAAAGTGACAAATCAACAGGTTCAAGTGTAACTGTTGACACTAAGAATAACAAAAGACGGGAACAAAAGAAATCCAAATCATTGGATCAAACGAACACAGACAAAACAAAATAAATTTCAAAGTGACTGCACAGTGGCTCGATGCGACCAACTGACACCCAGAATACAAACAAGACAAGGAAATAAATCGAAGTGGTAGACCAATGGCTCTATGCGACCAAATGACTTTGAGAAATAAAAGGCAACATATTCAAAGTGAATGCGCAGCGACTCGATGCGACCCACTGACACTAAGAATACAACAAAATAAACATTCAGAGGGAAAGTGCAGCGGCTCAATGCGACCAACTGTCACTGGAAATGATAAAATATTCAAAGTGAATGCGCCGCGGCCCGATGCGACCAACTGACACTAAGAATAATCAACAAAAATATTCAAAATGAATACGCAGTGGCTCGATGCGACCAGCTAGCATTGGGAATGACAAACAGCTTATTCAAGGTGAATGCGCAGCGGCTCGATGCGACCAACTGACACCAAGAATAACAAAATAAATATTCAAAAAGAATGTGCAGTGGCTCGATGCGACCAACTGTCACTGGAAACGAAAACAAGCTTATTCAAGGTGAATGCGCAGCGGCTCAATGCGACCAACTGACACCAAGAATAACAAAATAAACATTCAAAGTGAATGCACAGCGGCTCAATGCGACCAACTGTCACTGAGAATGACAAAAAAAACTTATTCAAGGTGAATGCGCAGCGGCTCAATGCAACCAACTGACACCAAGAATAAAATAAACATTCAAAGTGAATGCGCAACAGGTTAGAAAAACCGGTTGACACTGAGAATGACAACAACAAACTTATTCAAGGTGAATGCGCAGCGGCTCGATGCGGCCAACTGACACCAAGAATACAACAAACATACTCGAAGTGGAAGCACAATAGGTTCGAAACCTATTGACACTACAAAGAAAGCCAAGATACACTCAAAGTGAATGCGCAACAAGTTGAAAAACCGGTTGACACTGAGAATGATAAAGACAAAGTAGTCAAAGTATTCAAAATGGTAAATTAGCAGGTTCAAATGTAACTGCCAACACTGAGGATAGGGAAAGAAATCACAGCGATTTAGTAGCGGCTCTATGCGACCAGCTAGCATTGAGGATAAAATGGAGATCACCCAAAAATGAATCAACGGCTCTAAGCGACCGGTTAACGCAAAGAAGTAACAACAAAATATGCTGGAGTCTTCAAATAAGATAAAACACCCAACCTCTGGAAATTCCTTCAGGAACCAGCAGGAGAAAAGGTACAAGTATGTGCCGAAATCAAATGGACTTGGATTTAAAACAAAGGTTTCAGGACCTGCTTAAAAGATTTGTGCCAATGACAATTGGACTTCAAGGAGACATTGGTGGTCATAAAGACAAAAGCCAAACACAAATAGAAGTCCACTGGGGACACCCGCAATTACTGGGGACAAAAAACATTGGTAAACCACACTGGGTACCAACAACAGTGAATTTTCAAATTGAACACTAATGATATCTGGACCTGGAGTTATACAGATGACAACTGGGGAAAGACAAATGCTAATGTCAAATGCGCATGATTGAGCATGATGCGAATGATCGTGATATGCAAATGTTGACTCTAAAGAGACAAAGAGTTTTGACAAGACTCAAAGAGGAAGTAGGCTCTCAACACTAATACTCAGATGAGCAACATGAAAAACACTGGGGAGATGTCTTCGAACTTGGAAATCATGCTTGGTCCAAGGATCCATCCAAGAGTGTTATCAGTTTTGAACTTCTATGGAGATTTCTGTAATAATAGTATAAAAGTGTTGTTGCAAACCAGGACTTCTTGGGGAAACAGAAGGTTCTTTTTCCGATTTTTCCAAAGTCAAAGAAACTTAAAAGTTTTTCAGTGTGTTTTCAAAAAAACGTTTCCTAAAAAAAAACTTGTCATTTTCAAAGTTAAATTGTAATCAAGTGATGGCATTTTGCATAACAAAAGAAAATAAGAGTTTGAACAACAAAATTCATAGGCAAAGTTTGTATTTTATTCAAGAATGGTAGCTTGCCAATGGCAAAAACTCCATGGAAAATTACAATTTGAAAATGGCAATGGGGAAGGGTCTACATTGAATCCAACGACCACTACAATCCCTAATAACTAAGACTGCCCGACACCTTGCTTCCGACGAGAGCAATTGGATCGATCTTCCAGTATGATTCTGCAGTGATGGTAAGCACCATCTGATACAGTCAAATGCCTTTGTCCCTAACTTTTGCCTGGACCGCCCTTTCGGGTTTTCAATCCACCGGGACGCTCTTTTTTGCCTAAGCCGCCCTTTCGGGTTTTCAACTTAGCGAGCTCTTATTTTTCATTTTTATCCCTAACTTTTGCCTGGATCTCCTTCATAGGTTTTGATCCACCGGGATACCCATTTTTGCCTAGGTCGCCATTTCTGGTTTTCGACCTATCGGGTTTTATTTAGGCATAATATTTTTTGACTGCATCAGAATTCACCGGGTGCTTCAGCTGTTCACCATCCATAGTTGTAAGGATTAAGGAACCTCCGGAGAATGCCATCTTCACAACATATGGGCCTTCATAGTTAGGACTCCATTTTCCACGCGTGTCTTTGTGGACTGGCAAGATTTTCTTGAGTACAAGATCTCCTTCTTTGAATTCTCGGAGACGGACTTTCTTGTCAAATGCTCTCTTGATACGCTTTTGGTACAACTGTCCATGGCACATGGCGGTCATTCTCTTCTCATCAATGAGGTTCAGTTGGTCATATCTGCTCTGGACCCACTCAGCTTCCTCCAGTTTGGTTTCCATCAAGATTCTTAAAGATGGTATCTCTACTTCAATAGGGAGAACTGCATCCATCCCATACACCAGAGAGAAAGGGGTTGCCCCTGTTGAGGTGCGGACTGATGTTCTGTATCCGTGTAAAGCATATGGCAACATCTCGTGCCAATCTTTGTAAGTTTTTACCATCTTCTGCAGAATCTTTTTGATGTTCTTGTTTGCAGCTTCAACAGCTCCATTCATCTTCGGACGATACGGAGAAGAGTTATGGTGTTCAATCTTGAATGTCTCACACAGCTCTTTCATCGTCTTGTTGTTCAAATTGGTCCCATTATCTGTGATGATTCGGCTTGGGATCCCATAGCGGCAGATAATTTGGTTCTTGATGAAACGGGCAACCACTTGCTTTGTCACATTGGCGTAGGAAGCTGCTTCTACCCATTTGGTGAAGTAATCAATTGCGACCAAGATAAACCGATGACCATTGGAAGCTTTAGGCTCAATTTCCCCTATCATGTCAATGCCCCACATTGAGAAAGGCCAAGGCGATGATAGAACATTCAAAAGTGTCGGAGGTACGTGCACCTTGTCGGCATAAATCTGGCATTTATGACACTTCCTGGCATACTTGAAACAATCTGATTCCATGGTCAACCAGAAGTATCCAGCTCTCAAAATCTTCCTGGACATGGCATGTCCATTGGCATGTGTTCCAAATGATCCTTCATGGATTTCTCTAATCAATAAGTCTGCTTCGCGCTTGTCCACACATCTGAGCAGAACCATATCATGATTTCTCTTGTAGAGCACATTGTTGCTGAGGAAGAACTTGGACGCCAATCTTCTCAGAGTCTTCTTATCCAGATTTGTTGCATCAACTGGGTACTCTTGATTCTGCAAATAGTTCTTGATGTCATAGAACCACGGTTTCTCATCAGTTTCTTCTTCGACCAGTAGACAGTAAGCTGGTGCAGTTCTTCGTTCGATTGTAATGAGTGGAGCTTCATTAAGAAATCTGACTTGAAACATAGAGGCCAACATAGCCAAGGCGTCTGCTATTTGATTCTCTGCCCTTGGAACGTGATGGAAAGTGACTTCATCAAAGTATTTGATCAATTCCACAATGTGGGCACGGTATGGGATCAACTTCTCATCACGGGTCTCCCATTCACCTTTGACTTGGTATATTACCAAAGCTGAGTCTCCATATACATCAAGGATCTTGATTCTGGTATCAATTGCAGCTTCGATACCCAAAACACAGGCTTCATACTCTGCGATGTTGTTTGTACATTCGAAACATAATCTGGCTGTGAAAGGAGTATAACCACCATCAGGATTCATCAAAACAACTCCTACACCATGCCCCATGTAGTTAGAGGAACCATCAAACATCATCTTCCAACGAGAACCTGGCTCGGGACCTTCATCTGGACCTGGAACTTCATAGTCCTTTATCAACATAATGTCTTCGTCCGGGAAATCGAATTTCAAAGGTTCATAATCTTCGATAGGATGATCAGCAAGGTATTCAGACAAAACACTGCCCTTGATAGACTTCTGGGTTACATATTGGATGTCGTATTCGGATAACAACATGTGCCAACGGGCGAGTCTTCCAGTCAAAGCAGGCTTCTCAAAGATGTACTTTATTGGATCCATTTTCGAGATCAACAAAGTAGTATGACAAATCATGTACTGCCTGAGGCGTCTGGCCGCCCATGCCAAAGCACAACAAGTCTTCTCTAAAAGCGAATATCTGCTTTCACAGTCTGTGAACTTCTTGCTTAAGTAATAAATGGCATGCTCCTTACGACCAGTTTCGTCCCGTTGGCCTAAAACGCAACCCATAGAACCCTCAAGTACAGTTAGGTACATGAAGAGAGGCTTCCCTGGGGTAGGTGGGATCAAGATAGGGGGTTCCTGTAGATAAACCTTAATCTTCTCAAAAGCCAGTTGACAATCAGGACTCCACTCAATTGCTTGATTCTTCCGGAGTAACTTGAATAAAGGCTCACAAGTAGCAGTCATGTTGGAGATAAATCTGGAGATGTAGTTCAATCTTCCGAGGAAACCCCTGACTTGCTTTTCTGTTTTTGGAGCTGGCATCTCTTGAATTGCTCTGACCTTATCTGGATCTACTTCAATTCCTTGCTGACTAACAATAAAACCAAGTAACTTTCCTGATCGGACACCAAAAGTACACTTAGCTGGATTCAGACGCAGTTGGAACTTTCTGAGACGCTCAAATAACTTCAAGAGATGATTCAAATGATCCTCCTCACTCTGTGATTTGGCAATCATATCATCCACATAAACCTCTATCTCTTTATGCATCATATCATGGAAAAGGGTGACCATTGCCCTCTGATAAGTGGCTCCTGCATTTCTGAGACCAAATGGCATAACCTTGTAACAATAAGTGCCCCATGGTGTGATGAACGTAGTCTTTTCCATATCGTCAGGATCCATCTTAATCTGGTTGTATCCTGAAAACCCATCCATGAAGGAGAAAACAGCAAATTTAGCAGTGTTGTCAACCAAAGTATCAATATGCGGAAGAGGGAAATCGTCCTTCGGACTGGCTTTGTTCAAATCCCTATAGTCCACACACATTCTGACTTTGCCATCCTTTTTAGGGACTGACACAATATTAGCTACCCACTTAGGGTACTTTGCAACTGCGAGGAATCCAGCATCAAACTGCCTTTTGACCTCTTCTCGAATCTTCAGAGCCATGTCTGGTCTTGTTCTTCGAAGCTTTTGCTTTACAGGAAGACAATCTGGTCGAAGAGGTAACTTGTGGACCACTATGTCTGTGTCTAAGCCGGGCATATCCTGATATGACCATGCAAACACATCTACATACTCTCTGAGAAGCTTGACCAATCTTTCTCTGATGTCTGCCCCAAGCGTTGTACCAATCTTGACTTCCTTCTTGTCTTCATCAGTGCCAAGATTGATGGTCTCAACCTGCTCCTTATGTGGCTGAAGATCTGTGTGCTCATACTCAACTAATCTTGCCAGTTCTTCGGGAATGTCACAATCTTCCTCACTTTCATCTTCCGCTTGGTAGATGGGCGAATCAAAGTTAGGAGAGAATGTAGAGTCATTGGATTCAACAGGGTTTTCGTTTATTCTGCATATGATAATGATTTGCTTTTATTAAAAGTGGAAAATAGAGAAATGCAAGAGAAAATGTTTTTTTTTTGGTTTTGAAAGATTGCCATTTTCTTTTAAAAGTGAAAAGAGAGAAAAACTGTAAATGATCAAAATAAGAGTTTAACAAAATGCCTTCATTGATAATAACTTTAAAAATGAGAAGGGGCCCTACAAAATACTCCCATAGCCTTGGGCAGAGCTAGGGAACTTTGAAAACATTTAAAAAAACCATAAATTACTTTGACAATGGAAAAAACTCTGGGATCTCGACTGCTTCCCAATTGTCCAAGGCTTCTTCACACTGATACACCAAGTGATTCACATCTTCATCTTCAGAAACTCCATCAACTGCATTGACCTGATAACCAGCACTGGAAAACACTTCTTGAATGGTCTTCGGACGTCCTTTAACGGAGGTTGACGCTCCTTCCTTCACATGAGTTGGTTTGTAACCCAACCCGCAACGATCTAGCTTCTGCTTGACTTCAATGACATCACCCCAACCTTCATAGCTTCTTTCTTCAATGGTGGAAACGGTACTCTTCAGCGATGCAAAAGATGGGATACCCTTCCCTTTTGGTTCCTCTACTTCCAGAAGGACAGCATTGGCTATCTCAAGAGCTTGGAAAGAAGTTTCCAAAGCATCTTCATCAGCCTCAATATAGCTAAAGGATGAAAGGTTGCTAACCATGAGATCTTCTTCCCCAGACACGGTCACCAGCTTGTTATTGACTACAAACTTCATCTTTTGATGTAGGGTAGAAGTGACTGCCCCAGCAGCATGGATCCAAGGTCTTCCCAGCAAGCAACTGTAATTAGGATTGATGTCCATAACCTGGAAGGTGATTTTGAAGACCTGTGGCCCAATCAAGATTGGTAGGTCTACTTCTCCAATAACAGTCCTCCTTGAACCATCAAAAGCTTTTACAATCAGTGCACTGGGCCTCATCTCTGCCCCTTGATAAGATAACTTAGCCAGTGTTCTTTTCGGCAAAACATTCAATGAAGATCCTGTATCCACAAGAACTCTTGCTAAGGTATCCTCTTGACATTTCACTGATATGTGGAGAGCACGGTTATGGTCCAAGCCCTCCTTTGGAAGATCCTCCATACTGAAGCTGAGATTGTTACATGCAGTGATATTGGCAATGACTCCATCAAACTGATTCACTGTTATATCATGCATAACATGTGCTTGAGCTAGCAACTTCTGAAGCGCACTTCGATGAGCCGGAGAATGCATAAGAAGTGATAGGATAGATATTTTGGAAGGCGTTTGATGTAGCTGATCAATTACCTTATAATCACTCTTCTTTATGATTCTGAGGAACTCTGCATCCTCTTCTCCCAAGACTACCTCTTTATCTTTGTTGACAACAGCTGGAATGACTTCTTTAGGCGGAGCCGTATTGGCTTGCTGATAAACACGACCACTGCGAGTCAGACGACCTGCACCCGCTATGTCAGCACTTGCAACTTTCGAACCTTCCTTCCGGCTAGCTTTATCAATCTTCTGATGAACTTTCCCTGTATCATACCTCCATGGAACTGCTTTAGTGTCTTCATAACGGAAAGAGTTACTCCTTTGTTCAAATCTTGGCTCAGGTACATTGAAAATTGGCACCATAGATTCTGGAGTATTGAAGACAGGTTGAACTCCTGAAGATTCAGGCAGGTTGAACACTGGCACCCAGGTAGAATCAGATTCAGGCAAGTTGAAGATTGGTTCAATCACTGCCACTTCATTCCTCCTCATATGACCACTCACTTGTAAGACACCTTCATCAATCAAATCTTGAACATCTTTCAGGACCAATTCGCATCCCCTTGGACTATCAACACAACCTTCACAATTCTGATGACAGCTCTTCAGTATACCCGCCTCTACTAACTTCGCATGGAAGTCTCTAAGCGGGGTCTTGATCTCGGTGGCATTGAAAATCAAACCTTCTTCGGACTCATCAACAATAGCATTTATAGACCCATGCTTGGGTAAAGGATTATCTTTGACATTCGGACCAGTATTCCCAAATGACAGAATGTTCTTCTCCATCAAATCTTTCACGATGTACTTCAAAGCATAACAACCCTCCAAGTCGTGCCCCGGGGCACCTTCATGGAATAAACAGTGAGCATTTGGGTTGTAATTTGGTGGGAGCGGACTTGGTGGAGGACCCAAAGGCCTGGGAGTAACCAAACCCTTCTTCAGCAGTGAAGGATATAACTCAGTATAAGTTATAGGGATTCGAGGATTTGGAGGCCTTCCACCTGGTCTTCTATTCTGAAAATTGGGATTTGAATGAGGAGCTGGAGTCCTCTGCTGGTAGGCTGAAGCATTGGGTGCTTGTTGATAGCCTGGATTGTTGAGCATTGGTTGATAAGGTTGAATCATTGGAGCCGCTTGTTGGTACATCGGTACTGCTTGAGTTGGCCGATACATGGGGACTTGTGGATTAAATGCTGGTTGAACCGCCGCTACATAAGGATGTTGGGCATACTGTTGTTGATGAGCATACTGCTGTTGACGAGGATACTGCTGTTGAGCCATAGGTGAAGGTCTCTGCCAAAGTGGATTTCTTCTTTGACTTGTCAATATGGCATTCGTCTCACCTTCCTTCTTCTTGTGGAAGTTATTGGTAAATTTCTTGCCAATATTCCCACTGCCAGTGCTGGAACTGCCAGACGCACCGCTCATCTTTCCACTCTTCAAACCGAGTTCTACCTTGATTCCCACAGCCACTAGATCAGAAAAACTAGCAGTTATGCTCCCCACCATTCTCTCATAGAATTCTGGTCGCACAGTGTCAACAAACCAGTCAGCTAATTCTTTTTCAGTCAATGGGGGCTCTACTTGAGAAGCGGTCCCTCTCCACCTCTGGGCATACTCTTTAAAGGATTCAGACTCTTTCTGAGACATGCTTAGCAATTGCCTCCTATCGGGAGCAAGGTCCATGTTGTATTTGTATTGTTGGATGAAAGCATCTGCCAAGTCTTGGAAACTGCGGATCTTCGACTGGTCAAGCGTCAAATACCATTTGGAGGAGATTCCCTTCAGACTGTCCTGGAAACAGTGGATCATTAACTTATCATTGTCCACCTGAGCAGCCATTCTTCGATAGTACATCAAGAGATGGTTTTTAGGACAAGTTGCACCCTCATACATATCAAAGGTGGGTATCTTGAACTTTGGAGGTATTACCAATCCGGACACCAGACACATCTCTCTGGCAGCAGCACCAAAGATCTGGTCACCTTCAATCGCTCTTAACCTTTTTTCAAGGGTATCAAAATTCTCCTGCATCTTCACATGTTTCTCATCTCCGTTTTCAGACATATCTGGCGCTTCATACCCCTGATGGTCATTAAAATACGGTTGGGCACGGGTGTGCACAATGTCCTGTGTAAAATTAGCAACGGCATGATTCTCTTCATTAGTCACAGGAACAGTTTGTTGAGCAGCAAATCCCTGAGGAGGAGGCACAAAACCTTGAAAAGGAAATGCCATACCCTGAGAGGGAGGTGCGAAACTTTGAGAAGCTAAGCCTTGGGACGGAGGGAAGAAACCCTGAGCAGCAAATCCTTGGGAAGGAGGTATAAAACTCTGAGTAGCAAAACCTTGAGAAGGAGGGAAGAAACCCTGAGCAGCAAGTCCTTGGGAAGGAGGAATAAAACTTTGAGTAGCAAACCCTTGTGAAGGAGGTATAAAACTTTGAGTACCAAACCCTTGGGAAGGAGGAATAAAACTTTGAGCAGCAAACCCTGAAGAAGAAGGAATAAAACTTTGAGAAGCAAAACCATGAGGAGGAGGGACGAATCCATGAGGAAGTCCAAAAGGAGGCCAGGTCACAGGGGTAATGACTGATGATGTAGGCTGGGTCGTTGCAGTGACAAATTCAGTCGTTGCAGTAACAATTTCTGACACCACAGTCCGTTGGGTATCCATCTTCGCTCGAATGACTTGCAACATTTCCATCATCTGACCCATATCTCCATGAATATCAGAAAGCTCTTCGTTAACTCTGTCCATCTCTAGGTCTCTTTCAGCCATCCTCTTTCTGGCTTGAGCTCGAGTGTAGTATTTGCGTGAGAGCCTCAGTGTGAAAGCTGAATTGAGAGCAGATGACGGGAATGAGTTTCATGAAAAAAAATGCAAATGCAATGCCAAATGTATGAGTGCAATGCAAAAATGAAATTTTATTCAAGGAACTTAAGAAACAATTTGCAAATACCAAGGAACACATAATAATCAAAAGGATATGATTTCATTAAATTCAAAAAGTGATACAAAGTCTTGAGTACACTTTCAAAAATCCCAAACAAAGCTTAATAAAGACAAAAACAAAGTCCTAAGGAGATTCTCCTAAAAGCCTCAAGTTGAGCTTCTCGATTTGTGCCTTCATCTGAGCCCTTTCAATCATAAGTTGATCCACGATCGACTTCCAAGAAGCGTCCTCTTGAGTGCTGGAGGAAAATAAATCCTCTTGTGCTTTCCTTTTCTTGCTGGATAGCTCTTCTTCTTCCTTCATCTTCAGTTGTCTTCTAAGCTCTTCATTCTCACTGCTGATGATCTGGTGTCGATTCTTCCATGCATTCTTCTCTCGAATCTCTTTCTCCAAATCAATCTTCAGCTTCTCTGCATCATCCATAAAGACCAGAATGGGTTTCTTGAAGGTCATAGGATCCTGGCGAGGGTAAGGCATCTTCAGACTGATTGCCCTATCTCGTACCCATTGGAGATAGGGTTCCATAGAAACACAATTCGGCTTCCCCAAGCTACTCCTCCCCTTCCTATGGATGCACTTCCAAGCTTGCATAATCTGTTTCTTGAGCTCTGGTTCTTCGTCATCCTTAAAGAAAATTCCTTCCACTTCCACACTCTTAGGCTTGTCCTTCAACGGGTACCCGAGTTGACGGCGAGCCAAAACCGGATTATAGTTGATTCCTCCCTTAGTGCCAAGAAGAGGCACATTAGCAAAATCACTACAGCTATCAATAATCAATATTCCATCATAAGCACGATTGTACCAGCTAATGTCAGAGTGGGTAAGAGACATAATCCTTTGTGACCACCACAAACCATCCTTAAGGTTCCAAAATGAAGATGACTTAGGCAAGTGCGAAATAAACCACTCATATAGCAATGATGCACAACAAGTAATCATCCCTCCCTTATGGTGATTCCTCAGATGGATGGAATGGTAAGTGTCTCCAAGCAAAGTAGGGACCGGGTTCTTCTTCAGAAAGATCTTGATGGCGTTCAGGTCGACAAAGTCTTCAAAGTTTGGGAAAAGCAGCACTCCATATATCAGCAGAATAAAAGTCGCCTCAAAAGCTTTCATATCCTTCACATCAACAAAATTCTTGGCCTTTTCTATCAGAAACTTTGTAGGGAATCCAAAAACCTTTCCTTTGTAGGTCATATTTGCCTTGACCTCAGGAACACTCAAATATGTCGCCTTTGCAATCTCTGCTTCTTCAGGGTCCTTCTCTAGAACAGGGAATGGAAACTCATCCTTAACACGTGATCCCGCCAAAACTGAATACTCTTCCAGAGTAGGCGCCAATTGGTAATCAGGGAACGTAAAACAGTGGTAGAGAGGATCATAAAACTGGAGCATCACAGAGAGCAGCCTTCCATCCCAATCAGTCTTAAGCAAAGCTAAAAGTCTCCTATGCTTCTCCATGAAGGCTTCTTGATCCAGAACCAAATCTCTTAATTTCCTTAGGTCTTCGAGTTTGGGAGTTTTGAATGTGTACTTGACAGTCTTTCTTCTTCCAAAGTCCATGATGATACCTATGATATTTGCAAAGATAAAGTTTCTGAGCTCCTTGAATAAATGGTAAAAATGATGCTTCATGATGCGTGAATGCAATGAATACACAAACACAAACAAGGCTTAGGTTCAAAGCTTGCATGAGGTCAAAGGTTCAACCCTCCCAAAAGGTATGTACTATGAGTTTATTTGTACCTGTACAACGGGTTCTAAAAGTTCCTAGAATCACTGTCCCATCTTTCGGATATTACCGACTTCCCAACTCAACTTGGTAATCAGTAATATTCTCAAGAGAGTCTCATCCGAGTGCAGTATCGCGTATCAACTATTTTGGATTTGCACCCTCATAGTCATCGCACTACATCCCTAAAAAGGCCAAGTGGGGGTAAATGTTCTACGGTCCTCAGCATTAATGGCTCTCAAGTCGAATATAGTAATGTTTTCACGACTGAACTCGATCAACAAAACTACATCCGAGGAGGCCTCCGCTGAGTGGTGGTGTCTCAAGTCAACTTGGTCGGGACTCAACTCCCTACAAGCCTTCTTGAATATACCACCGTCCTAACTTATTTGCACTCAAGTCCGGGTTAGGACTTATCTCACCACACATGGAACACCCAAAAATCCAAAAATAAAAACAAGCAATACAACAACAAATATACAAATATACAAGGTGGTCTTAACCCTCAAAAATAGAGTCCCCAGTGAAGTCGCCATTTCTGTTGCGGTGAGAATCGGATACCAAGCTATTAAGTGAGCTTGAATCACAATTATTAAATGTTCACCACCGACTTTAATTTAATCCAAAGGGAAAAGGGAAAAAGATCGTAAAAACCCTAAATGAGGAGAAACTAGGTTCGGGGGTTGATTATACCTAGGGAAGGTGTTAGCATCCTAAGCATCCGCAGTATCCTACGGGAACCTCTTGTTAATATTTGCATTATTGCTGTTTATTGCTTGCTAAAATTATGGGAACCTAAGGTTTTATTTCTAATGGTGCTCGCACAACATCGCATCGATGCCTACGTATCGGGTATAGAATCAGAGCACTCGTAGTTCTCCTAAGGATTAACGAACACTTGGTTACGCTCAAGGTTCGCGGGGAAGGTAAGTGTTATGGCAAACACTCACGTGACTTTAAGAGAGTCACAAAAAGTTGTAAAATAAAAAGCTAAGGACCTAATGGCTAAGGACCTAAGGATGAGGGACCTAATTGCTAAGGTCAGAATGGAACTAGGGATTGCTAAACTTCCTATGACATTGAGTCAACTGCAGGAGTCTTTCCCTTTTGGATTGAAAAGCATAAACAAAAATAAATAAAGGTGCAAGCTCCTAAGACTAGGCAAAGGTTGCTACTTGCAAAATAAATCGAATAAAGTAAATGGAAATGCGGGATAAAGGGCTTAGTAACTGGCTATGGCTCGATATATGGATCGAGAATGCAGGGGTGGAAAACAAGCGCAGTGCGACAATTTTCTTAAGTCAAAAGCTGTAAAGTGTAGAAACTGTGCAGATGGCGATCGTAAACGACCGACTTACGTGTGTGAGTGAAGTGTAGTGAATTTCACTTGGCGTTGGACCAAGGAATTATTATTTTTGAAATGAAATTGGTATAGTGTAAAAACGCGAGAAATAATAAATAAATAAGATAAATAAAGTGAAATGTAGAATGAAATGAATTAAATAAATTAAGTAGAATAAATAATGAATTAAATGGAATAAGAAATAAATAAATGTATGAAATAGAAATAAAATGCAATGGCCTCATATGGGTCACGATTAATCGGAAACGATTTATCGTGACCTTCGTCATATCATCGGCCCCTAATAAATAAAATAAGAGATCACAACTAAATACTTTTCTTTTAAAGTTCTTTTTTCTTAAACAAATAAAAAAAATGAAAATAAAAATATACAAACCATTTTTTTAGAGGTTTTCTTAAACAAATAAGTAAAAATAAAGTATATATATATAAAAACTAGAAATAGAAATAAACAAAGAAATGGGGGTGCTGTTATGAATGTGAGCTATTATCAGAAAATCCTCATTGGGCCTGACTGATGACCCAACAACAACAACAATAATACAGGATGGGATGAGGTCCGGATTGGGGGTGTGTTTAGGAATCCAACCTGGGCTTGATGAGCCCAGAACAAAAGAAACAAATTTAGGTTTGAAAACAAATCAGTATATATAAAAAAAACTTATAAAAACAAAAACAAAATTAAATAAAGTAATAAAAAAACAAAAAAAAAAACTAATCAAATAACACAAATGGAAAGGGTCAAGCAAAACACAAGAACAAGAAACGCGTCCCTCTCTCATGCTCGCATATCTCCGGCGTCTCCGTCTCTCTCCGGCGCTCACGATCTCACTCTCAGAATCGTCTCTCTCTCACAGTCTCGCGATGGCTTCTCCTATCAAACGGCGGTGGCTTTGGCTTGTGTTAGTGGTGGATTCGCGGAGGGTTTTGGCGGTTCGCGGTTTCGGGTTGGGGCTTGCTCGCGGTTTCGGGTCGTGGGTGGTTTACGGAAGGCGGCGATGGTTATGGTTTTGGCTTCCACAGTGGTGAGCGATGGCGGCTTCGACTGATTTCGGTTGGTGGTTTTGGCTAGTGTTCATATTTCGTCGGTGAGGGAGGGTTTGAAATCAGTTTCTCTGTTCGTTACTTCTTGCGGTGAAGATGAGACAGTTTGAGTTGATATCTTTGGATTGTTCAATCTTGTAACTCTCTTGGATGAAGGAGGTGTTTTGATCTGATACTTATGAGGTGATTCAACCCGAAACTTCTGCGGTGTTGTAGTTTTTGCTCTACTTGGTGACTTGATCAGAACCTTGTTATGTTGTGATTCTGTCCCAAACTTGTCTTGTGCCTTTGTTACTCTATTTCGTGATTCGTCCACAAACAACATGAGGTAGTTTTATCCGAAACTTTGATGCTTTTTTCTGGTTACTCTAGCTGGTGATTCCATCAGATACTTATACGGTGATTTGATCCGAAATTTGTGTGTCGTTATTGACATGACAGGTGAGGGTCGAAGTGGTTGAAAGGGGTTTACGGTTTGAGGCAGCAGTGAATGGTCTTGGCTGTGGCGGTTTGGTCAGTAGTTTGAAGTTATGCGGGACAGTGGGTCGGTTCTCACTCACAACTTGGGGTCTCTCAATCCCATCTCAGGTTTGGCTCTGTTTTCGTCTCACAAATCACTTCGTCTCTCTCAAATCTCACTTGTGATTGAAGCTTTTCGGATCTGGTTTTTGTTTGTGGGTATGGTAGTGAATATGTGATGGGCTGTTTCAGGTTGGTTCGGACGCGGTGATGACGGTGATGGGTGTTTCAGGATTGAAGGTAACGAAAAGTCAACGGCAAATCATATTTATTGGTGCTGGCTGTGTTTTCTTTGGTTTGTTTTGAAGAGGAGCAAAGAAGTTTAAGGTGAGTATCCAGTTTCTTGTATTTGTGATTAGGGATGGTAGTGATGGCTCTGGTTTCTGTTTGGGTTGGCTAATTTTGTGTTCTGATGTTTGACAGTGGGTGTGAATGAAGGCGATTGCGAGTTGGTTGTGGTGGCGGTTATTTTTGTGAGGATGGCGCGTATTGATGCTTATTGTGGATGATTAGATGAGTTTGTGTTTGCTGTGAGGTTGGAGTGTGTCACTGATCGCAGGTGGTTCGCGGTTTAAGGCTGAAACACGGTGGGTTGAGGTGATGAACTCTTATGCGGCTTGTTTTGAATTTGTGAATCTGTTTTTGGTTTATGTTGGATTCTGAGTGTTCTTGGATGGTTAGCTGGACTTGTGATGTTTGGGATTATAGTTTTGTTTTTGGATTTGTTTTCACCGTTTGAGCGTGAGTTTGTGATTGTTTGTTTTTTGTTTCCAGGTGGCCTTGGTGAAGATTTGTGTGAGGAGGTGAAAGGGTAATGATTTGGTTACGGCGGAACAGATTTGGTTTGTGGGAATAATAAAAAAAAATGCAGGATTTTGTTTCTATTTCGTATTTTGTTTTCACAACTTCCGCTTCTCAATCACTCATCTCCTTTTGTTTTGATTTGGTTTTTCAGGTTTATGTGAGTTTGTGAAAGAAAGAGGTTTGGAGGTTCTGTTGTTGAAGGTGAAAGGTGAAGGTGTGGTGAGATGAACGGCGCGGCTGGGTGGATGGAAGGTGAGTTGGTCGCGGTTATTAATGGTGAAGGGTTTGGCCGGAATGGTGGTTTGATGTATGACTTCGGATTGGCTGAGGTGAGATTGGGTTTCGGTAGTGATTTTTTTGTTGTGCACTGTGTTCTTACTTCTGTTTTTTTCTCATACACTTGGTTCAAAACTTGGTGTTTCCTTTTTTAGATTTTGGTGGAAGCTTTGGGTTTGAAGGCTATGGTTATGGCTGCTGTTTTGTGATTAAGGTTTCAATGGTGACCAGTTGGCTGAAAGTGGTGATTTTGTGAGGGTATGTGATGATGCAGAGTGGTTTATTTTTTGTTGTGAACTTTTTTGAGTCATATGTTTTTTTGAAGTTTCTTAATATGAAGCTTGTTTTTGTATATACAGATTTGAATGAAGTAAAAAAACATTATCTATGAACAAAAGCTAAAAAGGTGAAGGGAAGGAGGACCGTACCGACCCGAATGTTATCGGGGTGAAGAATCCTCAAGGTGAGCTTTATATCCTTCTGAACTTCCTTATTTTCTCCCTTTCTTCCTCTTCTTTTTTTTATGGTTTTTTGAACTGAAGTTGGGGCTGAACTTGATGTTTTGGTGCTGTTTGTGTGGTAAAATGTTTGGTTTATTTTTTGTGTTTGAGAGCTGTATTGGCACTATGTTTGTGTGATTTTTTGGGGTTATTTTGTGGCTTAGTTGAGACTGTTTGTAGTGTGTTTTGTGATGCTGAATTTTTTGGTTTTGAATGCTGTTTTGATAGTGTTTTGGAGGGCTATTTAGAACTGTTTGTAAGTGTTTGAGGCTGATTTTTGTATGTTGAATTTGTATGTTTTGTGGCTGCTAACTTGGTGTATGAAGACTGATATATGGGACTGGTTTTTGTGTGTTTAGTTGAGACTGTTTGTAGTATGTTTTGTGAATGTAACAGTAGTCTTATATGGCTTGGTTCATCTATATTTTTAATTTGAAATTCTGTACTGGTTACTTGTAGGTGAAGGGTTGGAGGCAAGGGGACAAAATCTGAGTTTTTGTGGAGGAAGTGGAGCAGGAAATGCAGGTTGTTGGTGGCTGCATGCTGAATTTTTTTGGGACTGCTTTGTGTTGCTGCATCTTTTTGTATTTTTGTGTTGCTATTTTTTGTACACTTTCTTTTTTTTTATATGTAATTGTAACTAAACAACATTATGGAATAAATTTAATTATTTACACTAAAGCTTGGTTTATACTTGGCACTTAATATTGGAAATGAGAGTTTTAAATTAGAATCTAAATATAATACTTAAGTTAGAAATGAATTAAAAAAGAATTAAACTTAAAAATTAAAAATAACTTATAAACTTAAATAAATAAACTTGGAACTAAAATGAAAAATAATAAAAAAAGAAATTGGAATTAAATTAAAAATGAAATCTTAAAAGAAAAGTAAATTAAAAATAAATTAGAAATTGAAATTAAATTAGAATAAACTAAAAAAATAAATTGGAAATTGAAATTAAATTAGAAATAGAAACTTGAAAATGAGTTGAAAAAGATAAAAAAATAAAATTGGAGATTAAGAATAAATTAAAAATGGAGATTAGAAAAAAAATGAATTAAGGATAAAAGTTAAAATTACATTAGGAAATAAAAACTTGAAAAATTGAAAATAGAAATAAAATTACATTTGAAAACTTAAAAATTAGGAATAAGATTATATTATTTCTTAATCAAAACTTTGAGAATAAAAATAAGAATTGAGTTTTAAAAGTTAGAAATTAATTAAAAGTTGGAAATGAGGAATAGAAATTAGATTTAGGATGGAAGCTTAGAAGTGAAAAGAAATAAGAATTAAAAAATATAAGTAACTAGAAAATGAGAAGAAAGTAACAGAACATAAATCGGGAAAAAAAACCCTGCTAAATGCGATAAATGTATGATTATGATATGAGCGATTAGGGGTAAAATTTGGGGTGTGACAACATTATTAATACAATATTTATTATATTTTAACCAATCATTGTCTTAATTTGAGAGACAAAACCTTATTTTTAATACGATTTCTTTTTTTCCTCTACTTTTATATAATTATTTAATACAATTAAATTTATATGATAATTGTTATTTCACAATTAAGTAAATCGTTTTAAATTTTGAATTTGTATCTAAATATATTAATATCACATCAAATAATTTTTTTTATTTCACGGGTCATTATCGCATCAAAAACTTTTTTTTGTCTTTCTTCATCTCACGAGTTTTTTTATTTCTTTTTTATTTCACGGGTCACTATAAACACAATACATATTTTATTTAAATCAATAATTACCTTAATTTAAAAGATAAAATCCTTATTTTCAAATATTAAATATTCTTTTATTATATTTCACGAGTTCGTTTTTTTCTTTGTATTTTAATACAATTGAATTTATATAATCATTGTTTATTTTAAACTTAATAGCTAATTTTAAATTTCAATATGTATACAAAACATTTTATAGTACTAAGTTTAAATATACATTTGAATATATTTTATACCGTATCAAATAATTTTACCCGTGAGAAGAGAATTCACGCAAGTAGTCCGTAAGAGAATTCTAGAAGAAATGTTTTGATTTTGTTGTTTCTGAAACATTCTCATGCTAAGACTTGTTCATCATGATAGATATCCCACACCTCACCCAGAGATGGGATGCATGCAAATACCCCATGGCAAAGTCTCCTGGAATATGAGAAAAATCGATATTTATTAAGTGTTTTTTAGTTATTTTGAGATGAGAAAGAAGATTCAAATCGAGAAAGGAAAAACACTAAGGGAAACTAAGACTCACCCTAAGTTGTTTATTCAATAGAGATCCTATAGTTAGTGTGGCTTTCTAATCCTAAAAAGAAAAGAAAGCAAGTTCTAACTCACTTCAAGGATTGAAGATGAGATTAGACCACAAAGGGAGTGCGAAAAGTGAAATGTCGAAGAAACACAAAATGCTTATCGCAAACACAAGTTGAACTTTAAAAGGGTAAGGAAGAAGGTGTATGTGGGATACCCTCTCACACACATGACTTACCATAACCCCTAGAAAATAAAGGTTAGTTGAAATTAATCCAAAATGATTAAAGGAAAGAGGTAATTAAGTATCAAACATGTCCTAGCATGATTATGACCTAAACTAAACTCAATCCTAGGCCTAAGGATTCCTAAAAGCAAAATAAAACAAAAAGTCAACAGCTACAACAACGCTTCAGCACACAATCAGCTACCAAGTACAACTGACAATGCAAACGGCCTATTACAGCTGCCAAACAACATGAAAATAGGTGTAAAAAGTATCAAAACAGAACAATACAACATACATTTTACAACCTCTGTTTTAAAATGCAGCAGTGAAAACATGGCAGAAATCACATCTTTCTTACAATGCAAATGCATGGATCCTGATGCATGGATGTAACATACAACACTCATCAATGGATGCAACATAGTTAGTATGATTATGAACATGTGAATATGCAAACCTCTTAACCACTTTAATGCATTTTTCATTAAAAAAAAACAAATAATACGCATTTTCAAAAATGAAGCTTCGATGCAAACAAATAATGGAATGAACATATCTTATTGTATTCTAATATGAAATGAACATCAACAATGGAATGCAACAAGCAAATAAACCATAATGGATGCAAAGATGTGAACTATGCAATTTCAAGCAATATGCAACATTTCCGATTATGCGTGCAAACGTCCAAAACAAGCATTGATCGCAAATACAGTACAATACATAATTATAATTCATCATTAACATGCTAACAATGAAGTTCAATCATGGTAATAACATCTACAACATGTTATGAACACCAATTCATCCATTATGCCAAAAACGGAACCAAATGGAATGTGTGTCAGAAGTTGTCGAAACTACATACACCTGCACCTAAACAACTCCTAAAAACTCCCTAAAATCATATACTAAAGATCCACGGTGATTGGAGGGGGAATGGATAACAAAAATTCAAGAAAAAACAAGAAGTTTTCATTCTGGTTAAGTGATAACCGGTTACTACCTATGAGGTAACCGGTTACCAGTTCAAAAAACTGGATTTTCTGCAAAATTAACACAGGTAACCGGTTACTACATATGTGGTAATCGGTTACTCTGAGACCAGAATAAAAAATTTCAGCATTTTCTTTTAAAAATCAGTACCAACTTATTCAAATAAGCCCTAACCTAATACCTATCAATTAAGCACGAAAATTACACCTAAATGCAGCAACCTAGCACCAATTGGAACCACAAACACATCAAGATTCTAACTTCTAATGATCAAATCAATTAAAGTCACAAATTAAGAAAGATGAAGAGGAGTACGTTAAAAACGAAGGCGATTATAAGATTCACCAACCTACAAAGTGGAGGTTTGCTTTGGAAATTGTTGCAATGTTGAATCGATACGCGATAGAAGAGAAAACCGGAGATCTGAAGCTTCTTCCCGCGAATGCGCAAAATAAATGTGGCGATGAAAATCTTCGAAAAGCACTTCCAAAAGGTGAAATAAACACCAACTCGGTAGCAACTTCTTCGATAATCCGTAAAACCGGTGCAAATGGTGGAGACTTAGCTTCTAATTCTTCAAGTTTCAATGCAAAACTTGAAGAATTATGGAAGATGAAGCTTTGAGTGAAATTGGGAAAATGAGAGAAAAATGAGAGAGATTGAAAAAATGTGAAAATGGTGAATTTTTGAAGTGTGGAGGGAAAAATGATTATATAGGTGTTAGGTTTGGAACTTGGTTTATGTTAGAAATGAGGTTTGGGTATTAGGTTTGGGACCTAGGCTAGGAGTTAGTTAAAGTTGGTTGGGAATATTTCTAGAATATTCCAATGGCATATTATTAGAATATTCCCTTGGCATATTCTTGGAATATTTCTTTGGAAGGTGGTAGAAGATTCTAGAAATTGGTCAAAGTGCAAGACAATGTGAAATGGAAGAGTAATGAAGGCTATCCACACTAAAATTTGATTTTTTTCTTCAGATTTGCACGTGATAACCGATTACTACCCATGAGGTAACTGGTTACCAGTTCAAAAAACCAGTTTTTCTTCCCAAATTTCAACAGGTAACCGGTTAATACCTATGAGGTAACCGGTTACTACCTATGAGGTAACCGGTTACTTCAACCAAAATTTGAAATTTTCCTTTTTGTGGAAAATTATGGATACCCAGTCTCGGTCATGCGTTCTGAGATTATTTTTCTTCCGAGACCTGATAAATGATATTATGCTTTAATAACCCTTGATCACATGCCCTGCACCTTGACCAATGATGCATGCTCTATTATTTATTTTTTATTATTTTATACAATATGGAAGAATATGCTAAATGACACGGGACCGAAGCATAAGCTACTTGAAATTGGTGATAAATAAGAGAGCAAATTTTGGGGTGTTACATTTGCGATCTAAACTTATTGAAATGTTGATTACATCAAGGACATATGAATTTGGAAGTCATTTTTCAAGCTTGACTTTGGTCAACTAAAGTCAACTATGGAAGGTTGACTTTTTGTTGATCATTTTCTTTTGAGATCTTGCATGGTTAGTTGATGGGTTATTTGCTTTTTTGGGTTCTCAAGACATAGCACAGCAAATTCAAAGTTCAAGTCAAGATTCAAATATTCAAATATTTTAATTTGGAGGGAAATAACTTAATCTTGATAATCAAATTACAAGTGGCAATTCAAAGGACAAGAATCTCATTACAAATTCCAAAATTTCATCACAAATTCCAAATTTACAAATTACATAAAAAAAATTCCATTTTTTGACCTAAGATTGACTTTTGGTCAAACAGTTGTCCAAAGTCAAACTAACTCCTAATCCTACTTTTCTCATCATCCTCAAGATCTTTCATTATGTGCCTCCAAGTCTTCAAGGTTTCCAAACTTTTTTCATGTGCAAGATGATACGCCAAGCCAACTTTTGTTCACTCCATCCTATGCATATTAGCCATGCAGCAAGGAAAACTATCAGCACATTCACATACTCAATTATGTCATAGTATGATGCACAACCTTAACCTACATTGCATGTACATACCAAGTCTAGTCATAATCATTCAATATACAAATCGAACACATGCACAACAAAACTCAGTAGGGATACCTAGCAACATACTATGTACCACTCAAGCATCCAAGTTAACACATGGGAACCCTATCCAAACTTTATCCAAACAATGGCTATCACAAAAGCACACTTTCATAACAATCCACAACAGTTACCAATACTAACTATCATTAACATCAACAATAACAAGCTTACTAACACAAGTTTATCAATTGCAATTTCACTAACAATTCTGACAAACACTAACATAGCAGCTCCAAAACTCTAACTATCTAACAGTCCAACATCACCAATTTGATCACATTTTAACATCTTTTTTTTAACACATCCTAACAGATTTCAAAACACTAACAACCTACCTTACTAACATGCCACTAACTAACTTTACTGATAAATTGTAACTAACTAACTATTAACTATCTTAACTTTTTCTAACTGTCAATCCAAATTTAACTAACATTAACCAACCATTCCAAAAATCAGCAAGAGGTCACTAACAATTCAATTCACACAGTATAACATAATCAAACTAATTACCAATTCCTAAGCAACTTTTACTAATTCACTTCAACTAACATTTTTCCTTAAACAAATTTCATAACAGTTCATATTAACCTCCTAACTAGTATCTTATTACACAAATTCTATAACAGTTTAAGAAAGTCACAATAACAGTTCAAGCAATTCACAAGCACGGTCCTCACAATTCATTGTCACCACTAACTCTTACTAACATTAACTAACATAACTAACATTTAACACACTAGCATAATCTCTAACTCACTATCACAATTAACATAACTAATTTCCCTTAACTGTCACTAACAGTCAATTAACATCAATTAACATTTCCCATTTCCCCTAACTAACTCAATTCACTAAAGTTCAGCTAAACTATCACATTCAACAAACTTCTAACACAACTAACGGCTAAACTTCAAACTAACAGTGCTAACTAACCTAACTACTTTTCTCATGAATTGAGCTAACACTAACAACTGACCAAACTCTTAACCAATTTTCCCTTACAATCTCCTCCCACTTCAATCTCTATATACGATACAATTGGCTTCAATCTCAAGGGAGAACTCACACTGCAAATCCACTCTGAAACCACTCTCCCTCACCAATACTCAAAGCTCAAAAATCTGTTATTGTTGAGCAAACTTCACATTGAAGTTTTCTTCAATTGAGCTAAAGCCCCTACTCTCATCACTATCCGTTCTACTTTCCTAATTAGCAACAACAACCCAACAAATTTCAACACTGCTTACGGACTACTTGGAGAAGAAGAAGAAGAAGGAGGAGGAGAAATTACAACAAGAAATTGGAAGCATACCTGGGTATAACATCTCAGAAATAGGAGAACGACGGAAGTCTTTTGGTGGTGATTATTAGGGATTTTGGGTTGCTCCACCGCCTCCGGGGCGACGAAGCAAGTTCCGACCAAGCAAAGCCCAAGGAGATATTGCTACATTGCACTCCCTAGATTGCTTCTTCACCCCTTGTTTCTGAACTCTAACAATAACAACTACCGGCCTTCAACATGCTAGGCCCAGCGCCCTTGCTGGCCAGACATCCCTTTCACCATACACTCCCCAGAAAGAGTGTATATTGTTTATTTAATTTTTATTATTATTGTTCTCCTTTTCTTTTAATATTTTTGCCACACATTAGAAATACAAAAAATACTTTTTTTAATAGTCATTAAGATTATCATAATCCATGTCATTAATTTTTTATTAAAGTAGGGTAATTAGGGTAGTTTTTATGGAACTTAATTGTTAATTTTTAACTAGTGATATGATTCATTAGAGCTTAGGTTTTATACATGTCAATTCAATTCCTAGATGCCTTTGATTTTTATTCATATTTTCATGTGCTTATGGCATGATTCTTTGCATGATCCTTTATTGATTTTTATTCATATTTTCATGTGCTTATGGCATGATTCTTTGCATGATCCTTTATTGGTAGATTAGTTGATAAATTTCAATTTGATCAATTAATTACAACCTTTTGTGAAATATACCTTGTTGTATGACTTTTAAGACAATTGCATGCTCCCCTTAAGGATACTTATTTATTCAAGGGATCATAAGTCCCTTGACCACTCGATCGAGTTAAATTGTTACACTTGCAATATATTTGATACATCAAGACTAACTCAAGTCAAACTTCACATTCAAGACTCTGAACATAGAAGGACATCAATAATTGATCATTGCTAAGCTTCATCCATTCAAGCGCATTCCCTTGATGTAGTATTTATCCCTTACTATGATCTCTGCTATGGATGTCGCTGGCCTTTGGAAGATGGACTCATTGAAATGTCCAACCCTTAGACCATTTTGGAATGCTCCTACGAACATTTCTTAGTTTAGATGTATAACTTTGATGGTTTCTTCATTAAAGTGAGAGATATATTCCCTCAGTAACGTAGAGAACCCCTAGAGGACATTTTAAAGGCTTGTGGTTGCCACATTCTGAGTCTTGCTTGCAGATACCTAATAGGTTAATTTCTTCATCGGATCCTGGTAGCTGGTGACTATATGTTCATGTACCATCTTAGTGTGGCTTCCTTAAAGATGCTAGTGAGTAACTTGTACTTTAAGGAGTCGTTAGCGCTAATGATATCCATCTGAGTGTTAATGGAGGCGACATGATCCTTTAGGTCGCCTCTTCCATCGAACTTTGTTAGTGACGAGGGTTTGTTGTTTTCTAGGATGGGGGCACTCCAAATTTAATTAGAGAAATGATATGGGTTCTAAATTTCTCGGTGACAATGACGATTTTGGATGTTAACAACATTATCCTCCATAGTTTGGTTGTGGTGGCGTGACTCTTTCACAGCAGATTGCATTTAAACTATGGCATGTTGTTCATTATGTGAGCTTATATCGGATGAGGTGGTGCCTCATGTTTGTACCATCTTAAGGATGGAGGTTGACGAAGTTTCTGATGTGAATATGGGTGTGGTCTAGGTTATATTTACTTAGGCCCCGTGGTGGGTGCCAATTATACTTGTTAAAAGTATAATAGAAGAGAATGCGAACATGGTCTTGTGATGAATAATAAATATCATGTGCTTTCTCTCTTGAAATTTTGTTTGTATTTAATCTTGGAGGCTTGGGGATATTTATAGAGACCCCTATGCTTAGTTGAGGTCAGATCCAATAACTCCATCATGGGGAGCATGGGATAGAAAAATATATTTCTTCCTAGATCACATGGAGATAGTTTTATGACTTCCCTGATATTTGGACAAACAAGGAAGAACATGGGCTGAGTCTCCTTGATCGTGGGTAGGAGACTCAAATCACGTAAGGCAATTAGCTACCATCGTTTATGAAACCATGCCACTTTGGGTTCCCTTACCTTCTTTGGGCGACTAACCCTCTTTTTTCCGTTCCTATCCCAACTTTAACCAAAATCATACTTTGTCACATGCCCTTCCTTATTCAGACAAAATTAAATTATTCTAGTCCACAGTGCCTAAAGCCTGAGGCCTTGGAAAGGTTGACATGATTAAATTCTGGTGTATTGGCATCAAGATGTTTCATAAATTTTCTTCAGAGACGTATGGAACGAGTCCCTCAAGCATCACTTGGGGTTAATCCATTAAGCAAAGTGTGGGTGAGGTCCTCAAGTGTATTGGGAGTCTTCAATCACAAGGCAATTCGCTTTGTCAAAGCAACCTTCCAAATACACAGAGTCCCCATTCAATAATACAAAGATTTTATGGCAAGTAAATAAGAAATTATTTTACAAAAATAAAATTACACGTCGCAGCCTCCTAGAAATTAGGAGTCTCTATTAACAATGATACTTCTTCGACAAAGCAACATAAATCATGCCCGTAGGTACCCACCCACCTGAACTCATCTCAAATTTGACAAGGAAAACTCACTTCGACTGAGTTTGAATTCAGGTTTGGGTTTTCTCCGATTATAAAATATGGAGACAGGTTGGATAATGGAGACACTAGTACTCACCCTGAACCCGTCCCATTTATTTTATCATGCATTTTATTATTTTTGTTTTAATAATTTAGAATAGTAAATATCTAATTAATGTTCTTACATTTTTGTTTTTTATAATATAATTTGATTTTGGAAAAATAGATATTTTTATTTACAGAATTAGTTTCAGTAAAAAAATAGATGTGGTGTGACGGAGATATCCGAATCACTCAAATCATTTTGGAATGATTATTCTGGTTTTTTTATTGGCGGAATGTTTGGACCGTGTTGTTGTCTTGTGCTCGCGCCACTTTAGTGTGTTGACATTGAATTGCCGCTTTATAATATAGTTTTGCTACGATTTACATGCTTTTATTAGTTACCTTTGATATTCCTCCAATCTTCATGTTCAATTCCCCTCGTTTCTTGTTCATCATAATTTTCACAGTAAAACATTATAAAATTTGTCTACTTAAGATGCTTTCCACGTAGTTTGATCTTTACCACAATTCTTCATATTCTTTATGCCGGTTTTATAGATTTTTTGTATTATCCCCAACCACATTCATCAAACTAACTATTAATAGCATTTCAAACTTTGTAAGGTATAAGCTCATAAATAGAAACTAAAACATTGTTTAGGAAAAATTATCTCTTATGGTCATAAATATTTCCTTTATTAAGGAAATCCATGTGGTTGGTAACCATGAAACTTATGCTTTTCTCAAGTCCTATATAATGGCTTATGATCTAAACTATAACAACATTCAATCTATTCTATTACTATTTCATTTTACCTAACAACAAAAAATGGCTTTCAAGGCAACGGTAAAAATAATTCTATTTTTCAATATTAATTTTCAAAAGTTTGTTACGACTTTAATATCGTAATATGATTTATGCATACATGCAGAAAAATTTGCGATTCATGGTGACTCAATTGGGAGGAGCTGGAACACGTTCATTTACTACCTCCACAATTCCAAAAATGAAACCTATGTCCACTACCTTAGATGCTGCACATAATACCCATTCAACTTCTAGGTACGCAATATAAAACCTAAATTGTCCGCAACAAATCACATCGTCGGCAAAAAGATTTTGACCGTCTATAATTAGACGGTCAAGTTTCTTTGACTGGCCGCGTGCAATCACACGTCAGAAAGATCTTGACTGTCTGATCTATGACTGGGTGATTGCATACGGTCGGTGACGATCCATGCAATATCACATGCGTCGATATTTAATTTCTAGCTGCATTATTTGTGTAGGTTGGGCACATTGAAGGCAGAGTTAACACCAGTGTACATTGTGTGTGGAATGGTGGGTGTGGCTTTGATATGTGCATCACACACTGCCTATCAACAATTGGCACGTTCTCCAACTGTTCATGTGAACAAGAAAAGAAGAGAATCATTGCCTGAAGTTTTTGATCCTGATAGAACTATCAACTCTGCTGATAAATTCATCAATGGCTCATTCTTTAGGAAAATGACTAATATTCAAGACAGCAAACCTACTGTTCATGATCCTGTCCACCCTAATCCTTTCACCCGGTAATTAACTTCACACTTTCTCTATAATCATTGATTTTGAGTCCATTATTTATTGATATGGATGTGGTTTATTTGTTGCAGTGCTCGAACCGCCGAGACATTGAAGTCGGTCGGCGTGGAGTCGGGCAGGCATTGATTTGCTGACTCTGTTAACAAAGAAAATGGTGGTCAATATATGTTTATATGAAGATTGCTTCCATTTTTCATTTTTGGTTTATGAAAATGGATGATGTGAAGGTGTTATGTTAGTGTGTATAATTTGTATTTTGGTTTGTGTTAATTCTACGTAATGTTTGTAAATAAATGATGTTGCATTAGGCAACTCTTTATATTGTACAGTATATAATAAATAACTTAAAATAATGCCACCACAAAGCTATTGCTCTTTTTTTTATACTCTGTTTCATAAAAAAAAATATTATTTAAACTATTTGTCGTTCTAAAAAAATAATTAAATGGATTAATTTTAATAATAAAATCAGTATTATTTATTAAAATACCTTTATTAGTTGTAGTTGGTGAAGTAGTTATACATAGTGAAAATTAATTTGTGGTGGGTATCAACAAATGGCAGTTTGTATAATTAGAGGTTGAGCCTTTAAATAGCCGAATGGAATAACGGTCAATTGAGTATAATGTCCTAACAAATTTCATTCAACTCTAACTAATAGATAACTAATTTCATTCATCTCTAACAGAATGAACAAAGAGTAATAGAAAGATTAAAAGGCTAATAAATATAAAATACTCATAGTTTTATACCCTCCCTGAAACTGGAACAGTAATGGATTTGGTAACTATAGGTTGCTAAAAGGTCATATATGCAAATACTTAGTGGATAGGTCAACAATTTAGTTAGGGAAGTCAATAGGCATAAGGTGAATGGTTTTATTCAAAAAATATATATATATTGATTTTAAAGAAATTTTCTCACATGTGGTGAAGAGACATTAATTCAAGTTGTTTTAGGATTAACTGTTAGCCTGAATCTAGAGGTTGAATAATTTGATATAAAGACAGATTTTCTTCAAGATGATTTGAAGGAAGAGTTTTACTTCGAAGTCAAAGATAAAGAAACCTTTTTTTTAGATTAAAATAAAGTTTGTATGGTCTCAAGAAAGTTCCACGAAATTATAAAAAGTTTGATTGTTTCATGATAAAATGGTTATGGCCAAAAATGAAATTGTTCTGGACTGACCTAACAGGTGCTCTACGTCCAATTGATGCCCAATTCAGTTTACCTCTAGGCATGAGCCCAACAAGAGATTCGTGACCTCATGATCGGTGGGAAATAGAGCTGTTAGAATATAGTTGTTGGGGAACTTCTCCCACATGCGCTCTAACGTCTTTCACACGACCAACTGCCTTCCGAAACTACTGGAAGCAGTTACACCCAATCAAGGGTCATGCGCCCGCGATCCACAACCAGATGCCCTTATAAATACCCTCTATCTTTGGAGGGTCGGGTATTCAATTCTAATCATTCACATTCTTTCTTAACGCTTTAGTCTGCTTCACCTTGAAACTTACTTGGGCGTCAGAGTGTCTTACAGGTACACCACCCATTCTCCTACAAGCTTCGTTGCAGTCCCAACTGAAGACCACGAGGACCTGTCTGGATTATCTCTGAACAGAAATAGTTATGGTAAAATTATTGTTGATCATTGTTTGTTTGTGAATAAAATCTCTAATTTTATTATTCTTTTATTATATGTTGATGATATGTTGATCGTTGATGTGAGACATTGAATCAAACTCTAGTATGATCGAATGTAAATTCTTGGTTTGACAGTTTGACAGAGGTTTAACATGCAGTCGAAGGTCGTTCACATGTTGTTGTCGAATTAGTGTATGTTGTAGTAGAAGTAGGGTCAAACATGTTATTGTCAGAAATGCTAGGTTTGTTAGCATGTCGAATTGAGTCGGTTTGTTATGTTCAATTGTTTAAATTAACTTGTACCCTAAGTTAGCTTGTAATGAGTCATTATTAAAAAGTCCATTAGTTTAGTATGTTAGGTTTTATTATAAATAACATACTAGTTTATCATAATAAGCGTGACAAAACCTAATTAGTGTGAGAGGGTTATTTGTTATTCTTGAGTACTTATAATCTGATTCAAAGAGAAAGTAAAGAATAACAATTATAACCCATCATTGTTGTTCTTCTTCTTTTACCATTTTCTACCCTTGTGTGTTTCTTGATCATAACGAAACAGTTTATATTTTGTTTCCAAGGTATCAGATTTAACAACAAATTGGTGCGGTGAGCGTGGAGGAAAATGTCTTCAACAAAGTATGAGATTGAAAAGTTTACCAAAGTGAACGATTTTGGTTTGTGGCGCTTGAAGATAAAAGCCCCATTGGTTCATCAGGGTTGTTTGGAAGTGTTGAAAGGAGTGGCAACCATGAACGTTGAGTTAATGGAAACTGAAAAGACGACCATGATAGAGAAAGTCACTATGCCAAAATTCGTTTTCGAAAGCACTATAAAGACAACACTTTTATCACAAAGCGATTCTATAAGTTTTGGAGAAAAAAATCGTTAAAAAAAGCACTACTAAAGGCTACCTTTAGAAAGCGCTTTCTAAAAGAGATGCTAAAGGCCGTACATAGGCCACACCTTAGAAATCGCTTTTACAAAAGCACTGTTAAAGGATAATCTTAGAAAGCGTTTTTAAAAAAGAGCTACTAAAGTTCTTAAATTGGCCCCACATTTGAAAGCGCTGCTATATGCCAATGAAAAGAAAGTGTTTTCTAAGGCAAAGCACAACTAAAGCTAGCACTTAAGAAAGCGCTTTCAAAAAGCATTGCCTTAGGTCATTTCTTAATTATTTTTTTTAAAAAAAATAAATTTTCAGAAACCCTTATAATTTGTTTCTAACCATTTTCACTTGCGACTTCTCCCTCCTTCTCTCTCGCGTCTTCTCCGACCACCATTTTGTTCTCTGTTCTGCATATTCCTTTTTCTTGTCAATGTTTTGTTCTCCATCACCGTTCTGTCCTCCGACTGCCATTTGTTCTCCGTTTCGTGAAATAGAAGAAAAGAACAAGATGTAGAAAAAGTAGAAGAAGAGGAAAACGGAGTAGAATAAGAGGTACGCAACTTTTTTCCTTCTATATTTTCGGAATGTGCTTCTGTTGTTGTTGAATGTTGCTTCTATTGGTTCTGTTATTGTTGAATGTTTCTATGAATAATGTTGTTGTATTAAGTCTATTTATTAGGATAGTTGTTGGGTTTAGTTTTCTTTTTGAATGTGCTTCTATTGTTGTTGAATGTTGGGCTTAAAAAATACATTTATGATAGAATGTTGTTGTTGAATATCAAGAGAAAGAAAACTAAATCGTCTCGCGGGTTCTTACTGCATTCTAGCAATTTACTCTATGATTTATACATATTATTTTTTCAATTTACAAATGGAACCTGATATTTGAAAGAATGTTGTTGTTGTTGTTGTTGAATCCTTCCACAAATTTTCTTAAATTGTTGTTGAACAGTGTCGGTAGGAGTCATAAATTAGAGGAGGAATTAAGCAAAAATAGGTTGTGATATAATTTTTGTTAGACTTTATGTGATTTTGTTAATGCTTTGTGATATAATGTTTTGTTAGAATTTATATGGTTTTGTTAACACTTGATGAAATAATCTTGTTGAATTTTCACCACATATTGTATAGAATGTTTATAGAACTTTATTAAATTTTCATGATCAATAATTGGTGGGTTCCTTATGCCTATCAAATACCTTTGAATATTGTCTTGTTATTTACACCGTCAGTTAATAACTTATTGAATTTTCTATATTTAGGGGTTACTTGTGAAAAGTGAAAGTTTGATTGTTTCCAAGAATCTTACACTGTGTGGGACCAGAAGCTGTTGACTTGCCTACAAGTAAATAATTTTTTTTTTGTTTAGCTTAATTAGTAAAACCATGGATAAGACATTGATGTATTCAAGTTGATGGTCGAAAGAGTACGAGAATATGGTATCATAATTGGTTAAGTTTGTTGTTGCGTATACCAAAGACCCTAGTCGAATGACATGTCTTTGCTTGGGTAGCTGTTATAGAATCAGGTTG
Organism: Lathyrus aphaca; assembly: GCA_963966055.1. Lineage (NCBI taxonomy): Eukaryota > Viridiplantae > Streptophyta > Magnoliopsida > Fabales > Fabaceae > Lathyrus > Lathyrus aphaca. The sequence continues at coordinate 567,409,155 of OZ014523.1, forward strand.
ACACGGTTCAGTTGACATCGCATTTAAAGAGGCATGGAATTGATCGAATTTATACATGTTGGAATTTTCATGGTGAGAAAAGTAACGGGAATGTTGAACCATGGGATAATACGACTTATGCTTCAAACGACAATGGCACAGATACAAACAATTATGATCGAATCGAAGAGATTGCTGAAGCACTTGAAGAAGATCTTAAGGGTTGTCTTAAAATATTTGAGAAGTTGGTAAGGGATGCAGAGAACCGTTGTATAATTATTGCACTGAATTCACAAGATTGTCTGCGGTATTAAATTTGTACAACTTAAAGGTGGGCAATGGATGGTTGGATAATAGTTTCACAGAGTTATTAGCCCTTATGAAAGATATGCTTCCAGAGGATAATGTTATTCTCAATTGAAAATATGAGGCGAAAAAGATGTTGTTCTCTATTGGCATGAGTTGTGATAAGATACATGTTTGTCCAAACAATTGCGTTTTTTTCCGAAATGAATATGCATCGTTAAATGAGTGTCCTAAATGTGGTGTCTCTCGATATAAGAAAACGTTGTCTCCAACAAAAGTCTTGTGATATTTTCCTATAATTCTGAGATTTAGACGCATGTTTCATAGTGAAACCGATGCAAGACACTTGACTTGGCATGCAGATGAAAGAATTATAGATGGAAAGTTGCGACATCCGGAAGATTCACCACAGTGGACGATAACTGATAATGATTATCCTGGATTTGGAGAAGAATCAAGAAACCTTCGTTTGACTTTGTCTACTGATGGAATGAACCCACTCAGTCCTCAAAGTATCTCACATAGCACATGGCCTGTGATTATTATGATTTATAACCTACCTCCATGGCTATGTATGAAGTGTAAGTACATGATGTTATATATGTTAATTTTTGGGTCTAAACAACCAGGGAATGACATAGACGTATACTTGACACCCTTAATCGAAGATTTAAAGATTTTTTGGGAGAACGGTGTGGAGGTTTATGATGGATATAAGAAAGAAAGTTTCAACTTGAGGGATGTTGTTTGGCACAATTAATGATTTTCTAGCATACGGAAATCTATCAGGGTATAACATACGAAAATACAAGGATATTCGTAGTGGAATCGAAAGTGCGACGAAAAAATGTGGATGTTCATTTAAGATCAGGTCGACTCCGCCGAAAGATGGATCTGGATGGAAGATTGATGTAAAATGCGGGGTTCATAACCATGATTTACCTGATAGGTTAGAAGGTCACTCATTTGTTGGTAGGTTGAGAGCGGATCAGAAGCAACATGTTGTTGATTTAACAAAGAGAAAGGTTACACCTAGAAATATATTGCATTCCTTGCACGAGCAAGATCCAGATTGTGTCACTCGGATCACGCAAATATATAAGCAGAAGAGTATGATTGAAAAAGAGATAAGATGTCCTAGAAGTGAGATACAACATTTGTTTAAGCTTATTGAGGCTGCAGGTTATGTTTATTGGAGTAGAAAAAGAGACGACTCTGAAGTTATTAAAAATATATTTTAGGCACATCCAGATTCAGTTAAGTTGTTAAATATTTTTCCTATTGTGTTAGTTATGGATAGCACTTACAAGACAAACAAATACAGGCAACCTTTGTTTGAAATTGTTGGCATGACATCAACCGAGTTGACTTTTGCTGTCGCATTTGCGTATATTGAGTCTGAGCAGACTGGGACTTTTTGTTGGGTGTTAGATAAGCTTAAACAATTGTTTATGAAGAAAGATTTGTTTCCACAAGTGATGATGACAGATAGAGATCTTGCTTTGATGAAAGCCGTTGAGACTGTGTTTCCAAGAACAAATAATTTGCTATGTCAGTTTCACACTAACAAAAATGTTGGTGCAAAAAGGAAACTATTAGTGGCTCGTGATATGCAAGAGTCAATTGGAAAATTATGAACGGATATTGTATGGGCTAGTGATGAGGTTGAGTATGCTCAACATTTAAAAGAACTTGAGTAGGCGTGTGTTGATTGTCCTAAATTTTTTGAGTACGTGAACGACACATGGTTGACACCACATAGACAAAGATTTGTTTGCGCATGGATTAATCGAGTCCTACATATGGGTAACACGACGACTAATCGATATGTTTTATTTTAGATCCTAAAATATAATTTTTGTGAATTTTGTATTTTTCTTACTTAGTTTAAATATGTATATTATAGGGTTGAGTCTGCTCATTGGAAGTTAAAGCAGATGTTGGGTAACAGTATTGGTGACATGGTCAAATGTTGGGAGCCCATGAATGACAACTTAAAGATACAAATTAGCAACATTCGAGCTTCTTTTCAAAAGAATGTGTATGAAGTTGCACATGTGTATTCAAGTCCATTTTACACATATTTACGTACTTCAGTGTCGCGAGCTGCATTGAGGCGCGTTGCATAATAGGGTTTATGAACTTGCATTTCCCACAACGACTTCTTTGTTACCACCACCTGAAAAAATAAAAATAAAAGGTGGAGTCAAGAAAAAAGACAAAAAAACCTGTAGGGTATGATGTTTATAGAGACCCTTCGTATCATGAGTATGTTGATCAAGCATCTCAATCTTCACAACGACAATCTCAACCATCACAAAATTCAAAGAAGAAATCTCAACCATCAGAACCTTTGAAAAAGAAGTTGAAATTATCACAATCTTCACAATCATCTAAACGGTTCATCCTTCAATTTCCTAATCATATTAGGTCATTTATTGATGACGTAGTCAACGTATTGTCAGATGGTAATTGTGGATTTATAGTGATTGCTTCATTGCGGGGTTATGCTGAAGATGGCTGGCCAATGGTTCGTCGGGACTTGGAGTTGGAAATTATACATAATGAAAGATCAGCTTTATATGCCAATTTATTTGTTGATCGGTTAGCTGAAGTGAGTGATTCTTTGAAGATAGAGGGAAGTGGTTCTCAACCACCAAATAAATGGTTGACTTTACCAGACATGGGTTACGTGATTGCGAATAGGTATAATGTGGTACTTGTTTGTTTAGGATTTGAATGCTTGACTTTCTTCCCTATGACAACTACATTTTCACCGAATGTCGCATTTTATTGCATTGGATTTGTAAACTCAAATCATTGGATTCAGGTAAACATTATTATAATTGGATATTTTTAGTAAATGTTTTTAGTAATGTTAAATAATGTTTTGTTTATTTTTGTATACAGGTTAACATGAAAGAAGGATTTTCATTGCCACCAGTGACAACAGATTGGAAGAACTTACGTTATCCAGCAGCAGCATCGTGGATGGTAGGATTTGCAGCACGTCTACAATATTGGCAACAACTCACGCCTATATTACGAACACATTATGAATTATAAACTATGTTATTCATTTTTATTCATGAATTATATTATATGTTTGCAACACTTTATGAATTATAATCTATGGAATATCAATAACATATAACATAAATAACATTGTACATATAAGTTCAAATGTTAAGATATTCAGAAACCAAGTCTAAAAATTATCAATCACATAAACATAACTATAGATCACTATGAACAAGCAATACGTAAAGCTGCAAACAGATCAGCAAAATGTGGATCATCCTCTTCAGCCGCATTCTGTTGAAGATAGCGATGAATCAATGTAGACACACAACCCCAGGCAGGATCAGATGGTCCCGCATTGTACTCAGGAACATATGCAACTCTCGGCTCATTATGGCTAGGTGGTACCAATCGAGGATGCAAAACACGATAATACCACTCAAGATATCCATCATCTGCCTCAAATGGGATAGTCATCAGTGTTGTCGAACGAATCACTTGCCCAACACTTTGGATGCAACTAATCCACTCAACATCAATATCACCAGCCATCGTATAATCAATAGGTGCAGGTGGAATATACTGACGGTATCCAAACTGTCGAAGACACCTGTCAGGCATATACGGAACAATAGTGTCACCCCACCTCAAACAACCCCTATATAGAGAAATCTCATCAAAATGACGATGAACTCTATGATCCTCGAATGACCGCCATATGACATCGGTCAGTGTCAGCTCATCCATAATAGGTCGCAACTTATCCACCTTAAACGCGCCTTGTTTGTATGTCCACCTCATCGCTCGCGGGAGACTAGAATTCTGAGCTGGTATCCAATTCTCTCCTTTTTTTTTCAAGAGTTGGAAAATATTCATGAATCCAACACTGTTTAAAAAAATTATAATATAATAATTAAGTTTAACATAATGAACATAATAAAAAATAATATTAGACTTCAAATAAAAACAACCAATAAATTGAATTTAAACATTTACCTGTAATAGAGTCGGGTAACCACCGAGCTGTTTACAACTGAACATGGACGCATCTCCAAGATACCTATATAAGGTCACCCATGCAACTGTTGCCCAACTATAGTTCGACAACCCATCCAAGTCCCTAAATAGTGTCAGGTATCGTGTCTCAACAAGTGTAAACGACTTATCCGCAAAGATCGTGTAATCCACTAACATCATCAAATAACATCTGGTCGCATATGCCCACGATGAAGCAGCTCGATGCTCTACGAATCGATCATATAACCACTCAATCTTGTAGTACGAACCTCTGCACTCACGAACCTGGTATAGTGCCACTCCTAGGTAGTCAACGACCCACTCAACAGCTAGGTCTTCATTGATGGGTTGAGGGGTCCAGAATACCCCCTGATTGGCAGGTGAAGCAAACATGCCACGTCATCCAGAGTAATCGTCATTTCACCAAACGACATGTGAAATGAAGATGTCTCTAGATGCCACCTCTCAACAAATGCAGAAACCAAGTTTGCATCGATCTTCTTCAAACTGGTTCTCTCTAGGGAAGCTAAATCGGACCTAGGTATGAAAGCCTCAATCTCTGGTGTTAGCTGTTGTGGAACCATATGAGTCAACTTCAATCCATGTCCTGCAACCTTCAACTCCTTCTTTGCACCTCTCTCCTGAAAACAAATAAAATTAAACAAATTATACAATAGATAATTATAATTTCAGTTTTTATTCAATACTAAATAATTATAATTTCAGTTTTTATTCAATACTAAATAATTATAATTTCAATTTTTATTCAGTAGTAAAAAATTATAATTTACTTACCTCACCGAACCATAACCGTCTGGCAACATGATGCTCGTACGTAACCAAAACATTGGTATCGTACAGACCTCTAGGATATCCAACTGGATCTGCTGCAGTTGCAGATGTACCGACATCATCTTCTTGTGTCCTTCTAGACGTATTGCTCCGTCCCATAGATCGAACCAGTATCCTCCCATCCCTGCCTCGTGAACACACCACTGAAGAAAAAAAAAATAATAAAAAAAAAAATAATTAAAAAAAAAAATTCAAACCCGGAAGACTTTAAAGAATTTCTAAAAATATCCTTTGTTATTGTAGATATACTTCCGAAAACACTTTTTTAAAGAATTTTTTCGGAGAAACATCTCCAAAAGTATTATAAACATACATTTTATTGAAACCAACTAAAAAAATATGCTTTCGGAAATATATATTTTTGTAGACATAAAAAACAGAGATTTGATTCAACATATTAATATCTCTAGTGTAAATTGTGATAAAAACTATTAAAAAAAGTCTATGAGGACCTTATAGACCGGCCTATATTTTTAATATATATATATATATATATATATATATATATATATATATATATATATATATATATATATATATATATATATATATATATATATATATATATATATAATTTATTTTTTAATTCATTAAATAATCAATATATTTAGTATATATATATATATATATATATATATATATATATATATATATATATATATATATATATATATATATATATATATATATATATATATAAATTTATTTTTTAATTCATTAAATAATCAATGTATTTAATCTTGTTTCATATAAAAAGGAAAGGAGGTTAATAGTCAGGAACATATGGTATTTTTAACTAAAACAGTTACGAAAAAAGCACAGTTTCACTCAGTACTGTTTATATGATTAATTATTAACCACATACTAGTACTAGTTTAAGCCTGAAAATAAAAACACTCAGATTTGGATTGGAGAAGACGACAACCTAATCTATGAACAAAATTAGCGTACCTACGTACAGAAACTTCCTCCATAAACGTACATGAATCAAAACAAAAATATACTACATACCCAAAAATAAAAATAGTATCTGTACCACTGTCATATACTCCATTTTATATAAACTTGGAATTATTAATATATTTGAGAGATTTATATCATATTTTATACTAGTATACTCCTGACACCAGGAAACAGATTATGCCTTTGCTGTCTTTATAAACAATTGACACTAACCCTTCACCTTCCTTGATATTTGATCTTCCACCCTTTTTTTTAATTTTTCTATTCAATACTTTTGGCTTATATATTGGTCATATCCATGTAGAAAATGGTATCTGCATATTAAAAAAACAATGCAACCAACCACCCTGAAGACAATAATAGAGACAAAAACATATGTTGAATCAAATCTCAATTTTTTAAATGAACTGTTTTATCTTGTTGAGTTAAATATAGTTTTTATAGAAAGACTATAGTATTAAAGTCTCGATTGTTAATTGTGTGAATGTGTTGTACTATGATGATGAGGATCTAGCACGTGAGAGACAAAGTACGCATGTTAGTGAAATAGTCAACACAAGACTATGATTTTTCTCATTCGCATGAACTTCATATCCCACGGAATGTGGGGGAGGTAGTAGGTTGAAAAACAAAAACACTTCATCAACTTTTTCATCATTATTTATTTCACCACACCCTCTTTTTTTCATTTAATTGTTTTTGTATTAATGTAAGTAGGATAAATCACGTGAGGTGAACACTTACATGGTTGGGACCACATACCCTACGAAAGGGAGTGGACCTTAGTTAGGTGCCCAATCTACAGAAGAGAGAATAAACGGTGGAAGTTGGGAACAGAATGATAAGGGAAGGGTATACTCGTGATCAACTTTAATTTGCACCCTCTATCCTATCTCACATAAATACAATACTAGTATTTTATCTATGAAGCTTAGAAATGATTTTGATATAAATTATGGTAGTGTAATTTTTTGATACAATAGTCTTGCTCCAAAAAAAAAGTTGGCTATGGTCAATTTGAATGTGATTATTATATATAAATTATGATAGTGTAATTTTTTGGAAATGAGTCTTTTGATGCGGTTTTCTTAATTATTGAATATGACAAAGATTCGTTCTTAGTTTTGATTAGGGGGAGAAATTGGGAGTTTTCATTTGGTGTTTCTTACTAGTTTGGTAATTTCTCTAAGTTCTTTGTGCAAGTAGTTTCTTTTAGTGTCTTACTTGGACATTTTGGGTATGGGTAAGTATCGTTGTCCTTTTGTTACTATTATATGGAGTATCTTTTTGCTTATATCGAATATGAATAGTTGAAATTGAACCACACATTAAGTAAAGCAATTGAATTAAGTGATTAATGAATTTCATTAAAAAAATATGAATTATGAGTGAAATAATGTTTTAGAAGGATGTTATTTACCTTTCAGCTAAATTATAAATTATCTTGGTTTCATTCCTCTAAGAATTTAACTCACAAAAAATGTGGTAGTTGAATTTGACTTAAAAATGTGTTTAGGTTGGATGTTTGTTTATTGGATTAACAATGTTCTTAGATTTTAGAATCTAAAGAGAGGACAATATGTCAAATAATTTTATTTTTTTTTAATTTAAAGGCGTCATCTAGAGGAAAAATACTTTTGAGGCTAACAAATTAAAATGGATTTTGTAACATCAACATCTACTAAATATATGTCATGTCATAATCCCACGGAAAACGATCATGGATTTCACGCGGTTGTGATGCTGACTTCGTGGACGCAATGATATCATATCGCGATCGTGATAGAGAATAACACGGGTGTGATGGTACGTTGTTCTGTCACATAGAATTTGTATTTTTCACTTTTTGAAAAGTTTCAAAATTGAGAAAGAAAGTGATCGCAAGGAGTACTAAATTTACAATTTGGAAAGTTTTGGAAGTCATCCAAGACTTTCATTTTCTTTGATTTTCATTTTTTTCCATCCAAATTGATGGTAATTATTAAATTCACGTGAGTTACTAGATTACTCTAGATTAGGTTTCTTTGAGACAAACCTTCTTGTAATATGTTGGAACATATGGTTGTTTGAGATTAATTGACTTATTTTATGTTATTAATTTGTTCTTAATCTTAATGATTTTTGCGTGTTGACAAATGCATGATTTGATATTATATGAGTAGAGATTTTTGATAGTTAGTCTACCGATATGATTTATGATAATTATTCAACTTAGTAATTCACTCTTGCCCTCACATGAATTACAAATCAACAAATTTCAATTTGATTCACATGTATTTCAGATCCATTTCACACGTGTGAGATCAACAACAATTTCCCTATAAATAAAGAGTTGATTTACCTTCATTTGCAAGCTTTAGAAAGCCACAAACCCTCTACTACACTTGAGCTCGAAATCTCCAAAATCAAGTTAACCCTTTCATCAAACCAAGCTCGTTTTGCTTCAAATCTTTGTCGATAAAATCACTCACCGACCTCCTATGAAGCTAACTAAAGCAGTGCCTTGGTATGAAACTACCTACAACCTTCAACTCGAATCCACCATTGTTGACCTCTAAAGCTTCAAATGAAAAAGGTAGATACAAGTAAAATTTCGGAGCAAACAAGTCACCAATGTATTCGTCTTGATTCACAGATCAAAAGTCCTAAACTACCTTGAATTTATATTATGTATACGTCATTTTATTTTACTTTGAAGAAATATGGTTCTTCACGTTTTTGAGCAAAATCTCTCTGCTCTGCGTGAATCAATGACTCTGATGCAGAGAGACATGAACAATGAAGTGTTTGGAAGCTGAATCCATGCTTGATTCACACTGAAAACATGAGTTCAAGGGGTTTGCAAAATTGATCCAAGGATGAAGATAATGGCAACCTACGTGCGTTTTCAAACCTACCAGTCGTTGGCGCCAAATATTATTTTATTTTTTATTTTTTATTTTTTCATATTCTTTCCTGATTTTATTTTCAATGATTTTTAATGTTTTTTTACTCTAATTTTTTTTCATAAATCCTAAAAAATATTTTGCATCACATATTTTTTTGCATAATTTTTTAAAAATTATTTTGAATATAATTGGTATTTTCCTTTATTTTCCATTTAATTTTCATTTGAATTTTATTTTTAATCATTTTGAAACATTTTTTCACTCCAACTTTTGAGATTCACTTATTTGCTATATTATTGACCTTTTATAATTTTCTCAACCATTTATTTTATGTTTTGATGCATCTTTGGTATTTTTCTTTTAATTTACATTTAATTTTTTTTAATCCTTTTTTATTTTTTTCAATTTTGGAATGTCTTGATATTGTCTCTTTATGATTGTTTCGTTGAACATATTTTCAACATTTTAAGTCCTTTGTTGATGATCCCTTGGTTGATTGAACCTTCTTTAGTTCAAACATGTTGATGGATGATCATTTGATCATTTTTGACACTTTACATCAGAGATAAGTTATCCCTGGGTGATCATGTTTTGAGTCCTTTGACTTGTTGATAGATGATCCTTAGATGATTGTTTTAGTTTTCATGTCATCTCCTAATCTCTGTTTCTCTTCTTCCTTTTGCCTTTTGCTTTGACTATTGTGTTACATGTTTTAGGAGGCTAACTTTGTGTTAGTTCTCTAACATGTTTGACACATAAATTGTTATTGAGTGGTCTTAGATATGTGTGATTTCTACATAAGTCCACTTACGATTGCTTAACATAACGCTAAATTGTTCCTATTCAGTTGAATTCTTGTTAACACTAACATTGACATATTAATTGTGCTAACATCTAACACTTACTTTTATGCTTACATTTATGTCATTTACTTTTATGTCTTTACTCTCATATCATTTACATTCATTGTCACTTGCATTCTTGCCTTTTATTTTGCATTCTTACATTTTATGCCTTTATTGCTTTCTTATTTTAAAAAGAACAAAAACATGATAAAATGGTCAAAACCCTAAAAAAAATGAATATGATATTTTGGACCTTATGTTACTGTTCCTTGCTTGAGGACTATTTTAGAATTTAGACCTTAAGACCTAGTGCTTTTCCCTTGCTTGGAATGGTATATGAGACCTTAGGATTCATCTAAGACCTTTTCATCCTCGATTAAAGACTTTGATGTTTCTATGTGGCTCTGTGACCTTATTGTTGATCTGGATATTTAGATATTCATATGCTCATGCGCTTATTCATCTTGTGAATTAATCTAAAGGGAAATTAATGCTTGTTTTGACCTTTTCAAATGCTTGCTCCATCTTGATTAGTACAATTGTACACATAAAGGCTTTCTCTTGGGCTACCTTACAATGAGATCTTTTATTTCATCTCATTTACTTTATGTTTTAGGACAGACTCTTCATCTCCTATCACTTCTTCTATTTTCAAAACTTCTCCCTATTTCAAAAACTTATTATTTTCAAACTTCACACCTTTTTCTTAATAAATATTAACTTTGTTAAGAGATGCATAAAATATTTTCCTTAAAAAATACTAAAACACTTAAGCATATTCAAACTCTTTTCAAACTTCTAAAAAAGACAAACCTCATCAATTTTTTTTAAAGATTGTATATTCGTCTATTCTTGTACTGATGCAACCACTATGCTTCTAGAATATGTTGAGAAATGATTGACAGTTTCCACTTGAATGTTGAGACATGCGTGTGAGATAGTCCAAGTAAAGTTCTCCATATCAAGATGATGCAAATGTTCATTTCCTCACACTCGTGGGTATTAAGTTGAGTTTTCCACTCGAATATGACAAAATGTCTTTTCACTTAAAATTCAATCAACAAACAACCCAACCTTTTTTATAAACACAAATTTACAAGTGGTTCCTATGGAGTACAATAGATGTGAGGGATGTTAATACCTTCCACTTGCATAACTAACCCCCGTATTCAAATTTTCTCTTTTGTTTTACCTTTTTGTGGGTTTTGTTTGACCTTTTCCCTTTTCCCTTTTGGAAATAATAAAGTTCAGTGGCAACTCTTACTTTTATAAATTAAGTTAATCAATACCTTAATCCCAAATTTTTCCCGCCGCAACACTATCTTTCAGAGGAAGCTTCCACCAAAACTTGTTGATCTAGGCGTGTTTACTACTCCTTATTCCATTGATTAACTAAATATTGGACATGCTTTATGTGATTTAAAAGCTAGAGTCAATCTGACGTCGCTATCTATTATGTCGGAGTTGAAGTGTGGCGAACCAAAGCCCACTCAGATGACCTTGACACTAACTGAGGGTTATATCACCTATCCATATGAAGTTCTTGACGATGTGCTTGTTAGGGTTGTTGGTTTATTGTTCCTAGTGGATTTTGTGATACTGGACATGTCTGAAGATTCTAAGACACCTTACTGCGGGAAGACCATTCTCTGGCTACTACACACTTATACACTTAGATAAAAAATAAACTGACCAAAGGGATACTCATCAAGATGATGTATTCTTCATATTTACCTTATGTCAGCATCCTCATTCCAGACAAATTCCTTAGAATCTTTCTAGATAGATCTCAAGCCTCTGTAGGTCCAAAATGAAGAAAATTCCTAGAACCTTAGGTCAACACCCAAGAGTATATGCAACAACCCTCTCTTGTCCTAGAGACCCACTCCTTAAACCAACATGATTCTACACATAATACGTTGATGAGATGTTTCAACATCTGATTAAACATGTGTTCCTTATCTAATGAAGTCATCCAAGAAGATCTTTACTGCACTCATCCTCCAAGGAATTCAAAAACTATGGAATAAGTTCTTGACCTGTTGCAACTAGAGATGTTGCACCTCCTGATGAACTATCTAGACTTCAACCACCATGAACTCCAAATTCAAGGATAATCAATTAAGTACTTGTGGGTTCCACAAATAGAAATTGATCTTAAATCCTTATCCAGAAAGCAATACACCATGTTGGAGATATCACCAAAAGGGTATTAACACTTTAGGAATGCCAAACAGTTATTCATTATTGCTACTATCTGCTTCGTCCACTCCAATGTTGAGACATCAAAACTCACATCCTTGACTCAACTTGCTTTTAGTTGCTACAATAACTTTTTCCCTTGCTGACTTAGCAGGCATAACCCTACCAACCTTACTTAATAAAAGCCCACTTTAATTGAATTGCAATTTCCTTGCAAATCATGGATGATGAAAATAAATCACCTCCAATTTCTTCAGGTTGATGACATTCCTTCTACTGATCAGAAATAAAGCATCTTTCACCATGATGGAAACCAGATAACTCCAGCAATCTATCTTCAACATAAGCACCATATCAATAACACATTCCTATAAACATGAGTAGAGATACCTTTATGAGTGGACTTGAGAGAACTCGTAAGTATCTTTGTTGATTATGTCCAAATATCTTGTTTCTATGTCTTGAAGGAAGATTTATTTTCGTGACAAGTATTGGCTCCTGGGTTGAAAGGGAGTACTAAAGGAGATTTTTGCCTATTTTGTGGGGAATATCGTTCCTAGCAACATGTAAATCTCTCATTGATGTATCAGTGAGAGACTTAATATTGAGGTTTAGCGATAAAAGATGTATTTGATATGTTTGAAGCAATGAAACACCATAATGAAAATCTTTAGTGATATAAGGTAAACATGATGAAAGAAAGACTAAAAACGCTTAATGGAAAGAAGTTGGTAAGGAAAGAATTTATGGTGGGACATAAAGTTTGGTTGTATAAGTCTCGTTGAAAACACTTGATATGTAAGTGGTAAGCCATAAGTTATGGTCCTTTTATTGTTAACAAAGTCTTTGCAAGTGGTGCATTCAAATTAAACGATCCAAGAGATCCATACACCTTTATTGAGGAAGGAAATTTATTAAGGATCTATGTAGGAAGTGAAAACCTATAAGAGAAGGTTTCTTTGATGCTCGCAGATCCTTAGACAAAAAAGTCAAGCTAATGACCATAAATAAGATCTTAATGGGAGGTAAACCATCAATTTATAATTCTTCACAATTTAAATTCTTGTACTTAATTTATCGTTAATTTTTTAATCGTTTGCTAGTTTTGTAGCATGTAATTAGAAGAAAAGAAGCTTGATGCACAAAGAAAGAGGAATGAAGTGAAAAAAGGCTAAATAGAAAAAAAAGTAGAAAAGAAGAAACATGCACTAAAATCCACACACGCGCGATATGGATGTGTTGGACTCTCATTGCGGTTGCTACATTTGTAACACAAACGCAATATGAATGTTGAAAGAGACATCGTGAAAGATCCATTGAGGTGACCGTAGTGGCCCTAACGTTAGTCATCACAAGAGCGGTGAACCTCAACGCGAGAAAGATGGAGTGCGACCAGGCACTATATAATGACACTTTTTGGCATTTCATCTATACACATAATTTTCTCTACTCTTTTATACTCACTTTAAACTCATTTTCTTGCAAATTTTCTTTGTTATTTTTGTGTGTGAAATTTTTTCAGAGCCATGGCACCCAAAAGAAACAGACTCACTCAAGCCCCACTTCGTTTGCATCTCCTTCTACTCAATCCTATATGTGATATTTATATGTGCCTTAGCCATAGTGGACCGTACAATTAACTATATTGGGAAGTTCAAACCACAGTATCAACGATCGGGATCTCCTCAGGAATTGTTTGTGGTACTTAAGTATCCTAAGATAAAAAGATATAATTACTGACTAATGCAGGGACACACATTAGAAACTCCCAACAAAATGCAACATATTATAGGAAATACATTTAATGTGCATGTTCTCAATGACATCAAGACTCTTCACTTGCTCCTGCTAGCAGCCAACCTAAAGAGCACATGACAAACCCACGTCTTATAAAGTAGAGAGAAGGGCTCCAGGGAAACCATTTTTGGGTCGTTCACAAGGTGCATAACGAAAGACCCAAGGACGACATCAAGTGAAATAGTGCATGTAATAGGTGGTCCCTCATTCCACTAAGAGCATATGATTTTCTCCGCTAGACACATCAATCATTGTATTATTAAATCCAACGGCCATCCACAATGCGTCTCCCTATCACGAGAACGATTTTAATCGCTCACATTATATAAGAAAGAAAACGTGTTATTCTATGTATTCAAATTCATTCTTATGCCATTGTTTCTTATTCTCCTACTAACTTGAGCGTTGCAATGATAACCTTACAAATCAACTATCTCTCTCTGCTGCACTAGGAATTTGTTCCACCTATCTAATATCTGATATCATTACCAATTATTTTCGATTCCCAAGTAAAATAAGAAAGGCTGAATAACTGACAATGAAGATGAACTTCGAGTAAGATAATTTGACTTCACAGACGTAATTAAACTATACTAATATTAGGGGAAATTTTATATGATTTTGTAATTATTTATATTTTAATTTCCTACGATAAAATTGGTGACATTTTACAAGTTTTGTTATTTGTTTTTTTTACACATCAAGTTTTGTTATTTTAAGATTGTTATTTAACCTTTTTTGAACTTTAAAATCTGTTAATTATATAAAACTGATTAAATATTATTTTTAGTAAGTCTTATAATTATCTATAGTTTTTTTTCTTCAATATAAACAAAATCAAGAGTCACTAATATAAACATATGTTTTACGTTTTACTTTTGACGCAGGCTTTCAATTTATTATCAAATATTTTTCCATTTACTAATTGTGATTAATTCGGAGAGTTGAGACCTATAGAAACAAAAATTAGCAATTTATAATTAATGGTATAAAAGTTTGATGGGAACGGGACAACAAACACAAGAATAGATTAAAGGTACCAACCAACCACTACGTCGTTATTCTGGAAAATGCTGCCTCTTGTACTAAGTTGTAACGCGAGTGTTCACAACTTTCCGTGTGTCTGAGTAACACCGAATCTTTCCCTTTTCAAATTCGTAGCGCGCTAAAACAGAAAGTGTCAACGTGTCACTTTGTTTACCCATTTTTGTAATCTTAACGGATTCCGAATCCCCCCTCTTTTCTTTCTCTTTTACTTTTTCATTTTAATAGTAATAATTAATTAATTAATAATAATGTGTGTAATGTTAAAATAAATCCCGAAAATATAATTGGTAATTATTACTGTATTTGTTGAGTAAAGTAACTGTACTAAATAGGGTTGATCGTTTTTATTATCATTCAAATCAAATCATGGTTTTTCATGAGGCTCAAACGTTTTCTTTATGATCATTTAATTAATTTTCACATCTTGAAAAAGTAAATACTGGTACAAGATTTCATGTGACCTTTTTTTCTATGTATGAAATAGTACAATGCAAATTAAAGGAAAAAATAATGACCCAGTCTTATTACATAAATGTTTTGAGATACTCATAATTATTCCGGTTGAATTGAAATCATGTTTCTATTTATATAATTTAATTTTCTGAATAGAGATGGTAAAATTATTATTCTTTCAAAAATGAAAATGCATAGAATTATTTTCTTCTATTTTCTCATAATTTTCTAGTTCTTTTTACTATAAAATAATTGTAACATAAAAAAATAATGTGAGTAAAAAAGAAATAGAAAGGTAGAATAATAAATGAGAGTAAAATAGAAAAAGAGGAAACAAATCCAATTAAAAAGCTAAGATGCATTAAGGCCAAATATAAAATTGAATATACTCATATATTAAATAACTCTTTGTATAAAATAAATATTAAATAATTTAAATATTTATTAGTATATGTTTTAAAAATTAACATTACAAAAATGTGGTATGGAGAGGGGTAGCCTATTGCAACACTCTGATCCTATACTAAAAATAATATTTCAAAGAGTGAAAAAAAAGCCAACAACCTAAAAAAATGGACAAAAATAAATACAAATATAAAAAAAAAAGTTATTAAAAAATGTAAATGTGTTAAAATTAACTTATAATATTATCAAATCATGAATTACAAAATAAAATACTTAATATTATAAAATAAATATAGCATATTTCTTTTTTTAATCGAAAAAAATACCATATTTCAATAATATAATCCTGTTACTTCTATCTTCTTAATTCTATCTTATTGAAAATTCTTTATCATCAAAACCCATAAATAAAATATATTGAAACTGAAATATGGTGGATTGATTTGACTGAGTAGTAAATATGTTTGGTTGGGAATAATTTTTTTTTTGTTTCAATGAGTATTCAATAATTTTTTATAGTATGATTGTAGTACTATATGATTTGGGTCAAGTATACTCTTAGACATAAATTAATCAGTGTTAAATCATTGTTAAATGAATATAGATATTGATATTATGATAATTAAAAAAGCAAAACGGAAAAAGAAAAAAAAACGTAGAACGAGAAAGTCAAGATACAGTAAAGACTAAAGAGTAGTAGAGACAGAGTATCTTCATTCTTAACTCTAATACGTTACCTAGATGATGGGATAATAAAAACTAAAAAAAGAAATTACTAGTGGAAGAGAAAAAAGAGAAGAAAAAGTAAAAATAGAAAGAAAAAAAAAAAAGACTGACAGCTGTGAAAGGGTATTAATTGTCCCCACCAAAAAAATAAAATAAAAACCTTTCTTTCTCCCGCTCTCACCCTTCTTGAATTCTTGTTCTTCTCTTCTTTTGATCCTCACTAGAGTTTTTCTTAGTGATAGAGAGAGAAAGTTTGTTAGTACTCATGTGGTGATGCTTTCTCTCTCCACCAGATATGGATACACCAGAGAGAAACCAAATCAACACCGCTCTCTCTAAATTCGAGGTTCGCCATTTCACCCCACTTCCGTATTCTTCGCTGCTCCTTTGCATGTCTATCATCTTACGCTTTTTCGATTTTTCATTTCTTCCGATTTCTACGTTTTTTTCTGTCGTTTTGAACCTTTTATGTGAATTGCTTCTTCTTATCAACTGTTTTGAATCAATGTGTTAGTTTTTTCACTCTTCTAGATCTCATTACTCGTCAAATTTGTTTTTCGACTTGTTTAATTTACTTTCACTGTTCATATTTTTTTTCTTCTTCTGATTTTTTGTTGTTGTTGTTGCAGTTACAGTCAAATTGAGTTCACTTTTTCTTAATTATCAACCTAATTTTGTGGATTTGAATTAGTCAAAAGTTTTTTATGGTTTAAGGTCAATCGTAATTGGTTTTGCTCTTGATTAGGTTATTATTATTATCCCAAGCTTTTTCTATATGTAATCATACATGCATTTCTTTAGTTTTTAGTGTTTAATCAACACTCTTTCCTTTGATTTGTTTTGTTGACATTTTTTTATTTATTTTTATAAAATTATTATTACACTCTTTGAAATGATTATTACACTTCATTCATGTATAAATCCTAATTTGATTATAATTTTAGCCTTCGTTGTTTAAGCAGGATTCACCAGTGTTCAACTATATTAATAATTTGTCTCCTATAAGGCCTGTTAAATCTGCTCATATTGCTCAAACTTTCAATTCACTTAGCTTTTCATCTCCTCCATCTGTTTTTACATCACCACATGTCACCTCTTTCAAGGAGTCTAGATTCCTACGCAGGTAAATTGTTTGTATTAGTTTTTTTTGTTTATTGTTTAATAGTTTTGAGTTGGGTTTATACACTATTGATCCGATTATGATGTTTACCGATTATTCATATCTAGACATAACCCACCAAGCCCATTGAAGCCTAAGGAGACATCTGAAGATGCAAATAAAGTGTACTCAAATGAAGAGGCTCTCGCAGATTCTACACTTTCACATCATAACTCAAGCGAGTTACATGAGAGTGCTGATCAAGGGATTTCAGTAGGAGATGTTTCTATTGAGCTATCTAGTGAACAAACAAAATTCTCTGATGAGCTACCGCAGGCATTACAATATAATTGTGGTAGCCCTGGCTTTGATCCTCCACTTTGTTGTGATGAGGGTAACTCTCTTTTGGAATTGCCTGGTGAAGCCGTGTCTGATGTTGGATATGTTCATGAAGGTTGTAAAAATGATTCTGATGAGCCTGAATTACATCTTCAAGGAACAAGTCAGATTGATCCAGATGGTGAAGGCTCAGGCTGTGATTGGGATGGTTTAATTCACAATGGTACTGATATGTTAATTGAAGCCGAAGCTTTTAAGGGTCTAATGCAGAAACCATCGGGATCTTCTATAAGACTTTGCAATTTTGTACCCCTTCAGCAATCTGCCAGTAATAATGATCAGAAAATACATATGGTTGATTCAGTTGCTTCTGGTTCTGAACATGAAATTGAAAATCATTGTTCTGAGCTAGTTGTCGCGGTAGACATTGACCATACACAGGACAATCTTGCTGATGGTTCTTTCATGACTAGCAATCCAAATGAGAAAATGGACCATACACAGGACAATCTTACTAATGGTTCTTTCATGGCTAGCAATCCAAATGAGAAAATGGACAATCAGGTAGGAATGCAAGTTCTGTTACTGTCATGTCTAGGTGAATTATGTCTATTAAAATTGTTCTTAAATGTCAATTCTAATTTTTCTTACAAGTAGATGTATGTTTCCATGAGTTTATTCCTAAAGTATGGTTTTCTAGGTTATGCTACGAGGATGGGTGCTCCTAGAAAATATGGATACTAAATGTTTTCTTAAAGAAATACACTAAATATGCATCTTATTTTGCTTTTTTATGTGTTTGACATACTTCTTTGTTGAAAAGTGTTGTCTATAAGTACTTTGTTGTTGTTGTTGTTGTTTGTATTGTATTCCCTAAGTTATACTTCAGTTAGGAAACTTGTGTGGCATTTTGTATTTATTGAGGTTTTTAAAATTTTGATTTGTTAATAAATGTATTTTATAAATTAATTACAATAGAATCATTTTTGTGTTTCAGCTTGTTTCTGTCACGCACCGTGGTATCCGGAGGCGCTGTCTTGACTTTGAGATGGCCGGTGTACGGAAGAACTCTGATGATAATTCAAACACTGGCTCTAGTACAACACAGTCTGAAGTAAGGAATTCTGCTGATGAAAAACAACTGCTCCCTGCCAAACGCAATGCAAATTCCCAAAAGTGCATTTTACCAGGTATCGGTTTACACTTGAATGCACTTGCTCCTTTAAAGGATGGCACAGGAATACAAAACAGAAATTTAACTTCTGGAAGACAACTCAGTCTTACCAACTCTACTTCCTTGCTACTCTCCGCTTGCCAAGAACATCAGCATCTATCGATTGTATCTGTATCAGTATCTTCTGAAAGAGAATTGGACCTATCAGTCAATGAGGTTCAGCCTGCTGAAGATTCTTCCCTGGTACCAGCTTACACGGCTGATGAAGATTTCAATCCGAATAGCCCCAAAAAGAAAAAGTAAATGAAGTTGTCGATTATCATGCTTTTCTGCTTTAAAATTTCATCTCACCTACTTTTAGTCATTAGACTTATACTAAGCTTTGATGTGCAGGCGTAAGTTAGAGCCAGTTGGAGATACTGAGGGCTGCAAACGCTGTAATTGCAAGAAATCAAAGTGCCTTAAGCTGTAAGTTGAAATGAATACTTGTTTTTCTTCTATTTTTTTTCAGGGATAATCATCCTCCAATCAGTGTCTTACTCTCGAGTTAAAACCTTGAAAACCAACTCCACTTTTGTTTTTAAGTCTGTAGATTTCAAATGGTTGATTTCCCTAATGTTTTATGCAGTTTTAATGTTTATGTTACATGAACAAAAAAGAAAATTACCTTACTGGCTCTGAAATTAACGACATTGTTATTTTTATCAGTTACTGTGAGTGTTTTGCTGCTGGTGTCTACTGCATAGAACCATGCTCCTGTCAGGATTGCTTCAACAAACCTGTTCATGAAGATACTGTTCTTCAAACTCGCAAGCAAATTGAATCTCGCAATCCTCTTGCATTTGCTCCTAAAGTCATCCGAAGTGCTGACTCTGTGCCTGAAATTGGGGTTAGAAGATAATTGAATTTAGTCTTTTGCTTTTTGTGATTCTAAGCAAATTTTATACTGTATTAATAATTTCTGTCTTCTTGCAGATTGACCCAAACAAAACTCCAGCTTCAGCACGCCACAAAAGAGGGTGCAACTGCAAGAAATCAAGCTGCCTAAAGAAATATTGTGAATGCTATCAGGTTTTAATCCTTATTATATCATGTCTAACTCCAGTACCAGTTATATATGAATTTAAAATAAAAATTGTTTTCTTTCGAAGGGTGGTGTTGGTTGCTCTATTGGCTGCAGATGTGAAGGGTGCAAGAATGCATTCGGCAGAAAGGATGGTAAGCTTTCCCTTACATTGCATACTATGGCAGCGAGATGTTTCCAACTAGTGCCAATTAGCTTTCAATTTGACTTACACATCTTTCCATTCCTTTTATCAAATTTTGTTCAGGTTCTACTTCTATGGTGACAGAAGGCGAGACAGAAGAAGAAACAGAAACTAGTGACAAGGGTATGGAGGAAAAAGCTATTCAGAAAACTGAATTTCAGAATATCGAAGATCATTTGGATTCTTCCATGGCCGCAACACCATTACGGATTTCCAGGTTTAATACACCGACCTTTTGTTTTTGTCAGCTATGATTACAAAATTCATGTTCCCATATTGATTTATCCTAGTTCATTATTTCATTGGAACAGGCCATCGCTTCCGATGCCCTTCTCATCAAAGGGAAAGCCGCCAAGATCTTTTGTTACAACAATCACTGGTTCTAGTTATTTTACCAGCCAAAAGCTTGCGAAACCAAATCCTCTTTGGTCTCAATCCAAGTCTTTTCAGACTGTTGCAGACGATGAAATGCCAGAAATTCTTCGTGGTGATAGTTCTCCTATCGCGTGCATCAAAACTTCATCTCCAAATGGGAAGAGGATCTCCTCTCCTAACTGTGAAATAAGATCATCTCCTAGTCGCAGAGGTGGCAGAAAATTGATATTACAATCTATTCCTTCATTTCCTTCTCTCACCCCTCGCCCTTAGAAGAATGGTTACATTTTTCCATGTATGTCAGCCATTGCCCGTTCCAGTCTTAAGTTATGTTTTTAGCTTGTTGCAGCAAAAGTCATGCTTAGATTTTATGTATATTGAGTTTTGTTTTACTATGGTAATAATAATATGTTGTGTTTGTTACATAAAGTACTCATTTGGTAATAATATGTGTAGTTTCTTTCATAAAGTTCCTTGTTGATTCATGTTGAAACTTCAACAACAAACGAGTTTGTATAGAGTTCTAATCTAAAGTTAAAAACGTCTGTTGACTTGGACTTTGTTTGAAAGTTTGAGAAAAAGTAAAAGGTGATTGTTGAAAATTCCTAAATAACTCGTTTTAAAAAATATTCTCAAAATATCCCAATTTTTAAAAAAAAATAAGAGAAGTCTCTAGATGAATTGGCGATGCTTATAGTTCTTATGAGATGTCTTCAATTGGATTGAAGACACCATATTTAGTTTCCATTCTAATTGATGATTGCGTTAAAATATTGTAAATGATTGCCAATTCAATTAGAGACAGTGTATTTACAAAATTTATTTAAGAAAATAAAAAACTTTAATAATAGATGAAAAATAAAATGATATTAATAATTAATTAAAATTAAAAGTATATAATTTAATGATCACGATCGGATTAGACATACCGACCGTCGATTCCACATTCCTTAGGTATTCTCACTCGCTGCACTCGTTGTCCTCGTTGTTGATTCACTCCATGTGTTTGTGGAGTTGAATTCTCCGAAACATCACTAGACTCCCTCAGTAATTCTTGCATCTCTACGAAGTCTTGTGTGTGGAAAGACAGCATGTCGTAACTAAGGTCGTGATCCATGCCATAGTAGTTTGGATGTGATGATGGGGTCAATGGTGTGCGACTTGGACGCTTGAAAGGGGACATTGATGTGAAGACTTTGTTAGTGAAAGGTTGAAATGGTTGTAGTGTTTGAAAGGCATAGAGTGGTTGTGATGGTTATGTTTATCGGCTGTTGTGTGATGTTTGTGTGTGTCGGCTATGGTGTGATGTTTGAGCGTCTTGATAATAGTCATTTTGTTGGACATGGTAAGGGGGCACTCTTGGTATTGTGGTTGGGTGTCTGACATGTTTGGAAAACGAGTTTGTGTATTTGTCGCTCAGTAATTTAGTTGGGTTGTCAAATGTGAGTTGGAAGATCCTGCCTCCAGCAGTGTTACCTTGAGCATTCCTTATGACATTAACATCTGGGTTTAGATGAGGCCCAAACTCTGGTGGATCAATGCGAGGCTGCCCGCGATCATTGTTACTGGTACCTCCTGTACCGGGATGGTGTTCATTAGGAGTTTGTCTTTCCACCAATTCCCTCAGCCTTTCCTGGCTCTGAGCTAAGCCAGTCATCACAGCCATAAATTGGGTCATTTGAGTCCTCATCTCAACCCTTTCATTTGCCATTTGTGTCCTTACTTCATTCAAGTCCTGCTGTACTTGATCCATCTGAATGCCCGGAAGGTTGTTTCTCGTCGGGTACCGGTGTATTCTGTTGACAGGGAACACTCTTCTGCGAGCAATGTTTCCTGAAACCACAACAAAGTGAGAAACAACAATAAAACAAAAACCTACAAAACAAAGAAAATGTTAGTATGCAATGCAATATGCTTATTTGTCTTCCAAGGGTATTCGGTTTGGTTCTTTGGTTTTGACCTTTCCAGACCTCGAGGAAATGCTGATGATGTTGAGAGATAAAGCCCACCAATAAATAAAACAAACTGATATATTACAAAGGATGAAAATACATAGTTTGTTTACAATACATGCCCGTGGTGGGTCAAAATACAACAGTCAAAAGAAAAGTACATCAAAAGAAAGAAATACAAGCAAAAAGGATCAAACATCCAATCCAAAGTTATCCTCCTTGACTTCCTTCAGGAGGGCCTCAGTCACTGGACCAGCTGGGTGCTCTGTAATAGTCCTGATGAGGAGGTTCCTGGTAGCAATGGCACTGGTTAACCTCTTATGCTTGTCCTGATCTTTTTCCCTTTTCAACTCCGCCCGGAGTTTCAATTCAGATATCTCCTTCTGAGCTGCCAACAAAGCCTCTTGATGCTTCTTTTCACTAGCCTCCAACTGCTCTATCTTAGCCTGAGTCCTTTGGTCTTCCTGTGCACGGGCTTCAGTGATCCTGATCCACCTAGCCTGGCTTTCCTCCAGATAATGCTCTGTCCTAGCCTTCTGAATCTTTGCCTCCTTGCAGGCATTCTTCATTACCAACTCCCTTGCTCTTGCCTTCCTGATGTAGTCATCTAACTTTTCAATCTTGGTTAGATGCTCAATCTTGAGTCTTTCCAATCTCTCAATATCCAGAAGGCTGTCATTTCTCTCCCAGAGAGTCTTCTTCAGGGCTTCAGCTAGCTGAGTGTTCCTCTCTTTCATCTTTTCAAACTCTTCCAGGCTGACAGTTGCTGCAGGTTGTACTACAGAAGGTCCAAGTGTATCTTCCAAGGTGAAAGGAATCCGGGTGATCTGAGCTCTAGTACGTGACCAATCAGAATACTGGGCTGAAGCAATATTTTTGTACTTTCCAAGGATGGCTGTCCCTTTGGTCTGAATGTTATCCCAAGCCCAGGCAGCCTGTCTGACAACAACAGAGTTGGGTTGAATTTCATAGTAGAGAGTCTCAGCCAAATCTTGTCCTCTGGGAGGATGAACCAAGGCATATCCCAATTGTCTCTTAAATAGTAAAGGGTTGTAGTTGATGCAACCTTTTACTTCTATCAGAGGCGCATTAGGGTACTGCCCACAGCTGATAATAATATCCTTGCCCTTGGTGCTCTGAGTGCACCATCTGATGTCATCTGATGTCAAGGCAATGAATCTCTTAGCCCAATTCTTCTGCTGATGTGGGTTCAAAAAGGCATCTGATTTTGGCAAGTGTCTGAGCAGCCAAGAGTAATACAGAGGAGCACAACATCTGACCAACTTCCCTCTTTGCTTTTCATTCCTCTGATGGATTGAGTAGTAGAAGTCTCCCAGTAAGGTAGGAACAGGGTTCCTTAACAAGAACAAATGGATGACATTCTTACTCACAAACTTGGGCTCATCTGCAAACAATATAACCCCATATATACTGAGGGCTAAAAGTGCACAAACAACCTTCCATTCTCCTACTGCAGCCTTCAGGGTGGCCTGAGAGATCAAGAAGTCTAGGTGGAGGCCTGAAACTCCAGCTTTGGTTGTCATGTTCTGCTCAATGAGGGCAGACTCCAAATGCAATGCCCTGGCTATCTCTTCATTTCTGGGAGCAGTCATTTCTGGGTTGAAAGGGATCCCTCTCCTGATAGGAACTCCAATCAACAAGGAAAACTCTTCTAGCAGTGGTCCCATCTGGAAATCAGGGAATGTGAAGCATCTGAGTGGAGGATCATAGAACTGCAAGCATGTATGGATCATGCTCCTCTGAGATGCATCAAGATCCATGACCATGTCCAATATACCCCCATAGTGCTCTCTGAATAGTGGGATATGGTCAGGTGTAATGAGGGACTGGACCTGCCTAATGCCAGTCAAGGTGGGCTCAAAGAAGTGGTAAGAGATGTTGCTTTTTCTTGAAGTGTCCATGAGTGCTGATGAAGAAGCTGAAAACAACTGCTGATGAAGGTCACTGACTGAGATGCTGGAGGTGAGTCTCTGACAGACTGATGAAGGTGCTGGAGGTGAGTCTCTGACAGACTGATGGAGATTGCTGGAGAAGGAGACTGAAGCAGTCTGAGTAGCAGAAGGGGTCAAAACCAAACCAAATATGAAGATGGATACTGTAACAGCCCGACCCCCTCGCAAGGCAATCCCGGCACTGCCACCTCACGATCTTCTCTACCCCCCTCACTAGTAGAGTTTTTGCCTTCCGTGGAAATCGAACCCTGTACCCTGGGGTTCAAGTACTTGTTCAATCCATTCCCACTACCAATTGAGCTACTAGCTCAATTGGTAGTGGGAATGGATTGAACATGTACTTGAACCCCAGGGTACATGGTTCGATTCCCACGGAAGGCAAAAACTCTACTAGAGAGGGGGGTAGAGAAGATCGTGAGGTGGCAGTGCCGGGATTGCCTTGCGAGGGGCCCGGGCTGTTACAAAAAAAAGGCGCCTTTTTTTGTAACAGCCTGGGCCCCTCGCAAGGCAATCCCGGCACTGCCACCTCACGATCTTCTCTACTCCCCTCACTAGTAGAGTTTTTGCCTTCCGTGGGAATCGAACCATGTACCCTAGGGTTCAAGTACTTGTTCAATCCATTCCCACTACCAATTGAGCTAACAGCCCGGGCCCCTCGCAAGGCAATCCCGGCACTGCCACCTCACGATCTTCTCTACCCCCCTCACTAGTAGAGTTTTTGCCTTCCGTGGGAATCGAACCCTGTACCATGGGGTTCAAGTACATGCTCAATCCATTCCCACTACCACTTGAGCTAGTAGCTCAATTGGTAGTGGGAATGGATTGAGCATGTACTTGAACCCCAGGGTACAGGGTTCGATTCCCACGGAAGGCAAAAACTCTACTAGTGAGGGGGGTAGAGAAGATCGTGAGGTGGCAGTGTCGGGATTGCCTTGCGAGGGGCCCGAGCTGTTACAGATACCCTGTAAAACAAATAAGCAAATGTTAAATGATGCAAAAATGATGTATGCAAATGATATGCAAAGGGTTTGTGATCAAGAGCTGGATCTGATTATCTCCCTTGGTAAAAGTCCATGTATGTTCATAAGTCCGGATGGAGGTTTAAAAATCCCGTAACCAGGTGGGGGACTCAAATAAAGAGTCACAAGTTTGGGGTAATCACAAGAACTGTCCAAAATGGTGCATTCTTAAACAATACTAGTAACAGGGTATGATGTGGCCAAGGGCTCCTGCAAACCTGCAAATGTCCCAACCCCCTCACAGGTAATGTTCTAGAACAAAGATCCTCAGACTTGAATTAGTTATGAGAAGTGTAAACACTTCTAACCCGGAGGTACAGTGTTTACAATAACCATAAAAGATCCTCCTCTAATTCAACCCAGATTCTGAAGGTCATCATTAAGGTCATCCAGACTTAGCAGGCTTCCTAGATAGCCCTAGCACTACAGGAAATCTGTAGCACAAAGTTCTCAAGAAGAAACCCACGTCTGAACCGTGTTTCATATTCCCGAACCAGACCAAAATGGAATGGGAAAGAATATGAAGCCACTCTATCCTATGTGTCACTCAGGTCCCCGGTATAAGACCTTAATCACTCAATGAAACCCCACTCACCAAGGAAAAACCAGATCCAGCATAATGATAATGACAGTATAAAATATGCATAAGATTGTAAAAGAAAACAATAAATAAAGTTGTACATAAAGCAATAAATAAAGCAAATAACAAGCACAAGTAGCACATAACACCCCCGTAAACACAAATCAAACAAGCGCTAGGGGGAACCCACAAAAAGAACCAGAAGCCCTGGTTGCAATATAAAGGGTCCCCAGCAGAGTCGCCAAGCTGTCGCTCCCACTAAGTGATACCAAGGTCAGATAGGGTACAAGCGCGAACGGTCGGCGAAAGGAGGAAATGAAAGATAAAATGAAAAGAGTTGTCAGCTAGGCATTTTTATCCTGAAGGAAAGGTAATGCTGCATAAACCTGGAAAGATATGGATAAGACGATCGCGAACCAGAGAAACTGAGAAAGGGGGTTGGTTACAACCTGGGAAGGTATTAGCACCCAGATTATCTGTCGTACTCGACGGGATCCACGCTTGAGATTTTGTGTTTAAAGGGGTAGTGTCTGTGCTATCTGTGTGCAAAAGCTGGAAAAGAATATACAAGTGTTAGTGCAAAAGAGATGTGAAGTGAAATGCTCCGGAATGAGGCTTAAAAATAATGCTGGAAGAGGGGGGGGGGGGGAAGGAAGAGACTTTTGTTCGATAACAGTTAAGTTATGCCTACGTATCCTCTCGTGCAATGAGGAAGTCAGAACACCGTAGTTTGACTCAAAGAGACTGAAAGATAAATTGACTGATGAACTGCTTGCTTGTCTATGCTCAAGTGTATGACTCGTCTGGCTCGAGTGCTAACTGTCTTGCATTAGACGGAAGAAGCGAGTTCTTGTTTGTGAGTGAAGATGATGAGAAAAGAATCCCGGAGGAGACGATTATTGTTTGTTTTTGTGTTTTCAATCTTTTATTGCTTTTTTGTGTTTGTCATAAGTTAATGAGCTTAAGCCTAAACCAAGGGTTAGTAAACTCATCACATCCTCCCTCTGATTAGGGGTAATAAGAATACCTTAAGTATGAAATAAGCACCTCACACTTAATTACCATGATGTAGGATTAAGATCATTAACCTACTTGTGATTATTTAGATGTTTTTGGAGTTTTTGTTTAGTGTTAAATAATGAGCTTAAGCCATAATCAAGGATTTAATGGACTCATTACACCATCCTAATAGAAGGTTAATAGATTAGAACATTTAAGCTGAGGAAGATACCTCAACTTAGTCCATGATTAGGGATTAACCTCATGACAAAACAAAGCCTTTATTAAAGTGGATTTTAGTCAATGGTAAAATTAAGAAGTGAATTTTATGGTTTGTAAGACATTTTGAGGAGGACTTGTCCATTAACACTAGGGTTAGTCCTTCTTAACCAGTTAAGGAAGAATTAGAACCCTAATGCAAGGCCCAAGTTACAAGCTATTGTCTTAGTGATTATTAAGATGGATTGATTAAGAGATTTAAACACATTAAGGGTTTAACACTTAGGATTAAAGTTATACACTCCACCTTAAGAGAAGGATGCAGGCACAATCTTAATCACAAAGCCTTAAGATCTTAAAGGTTTAATCTCTGGTTATGAGATGAGAGAAGAGACACAAAAGAAGACACAAAGGTAAAACTAAAGGGGGACTAATCAAAACCCTAAGATTATCATGCTTGGATGTTCCTATGGTTTGTAAGGCTTGCAAGAGATCTTCAAGAATAGCCACCAAGGAAGAAACAAATGAAAGGAGGAGAAGCAGAAGAAAGAAGTTAACTTACTTCACTTAAGAAGATAAGTTACTTGAAGAAAGAAAGTGAATGAAGAACATGAATGAGCAAGCTCACTCTAAATCAAAAGCAAAATGCAGCAATGATGCATAAGAGAGATGAAAAGAGAAGTGAGAAGTGAAGGCAAATTCACCTCTCAAAGTACTTACCACCTGAAATGGTTAGCATAAAAGAAAGAAAGAAATGAAAATGAGATGTATGCAAGGATGCAAACCAAAACCAGAAGCATATTAATGATGTGAATAATGCTAAGAGATGATGCAAATATATGTCAAGTGCAATGGATGATCATACAAGAGATGAGAATGCCAATGAAGCATGTAGGATGCATGAAAGCACATGAAAGTTCATGGAATGTAATGAATGCATAACATGACAAATGGATGAAGAAATAATCAAACATGATTCTAATGTGTCCTAGGATGTCTTATAAGTCATGTGAATGTATGAAATGTCATGGCAAGTTCATTAATGAATGCATATGCAAGATGTATGCAAATGAACATGAGAAATTAGGGTTTTCATGCAACATGGGATGCAAAAGTCAAAAATAGAAGAAAATGACAAGATAAAAAATTGAAAATGCACTCAAAGGAACCCTAACCCCATATGATATCACACCCCAAAGGAGAAGACCTAATTCTTAACCTAATGAAAGTTGTGATTTTTCTAAGTTATCTAGGGTTTTAAGGCACCTAAAGGGGAAAAATGAAAATCAAATAAAAAATGCAAAAGAAATTGATGACAAAAATATGTTGGACACTACATGTCAAATGAAGAACAATGCAAAAAGAATCAATGTCATACCATTCATGGTTAGGCAGAAAAGAATTCTTGAAGTTAGGGTTCAAAAATGGGAATTTTATGAACCCTAAATTCAAGAAAATTGTCAAAGATTGTTCAAAACCAAAAAGAAATTTGTATGAATAGCATGACAATGTTTCTAAATGTCCTAAGATGCAATGTGAGTTTTTTTGGAATTTTTAGAAGCCTAAATGATATTTTAATTAATTAATTTCCATTAATTAATTAAAATAAACATTTAAATATTTTAAAAATGATTTTTTAATGCAAAAAATTAAAATAAAAATATTTTTGGGTGAAGAAAATTATTTGGATGCAAAATGCAGAAGAAAATATTTTTTAGGATTTTCTAGGTATTTAAAATAAAATGTGCAAAATAAATGAGAAAATATGAAATAAAAATTAAATAAAGGGAAAGTATGCTGATCCAAGGGTTTAGGTTAAAACTGGGGATTTTTGTGTTGACCACGCGCCAGATCCAAAGGCTATAATTCAAACTTATCTAATCTTATTTAATTAATTAATTAATCCATGAATTAAGTTAATGAACAGATTTGAGCCATCTAAAACACGCGCCAAACCTAAATCTAACGGCCCACGTTTAAACCTAGCCCTAACCCTAATTAGACAATTAATTACTTTCAGGTGGCCGGAGAAGACCTCCGGTCATCTTCTCCAGCCAAACCCTCCCTGAGCAAACCCCAAACTTCAACCCTAGGTCATTTCTGGAGCTCTAAAGCTCCAGATCAACTCACCTCACTCTCCTAAACTCAAATCCAACCTCAAAACAAATTTATGATGGCTCAATCTCATGATTCGAAGAGAAAATCAAAAATGGTAAAACTTTCAGAACATGCATACAAGCTCATTTCTCAACCATTCTCAAAAGTAAACACATCATGGTGATCAGCAAAGCATGAAGATCATTCTAAGAACTTAAAATAGCATTTATGGAAAAAAAGTTTGAAGAATTTACCTGAGCTTGAGCTTTCTCAAACTGAGCTTTCTGGCCACTTCTCTTGTGCAAAATGACTCCCCTTGACCTCCTGATGAAGCTTTGATGCTTCGAAGGAGTTTCTTTTGGCTGGTTTGTGTGATTGCACTTCAACTGGCCAAGAATCGTGTTTTGTGTATGGGGTGTTCTTGGCTGTTTTAATGGTTGCTTTGTGTTCAGTGGATGATTTTGAGATGAATGGTGAAATTTATTTGGAGATTGAGTGAGTGTGCAGAAAGTTTCGAAGGAGTTTGCAAAATGGAGAGATTTTTGGAATGCTGAGTATTCTGAGGTTTCAGGCTGCAATGTTGTGTGTTATGGCTTGGGTTTGATCCACATAACAAGCTGTGATAGGTCAGAGAGTGAGTGGTGGCTGCAGCTGATTGGTATGAACAAGTTGCAAAAAGTCACCAACTTGTGTACTTGAGGTATGGGCAATGGTGCAGCTGGCTTTTTGGCTTGTCTTTGTGCAGTTGAGATCAAGGAGGTCCATAGAAATGGTTTAGAGGCAATTCAACAAGTGGAAACAAAGTTATGTGCCCTTTTGCAATTTTATGAAATTTTGGCCCCTTTTGGATTTCTTCATGGGCAAGGCATGAAATCTTGAGATTCTTTGGGCAATTCTGAGTTTTTAGGCAATGCACTTTGATGTTATGATACATAGAAGTTTGTTTTAAGTCATAAAACAAATTGGAAAGTGGTTTTGCAAAAATCCCTCTTTGGTGCATTCTTGAAAATTATGTGATTTTTGCCAACTTTGACAAGCCATAACTTGAGTTCCATAATGAATTAGGTCTTA
The DNA here is from genome assembly GCA_963966055.1 of Lathyrus aphaca. NCBI lineage: Eukaryota > Viridiplantae > Streptophyta > Magnoliopsida > Fabales > Fabaceae > Lathyrus > Lathyrus aphaca. The sequence goes on from OZ014523.1 coordinate 567,439,821, forward strand.
TTCTTGTACTTTTTGAAAAGGGAATGATCCAATCTACAACTTTGATGACCAACAATTTTTCATTTGAATCATTTTTGGTTGAGAAAGAGGAGGTTGAAAAACTTTCCCAAAATGGAAAGTTTACATTACAAGTCATTTCCATTTTTGGCAACTTTTGGTTTAGCTCACTTTTCTCCAATTTTGTGAACTTCCAAACACTTAATGATCAAATAAAGATCATATAACTTCAATTTGATGAAAAATCCACTTTGATTCCATTGATGGGGGCCTCAGATGCCCTGATTTTGCTCTGACTTGCTCAAGAAGTTACCCAGTGATCAGATGACTTCCACAATGAATTTCTTCATCAAATTTGGTACACATGATACTTATAACATATTAAGACCATTAGAAAGAAGAATGACCAAAAAATTTGAAGTTATGGCCTCTGAAACCAAAACCCTAATTTCAGGTCATCTGTGTAGTGAAATCCTAGCTCAGCTTCCATGCTTTCTCAGTCCTTGTGATTTTCTAACTTCCTTGATCTTTGAGGGATATAAAATGATGATTGAACATACATGGACCCTCTTGTAATGATTGGTGGCCTTTTGAGTGGCTCAGATGAATCTTGGATTGCTCAGATCACAAACCCTAGATGCAGATGAACTTGAACTAATGCAATGAAACAAAAATGCCATATGAGATGATATGCTTAAACTAATGCAAATATGAAAGATCACAAGCCATGGTGTGAACTTAGTGAAGGCAAATTTGGGGTGTTTACACCCTCTCCATCGGGGGTATCAGGTTGACCTTCGCTCTGGGGCAGCTGCGTCTCAGGTTGTTCAGGCTGAGCAATACCCCCGGGCTGAGAGTCTTTCACGATCAAATCTACAGGGAACACTATCTGACCGTTCTCAACTTTGTAAAGATAGCTGATGCGGCCGGTGTACAAAACCACTTCAGGATGAAGGACTTGTATCTGAGCTACAACATTTTGGAAACTGAGCTCAGTCGACGAGTTCAGAACTTCCATATCCTGGTCAATCCGAGCGAGAAACCGGGCCCTGGTCACCAAGTCCTTGGTATCAGCTTCTTCATCATCCTTCAGGCAAAAGACATCTTTCATCTTTTTGTTTTGGTCCAAGGCCCTCCTTTTGTCGACCTCCAGCTTGGCAATGACATTCGCCCGCTCAGTCAACTCATTAGCAGAGGCAGCAGCTTCCTCAGAGGCCTTGGTCAGCTTTTCTTCAGCAGCAACCAGGAGCTCTTTCAACTTTATCACCTCCCTTTCCTGCCGGGGATTTCCTTCGGCCGTCATCCAAGCCATGGATAACTCCCGCATGACCGCACTCGCATCCTGTGCTAAAGATAAACGTCGGGCAGGGCGATCCATCCCCTCCACAAACAAAGAGTCCGCCCGATTGAACTCCATCATTGTCCCTTCGAAAAAATTCCGTTTCACAAAGCAGGGCGACATCACGTACTTCAATTTAGGAGGAGCGTTGAGCGTCAAATCCACGATTGTTGCAGGATTGTGCCTCTTCATGTGCGAGCCAGTGGACGCACTAGGAGACCCTTGGACCAGGGGACCCGACCCTGAGCCGCTCGTTTCAGACAGCTTGGTTTGAACAACCCTCGACCTCCTTTTCTGGTTTTGGCGCAGTCGTTCCTAGATTTTATCTAGAGGATTCGCTATAGAACCTGCAAAGAAAAGAGACCAAATTAGTCACGAACGTCAAGATTATCGAAACAGAATAACAAACAAAAATGAAAGCAAATACTAAAGAACTCGGACACTTCTTGCCCAGTGTTACACGCAAGGAGATCTGTGACGTCTATCAAAGGACGCTCCACAACCTCTCCCCCGTCCTGGTCCAACATTATCTTACCCTCCTCGTCCAGCAGAGGGGTCAGAGTAAAAGAGGCCACCAGCTTCCGAAACTCCTCGAAGCTAGCTGCATCGTCCTCGTTCAGGAAATCCTCTACTTGGACGAACTCACTAACTGGGCGCCCGTAATGTGAGTAATTCCATGAGAAGGGAAACAGCCAGAGCCTCCTGGGAATCACCTGCCCTTGATTGTCTAGTCTGGGCTCATCATTTTCATCAGTATCTACCCCCATAAAACTCAGCGCTCTCACGGCTTCCTCGCTCGCCAACTTTACCAAAAAGTAGTCGGTCTTGAAAGCCCGAATAGATTCCGAATGAGCCTTGGATATCTTGGTTCGTTGCTTGAAGGAGATAAAACCCTTTCAGTCGGTTCCTCGTCCTACCTGGCACTGCAGCGAGAACAGTCGGAAGAACAGAGGAAGCGTGGCCCCTACGCCCAGATGAGCGCACGTCACCTCGAACGCTTTCTCGAACGCGTAAGAGTTGGGGTGCAGCTGAGACGGTGCTACACCCAAATGCCCGAGCACGACACAGACCAGATCACTAAAGGGCAATGTTACCCCTAGAGTCGAGGTCGCGTACTCATACATTGAGAACTTTCGGCCGCCAAAATCTGAGAATATCTGATCATCATCCCCCGGGCAGGTGACGACCCAATCCTTAGGATCACCAATAATGGGCAAAGACTCCGCACGGGGTCTTGAAAAGGACGACACCTTGTCAAGCAGGTCCTCCACTACCCATTCCTCAGGCGCGATTATGTTGTCCTCATCCTGAGGAGTACCGACCGTTTCTCCAGATTCAGGGGCCACATCCTCCGTCGTGGTCGCGTCAGATTCATCTGACGAGCTTCCAGAGTCGGAAGGGACTGATGCCGTAGAGCCAGAATCTTCCGAGGACACCTCCTCCGAGGAAATCTCGAACGGGTCCATAAGCGTAGTTTCACCTGAAAAGCAGAGGAAAGGCGTCAGTGAATTCGATTAGAATATCAAATCCACCATTCCACCGCTCAACAAGTGAAAGGGCGCGTACCGACCCAGGAGTAAGATCCCAGGCCAAAGCCCTCGGTTAACCATCGCTCAAGGCGATGGCCAGTTCCCGACGACAGCGATGGTATGTTCAAATCCTAGCTGCTTATTAGGTCTCGGATCAAGGTCGACTCGGACCATCGTCGACCACGAATTAGGGTTTGCAGTCGACGAACAACGATAACAGAAGGCCTATAATATACTTATTCTAGTCTAAATTGTCGGAAAATCTATCCTAAACCGCATGCATTGCTAAGATATCAAACCTATGGCTAAGAAAGACGCGAAAAGGGCCGTACCTTGAGCTTGAGAGGCCATTGAAGAAGAAGTTGGCTTGAAAATGCGGTGGTCGGTAGGTAAATACGGTGGTCGGCGACTGAGAACTGTGTCTGAGCTACGAGCAATATGGCAGAGAGGAAGACGAAGCGAAAAAGCATACAGAATACTTTGGGTTCCTATTTATAGGGAAGTGAGCACGTGCAGAAACGTGTGACCCCTATCCCTAGGAAATGATTACCTACACTCTAGCCCCTAGGCTAGCCGTGAGAACATTGAACATTGAATAGGTGTGAATTCCCAAACACGCCAACTTTCCGTTTCATCTCCCTCCTTCGTCGAACAACCGAATAATTGTCTGCCTGTCGTGCGTCATCAAACGATCATTCTTTGGTCAACGCACAAAAAGCACCGGACATAATGCGTACACCTTAGACAGAAAACCATCACTAAGTCATCGCTCCTCCCCAAAAGCAACGACTTGGGGAGCTCCTGTTCCGGGAAAGCCCAACTTTCAGAGTTGGGCCAGACAAATTGGCAACCTAGCACGCTCTTCGTCGAGCACCACGCTGAGGGGAACGGTTCTTGTCGACCAATGTTGTGTCGACCAGAATAAAATCCCCTAATGGCTAGTTTTGACCGTTGCCTATTCGTACGGATTCCACGATCCGTGCAAAACGGTTTGAACCAATAACCATCCACCAACGACAGTATATAAACCCTCTCAGATGAGAGAGTCAGGTATTCAATTCTCTTACCTTAATTCTCGTACTTGCATGCTCTTTGCTCAGTCTCTTACTTTAGCATCAGAGTGCCTTGCAGGTACACCCCCTCCTCTCCTTATCAACCGTCCTTCAACAACGCTCGACGCTAACCATATCAGATCCTGATCTCCAGGTACGATCAATTACTAAGTTGAACTACTCCACCTTGCACCATCTTCAAAATTTCAAAGTATTCCATTCTTGGACACATGTGATAAGATCAACCTGAGTAAATGACCCAACTATCTTTAGTTTCCAAACTCGATATTATTAGTGTTTTAGCATACGCATAACTTTTCTTACCCAAGGAAACTGCAGCTTCCACAGAATCTTCATTGACCTTTCTTTCAGGACAATCCCTTTTAAAGTGACCGATTTTCTGACAATTAAAACATTTTACCTTTGACTTGTTAGACCTCTTTGATTTGGACATCCATTTATGCTCACCTTGTAACACCCCATTTCTACCCGATAATTATTAATAAAATCAGAGTATAAAATTCCAATAATTCAAATGAGATGATACATTTCCAACTTTAAAAACAACATTCAACACCTGATTAGTCTTTAAAACAAAATACTTTCATTAAAACAACTTGTTGTATTCAACATCAAAACAACTTAAAAACAACAATCTTTAATAAAGACAAATAAAAATTCAACAACATAACAAATTCGACATCAACAGAAAACATGGGTTATCCCGCCGAGTGCTACGTATCTGAGTGACAACACTGACTTGAATCTACTAAGGTACTCCGCTCTACTCTGGATTACCTGCACGTTACCATCAAAGGGCAAGATTCAAACAAAAGGGGTGAGATATCGAACAATATAATCAAGAATATGATAAATAACATATTAAACCGGATTATATAAACCACCACTTCACAACTCACAAACAACTTAAATAACACGAGATACAACACAACAACATACTATGCAACTAGGAAATAAAAGTTAGACAAATGCAATGCATGTGGTACCATTGGCGTAGAACTCCCAACTTATAATCTTGCCAATTAATAGAGGTGTCAACAACATGACATAATCCTTCAACTTTATTTTGTCAATCCAGACCAACTTACCGAGAAGCATCTCAAACTTAAATAATGCTATGTAATGCGACTCAAGATGAATGTCAATCAACAAAAATTATAACTACCAAGCAACACCACAATATTCAACTTTGACCATAGACCTGCAACTAATATTCTTGCCATTCATAAGGCACTGCAACATAAAACAAAAATCAACAACTTTACAACTTACAACAAAGCAACATAACACAAGAGAAACCAATTATACCCCATTCCTATTCACACAAGTTTCGACTAAAACCGATTAATTAAATTATTTACTACACTTTGTTATTGCTACTTACTACTAGCCTATTACTACACTTTTGTTAAATCTATGACAACAACCAACGTATCAAACTTGCTACTAATTGTACTTCATTATTATCTAATTGTTTTCCTATTAGTTCCTCACAACACTATTATTTAAACTACTTACAAGATCCCAATTCAATTAATTAAGTCTTGGTAATTAATTACGTAATGTATTTATGTTTCTGAACTACAACTAAGGTATCAGTAAGACTGCACAACAAAAATACATGAACACAAAGCATAACCCAAAATCCAACATAGCCCGTGTGACCATCGTCACCCTTGTGTGACCCTCGTCACACTTGCACTGCGATAATCGTCAGGCAACTGGAACGGTCATCCCATAGTCTAAAACATGTGTTCTTCTATGTTCTCTCGTTCCTCCTCCGTCTCTGTAATTCCTTCACATTTTCATTCTTAGACTAATTACTAATCAACCCAGTACACAATTTAACAACAACATAACATATTCGTACACAAACAACAATGAATAATCAAAGTACGATTAATTCAACAACACAAATTAATTCTCTTATTCAACCAAAACAACTTATTCAACCAAAACAACTTATTCAACCAAAACACACAACAACTGACAGAAATAATCTATATACCCAATCACACATGTAATCATCATACAATCTCAATTATAGAGTTAGAATCCCACCCTTACCTTGGATTCAAGGCGACTCTAACACTTTTGATCAGAACCCTAACTTTTCATCTCCTAAGAACTTCACGTAACCTCTTTCTCAACTTCTTGTTTTCTCCTTATTTTACTTATCATCTCTTATTAACTTATGGTTTTATTTTATTAATACTAATTTCCATTGGGCCTAAACCATATGCCCCCCACAATTACTACATCTACTCACAAATAGATCCACTTATTAAGGATAGAATAAGTCTACTATTAATCCTACAACTTAATCAACTTAACTTCAGTTCAACTAACCACAACACAACTTTAATCAACTTAATTATTCCAACTAACAATGACACAACTTAAATCAACTTAATCAATTTAATCAACTTAATTTAATCCAACTAACAACGACACAACTTAAATCAACTTAATTTAATTAATTCAACTAAAACCAACTTAGCAACTCAACACAAATCAACAACAAATATACGATAATATTTAATTAAATAAATATGGCGTTACAACTTTCCTCCACTTAGAATATTTTCGTCCTCGAAAGTTTACCTAATGCAACCAATCCAAACACGTTCTTGCAACTAAACAATCAACTTTCATGCTACGAATGTCAACACTACTAACAACACAACACAACAACAATACACCTTATCAATGAGAACAACAACAAAACGCAATACTCACGCAATGCACTCGACGACCAACTCAAAACACAAGGAATAACCAACTTAAGAATACACCTGTTCACTATGAACCATAACACAACACGACCGTTACCATCACCATATGCAACACTCCCCTAATTCTCCATCATAGAAATTATCTACTCACACTTGAACCATCACCATAGGTAACGAGGCAACAACAAGGATAAAAACACAAAATCCTCAACACAACATCAACGTAATCAAACTACCGACATCGTTGTTACCTACATAAGAACAATTGCGCTACATCATGCTATCACTGCGCACTCTGAGTACTAGCAACCATCAATCTACCAAGTTCACATCAACTTCTGACCAACAGGTATTCTATACTCTTGTGATTACTGAATACTTCATACTTAAATCCATAAATAATACCACCGAATATCCAACACAACTACAACTGCAGCTAATCCCAAATTTTGAATATGATAGATGTTGCACCCCAAAATTTGCCCTCACAATACAAGACTTTGTGTTCTAAGAAGGTTCACAAGGTTCACAAGTTTCCCAATGCTTTCAAGACCTTTCATGAGGTTCATGAAGTCTACAAGTCACTTTATGAAGGTTCACAAGGTTCACAAGGTTCACAATACCTCCCATGAGGTTCACAAGACATTTTATGATGGTTCACAAGGTTCACAAGGTTCACAAAGTTCACAATTGGTCAGAAGAGTTGACAATTCCCTCAGACAATGCACCTCCTAAGCAGTGCATCCAAAACTAGGGTTTTGACTTTAATCAGGCTAAATGGACTTCCAAGTCTTCAAGTGAGCTTCATAACATCTTATATGTGCTTAAGAACCCCCATGACAAGTTTCAAGACTTTTCTCAAAAGTTTGCTCAGTCAGATGATCAGATAAGTCAAAATCAGTCAATGCAGTTAAAAAGTCAAACTGAGGTCAACTGTGGTCAAACCAAAGTCAAACTTCATGATTTTTTGCCAAAATCAAGTATATGAATTAAAATTCATCATTTGATCAAGGGTTGATCATGATTCATCAAGGAGATTTCAGATCATCAAGAATCAGGAGTTTCTAAATTAGGGTTTCCTCAGTAAAAGTCAACTGAACTTTGACCAGCCATAACTTTCACATACTTCATCACCAAGTCTCCATCCAAAGCTCATTTTGAAGGAAATTGAATTCTCTACAACTTTGTGTCTCACAAGCCAAGCCCAAAAATGCTTAATTTGGAAGGTATGAGCTAAGACATTATAGGTCCTTTTGAAAGTCAACAAAAAAGTCAACAACTTCAAAAGGGCATAACTTGAGATTGGTAAATGATATGGACATGAAACCAGTGGGGTTGTTTAGAGGACTCTTCAAGATTTCCAAAATGTCCAAGAACACCCTCATAGCATTAAAATTGAAGGATATGTGCCCTTACAAAGTTGGGAAATTTTGAGTTGGTTTATGATGAAAAAGGAGGTCTAGAACCAATTTCTTCCAAATGGGCTTGCCAAATAATAACCCAATCCATACAATAACTTCATGCACGACCCAATGACAAGAAATTCTGATTTTTTTATTTTATTTGATATTTATTTGAATTTTATTCATTTTAAATCAAATTAAATTAAAATAAAATCTAAAAATCAAAGTTTGGACATGATTCTTCTTCTAGAAATTAATCAATGCTGTTTAACATGATTTGATCTTGTACAAATTCGTACTAGACCAAATTGGAATGCAAATATTTGATTTTTTCACATTTTTAGATCATGGCATTCCTTCACCCTCAAGTCTTCCAAAAAGCCCATAAATCCATCATCTTTTGACCTAAATTACATCACATATAAGTATACAATAGAAACCAATCATAAGGGGACGAATTCAGCAGCCTCAAGAGTAAGTCACATTGTTCAAAAATTCTCTAAAAAACTCACATTCGGATTCTTTGATTCAGGACATTTGAAGGTAAAACAAGAAGATAGAAAGACTCCTTGGACTTCCTTGATCATGAATCATCATTCATATGCATCAAAAACATGCCATAATGCTTAACCCGAAGCTTGCTTGTTCTTGAAAATAATTTTTTCGATTCCATTAATTTATGACTTTTCATTGAATTTTGTTTGCATAATCTTGTTTGTGATGATGTGTAGAACGTTTCTGGATCATTAAACCAAAGCTTCACTGCCTGAATCGTGATTCACCATGTTTAGGGTTTGCGGCTTCAATTAGGGTTTTATTATCCAGCCAAGATAAATGGATTACAAGGACATAAAATGATTGGAAATTTTATTAAGAACTCAATGGTGTAACCAATTTCATAAAATCTTGCTGTTTTGTCCATGTTTGTATTTCGTAGGAATTGCTGCAATTTGAAAATCGCAGGAAAATTCGTGGCTAAATTCGCAGGTAAAATCGCAGGTCATGAGGTTGAAGAAGAAGCTATTTGGCGCGTTCTGGAAATTCAAATTATATTTTAAAAATATTATGTTTTGTTATTGGTTTGTTATCACAAGCGCATGGCTTATCCCAGTGGTAAGGCTGGCTTGTATACTGCGCAAGGTCACTGGTTCGAAACCTGGCTGTGTACATATTTTTTCTTATTTTTCAGGTTAAAAAGGAGGCTTAATATATTATGCTTTCTTGCCAACACAATATCAGATTTGCTCACCTAGCTGGATGGTCATGCGTGCGTTTGTGTATTCAAGAGGTCCTGGGTTCGATTCCTCCCCCAGCCCTTTTTGGTTTTCACTATTTTTGTGATTTTTCAGGACATTGCATAAAACCAATTGAAACCATTCCATTATCACCAATACGTGGCTGGCCTGGTGGTATGTTTTGTTGCTTGCAGGCAGGGGGTCATGGGTTCAACTCCAGCCAGGTAAGTTTTCATTCTTTTTCTTGTATTTTGTTTCAAATACTTTATTATTAAATTATATAGTTTTATATATATATTATATATCAAAATAATTCTAAAGTAAAATATATGTACTATGTATTCTTTTCAAAATTTTAAAATTTATTTTTTCTAAAATCAGAAATTAGTTTTTACTATTATTATAAAATGTATATATGTATTATTTAGTTAAATAAATTATAAAATAAACCCTAATATATTATTTTTCTAAACAAATATTAAAAAATCTAAATTTTATTTTTTTTCTAATTTTATTTTCTAAATATAATTATTATGTGCATATTTATTATTAATTATAACCTATTTTCTTTATATGATATGTAAATATTTTTATAATTTTGTTTGTAATCTAAATTATATATATAATTTTTAATATGTGTTTATAAATAATTGAATCTATGATAATTTTATTTTGTAATTATAATATGTTTAAAAATCATTTAATAATTTGTACATAAATTAAAATATTATAATAATTATTTAATTGTTCATATTTCCTCTTGTTTTTTTTAAATAATTGTCTATATTAAAAATCTAATCTTTTGTTTATGTTCTTATAATAATTTTGCTAATTCCATTTATTTTAATTATTGTTATTATTACTAACCATATTATTACTAATCCATTTATTTTTTAATTATGCTTATTATTATTATTTCTCTAACCTTATTTATTTTATTATTATTACTAACCCCTATTATATTTATTTATTGCTTATTTATTTATTTTTACTTATTTATTTATATTTTGCTTATTTATTTATTTTGCTATTTATAATTAATTGCTTATTATTATTATGTAATTGCTCCTGGATGTAATTTTTTGTAAATATTTAAATTATTTAATTTGCTTGCTATGGTTAGTAAAATAGGGAGTGTACACATGTATTATATTTAAAATTGAATTTAGGTCATTTAAAAATTATAAGATAAATTAAATTAAACACTCACACACGTAAGTCGATTTTTAATCGCCATCTCACTTTCTAGGGTTGCCTCTCAATGTTGCCTAATCATAAGGTCAAGTGGGGTGTATAAAGCAAAGTCCCTTAAAAGAAAAAGTCATCAAGTCCCTTAAATGGTTGCCTTCATAAAAGATCTTGTCCCTTTCGAATAATGATGACAGTCCCTCCAAAAAGTTGCTTAATACACCCTACAATTGCCTTCATTAACAGATGTCCCTCATATGTCCCTCACATCCAAGGTAATGACTACCTATTCCTTAATAATAGGGATAGTCTTACCACTTAAAGGATTCAAGAACAGAAAAGATTTAAATTTAGGGTAGGTTCTTCTTAGATACTTGCTCACTTTTCAAAAACATTTCAAACACTTCATACATTTTAAACAATTTTCAAAAACAAAGGTTTTTTACGCATCCGTACATGGATCATTATTAAACTCTTATGAAAACTTTTATTCACACACTTCACACTTTTCAAAAACAATTCAAAGTGAGCTAAGTAACTAAGAGCCCATGGATAACCATGGATGTAAAGGGTGCTAACACCTTCCCTTTACATAACCTACCCCCCGGACCCAAAAATCTTTTAAAAGGTCTTTCCTGTTCTTTTATGCCTTTCCTTTGGATAAAATAAAAGTCGGTGGCGACTCTTGCTATCCGCAACATAACTAAAGTCAGTTCTCCCACCGTGTTACAGAACTGGCGACTCTGCTGGGGATTTAATAAAAGAGGGGTACCCTTAGGAATTAGATCACTTTAAATTGTTTGCCTTGTTTGCTTTATATTATCTTGTTGGGGTGATCTTATGTGAGAAAGGTCCTAACCCGGATCTAGTGTACCTTAGGTAAATGGCAATAGACCAAGGAAACTGTACGACGTATATCGATATGGTTGATCTGGTGGCCATAGTTAGTGTGACTTCTTGGTTGGTGCTTATGTTCCTTAAGTCAAGTTGAGGATAATATGAGGCTGCCATATGTTGTCAATGCACTAACTAACTTTTAGAACCCTAATTAACTCATCTTGGCCTTTAGAAAGTAGTGAGGTAACCGGCTTTGGTGCAGACTGAAGTTGGTTGACACTCGATACTACACTCATTGAGATCTTAAACTTGGAGGGTTTTGGTTGGCAAGTAAGTTGCCTTCTGATCAATCACCCTTGTGAAGGATCAATGATATTGAGATCCCTTAGAACCTGGTTACTTTTGTAGGACAGGATGAACCAACCAACTTCAGGGGAGGGTACTTACCTTTGAACCTCATGCAAGCCTTTAAACCTAGGACTATTGTGTGACTTGCTTGTGTGTGCCACATGTTTGTGATTGAGCATAACATCATAACATCATCATGCATCATAAGCATAGCATTTTCCCTAACCATTTCAAGGACCAAAGGATTTATCTTTGTTCTTTGTCGCAGGTCATGACTTCAGCTCGTAGAAACACCATCAGGATCAACTTTGTGGGCATACCTCCCAAGCTTAAAGAGTTGGTTTCTCAAGTATCTGATCATTCCCGGTTCATCAAGAGACATGGTCACCTATTGGATCTAGTCACTTTAGGGTTCAATGAAGACATGATGAGTGTTCTGTTTCAGTTCTTTGACCCTAAGCACCATTGCTTCACATTCCCCGACTACCAGCTGGTTCCAACCATGGAGGAGTTCTCTAAACTTCTGGGCATACCTGTTCTTGATCAGAAACCATTCACAGGTTTGGAAAAAGAGCTTAAACCTGAGGTTATTGCTGCAGCTCTACATCTGAAGAAGTCTGATATTGTTCTAGAAACGAGAAGTGGTGTCAACGGTATTCTTGCTAAGGTGTTGATAGAGAAGGCTCAAATGTTCTTGAAGGCCATGAGTCATGATGCTTTTGAGGAGATCTTAGCCTTGCTGATATATGGCTTAGTATTGTTCCCCAATCCAGATCAGTTCATAGATATTCATGCCATCAACATTTTCCTGAGTCACAATCCAGTGCCTACATTGCTTGGAGACATCCTGCATTCTCTTCACACCCGTACTACAAGGGCAAGAGGAACTTTGATGTGTTGCATACCTTTGCTTTCTAGGTGGTTTATTTCTCACCTTCCTCGCTCAGTAATGAAGAATGAGCAAGGGTTCAGATGGTCCAAGAGAATCATGTCACTCTCGCATTCAGATATTCATTGGTGCTCCAGATCTATGGAGAATGTCACCATCATTGACCGTTGTGGGGAGTTTCCTAATGTGCCACTTCTAGGCATAAGAGGAGGCATCACCTACAACCCCTCTCTAGCTTTACGACAGTTTGGTTACGCTCGGAGTGATGGTCCACATGACATGTTGATTCAGGGCATTGTGTTTGATTACGACAACGATCTTCAAGGTTACCGTCAGAGATTCATACGAGCCTGGGAAAAAGTAAACAGGGTTGACAGTAAGACACTGGAGCCTAAGTACACTATTCCTATGGAGGCTTATCTCAGATGGGTGCGATCTCGTGCTCAGACTCTCATGATGCCATATCCTGCTATCCTGCCAGTTACCATGGAACCTGTTGCTGAAGGGGACACTGCTTACACCATCCTTCACCCAGACATGCCTACTGACATGGAAGACTTACAGAGATCCTAGATCCAATTGAAGGAGCAAAGGGATACTTTCGAGGCTCATTACAAAGCAAGCCAAGAAAGAATCCTAGAACTAACAAAGCAACTTCACGAGGAACGGAATCTCAACTCATACCTCAACACAAAGAGGAAACGTCCATGGGAGACTTAAAACCCCATCTTTTGTACTTATTTCATTTTCATTTTTGTAAGCCCAAGAGGCAAAACAAATTTATTACTAATAAAAGTTTACTTTCTTGTTTGTTTAAGCAAATTTAAAATCCTGCGGTCCTTGAAAACATTGCATACGCATTAAAACATCATATCATTGCATCACAGGTTTATTTGTGCACAGGTTTCTCATCTTCTCGCTGTTTATTTCAGCAATGGCTCTTGAACAATCAGTTAAGGATCTCCAGGCACAGAACGCACAGTTCCAAGAGCTGATCCTGAACCTATCCAAGGGGCAGGATGAGTTGAAGACACTGCTGGCCAAGAAGACTAAGAAGACTAGAAGGTCAGGTGGCCTGCTCAACATGGGAAGAAGGTTCAGAGGTCCTGTCAAGACTAAAGAACAGGTTGAAGACTATGAATCTGAGGAGTCTGAAAAAGAGGGAGGTAGTCTCCACAACACTATGGGGGACTCTGATTCTGAGGCTAATTATTACCATGATCCTAATGAGGACAAATTCAAGATGCTGGTGGATAGGATGGATGCCATGGAGTTGCAGAAATCTTCTGGGCTGGATTTTGAAGATTTAAGTCTGATATCTGGGGTTGTCATACCCATTGGTTTCAAGGTTCCTACCTTTGTTGTTTATGATGGGGTCTCCTGTCCCAAGCTGCATTTGAGGTCTTATGTCAGAAGGATTCAACCTCACACTGCTGACAAGAAGTTGTGGATCCACTTTTTCCAAGAGAGCTTATCTGGAGCTCAGTTGGAGTGGTATTATCAATTGGAGAGTGTCAACATCAGAGACTGGAATGATCTTGCTGAAGCTTTCTATAAGCAGTATCAATACAATGCTGACTTAGCTCCCACTCGCATGCAGCTGCAAAGCGTGTCCATGGGTGCCAAAGAAAGTTTTAAGGAGTATGCTCAGAAATGGAGGGACTTAGCTGGAAGAGTTCAACCCCCTTTGACTGACAGGGAATTGGTTGATATGTTCATGTGTACGCTGAATGGTCCGTTTTACAGTCATCTCATTGGAAGCTCATCATCTGGCTTCACTGAGTTGATCATGACAGGAGAGCGAGTAGAGAATGGTATAAAGAACGGTAAGATCCAAGTGGGTACTTCCTCATCAGGTGCTGCAAAGAAGCCTCCCACTGGGAAGAAAGAATCCAATGCTGTTTATGGTCAACCTGATCGTAATAGAAGGCATCAGTCTGTTAGTGCAGTTCATATTTCAAATCCAACTCCTGCAACAACAGAGCAGCCACAGGGCAACCAACAGAGGGCTAGAAGGCAGTTCACAAAGATCAACATGTCACTGGCTCAGGCATTGCAACATTTGTTGAAGGCTGAGCTCATTACTTTAAAGGAGGCTCCTCAGAATCCTAATGTTACCTCACCCAGGTACAATCCCAATGCACGATGTGCATATCATTCAAACTGTCAGGGACATGATACTAATAACTGCTGGGTCTTGAAGAACAAAATCCAAGATATGATTGAGGCTGGAGAGATTGAGTTTGACCCACCAGGTACTCCAAATGTGATTACTGCTCCAATGCCAAATCACGAGAAGACTGTCAATGCCATTGATGAAGATCTACATGTCTATTCAGTTATGGAGTTGACCACACCATTGTCTGTTATCAAGAAGAAGTTAGTACAGGCTGGGCTCTTTCCAGGTTGTCGTGAAGATTGTTTGTATTGTACCTATAAGCCAGATAGTTGCTTCAGATTGAGAGATGGAATTCAACGTCTCATGGATAAGTATACTATAGTGTTTGAGAGGACCCCATCGTCTGTAGAAAGTATGGTGGATCATCTTACTCGAGGTAAGAAGATTGAAGAGGTTGATATGGTTGACAAAGTACCGGTAAGAATCACTTCGAAGAGACCTGTTAAAATCACCCATCAGGGTCCAATCAAGATCACTGCTGAAGGCCCTATGAAAGTTGTTGCTGAAGCCAAAGTGGCTCCTCTGATCATTACTGCTCCTGGTCCTATTCCATATACATCTGATAAAGCTGTGCCTTGGCACTATGGGTCTGATGTTTACATCCATGGTGTTAAGCAAGAACCATTAGCTGATGTGCCTGTTGACGTTGACAATATTGCTGGATCTAGTAAGATCACACGAAGTGGAAGAGTCTTCTCTCCTCCAGTTACTTCTAAGAATGCAGTTACTCCTGCTGCTACCACTACCACTGATGCTCGGGGCAAGGGTCCTGTTATTGAGCCTATATCTGCTGATGTGCCGGCTGCTGATGACCTCTCCAAACAGATGGAGGAAGTATTGAAAATCATTCGCAAGAGTGATTATGACATTGTTGATCAGTTGGGGCATACTCCCTCAAAGATTTCTATGCTGTCCTTGTTGTTATGTTCTGAAGCTCATGCAAAAGCTTTGATAAAGTTTCTGAAGACTGCTCATGTGCCCAATGCCATTTCTGTTGACCAGTTTGAGAATTGTGTTGCCCACCTGACTTATGATAATGGGTTGGGATTTTCTGATGCTGATTTGACCCCTGCCAAGAGGGATCATAACAGGGCCTTGCATATTTCAATTGAATGCAGGGGCACTACCCTGTCACATGTATTGATAGACAATGGTTCCTCTCTGAATGTGTTGCCTAAGGAAGTCCTGAACAAGCTGAGCCCTGAAGATGCTGTGCTGAAGCCCAGTAATATTGTGGTGAAGGCTTTTGATGGTTCTAGAAGAGTAGTGCATGGGGAAATTGATCTTCCAATTAAAGTTGGATCTCAGGTTTTTACTGCTACATTTTATGTGATGGATATTCGTCCTTCATACTCTTGTCTGCTTGGTCGTCCCTGGATCCATGGGGCAGGTGCTGTAACCTCTACATTACACCAAAAGTTGAGATATCCGGTGGAAGGAAAGGTTGTTACCGTCTATGGAGAAGAAGAATACTTTGTCAGTCATGTAAACACTTTCAAGTATCTGGAAATGGAAGGTGAATACATTGAAACTCCGTGTCATACATTTGAAGTGGTTCCCTGGATTGTTAATGATTATGTAGCTCCTCCTGTTGCGAAGAAAGTTCCTGTGGTCACCAGAAAACCTCCAACAATGGCAATGGCCTCCCTCAATGATGCTAGGGCTGTGGTAGATGAAGGTGGTTGTACTATTTGGGGTCAGCTTCCTGATATCCCATACAAGTCTGACAAATTTGGTTTGGGTTTCACTGCAGAGTCCCAAAAGGCTGTTCGTCGTGCTCGTGCTGTTCGTATCACCAATCAAGGGGTTATGAAAGATCAGATCAATGCTGTGGGAGACTATGATGAAGACTACAATTTGGATGCTTGGATTTTTCCTACTGTGGGTGCTGGACTCAATAATTGGAAAGCTGAAGATGTTATCCCTATCTCCTTTAGTCAGGAGTAAATACTATTACTGTGTTGTTACTTTTTAAGTTTGTAATTTCTTAAACAATAAAACTTTCAAGCCTTGTGCCTTACCCGGGGCATAATGGTGTGCTTGTTACGGGCTGTCATTTCATTTGCATACTTCATTCAATAAAATTAGTGGACGTTTCGTTTTAGTAAATATTGTGTTCCTTGTCTTTCTTTTCTTTTATTTTTGCTTTATCAGCTATGTGTTCTTACACACACCCACATCACTAAAATGCAGATCCTCATCCACTCTGGATCCTGTTGATAACAGTTCTACTATTGCCAATTATAATTTTGAGAATCCGATCTATCAAACTGAAGACGGAAATGAGGACGATTGTGAAATACCTGTAGAGCTTGCTAGGTTGTTACAACAAGAAGAGAAGCTATACAGCCACATGAAGATCCAGTCGAAGTTGTGAATCTAGGAACTGAAGAAAACAGAAAAGAGGTCAAGATAGGGGCTGATTTAGAGGATAGTGTCAAGATCAGGCTGATTCAGATGTTACGTGACTATGTGGAGATCTTTGCTTGGTCTTATGAAGATATGCCAGGGTTGGATACAGACATTGTGGTTCACCGTTTACCAGTGAAAGAAGATTGTCATCCAAAAAAGCAGAAGGTTCGTCGTATGTGTCCTGAAATGTCAGAAAAGATCAAGGCAGAGGTAATGAAACAGTTCAATGCAGGGTTCTTAGTAGTGACTTCTTATCCTCAGTGGGTTGCAAATGTGGTACCAGTTCCTAAGAAAGATGGTAAGGTACGTATGTGTGTAGACTACAGAGATTTGAACAAGGCTAGCCCCAAAGATGACTTTCCACTTCCTCATATTGATATCCTAGTAGACAACACTGCTCAGCATAAGGTATTCTCTTTTATGGATGGTTTCTCTGGTTACAATCAAATCAAGATGGCTCCTGAAGACATGGAAAAGACAACATTTGTGACGCAGTGGGGCACTTTTTGCTATAAGGTGATGCCATTTGGTTTGAAGAATGCAGGGGCAACATATCAGCGTGCTATGGTGGCTTTGTTTCACGATATGATTCATCATGAGATAGAGGTATATGTGGATGATATGATAGCCAGGTCCCAGAATGAAGAGCAACATCTTGATCATTTGCATAAATTGTTCGAGAGGTTGAAGAAATACAAGTTGAGATTGAACCCAAACAAGTGTACTTTTGGAGTTAGATCCGGTAAGCTCCTGGGTTTTATAGTCAGTGGAAAAGGTATTGAAGTGGATCCTGCAAAAGTGAAAGCTATACGAGAGATGCCAGCTCCCCGTACTGAGAAGGAGGTTAGAGGTTTCTTGGGACGATTGAATTACATTGCAAGATTTATTTCCCAGTTAACTGCCATCTGTGAGCCAATCTTCAAGTTGTTGAAGAAAGTTCAGGTGATGGAATGGAATGATGAGTGCCAGACTGCCTTTGATGAAATCAAGAGATATTTGCTAGAACCTCCAATTTTGATGCCACCAGTTGATGGAAGACCCTTGATTATGTACTTAACAGTGTTAGACAACTCAATGGGGTGTGTGTTGGGGCAACATGACGAGTCTGGTCGAAAAGAGCAGGCAATATACTACCTTAGCAAAAAGTTTACCGACTGTGAAACAAGATACTCACTGCTTGAGAAAACTTGCTGCGCTTTGGCGTGGGCTGCTCGCCGACTAAGACAGTATATGTTGACCCATACTACTTTGTTGATTTCAAAGATGGATCCAATCAAGTACATATTTGAGAAACCTGCTCTCTCCGGAAGAATTGCAAGATGGAAAATGATCTTGACAGAATATGATATACAGTATACTACTCAGAAGGCCATTAAGGGAAGTGTTATGGCAGATCATTTGGCTCATCAAGCAGTGGATGATTACCAGTCAATGAGTTTTGAGTTCCCCGACGAAGACATTATGATTATTACCAAAGAACCTGGACAATATGACGGACCTGAACAAGGATCCTGATGGACTATGGTTTTTGATGGTGCCTCTAATGCACTTGGTAATGGTGTTGGTGTTGTGATTAGTTCCCCTGAAGGTTGTCATACCCCGATTACTACCAGACTTTGTTTTTATTGTACCAATAACATGGCTGAGTATGAGGCATGTATCCTGGGTATTAAAGCTGCTATTGATATGAAGATTCAGTTCCTTGATATGTATGGAGATTCAGCCCTGGTAGTAAGTCAGATTAAAGGAGATTGGGATACCAAACATGATAACCTCATTCCTTACAGAGAGCATGTGTTGTCTTTGATCCCACATTTCAAAGAGATTACCTTTGGACATATTCCACGAAGAGAGAATCAGTTAGCAGATGCATTAGCTACCATGGCATCTATGTTTGAAATCAGTTGGGATGATGAAGCTCCCAAGATTACTATTGATAGATTTGAGAAGCCTGCATACTGCAATGAGATTGACACAGAAGGGGCAGAGGAGAAGCCTTGGTTCTACGAAGTGAAAAGATATCTTGAAGCTCAGGAGTTCCCTGAAGGGGCATCTGTCAAAGATAGGAAGTTCCTGAGAAGGTTCTCTGCTAAGTTCTTTTTGAGTAATGGGATTCTGTACAAGCGTAATCATGATTCAACTATGCTTCGTTGTGTGGATAAGAAGGAAGCTACAGAAATTATGGAAGAGATGCATGATGGGACCTTTGGCACTCATTCTAGTGGTCATACTATGGCAAAGAAGATATTGAGAGCAGGTTACTATTGGTCTACCATGGAAGCTGATTGCTATCAACACTCCAGAACATGTCACAAGTGCCAAATTTATGCTGATAAAGTACATATACCTCCATCACCATTGAATGTGTTGACTGCTCCTTGGCCCTTTGCCATGTGGGGCATTGATATGATTGGTGAGATCAAACCTACTGCTTCTAATGGGCATCGTTTCATCTTGGTTGCTATTGATTACTTCACGAAGTGGGTAGAGGCAGCTTCATTTGCATCTGTTACCAAGAATGTTGTGGCTCGATTTATTAAGAATAATCTCATATGTAGGTATGGCATCCCTGAAAGGATTATTACTGACAATGGCTCTAATATGAACAACACTATGATTACTGATCTTTGCATGCAGTTCAAGATTAAGCATCACAACTCTTCTCCATATCGGCCAAAGATGAATGGGGCAGTTGAAGCTGCTAATAAGAACATCAAGAAGATTGTATAGAAGATGACTGTGACTTACAAGGATTGGCATGAGATGTTACCATTTGCTCTTCATGGTTATCGTACTATAATACGTACTTCAACAGGGGCAACCCCATTCTCCTTAGTCTATGGTATGGAAGCAGTTCTACCCATTGAAGTTCAGATTCCCTCCTTAAGAATTATGAAGGATGCAGGCTTGGATGAAGATGAGTGGATTCAGACTCGACTTGACCAAATAAATTTGATTGATGAGAAGAGGTTAGCAGCAGTTTGTCATGGCCAGATGTACCAGAAGCGAATGATCAAAGCTTTTAACAAGAAGGTTAAGCCAAAGGTATATCAGGCTGGTGACTTGGTAATCAAGCGTATCATATTACCACAGGGTGATCCTAGGGGCAAGTGGACTCCAACATACGAAGGACCATTTGTAGTCAAGACAGTGTTCTCAGGAGGTGCCATGATACTGACTACAATGGATGGTGAAGACTTCCCACAGCCTGTAAACGCAGACATAGTTAAAAAATACTACGCATG
Organism: Lathyrus aphaca; assembly: GCA_963966055.1. NCBI lineage: Eukaryota > Viridiplantae > Streptophyta > Magnoliopsida > Fabales > Fabaceae > Lathyrus > Lathyrus aphaca. Next base: position 567,460,230 of record OZ014523.1, read on the forward strand.
AAAAGAGACCCGCTAGGTTGACAGGCCTAGGCAAAAATAAGGGCATCCCGGCAAACCAAAAGAGTTTGGGCAAAAATTAGGGATATATATAAAAAGATGTACACCCGGCAAGTCGAAAACCTGAAAAGGCGGCTTGGGCAAAAAAGGGTATCCCGGTGGATTGAAAACCTGAAAGGGCAATCCAGGCAAAAGTTAGGGATTAAAGCGTATGACTATGTCTCGTTTAGATCACCCATGAAACTGCAACCAGTTGTGTTACTTACCCAAGCTCGAACAGATAAAGCTCAATCCAATCATTTTCGTCTCAACAGCAGAAGATGAGATACTTGAAGATAATGGCAATAGTAGAATTGAAACTCAATAGGATTATTTCCCACATAGCTGATTCTCTTTGTTTTGTAAAAACTTTATGACAAAATCCTCTTACTAGGGTTTATGTCTCTTTGTACAAATTTACCCATGTATGGGTCACTCTTTGATATAAATAAATTCCATCTTTTGAATCCAGATTTACTTTTACCCTATTTACATAAGCGAAACGTCCATTGGTTGTGTTTGAATGTATGTATGCTTTTGAATATGATTGATGTTTACCAGAAATGCATGTATGCTTAATATGATTGATGTTTACCAGAAATGCATGAAAATGCAGTAATAGTATTTACTAAGGACGAACGAGGGAAGGATTTCAACGAAGCTTCGCCGGTTCATCTCTACAAAACAATTACAAACCCTCATTAGGACAAATCCATCTTCATAAAGTCACATCTCCCCTGGAATTTATATCCATCTCTTTTATCCTCATACGGATATACGGGAATTTACTTTCCAATAATGGTACGACGAACGAAGACGGAGGTTATGTATACCCTACTATCAAACGAAGACGAAGGTTATATATACCTTGCTATCCCCAGCAGACGGGAGGTTATTGCTATCCCCAGCATACGGAAGGTTATGTATAATATATTATCAAACAAGACGGGAACGAGTTCCTCATATTCTTCAGCAACGAATCGGGATTTATTTTCCCTGGCCAGCAGTTGTTATATGAAGATATTCAGACGCTTCAGGCAGTGTCATATCATACATACATCATTTACATCATACCATAACATATATATCCATAGATACATAGTACATTACCTAAGTGCACCATATCATACATGCATACATAATGCATAAACTAATATTATTATACAAAATGCTACCTTGTTTTCAGGTTAATTATCCAGCAAACAAACTTATCCCTCAGGATTGCTTTATCCTCCTGAAAGCATATCATCCATCAGGACTGCTTTATCCTCCTGAAAACTTATCATCTCTCAAGACTGCTTCATCCTCTTGAGAACATATTACTACATCTGGACTGCTTCATCCTCCTGACAGCTATCATCATTACTTCAGGATTGCTCTATCCTCCTGAAAATTCCTATTACATCAGGATTGCTTTATCCTCCTGAAATTACATTGCTACCTCAGGATTGCTTTATCCTCCTGACAGCTTATTACTACCTGACAGCTTTTTTTTATTACATCAGGATTGCTTCATCCTCCTGAAAGCATATTGTCAATACCTCAGGATTGCTTTATCCTCCTGACAGCTTCTTTACTTCAGGATTGCTTCATCCTCCTGAAATCATATCATTACCTCAGGACTGCTCCATCCTCCTGACAGCTATCCTTATACTTCCATATTTTGGACTGCTTCATCCTCCAAGACATGTATCTGAAAATTTTTCCTCCAAGTGGCATCTTTAAGCCCACTCAATCATATTCAACTAGCCATCTGTACCACTTTATGCACTGGTGAGTGCAAATTTTTGGGCTTTTGTGTTCAATCCCCTTCAACCTTCCAGGTCACGACTGGCAAACATACCAATCTAACCCCTCAGGTTTCAGAAAATTGAACAGGGGCAGCTGTTGCACCCCAAAATTTGCCCTCACAATACAAGACTTTGTGTTCTAAGAAGGTTCACAAGGTTCACAAGTTTCCCAATGCTTTCAAGACCTTTCATGAGGTTCATGAAGTCTACAAGTCACTTTATGAAGGTTCACAAGGTTCACAAGGTTCACAATACCTCCCATGAGGTTCACAAGACATTTTATGATGGTTCACAAGGTTCACAAGGTTCACAAAGTTCACAATTGGTCAGAAGAGTTGACAATTCCCTCAGACAATGCACCTCCTAAGCAGTGCATCCAAAACTAGGGTTTTGACTTTAATCAGGCTAAATGGACTTCCAAGTCTTCAAGTGAGCTTCATAACATCTTATATGTGCTTAAGAACCCCCATGACAAGTTTCAAGACTTTTCTCAAAAGTTTGCTCAGTCAGATGATCAGATAAGTCAAAATCAGTCAATGCAGTTAAAAAGTCAAACTGAGGTCAACTGTGGTCAAACCAAAGTCAAACTTCATGATTTTTTGCCAACATCAAGTATATGAAGTAAAATTCATCATTTGATCAAGGGTTGATCATGATTCATCAAGGAGATTTCAGATCATCAAGAATCAGGAGTTTCTAAATTAGGGTTTCCTCAGTAAAAGTCAACTGAACTTTGACCAGCCATAACTTTCACATACTTCATCACCAAGTCTCCATCCAAAGCTCATTTTGAAGGAAATTGAATTCTCTACAACTTTGTGTCTCACAAGCCAAGCCCAAAAATGCTTCATTTGGAAGGTATGAGCTAAGACATTATAGGTCCTTTTGAAAGTCAACAAAAAAGTCAACAACTTCAAAAGGGCATAACTTGAGATTGGTAAATGATATGGACATGAAACCAGTGGGGTTGTTTAGAGGACTCTTCAAGCTTTCCAAAATGTCCAAGAACACCCTCATAGCATTAAAATTGAAGGATATGTGCCCTTACAAAGTTGGGAAATTTTGAGTTGGTTTATGATGAAAAAGGAGGTCTAGAACCAATTTCTTCCAAATGGGCTTGCCAAATAATAACCCAATCCATACAATAACTTCATGCACGACCCAATGACAAGAAATTCTGATTTTTTTATTTTATTTGATATTTATTTGAATTTTATTCATTTTAAATCAAATTAAATTAAAATAAAATCTAAAAATCAAAGTTTGGACATGATTCTTCTTCTAGAAATTAATCAATGCTGTTTAACATGATTTGATCTTGTACAAATTCGTACTAGACCAAATTGGAATGCAAATATTTGATTTTTTCACATTTTTAGATCATGGCATTCCTTCACCCTCAAGTCTTCCAAAAAGCCCATAAATCCATCATCTTTTGACCTAAATTACATCACATATAAGTATACAATAGAAACCAATCACAAGGGGACGAATTCAGCAGCCTCAAGAGTAAGTCACATTGTTCAAAAATTCTCTAAAAAACTCACATTCAGATTCTTTGATTCAGGACATTTGAAGGTAAAACAAGAACATAGAAAGACTCCTTGGACTTCCTTGATCATGAATCATCATTCATATGCATCAAAAACATGCCATAATGCTTAACCCGAAGCTTGCTTGTTCTTGAAAATAATTTTTTCGATTCCATTAATTTATGACTTTTCATTGAATTTTGTTTGCATAATCTTGTTTGTGATGATGTGTAGAACGTTTCTGGATCATTAAACCAAAGCTTCACTGCCTGAATCGTGATTCACCATGTTTAGGGTTTGCGGCTTCAATTAGGGTTTTATTATCCAGCCAAGATAAATGGATTACAAGGACATAAAATGATTGGAAATTTTATTAAGAACTCAATGGTGTAACCAATTTCATAAAATCTTGCTGTTTTGTCCATGTTTGTATTTCGTAGGAATTGCTGCAATTTGAAAATCGCAGGAAAATTCGTGGCTAAATTCGCAGGTAAAATCGCAGGTCATGAGGTTGAAGAAGAAGCTGTTTGGCGCGTTCTGGAAATTCAAATTATATTTTAAAAATATTATGTTTTGTTATTGGTTTGTTATCACAAGCGCATGGCTTATCCCAGTGGTAAGGCTGGCTTGTATACTGCGCAAGGTCACTGATTCGAAACCTGGCTGTGTACATATTTTTTCTTATTTTTCAGGTTAAAAAGGAGGCTTAATATATTATGCTTTCTTGCCAACACAATATCAGATTTGCTCACCTAGCTGGATGGTCATGCGTGCGTTTGTGTATTCAAGAGGTCCTGGGTTCGATTCCTCCCCCAGCCCTTTTGGTTTTCATTATTTTTGTGATTTTTCAGGACATTGCATAAAACCAATTGAAACCATTCCATTATCACCAATACGTGGCTGGCCTGGTGGTATGTTTTGTTGCTTGCAGGCAGGGGGTCATGGGTTCAACTCCAGCCAGGTAAGTTTTCATTCTTTTTCTTGTATTTTGTTTCAAATACTTTATTATTAAATTATATAGTTTTATATATATATTATATATCAAAATAATTCTAAAGTAAAATATATGTACTATGTATTCTTTTAAAAATTTCAAAATTTATTTTTTCTAAAATCAGAAATTAGTTTTTACTATTATTATAAAATGTATATATGTATTATTTAGTTAAATAAATTATAAAATAAACCCTAATATATTATTTTTCTAAACAAATATTAAAAAATCTAAATTTTATTTTTTTTTCTAATTTTATTTTCTAAATATAATTATTATGTGCATATTTATTATTAATTATAACCTATTTTCTTTATATGATATGTAAATATTTTTATAATTTTGTTTGTAATCTAAATTATATATATAATTTTTAATATGTGTTTATAAATAATTGAATCTATGATAATTTTATTTTGTAATTATAATATGTTTAAAAATCATTTAATAATTTGTACATAAATTAAAATATTATAATAATTATTTAATTGTTCATATTTCCTCTTGTTTTTTTTAAATAATTGTCTATATTAAAAATCTAATCTTTTGTTTATGTTCTTATAATAATTTTGCTAATTCCATTTATTTTAATTATTGTTATTATTACTAACCATATTATTACTAATCCATTTATTTTTTAATTATGCTTATTATTATTATTTCTCTAACCTTATTTATTTTATTATTATTACTAACCCCTATTATATTTATTTATTGCTTATTTATTTATTTTTACTTATTTATTTATATTTTGCTTATTTATTTATTTTGCTATTTATAATTAATTGCTTATTATTATTATTATGTAATTGCTTCTGGATGTAATTTTTTGTAAATATTTAAATTATTTAATTTGCTTGCTATGGTTAGTAAAATAGGGAGTGTACACATGTATTATATTTAAAATTGAATTTAGGTCATTTAAAAATTATAAGATAAATTAAATTAAACACTCACACACGTAAGTCGATTTTTAATCGCCATCTCACTTTCTAGGGTTGCCTCTCAATGTTGCCTAATCATAAGGTCAAGTGGGGTGTATAAAGCAAAGTCCCTTAAAAGAAAAAGTCATCAAGTCCCTTAAATGGTTGCCTTCATAAAAGATCTTGTCCCTTTCGAATAATGATGACAGTCCCTCCAAAAAGTTGCTTAATACACCCTACAATTGCCTTCATTAACAGATGTCCCTCATATGTCCCTCACATCCAAGGTAATGACTACCTATTCCTTAATAATAGGGATAGTCTTACCACTTAAAGGATTCAAGAACAGAAAAGATTTAAATTTAGGGTAGGTTCTTCTTAGATACTTGCTCACTTTTCAAAAACATTTCAAACACTTCATACATTTTAAACAATTTTCAAAAACAAAGGTTTTTTACGCATCCGTACATGGATCATTATTAAACTCTTATGAAAACTTTTATTCACACACTTCACACTTTTCAAAAACAATTCAAAGTGAGCTAAGTAACTAAGAGCCCATGGATAACCATGGATGTAAAGGGTGCTAACACCTTCCCTTTACATAACCTACCCCCCGGACCCAAAAATCTTTTAAAAGGTCTTTCCTGTTCTTTTATGCCTTTCCTTTGGATAAAATAAAAGTCGGTGGCGACTCTTGCTATCTGCAACATAACTAAAGTCAGTTCTCCCACCGTGTTACAGAACTGGCGACTCTGCTGGGGATTTAATAAAAGAGGGGTACCCTTAGGAATTAGATCACTTTAAATTGTTTGCCTTGTTTGCTTTATATTATCTTGTTGGGGTGATCTTATGTGAGAAAGGTCCTAACCCGGATCTAGTGTACCTTAGGTAAATGGCAATAGACCAAGGAAACTGTACGACGTATATCGATATGGTTGATCTGGTGGCCATAGTTAGTGTGACTTCTTGGTTGGTGCTTATGTTCCTTAAGTCAAGTTGAGGATAATATGAGGCTGCCATATGTTGTCAATGCACTAACTAACTTTTAGAACCCTAATTAACTCATCTTGGCCTTTAGAAAGTAGTGAGGTAACCGGCTTTGGTGCAGACTGAAGTTGGTTGACACTCGATACTACACTCATTGAGATCTTAAACTTGGAGGGTTTTGGTTGGCAAGTAAGTTGCCTTCTGATCAATCACCCTTGTGAAGGATCAATGATATTGAGATCCCTTAGAACCTGGTTACTTTTGTAGGACAGGATGAACCAACCAACTTCAGGGGAGGGTACTTACCTTTGAACCTCATGCAAGCCTTTAAACCTAGGACTATTGTGTGACTTGCTTGTGTGTGCCACATGTTTATGATTGAGCATAACATCATGACATCATCATGCATCATAAGCATAGCATTTTCCCTAACCATTTCAAGGACCAAAGGATTTATCTTTGTTCTTTGTCGCAGGTCATGACTTCAGCTCGTAGAAACACCATCAGGATCAACTTTGTGGGCATACCTCCCAAGCTTAAAGAGTTGGTTTCTCAAGTATCTGATCATTCCCGGTTCATCAAGAGACATGGTCACCTATTGGATCTAGTCACTTTAGGGTTCAATGAAGACATGATGAGTGTTCTGTTTCAGTTCTTTGACCCTAAGCACCATTGCTTCACATTCCCCGACTACCAGCTGGTTCCAACCATGGAGGAGTTCTCTAAACTTCTGGGCATACCTGTTCTTGATCAGAAACCATTCACAGGTTTGGAAAAAGAGCTTAAACCTGAGGTTATTGCTGCAGCTCTACATCTGAAGAAGTCTGATATTGTTCTAGAAACGAGAAGTGGTGTCAACGGTATTCTTGCTAAGGTGTTGATAGAGAAGGCTCAAATGTTCTTAAAGGCCATGAGTCATGATGCTTTTGAGGAGATCTTAGCCTTGCTGATATATGGCTTAGTATTGTTCCCCAATCCAGATCAGTTCATAGATATTCATGCCATCAACATTTTCCTGAGTCACAATCCAGTGCCTACATTGCTTGGAGACATCCTGCATTCTCTTCACACCCGTACTACAAGGGCAAGAGGAACTTTGATGTGTTGCATACCTTTGCTTTCTAGGTGGTTTATTTCTCACCTTCCTCGCTCAGTAATGAAGAATGAGCAAGGGTTCAGATGGTCCAAGAGAATCATGTCACTCTCGCATTCAGATATTCATTGGTGCTTCAGATCTATGGAGAATGTCACCATCATTGACCGTTGTGGGGAGTTTCCTAATGTGCCACTTCTATGCATAAGAGGAGGCATCACCTACAACCCCTCTCTAGCTTTACGACAGTTTGGTTACGCTCGGAGTGATGGTCCACATGACATGTTGATTCAGGGCATTGTGTTTGATTACGACAACGATCTTCAAGGTTACCGTCAGAGATTCATACGAGCCTGGGGAAAAGTAAACAGGGTTGACAGCAAGACACTGGAGCCTAAGTACACTATTCCTATGGAGGCTTATCTCAGATGGGTGCGATCTCGTGCTCAGACTCTCATGATGCCATATCCTGCTATCCTGCCAGTTACCATGGAACCTGTTGCTGAAGGGGACACTGCTTACACCATCCTTCACCCAGACATGCCTATTGACATGGAAGACTTACAGAGATCCTAGATCCAATTGAAGGAGCAAAGGGATACTTTCGAGGCTCATTACAAAGCAAGCCAAGAAAGAATCCTAGAACTAACAAAGCAACTTCACGAGGAACGGAATCTCAACTCATACCTCAACACAAAGAGGAAACGTCCATGGGAGACTTAAAACCCCATCTTTTGTACTTATTTCATTTTCATTTTTGTAAGCCCAAGAGGCAAAACAAATTTATTACTAATAAAAGTTTACTTTCTTGTTTGTTTAAGCAAATTTAAAATCCTGCGGTCCTTGAAAACATTGCATACGCATTAAAACATCATATCATTGCATCACAGGTTTATTTGTGCACAGGTTTCTCATCTTCTCGCTGTTTATTTCAGCAATGGCTCTTGAACAATCAGTTAAGGATCTCCAGGCACAGAACGCACAGTTCCAAGAGCTGATCCTGAACCTATCCAAGGGGCAGGATGAGTTGAAGACACTGCTGGCCAAGAAGACTAAGAAGACTAGAAGGTCAGGTGGCCTGCTCAACATGGGAAGAAGGTTCAGAGGTCCTGTCAAGACTAAAGAACAGGTTGAAGACTATGAATCTGAGGAGTCTGAAAAAGAGGGAGGTAGTCTCCACAACACTATGGGGGACTCTGATTCTGAGGCTAATTATTACCATGATCCTAATGAGGACAAATTCAAGATGCTGGTGGATAGGATGGATGCCATGGAGTTGCAGAAATCTTCTGGGCTGGATTTTGAAGATTTAAGTCTGATATCTGGGGTTGTCATACCCATTGGTTTCAAGGTTCCTACCTTTGTTGTTTATGATGGGGTCTCCTGTCCCAAGCTGCATTTGAGGTCTTATGTCAGAAGGATTCAACCTCACACTGCTGACAAGAAGTTGTGGATCCACTTTTTCCAAGAGAGCTTATCTGGAGCTCAGTTGGAGTGGTATTATCAATTGGAGAGTGTCAACATCAGAGACTGGAATGATCTTGCTGAAGCTTTCTATAAGCAGTATCAATACAATGCTGACTTAGCTCCCACTCGCATGCAGCTGCAAAGCGTGTCCATGGGTGCCAAAGAAAGTTTTAAGGAGTATGCTCAGAAATGGAGGGACTTAGCTGGAAGAGTTCAACCCCCTTTGACTGACAGGGAATTGGTTGATATGTTCATGTGTACGCTGAATGGTCCGTTTTACAGTCATCTCATTGGAAGCTCATCATCTGGCTTCACTGAGTTGATCATGACAGGAGAGCGAGTAGAGAATGGTATAAAGAACGGTAAGATCCAAGTGGGTACTTCCTCATCAGGTGCTGCAAAGAAGCCTCCCACTGGGAAGAAAGAATCCAATGCTGTTTATGGTCAACCTGATCGTAATAGAAGGCATCAGTCTGTTAGTGCAGTTCATATTTCAAATCCAACTCCTGCAACAACAGAGCAGCCACAGGGCAACCAACAGAGGGCTAGAAGGCAGTTCACAAAGATCAACATGTCACTGGCTCAGGCATTGCAACATTTGTTGAAGGCTGAGCTCATTACTTTAAAGGAGGCTCCTCAGAATCCTAATGTTACCTCACCCAGGTACAATCCCAATGCACGATGTGCATATCATTCAAACTGTCAGGGACATGATACTAATAACTGCTGGGTCTTGAAGAACAAAATCCAAGATATGATTGAGGCTGGAGAGATTGAGTTTGACCCACCAGGTACTCCAAATGTGATTACTGCTCCAATGCCAAATCACGAGAAGACTGTCAATGCCATTGATGAAGATCTACATGTCTATTCAGTTATGGAGTTGACCACACCATTGTCTGTTATCAAGAAGAAGTTAGTACATGCTGGGCTCTTTCCAGGTTGTCGTGAAGATTGTTTGTATTGTACCTATAAGCCAGATAGTTGCTTCAGATTGAGAGATGGAATTCAATGTCTCATGGATAAGTATACTATAGTGTTTGAGAGGACCCCATCGTCTGTAGAAAGTATGGTGGATCATCTTACTCGAGGTAAGAAGATTGAAGAGGTTGATATGGTTGACAAAGTACCGGTAAGAATCACTTCGAAGAGACCTGTTAAAATCACCCATCAGGGTCCAATCAAGATCACTGCTGAAGGCCCTATGAAAGTTGTTGCTGAAGCCAGAGTGGCTCCTCTGATCATTACTGCTCCTGGTCCTATTCCATATACATCTGATAAAGCTGTGCCTTGGCACTATGGGTCTGATGTTTACATCCATGGTGTTAAGCAAGAACCATTAGCTGATGTGCCTGTTGACGTTGACAATATTGCTGGATCTAGTAAGATCACACGAAGTGGAAGAGTCTTCTCTCCTCCAGTTACTTCTAAGAATGCAGTTACTCCTGCTGCTACCACTACCACTGATGCTCGGGGCAAGGGTCCTGTTATTGAGCCTATATCTGCTGATGTGCCGGCTGCTGATGACCTCTCCAAACAGATGGAGGAAGTATTGAAAATCATTCGCAAGAGTGATTATGACATTGTTGATCAGTTGGGGCATACTCCCTCAAAGATTTCTATGTTGTCCTTGTTGTTATGTTCTGAAGCTCATGCAAAAGCTTTGATAAAGTTTCTGAAGACTGCTCATGTGCCCAATGCCATTTCTGTTGACCAGTTTGAGAATTGTGTTGCCCACCTGACTTATGATAATGGGTTGGGATTTTCTGATGCTGATTTGACCCCTGCTAAGAGGGATCATAACAGGGCCTTGCATATTTCAATTGAATGCAGGGGCACTACCCTGTCACATGTATTGATAGACAATGGTTCCTCTCTGAATGTGTTGCCTAAGGAAGTCCTGAACAAGCTGAGCCCTGAAGATGCTGTGCTGAAGCCCAGTAATATTGTGGTGAAGGCTTTTGATGGTTCTAGAAGAGTAGTGCATGGGGAAATTGATCTTCCAATTAAAGTTGGATCTCAGGTTTTTACTGCTACATTTTATGTGATGGATATTCGTCCTTCATACTCTTGTCTGCTTGGTCGTCCCTGGATCCATGGGGCAGGTGCTGTAACCTCTACATTACACCAAAAGTTGAGATATCCGGTGGAAGGAAAGGTTGTTACCGTCTATGGAGAAGAAGAATACTTTGTCAGTCATGTAAACACTTTCAAGTATCTGGAAATGGAAGGTGAATACATTGAAACTCCGTGTCAGACATTTGAAGTGGTTCCCTGGATTGTTAATGATTATGTAGCTCCTCCTGTTGCGAAGAAAGTTCCTGTGGTCACCAGAAAACCTCCAACAATGGCAATGGCCTCCCTCAATGATGCTAGGGCTGTGGTAGATGAAGGTGGTTGTACTATTTGGGGTCAGCTTCCTGATATCCCATACAAGTCTGACAAATTTGGTTTGGGTTTCACTGCAGAGTCCCAGAAGGCTGTTCGTCGTGCTCGTGCTGTTCGTATCACCAATCAAGGGGTTATGAAAGATCAGATCAATGCTGTGGGAGACTATGATTTGATCTTGTACAAATTCGTACTAGACCAAATTGGAATGCAAATATTTGATTTTTTCACATTTTTAGATCATGGCATTCCTTCACCCTCAAGTCTTCCAAAAAGCCCATAAATCCATCATCTTTTGACCTAAATTACATCACATATAAGTATACAATAGAAACCAATCACAAGGGGACGAATTCAGCAGCCTCAAGAGTAAGTCACATTGTTCAAAAATTCTCTAAAAAACTCACATTCAGATTCTTTGATTCAGGACATTTGAAGGTAAAACAAGAACATAGAAAGACTCCTTGGACTTCCTTGATCATGAATCATCATTCATATGCATCAAAAACATGCCATAATGCTTAACCCGAAGCTTGCTTGTTCTTGAAAATAATTTTTTCGATTCCATTAATTTATGGCTTTTCATTGAATTTTGTTTGCATAATCTTGTTTGTGATGATGTGTAGAACGTTTCTGGATCATTAAACCAAAGCTTCACTGCCTGAATCGTGATTCACCATGTTTAGGGTTTGCGGCTTCAATTAGGGTTTTATTATCCAGCCAAGATAAATGGATTACAAGGACATAAAATGATTGGAAATTTTATTAAGAACTCAATGGTGTAACCAATTTCATAAAATCTTGCTGTTTTGTCCATGTTTGTATTTCGTAGGAATTGCTGCAATTTGAAAATCGCAGGAAAATTCGTGGCTAAATTCGCAGGTAAAATCGCAGGTCATGAGGTTGAAGAAGAAGCTGTTTGGCGCGTTCTGGAAATTCAAATTATATTTTAAAAATATTATGTTTTGTTATTGGTTTGTTATCACAAGCGCATGGCTTATCCCAGTGGTAAGGCTGGCTTGTATACTGCGCAAGGTCACTGATTCGAAACCTGGCTGTGTACATATTTTTTCTTATTTTTCAGGTTAAAAAGGAGGCTTAATATATTATGCTTTCTTGCCAACACAATATCAGATTTGCTCACCTAGCTGGATGGTCATGCGTGCGTTTGTGTATTCAAGAGGTCCTGGGTTCGATTCCTCCCCCAGCCCTTTTGGTTTTCATTATTTTTGTGATTTTTCAGGACATTGCATAAAACCAATTGAAACCATTCCATTATCACCAATACGTGGCTGGCCTGGTGGTATGTTTTGTTGCTTGCAGGCAGGGGGTCATGGGTTCAACTCCAGCCAGGTAAGTTTTCATTCTTTTTCTTGTATTTTGTTTCAAATACTTTATTATTAAATTATATAGTTTTATATATATATTATATATCAAAATAATTCTAAAGTAAAATATATGTACTATGTATTCTTTTAAAAATTTCAAAATTTATTTTTTCTAAAATCAGAAATTAGTTTTTACTATTATTATAAAATGTATATATGTATTATTTAGTTAAATAAATTATAAAATAAACCCTAATATATTATTTTTCTAAACAAATATTAAAAAATCTAAATTTTATTTTTTTTTCTAATTTTATTTTCTAAATATAATTATTATGTGCATATTTATTATTAATTATAACCTATTTTCTTTATATGATATGTAAATATTTTTATAATTTTGTTTGTAATCTAAATTATATATATAATTTTTAATATGTGTTTATAAATAATTGAATCTATGATAATTTTATTTTGTAATTATAATATGTTTAAAAATCATTTAATAATTTGTACATAAATTAAAATATTATAATAATTATTTAATTGTTCATATTTCCTCTTGTTTTTTTTAAATAATTGTCTATATTAAAAATCTAATCTTTTGTTTATGTTCTTATAATAATTTTGCTAATTTCATTTATTTTAATTATTGTTATTATTACTAACCATATTATTACTAATCCATTTATTTTTTAATTATGCTTATTATTATTATTTCTCTAACCTTATTTATTTTATTATTATTACTAACCCCTATTATATTTATTTATTGCTTATTTATTTATTTTTACTTATTTATTTATATTTTGCTTATTTATTTATTTTTCTATTTATAATTAATTGCTTATTATTATTATGTAATTGCTTCTGGATGTAATTTTTTGTAAATATTTAAATTATTTAATTTGCTTGCTATGGTTAGTAAAATAGGGAGTGTACACATGTATTATATTTAAAATTGAATTTAGGTCATTTAAAAATTATAAGATAAATTAAATTAAACACTCACACACGTAAGTCGATTTTTAATCGCCATCTCACTTTCTAGGGTTGCCTCTCAATGTTGCCTAATCATAAGGTCAAGTGGGGTGTATAAAGCAAAGTCCCTTAAAAGAAAAAGTCATCAAGTCCCTTAAATGGTTGCCTTCATAAAAGATCTTGTCCCTTTCGAATAATGATGACAGTCCCTCCAAAAAGTTGCTTAATACACCCTACAATTGCCTTCATTAACAGATGTCCCTCATATGTCCCTCACATCTAAGGTAATGACTACCTATTCCTTAATAATAGGGATAGTCTTACCACTTAAAGGATTCAAGAACAGAAAAGATTTAAATTTAGGGTAGGTTCTTCTTAGATACTTGCTCACTTTTCAAAAACATTTCAAACACTTCATACATTTTAAACAATTTTCAAAAACAAAGGTTTTTTACGCATCCGTACATGGATCATTATTAAACTCTTATGAAAACTTTTATTCACACACTTCACACTTTTCAAAAACAATTCAAAGTGAGCTAAGTAACTAAGAGCCCATGGATAACCATGGATGTAAAGGGTGCTAACACCTTCCCTTTACATAACCTACCCCCCGGACCCAAAAATCTTTTAAAAGGTCTTTCCTGTTCTTTTATGCCTTTCCTTTGGATAAAATAAAAGTCGGTGGCGACTCTTGCTATCCGCAACATAACTAAAGTCAGTTCTCCCACCGTGTTACAATAGATACTTCCAATAATTCCCAATTATCGTCAACATAAACTACAACTTTACCATCTTGTATTAACCCATTGTCTAGCCTCATCTTAATCACAAAACAACGTTACAACAACATAAAGATACAATGTCCAATTAATCCCAACAAGAAAAATCATCTTCCAATCGGTTCTTAACACCCACTAACCACCGATGTTGCATCAATAACCTACACTTATCATGTGCACATCAATCAAACCAATCAAATAACTAATTCATCAAGTCCTACTCATATTAGCACAATGCTCCAAAATCCCTCATTTGAATTAACACAATCGCGTAAACTCATCTTTACAACTCAAAATCACACCTTGCTAACTCAACATATAGCTTCACTTCTTTCAATACTTGTAACTCAACTTTCTGATTTCATAACAGATCAAAACACCCACAATGAACACCAGTGATAACTTATCTAAACAAGTACGAAAAATATACTTCATATTTCTTATATACACTTTAAGGCACACAAGCCACTACCAATCTCTATCCGCCCTCCTTGGTCAAATCATGGACTTACATTTTCATCTACTTACTCCTTGGATCATCTCTACAGTGCTTCAAGTCTCATGTCAATTGAATTCTCGATCCACCACCAATCTAAACTCAAGTCATCCAAAACACAACTGAGAGTTTCCATACTACTCACCGATCAACTCGCAACCTTGTATTGATATCCTCAAGTCCGCCTCATTTCCCTATATAGGAATCTGCATCGACTAATCAAAACAGCTCATAGACACTTGGCTCACTCCAAACAATTCACCGTGCATACTATTCTTGTTGGCAAGACACGTTTATTCCATCTAACATGGTTCTATCTATTATCAACAAGAGATTAAGGGTAATCAGTTATTTATTTGTCAATAGATAGCTGGCAACCATAACGGTTGCATAAATCATCATTACCCAACTACAACATCGTCCTTAACCTTGTGCTCAAGGTTACCTCAACATACTGCTCCATCATTCCTCTAAGGCTTACAAATATTTTATTAATCTACTTATTTCTAACCTCGTCAGTTATACACAACGTCCGAGATCCAACACATATTCTCTTATACAAGCTAGTTGCATAATACAATCATTAAATATCCTTCTAATACATGAATCACTACCACATCAAGTACCATCCAAATCGGTCCACTTCACTCGAAACATTTATTCCAAGTTAAGAGCTTTAACAAAACTATAAAATCCTTCGTCTTTCTTTTTAATATCATAACTTCGATGATCCGTATAGAATCACACTTGATTCTCATTCCAATTGCAATCTCAACAATACCATCTCATCATCTGGTTGGTGATAGAAACTTCCAAAAAATTTTTTTGACTCACGTCAACACATCTCGTCAATAACACACCATCCACTTATTATTTAACCTTCCTCAAAGATTTATATACTTTAATCATTATCAACCATCATACGCCGCACTTCCATTTGCGTCTCCGATACTCTTACCTTCTTCCTATTACCACACATTTTATACTTGACTTCATCTTACTATTTCCAGCAAGAATTGTCCAACTTCAAACACAATTATCTTCCTCAATACAGACCTCCCAATCACAAAATCATATTCCAAAATTGAAGGTAATTTCATGTATATTCAAGAACTTCAAGAATCGCTCGAATCTGAGTTACAAGTAAAAAGTATTCGTCCTAGCAATGAGACTGGTTAAGAAATCCCGTATACAAACTTTCACCAAAAAATCAGCATCAGACTCAAATATTCAAATGTGTTTTCCTCCCTCTTCGAAAACATGCCAAAGACAAAACTTATATGCAAACTGTAGGGAATTTTGTAATCTTTCTAAAAATTTCAGAATCGCTCCCATCAGATTTACAGGTAGAAAATTACGCCTCTTTTATTGAAGGCTACTCCACAAATACGAAAATAAAAACCGAAATTGGTGAACATGAGTTCTACCTCATTCTCTTGCTTCCAAACTCTCCCAAATACCCTCGTTTGGTACCCAACTCTGAAAAATCATCTGACTTTAACCCAACTATACTCAAGGCATATAAATCTACAATTCTTTTGGAATAGATCCTTATTCCCAATCAACTTCTTAACGCACCATCAATACTACAAACATATCTCATATAATCGCCATCATATTCATGTACTCATATAAGCTTAATCCTCTACGGGTTATCTTACTTGCTTAGTGGATAAAACACAATTCCTCAACTGACTCCAACTCCAACTTATACTAAAGGCAAGTTGCAATCATCTTCAATAGACCTCAATAGTTATACTCTACTTGCATATCACTATTCATCACAATACTCTATCTTCTTCGAGAAGCGAATATCAATCATATTGACTTATCCTCCTTCAAAGGCATCTCAACTTGAAAAACAGACAGAATCATGAGTCCATACTCTCGTCGATTCGTAACAACACAATTCCGACAACACTTTGCACTCTCGCAAACAATACTACCTTGAACCAACTTCACATACCACAAACATATTTGAGAAAGAAACTCTTTCCCACTTGTTTCAAACCAAATCCTGGAGACAAACAGTTAGAAAACCTACAAGAAAGTACCGACAATGTTTCACACACATATCACGCATTAGGGAATAGACAACACTAGACAACTTGACTAGACGAACCGATATGCTCTAATACCACTAATGTAACACCCCATTTCTTCTCGATAATTATTAATAAAATCAGAGTATAAAATTCCAACATTTCAAATGAGATTATACATTTCCAACTTTAAAAACAACATTCAACACCTGATTAGTCTTTAAAACAAAATACTTTCATTACTACGCACCAGCTTCATAAAATTCAACTTAAAACAACTTGTTGTGTTCAACATCAAAACAACTTAAAAACAACAATCTTTAATAAACACAACTAACAATTCAACAACATAATCAAATTCGATATCAATTGAAAACATGTGTTATCCCCCCGAGTGCTACGTATCAGAGTGACAACACCTACTCGAATCTACTAAGGTACTTTGCTTTACTCTGGATTACCTGCACGTTACCATCAGAGGGAAACATTCAAACAGATTCATACACAAACAACAATGAATAATCAAATTATGATTAATTCAACAACACATATCAATTCTCTTTTTCAACCAAAACAACTTATTCAACCAAAACACACAACAACTGACAAAAACAATCTATATATTCAATCTCACATGTTCTCATCATAAAATCCCAATTATAGAGTTAGAACCCCATTTTTACCTTGCATTGAAGGCGACTCTAACACTTTTGATCGGTACCCTAGCCTTTCCTCTCCTAAGAACTTCAAGTAACCTCTTTCTCAACTTCTTGTTTTCTCCTTATTTTACTGATCACCTCTTTTCTATAATTCTTATTAACTTATGGTTTTATTTTAATATTACTAATTCCAATTGGGCCTAAACCACACGCCCCCACAATTACCACTTCTACACACAAATAGGTCCACTTATCAAGGATAGTATAAGTCTACTATTAATCCCACAACTTAATCAACTTAACTTCAGTTCAACTAACCACAACATAAATTAAATCAACTTAATCAATTTAATCAACTTAATTTAATTCAACTAACAACGAAACAACTTAAATCAACTTAATTTAATTAATTCAACTAAAACCAACTTAGCAACTCAACACAAATCAACACCAAATATACGATAATATTTAATTAAATAATTAATCAAATAAACAGGGCGTTACACACCTCCTCCTCTTGACACATTTAAGCCTTCCCCATTATCTTCAATCTTCAAATCTTTCGACTTTGAAAATTCTTTGGATTTCACCGCCGTCTAGACTTGATCCAAAGTAATAGTACCTTCATTGCCATAAAGAAGGGCATCCTTAAAGTGCTTAAAGGATTTGGGTAATGAACTCAACGGGAGCATAGCCTTGTCCTCATCATTAACCTTTACTTCAATATTCTCAAGATCATCGATAATCTTGTGAAATTCTATAAGTTTCTCAACTATAGATTTGTTCTTCACCCTTCAGAATGAATAGAGTTTTTCACACAGCAACCACAATTTTCTCCCTGGCGACTTCTCTTAGAACTTTATCCCTGAGGCACAAGATAATGGCACTCTTGGCCTTATCCATCATTTCAGTCTTTTGTACCAGTGTAAGCCATGTAGACATCAATATTTCACTCTTTAAAGAATCGATACACTTTTCTTGAATTAAAATTGATTGTATCTTAATTTTCCATAACCCGAAGTCGATGTTACCAGATTTCTCGATCTACCATCTACTAACCATGATTCTCACTTTGCTTCACGTTCACCGCACCACTTGTTGTGAATATTGTTGTGAATTATAACAAAATTCAATATCAATTTGTGGGGTAAAGAATAGTAGCAACCAAAATAAATGGTTTACATCAATAATAATCCGTACACATGTAATATAACAGAATAAGGCAAGAAACAAAACGAAGGTTTGTTTACCCAGTTCGATCAAACGATCTACTTTGGGGGGGGAGAGAAACGCTCTCCAACTCACTATACTCAGAAGGTTGTTACAAGAGATTAATGATGAGTTACATGTAAATAGCCTTCTCCTTCAGGTTCCCAAGAACAACCCTGAAGGCACCCAAGAACAATCCTATTTTCTACCCAAGTGTTTCCCAACCTCTCTAACTCTCAATATAAGAATTACTCAAACCCAATGTGTAATCCAAATTTTTCTTTGTGCTGATACCTAATACCTTTAAACCCTTCCTCTCCCTGTTAGTGTAAACCCTAAGATTGTCACACACCAAACATATAAGAGATACATATTTATAATAGCACATATCCAATACATAAAGCCCAAAATCTAGATCCATGGATCGAACCGAAAAAAGCCTGAAAACTGAAAACACTATTCACCGTACGGATGATACTATTCACTGCCCAATTTTTTTCTTCTTATTTTTTTTGTTCGATTTTCGCGGTAAATGTAATCTCCAAAATATGTTTTTTTTCTATTCATCAACAAATATTTTAAGGCACATTTATAATATATATATATATATATATATATATATATATATATATATATATATATATATATATATATATATATATATATATATATAGAGAGAGAGAGAGAGAGAGAGAGAGAGAGAGAGGATCAATTTACTCCAATAGTAAGTCTTTTTAACTTACTTTATAATCCTAGCCTTTAAATTAGATTCAATCAATGATTAAATTTACACTTATACTTATAACCATTTGATTGAATTTAATTTAAAGGCTAAATTAACATTTATACTTATAACTATTGGGTTGAATCTAATTTAAAGGCTACGATTATGGAGTAAGTTAAAAAGACTTACTCTTGAAGTAAGTTGATCCTGACTCATATATATATATATATATATATATATATATATATATATATATATATATATATATATATATATATATATATATATATATGGAATATTGGAACAAACCCATGTACGAATAGCATGCCGTCAAAGTCTGTTCACACGTTATTGTTTAATTGTGCCTTGTGTTATGGATCGAATTGTTTAAGTTGACTTGTAATGGTTAATTGTTAAAAAGACCATTAGGTTAGTATGTTAGTTTTATTATAAATAGCATACTAGTCTCTCATATTTTGCATAAGGGAAAATAAGAAGATAAAACCCTAATTCAATAGCTAGAGAGGTTATTTGTTATTCTTGTATACTTATAATCTTGTTAAAGAGAAAGGAAATAATAACAGTTTATAACCAATCCTTGTTGTTATCTTTGGTAACCTTAAACCCTAACCCCTAACTAATCACAAAGAAACCTATTATACTTTATTTTGAAGGTATCCAATTCACAACAAATTGGTGCGGTGAGCATGGAGAAGTTGCCTTCAACAAAGAATGAGATTGACAATTTCACCGGTGTGAACGACTTCAGTCTGTGGTGTTTGAAGATGAAAGCCCTACTTGTTCAGCAGGGTTGTTTAGAAGCGTTGAAGGGAGAGACGACCATGAATGTTGTGTTAACGGCAGCTGAAAAAACGACCATGATTGAGAAAGCAGACAACACAATATTATTGAGCCTTGGTGATAAGCTTCTTCGACATCTATCAAAGGAGACGATAACATCTGGGTTATGGTTGAAACTTGAAGGTTTGTACATGACCAAATCGTTGGAGAATCGAGTCTACCTGGAGCAAGCCTTGTATTCATTCAAAATGAGTGAAGACAAAGTGTTGGCTGAGCAGTTGGATATGTTCAACAAGCTGATTCTTGATCTTGAAAATATTGATGTGAAGATCGATGATAAAGATCAAGTGATGTTGATGTTATGCGTTTTTCCCAGAACACATGCTCACTTCAAAGAAACCCTCTTGTATGGAAGAAAGTCCCTGACCTTTGAAGATGTTCTATCTGCCTTGTACTCTAAGGACTTGAAAGAACGAAAGGAGCATAAACCTTCGACGATTGGTGAAGGTTTGGACGTTAAGGAGAAATTCTTGCGAAAGGATGGTAAGTTCAACAAGAAGAAGGGTAAAAGTCAGCAGAAGTCTTATAGTGGTGAAGTATCTGGTGTTCGATGCTATTATTGTAAGAAGTAGGGTCACATTCGAAAGGTGTTCCTTGGACGTCTGAAAGATCATAGAGGTAATGATAATGGAAATGTTGCCATTGTTCAAGATGATTTTGAATCATCTGATGTTCTTGTGGTTTCAAGCGGTGACTCAAGAAAAAAGTGGATTATGGATTCAGTTTGCACTTGGCACATGACTCAAAATAAAGATTTGTTCGAGGAATTATGTGATCAAGATGGTGGATCAGTGCTGCTGAGAAACAACAAAGCTTGCAAAATTGCAGGTATTGGATCTGTGAGATTCAAGCTCCATGATGAGTCAATAAGACTATTGACTGAAGCTAGGTATGTACCTGACTTGAAGAGAAATTTGATTTCTCTTAGTGAATTTGACAAGAAGGGATATGTTTTTTTTAACACCCCAATTTCATAATTTAATTAATTAAGCAATTATTTATGAATAAGTGGAAATATGTGGTGTTTTGTGGAAAATAAAGGATTATTCTATTTAAGATAATAATATAATAATATTGGAGAATTATTTAATATTATTATTAAGAAATTAGAATAAAAGAGTTTGGAGGTCTAAGGGGCAAGATTGTTTTTTGAGTAGTTTATGAAATAGAGGTTACGATCAAAGAGTTCTCACAATCGTGTTTTTGGAAAAGGTGAAGGTTGCTCTGAAGAACAAGGAGACTAAGAGGATTTTGCTCAAGAGTGAAAGAGAAGCTACAATAATCAAGATATGAGGAAAATTCTTGTTCAATAATCATAATATAGGGATGTTTTATGAGAATAAGGGGTTTTTAGGAAGAAAACCTAAGTATTTGGAATAATTGTTGGTAGATTAGTGTTAATTAGTTGTTGTATGTTGTTAATCATGATGGATTTATGATGATTATGTGGTATTTGGACGTTTTCTGTTGTTTCTCTGATGTTTTGAGAGGTTTAGGGTTGTATTGAGTATGGCTGGGTTCTGCAGAAATCGCAGGGTTTACTTCTGCGAATCGTGTTTCTCGCCTAGCGAGCAGAGTCAGTGAGTTCGTCGCTTAACGAGCTATTTGCCTCGCTTAGTGAGCATTGTATTTCCAGAAAATAATGTTTCTTCTGTTGCTGACTTTGATGTCTGATCTTTCGTGTCGTATTGCTATGTTGTTGCTGGAGAAATTATTACATGTTTGAGTAGGCTAACTTAATAGTAGTAATGATGATATGAGATAAAAGATAAAATAAGTTGACGTAATGATGACATGGCGTAATGATAGTATGAATAAACTTGTATGATGATAAATGATGAATGCTGATACACGTATTGATGAAACATGATGATGATGATGATGTTGTTTTATGTATCTCGTATTCATGGCATCCCCTATGTTGATTTGAGGCTTCAGTCCCATTGTGTGGATTGAGGTGTTGTTGATTATGTTATGCTCCCTTGTGGAGGGTAGATGACCAGTATCCATCAAATATTGAAACCGGTACCACATGCATTTATTAGGTTGCATTTCATTCTATGTGGCATAGTATGATCGCATAGTTGTTTGATGATGTATATTTGTTGATGATTATATGTGGGTGAGTTTATTGTAGTGGTTGTATGATTAATTGTTTCTTATGATTCAATATTGTATTATTTTTATTGAATTTGGATTACTCACCCTGCCCGCCGTTTGTGAAGTCTATTATACCATCTTGTAGATTCTGAAGCTTGGTTGGAGATTTCAGAGATAGCTTGGAGTGTGTTCCGTTGTGTATAGAGTTAGGCGATGTCCTGCTCTAAGTCATGTAACACTGGTGAATATTTGTTTTTATTTGGTTGTTTTTATTGAATTTTAAAAAAGTTGAAATTTAATCTGCTACGAAGTTTGAAACATTGTATTTTCTTTTATGAATGAAAGTTGCAACCCGTGTTACGTGACATGACACAATACTTGTTGTTTACATGATGTTATAAAGAAATTGTGATGCCCTTTCATGTAGAACTCGGATTTTAATTAAATAATATGATTGATTATGTTGTGGGTAGAAACGGTGTTACATTTTTCAAGGAGAGAAAAGTATCCTAAGAGTCTTGAAGGGGTCGAAGGAAGTCTTGAGAGGCGTGAAGAAACAAGGTTTGTATACCCTTGAGGATGAAGTTGTAAGTGGTTCGACAAATATTGCATCCATGAAACTGTTGTCGAAGACAAAATTATGGCACATGAGATTGGGCCATGTCAGCGAAAGAGACCTGGTTGAACTGGGGAAACAGAACCTGCTAGGTGCTGACAAAGTCGAGAAGTTGGAGTTTTGTGAACCTTGTGTATTTGGTAAATCCTGTTGGGTAAAGTTTAAAAAAGGTAAACAAAAAACACATGGATCTTTGGGGGCCTGCAAGGAATCCTTCACATTCAGGTGCAAGATATTTTCTATCCATAGTTGATGACTATTCCAGAAAGTTATGGGTATTCATTCAGAAGACAAATGATGAAACTTTTGAGGATTTCAAGAGTTGGAAGGTTCTGGTCGAAATTAAAACTGGCAGAAAGGTCAAGAGGTTGAGAACTGATAATGGCCTTGAATTATGCAAAGAAACTTTTGACAATTACTGTGTCGAGTCTGGGATTGCAAGGCATAAGACTGTAGCAGGTACTCCTCATCAATATGGTCTAGCAGAGATATTCAATTGAACAATCCTCGAAAGGGTTAGATGTATGTTGGTTAGTTCTGGATTGAAAAAGGTGTTTTGGGCTGAGGCTGTTTCGACAGCAACATATCTGATAAACAAATGTCCTTTGACTGATTAGATATGAAGACACCTGAAAAAGTTTGGTCGGGACATCCACTAGATCTCGAGAAATTGAGAGTATTTGGCTGTGTAGCCTATGCTCACATTAGGCAAGACAAGGTCAAACCTAGAGTTCTTAAATGCATGTTCATGGGATATCTTGAAGGATTCAAAGCTTATAGGCTATGGTGCCTAGAGCCAGGTCACATGAGGTGTATCACCATTCGAGATGTAGTTTTCAATGAAGCTGAGATGGCTTTCAAGAAAACTGACGATGTTGTCGAAGAGCTGGAACATGGAGAAATTCTTGTTGAGGTGGAGCATAGTGATGCTGAATTGCATGACCCAGATGAAGTTGAAGAAGAAGCAGAAACTGTTGTCGAAGATGAGGAGACTGATAATGACTATCTGCTGGCAAGAGACATGTCGATAAGAGTCATCAAGCCACCTCAGAGACTTGTGTATGTATATCTTATAACTTATGCCTTAATCTCTGCAAGTGACGTTTTAGATGAAGAACCTAGAGACTATAAGGAAGTTATGATGAGTTGAAATAAGACTGAATGGCTGAAGGCCATGAATGATGATATGAAATCTCTTCATGATAACAATACTTGGGAACTAATCAAGAAACCTGTTGGGGCCAGGTTAGCCAATTGTATGGATTTTCAAAGTTAAGGAAGGAATCGAAGGAGTTGCGTCGAAGAGATACAAGGTAAGGTTGGTTGTAAGGGGGTTCACTCAGAAAGAAGGTGTTGACTTTAATGACGTGTTCTCTCATATTGTGAAGCACAAGTCCATTCGAATGCTGCTTGCCATGGTGGCATAATTCGACCTTGAACTGGAAATGGATGTGAAGACGGCGTTCTTGTATGGTGATCTTGATGAAACAATCCTGATGAGGCAACCTGAAGGGTATGTCGAAGAGGGGAAAGAAGATTGTATGTACAAACTGAAGAGATATTTATATGGGCTGAAACAATCTCCTCGACAGTGGAATAGGAGATTCGACAAGTTCATGGCACACATAAGTTTCATCAGAAGTCAGTTTGACCACCGTGTTTACTTCAAATTTCGACCTGGTAATTCATTTGTTATTTTGTTGCTTTATGTGGATGATATTCTAATAGCAAGCAACAATGTCGAAGATGTAATAAGGGTGAAGGCTAGACTCAATAAGGAGTTCAATATGAAGGATTTGGGAGCTGCATCTAGGATTCTTGGGATTGACATCCGGAGAGATAGAAAGCAATCGAGATTATGCTTATCTCAAGAGGCATACTTGAAGAAGATTATTGATAAGTTTGGTATGTCAAATTCAAAACCCGTTGTGACTCCAACAAACCCTCAATTTAAGTTGAGTATAGATCAGTGTTTCAGTACTGATGTCAAAAGAGCTTATATGAATAGCATTCCATATGCTAATATAGTAGGTTCTTTGATGTATGCTATGGTCTCTACTAGACCCGACATAGCATATGCAGTAAGTCTTGTAAGCAGGTACATGTCGAATCTTGGAAAGGCTCACTGGCTAGAATTAAAGTGGATTCTAAGGTACATAAATGAGTCTCTGAATAGAGTCCTAATTTATAGTGGAGCCTTGGGTGAAGATAGTAAAGCAGCAATCAAAGGATATGTCGATTCTGATTACGTAGGTTGAATGGATTCCAAAAAATCTATTTTTGGATATGTTTTCATTATGTTTGGCACAATAATTAGTTGGAAAGCAACACTTCAGAAGGTTGTTGCCTTATCAACCACTGAAGCAAAATATATCTCCCTAACTGAAGCTGTAAAGGAAGCATTGTGGCTTGGAGGTTTTGCAAAGGAGTTAAAACTTCAAGGTCGAAGTATCACTGTTAAATGTGATAGTCAAAGTGCAATACACCTGTCGAAGAACTCAACCTATCATGAACGAACCAAGCACATTGATGTGAGGATGCATTTTGTTATAGGGGTAATCGAGCGTGGAGAAGTCTAAGTGCTGAAGATTTTGACAGATCATAATGTTGCTGATATGATCACCAAGACGTTGCCTAATTGCAAGTTTTTCCGTTGTATGCAGTTGATAAAGCTGCATGAAGAAAGCTAGTTTGTTTCTTGTTGGTATAAGGTGTGTTCCAAGGTGGAGATTTGTGGAATATTGGAACAAACCATTGTACGAATAACATGTCGTCGAAGTTTGTTCACATGTTATTGTTTAATTGTGCCTTGTGTTATGGATCTAATTGCTTAAGTTAGCTTGTAATAGGTAATTGTTAAAAAGCTCATTAGGTTAGTATGTTAGTTTTATTATAAATAACATATCAGTCTCTCATATTTTGCATAAGGAAAAATAGGAAGATAAAACCCTAATTCAATAGTGATATAGGTTATTTGTTATTCTTGTATACTTGTTAAAGAGAAAGGAAAGAATATCAGTTTATAACCAATCTTTGTTGTTATCTTTGGTAACCCTAACCCTTGTGGGTTTCCTAACTAATCACAAAGAAACTTATTATACTTTGTTTAGAAGGTATCCGGTTCACAACAATATATATATATATATATATATATATATATATATATATATATATATATATATATATATATATATATATATATATATATATATATATATATATATATATATATATATATATATATATATATATAAACACACACACACACACACACACGAGTGATGATAAATTTCTCCAAGAGTAAATCTTTTTAAGTTACTCCATAATTTTAGCCTTTAAATTAGATTCAATCGAATAGTTATAAGTATAAGTGTAAATTTGATCATTGATTGAATCTAATTTAAAGGCTACAATTATAGAGTAAGTTAAAAAAACGTATTCTTGGAACAAGTGGATCCTCTCTCTCTCTCTCTCTCTCTCTCTCTCTCTCTCTCTCTCTCTCTCTCTCTCTCTCTCTCTCTCTCTCTCTATATATATATATATATATATATATATATATATATATATATATATATATATATATATATATATATATATATATATATATATATATCGAGATATATCTAGTGAGAAAGAATAATTTTATATGAGAGTAAAAGGAAGAAATAACAATCATTTGATTTAAAATAAACGGTTCATATTTAATATCTCATTACAATATTTTTTTTCTCTTTCTTTCATTCAAGCTACTTTTTATATAGCATTTTGTGGGGTTGGGATTGGAATGATAGGGCATGCAAAGGTCTTCTAAATTGAAAACACAATGTAATTTATAATCTTTTTAAAAATAGGGATGGGACCATATAATATATAGAGTGCCTAATTTTTCCACAACTCCTTTTTAGCTAGTTCTCCACAACTCCTTTTTAACTAGTTCTTTATTTAAAAGACAAAGTAGTTGGTTGGTCATAGTTGTTTGTTCTAATATTGGAAGCATGAGTTATAATTAGTAATAGAAATAAAACAGGAAACAATGTACACATACTTGTGTACGAAGTTGTGTTGTTTTCCTCAACAAAATAAGTTTAGAGAAAGGGCCCAATGTGTGGAGTAAGATCACATCGTTTGCAACTACCGCATATACTTTCTCTTAAAACCACTTTAATTTTGTTAGGTAGTAGACATCAAATAGTGTTGGATTTTTTTGTTGTTGAAAATTGCCTTGTAAACGAGGTGATAACATTGTTGTCAAAGAAGCAATGCTATTGAGTCCACACAAAACAGAGCAATGCTAAATTATTTATCTAGAGACTAGGGATAGGGTGGATCAATAATGCTAATTACTCATAAAGTAAAATATTATTTAAATAAAATTACTCTAAAAAAACAAAAACAGAAAAAAAAAACATCGGTAGCTTAAACAAAAAATCCAAAATTTTAAACGGAAAAGTTTAGATTTTTTATCGAATATTTGGCGTAAACTAAAAATCTAGTAGGTTTTTACATTGATTTGTTGCAAGAAGAGGTTCACTATCTATATCCAGTTTGCATTCTGGATCCATTGGAGTTGATGCATGTTTTGTTGCAAGAAGGCCTACATCTTGTAATAAGTAAAGACTATTTTTTTTTGTATAAAAGAAGTTCCTTTATAAGACCTAGAAATCTCAAAACCAAGAAAATATTTGATATGTCCAGGATTTTTAATGTTGAATTTTTTGTCCAAGATATGTTTAATGTGAGAAAATTCAGTTAAATCATTTTCTACAAGATCATTAACATAAATTATAATAGCATTAAAAGTCTTAACATTTTTCTTAGTAAAAAAGAAAGTAGTCAGACTTTGATTGGCGGTAGCCTAAAGTAAATAATATATATATATTTTTTTATATTTATGACTTACAGGGGATTACCATTGCTTTTATATGTCTTTATTTGTTTATGTTTATTAACCATTAATTAAAATCCAAAAAAATATTTTTTTTTTCTTTTATTAATATTTTCAAGGGAAGAGCATGTCAAAAATACCAAAAATAACAGTCTCACTGCTCGAATGAATTTCACAGATAAAAAGTCGAAGTTGATCCGCAAACAATTCAAATTTATTTGATTAAGGATTTTCCAAGTTTTAATCGATTTATTCAAGGAATTCCAAGGTTCATGTGTTTATTCAGATGCCTTCTTTGGCGCGCAAAAGAATCGAGCCAAAACAACAAAGCAAAAAAAAAAGAACAAAATATTCAAGTTTTGACTTGGTTAATCGATTAACCAGGGAGAAATTTGAATAAATTGTTCAAATTCAACACATCTTACATCACTTTGATCATTACCCACCATATACTTTAACTAATCATCACTCTTTTATGATTTTTACTCCAGATTTGAATTCCAAGCCTAATTTTAATTTTCCAAAGCAAGCTTCATTCCACCAAATTCACATACCTAAATTCTTTAAATAGCCCCTCATTTCATTCATTTTTGAAGTTTTTGATAGCCAAATTTACCCTTGCAAAATATCTCCTCAAACCACAAAATTCACCAAAGCTCGATTTCTTCTTTTGAAAGTTATCAAGAATTTGTATTGAATTCTTGAATAACTTTGAGCTAAAACATCATCCTTTTCATTTTTCTTCATCAATTTCAGTAGATAAGGTTTGCTTGTGGATCAATTTGAAGTTTCTTCTTGGTAATTCATCTTCCTCCATTGTTACACCTTCATCACCATCATTCAAGATGTAGATCTTTGGTGCTATTAGTTATTAATCCTTTGGATCATAAATTATTGTTTGATTGTAGGGATTCCACAGTTTTTTCACTTTAAAATTCGTGTCATTTCAGCTAATGATCATAAGGTGTTTGAAAATTGTTTTAAAAGAGGATCATGCTGAATTTTGGCCAATTTTCTGCCTCTGTTCAGTGTTAACCGATTAAACATTTGTAGTGCAAAATGGTTAACCAGTGTATTTTATGCGCATAATTCAAATTTTCAATGTGTTAACCGGTTAACCAAATGGTTAACCAATTAACACTGAGTCAATGACAAATTTTGGCTTGCTTTTGGGACTATTTTGCCTCCTTTTTCCCCTCTTCCTTTCTCTTTTTATTTTTACCTTGGGAGAGATTGTTGGGACTGATATCTCTTTAAATTCAATGGATTTTGGGTGTAGATTAGAGGAGTTAACGTCTATTAGTTCAAATCGATCTATAAGTGAATTATGTAATTCACTTTAGGTGCTTTAGATTAGTGATATATTCTCATACTTTGAATCCACCAAAATGAGTGATTGAATTTAAAGATAAAATAATACCATAAGTGTAACTCAATTTGGTATACATCTTTACTTTTGTGCGGCATTGCATTCAAATGGCGATTTACATATCGTTTATCTCGCATGTATTAACACTAACATCGCTAACCTTAATTGGTTTTGGCCGGCCTCATTCGTAGGGTAATTACTCCGTAAATTACTCGGTGATTGCTTAACATAGACCTAAATATGCCCCTACTTCAGAATAAAAATCCAATTGGATACTTGTACTTTCGTGGACCGGACCTTGTATTGGTCACGTAATCCCAATGTTGGTTAATCATTTGTGTTAGATCCACGACTTTTGTAGCTTGATGCGTAGTTGTTTTGGGCATCCCAATCTTCTTTCAAGTCTTCATCGGATTTGGGTCTAATCGCATCGATTAATCACCATAGTGCAAGATACTAAGCGGAATCAGTTGCCTTTTCGTTTTTGGCACTAAGTGTTTGGTTACTCTTTTGGTTGTGGATGATTAAGTTCATCATACCACTGTTATATGTATATTATTATTATTACTACTATATTACTATTTTAATTTTCCTCTTGCACTTTATCCTTTTTAATTTCCTTCTTGCTTCCTTATATCCTTTATTTTTATTATGTTTTATCATGTTTATGTTTATGTTTATATATCCTTGTGTTTTTTCCTTTGTCCATTTGGACACAAAAATATTAATAAAGGATTAAACCACTAAAAAACTTGTGATCTTGATCTTGGACTATGGTTACTATCCTTTTCATTGGAATTGGAGTGTTGGACTTGGATTCTAGGACACCTTCCATTTTCTTTGATCATCACGGAGTTGGTACTTTAGCCTTTATTTGACCATTTTCTAGCTTATGCTTATAAGGAAGGAACTCTTATGTTTATGCTTGGAAGCATCATCAAGTTTGGTTAGATCTTTCCTCCTTTATCTTTTATTTTATTTTTTAGGATAGCCTCTTCATCTCCCCCCTTCTTCAATTCTCAAAACTTCCTCTCTTTTTCAAAGAATTCTTATTTTAAAACCTTCACCATTTTAATAAATAAAACATTGACTTTTGTCGAGTGACTTTTACTTCTTCTTTTCTTAAATAAATGTCAATGAACTTAATCATTTTGACTTCAATTCAAAAATAAAAATAACCAAACTCGTTTAAGTTATTTTTGTGCTTTTGTGCACCTTTTTTTTTTGTTTTCTTTGCAAGTTTAGACTATGAGTCATTTTTTCTAGTCGGGTGCAAGTCTCTTAAACTTCATGGTTGTAGTTTGATGTAATTGAGTCTCTTGTCATTCGTGAGGGGTTTAGTGACATACTCATTGATTTTATCCGAGTTTGCACCCTCCCCATAATGATTTATGAGCCCATGCCCTCATTCTCATGGTAGATTTGTGAGGCTATCCACTTGAAAATGAGAAATTGTCTTTACTTAATAAAATCAATCAAAAGCAACCAATTTTTACTATTTGTACCACGAACTACGAGGTTTTGATCTTACATTGACTTTGTGGGTATGTAGGCATGAGGTGGTAAACCTCTCCAAACACAGAAACATTAAAAATTAATTATGTTCTCATCTCTCACTCTCATTTAACAAACCATTTTCAAACCAAAAGCAATACATTTTTCAAAGGGCTCCTATGGAGTACCACTGACATTTTGGATGCTTAAAATCTTCCCATTTTGTAACCAACCCCTTACCATTTCTCTGCTTGTTTCTTTAGTTTTTTTTTGCTTTTAGATTCATTAGGATTTATTCGCTCTTTTTTCCTTTTTCTATTGGAATAAAATAAAAGCGCAGTGGCGACTCTATTTAGCTTGAGTTAAGTTAATCAATAACTTATACTCATTATTTCCCCGCTACAGAAAAATGGCGACTCTGCTTGGGAGTAATCTCTAAGTGGGTTTGACCTACTTTTATTTATTTACTGTTTTGGTTTGACTTGTTTGCTATTGCTTGTTCTGTTTCGGTTTGGTGATCCTTTGTGAGTGAGATAGATCTTGTGCCCGAATCTGAGTGAACTTATTATAGGACGGTGATATATTCGAGGAGATACGCGTGGAGTAGTCCTATACGATGTTGATCCGAGAATCACCACTCAGTTAGGCTCCCTTGGATTACTGATGTCATGGTGAGTAATCGTATCATGACATTACTTTTTCGACATCAGGCTTATCATATTGAGGATCTTAGAACCCTTAACCCATCCAGGCCATTTTAGGAACGTAGTTCGGAAGCTATCCAAGTGTAAACCTAGAGTGGTTTTCACGCGGTACTACACTCATATGAGGTCTTCTTAAGGAAATTATCGGTTGGGGAATAGTCCAACGTATCGATGATATCCGAAGGATGGATGCTAACTCCGGGAACCTCTGTTACAACCATTTTGGTTTTCTGCAGGTACAATGAAGAAAAAACCTTAGTACATACCTTTGTGGGTTGGTGTTCTTATCCCTTGAATTCATGCTCGTGACTCGGAACCTTGACCCGTGTACTTTTTGTGATCTTGTTTGTGTTTGTTGCATACATGCACTCACGCATTCATGTGCATTGTTCGCAAGATTTCAAGGGAATTATAGGGGATTTTTGGAAATATTTAAGATGTTTTTGGTTTTGAATATCAAAAGGAGGAATACTTGGAAGTACAGTTTCAAGAGTCCTAATATAGGAGAGTTGTGAATACTCAGAACTTTGGTGGTTGATACTGATGATTTTCAAAAACGTTATGGTAAACTTTTGTTTATTTTGAAGAACGATGTATCAGAGGGAATTATTCATACTTTGGTTCAGTTCTATGATCTGTTGCATCATTGTTTCACCTTTCCCGATTATCAACTTGTGCGACCTTAGAGGAGTATTCCTATTGGATGAGTTTGCCGATTTTGGACAAGGAGTTTCTTTTAGTGGTTTAGAAGAGGAGCTTACGACCAAAGTTATTGCCAAGGAACTTTGTCTTAAGGAATACGATCTTAAGGGAAATTTTGTTCCTAAAGGGGATGTTCGTGGAATCAATGCTAAGTTCTTAATGGGAAAATCTTCTATTTCTTTCGACATGGGTAATAGAGATGCATTCGAGGCCATTCTTGCTTTGCTCATCTATGGTATTATGTTATTTATAACCTAGATGGTGTTGTTGACTAGCATGCTATTCAAATTTTCTTGAAGAGAAATCATGTGCTTACTTTGCTTGAAGATATGTATCATTCTATTCACCATAGGACTTCCAAAGGTGACGGAGATATCGTTTGTTGTGCGTCTCTTCTGTATAGGTGGTTTATGTTTTAGTGTTCAAAAATGAAAAATTATTTTAGATCTACTAACACTGTAAAGCCCATATATAAAATACATACATCAAAGCATATTTTTCATATATAAGTTCAAGTTTGGTACTAAAATACAAATAAGTTCTTAGTACAACACATTGTAAAATTTTAGCCAACTAAATACATAATGTACTACAACAAAAGGCTAACAATAATACAAGATGTCTAAAATAAGGAAGATTAAGAACTAGATCTGAAGATCTAAAAATATTCACAGCGGAAGAAAAGCCATCGATAAGCAAGGATAATCAAACTGCCTTATCCTTACCCTTCGCGGAACCTGAAGTACATGTAAAATATAACAACAACATGGGGTGAGATAACAACATCTCAGTGAGTTCCCTATTTTAGAGTTCTCTCGGCTCTAAAGGTTCAATACTAACATTTCCTCAAAACTTTGGTTACTTCTCTATAAGTAATCAAAACGGAATGGAAAACGTCCATACAATGATCTGAACACCTTACATGGAACTCCGTGGAATTCCCATTGTAAGTGTTATCGGCAAGACTTCCCGTGGAACTCAGTGTAATATCCACCACAAGTCACTACCATGCTTCCCGTGGGACTTAGTGTAATACCCACCACAAGCCTAACCATGCTTCCTGTGGGACTCAGTGTAATATTCACCACAAGCCTAAACGATGCTTCCCATGAGACTCAGTGTAATACCCACCACAAGCCTAAACGAAGCTTCCCGTGGGACTCAGTGTAATACCCGCCACAAGCCTAAACGATGCTTCCCATGAGACTCAATGTAATACCCACCACAAGTCACTACCCGTCTTACCAACGACTTTGCATTAACCTAGGCTAATCCTAAACATCTCACAATTTATACCTTTTTATTTCCCCAAAGCCCACAATTCCTAACTAACATAATTACAGTTAATTAGAAAAGTCGACTCAAAATAATATTTTTCGATCTCATTAGATATAACATATTTTTTGCTTCGAATCGGTATAAAGAACAGTTAAATCGGATGAACGATGGAAAAGTTATGAATTTTTAAAGATGGAACAAAATTAATATTTTCCAACACTTACAGTGTTAACCGGTTAACGCCCTGTGGTTAACCGGTTAACCACATCAAATTTCAAAACCAGTAGCGCAAAACAGCTCTGTTAACCGGTTAACGCCCTGTGGTTAACCGGTTAGCCACAAAAAGTAGCTGAAAAACCAGTGTTTTTAACATGCAGAAAATTTCCAAAACTCATCTAAAACATCATCAAATACCAGAATAATTCACAACAAGATTCCTACACCTATAGTCAGCATACTCATGCATTTTAATCGATATCTAACCGTTCAAACATTCGATTCTATGATTTTCTAGCATTTTTCTCTAACCTCAAAAATCTACAAAACTCTAGAAAATAAAAGTATCTAACTAGAACCCACCTCTACCAAAGATGATTGAGAAGATTGAGAGATGAATGGATGATGAACTTCAAGAATCAAGAGCTTCCTTCTTCTTCAAGCTTTTCTTTTTTCCCCCATTTCTCTTCTTTTTCTTCCTTTTTTCCTTTTCTCTTGTTATGAGACATAAGAAAACAAACTTAGGTTTATACGGGAAAACCTATTTTCCCCCACAACGGGTCCAAATAGAGAGTATCCAAAAATGTCTCTTAATTATCAATTAATAAAACCTCTGAGTCAAATAATATTAGTTAATATTAATTAATTCACTGATTGCTCCAATTATTTTTGTTAAAACATTTTTTTAGAGCAATCCGGAACCCTATTGATATCAATTAATATTATTCAGATCATTAAATAATTTACAGGGTATTACAAACACAAGATCCCAATCTCTCATATTGGTCTCACTTATTACTAATTCAACATTCCCTGCTTTAAAAATGATAACAAGGACTTGGATGTCAACTATTCCAAGTTGACAAAGGCTCTTAAAGACTGACCCAATTCATAGGCACGGTCCAATAAAGGGGGTTCAACTCACTAACGTACTTATGTACCTTCACTTTTGAATACCATATAGGAGTGTAGTTTCCTTCCTCATGTCTCACGTTGATCACATCTAATGGTTTTCTGCACTCTATACCAAATCAATCAGGAATGGTTCTAACCATCTCCTTTATATAAACATGATTTTGAACCACACTCAAATATTCTTCTCATTTACACTTGCAACAATTCCATCTTTTTCAAATACTGACTTGAACATTGGAGTATAAATTTTACAAACACATCATCTTTGATCACTAAAGATCACAACTATCGTACCAAAATCTTTACAATGTTTAATGAAAAACACCCAAGTCCCACATTGATCAAAGATAGAACTCACAAATGATTAATATAAAGTGCCATCATTCACCTTACAAGTCAGTTTTGTAGGGTTTAGTTAGACCAAACTCTAATTCTATCATGGTATCACGAGTCTATCGATTCGGGCCACCTAGGACTAGAAATGAGCTGAGTCGAGTCGAACTCACCTTAGCTCGGCTCAACTAGTTAAGATTTAGTTCAACTCAAATCTCGGTTCGAGTTCGATACAAACTTTTTTTAAGCTTAAACTCGACTCGTTATAAGTTCACAAACAGTTTGACTCAACTCGTAAAATACATCTCGTTAGATTCAACTCATTTTCTTCACGGACTTAAAAGTCATTTTTAAGTCTATTTTTTTATATATATTTGACATTTTAAATTATTATTTTTTAAATATTGAAATAAAATAAAATTTATCATATTGGAATTTAAATTTGTCTAAAAAATTAACTAATTTAAAACTACACAATTTTCAAGAGATACATTTGAAAGTCTAATTCAAAAACTACTCAATTGAAATTTAAATTTGTCTAAAATATTCATAACTTCCTCTAATTACTTGAGAACCTTACAAATTTAATGAAATAATACGCCAAAAATTACTAGAAATTGATACATTTTCATCCTAGAAAGATTACAAATTCTGTAACATTTATTACACGTTATTTTCGCAAATGCCCTAATACCACAAACAATGATGACTCTAAATGAAATTGTCAACTTTAATGTCATAACTAGTATGGAAGAAACGATATAGGGTTACGATTCTAAGTAAATTCTTAAACCTACTCGATAATATAATTTTCTCATATATAATCGAGTTGATTCATGACTAACGAGTCGAATTATGTATAGTTCAAGTTCAGTCTATTTAGTTAACGAACTTAATTTTTTGCTAATATCCAACTCATTTGGTTTATAAACTTAGTTGAACGATTTGGTTGTCAAACCAAATTCTTAATTATTTTCGAGTTGATTCTAAGACAATTTTATATTTGTAAGTTTTTTACATATGTTCCAAGAATAGGTTAGGATGACTCATTTATTTAGAATGACCTTACTATTGAAGTTGAAAGAAGTATTTTAATATAGAGGAAAAAAACTAAAAGAAACAAAAAAATAAAAACAGGAAAATATTATCATTGGGCAACGCATCTAGTCCATTGAGAATTCACATAAGAATGATGTAAGATAATCAGATGCTTGTGATCAAAGATTCAACGCCGTGACGACATCCTTGTCGAATATAAAATTGCGTGCCGACTTAACTATGTTTGTTTGGTACAAAATTTATTGTCCAACAGGCTTGTGTGTGTTTTAATTTTTGTTCATGTTTTCTTATAAAATTCAAATAAATTTTATGATATTTATACTTTTTTTACGACAATAAAACTTATTAATATTTAATTAAAATATTTTATAATTTATAATTTTTTTTTTTTACAGATTCTAATGAATTATTTAGTGAAATGTCTTAAAATCTTTTTAATAATTAAAAATAGATATACAAATTATATCACTCAAATTCTTAAAACTTTATTATATTATTTTACTTTTCTTTTAGTTTACTTTTTTTCTTTCTATTTTCTCACTTTGTATTATTATTATTATTATTATTATTATTATTATTATTATTATTATTATTATTATTATTATTATTATTATTATTATTATTATTATTATTATTATTATTATTATTATTATTATTCAGTATATTTTTGCTAATATTTTTATAATTGAAAAATAATAATGGTTCTCTTAAAAAAGATTATTCAATTTTTAATATTTATTTTTATTCAATCTTACACTTGAATGTGACTTGAATGTGATCATGAGAATAAAAAATATTTGGTATTTTTAAATTTCAACTCACACTTTTTAAGAAATATTTAAATATTAACGCTTTAGATTGTGTTTTTTTTGTTGGAATCATCCGAAGATTTTGAAGCATTCATTTCTTACTTGTTTTGTGGTGAAGAAGATTTGGAATGAAATAGTCATTTGGATAGGTAAATCAAAGAATTTGGAGGAAGAATGTCTTTTGTTTTTTATGGATTGATATTTATTTTGCCGTGTAAAAAAAGTTAAAGAGGGCAAATTAGAGATTGTTTGGCTGACCACTTTTTGGAGCTTATAGTTATTAAGGAATGATGTTTGTTTACAGGTGGAGGAATGAAATATTAACAACACAGTGTGGGGAATTAAAACATTAGTTTGGAAATGGTCTTTTTGTGGAGAAATTACTCATCTCAATTGTAGTTTCTACGAATTTAGTAAAGACTCTTTACTATTTATTTTGCAATTTTAATTGGTTTGTAATATCTCTTTTTAACAGGTAATTCCCGCTTTTGGTGTAAACAGGTTGGATAACCCTTAGTTCTCTCATTTAATATATCTCACTTACAAAAAAATCATTTTCTCTTCAAAAGATTGTATTTTTGTTAATTTAAAATTGAATTTATTAATAAATCATCATCATTATCGATCACAAAAATCTAAATAAATATATCATTCAAACACATGAACATAAAGAGAAGGATATTAATTTATGAAAGATTGGTATATCTTTAGATATGTAGAGAAATATTAATAATGAGAATATGAAATTAAAATATGCAATTGACTTGATCTTGATCCGAACCTAGTCTATATGATGGCATATTCTAGTAGTATTACCTTCGTCAATGTCTTTCTCAAATGTAGAGAAAATAGGGAGATGTGGTGCCTGCAAACATTTCGACACCCAAGATAGTGATTGAATGAGGTAGAGAAGATTTTTTGAAGTTTTCCAGAGTGTGTACCTTGATTATGACATTTTACCTTTTTCATAGACAAACTCTAGGGTTTTCGGGAGTCAATAACCTTCTTCCTTTGGGCATGTGCCATAATATTATTTGTTATGTAAACTATCGACCTTCGTTTATTGATGTCCTTGATTGGGTGTAATCTTAGGGTGGAACTTAATATGTTCTCGATGTCCTGTGCCATTTTTTCTTCTTCTTATATACCACATTTTCTTGTTACCTCGATCTAAGTATTCATGGTGGTAACACTGGGTATGGATTGCCTTTTATATGGGTCAATATATTAATAGGTGATGTTCTCTTAAAATCGACCCATGTAGGAACAATCCCCCCAAGTCTGAACCACCATAGTCGAGACATGAGTTATAAAGTCATTCCAAGATGGTGATGCTTTTAGTGGATATTCTCACCATTCTCTTTCTGGAAATGAAGGAGTTTCTTGAAACCTATTGCCTTAGCCGCTTGTCACAAATCAATCAATAACGTTTAGCGTGATGTCTTATCAATAAACCTAATATGATAAATATTTTGGAAATTCCCATTATCATTATTATTCTCATAACACTATTAGTGATGTGTTCTCCGTTCACTGGTTGATGCACAACTCTTTACTTTTCATGTTCTTAAATTATGATAAAGATTTTTAGGAACACACATATATAAATACCCATGTGTGGCATTTATTATCTTTCCCCCTTTTGAAATCTACTTGCCACTTTTTTTCTCTTACCAAAAGTATTTTTGCTCTCTCTCTCTATATATAAGTGTATTTATCCTTCTTTGATTACCTTAACACTCTAAACTAATAAGTTTCATCATTTATTTCTCTTTATATTTTATTGTATTATGATAATGGTTTTAATTTAGTGGTGGTTATTTTCTCCCTTAGATATTGTTGTCATCATATATTTCATGCAAAGAAGAGTAATGGGCAAAATGATAGTTTTCCTTGTACTTCTCTTCTTTACATGTGACTAGATACAATGGTTCATGCCATCAATTATATTTCTAAACCCATGATCAACAAGGATAAACACAACTCAAATTCTTGGGTAAATGAATTTACTTGACAACCCATTAAGTATATTCTAATTCGGTATAATCACAAAAATATGAAGTTGTCACAAAAATATCTAAAATTATCTTAGCTAGATATGTCTTTTATTGAGTTAAAATGAACCAGATAACTTGTGTAGTTTGAAGGCTAGCTTTAGAGGTGTTTAATTTCAATGTGATATTGTGTAGGAGAAAGATCTACCACATATGTGCTTTAGTCGTGAGGTTATACTTTTTGAATTGAATCACTTTACCTGACTGACCTACTTCATATACTTCATTTTCCATGAAGATGTCAGCGACAATCCTATCATAATCCCAATTATTCCTTTCAACCTATCTTGAAAAAGCGTATATATCGACCAAAAATGCATCAAATGTGTCTTTGAGCTAATAAAAAATTGCATCTATTCCATATAGTATTGATCCTCCCCTCACCCACGATGTTCTCGAGACAATTTCATCAATATCTACGGGTTTTGTATTAGCGTATAATTCTATTATTATGTCCATGTTAATTCATTAAGGGCATTTAATAACAAAACTCAAGATTTCTCCTAGATATTTCAGATGTACTCTTCTTTCAGTGACAAATTGTCCATTTCTTAACTGATGGAAGACATCCTCATGACCAAGGATTTTAAAGTAGTTGCGGTCTATGGTGCATGTGAAAATTTTATCCATAATTGTCTTTTTCTTCCAATGGTGGATTTCTTTGGAGCAATGTGGATTTGTTGTTGGAGTAGTGTGAGAGAGGGTGAACTTGATGTTTTTAGTGTGTGCAAGGTGATTGTTCAAGTTTCCTTATTTATCCTAATGTGTTTGGTTATGTTTTTTCCTTAACCTTTCAAAGCTTAACCATTAAAATAGTGCAAATATATGTTTAAAAGAGTGTGTCAAATGACAAAATCCAATATTGTATTGTTCATCTTTTGAATTATCGCTAGGGGTGGAAATAGGCTAGGTCGGACTAGACTTTAGAAGGTTCGAGCCTGCCCTACGATAAACTTACAAGACCTGAGTCTATCCTATGGTCTACTATAGACTTTTTTTTGTCTAACCTGACCTTTTTAAAAGTCTGGCCTGACCTGAAAGCCTATTTAAAAGTCGATTTCTTAGTAATGTTTTCAACTAATCCATATTACTTAAGAAGCCTTATACGTCGGTCTATATATGTATATATAGGCTAGCCTATTTAGTA
Organism: Lathyrus aphaca; assembly: GCA_963966055.1. NCBI lineage: Eukaryota > Viridiplantae > Streptophyta > Magnoliopsida > Fabales > Fabaceae > Lathyrus > Lathyrus aphaca. The sequence continues at coordinate 567,500,206 of OZ014523.1, forward strand.
TTTTTTTATTTTATATATATATATATATATATATATATATATATATATATATATATATATATATATATATATATATATAAGCAAACATATTTAGCATTTTTCTAATATATATGCATATATAGGTCAATTTATTTAGACTATTTTTAATATATATATAAAAATATAGTCCGACCTATAAGGTTTCATAGGCTTTTTTAATAGCCAAAGTCTGACCTATTTAATTAAATAGACTTTAAAAAAAACATAAGTCTGACTTTTTTATTAAATAAGTCTAACCTGGTCTGACCTTAAATAGGCTAGGCTATAGGCCCATGTAGGCAGACCTGACCTATTTTTATCCCTAGTTATCACTAGGCAAGCCTCACCTGGTTGGGCATGAATTTCACACTTTCTTGAATTGGGAGCATTGGGAGAAACACAGTAGAGGCTAAGTGCGCTTAGCAAGTCCTTATTTTGTTTGCCTTGGTACTTTTCTTTTATCAATGTGACTTTGAACGAAATAAATATAAATAAATATTATCTAATAAAAACTGTAAAATATAGTTGGGTTGCCTATCAACAAGCGTTTGTTTAACGCCAATAGAATGCCGATAGTCAGTGTCATGTAATGCCTATAACCTTAAAACGTACCACACGATATTTGGTCATAACCTTCACTTAACCTTTGTCCATGTTCACCAACATCCTCGCGGTCTTCATGAGTGGCCATCCTAGAATGAAAGGTATTTTTAGGCCAACCTCAACGTAGATCACCATGAAATCTATAGGAAATGGAAACTTATCGATCTTGATCAATACATCTTTAATTGTTCCCATTGGCTTCTTGTAATTCTTGTCTGGCATCTGCAGTGTTGATGCAATTGGCTCTATCTCGAGGTCCATAATTATTTTCACCGTTGATAATGTTATTATGTTTACACTTAAACCCATGTCAATGAGTACATTTCTAACTTCTATATTGCATGTAATGAAAGATAATATGACAACTCCAAGGTCTACCATCTTCTAGGGTAGAGTTTATTGGATGATTTCATAGTTTTCCTCATACGAGTCATTTTTATCTGATCCTTCTACTTCTTCTTCTTCTTCTTCTTCCATGACTTCTACAACAATATTTTGATTATTCCTAACTACATTACAATGTTCCTTTAAATTTGTTTGGGTATTAACACTTAATGTAAGGTTTGGGATATCAACTAACTATTTCGCTAATTAGCCAACTCATGTCTCATGGGTTTTTATGGAGGCTTTAGTATTTTTATGGTTGACCATAGACACATGCATAAACTAATTAAGTAAATCATCCAAGTTTGTTGATATTTCTTGTTGTGGAGGTGCTTGTATGTCATGTTGGAAAGGTTGTCTATTGGATGGACCAACTTCAAATCACCAGCCTTGGTTGAAGTTGTTTCTTTGAATGTTGTTATTCACATATTTCCCATGTCTTTATTAATTGCCTAGATAATTTACTTCCACATCAATTAGGAGTGGGGGAAAATCCAGTTGGATGATCTCCGCTGCATAATTTTTAAAATGAAATATGCCTTTGTTGAGGCATTTCATGCATATCTTTTAATTGTTGTGGAATTTTATACAATTGCTTCGTCAGCTCATCCACATTTGTGTAAGAAACTTATTTTATGCTAGAATAACATCATTGATATTCAAATCAATTGTACTAATCTTTCTTTGAACATGGTTTATATTTGTGATATCCCTAATGATCATTGAGTGTCATTTGCTTAATGATTGCAATTGCACTCTCCATGCTCTTGGACATTAGAGAACCCTTATGGAAGATGTGTTACAACCCATTTCGAAAGATGTATATCTGTTTAAGCTCATCAAAACTATATTTTAGACATCTTATGGGCATGGACTTGTACCTTTCCCAAGCTTCACAAATTGTTTCTTCTGGGCTTTTAAGAGAACATTAGAATGGTTGTCTTGGCTTCTATGAATTTATGATGAGGAATTTTTCATTGTTAATGTTGGTCTGTCTAGATACAATTCCTTTTCTTTTCTAATTAGTGAATGTGGAAACAACCTTAGGAATACCACTTCCTCCTTAGACTCAAAGGCTCCTAGCATCCTATAAATAATATAAAATTTTGTAAGGCATGTAAACGAGCCTTCATGATTTAAACCCGCAAAAAAGTTAGCATACCAAATTTATAACAACCACATTTTCATTTACGATTGACAAACATTCCTTTGTGTCCTTGCTATGTGGCCAGACGTCTTGGACTATTGTGACATAACATGCCACCAATGTTATTTCCATCATTTTTGTTGTTGTTACGAGTGTTGTTACATGCGTCATCTATGTTTTCTTGTTTTAAGACTGAAGACACTTCTAGATCTAACGATCTAGCTTTCAACTTTTTCTAACTGATATTTAGTGTGGTTCTTTAGATTTCGAGATCGGACAAAATTGGTTATGTTGGATCCTTTCCTCGTGTAAACCATTTATACTAGCTAATATTATTAGTTGCTTAGTGACTATAAACAAAATATAGAGATATTCATAGATATTAACAAAAAATTTAAAATGATAAAAACTATTGAGATGTCTTTAAAAACTAACTCTCACCCTCGGTAGCAACGCCATTTTGTTGCAAGTATGCAGTAAGAAAGTGTAATATTATCGTATCCGTTAAAGTAAGGGTTTAAAGTTGTTTGGTTACAGAAAACTAAATGATAAAAAATGGAGATTTTGGTGTTTATAGTGAGAAAAATTTCTAGGGGTAGATTTTTCCATCATTATACTTATGCAATATCATTGGTCAGTAATATACTCTTCTACTCAGTTATTACTAGTATCTCCTATTGCTCTCATCATATCCCATTTCTGGCTCAATTGTGTAAGATAAACTATATTACATAATAGGTGATGTCTTACACTATTAAATACAACAACATTAAATTTCAACAGTGATATAAAGATATTGATTACCAATTATCAGTATTATGCAGATATTAACATAACCCTGTGTTTAGAGATTTGTATTCAATAGATGGAGACTTGAATCTATTAATGGCCAACATCTTTCGTATGTCAAGTTGTACCATGAAAACATATTTTAGATAACTAATCTTAAATAAGCATTAAGAATGAAGAATAATCAGTATTAAAACTTAAGTAGAACTACACAAAACACCTTGATTAAAATGAAACATGAATATATAATGACTAAATCTATCCCTAAAGAAGAGATTTGTAACTACACTTACCCATCATAGTTCTACATGTAATCCCAAGAAGACAAATATGGATACCCATCTACAAGTTTCATTGTGAGCAACTCTTTGGCCTTTATTCCTTATCTCATATTCTCCTGTTGAGACCAAGGTGAACATACTCATTTTTTATACTACCTTGAATCCTTCGAAATTTCCCAAGGACTGAAGTTGAATCTCTTATTTATACGCTAGAGAAAGGTAGGTTTACTAGGCTCACCTCCCATACTTGCCTAGCACACATACTTTCTTCCAGGTTAAGAAATGCTAACTCACACTAGAACTAGCCCTAGCTGTCTTAACTCATTAGGCATACCGCCTATCTTCGCTTAGCGCATAAACCCTTCATTCACCATAAATTTACTTAGCCATGAAGTACTCTCTTGCTTGTTCTCACTTAGCACGTCCATGAAAGTGACCTAGTGAGCCTTCCCTGTAGAAAGTTGTTTTTTTGCAAGGTCTTTGTCTGTTAGTTGGTGGTTTTTAAGTCCTTTTAATTTGTTTTCGATAAATATGCAAGTAAAATGTCCAAAGAGGTGTTTAAACACTTTACGTTATTTTTTTCACTTAACATTAAGTTGGTTTATTGGGAGAGGTTAAAATACTTCTTGAACAACTTTCAAAGGAATCACGTTTGAGTCAGTTGGATCTGATGGCAAAGCTATCAACACTGGGTCATTCGATCATGGAGGAAGAGGAGGAAAATGTAGATTTCTATTTTTTTACCGTTGTTGTGGCGACGACAACTGCCTTGGCTGATCTAGTGGACTTGGAATCGACCATAGCAAGAGTTGTCGAATTGTAGATCTCAGGCGAGGAAATAAATAGCTCAACGATAAAAGATTTGAGATTTGAATCTTCTACGTAAGAATGAAGTTTTTTTTTTGAAGTTTGTAGGAATCAAAACTCAATTCCCATAGACGACGTCACTCTTCTGCGAGGGAACTAGGAACGTGAGATGGATCAGTGATTCGACTTTTGACGTGATGTGCTGAGCTTTCTAGTACGAAGGCGAATAAATGTGTCTACAAGATTAACACTTCAACGCATAAGTCAATGAAAAATGAGAAATGATGAATATTAAAAATATATTTTAATTTCTTATAAAATGGCATCATCATTCTTTATATAACTAATGTGGTTATAACCACTTTAGGTGAAATGCGACATATCATATTAGAAACCATTTAATTAATCTATACATTATATGATGAGTTAGGGGCTAAGATTGTTCGAGAATATGAATGCCCTCTTCTCTTGTATGTAGTCCTCAATTATATTCAAGTTTGAGTTTTATTTTATTTTATCAGGCCCTATGCTCAAAATGCATTCTAATAAGTTTTCCAAAACTTATTTTTCATCATATCTCATTTATAATTTTTTTTATATAAAAAATGTATTAAATGACAAATTTGGCACCACCACCGCCGTCACCATAAATATTTCCTTATTGGTTCAACATGCTAATGTGAACTTAGACTATATAGGGTGGTCACCTTCTTCTTTTTCTAACCAAACACCTTCACTATTGCCTATCTTCATGCATGTTTCATTTCATGTTATATCAACCAAACACACTTAATATTTATTTGTATTAACCCCTTTTAATTTCCACTTTACAAAAGACAAAATATTCCATTCCATACTTTCACTTTTATTTTTGTTCAAAGATTTAGCATCCCACTTTATTCCATTTTATACAAATTCATAATTCAATCACTAAAATATTTATAACCCTCCACACATATTGTCAAAAAGAAAATTAGATGAATGTGAAAGCTACATATGATTGCAACCCCATTCAACACAAGGAAAATAGAATCAAAAGTGGTTGCTATAAAATTATCAATATTTCTAGAAGTTGCTTTTAATTTATTTATTTATATTTTTCATGTAAAGGACACTCAATGATTGAAAATAACTATTTGTTTTTTTTCTCAGTAAAAAATAATACTACTAATAGTATTAAGAACAAGAATATATAATATAATAAGAACATGACCGTTTAACAATACTAATAATCCAAGATTAGTAAAGGTGATTAAAACATAATCATGATTATGGACCCTGTGGTGGTGGACACTGTTACTATGCATTCACACGCATCCCTTACTTAGAGGATACTGTAACGTGATTATTATTATACTAATTATAATTATAAATGTTTGTCTAAAACAAAAACATAAGTATTGATTTATGTTAATGTTATGTCGTTTTTACTACAGTTGATGGGTCACAACCGACACCCTACAATATATTGCTAATATCCCACTTCAAAGACAACATTGATACAATTTGTCTTGGAGATTGAGAAAATGGGGTAGCAAAAAGCTACTTTTTTCTTGCATTTTCCGTGTGATCATCATAATCCCAATGTCAGATTTTATGATTGTGGGGTTTGGTTGACTCAATTCTTCATACTTTTTCTGGTTTTCTTCTTACCCTTTTGCTTAGTTTTTATGTTGATCAGTGTTGAAGTTCAAGATTATTATTCAGTTGGTAAGTGCTTGATCTCATGTAGCTGTTACAAGTTTGTAGGTTTTTTTGTTGTTCATGATCACTGATTCACTGCCCTTGGCTTTTATTTTGTTTAGGATCCTAATTCTACCAAGGTTTTTGCTACTTTTGTTATGCCTTCCTATTGTTTGATAATATGCTTTGTTTTGTTTGACCATAGAAACTTCTCTTGGATGAGGGAATTTTCTCCATTAAGTTTTTTCTGTTCAAATAAAAGTCAATCAAGATGAATAAAAAGTATTTTCTGGTTGTGTTTGAATTTCGGAACCTTGCTTTGCAATTTGTATGTAATTTTTATGTGGATGCTATGATCACGCCCTTGTAGTTTGTAAAGTTTTTCTTTTTGGTATCAACTCTTTCTTGTTCATTTCTTTCTTGCAGTTTACCTTTGATATATCAAATTGTCTGAAGTTAGAAAAGCTTAAACGAAGAAGCACCCAACTCTTATAAACTTGAGCTGTGTCCAATTTGGCAGGTAATAATAAAACATCAATGTTGAAAGAGTTTATAATTTTCTTATATACATGGGAGTAAAATTTCTCATCAACCTGAAGCTGTATGTTATATGTACTAAGTTAGGTACAATATATGGCAAAACAGAACTAAAGAGTCTCAAATAAGGACGAACAACACTAATATCACGTTTTTGCCAAATCAAAACCACCTTAGTTATGGCTACCTTGTCGCAATCGGAGTGCAGACGCTTATATTCTTGGTGGTGGGATAGCCACAACAGCCCAAAGAATTCAAAATGGCTTCAGGAAAATCTTACAGGTTTGTCTTTTTTTTTTTTTTTTTTTTTTTTTTTTTTCTCTTTCTCTTTCACATAATTCTTTAATTGCGCTCGAGGAATCTAAATATACTGTTGAACTTGTTATTGTTACATACATGCTATATTACAAAATGAGTTGGTTGTTAAATTGATTACAGTAAATTAGCTGTCCTAATAATGATAATATCATAAATGCTGCATTTAAGTTCAAACCAACTTTCCACATCATGACCTACCAAAAGAATAAATTTCCACATCAAGAGATTACAGACAGGATTACACCTGTAAAATATCATTAGGGTATGTTTGGCTGGAATGGAGAATTTGATACCATAATGGAGGCCCATATTAGTCTTGTAAAATATGTATTAATGTCATCATATTATTTTTGGAAATATTTTTTCACTAAATTAGTCTCTCAAAGATACTAAAACATCACCAAATTTGTTATTTTGCTTAATCCCTTTAGCTGTTCATGCGGATAAATTTTTGGCAACAAATGTGTATCTATAAAGGACTAATTCATCGAAAAAATGTTTGGAGCTCTAATATGGTAATTTGTTATGCTTCAACTTTTTAGCAACTTGTTGACTGAAATGTTTAAATGACTAATGTGGCGACATTCTATTATTTGGAGGATCAAGCCGTGCATTTATTCAATCGGAATGTCATATCAATCTCTACTTGCTTGTTTGAGACTAGAGAAGAAATTATTTAAGTGAAAATTGTGACATCTGGCAATATAGAAAATATAGTTGAATCTCACTTTAGGTAGTATGGAAACATGATAACGGTGTTGTTTGATTCATGTAGCAGACTTCACCTAATGAATTAAAACTTGTTTTGTTGTTGTAAATTCCTTAGGATCCTAAAGCTTTCTGTTGATTATTTCACCACACCCATTGTTTATGGTCTAGGCTTTTTAGCTATTACATATATGGTTTTTCTATATCTTTCATTTATAGAATTGAAATTATTATGGGTAGTGAATCAAATCATGTTTATCATGGAAGACTAACATTAATTTTCTTCAATATCTTTGATTCTTTGTTTGAATATTTAGTTATTCATCATATAAATGGACGAAGTATGGAAATGACATTTAAAAGGTTGCAAACTGAAATTCGTTTTTAAGTGGTGCCAATTCTAAACACAATCACTTAGAAGACTTCTCAATGTTGAACATTTGGAATTTTTTTTTTGTTATATGATTCACTGTTTGTGTGTAGAATTCAATCAGTACTATGAAAACACACAATCTGATTTCTGCGACAGACATATAAGAAATTGCATGAAAATAGAATCAAAACCTTGTTTTAACTTGGAAGTTTGAGCTCACTGACTTTATCCTTTAGCAAAATTAGTTGCCAAAGATCTTATATACAATACACATGTTTTTTATAATATGTGAAAGCTACAACCAGTAAAGAAATTAGAACTGATTTCTGTCCACGCCTCTATGGTTTAGGCCATTAAAACTTAATTGATGTTATGTTCATACAGATATAGACACCAAAGTCAAATCAATGATCAAGCTCATTGAAGAGGAAGCTGATTCATTTGCAAGGAGGGCAGAAATGTACTATAAGAAGCGTCCGGAACTCATGAAATTAGTGGAGGAGTTCTACCGAGCATACCGGGCATTAGCAGAGCGATACGATCATGCAATGGGGGAGCTACGTCATGCACAAAAAACAATGCCAGAAGCATTTCCCAACTCAGCATATTACATTCTGAATGATGATTCACCATGTGGTTCTTTGGGCCCTGAGGCTCAATCACCAGGACCGGGATTTTCCCCTCCAGTTCATCGATCAAAAAATAATAAAAGGAGTTCAGAAGAATCTGATGGTGAAGTTCAAACCTTAAAGGAAACCATGTCCAGAATGCAGGATGACAAGGATGCTCTCTTTGTTCAGTACCAGAAGAGTTTGGAGAAGTTGTCCAAAATGGAAAGTGATCTTAATAAAGCACAAAATGATGCTGGAGACCTTGATGAACGAGCGAGTAAAGCTGAAATTGAAGTCGAAATTTTGAAGGAATCTCTGAAGCAGCTAAAAGCGGAAAAGGATGCTGGTGAAATTCAGTACAACCAGTGTCTAGCAAATATAGCTAGACTGGAAACAATGTTATCTCTGGCTCAGCTGGAAGCCAAGGGATTTGATAACAGAGCTGCTAGAGCAGAAATAGAAGCCAAAAATCTGAAGCAAGAACTTACCAGAATGGAAGCTCAGAAGGATACTGTTTTTCTTCCATATAAGCTGTGTCTTGAAAAGATTCCGATGTTGGAGGGCAAGATAACTATTGCTGAGGAGAATTCCAGGATGCTAAATGACCAAATTGAAAGAGCAGAACTGGAAGTCAAAGCATTGAGGAAGAAACTTACTGAATTGAATGAAGAGAAAGAGTCCCTTGCTTTCCTTTACAACGAGTGCCTGAAGAAAATATCTTCAATGGAGAATGAAATTTTGCGTGCTCAAGAAAATGCTGAACAACTAAAAAAATCAAACCAAAATCTTCAGTTAGAGGCTGAAAATTTAGTGCAGAAAATAGCATTGAAAGATCAAGAGGTTTTAGAAAAGCATACTGAGATAGAGAGATTGAAGACTCTGATGCATGGAGAGCATTCACACTTTATTCAAATTGAATCAGCTCTACAGACTCTACAAAAGTTATATTCTCAATCACAACAAGAACAAAGAAATCTTGCTTTGGAGCTTAAATACGGGCTTCTGACGTTGAAGGACTTGGAACTTACCAAACAAGATTTCAAGGAAGGGATGAAAGAGATTGTGGAAGATAACAAGACTCTCCATGAACTTAACTTCTCTTCCACCAGGTCATTAAAGAAACAGCAAATGGAAATCTCTAAGTTGAAGGAGATCAAGGAGAAACTTGAACGGGAGTTCTCTGTAAATGCTGAAGAAAGCAACGCCCTCCAGCTTGAAACTCGCCAAATAAAGGATGATATACAGTACTTGAATGAGAGATATCAGGCTATGCTGGAACAACTACAAAGTTTAGGTCTGAATCCTAATTCTCTTGCAGCATCTGTTAAAAAACTACAAAATGAGAACTCAATGCTAAAAGAGACCTGCCAAATGGAACGAGGTGAGAAAGAAGCCCTTCGCGAAAAATCAAAGGATATGGATGAAATTTTGATAGAAAAAGCCTTTATAGAGTTTTCCCTTTTAAGACAGAATGATGAGTTAGATGGATTAAGAGGAACAGTGAAGGAAATTCAACAGTTATGTCAAGTTCTCCAGGAAGAAAAGTCCATTCTCGTTGATGAGAAAACGACTCTACTTTCACAGCTGCAATTTATGACTGATGGTATGCAGAAGCTAGTGGAGAAGAATAGCTTGCTTGAGGAATCCCTCTCTGATGCGAAAATTGAGTTTGAAGGTTTAAGGACTAAATCAGATGAGTTGGAAGAATGCTGCAAATTGCTAAATGATGAGAAGAACAATCTTGTAAATGAAAGAAGCATGCTAATATCTCAATTGCAGATGGTTGAGGCAAAACTAAGTAACCTTGAAAAGAAGGTTACAAATTTGGAGGAAAAATATGCTAATGCAGAGAAAGACAAAGAAAATGCAGGCAATCAAGTAGAAGAACTCCGCCTTTCAGTTTTGGCACAAAAAGAGAAACATTCTAATCACAAACACTCAAGCGAGGCCCGACTTGCAAATTTGGAGAATCTAGTTCGAGTACTACAGGAAGAACAGCGGTTGGGGAAGGTAGAATTCGAGCAGGAACTCGACAAAGCTGTAAATGCTCAAATTGAGATGTTCATCTTGCAAAATTGTATTGAAGAGTTGGAGCTGAAGAATATGTTCTTGTTAACTGAATGTGAAAAACTTGTTGAGATGTCTAAATTTTCTGATAAAATTATAATGGAGTTGGAGAGTGAAAATCTTGTGCAGCTTATTGAAGAAGAGTTTTTGTTACATAGAATCAGAAAGTTTAAAATGGATATCCATAAAGTGTGTGCTGCTCTTCAGATTGATTCTGGTGGAGGGTGGGACAACGGCATCAAGCTAGAGGAAATACCGATATCACATATATTGGAAAAAATTGAGGGATTGGAAAGTTCTCTTGTGAAAAGCCAAGAGGAGAATCAGCACCTCCTTGTTGAGAACTCTGTCCTCCTTGCTTCACTTCAGCAGCATCAATCTGGGGGAGAAAAACTTAAGTCAGAGAAAAAGATCCTGGAGCAAGAGTTCGAGGACATGAAAGAGCAGAATGCAATCTTGCAGAAAGATAAAGTTGAACTTCTAGAGGAGAACAGACAACTGAGGATTAAAGTGGTAAATGGAGAAGAAAAAGAAAATAGCTCAAAATCCACTTTGGTGGCTCTGCATGCTGAGATGACAGATTTGCGGCGAACGAATCAAGTGTATCAAGAAGAAAATGGTAAGATGCTTGAAGAGAAAAATTCACTGCTCAAGAGTGTTTTGGACCTCAAAGATGCAGTGTCCTCTGCTGAAGATGGAAACAATGTAATGTTCCATGAGGTACTAGCTCTAAGCAACCTCAACTTGGTTTATGAGAGCTTTCTCACTGAGAAAGCCGTTGAACAACAAGCACTTTGTGAACATCTTGGCAATCTTAGCCATTTGAACAATGACCTCAACCAGGAACTAGGCGTTTTAAGGAAGAATTTGGAGCTGAAAGAATCAGAGAATGTTTTTCTGAATGAGTCAACTGAGAGGATGGATAAAGAGGCGATGGAAATGGAGAAAAGGCTGAAGGCTGCAGAGTCGCTGAATGCAGAGTTTTCTAGACATATTGAAGACCTGAAGACGGAACAACAAGATTCAAGACTGATCAAAGAAAATCTAGACAAGCAGATTCTTGAACTATCAGATAATTGCACGAATCACAAAAATGAAATTGAACACCTTAATGATGCAAACGAAAGTTTACAGTCTGAGTTGGAAAGACTTTTTCATGAAGTTGAGAAACACAAGGTTAGGGAAGAAACACTAAGTTTAGAGTTGTTGAATAAATCAAATGAGTTCAAACTTTGGGAGAATGAGGCTACTGTATTCTATTATGATCTCCAGATGTCATCTATTTGTGGAACACTCTTAGAAAGCAAGGTTACCGAGCTTACTGGAGTTTGCAAGAGACTTGATGATGAAAGTTCTGCAAAAAGCTTGGAGAATGAACACATGAGAGAAAGAATCAGTTTATTGGAAAATGAAATTGGAGGACTAAAGGGGAAGTTATCTTCATATGTTCCTGTAGTTTCTTCTTTAAAAGAGGATTTTGCATCTCTAGAGCACATTTCCCTCCTTTGGACTAATAGAAATTCTGCTGTTAGCAAAGGAGCGCAAAAGGTAGCATTTTGTTTTAACGATATTGTGTACTTTTGTTTTTATCTCTTCCCTTTTTCTCTTGTCGAATTGGCTTCTCAGTTTTTTTGCCATGTCATATAATTTTCTATTATCACAATTGCTTCACAAACATTATTCATGCATTTTGTATTGTTATATCTTGATATATTGTAACAGTTTGTACACTATTTTCATTATCTGTTAATTGATGTTTTTGCTCATTATATTTCTTTTATCACATTGAAATATGTGCATTTTATCATACCATTCATTTATATGTGATTTTCTCTCTCTGTGTTGCGTGGGTTCTCATATTAATGTACATATATTTTCTATTTATGCATGTCTATATCATGAATGATTCCTTCAGGATGTAGTAATGGGAACTTCTCTCCAACAACATAGTCATCAAAGTTTAAGAGAAAATGAAAGTGAGCTAATACCAGATGGAGTTTCAGATTTGCTGACATTGCAGACAAGGATCAGAGAAGTAGAAAAGATTATGATGGAAGAACTTAAAAGACGCATCAGGCAGAAAAATCTTACTACAGAAGGGACCGGATACTCGGCTTTGGATGTTGGCACATATCCAAAAATTGACACCCGAAAAAAGGTGACAGAACTTAAGGAAGAGAGCATGCTTGACCATAATACATGGAGGAAAAAACCTAAAATTAGGTTGTTGATGAAAGACATTCCACTTGACCGCAACGTGGATGATCGACACTCCAAGTATTGGAAAAGAGAGCATAGAAGAACTGATGATCATATGTTAGAGTCATGCAAAACTAATGATCATGAACCGGTATCTGCTCCAATCGAGGATGTTATAATATGCCATCTTTCAGACAATTCAGGAAGATATTTAAATTACTCCTCAGAATTGGATATAGAGAAGGAATTAGGTGTTGACAGGCTCGAGTTGTCGAAAACTGTAAAAGAGAAAAATGAAGATGACAAAAGGAGGAGGATCTTGGAGAGACTTGTTTCGGACAGTCAGAAATTAGCCATTCTTAAAATGGCTTTGCAAGACTTGAAAAAGAAAACTGAGACAAAGAAGAAAAGCAAGCAAGGAAACGACTTCGAATATGAAACAGTCAAAAGACATATAGAAGAAGTTGAGGAAGCTGTTATGCAACAAGCAAGTACGAATGATCAAATGGCAAAGAATGTTGAAGAGGGAACTTCATCATCTTTGGATAGAGAGATTCCAATGGAACTGGAAAAATATGGACATGCCGAAACAAGAAGAATGACAGAACAGGCACGAAGAGGTTCTGAACAAATTGGACGGTTGCAGTTTGAGGTACAGAACATCCAATACATATTGCTGAAATTGGCCGAGGAGAACAACATCAAAGTGAAAAACAGAATCTCTGGAAAAACAGGTATATTGTTGAGGGAGTTTATCCAAATTGGAAGGACAAACAGCAAAAGGAGAAGAAAACTGCGTGTTTGTGGATGTTCAAAGCCATCAACTAATGAGGATTGAGTCAGAAATTTAAAGTTAATGTTTTAAGTACATTATTCATTTGGAATGTTTCTAAAACTAGCTTATTAATGCTTAACTTAGTTTTATGATAAGAAATAAGAGATTATCAGTTAAAAAGGCTTGTCTGAATTAAAAGTAATTTTCTTCACATTTGCATGTATTGTTTTAGCTTCCAAAGAATTGTACCGAGTGACTTAATATAACGAAAAGCATTATAACAATTAATAAAACTCTACTAGTAACTTTCTTCACATTTGCATGTATGTTTTCCTTTTTTTGTGCCAATCATTCAACACATTTATTATGTGAGCAGTATTATCTATGGTCACATATTCGTCATAGTCATGCATTTGGCACATGTTTAAGTCTGGTCAAGTCAACAATGGCATACACACCGACAACAAGCAGCCTTTGAATACCTTAGCACCCATTTCTTGCTTCATCGCTACTCCAACTATAAAGACCTTTCTTCCATGCAACTTCCTTATATCTATAGTTTTTCTCTTTTCCTTTAAAATTACACGACTTTATAAAAAGCCTAAAAATCAACTCAGAAAAGAAACACAAGTTCAGCCATGGAGGGAACTTTAATTTCTTCTAAATCTTATCCCAAAGAAGAGAATATTGACTTGAACCAAATCACACTCCGACCCCTTAATCTTTCTGATCTTGATGATGTCATGGTATGGACAACTGATGAAAAAGTGGCCAACTTCTGCTCTTGGGAACCTCACACCAGCAAAGACGATGGCATAAACTACATTGAAAATATAGCAACCAAGTTTCTATGGAGCCAAGTAATATGTTTTAATGATCGTGCTATTGGATGTGTTTCTTTGTCCTCGAGCTCACCTCATGATATATGCAGGAACAAAACTGCAGAACTTGGTTATGTTCTAGGTTCTAAATACTGGGGTAAAGGGATTGCCACATGTGTTGTGAAACAAGCTGTTAAGATTGCATTCACTGAATTTTCACACCTGGAAAGGGTTGAAGCTCTTGTCGATGTGGAAAATGTTGGGTCTCAAAAAGTGCTGGAAAAAGCTGGTTTCCAAAAGGAGGGTGTTCTCAGGAAGTATCTATTCATGAAAGAAAAAAGCAGGGATATGGTCATGTTCAGCGTTCTTTCTGATATTACTTTAATCAAATGAAATATGTTACTCTTTCTATATAATACTTTTTTTTTACTGTCTCTCTTTTTAGTGTTTAGAATTGTTGGGTTTGATTTATCGGATGTCGTTGTTTATGGATTGTTTTTTTTTTTTAATTGACTTCCACTATAGTGACAGAGTTTTGTGGAAAATAACACATATTTTGGAAATGACTCTTGATCTCGTGGGAATCTCAGGTGTTCACTTTTGAAGTGATAGATCTTGATTTGATTTTATGGTGTATTCTTATTAGTAGTTGAAGCATTGATATCTCAGTTCAATGTCGGGGTAATTGCAAACACTCTAACGTTCAATTTAATGACTATGAATCATTTCGAACATGCCTCTATTTAATTGATTTTTTGACCGAAACTAATATAAAGTAGTGTATAATATTTACGATTTTTTGACCGAAACTCACATTTAAAAAAGTTTCGTAGAATCTAATTTTCAGATGATTTTTTTGCATGGGCTTCCATCATAACCTTCTCTCGTAAGATATATGTTCCGGGCAAGCCCAACTCCCAGAGTTGGGCCAGACAAAGTGACAAGCTGACACGCTCGTCCTCGAGCATCATGCCGAGGATAACGGTCCTTGTCGACCAAGGCTGTACCGACCAGAATGAAATCCCCCAACAACTAGTTTTGACCGTTATCTATTCGTGCGGATTCCACGATCTGCGCCAAATGGTTCGAACCAATAACCATCCACTAACGACATTATATAAACCCTCTCAGAGGAGAGAGCCAGGTATTCAATTCTCTCACCTTAATTTTTGTACTTGCACACTCTTTGATCAGTTTCTCACTTCAGCATCGGAGTGCATTGCAGGTACACCCCCTCTTCTCTACACCCCCCTCATGTGGCGCCGTCTGTGGGAATCACTGATTTTCCCGTTCTTCTCTCTCAAAATCTTCAAGAACCAAAGTTTTTACCAAGATCCATGGCTGCTCGAGACAACAATCCAGACAATCGGTCGAACGACGGTATGCTCCTCACGCAACGTGAGAGCAACGTTAATCATCCTCCGCATGAAGAAACCGTGCAGGATCGCCCAGATGGGAAGACAGCCGCACCTTCCCCCGATCGCGACCAACCTCTAGAAAGTCGCCCAGAGGTCCCTCTTCCTCCAACACCTTCAGGATCTGATTTCGCAACGCTGGCTGAGATTCTGAACCAGACAAATTTGTTACTCCTCGCCCACGACCATAAGATTGCCCATCTCGAGGACAATAACCGTCGACCGTCCCGGTCTCCCGCGAGACATCAAAGAAGACGTAGTCCCTCTCCTCCCAAGAGGAAGAGGAAAGGACGCAACGATGAATCCACTAGTGACAAACGGTCCCGCCCATATCCTCCTCGATCTTCCCCTCCAAGAAAGTCAAGAAGGAGCAGATCAAGATCCGCATCACCCCGGCGAACGAAGAACCAAACCCATCAGCCCTAACTTCTCCAGATACTCCACAGACATCCAAGGCTTTTCCTCAGGTCGACTCAATTGATCTGGACTGCAAGTTCTCAGATGAAGACGAGGGCGTTCGAAGGCTGACCGATTCACTTTCCCGGCCAATTCCTGACGGAGAATTCGAGCTAATTCCTTTGGGGGATGATCCGGCTCGGTGCGTCAAGATCGGAGCCCATCTGCCCGACTTGGCAAAACGACAATTAAAAGCATGCCTCAAGGGAAACGCCGATCTGTTTGCTTGGAGCGCCGCAGAAATGCCAGGGCTCGACCCCGAGACGGCCTGCCATCACCTCTCCATCGACCCAACACACAAAACGGTCGCCCAGCGTAGGAGGAAACAGTCGACCGAGAAAACCAAAGCGGCCAAATCTGCTGTTAAAAACCTCCTAAAGGCAAATTTTGTAATTGAGGCCAGATATACAACCTGGCTCTCAAATGTTGTACTTGTTAAAAAGTCTAGTGGAAAATAGAGAATGTGTGTTGAGTATACCAATCTTAACAGGGCATGCCCGAAAGACGCATATCCTTTGCCCAACATTGACAAATTGGTCGACAATTCGTTCGGTTTCAAACTATTATCCTTTATGGACGCCTACTCAGGGTACAATCAAATCCCCATGGCCATGTCCGACAAAAAATACACGGCCTTCATGACCGAATCGGACAACTATTATTATAAAGTTATGCCCTTTGGTTAAAAAAACGCAGGCGCGAGATATCAGCGCATGATGAATAAGGTATTTCGAACAAAAATTGGGGACATGCTTGAAGTATACATGGACGACATGATTGTCAAATCTCAGCAAGAGACAGACCACGCGTCCCACTTACGAAAAGTATTCGATCAAGCCCGGAAATGCAAAATGTGTTTCAATCCCAAGAAATACACGTTTGGGGTCCGAGCAGGAAAGTTCCTCGGATTCTATTTAACCGAAAGAGGTATTGAAGTCAACCCTGACAAATGTCGGGAATTTACAGAACTTCCTACTCCTGATTCTAAAAAATCCATACAATCGCTAAACGGGGTCCTCGCTTCCATCGCATGATTTGTGGCAAAATCTGCTCAGCACGCCATGCCCTTTTACAAACTCCTCCGCAAAGAGGCTACATTTGAATGGACGGAGGAGTGCGAGCAAGCCTTGTCCCACTTGAAAAGGGCATTATCTGAACCCCCAGTTTTGTCCAGGCCCAACGAAGGGGAGACGCTTTACCTTTATCTCGCCGTAGCGAATGAGGCCGTAAGCGCAGCCCTCGTACGTGACCTACCTGAGGGACAAAAACCTATTTACTTTATAAGCAAGGCACTCCACGACCCCGAACTTTGGTACCTCCAGATAGAAAAGGTGGCCCTGACCCTCCTTTTTGCAGCCAGAAGACTACGACATTATTTCCTAGCCCACACCATTATCGTGAGAACAGACCAACCCATAAGACAATTACTCGGACGACCAGACATGGCCGGGCGAATGTTAAAATGGTCGTTGGAACTGTCCGAGTTCGATATCAAATTCAAAGGGAGACAAGCTCTCAAGGCTCAAGCGCTAGCCGACTTTGTAGCAGAGCTCACTTTCACCGAACAGGAGCCGAAATCTCCATCCAAATGGACCATCTTCGTAGACGGAGCATCTGGCCCGAAGGGTAGTGAAACTGGAATTATCTTGGAAAACGAAGAAGGAAACATCATCGAAGTATCTTTAACTTTGTCCTTCCCCATATCCAACAACCAGGCGGAGTATGAAGCCTTCTTGGCCGGCATATGACTCACGACCGACCTGGAGGCAGAAGAAATCACAATTTGCACGGATTCCCAGCTGGTCGCTAATCAAGTCCGGGGAAATTTCCAGGCCAAAAACGACAATATGGCCGAATACCTGGCCATTGTAAAGGACAAAATAAAACGATTCACAAACATTGAGGTCAAACACGTCCCGCGAGAGAATAATACCCGAGCTGATATCCTTTTCAAGTTAGCAAGCACTAAAAGAAAGGGAAACAACAAGTCCATCATACAAAAGGTGCTCCCCCGACCAAGCATTGGACAATCTTCAACCCACCTAGACATTAATCTCGTAGGCGACGCCAACTGCTGGATGACCCCAGTGTTTAACTACCTGACCAAGGGTGAGTTACCAACAGACCTAAAAACGGCCAACACTGTGCATCGAAGGTCATGCTTGTACTCTTTAGTCGGTGGGCGTATGTATCACCGAGGTTTCTCCACGCCACTCCCCAGGTGCGTAGAGGAAGAGAACATCCCACACATACTAAGAGAAGTCCATGAAGGAATTAACGCACAACACCCGGGCGGACGATCATTAGCCTGAAAGATCCTCCGGGCAGGATACTATTGGCCGATACTCCAGCACGACGCGAAAGAGCACGTAAAAAGATGCGACAAATGCCAACGACACGGGGACGTACACGTAGCACCCCCTACCGAGCTAAAATCACTATCTTCCCCATGGCCATTCGCGTGGTGGGGGATGGACATCTTAGGGCCATTCGTCGTCGGATCCGGCCCAAGTAAATACCTCATTGTGGGCGTCAATTATTTCACCAAATGGATAGAAGCTAAGGCCTTGGCCAAGATTACTGCACTCAACATACTACGCTTCTTTAAGAGGAGCATTCTCGCTCGGTTCGGGGTACCGCTCGCCATTGTAACCGATAACGGTACCCAATTCAACGATAGACATTTCAAAGAATTTGTTGCTTCAATAGGAACAAAACAATATTTCGCTTCGGTTGAGCATCCCCAAACCAACGGACAAGCAGAAACTGCAAATAGAATAATCCTAAGATGTCTGAAACGGAGACTGGACGAGCACAAGAAACACTGGATCGAGGAGTTACACAGCGTACTTTGGACATATAGAACCACTCCCCACTCAACGGCCGGTGAATCCCCGTTCCGGTTGGCATATGGGACCGAAGTAGTAATTCTTGTGGAAATGCACATCCGATCCAGGCGGACGGAGTCCCCAATGGACTAAGACACCAACTCCGAAGCTTTAAGAGACGAACTTGACCTGGTCGAAGAAACCCGATCAGAAGCTGCTCTCCGAGAGGCCACTCTTAAACAGAAAATAGCAGCTCGGTATGACTCTTAAGTCATAAGACGAGCATTTGAGGTGGGTAGTCTTGTTCTAAGAAGAAATCACAGAGATTCCCGCGAAGGAAAACCAACGCCTAATTGGGAGGGCCCGTATCGCGTCCGGTCAAAGACCGAAAACGGGGCCTATTATTTAGAAAATCTTCACGGGGAAGAACTTGCTCGGCCGTGGAACGCCGAGAAGCTCAAGCAATATTATAGTTAATTACAGAGTCACCTTGCTCGACTCTCAAGCGAGGAGCAATAAGTCCGACTAAACCTGCGTGCCCAGGTACAAGCACAACAACCCAAATAACATGATTAACAGGATCTTCTTCTAGAGGAAGGAGGTGACTGTTGCACTGGCGGATACTCAAAAGAGTCTGACGTCGCCTATGTACCACGACCAGGAAGAACCCCAGCTCGTGATGAGACGTTCAAGCCTCAGAGCCTGAGTCATTATCTTGGCCCGGGTACCGACCAGGAGCCAGCCTCCAACATCTGATTGGTCCCCCAAACCAACAGATTACAAACACACACCCCGTATTTGCGTAATTACATCTAACCATCATAAAGATGTCAAACACTTAACATTTATAGAAATATAAAAGGAAGGAAGTCCTCCGACGGACTCACATTTAAAAATACTTGTAAATAAAAATATTATGAAATAAGAAACGACCACCAGGGTCGGACAATTTTACTGAAAGGTTGCGACCCCGAAGGGCCGACTTGTTCATAATTACATTCAAAGGGGACCACGTCCCCGGGCAAAACAAAAGCATAGTAAATTACAAAGTTATGGCACGTAGGCCAGACTAATTTCCCTCCCCTTCTGGAGCACCAGGTTGACCTTCGCTCTGGGGCCGCTGCATCTCAGGCTGTTCAGGCTGAGCAATCACCCCAGGATGAAAGTCTTCCACGATCAAGTCTGCAGGGACCACTATCTGACCATTCTCAACTTTGTAGAGATATCTGATGCGCCTGGTATCCAGAGCCAATTCAGGATGAATGGCTTGTATCTGATCTTCAACATTTTGGAAACTGAGCTCAGTCGACGAGTTCAGATCTTCCAAGTCCTGGTCGATCCGAGTAAGAAACTGGGCCCTGGTCACCAAATCCTTGGTATCAGCCTCCTCATCCTCCTTCAGGCAGAAGGCATCCTTCAACTTTTTGTTCTGGTCCAAGGCCTTCCTCTTATCGACCTCCATCTTGACGATAATGTTCCCCCGATTGGTCAACTCCCTGGCAGAGGCAGCAGCTTCCTCAGAGGCCGTAGCCAGCTTTCCTTCGGCAGCGGCCAGGAGCTCTTTCAGCTTTATCACCTCCCTTTCCTGCCCGGGGTTCCCTTCGGCCGTCAGCCAGGCCATAGACAATACCCACATAAATGCGCTCGCATCCTGGGCCAGAGATAGGCGCCGGGCAGGGCGATCCTTTGCCTCAACGAACAGAGAGTCCGCCCGGTCGACCTCCATGCTCGTCCCTTCGAAAAAATTCCGCTTCACGAAGCAATGAGGCATCACGTGTTTCGGTTTGGGGGGAGCATTGACCGTCAAATCCACGGTTGCTGCAGATTTATGCCTATTCATGAGCGAGCCAGTAGACGCACTCGGAGACCCTTGGACCAGGGGGCCCGACCCTGAGCCTCTCGTTTCGGTCAGCTTGGTTTGAACAACCCGTGACCTCTTCTTTTGTTGCTGGCGCAGTCGTTCCTGGATTTTGTCTAAGGGGTTCGACATGGAGCCTGTAAAGAAAAGAATACAAAATTAGTCACGAACGCCAAGATTATTAAAACATAATGACAAACAGAAATGAAAACAAATACCAAAGAACTCAGACACTTCTTGCCCGGTGTTACACGCCAGGAGATCTGTGACGTCTATCAAAGGATGCTCCACTACCTCTCCCCCGTCCTGATCCAACATTATCTTACCCTCCCCGTCCAGCAGAGGGGTCGGAGTAAAAGAGGCTACCAACTTCCGAAACTCCTCGAAGCTAGCCGCGTCGTCCTCATTCAGAGAATCTCCTACTTGGACAAACTCACTAACCGGGCGTCCATAATGAGAATAATTCCATGAGAAGGGAAACAACCAGAGCCTCCTCGGGATCACCTGCCCTCGGTCATCGAGTTTGGGCTCATCATTTTCATCAGTATCTACCCCCAGGAAACTCAGCGCTCTCACGGCTTCCTCGCTCGCCGGCTTTACCAGAAAGTAATCTGTCTTGAAAGCCCGGATAGATTTCGAGTGAGCTTTAAATATCTTGGTACGCTGTTTGAAGGAAATAAATCCCTTCCGGTCGGTCCCCCGTCCCACCTAGCGCTGCAGCGAGAACAATCGAATGAATAGAGGAAGCGTGGCCCCAACGCCCAGATGGGCTCACGTCACCTCGAACGCTCTCAGGAACGCGTAAGAGTTGGGGTGAAACTAAGATGGGGATACACCCAAGTGCCCGAGCACGGAACAAACCAGATCATTGAAGGGCAATGTTACCCCTAGGATTGATGTCGCGTACTCGTACATTGAAAACTTCCGGCCGCCAAAGTCTGAAAATATCCGGTCATCATCCCCCGGGCAGGTGACTACCCAATCCTCCGGATCGCCAACAATAGGCAAAGGCTCCGCGTGAGGTCTCGAGAAGGACGACACCTTGTCAAACAGATCCTCCACTACCCATTCCTCGGGCACAATTATTTTTTCCAAACCCCGAGGGGCATCAGTCGTCTCTCCTGAATCAGGGGCTCCATCCTCCGTCGTGGTCGCGTCTGATTCGTCCGACGAGCTTCCGGAGTCAGAAGGAACTGATGCGGAAGAACCAAAATCTTCCGAGGACACCTCCTCCGAGTAAATCTCGAGCGGGTCAATAAGCGAAGTCTCACCTGAAAATCAAAGGAAAGGTGTTAGTGAATTCGATTAGAATATCAAATCCACCCTTCCACCGCTCAACAAGTGAAAGGGCGCGTATCGACCCAGGAGTAAGATCCCGAGCCATAGCCCTCGGTTAACCATCGCCCAAGGCGATGGACAACGCCCGACGACAGCGAGGATACGATCAAATCCTAGATGCTTATCAGGTCCCAGGCCAAGGTCGACCAGGACCATCGCCAACCACGAATTAGGGTTCGTAATCGACGAGCAACGATGACAAAAGGTCTCTAATCTACTTATTCTAGCTTAAAACTACCGGAAAATCTATCCTATGCCACATGCATTGCTAAAACATCAAGCCTATGACTAAAAAAAGTGTAAAAAAGAGCCGTACCTTGAGCTTGGGAGGCCATTACAGAAGAAGTTGGCTTGAAATGCGGTGGTCGACAGATGAATGCGGTGGTCGACAACTGAGAACGGTGGCTGATCTACGAGCAGTACGACTAAGTAGAAGACGAAACGAAAAAGCTTACAGAATGCCTTGGGTTCCTATTTATAGGGAAGGGAACACGTGCAGGAACGCGTGACCCCTATCCCTAGGTAATGATTACCTACACTCTAGCCCTTAGGCTAGCCGTCAGAACATTAAATAGGCGCGAATTCCCAGACACGCCAACTTTTCGTTTCATATTCCCCCTTCGTCCCGCAACCGAACAACCGCCCGCCTGTCGTGGGTCGTCAAACGATCATTCCCTGGTTCACGCACGATAAACACCAGACGTGATGCGTACGCCTTAGACAGAAAACCATCACTAAGTCATCGCTCCTCCGCAGAAGCAATGACTTGGGGGGCTCCTGTTCCGGGCAAGCCCAATTCCCAGAGTTGGGCCAGACAAAGTGACAAGCTGACACGCTCGTCGTCGAGCATCATGCCGAGGATAACGGTCCTTGTCGACCAAGGTTGTACCGACCATAATGAAATCCCCCAACGGCTAGTTTTGACCGTTACTTATTCGTGCGGATTCCACAATCCACGTCAAATGGTTCGAACCAATAACTATCCACTAACGACAATATATAAACCCTCTCAGAGGAGAGGGCCATGTATTCAATTCTCTCACCTTAATTATTGTACTTGCACGCTCTTTGATCAATATCTTACTTTTGCATGGACTTCCATCATAACCTTCCCTCGTAACATATAAGAAGGATTTGAAGAGTTTTGTATCGTTTCGAATAGTCCTCGATTTAATTTAATTTTTTGAGCAAAACTAGTGTATAATATATAATGATTTCTTTGACCGAAATTTTCATTTTGAAAATTTTCGTGGAATCTAATTTTCAGATGATTTTTTGCATGGTCTTTCATCATAACCTTCCCTCGTAAAATATATAAATAATCTTAAAAGTTTTGTATCGTTTCAAACAGTCCTCGATTTAATTGATTTTTAACCGAAACTAGTATAAACTAGTGTATAATATATTACGATTTCTTGACTGAAACTTGCATTTCAAAACGTTTTGTAGAATGTAATTTTCTGATGATTTTTAGCATGGACTTCCATCATAACCTTCCCTTGTAACATATAAGAAGGATATGAAAAGTTTTGTATCGTTTCGATCAGTTCACGATTTAATTTTTTTTTTGAGAAAAACTTGTATAAACTAGTGTATAGTATATAACGATTTTTTGACCGAAACTTGCATTTCAAAAAGTTTCTTAGAATCTAATTTTCAGATGATTTTTTGCATGGACGTCCATCATAACCTTCCCACGTATCATATAAGAAGGCTATGAAAAGTTTTGTATCGTTCTGATCAGGTCTTAATTTAATTTGTTTTTTTAGCAAAACTAGTATAAACAAGTGTATAATATATAACAACTTTTTGACCGAAACTTGCATTTTGAAAAGTTTCGTGGAATCTAATTTTCAGATGATTTTTTGCATGGTCTTCCATCACAACCTTCCCTCGTAAAATATATAAATTATCTGAAAATTTTTGTATCGTTTCGAACAGTCCTCAATTTAATTGATTTTTGGACTGAAACTAGTATAAACTAGTGTATAATATATTACGATTTTTTGACTGAAACTCACAATTCAAAAAGTTTCGTAGAATATAATTTTCTGATGATTTTTTGCATGGACTTCCCTCGTAACATATAAGAAGGATCTGAAGAGTTTTGTATCGTTTCGAACAGTCCTCGATTTAATTTAATTTTATGAGCAAAACTAGTGTATAATATATAATGAATTTTTGACCGAAACTTGCATTTTGAAAAGTTTCGTGGAATCTAATTTTCAGATGATATTTTGCATGGTCTTCCATCATAACCTTCCATCGTAAAATATATAAATTATCTGAAAGGTTCTGTATTGTTTTGAACAGTCCTCGATTTAATTGATTTTTTGACCAAAACTAGTATAAACTAGTGTATAATATATTACGATTTTTTGACTGAAACTCGCAATTCAAAAAGTTCCGTAGAATCTAATTTTTTGATGATTTTTGCATGGACTTCAATCATAACCTCCCTTCGTAACATATCAGAAGGATATGAAAAGTTTTGTATTGTTTCGGTCAGTTCTCGATTTAATTTGATTTTTAAAGTAAAACTAGTATAAACTAGTGTATAATATATTACGATTTTTTGACCGAAACTTGCATTTCAAAAAGTTTCGTAGAATCTAATTTTCAGATGATTTTTTTGCATGGACTTCCATCATAACCTTCCTTCGCAAAATATATAAATTATCTAAAAGTTTTGTATCGTTTCGAACAGTCCTGGATTTAATTGATTTTTTGACCGAAACTAGTATAAACTAGTGTATAATATATTACGATTTTTTGACTGAAACTTGCAATTCAAAAAGTTTCGTAGAATCTAATTTTATGATGATTTTTTGCATGGGTTTCAATCATAACCTTACCTTGTAAAATATATAAATTATCTGAAAAGTCTTGTAGCATTTCGAATAGTCATCGATTTAATTAATATTTTGACCGAAATTAGAATAAACTAGTGTACAATATATTATGATTTCCTGTTCGAAACTCGCAATTCAAAAAGTTTCATAGAATCTAATTTTCAAATGATTTTTTGCATGGACTTCCATCATAACCTTCCCTAGTAACATATAAGAAGGATCTGAAGAGTTTTGTATCATTTCGAACAGTCATTGATTTAATTTGATTTTTTGAGCAAAACTAGTATAAACCTGTGTATAATATATAATGAGTTTTTGACCGAAACTTGCATTTTGAAAAGTTTTGTGGAATCTAATTTTCAGATGATTTTTTGCATGGTCTTCCATCATAACTTTCCCTCGTAAAATATATAAGTTTTCCGAAATGTTTTGTATCGTTTCGAACAATCCTCGATTTAATTGATTTTTAGACCGAAACTAGTATAAACTAGTGTAAAATATATTACGATTTTTTGACTGAAACTCACAATTCAAAAAGTTTCGTAGAATCTAATTTTCTGATGATTTTTTTCATGGACTTCCCTCATAACATATAAGAAGGATCCGAAGAGTTTTGTATCGTTTCAAACAGTCCTCGATTTAATTTGATTTTATGAGCAAAACTAGTATAAACTAGTGTATAATATATAATGATTTTTTGACCGAAATATGCATTTTGAAAAGTTCCGTAGAATCTAATTTTCGGATGATTTCTTGCTTGGACTTCCATCATAACCTTCCTTCGTAAAATATATAAATTATCTAAAAGTTTTGTATCATTTCGAACAGTCTTGGATTTAATTGATTTTTAGACCGAAACTAGTATAAACTATTGTATAATATATTACGATTTTTTGACTGAAACTCGCAATTCAAAAAGTTTTGTAGAATCTAATTTTATGATGATTTTTTGCATGGGTTTCCATCATAACCTTCTCTCGTAACATATAAGAAGGAAATGAAAAGTTTTGTATGGTTTCGATCATTCCTCGATTTAATTTAATTTTTCTAGCAAAACTATTATAAAGTAGTGTATAATATAAAATGATTTTTTGACCGAAACATACATTTTGAAAAGTTCCGTGGAATCAAATTTTCATATGATTTTTTGCATGACCTTCCACCATAACCTTCCCTCGTAACTTATAAGAAGGATATGAAAAGTTTTTGTATCATTTCAAACAATCCTCGATTTAATTTGATATTTTGAGAAAAACTAGTATAAACTTGAGTATAATATCTAATAATGTTTTGACCGAAACTTGCATTTCAAAATGTTTTGTAGAATATAATTTTCAGATGATTTTTTGCATGGACTTCCATCATAACCTTCCCTCGTAAAATATATAAATTATTTGAAAAGTTTTCTATCATTTAGAACAGACCTCGATTTAATTTTTTTGACCGAAACTAATATAAACTAGTGTATAATATTTACAATTTTTTGACCTAAACTCACATTTCAAAAAATTTCGTAGAATTTAATTTTCAGGTGATTTTTTGCATTGACTTCCATCATAACCTTCTCTCGTAAGATATATAAATTATCTGAAAAGTTTTGTAGCATTTCGAACAGTCCTCGATTTAATTGATTTTATGACCGAAACTAGAATAAACTATTGTATAATATATTATAATTTTTTGTCCGAAACTTCCAATTCAAAAGGTTTCATAGAATCTGATTTTCAAATGATTTTTTGCATGAAATTCAATCATAACCTTCCCTCGTAATATATAAGAAGGATTTGAAGAGTTTTGTATCATTTTGAATAGTCCTTGATTTAATTTGATTTTTTGAGCAAAACTAGTATAAACTAGTGTATAAAATATAATGATTTTTTGACCAAAACTTGCATTTTGAAAAGTTTCGTGGAATCTAGTTTTCAGATGATTTTTTGCATGGACTTCCATCATAACCTTCTCTCGTAAGATATATAAATTATCTGAGAAGTTTTGTAGCATTTCGAACAGTCCTCGCTTTAATTGATTTTTAACCGAAACTAGTATAAACTAGTGTATAATATATTTTGATTTCTTGACTGAAACTTGCATTTCAAAAGTTTTGTAGAATGTAATTTTCTAATGGTTTTTTGCATGAACTTCCATCATAACCTTCCCTCGTAACATATAAGAAGGATATGAAAAGTTTTGTATCGTTTCGCTCAGTTCACGATTTAATTTATTTTTTTGAGCAAAACTTGTATAAACTAAGGTATAATATTTAACGATTTTTTGAGCGAAACTTGCATTTTAAAAAGTTTCTTAGAATCTAATTTTCAGATGATTTTTTTGCATGGTCTTCCATCATAACATTCCCTCGTAAAATATATAAATTATAGGAAAATTTTTGTATCGTTTCAAATAGTCCTCGATTTAATTTATTTTTTACCGAAACTAGTATAAACTAGTGTATAATATATTACGATTTTTTGATCAAAACTCGCAATTCATAAAGTTTCGTAGAATCTAATTTTCTGATGATCTTTTGCATGGACTTCCATCATATCCTTCTTACGTATCATATAAGAAGGATATGAAAAGTTTTGTATCGTTCTGATCAGTTCTTGATTTAATTTGTTTTTTTTTTGAGCAAAACTAGTATAAACTAGTGTATAATATATAACAATTATTTGACCGAAACTTGCATTTTTGAAAAGTTTCGAGGAATCTAATTTTCAGATGATTTTTTGCATGGACCTCCATCATAACCTTCCCTCGTAATATATATAAATTATCTGAAATGTTTTTTAGAATTTTGAATAGTTCTAAATTTAATTTATATTTTGACAGAAACTAGTATGAACTAGTGTATAATATATTACAATTTTTTTTACCGAAACTCGCATTTTAAAAAGTTCTGTTGAATCTAAATTTCTGATGATTTTTTGCATGGACTTACCTCATAACATATAAGAAGGATCTGAGATTTTTGTATCGTTTTGAATAGTCCTCGATTTAATTTGATTTTTTGAGCAAAACTAGTATATACTAGTGTTAAATATATAATGATATTTTGACCGAAGCTTGAATTTTGAAAAGTTTCATGGAATCTAATTTTTAGATGATATTTTTCATGGTCTTCCAACATAACCTTCCCTTGAAAAATATATAAATTATCTGAAAAGTATTGTATTGTTTTGAACAGTCCTCGATTAAATTGATTTTTTTGACCAAAACTAGTATAAACTAGTGTATAATATATTATGATTTTTTGACTGAATCTCGCAATTCAAAAAGTTCCGTAGAATCTAATTTATTGATGATTTTTGAATGGACTTCAATCATAACCTCCATTCGTAACATATCAGAAGGATCTGAAGAGTTTTGTATCATTTCGAACAGTCCTCGATTTAATTTGATTTTTTGAGCAAAACTAGTATAAACTAGTGTATAATATATTACGATTTTTTGACCGAAACTTGCATTTCAAAATGTTTCGTAGAATCTAATTTTCAGATGATTTTTTGCATGGACTTCCATCATAACCTTCCTTTGTAAAATATATAAATTATCTAAAAGTTAAGTATCGTTTTGAACAGTCCTGGATTTAATTGATTGTTTTACCGAAACTAGTATAAACTAGTGTATAATATATCACAATTTTTTGACTGAAACTCACAATTCAAAAAGTTTCGTAGAATCTAATTTTCTGA
The DNA here is from genome assembly GCA_963966055.1 of Lathyrus aphaca. Lineage (NCBI taxonomy): Eukaryota > Viridiplantae > Streptophyta > Magnoliopsida > Fabales > Fabaceae > Lathyrus > Lathyrus aphaca. Next base: position 567,528,766 of record OZ014523.1, read on the forward strand.
TGATGTTTTGCATGGGTTTCCATCATAACCTTAGCTCGTAAAATATAAAAATTATCTGAAAAGTCTTGTAGCATTTAAAACAGTCATCAATTTAATTGATATTTTGACCGAAACTAGAATAAACATGTCTACAATATATTACGATTTCTTGTCCGAAACTCGCAATTAAAAAAGTTTCATAGAATCTAATTTTCAAATTATTTTTTGCATTGACTTCCATCATAACCTTCCCTAGTAACATATAAGAAGGATGTGAAGAGTTTTGTATCATTTCGAACAGTCCTCGATTTAATTTGATATTTTGAGCAAAACTAGTATAAACTAGTGTATAATATATATTGATTTTTTGACCGAAACTTGGGTTTTTAAAAGTTTCGTGGAATCTAATTTTCAGATGATTTTTTGCATGGTCTTCCATCATAACTTTCCCTTGTAAAATATATAAATTATCTGAAATGTTTTGTATCGTTTCGAACAGTCCTCGATTTAATGGATTTTTAGACCGAAACTTGTATAAACTGGTGTGTAATATATTACGATTTTTTGACTGAAACTCACAATTCAAAAAGTTTCGTAGTATCTATTTTTCTGATGATTTTTTGCATGGACTTTCCTCGTAACATATAAGAAGGATATGAAGATTTATGTATCGTTTCAAACTGTCCTCGATTTAATTTGATTTTATGAGAAAAACTAGTATAATCTAGTGTAAAATATATAATGATTTTTTGACCGAAATATACATTTTGAAAAGTTTCGTGGAATCTAATTTTCAGATGATATTTTTCATGGTCTTCCATCATAACCTTCCCTCGTAAAATATATAAATTATCTGAAAAGTTTTGTTTTGTTTTGAACAGTCCTCGATTTAATTGATTTTTTAATCAAAACTAGTATAAACTAGTGTATAATATATTACGATTTTTATAATGAAACTCGCAATTCAAAAAGTTCCGTAGAATCTAATTTTTTGAAGATTTTTGCATGGACTTCAATCATAACCTTCCCTCGTAACATATCAGAAGGATATGAAAAGTTTTGTATCGTTTCGATCAGTTCTCAATTTAATTTGATTTTTTGAGCAAAACTAGTATAAACTAGTGTATAATATATTATGATTTTTTGACCGAAACTTGCATTTCAAAAAGTTTCGTAGAATCTAATTTTCAGATGATTTTTTGCATGGACTTCCATCATAACCTTCCTTCGTAAAATATATAAATTATCTAAAAAATTTGTATCGTTTCGAACAGTCCTGGATTTATTTGATTTTTTGACTGAAACTAGTATAAACTAGTGTATAATATATTACGATTTTTTGACTGAAACTCGCAATTAAAAAAGTTTCGTAGAATCTAATTTTATGATGATTTTTTGCATGGGTTTCCATCATAACCTTACCTTTTAAAATATATAAATTATCTGAAAAGTCTTGTAGCATTTAGAACAGTCATCGATGTAATTGATATTTTGACCGAAACTAGAATAAACGAGTGTACATTATATTACGATTTCTTGTCCGAAACTCGCAATTCAAAAAGTTTCATAGAATCTAATTTTCAAATGATTTTTTGCATGGACTTCCATCATAACCTTCCCTAGTAACATATAAGAAGGATTTGAAGAGTTTTGTATCATTTCGAACCATCCTCGATTTAATTTGATTTTTTGAGCAAAACTAGTATAAACTAGTGTATAATATATAATGCTTTTTTGACCGTAATATGCATTTTGAAAAGTTTCGTGGAATATAATTTTCGGATGATATTTTTCATGGTCTTCCATCATAACTTTCCCTCGTAAAATATATAAATTATCTGAAATGTTTTGTATCGTTTCGAACAGTCCTCGATTTAATTGATTTTTAGAACGAAACTAGTATAAACTAGTGTATAATATATAACGATTTTTTGACTGAAACTCACAATTAAAAAAGTTTCGTAGAATATAATTTTCTGATGATTTTTTGCATGGACTTCCCTCGTAACATATAAGAAGGATATGAAGATTTTTGTATCGTTTCAAACAGTCCTCGATTTAATTTGATTTTATGAGAAAAACTAGTATAAACTAGTGTAAAATATATTATGATTTTTTGACCGAAATATGCATTTTGAAAAGTTTCGTGGAATCTAATTTTCAGATGATATTTTTCATGGTCTTCCATCATAACCTTCCCTCGTAAAATATATAAATTATCTGAAAAGTTTTGTTTTGTTTTGAACAGTCCTCGATTTAATTGATTTTTTGATCAAAACTAGTATAAACTAGTGTATAATATATTACGATTTTTTGACTGAAACTCGCAATTCAAAAAGTTCCGTAGAATCTAATTTTTTGATGATTTTTGCATGGACTTCAATCATAACCTTCCCTCGTAACATATCAGAAGGACATGAAAAGTTTTGTATCGTTTCGATCAGTTCTTAATTTAATTTGATTTTTTGAGCAAAACTAGTATAAACTAGTGTATAATATATTATGATTTTTTGACCGAAACTTGCATTTCAAAAAGTTTCGTAGAATCTAATTTTCAGATGATTTTTTGCATGGACTTCCATCATAACCTTCCTTCATAAAATATATAAATTATCTAAAAGTTTTGTATCGTTTCGAACAGTCATGGATTTATTTGATTTTTGACCGAAACTAATATAAACTAGTGTATAATATATTACGATTTTTTGACTGAAACTCGCAATTAAAAAAGTTTCGTAGAATCTAATTTTATGATGATTTTTTGCATGGGTTTCCATCATAACCTTACCTTGTAAAATATATAAATTATCTGAAAAGTCTTGTAGCATTTAGAACAGTCATCGATTTAATTGATATTTTGACCGAAACTAGAATAAATGAGTGTACAATATATTACGATTTCTTGTCCGAAACTCGCAATTAAAAAAGTTTCAAAGAATCTAATTTTCAAATGATTTTTTGCATGGACTTCCATCATAACCTTCCCTAGTAACATATAAGAAGGATTTGAAGAGTTTTGTATCATTTTGATCCGTCCTCGATTTAATTTGATTTTTTGAGCAAAACTAGTATAAAATAGTGTATAATATATAATGATTTTTTGACCGTAATATGCATTTTGAAAAGTTTCGTGGAATATAATTTTCGGATAATATGTTTCATGGTCTTCCATCATAACCTTCCCTCGTAAAATATATAAATTATCTGAAAAGTTTTGTTTTGTTTTGAACAGTCCTCGATTTAATTGATTTTTTGATCAAAACTAGTATAAACTACTGTATAATATATTACGATTTTTTGACTGAAACTCGCAATTCAAAAAGTTCCGTAGAATCTAATTTTTTGATGATTTTTGCATGGACTTCAATCATAACCTTCACTCGTAACATATCAGAAGGACATGAAAAGTTTTGTATCGTTTCAATCAGTTCTCAATTTAATTTGATTTTTTGAGCGAAACTAGTATAAACCAGTGTATAATATATTATGATTTTTTGACCGAAACTTGCATTTCAAAAAGTTTCGTAGAATCTAATTTTCAGATGATTTTTTGCATGGACTTCCATCATAACCTTCCTTCGTAAAATATATAAATTATCTAAATGTTTTACTTCGTTTCGAACAGTCCTAGATTTATTTGATTTTTTGACCAAAACTAGTATAAACTAGTGTATAATATATTACGATTTTTTGACTGAAACTCGCAATTAAAAAAATTTCATAGAATCTAATTTTATGATGATTTTTTGCACGGGTTTCGATCATAACCTTACCTTGTAAAATATATAAATTATCTGAAAAGTCTTGTAGCATTTAGAACAGTCATCGATTTAATTGATATTTTGACCGAAACTAGAATAAATGAGTGTACAATATATTACGATTTCTTGTCCGAAACTCCCAATTCAAAAAGTTTCATAGAATCTAATTTTCAAATGATTTTTTGCATGGACTTCCATCATAACCTTCCCTAGTAACATATAAGAAGGATTTGAAAAGTTTTGTATCATTTCGAACCGTCCTCGATTTAATTTGATTTTTTGAGCAAAACTAGTATAAACTAGTGTATAATATATAATGATTTTTTGACCGTAATATGCATTTTGAAAAGTTTCGTGGAATATAATTTTCGGATGATATTTTTCATGGTCTTCCATCATAACCTTCCCTCGTAAAATATATAAATTATCTGAAAAGTTTTGTATTATTTCGAACAGTCCTAGATTTAATTGATTTGTTGACCAAATCTAGTATAAACTAGTGTATAATATATTACGATTTTTTGACTGAAACTCGAAATTCAAAAAGTTCCGTAGAATCTATGTTTTTGATGATTTTTGCATAGACTTCAATCATAACCTTCCCTCGTAACATATCAGAAGGATATGAAAAGTTTTGTATCGTTTCGATCAGTTCTCAATTTAATTTGATTATTTGAGCAAAACTAGTATAAACTAGTGTATAATATATTACGATTTTTTGACCGACACTTGCATTTCAAAAAGTTTCGTAGAATCTAATTTTCAGATTATTTTTTGCGTGGACTTCCATCATAACCTTCCTTCGTAAAATATATAAATTATCTAAAAGTTTTGTATCGTTTCGAACAGTCCTGGATTTATTTGATTTTTTGACCGAAACTAGTATAAACTCTTGTATAATATATTAATATTTTTTGACTAAAACTCGCAATTAAAAAAGTTTCGTAGAATCTAATTTTATGATGATTTTTTGCATGGGTTTCCATCTTAACCTTACCTTGTAAAATATATAAATTATCTGAAAATTCTTGTAGCATTTAGAACAGTCATCGATTTCATTGATATTTTGACCGAAACTAGAATAAATGAGTGTACAATATATTTCGATTTCTTGTCCGAAACTCGCAATTCAAAAAGTTTCATAGAATCTAATTTTCAAATGATTTTTTGCATGGACTTCCATCATAACCTTCCCTAGTAACATATAAGAAGGATTTGAAGAGTTTTGTATCATTTCGAACCGTCCTCGATTTAATTTGATTTTTTGAGCAAAATTAGTATAAACTAGTATATAATATATAATGCTTTTTTGACCGTAATACGCATTTTGAAAAGTTTCGTGGAATCTAATTTTCGGATGATATTATTTCGAAAAGTTTTGTATTATTTCGAACAGTCCTCAATTTTATTGAATTTTTTACCAAAACTAGTATAAACTAGTGTATAATATATTACGATTTTTTAACTGAAACTCGAAATTCAAAAAGTTCCGTAGAATCTAAGTTTTGGATGATTTTTGCATAGACTTCAATCATAACCTTCCCTCGTAACATATCAGAAGGATATGAAAATTTTTGTATCGTTTCGATCAATTCTCAATTTAATTTGATTATTTTAGCAAAACTAGTATAAACTAGTGTATAATATATTACGATTTTTTGACAGAAACTTGCATTTCAAAAAGTTTCGTAGAATCTAATTTTCAGATGATTTTTTGAATGGACTTCCATCATAACCTTCCTTCGTAAAATATATAAATTATCTAAAAGTTTTGTATCGTTTCGAACAGTCCTGGATTTAATTGATTTTTTGACCGAAAATAGTATAAACTAGTGTATAATATATTACGATTTTTTGACTGAAACTCGCAATTAAAAAAGTTTCGTAGAATCTAATTGTATGATGATTTTTTGCATGGGTTTCCATCATAAGCTTACCTCGTAGAATATATAAATTATCTGAAAAGTCTTGTAGCATTTAGAACAATCATCGATTTAATTGATATTTTGACCGAAACTTTAATAAACGAGTGTACAATATATTACGATTTCTTGTCCGTAACTCGCAATTCAAAAAGTTTCATTGAATCTAATTTTCAAATGATTTTTTGCATGGACTTCCATCATAACCTTCCCTAGTAACATATAAGAAGGATCTGAAGAGTTTTGTATCATTTCGAACAGTCCTCGATTTAATTTGATTTTTTGAGCAAAACTAGTATAAACTAGTGTATAATATATAATGATTTTTTAACTGAAACTTGCATTTTGAAAAGTTTCGTGGAATCTAATTTTTCAGATGATTTTTTGCATGGTCTTCCATCATAACTTTTCCTCGTAAAATATATAAATTATCTGAAAAGTTTTGTATCGTTTCGAACAATCCTCGATTTAATTGATTTTTAGACCGAAACTAGTATAAACTAGTGTATAATATATTACGATTTTTTGAATGAAACTCACAATTCAAAAAGTTCCGTAGAATCTAATTTTCTGATGATTTTTTGCATGGACTTCCCTCGTAACATATAAGAAGGACCTGAAGAGTTTTGTATCGTTTCAATCAGTCCTCGATTTAATTTGATTTTATGAGAAAAACTAGTAAAATCTAGTGTATAATATATAATGATTTTTTGACCGAAATATGCATTTTGAAAAGTTTCGTGGAATCTAATTTTCAGATGATATTTTTCATAGTTTTCCATCATAACCTTCCCTCGTAAAATTTATAAATTATCAGAAAAGTTTTGTATTGTTTTGAACAGTCCTCGATTTAATTGATTTTTTGACCAAAACTAGTATGAACTAGTGTATAATATATTACGATTTTTTGACTGAAACTCGCAATTTAAAAAGTTCCGTAGAATTTAATATTTTGATGATTTTTGCATGCAATTCAATCATAACCTTCCCTCGTAACATATCAGAAGGATATGAAACTTTTTGTATCGTTTCGATCAGTTCTCAATTTATTTTGATTTTTTGAGCAAAACTAGTATAAACCAGTGTATAATATAGTACAATTTTTTGACTGAAACTTGCATTTCAAAAAGTTTCGTAGAATCTAATTTTCAGATGATTTTTTGCATGGACTTCCATCATAACCTTCCTTCGAAAAATATATAAATTTTCTAAAAGTTTTGTATCGTTTCGAACAGTCCTGGATTTAATTGATTTTTTGACCGAAACTAGGATAAACTAGTGTATAATATATTACGATTTTTTGACTAAAACTCGCAATTCAAAAAGTTTCGTAGAATCTAATTTTATGATGATTTTTTGCATGAGTTTCGATCATAACCTTACCTCGTAAAATATATAAATTATCTGAAAAGTCTTGTAGCATTTAGAACAGTCATCGATTTAATTGATATTTTGACCGAAACTTTAATAAACGAGTGTATAATATATTACGATTTCTTGTCTGTAACTCGCAATTCAAAAAGTTTCATTGAATCTAATTTTCAAATGATTTTTTGCATGGACTTCCATCATAACCTTCCCTAGTAACATATAAGAAGGATCTGAAGAGTTTTGTATCATTTCGAACAGTCCTCGATTTAATTTGATTTTTTGAGCAAAACTAGTATAAACTAGTGTATAATATATAATGATTTTTTAACCGAAACTTGCATTTTGAAAAGTTTCGTGGAATCTAATTTTTCAGATGATTTTTTGCATGGTCTTCCATCATAACTTTTCCTCGTAAATTATATAAATTATCTGAAAAGTTTTGTATCGTTTCGAACAATCCTCGATTTAATTGATTTTTAGACCGAAACTAGTATAAACTAGTGTATAATATATTACGATTTTTTGAATGAAACTCACAATTCAAAAAGTTCCGTAGAATCTAATTTTCTGATGATTTTTTGCATGGACTTCCCTCGTAACATATAAGAAGGACCTGAAGAGTTTTGTATCGTTTCAATCAGTCCTCGATTTAATTTGATTTTATGAGAAAAACTAGTAAAATCTAGTGTATAATATATAATGATTTTTTGACCGAAATATGCATTTTGAAAAGTTTCGTGGAATCTAATTTTCAGATGATATTTTTCATAGTTTTCCATCATAACCTACCCTCGTAAAATTTATAAATTATCAGAAAAGTTTTGTATTGTTTTGAACAGTCCTCGATTTAATTGATTTTTTGACCAAAACTAGTATAAACTAGTGTATAATATATTACAATTTTTTGACTGAAACTCACAATTTAAAAAGTTCCGTAGAATTTAATATTTTGATGATTTTTGCATGCAATTCAATCATAACCTTCCCTCGTAACATATCAGAAGGATATGAAACGTTTTGTATCGTTTCGATCAGTTCTCAATTTATTTTGATTTTTTGAGCAAAACTAGTATAAACCAGTGTATAATATAGTACAATTTTTTGACTGAAACTTGCATTTCAAAAAGTTTCGTAGAATCTAATTTTCAGATGATTTTTTTCATGGACTTCCATCATAACCTTCCTTCGAAAAATATATAAATTATCTAAAAGTTTTGTATCGTTTCGAACAGTCCTGGATTTAATTGATTTTTTGACCGAAACTAGGATAAACTAGTGTATAATATATTACGATTTTTTGACTAAAACTCGCAATTCAAAAAGTTTCGTAGAATCTAATTTTATGATGATTTTTTGCATGAGTTTCGATCATAACCTTACCTCGTAAAATATATAAATTATCTGAAAAGTCTTGTAGCATTTAGAACAGTCATCGATTTAATTGATATTTTGACCGAAACTAGAATAAACTAGTGTACAATATATTACGATTTCTTGTCCGAAACTCGCAATTCAAAAAGTTTAATAGAATCTAATTTTCAAATGATTTTTTGCATGGACTTCCATCATAACCTTCCCTAGTAACATATAAGAAGGATCTGAAGAGTTTTGTATCATTTCGAACAGTCCTTGATTTAATTTGATTTTTTGAGCAAAACTAGTATAAACTAGTGTATAATATATAATGATTTTTTGATCGAAACTTGCATTTTGAAAAGTTTTGTGGAATCTAATTTTCAGATGATTTTTTTCATGGTCTTCCATCATAACTTTCCCTCGTAAAATATAGAAATTATCTGAAATGTTTTGTATCGTTTCGAACAGACCTCGATTTAATTGATTTTTAGACCGAAACTAGTATAAACTAGTGTATAATATATTACGATTTTTTGAATGAAACTCACAATTCAAAAAGTTCCGTAGAATCTAATTTTCTGATGATTTTTTGCATGGACTTCCCTCGTAACATATAAGAAGGACCTGAAGAGTTTTGTATCGTTTCAATCAGTCCTCGATTTAATTTGATTTTATGAGAAAAACTAGTAAAATCTAGTGTATAATATATAATGATTTTTTGACCGAAATATGCATTTTGAAAAGTTTCGTGGAATCTAATTTTCAGATGATATTTTTCATAGTTTTCCATCATAACCTTCCCTCGTAAAATTTATAAATTATCAGAAAAGTTTTGTATTGTTTCGAACAGTCCTCGATTTAATTGATTTTTTGACCAAAACTAGTATAAACTAGTGTATAATATATTACGATTTTTTGACTGAAACTCGCAATTTAAAAAGTTCCGTAGAATTTAATATTTTGATGATTTTTGCATGGACTTCAATCATAACCTTCCCTCGTAACATATCAGAAGGATATGAAACGTTTTGTATCGTTTAGATCAGTTCTCAATTTATTTTGATTTTTTGAGCAAAACTAGTATAAACCAGTGTATAATATAGTACAATTTTTTGACTGAAACTTGCATTTCAAAAAGTTTCGTAGAATCTAATTTTCAGATGATTTTTTGCATGGACTTCCATCATAACCTTCCTTCGAAAAATATATAAATTATCTAAAAGTTTTGTATCGTTTCGAACAGTCCTGGATTTAATTGATTTTTTGACCGAAACTAGGATAAACTAGTGTATAATATATTACGATTTTTTGACTAAAACTCGCAATTCAAAAAGTTTCGTAGAATCTAATTTTATGATGATTTTTTGCATGAGTTTCGATCATAACCTTACCTCGTAAAATATATAAATTATCTGAAAAGTCTTGTAGCATTTAGAACAGTCATCGATTTAATTGATATTTTGACCGAAACTAGAATAAACCAGTGTACAATATATTACGATTTCTTGTCCGAAACTCGCAATTCAAAAAGTTTAATAGAATCTAATTTTCAAATGATTTTTTGCATGGACTTCCATCATAACCTTCCCTAGTAACATATAAGAAGGATCTGAAGAGTTTTGTATCATTTCGAACAGTCCTTGATTTAATTTGATTTTTTGAGCAAAACTAGTATAAACTAGTGTATAATATATAATGATTTTTTGACCGAAACTTGCATTTTGAAAAGTTTTGTGGAATCTAATTTTCAGATGATTTTTTTCATGGTCTTCCATCATAACTTTCCCTCGTAAAATATAGAAATTATCTGAAATGTTTTGTATCGTTTCGAACAGACCTCGATTTAATTGATTTTTAGACCGAAACTAGTATAAACTAGTGTATAATATATTACGATTTTTTGAATGAAACTCACAATTCAAAAAGTTCCGTAGAATCTAATTTTCTGATGATTTTTTGCATGGACTTCCCTCGTAACATATAAGAAGGATCTGAAGAGTTTTGTATCGTTTCAAACAATCCTCGATTTAATTTGATTTTATGAGAAAAACTAGTATAAACTAGTGTATAATATATAATGATTTTTTGACCGAAATATGCATTTTGAAAAGTTTCGTGGAATCTAATTTTCAGATGATATTTTTCATGGTCTTCCATCATAACCTTCCCTCGTAAAATAAATAAATTATATGAAAAGTTTTATATTGTTTCGAACAGTCCTCGATTTAATTGATTTTTTGACCAAAACTAGTATAAACTAATGTATAATATATTACGATTTTTTGACTGAAACTCGCAATTTAAAAAGTTCCGTAGAATCTAATTTTTTGATGATTTTTGCATGGACTTCAATCATAACCTTCCCTCGTAACATATCAAAAGGATATGAAAAGTTTTGTATCGTTTCGACGAGTTCTCAATTTAATTTGATTTTTTGAGCAAAACTAGTATAAACCAGTGTATAATATATTACAATTTTTTGACCGAAACTTGCATTTCAAAAAGTTTCGTAGAATCTAATTTTCATATGATTTTTTGCATGGACTTCCATCATAACCTTCCTTCGTAAAATATATAAATTATCTAAAAGTTTTGTATTGTTTTGAACAGTCTTGGATTTAATTGATTTTTTGACCGAAACTAGGATAAACTAGTGTATAATATATTACGATTTTTTGACTGAAACTCGCAATTCAAAACGTTTCGTAGAATCTAATTTTATGATGATTTTTTGCATGAGTTTCGATCATAACCTTACCTCGTAAAATATATAAATTATCTGAAAAGTCTTGTAGCATTTAGAACAGTCATAGATTTAATTGATATTTTGACCGAAACTAGAATAAACCAGTGTACAATATATTACGATTTCATGTCCGAAACTCGCAATTCAAAAAGTTTAATAGAATCTAATTTTCAAATGATTTTTTGCATGGACTTCCATCATAACCGTCCCTAATAACATATAAGAAGGATCTGAAGAGTTTTGTATCATTTCGAACAGTCCTTGATTTAATTTGATTTTTTGAGCAAAACTAGTATAAACTAGTGTATAATATATAATGATTTTTTGACCGAAACTTGCATTTTGAAATGTTTTGTGGAATCTAATTTTCAGATGATTTTTTTCATGGTCTTCCATCATAACTTTCCCTCGTAAAATATATAAATTATCTGAAATGTTTTGTATCGTTTCAAACAGACCTTAATTTAATTGATTTTTAGACCGAAACTAGTATAAACAAGGGTATAATAATTACGATTTTTTGACTGAAACTCACAATTCAAAACGTTTCGTAGAATCTAATTTTCTGATGATTTTTTGCATGGACTTCCCTCGTAACATATAAGAAGGATCTGAAGAGTTTTGTATCGTTTCAAACAATCCTCGATTTAATTTTATTTTATGAGAAAAACTAGTATAAACTAGTGTATAATATATAATATATTTTTGACCGAAATATGCATTTTGAAAAGTTAAGTGGAATCTAATTTTCGGATGATATTTTTCATGGTCTTCCATCATAACCTTCCCTCGTAAAATATATAAATTATCTGAAAAGTTTTGTATTGTTTCGAACAGTCCTCGATTTAATTGATTTTTTGACCAAAACTAGTATAAACTAGTGTATAATATATTACGATTTTTGACTGAAACTCGCAATTTAAAAGTTCCGTAGAATCTAATTTTTTGATGATTTATGCATGGACTTCAATCATAACCTTCCCTCGTAACATATCAAAAGGATATGAAAAGTTTTGTATCGTTTCGACCAGTTCTCAATTTAATTTGATTTTTTGAGCAAAACTAGTATAAACCAGTGTATAATATATTACGATTTTTTGACCGAAACTTGCATTTCAAAAAGTTTCGTAGAATCTAATTTTCAGATGATTTTCTTTCATGGACTTCCATCATAACCTTCCTTCGTAAAATATATAAATTATCTAAAAGTTTTGTATTGTTTCGAACAGTCTTGGATTTAATTGATTTTTTGACCGAAACTAGTATAAACTAGTGTATAATATATTACGGGTTTTTGACTGAAACTCGCAATTCAAAAAGTTTCGTAGAATCTAATTTTATGATGATTTTTTGCATGGGTTTCCATCATAACGTTACCTTGTAAAATATATAAATTATCTGAAAAGTCTTGTAGCATTTAGATCAGTCATCGATTTAATTGATATTTTGACCGAAACTAGAATAAACCAGTGTACAATATATTACGATTTCTTGTCCGAAACTCGCAATTCAAAAAGTTTGATAGAATCTAATTTTCAAATGATTTTTTGCATGGACTTCCATCATAACCTTCCCTAGTAACATATAAGAAGGATCTGAAGAGTTTTGTATCATTTCGAACAGTCCTCGATTTAATTTGATTTTTTGAGCAAACCTAGTATAAACTAGTGTATAATATATAATGATTTTTTTACCGAAATATGCATTTTGAAAAGTTTCGTAGAATCTAATTTTCAGATGATTTTTTGAATGGACTTCCATCATAACCTTCCTTCGTAAAATATATAAATTATCTAAAAGTTTTGTATCGTTTCGAACAATCCTTGATTTATTTGATTTTTTGACCGAATCTAGTATAAACTAGTGTATAATATATTACGATTTTTTGACTGAAACTCGCAATTAAAAAAGTTTCGTAGAATCTAATTGTATGATGATTTTTTGCATGGGTTTCCATCATAACCTTACCTCGTAAAATATATAAATTATCTGAAAAGTCTTGTAGCATTTAGAACAGTCATCGATTTAATTGATATTTTGACCGAAACTAGAATAAACGAGTGTACAATATATTACGATTTCTTGTCCGTAACTCGCAATACAAAAAGTTTCATTGAATCTAATTTTCAAATGATTTTTTGCATGGACTTCCATCATAACCTTCCCTAGTAACATATAAGAAGGATCTGAAGAGTTTTGTATCATTTCGAACAGTCCTCGATTTAATTTGATTTTTTGAGCAAATCTAGTATTAACTAGTGTATAATATATAATGATTTTTTAACCGAAACTTGCATTTTGAAAAGTTTCGTGGAATCTAATTTTTCAGATGATTTTTTGCATGGTCTTTCATCATAACTTTTCCTCGTAAAATATATAAATTATCTGAAAAGTTTTGTATCGTTTCGAACAATCCTCGATTTAATTGATTTTTAGACCGAAACTAGTATAAACTAGTGTATAATATATTACGATTTTTTGAATGAAACTCACAATTCAAAAACTTCCGTAGAATCTAATTTTCTGATGATTTTTAGCATGGACTTCCCTCGTAACATATAAGAAGGATCTGAAGAGTTTTGTATCGTTTCAATCAGTCCTCGATTTAATTTGATTTTATGAGAAAAACTAGTAAAAACTAGTGTATAATATATAATGATTTTTTGACCTAAATATGCATTTTGAAAAGTTTCGTGGAATCTAATTTTCAGATGATATTTTTCATAGTTTTCCATCATAACCTTCCCTCGTAAAATATATAAATTAACTGAAAAATTTTGTATTGTTTCGAACAGTCCTCGATTTAATTGATTTTTTGACCAAAACTAGTATAAACTAGTGTATAATATATTACGATTTTTTGACTAAAACTCGCAATTTAAAAAGTTCCATAGAATCTAATATTTTGATGATTTTTGCATGGACTTCAATCATAACCTTCCCTCGTAACATATCAGAAGGATATGAAAAGTTTTGTATCGTTTCGATCAGTTCTCAATTTAATTTGATTTTTTGAGAAAAACTAGTATAAACCAGTGTATAATATAGTACAATTTTTTGACCGAAACTTGCATTTCAAAAATTTTCGTAGAGTCTAATTTTCAGATGATTTTTTGCATGGACTTCCATCATAACCTTCCTTCGAAAAATATATAAATTATCTAAAAGTTTTGTATCGTTTCAAACAGTCCTGGATTTAATTGATTTTTTGACCGAAACTAGGATAAACTAGTGTATAATATATTACGATTTTTTGTCTGAAACTCGCAATTCAAAAAGTTTCGTAGAATCTAATTTTATGATGATTTTTTGCATGGGTTTCGATCATCACCTTACCTCGTAAAATATATAAATTATCTGAAAAGTCTTGTAGCATTTAGAACAGTCATCGATTTAATTGATATTTTGACCGAAACTAGAATAAACCAGTGTACAATATATTACGATTTCTTGTCCAAAATTCGCAATTCAAAAAGTTTCATTGAATCGAATTTTCAAATGATTTTTTACATGGACTTCCATCATAACCTTCCCTAGTAACATATAAGAAGGATCTGAAGAGTTTTGTATCATTTCGAACAGTCCTCGATTTAATTTGATTTTTTGAGCAAATCTAGTATAAACTAGTGTATAATATATAATGATTTTTTAACCGAAACTTGCATTTTGAAAAGTTTCGTGGAATCTAATTTTTCAGATGATTTTTTGCATGGTCTTCCATCATAACTTTTCCTCGTAAAATATATAAATTATCTGAAAAGTTTTGTATCATTTCGAACAATCCTCGATTTAATTGATTTTTAGACCGAAACTAGTATAAACTAGTGTATAATATATTACGATTTTTTGAATGAAACTCACAATTCAAAAACTTCCGTAGAATCTAATTTTCTGATGATTTTTTGCATGGACTTCCCTCGTAACATATAAGAAGGATCTGAAGAGTTTTGTATCGTTTCAATCAGTCCTCCATTTAATTTGATTTTATGAGAAAAACTAGTAAAAACTAGTGTATAATATATAATGATTTTTTGACCTAAATATGCATTTTGAAAAGTTTCGTGGAATCTAATTTTCAGATGATATTTTTCATAGTTTTCCATCATAACCTTCCCTCGTAAAATATATAAATTAACTGAAAAATTTTGTATTGTTTCGAACAGTCCTCGATTTAATTGATTTTTTGACCAAAACTAGTATAAACTAGTGTATAATATATTACGATTTTTTGACTAAAACTCGCAATTTAAAAAGTTCCATAGAATCTAATATTTTGATGATTTTTGCATGGACTTCAATCATAACCTTCCCTCGTAACATATCAGAAGGATATGAAAAGTTTTGTATCGTTTCGATCAGTTCTCAATTTAATTTGATTTTTTGAGAAAAACTAGTATAAACCAGTGTATAATATAGTACAATTTTTTGACCGAAACTTGCATTTCAAAAATTTTCGTAGAGTCTAATTTTCAGATGATTTTTTGCATGGACTTCCATCATAACCTTCCTTCGAAAAATATATAAATTATCTAAAAGTTTTGTATCGTTTCGAACAGTCCTGGATTTAATTGATTTTTTGACCGAAACTAGGATAAACTAGTGTATAATATATTACGATTTTTTGACTGAAACTCGCAATTCAAAAAGTTTCGTAGAATCTAATTTTATGATGATTTTTTGCATGGGTTTCGATCATAACCTTACCTCGTAAAATATATAAATTATCTGAAAAGTCTTGTAGCATTTAGAACAGTCATCGATTTAATTGATATTTTGACCGAAACTAGAATAAACCAGTGTACAATATATTACGATTTCTTGTCCGAAATTCGCAATTCAAAAAGTTTCATTGAATCGAATTTTCAAATGATTTTTTGCATGGACTTCCATCATAACCTTCCCTAGTAACATATAAGAAGGATCTGAAGACTTTTGTATCATTTCGAACAGTCCTCGATTTAATTTAATTTTTTGAACAAAACTAGTATAAACTAGTGTATAATATATAATGATTTTTTAACCGAAACTTGCATTTTGAAAAGTTTCGTGAAATCTAATTTTTCAGATGATTTTTTGCATGGTCTTCCATCATAACTTTTCCTCGTAAAATATATAAATTATCTGAAAAGTTTTGTATCGTTTCGAACAATCCTCGATTTAAATGATTTTTAGACCGAAACTAGTATAAACTAGTGTATAATATATTACGTTTTTTTTGAATGAAACTCACAATTCAAAAAGTTCTGTAGAATCTAATTTTCTGATGATTTTTTGCATGGACTTCCCTCGTATCATATAAGAAGGATCTGAAGAGTTTTGTATCGTTTCAATCAGTCCTCGATTTAATTTGATTTTATGAGAAAAACTAGTAAAAACTAGTGTATAATATATAATGATTTTTTGACCTAAATATGCATTTTGAAAAGTTTCGTGGAATCTAATTTTCAGATGATATTTTTCATAGTTTTCCATCATAACCTTCCCTCGTAAAATATATAAATTACCTGAAAATTTTTGTATTGTTTCGAACAGTCCTCGATTTAATTGATTTTTTGACCAAAACTAGTATAAACTAGTGTATAATATATTACGATTTTTTGACTGAAACTCGCAATTTAAAAAGTTCCGTAGAATCTAATATTTTGATGATTTTTGCATGGACTTCAATCATAACCTTCCCTCGTAACATATCAGAAGGATATGAAAAGTTTTGTATCATTTCGATCAGTTCTCAATTTAATTTGATTTTTTGACAAAACTAGTATAAACCAGTTTATAATATAGTACAATTTTTTGACCGAAACTTGCATTTTAAAAATTTTCGTAGAGTCTAATTTTCAGATGATTTTTTTGCATGGACTTCCATCATAACCTTCCTTCGAAAAAATATAAATTATCTAAAAGTTTTGTATCGTTTCGAACAGTCCTGGATTTAATTGATTTTTTGACCGAAACTAGGATAAACTAGTGTATAATATATTACGATTTTTTGACTGAAACTCGCAATTCAAAAAGTTTCGTAGAATCTAATTTTATGATGATTTTTTGCATGGGTTTCGATCATAAACTTACCTCGTAAAATATATAAATTATCTGAAAAGTCTTGTAGCATTTAGAACAGTCATCAATTTAATTGATATTTTGACCGAACTAGAATAAACCAGTGTACAATATATTATGATTTCTTGTCTGAAATTCGCAATTCAAAAAGTTTCGTTGAATCTAATTTTCAAATGATTTTTTGCATGGACTTCCATCATAACCTTCCATAGTAACATATAAGAAGGATCTGAAGAGTTTTGTATCATTTCGAACAGTCCTCGATTTAATTTAATTTTTTGAACAAAACTCGTATAAACTAGTGTATAATATATAATGATTTTTTAACCGAAACTTGCATTTTGAAAAGTTTCGTGGAATCTAATTTTTCAGATGATTTTTTGCATGGTCTTCCATCATAACTTTTCCTCGTAAAATATATAACTTATCTGAAAAGTTTTGTATCGTTTCGAACAATCCTCGATTTAATTAATTTTTAGACCGAAACTAGTATAAACTAGTGTATAATATATTACAATTTTTAGAATTAAACTCACAATTCAAAAAGTTCCGTAGAATCTAATTTTCTGATGATTTTTTGCATGGACTTCCCTCGTAACATATAAGAAGGATCTGAAGAGTTTTGTATCGTTTCAATCAGTCCTCGATTTAATTTGATTTTATGAGAAAAACTAGTAAAAACTAATGTATAATATATAATGATTTTTTGACCTAAATATGCATTTTAAAAAGTTTCGTGGAATCTAATTTTCAGATGATATTTTTCATAGTTTTCCATCATAACCTTCCCTCGTAAAATATATAAATTACCTGAAAAATTTTGTATTGTTTCGAACAGTCCTCGATTTAATTTTTTTTTTGGACCAAAACTAGTATAAACTAGTGTATAATATATTACGATTTTTTGACTGAAACTCGCAATTTAAAAAGTTCCGTAGAATCTAATATTTTGATGATTTTTGCATGGACTTCAATCATAACCTTCCCTCGTAACATATCAGAAGGATATGAAAAGTTTTGTATCATTTCGATCAGTTCTCAATTTAATTTGATTTTTTGATAAAACTAGTATAAACCAGTTTATAATATAGTACAATTTTTTGACCGAAACTTGCATTTCAAAAATTTTCGTAGAGTCTAATTTTCAGATGATTTTTTTGCATGGACTTCCATCATAACCTTCCTTCGAAAAAATATAAATTATCTAAAAGTTTTGTATCGTTTCGAACAGTCCTGGATTTAATTGATTTTTTGACCGAAACTAGGATAAACTAGTGTATAATATATTACGATTTTTTGACTGAAACTCGCAATTCAAAAAGTTTCGTAGAATCTAATTTTATGATGATTTTTTGCATGGGTTTCGATCATAAACTTACCTCGTAAAATATATAAATTATCTGAAAAGTCTTGTAGCATTTAGAACAGTCATCGATTTAATTGATATTTTGACCGAACTAGAATAAACCAGTGTACAATATATTATGATTTCTTGTCCGAAATTCGCAATTCAAAAAGTTTCGTTGAATCTAATTTTCAAATGATTTTTTGCATGGACTTCCATCATAACCTTCCATAGTAACATATAAGAAGGATCTGAAGAGTTTTGTATCATTTCGAATAGTCCTCGATTTAATTTAATTTTTTGAACAAAACTCGTATAAACTAGTGTATAATATATAATGATTTTTTAACCGAAACTTGCATTTTGAAAAGTTTCGTGGAATCTAATTTTTCAGAAGATTTTTTGCATGGTCTTCCATCATAACTTTTCCTCGTAAAATATATAAATTATCTGAAAAGTTTTGTATCGTTTCGAACAATCCTCGATTTAATTGTTTTTTAGACCGAAACTAGTATAAACTAGTGTATAATATATTACGTTTTTTTGAATGAAACTTACAATTCAAAAAGTTCCGTAGAATCTAATTTTCTGATGATTTTTTGCATGGACTTCCCTCGTAACATATAAGAAGGATCTGAAGAGTTTTGTATCGTTTCAAACAATCCTCTATTTAATTTGATTTGATGAGAAAAACTAGTATAAACTAGTGTATAATATATAATGATTTTTTGACCGAAATATGCATTTTGAAAAGTTTCGTGGAATCTTATTTTCAGATAATATTTTTCATGGTCTTCCATCATAACCTTCCCTCGTAAAATATATAAATTATCTGAAAAGTTTTGTATTGTTTCGAACAGTCCTCGATTTAATTGATTTTTTGACCAAAACTAGTATAAACTAGTGTATAATATATTACGATTTTTTGACTGAAACTCGCAATTTAAAAAGTTCGGTAGAATCTAATTTTTTGATGTTTTTTGCATGGACTTCAATCATAACCTTCCCTCGTAACATATCAGAAGGATATGAAAAGTTTTGTATCGTTCCGATCAGTTCTCAATTTAATTTGATTTTTTGAGCAAAACTAGTATAAACCAGTGTATAATATGTTACGATTTTTTTTTTACCGAAACTTGCATTTCAAAAGGTTTCGTAGAATCTAATTTTCAGATGATTTTTTGAATGGACTTCCATCATAACCTTCCTTCGTAAAATATATAAATTATCTAAAAGTTTTGTATCGTTTCGAACAATCCTGGATTTATTTGATTTTTTGACCGAAACTAGTATAAACTAGTGTATAATATATTACGATTTTTTGACTGAAACTCGCAATTAAAAAAGTTTCGTAGAATCTAATTGTATGATGATTTTTTGCATGGGTTTTCATCATAACCTTACCTCGTAAAATATATAAATTATCTGAAAAGTCTTGTAGCATTTAGAACAGTCATCGATTTAATTGATATTTTGACCGAAACTAGAATAAACGAGTGTACAATATATTACGATTTCTTGTCCGTAACTCGCAATTCAAAAAGTTTCATTGAATCTAATTTTCAAATGATTTTTTGCATGGACTTCCATCATAACCTTCCCTAGTAACATATAAGAAGGATCTGAAGAGTTTTGTATCATTTCGAACAGTCCACGATTTAATTTGATTTTTTGAGCAAAACTAGTATAAACTAGTGTATAATATATAATGATTTTTTAACCGAAACTTGCATTTTGAAAAGTTTCGTGGAATCTAATTTTTCAGATGATTTTTTGCATGGTCTTCCATCATAACGTTTCCTCGTAAAATATATAAATTTTCTGAAAACTTTTGTATCGTTTCGAACAATCCTCGATTTAAATGATTTTTAGACCGAAACTAGTATAAACTAGTGTATAATATATTACGTTTATTTGAATGAAACTCACAATTCAAAAAGTTTTGTAGAATCTAATTTTCTGATGATTTTTTGCATGGACTTCCCTCGTAACATATAAGAAGGATCTGAAGAGTTTTGTATCGTTTCAATCAGTCCTCGATTTAATTTGATTTTATGAGAAAAACTAGTAAAAACTATTGTATAATATATAATGGTTTTTTGACCTAAATATGCATTTTGAAAAGTTTCGTGGAATCTAATTTTCAGATGATATTTTTCATAGTTTTCCATCATAACCTTCCCTCGTAAAATATATAAATTACCTGAAAATTTTTGTATTGTTTCGAACAGTCCTCGATTTAATTGATTTTTTGACCAAAACTAGTATAAACTAGTGTATAATATATTACGATTTTTTGACTGAAACTCGCAATTTAAAAAGTTCCGTAGAATCTAATATTTTGATGATTTTTGCATGGACATCAATCATAACCTTCCCTCGTAACATATCAGAAGGATATGAAAAGTTTTGTATCGTTTCGATCTGTTCTCAATTTAATTTGATTTTTTGAGCAAAACTAGTATAAACCAATGTATAATATAGTACAATTTTTTGACCGAAACTTGCATTTCAAAATTTTTCGTAGAGTCTAATTTTCAGATGATTTTTTGCATGGACTTCCATCATAACCTTCCTTCGTAAAATATATAAATTATCTAAAAGTTTTGTATCGTTTCGAACACTCCTGGATTTATTTGATTTTTTGACCGAAACTAGTATAAACTAGTGTATAATATATTACGATTTTTGACTGAAACTCGCAATTAAAAAAGTTTCGTAGAATCTAATTGTATGATGATTTTTTGCATGGGTTTCCATCATAACCTTACCTCGTAAAATATATAAATTATCTGAAAAGTCTTGTAGCATTTAGAACAGTCATCGATTTAATTGATATTTTGACCGAAACTAGAATAAACGAGTGTACAATATATTACGATTTCTTGTCCGTAACTCGCAATTCAAAAAGTTTAATAGAATCTAATTTTCAAATGATTTTTTACATGGACTTCCATCATAACCTTCCCTAGTAACATATAAGAAGGATCTGAAGAGTTTTGTATCATTTCGAACAGTCCTCGATTTAATTTGATTTTTTGAGCAAAACTAGTATAAACTAGTGTATAATATATAATGATTTTTTGACCGAAACTTGCATTTTGAAATGTTTTGTGGAATCTAATTTTCAGATGATTTTTTTCATGGTCTTCCATCATAACTTTCCCTCGTAAAATATATAAATTATCTAAAATGTTTTGTATCGTTTCGAACAGACCTCAATTTAATTGATTTTTAGACCGAAACTAGTATAAACTAGTGTATAATATATTACGATTTTTTGACTGAAACTCACAATTCAAAACGTTTCGTAGAATCTAATTTTCTGATGATTTTTTGCATGGACTTCCCTCGTAACATATAAGAAGGTTCTAAAGAGTTTTGTATCGTTTCAAACAATCCTCGATTTAATTTGATTTAATGAGAAAAACTAGTATAAACTAGTGTATAATATATAATGGTTTTTTGACCGAAATATGCATTTTGAAAAGTTAAGTGGAATCTAATTTTCGGATGATATTTTTTATGGTCTTCCATCATAACCTCACTCGTAAAATATATAAATTATCTGAAAAGTTTTGTATTGTTTTGAACAGTCCTCGATTTAATTTGATTTTTTGACCAAAACTAGTATAAACTAGTGTATCATATGTTACGATTTTTTTTTATCGAAACTCGCAATTCAAAAAGTTCCGTAGAATCTAATCTTTTGATGATTTTTGCATGGACTTCAATCATAACCTTCCCTCGTAACATATCAGAAGAATATGAAAAGTTTTGTATCGTTTCGATCAGTTCTCAATTTAATTTGATTTTTTGAGCAAAACTAGTATAAACCAGTGTATAATATGTTACGATTTTTTTTTACCGAAACTTGCATTTCAAAAGGTTTCGTAGAATCTAATTTTCAGATGATTTTTTGAATGGACTTCCATCATAACCTTCCTTCGTGAAATATATAAATTATCTAAAAGTTTTGTATCGTTTCGAACAATCCTGGATTTATTTGATTTTTTGACCGAAACTAGTATAAACTAGTGTATAATATATTACGATTTTTTGACTGAAACTCGCAATTAAAAAAGTTTCGTAGAATCTAATTGTATGATGATGTTTTGCATGGGTTTCCATCATAACCTTACCTCGTAAAATATATAAATTATCTGAAAAGTCTTGTAGCATTTAGAACAGTCATCGATTTAATTGATATTTTGACCGAAACTAGAATAAACGAGTGTACAATATATTACGATTTCTTGTCCGTAATTCGCTATTCAAAAAGTTTCATTGAATCTAATTTTCAAATGATTTTTTGCATGGACTTCCATCATAACCTTCCCTAGTAACATATAAGAAGGATCTGAAGAGTTTTGTATCATTTCGAACAGTCCACGATTTAATTTGATTTTTTGAGCAAAACTAGTATAAACTAGTGTATAATATATAATGATTTTTTAACCGAAACTTGCATTTTGAAAAGTTTCGTGGAATCTAATTTTTCAGATGATTTTTTGCATGGTCTTCCATCATAACGTTTCCTCGTAAAATATATAAATTATCTGAAAAGTTTTGTATCGTTTCGAACAATCCCCGATTTAATTGATTTTTAGACCGAAACTAGTATAAACTAGTGTATAATATATTACGATTTTTTGAATGAAACTCACAATTCAAAAAGTTCCGTAGAATTTAATTTTCTGATGATTTTTTGCATGGACTTCCCTCGTAACATATAAGAAGGATCTGAAGAGTTTTGTATCATTTCAATCAGTCCTCGATTTAATTTGATTTTATGCGAAAAACTAGTAAAAATTAGTGTATAATATATAATGATTTTTTGACCGAAATATGCATTTTGAAAAGTTTCGTGGAATCTAATTTTCAGATGATATTTTTCATAGTTTTCCATCAGGAAGGTTATGATGGAAGACCATGCAAAAAATCATCAGAAAATTAGATTCCACGAAACTTTTCAAAATGCAAGTTTCGGTCAAGAAATCATTATATAGTATACACTAGTTTATACTAATTTTGCTCAAAAAATCAAATTAAATCGAGGACTGTTCGAAATTATACAAAACTCTTCAGATCCTTCTTATATGTTACGAGGGAAGGTTATGATTGAAGTCCATGCAAAAAATAATTTGAAAATTAGATTCTATGAAACTTTTTGAATTCCGAGTTTCGGACAAAAAATCGTAATATATTATATACTAGTTTATTCTAGTTTCGGTTAAAAAATCAATTAAATCGAGGACAGTTCGAAATGCTACAAAATTTTTCAGATAATTTATATATTTTACAAGGGAAGGTTATGATGGAAGTCCATAAAAAATCATATGAAAATTAGATTCTACAAAACTTTTTGAAATGCGAGTTTCCGTCAAAAAATTGTAATATATTATACAATAGTTTACACTAGTTTCAGTTAAAAAATAAATTAAATCGGGGACTATTCGAAACGATACAAAACTTTTCAGATAATTTATATATTTTACGAGGGAAGGTTATGATGGAAAACCATGCAAAAAATCATCAGAAAATTCAATTCTACGAACCTTTTTGAAATGCGAGTTTCGGTCAAAAAATCATAATATATTATACACTAGTTTATACTAGTTTTGCTCAAAAAACCAATTAATTCGAGAACTGATCAGAACGATACAAAAATTTTCATATCATTCTTATATGTTACGGGGGAAGGATATGAAGGAAGTCCATGCAAAAAAACATCAGAAAATTAGATTCTACGAAACTTATTGAATTGCGAGTTTCAGCATAAAATCGTTATATATTATACACTAGTTTATACTAGTTTCGGTCAAAAAATCAATTAAATCGAGGACTGTTCGAAACGATACAAAACTTTTCAGATAATTTATATATTTTACGAAGGAAGGTTATGATGGAAGACCATGCAAAAAATCATCAGAAAATTAGATTCCACGAAACTTTTCAAAATGCAAGTTTCGGTCAAGAAATCATTATATAGTATAAACTAGTTTATACTAATTTTGCTCAAAAAATCAAATTAAATCGAGGACTATTAGAAATTATACAAAACTCTTCAGATCCTTCTTATATGTTACGAGGGAAGGTTATGATTGTAATCCATGTTAAAAATTATTTGAAAATTAGATTTTATGAAACTTTTTGAATTCCGAGTTTCGGACAAAAAATCGTAATATATTATAAACTAGTTTATTCTAGTTTTGGTTAAAAAATCAATTAAATCGAGGACTGTTCGAAATGCTACAAAATTTTTCAGATAATTTATATATTTTACAAGGGAAGGTTATGATGGAAGTCCATAAAAAATCATCTGAAAATTAGATTCTACGAAACTTTTTGAAATGCGAGTTTCCGTCAAAAAATTGTAATATATTATACACTAGTTTATACTAGTTTCAGTCAAAAAATAAATTAAATCGGGGACTATTCGAAACGATACAAAACTTTTCAGATAATTTATATATTTTACGAGGGAAGGTTATGATGGAAGACCATGCAAAAAATCATCAGAAAATTAGATTCTATGAACCTTTTTGAAATGCGTGTTTCGTTCAAAAAATAATAATATATTATACACTAGTTTATACTAGTTTTGCTAAAAAAACAATTAATTCGAGAACTGATCAGAACGATACAAAAATTTTCATATCATTCTTATATGTTACGGGGGAAGGATATGAAGGAAGTCCAGGAAAAAAATCATCAGAAAATTAGATTCTACGAAACTTTTTGAATTGCGAGTTTCAGCATAAATCGTTATATATTATACACTAGTTTATACTAGTTTCGGTCAAAAAATAAATTTAATCGAGGACTGTTCGAAACGATACAAAACTTTTCAGATAATTTATATATTTTACGAAGGAAGGTTATGATGGAAGACCATGCAAAAAATCATCAGAAAATTAGATTCCACGAAAATTTTCAAAATGCAAGTTTCGGTCAAGAAATCATTATGTAGTATACACTAGTTTATACTAACTTTGCTCAAAAAATCAAATTAAATCGAGGACTGTTCGAAATTATACAAAAATCTTCAGATCCTTCTTATATGTTACGAGGGAAGGTTATGATTGAAGTCCATGCAAAAAATAATTTCAAAATTAGATTCTATGAAACTTTTTGAATTCCGAGTTTCGGACAAAAAATCGTAATATATTATACACTAGTTTATTCTAGTTTCGGTTAAAAAATCAATTAAATCGAGGACTGTTCGAAATGCTAAATTTTTTTCCAGATAATTTATATATTTTACAAGGGAACGTTATGATGGAAGTCCATAAAAAATCATCTGAAAATTAGATTCTACGGAACTTTTTGAAATGCGAGTTTCCGTCAAAAAATTGTAATATATTATACACTAGTTTATACTAGTTTCAGTCAAAAAATAAATTAAATCGGGGACTATTCGAAACGATACAAAACTTTTCAGATAATTTATATATTTTACGAGGGAAGGTTATGATGGAAGACCATGCAAAAAATCATCAGAAAATTAGTTTCTACAAACCTTTTTGAAATGCGAGTTTCGGTCAAAAAAGCATAATATATTATACACTAGTTTATACTTGTTTTGCTCAAAAAACCAATTAATTCGAGAACTGATCAGAACGATACAAAATTTTTCATATCATTCTTATATGTTACTGGGGAAGGATATGAAGGAAGTCCATGCAAAAAATCATCAGAAAATTAGATTCTACGAAACTTTTTGAATTGCGAGTTTCAGCATAAAATCGTTATATATTATACACTAGTTTATACTAGTTTCAGTCAAAAAATCAATTAAATCGAGGACTGTTCGAAACGATACAAAACTTTTCAGATAATTTATATATTTTACGAAGGAAGGTTATGATGGAAGACCATGCAAAAAATCATTAGAAAATTAGATTCCACGAAACTTTTCAAAATGCAAGTTTCGGTCAAGAAATCATTATATAGTATACACTAGTTTATACTAATTTTGCTCAAAAAATCAAATTATATCGAGGACTGTTCGAAATTATACAAAACTCTTCAGATCCTTCTTATATGTTACGAGGGAAGGTTATGATTGAAGTCCATGCAAAAAATAATTTGAAAATTAGATTCTATGAAACTTTTTGAATTCCGAGTTTCGGACAAAAAATCGTAATATATTAAACACTAGTTTATTCTAGTTTCGGTTAAAAAATCAATTAAATCGAGGACTGTTCGAAATGCTACAAATTTTTTCAGATAATTTATATATTTTACAAAGGAAGATTATGATGGAAGTCCATAAAAAATCATCTGAAAATTAGATTCTACGAAACTTTTTGAAATGCGAGTTTCCGTCAAAAAATTGTCATATATTATACACTAGTTTATACTAGTTTCAGTCAAAAAATAAATTAAATCGAAGACTATTCGAAACGATACAAAACTTTTCAGATAATTTATATATTTTACGAGGGAAGGTTATGATGGAAGACCATGCAAAAAATCATCAGAAAATTAGATTCTATGAACCTTTTTGAAATGCGTGTTTCGTTCAAAAAATAATAATATATTATACACTAGTTTATACTAGTTTTGCTAAAAAAACAATTAATTCGAGAACTGATCAGAACGATACAAAAATTTTCATATCATTCTTATATGTTACGGGGGAAGGATATGAAGGAAGTCCAGGAAAAAAATCATCAGAAAATTAGATTCTACGAAACTTTTTGAATTGCGAGTTTCAGCATAAATCGTTATATATTATACACTAGTTTATACTAATTTCGGTCAAAAAATAAATTTAATCGAGGACTGTTCGAAACGATACAAAACTTTTCAGATAATTTATATATTTTACGAAGGAAGGTTATGATGGAAGACCATGCAAAAAATCATCAGAAAATTAGATTCCACGAAAATTTTCAAAATCCAAGTTTCGGTCAAGAAATCATTATGTAGTATACACTAGTTTATACTAACTTTGCTCAAAAAATCAAATTAAATCGAGGACTGTTCGAAATTATACAAAAATCTTCAGATCCTTCTTATATGTTACGAGGGAAGGTTATGATTGAAGTCCATGCAAAAAATAATTTCAAAATTAGATTCTATGAAACTTTTTGAATTCCGAGTTTCGGACAAAAAATCGTAATATATTATACACTAGTTTATTCTAGTTTCGGTTAAAAAATCAATTAAATCGAGGACTGTTCGAAATGCTAAATTTTTTTCCAGATAATTTATATATTTTACAAGGGAATGTTATGATGGAAGTCCATAAAAAATCATCTGAAAATTAGATTCTACGAAACTTTTTGAAATGCGAGTTTCCGTCAAAAAATTGTAATATATTATACACTAGTTTATACTAGTTTCAGTAAAAAAATAAATTAAATCGGGGACTATTCGAAACGATACAAAACTTTTCAGATAATTAATATATTTTACGAGGGAAGGTTATGATGGAAGACCATGCAAAAAATCATCAGAAAATTAGTTTCTACAAACCTTTTTGAAATGCGAGTTTCGGTCAAAAAAGCATAATATATTATACACTAGTTTATACTAGTTTTGCTCAAAAAACCAATTAATTCGAGAACTGATCAGAACGATACAAAATTTTTCATATCATTCTTATATGTTACTGGGGAAGGATATGAAGGAAGTCCATGCAAAAAATCATCAGAAAATTAGATTCTACGAAACTTTTTGAATTGCGAGTTTCAGCATAAAATCGTTATATATTATACACTAGTTTATACTAGTTTCAGTCAAAAAATCAATTAAATCGAGGACTGTTCGAAACGATACAAAACTTTTCAGATAATTTATATATTTTACGAAGGAAGGTTATGATGGAAGACCATGCAAAAAATCATTAGAAAATTAGATTCCACGAAACTTTTCAAAATGCAAGTTTCGGTCAAGAAATCATTATATAGTATACACTAGTTTATACTAATTTTGCTCAAAAAATCAAATTATATCGAGGACTGTTCGAAATTATACAAAACTCTTCAGATCCTTCTTATATGTTACGAGGGAAGGTTATGATTGAAGTCCATGCAAAAAATAATTTGAAAATTAGATTCTATGAAACTTTTTGAATTCCGAGTTTCGGACAAAAAATCGTAATATATTAAACACTAGTTTTTTCAGATAATTTATATATTTTACAAAGGAAGATTATGATGGAAGTCCATAAAAAATCATCTGAAAATTAGATTCTACGAATCTTTTTGAAATGCGAGTTTCCGTAAAAAAATTGTAATATATTATACACTAGTTTATACTAGTTTTAGTCAAAAAATAAATTAAATCGGGGACTATTCGAAACGATACAAAACTTTTCAGATAATTTATATATTTTACGAGGGAAGGTTATGATGGAAGACCATGCAAAAAATCATCAGAAAATTAGATTCAATGAACCTTTTTGAAATGCGTGTTTCGTTCAAAAAATAATAATATATTATACACTAGTTTATACTAGTTTTGCTAAAAAAACAATTAATTCGAGAACTGATCAGAACGATACAAAAATTTTCATATCATTCTTATATGTTACGGGGGAAGGATATGAAGGAAGTCCAGGAAAAAAATCATCAGAAAATTAGATTCTACGAAACTTTTTGAATTGCGAGTTTCAGCATAAATCGTTATATATTATACACTAGTTTATACTAATTTCGGTCAAAAAATAAATTTAATCGAGGACTGTTCGAAACGATACAAAACTTTTCAGATAATTTATATATTTTACGAAGGAAGGTTATGATGGAAGACCATGCAAAAAATCATCAGAAAATTAGATTCCACGAAAATTTTCAAAATGCAAGTTTCGGTCAAGAAATCATTATGTAGTATACACTAGTTTATACTAACTTTGCTCAAAAAATCAAATTAAATCGAGGACTGTTCGAAATTATACAAAAATCTTCAGATCCTTCTTATATGTTACGAGGGAAGGTTATGATTGAAGTCCATGCAAAAAATAATTTCAAAATTAGATTCTATGAAACTTTTTGAATTCCGAGTTTCGGACAAAAAATCGTAATATATTATACACTAGTTTATTCTAGTTTCGGTTAAAAAATCAATTAAATCGAGGACTGTTCGAAATGCTAAATTTTTTTCCAGATAATTTATATATTTTACAAGGGAATGTTATGATGGAAGTCCATAAAAAATCATCTGAAAATTAGATTCTACGAAACTTTTTGAAATGCGAGTTTCCGTCAAAAAATTGTAATATATTATACACTAGTTTATACTAGTTTCAGTAAAAAAATAAATTAAATCGGGGACTATTCGAAACGATACAAAACTTTTCAGATAATTTATATATTTTACGAGGGAAGGTTATGATGGAAGACCATGCAAAAAATCATCAGAAAATTAGTTTCTACAAACCTTTTTGAAATGCGAGTTTCGGTCAAAAAAGCATAATATATTATACACTAGTTTATACTAGTTTTGCTCAAAAAACCAATTAATTCGAGAACTGATCAGAACGATACAAAATTTTTCATATCATTCTTATATGTTACTGGGGAAGGATATGAAGGAAGTCCATGCAAAAAATCATCAGAAAATTAGATTCTACGAAACTTTTTGAATTGCGAGTTTCAGCATAAAATCGTTATATATTATACACTAGTTTATACTAGTTTCAGTCAAAAAATCAATTAAATCGAGGACTGTTCGAAACGATACAAAACTTTTCAGATAATTTATATATTTTACGAAGGAAGGTTATGATGGAAGACCATGCAAAAAATCATTAGAAAATTAGATTCCACGAAACTTTTCAAAATGCAAGTTTCGGTCAAGAAATCATTATATAGTATACACTAGTTTATACTAATTTTGCTCAAAAAATCAAATTATATCGAGGACTGTTCGAAATTATACAAAACTCTTCAGATCCTTCTTATATGTTACGAGGGAAGGTTATGATTGAAGTCCATGCAAAAAATAATTTGAAAATTAGATTCTATGAAACTTTTTGAATTCCGAGTTTCGGACAAAAAATCGTAATATATTAAACACTAGTTTTTTCAGATAATTTATATATTTTACAAAGGAAGATTATGATGGAAGTCCATAAAAAATCATCTGAAAATTAGATTCTACGAATCTTTTTGAAATGCGAGTTTCCGTCAAAAAATTGTAATATATTATACACTAGTTTATACTAGTTTTAGTCAAAAAATAAATTAAATCGGGGACTATTCGAAACGATACAAAACTTTTCAGATAATTTATATATTTTACGAGGGAAGGTTATGATGGAAGACCATGCAAAAAATCATCAGAAAATTAGATTCTATGAACCTTTTTGAAATGCGTGTTTCGTTCAAAAAATAATAATATATTATACACTAGTTTATACTAGTTTTGCTAAAAAAACAATTAATTCGAGAACTGATCAGAACGATACAAAAATTTTCATATCATTCTTATATGTTACGGGGGAAGGATATGAAGGAAGTCCAGGAAAAAAATCATCAGAAAATTAGATTCTACGAAACTTTTTGAATTGCGAGTTTCAGCATAAATCGTTATATATTATACACTAGTTTATACTAGTTTCGGTCAAAAAATAAATTTAATCGAGGACTGTTCGAAACGATACAAAACTTTTCAGATAATTTATATATTTTACGAAGGAAGGTTATGATAGAAGACCATGCAAAAAATCATCAGAAAATTAGATTCCACGAAAATTTTCAAAATGCAAGTTTCGGTCAAGAAATCATTATGTAGTATACACTAGTTTATACTAACTTTGCTCAAAAAATCAAATTAAATCGAGGACTGTTCGAAATTATACAAAAATCTTCAGATCCTTCTTATATGTTACGAGGGAAGGTTATGATTGAAGTCCAAGCAAAAAATAATTTCAAAATTAGATTCTATGAAACTTTTTGAATTCCGAGTTTCGGACAAAAAATCGTAATATATTATACACTAGTTTATTCTAGTTTCGGTTAAAAAATCAATTAAATCGAGGACTGTTCGAAATGCTAAATTTTTTTCCAGATAATTTATATATTTTACAAGGGAATGTTATGATGGAAGTCCATAAAAAATCATCTGAAAATTAGATTCTACGGAACTTTTTGAAATGCGAGTTTCCGTCAAAAAATTGTAATATATTATACACTAGTTTATACTAGTTTCAGTAAAAAAATAAATTAAATCGGGGACTATTCGAAACGATACAAAACTTTTCAGATAATTTATATATTTTACGAGGGAAGGTTATGATGGAAGACCATGCAAAAAATCTTCAGAAAATTAGTTTCTACAAACCTTTTTGAAATGCGAGTTTCGGTCAAAAAAGCATAATATATTATACACTAGTTTATACTTGTTTTGCTCAAAAAACCAATTAATTCGAGAACTGATCAGAACGATACAAAATTTTTCATATCATTCTTATATGTTACTGGGGAAGGATATGAAGGAAGTCCATGCAAAAAATCATCAGAAAATTAGATTCTACGAAACTTTTTGAATTGCGAGTTTCAGCATAAAATCGTTATATATTATACACTAGTTTATACTAGTTTCAGTCAAAAAATCAATTAAATCGAGGACTGTTCGAAACGATACAAAACTTTTCAGATAATTTATATATTTTACGAAGGAAGGTTATGATGGAAGACCATGCAAAAAATCATTAGAAAATTAGATTCCACGAAACTTTTCAAAATGCAAGTTTCGGTCAAGAAATCATTATATAGTATACACTAGTTTATACTAATTTTGCTCAAAAATCAAATTATATCGAGGACTGTTCGAAATTATACAAAACTCTTCAGATCCTTCTTATATGTTACGAGGGAAGGTTATGATTGAAGTCCATGCAAAAAATAATTTGAAAATTAGATTCTATGAAACTTTTTGAATTCCGAGTTTCGGACAAAAAATCGTAATATATTAAACACTAGTTTATTCTAGTTTCGGTTAAAAAATCAATTAAATCGAGGACTGTTCGAAATGCTACAAATTTTTTCAGATAATTTATATATTTTACAAAGGAAGATTATGATGGAAGTCCATAAAAAATCATCTGAAAATTAGATTCTACGAAACTTTTTGAAATGCGAGTTTCCGTCAAAAAATTGTCATATATTATACACTAGTTTATACTAGTTTCAGTCAAAAAATAAATTAAATCGAGGACTATTCGAAACGATACAAAACTTTTCAGATAATTTATATATTTTACGAGGGAAGGTTATGATGGAAGACCATGCAAAAAATCATCAGAAAATTAGATTCTATGAACCTTTTTGAAATGCGTGTTTCGTTCAAAAAATAATAATATATTATACACTAGTTTATACTAGTTTTGCTAAAAAAACAATTAATTCGAGAACTGATCAGAACGATACAAAAATTTTCATATCATTCTTATATGTTACGGGGGAAGGATATGAAGGAAGTCCAGGAAAAAAATCATCAGAAAATTAGATTCTACGAATCTTTTTGAATTGCGAGTTTCAGCATAAATCGTTATATATTATACACTAGTTTATACTAATTTCGGTCAAAAAATAAATTTAATCGAGGACTGTTCGAAACGATACAAAACTTTTTAGATAATTTATATATTTTACGAAGGAAGGTTATGATGGAAGACCATGCAAAAAATCATCAGAAAATTAGATTCCACGAAAATTTTCAAAATGCAAGTTTCGGTCAAGAAATCATTATGTAGTATACACTAGTTTATACTAACTTTGCTCAAAAAATCAAATTAAATCGAGGACTGTTCGAAATTATACAAAAATCTTCAGATCCTTCTTATATGTTACGAGGGAAGGTTATGATTGAAGTCCATGCAAAAAATAATTTCAAAATTAGATTCTATGAAACTTTTTGAATTCCGAGTTTCGGACAAAAAATCGTAATATATTATACACTAATTTATTCTAGTTTCTGTTAAAAAATCAATTAAATCGAGGACTGTTCGAAATGCTAAATTTTTTTCCAGATAATTTGTATATTTTACAAGGGAATGTTATGATGGAAGTCCATAAAAAATCATCTTAAAATTAGATTCTACGAAACTTTTTGAAATGCGAGTTTCCGTCAAAAAATTGTAATATATTATACACTAGTTTATACTAGTTTCAGTCAAAAAATAAATTAAATCGGGGACTATTCGAAACGATACAAAACTTTTCAGATAATTTATATATTTTACGAGGGAAGGTTATGATGGAAGACCATGCAAAAAATCATCAGAAAATTAGATTCTACGAACCTTTTTGAAATGCGAGTTTCGGTCAAAAAATCATAATATATTATACATTAGTTTATACTAGTTTTGCTCAAAAAACCAATTAATTCGAGAACTGATCAGAACGATACAAAAATTTTCATATCATTCTTATATGTTACGGGGGAAGGATATGAAGGAAGTCCATGCAAAAAATCATCAGAAAATTAGATTCTACGAAACTTTTTGAATTGCGAGTTTCAGCATAAAATCGTTATATATTATACTCTAGTTTATACTAGTTTCGGTCAAAAAATATATTAAATCGAGGACTGTTCGAAACGATACAAAACTTTTCAGATAATTTATATATTTTACGAAGGAAGTTTATGATGGAAGACCATGCAAAAAATCATTAGAAAATTAGATTCCACGAAACTTTTCAAAATGCAAGTTTCGGTCAAGAAATCATTATATAGTATACACTAGTTTATACTAATTTTGTTCAAAAAATCAAATTAAATCGAGGACTGTTCGAAATTATACAAAACTCTTCAGATCCTTCTTATATGTTACGAGGGAAGGTTATGATAGAAGTCCATGCAAAAAATAATTTGAAAATTAGATTCTATGAAACTTTTTGAATTCCGAGTTTCGGACAAAAAATCGTAATATATTATACACTAGTTTATTCTAGTTTAGGTTAAAAAATCAATTAAATCGAGGACTGTTCGAAATGCTACAACAATTTTCAGATAATTTATATATTTTACAAGGGAATGTTATGATGGAAGTCCATAAAAAATCATCTGAAAATTAGATTCTACGAAACTTTTTGAAATGCGAGTTTCCGTCAAAAAATTGTAATATATTATACACTAGTTTATACTAGTTTCAGTCAAAAAATAAATTAAATCGGGGACTATAGGAAACGATTCAAAACTTTTCAGATAATTTATATATTTTTCGAGGGAAGGTTATGATGGAAGACCATGCAAAAAATCATCAGAAAATTAGTTTCTAAGAACCTTTTTGAAATGCGAGTTTCGGTCAAAAAAGCATAATATATTATACACTAGTTTATACTTGTTTTGCTCAAAAAACCAATTAATTCGAGAACTGATCAGAACTATACAAAAATTTTCATATCATTCTTATATGTTACTGGGGAAGGATATGAAGGAAGTCCATGCAAAAAATCATCAGAAAATTAGATTCTACGAAACTTTTTGAATTGCGAGTTTCAGCATAAAATCGTTATATATTATACACTAGTTTATACTAGTTTCGGTCAAAAAATCAATTAAATCGAGGACTGTTCGAAACGATACAAAACTTTTCAGATAATTTATATATTTTACGAAGGAAGGTTATGATGGAAGACCATGCAAAAAATCATTAGAAAATTAGATTCCACGAAACTTTTCAAAATGCAAGTTTCGGTCAAGAAATCATTATATAGTATACACTAGTTTATACTAATTTTGCTCAAAAAATCAAATTATATCGAGGACTGTTCGAAATTATACAAAACTCTTCAGATCCTTCTTATATGTTACGAGGGAAGGTTATGATTGAAGTCCATGCAAAAAATAATTTGAAAATTAGATTCTATGAAACTTTTTGAATTCCGAGTTTCGGACAAAAAATCGTAATATATTATACACTAGTTTATTCTAGTTTCGGTTAAAAAATCAATTAAATCGAGGACTGTTTGAAATGCTAAATTTTTTTCCAGATAATTTATATATTTTACAAGGGAATGTTATGATGGAAGTCCATAAAAAATCATCTGAAAATTAGATTCTACGAAACTTTTTGAAATGCGAGTTTCCGTCAAAAAATTGTAATATATTATACACTAGTTTATACTAGTTTCAGTAAAAAAATAAATTAAATCGGGGACTATTCGAAACGATACAAAACTTTTCAGATAATTTATATATTTTACGAGGGAAGGTTATGATGGAAGACCATGCAAAAAATCATCAGAAAATTAGTTTCTACAAACCTTTTTGAAATGCGAGTTTTGGTCAAAAAAGCATAATATATTATACACTAGTTTATACTAGTTTTGCTCAAAAAACCAATTAATTCGAGAACTGATCAGAACGATACAAAATTTTTCATATCATTCTTATATGTTACTGGGGAAGGATATGAAGGAAGTCCATGCAAAAAATCATCAGAAAATTAGATTCTACGAAACTTTTTGAATTGCGAGTTTCAGCATAAAATCGTTATATATTATACACTAGTTTATACTAGTTTCAGTCAAAAAATCAATTAAATCGAGGACTGTTCGAAACGATACAAAACTTTTCAGATAATTTATATATTTTACGAAGGAAGGTTATGATGGAAGACCATGCAAAAAATCATCAGAAAATTAGATTCCACGAAAATTTTCAAAATGCAAGTTTCGGTCAAGAAATCATTATGTAGTATACACTAGTTTATACTAACTTTGCTCAAAAAATCAAATTAAATCGAGGACTGTTCGAAATTATACAAAAATCTTCAGATCCTTCTTATTTGTTACGAGGGAAGGTTATGATTGAAGTCCATGCAAAAAATAATTTCAAAATTAGATTCTATGAAACTTTTTGAATTCCGAGTTTCGGACAAAAAATCGTAATATATTATACACTAGTTTATTCTAGTTTCGGTTAAAAAATCAATTAAATCGAGGACTGTTTGAAATGCTAAATTTTTTTCCAGATAATTTATATATTTTACAAGGGAATGTTATGATGGAAGTCCATAAAAAATCATCTGAAAATTAGATTCTACGAAACTTTTTGAAATGCGAGTTTCCGTCAAAAAATTGTAATATATTATACACTAGTTTATACTAGTTTCAGTAAAAAAATAAATTAAATCGGGGACTATTCGAAACGATACAAAACTTTTCAGATAATTTATATATTTTACGAGGGAAGGTTATGATGGAAGACCATGCAAAAAATCATCAGAAAATTAGTTTCTACAAACCTTTTTGAAATGCGAGTTTCGGTCAAAAAAGCATAATATATTATACACTAGTTTATACTAGTTTTGCTCAAAAAACCAATTAATTCGAGAACTGATCAGAACGATACAAAATTTTTCATATCATTCTTATATGTTACTGGGGAAGGATATGAAGGAAGTCCATGCAAAAAATCATCAGAAAATTAGATTCTACGAAACTTTTTGAATTGCGAGTTTCAGCATAAAATCGTTATATATTATACACTAGTTTATACTAGTTTCAGTCAAAAAATCAATTAAATCGAGGACTGTTCGAAACGATACAAAACTTTTCAGATAATTTATACATTTTACGAAGGAAGGTTATGATGGAAGACCATGCAAAAAATCATTAGAAAATTAGATTCCACGAAACTTTTCAAAATGCAAGTTTCGGTCAAGAAATCATTATATAGTATACACTAGTTTATACTAATTTTGCTCAAAAAATCAAATTATATCGAGGACTGTTCGAAATTATACAAAACTCTTCAGATCCTTCTTATATGTTACGAGGGAAGGTTATGATTGAAGTCCATGCAAAAAATAATTTGAAAATTAGATTCTATGAAACTTTTTGAATTCCGAGTTTCGGACAAAAAATCGTAATATATTAAACACTAGTTTTTTCAGATAATTTATATATTTTACAAAGGAAGATTATGATGGAAGTCCATAAAAATCATCTGAAAATTAGATTCTACGAAACTTTTTGAAATGCGAGTTTCCGTCAAAAAATTGTAATATATTATACACTAGTTTATACTAGTTTCAGTCAAAAAATAAATTAAATCGGGGACTATAGGAAACGATACAAAACTTTTCAGATAATTTATATATTTTACGAGGGAAGGTTATGATGGAAGACCATGCAAAAAATCATCAGAAAATTAGTTTCTAAGAACCTTTTTGAAATGCGAGTTTCGGTCAAAAAAGCATAATATATTATACACTAGTTTATACTTGTTTTGCTCAAAAAACCAATTAATTCGAGAACTGATCAGAACGATACAAAAATTTTCATATCATTCTTATATGTTACTGGGGAAGGATATGAAGGAAGTCCATGCAAAAAATCATCAGAAAATTAGATTCTACGAAACTTTTTGAATTGCGAGTTTCAGCATAAAATCGTTATATATTATACACTAGTTTATACTAGTTTCGGTCAAAAAATCAATTAAATCGAGGACTGTTCGAAACGATACAAAAATTTTCAGATAATTTATATATTTTACGAAGGAAGGTTATGATGGAAGACCATGCAAAAAATCATTAGAAAATTAGATTCCACGAAACTTTTCAAAATGCAAGTTTCGGTCAAGAAATCATTATATAGTATACACTAGTTTATACTAATTTTGCTCAAAAAATCAAATTATATCGAGGACTGTTCGAAATTATACAAAACTCTTCAGATCCTTCTTATATGTTACGAGGGAAGGTTATGATTGAAGTCCATGCAAAAAATAATTTGAAAATTAGATTCTATGAAACTTTTTGAATTCCGAGTTTCGGACAAAAAATCGTAATATATTAAACACTAGTTTATTCTAGTTTCTGTTAAAAAATCAATTAAATCGAGGACTGTTCGAAATGCTACAAATTTTTTCAGATAATTTATATATTTTACAAAGGAAGATTATGATGGAATTCCATAAAAAATCATCTGAAAATTAGATTCTACGAATCTTTTTGAAATGCGAGTTTCCGTCAAAAAATTGTAATATATTATACACTAGTTTATACTAGTTTTAGTCAAAAAATAAATTAAATCGGGGACTATTCGAAACGATACAAAACTTTTCAGATAATTTATATATTTTACGAGGGAAGGTTATGATGGAAGACCATGCAAAAAATCATCAGAAAATTAGATTCTATGAACCTTTTTGAAATGCGTGTTTCGTTCAAAAAATAATAATATATTATACACTAGTTTATACTAGTTTTGCTAAAAAAACAATTAATTCGAGAACTGATCAGAACGATACAAAAATTTTCATATCATTCTTATATGTTACGGGGGAAGGATATGAAGGAAGTCCAGGAAAAAAATCATCAGAAAATTAGATTCTACGAAACTTTTTGAATTGCGAGTTTCAGCATAAATCGTTATATATTATACACTAGTTTATACTAGTTTCGGTCAAAAAATAAATTTAATCGAGGACTGTTCGAAACGATACAAAACTTTTCAGATAATTTATATATTTTACGAAGGAAGGTTATGATGGAAGACCATGCAAAAAATCATCAGAAAATTAGATTCCACGAAAATTTTCAAAATGCAAGTTTCGGTCAAGAAATCATTATGTAGTATACACTAGTTTATACTAACTTTGCTCAAAAAATCAAATTAAATCGAGGACTGTTCGAAATTATACAAAAATCTTCAGATCCTTCTTATATGTTACGAGGGAAGGTTATGATTGAAGTCCATGCAAAAAATAATTTCAAAATTAGATTCTATGAAACTTTTTGAATTCCGAGTTTCGGACAAAAAATCGTAATATATTATACACTAGTTTATTCTAGTTTCGGTTAAAAAATCAATTAAATCGAGGACTGTTCGAAATGCTAAATTTTTTTCCAGATAATTTATATATTTTACAAGGGAATGTTATGATGGAAGTCCATAAAAAATCATCTGAAAATTAGATTCTACGGAACTTTTTGAAATGCGAGTTTCCGTCAAAAAATTGTAATATATTATACACTAGTTTATACTAGTTTCAGTCAAAAAATAAATTAAATCGGGGACTATTCGAAACGATACAAAACTTTTCAGATAATTTATATATTTTACGAGGGAAGGTTATGATGGAAGACCATGCAAAAAATCATCAGAAAATTAGTTTCTACAAACCTTTTTGAAATGCGAGTTTCGGTCAAAAAAGCATAATATATTATACACTAGTTTATACTTGTTTTGCTCAAAAAACCAATTAATTCGAGAACTGATCAGAACGATACAAAAATTTTCATATCATTCTTATATGTTACTGGGGAAGGATATGAAGGAAGTCCATGCAAAAAATCATCAGAAAATTAGATTCTACGAAACTTTTTGAATTGCGAGTTTCAGCATAAAATCGTTATATATTATACACTAGTTTATACTAGTTTCAGTCAAAAAATCAATTAAATCGAGGACTGTTCGAAACGATACAAAACTTTTCAGATAATTTATATATTTTACGAAGGAAGGTTATGATGGAAGACCATGCAAAAAATCATTAGAAAATTAGATTCCACGAAACTTTTCAAAATGCAAGTTTCGGTCAAGAAATCATTATATAGTATACACTAGTTTATACTAATTTTGCTCAAAAAATCAAATTATATCGAGGACTGTTCGAAATTATACAAAACTCTTCAGATCCTTCTTATATGTTACGAGGGCAGGTTATGATTGAAGTCCATGCAAAAAATAATTTGAAAATTAGATTCTATGAAACTTTTTGAATTCCGAGTTTCGGACAAAAAATCGTAATATATTAAACACTAGTTTATTCTGGTTTCGGTTAAAAAATCAAGTAAATCGAGGACTGTTCGAAATGCTACAAATTTTTTCAGATAATTTATATATTTTACAAAGGAAGATTATGATGGAAGTCCTTAAAAAATCATCTGAAAATTAGATTCTACGAAACTTTTTGAAATGCGAGTTTCCGTCAAAAAATTGTTATATATTATACACTAGTTTATACTAGTTTCAGTCAAAAAATAAATTAAATCGGGGACTATTCGAAACGATACAAAACTTTTCAGATAATTTATATATTTTACGAGGGAAGGTTATGATGGAAGACCATGCAAAAAATCATCAGAAAATTAGATTCTATGAACCTTTTTGAAATGCGTGTTTCGGTCAAAAAATCATAATATATTATACACTAGTTTATACTAGTTTTGCTAAAAAAACCAATTAATTCGAGAACTGATTAGAACGATACAAAAATTTTCATATCATTCTTATATGTTATGGGGGAAGGATATGAAGGAAGTCCAGGAAAAAAATCATCAGAAAATTAGATTCTACGAAACTTTTTGAATTGCGAGTTTCAGCATAAATCGTTATATATTATACACTAGTTTATACTAGTTTCGGTTAAAAAATAAATTTAATCGAGGACTGTTCGAAACGATACAAAACTTTTCAGATAATTTATATATTTTACGAAGGAAGGTTATGATGGAAGACCATGCAAAAAATCATCAGAAAATTAGATTCCACGAAAATTTTCAAAATGCAAGTTTCGGTCAAGAAATCATTATGTAGTATACACTAGTTTATACTAACTTTGCTCAAAAAATCAAATTAAATCGAGGACTGTTCGAAATTATACAAAAATCTTCAGATCCTTCTTATATGTTACGAGGGAAGGTTATGATAGAAGTCCATGCAAAAAATAATTTGAAAATTAGATTCTATGAAACTTTTTGAATTCCGAGTTTCGGACAAAAAATCGTAATATATTATACACTAGTTTATTCTAGTTTAGGTTAAAAAATCAATTAAATCGAGGACTGTTCGAAATGCTACAACAATTTTCAGATAATTTATATATTTTACAAGGGAATGTTATGATGGAAGTCCATAAAAAATCATCTGAAAATTAGATTCTACGAAACTTTTTGAAATGCGAGTTTCCGTCAAAAAATTGTAATATATTATACACTAGTTTATACTAGTTTCAGTCAAAAAATAAATTAAATCGGGGACTAATCGAAACGATACAAAACTTTTCAGATAATTTATATATTTTACGAGGGAAGGTTATGATGGAAGACCATGCAAAAAATCATCAGAAAATTAGATTCTACGAACCTTTTTGAAATGCGAGTTTCGGTAAAAAAATCATAATATATTATACACTAGTTTATACTAGTTTTGCTCAAAAAACCAATTAATTCGAGAACTGATCAGAACGATACAAAAATTTTCATATCATTCTTATATGTTACGGGGGAAGGATATGAAGGAAGTCCATGCAAAAAATCATCAGAAAATTAGATTCTACGAAACTTTTTGAATTGCGAGTTTCAGCATAAAATTGTTATATATTATACACTAGTTTATACTAGTTTCAGTCAAAAAATCAATTAAATCGAGGACTGTTCGAAACGATACAAAACTTTTCAGATAATTTATATATTTTACGAAGGAAGTTTATGATGGAAGACCATGCAAAAAATCATCAGAAAATTAGATTCCACGAAACTTTTGAAAATGCAAGTTTCGGTCAAGAAATCATTATATAGTATACACTAGTTTATACTAATTTTGTTCAAAAAATCAAATTAAATCGAGGACTGTTCGAAATTATACAAAACTCTTCAGATCCTTCTTATATGTTACGAGGGAAGGTTATGATAGAAGTCAATGCAAAAAATAATTTGAAAATTAGATTCTATGAAACTTTTTGAATTCCGAGTTTCGGACAAAAAATCGTAATATATTATACACTAGTTTATTCTAGTTTAGGTTAAAAAATCAATTAAATCGAGGACTGTTCGAAATGCTACAACAATTTTCAGATAATTTATATATTTTACAAGGGAATGTTATGATGGAAGTCCATAAAAAATCATCTGAAAATTAGATTCTACGAAACTTTTTGAAATGCGAGTTTCCGTCAAAAAATTGTAATATATTATACACTAGTTTATACTAGTTTCAGTCAAAAAATAAATTAAATCGGGGACTAATCGAAACGATACAAAACTTTTCAGATAATTTATATATTTTACGAGGGAAGGTTATGATGGAAGACCATGCAAAAAATCATCAGAAAATTAGATTCTACGCACCTTTTTGAAATGCGAGTTTCGGTCAAAAAAGCATAATATATTATACACTAGTTTATACTAGTTTTGCTCAAAAAACCAATTAATTCGAGAACTGATCAGAACGATACAAAAATTTTCATATCATTCTTATATGTTACGGGGGAAGGATATGAAGGAAGTCCATGCAAAAAATCATCAGAAAATTAGATTCTACGAAACTTTTTGAATTGCGAGTTTCAGCATAAATCGTTATATATTATACACTAGTTTATACTAGTTTCGGTTAAAAAATCAATTAAATCGAGGACTGTTCGAAACGATACAAAACTTTTCAGATAATTTATATATTTTACGAAGGAAGGTTATGATGGAAGACCATGCAAAAAATCATCAGAAAATTAGATTCCACAAAACTTTTCAAAATGCA
Source organism: Lathyrus aphaca (assembly GCA_963966055.1). Classification (NCBI taxonomy): domain Eukaryota; kingdom Viridiplantae; phylum Streptophyta; class Magnoliopsida; order Fabales; family Fabaceae; genus Lathyrus; species Lathyrus aphaca. The sequence goes on from OZ014523.1 coordinate 567,571,755, forward strand.
AGTTTCGGTCAAGAAATCATTATGTAGTATACACTAGTTTATACTAACTTTGCTCAAAAAATCAAATTAAATCGAGGACTGTTCGAAATTATACAAAAATATTCAGATCCTTCTTATATGTTACGAGGGAAGGTTATGATAGAAGTCCATGCAAAAAATAATATGAAAATTAGATTTTATGAAACTTTTTGAATTCCGAGTTTCGGACAAAAAATCGTAATATATTATACACTAGTTTATTCTAGTTTAGGTTAAAAAATCAATTAAATCGAGGACTGTTCGAAATGCTACAACAATTTTCAGATAATTTATATATTTTACAAGGGAATGTTATGATGGAAGTCCATAAAAAATCATCTGAAAATTAGATTCTACGAAACTTTTTGAAATGCGAGTTTCCGTCAAAAAATTGTAATATATTATACACTAGTTTATACTAGTTTCAGTCAAAAAATAAATTAAATCGGGGACTATAGGAAACGATACAAAACTTTTCAGATAATTTATATATTTTACGAGGGAAGGTTATGATGGAAGACCATGCAAAAAATCATCAGAAAATTAGTTTCTAAGAACCTTTTTGAAATGCGAGTTTCGGTCAAAAAAGCATAATATATTATACACTAGTTTATACTAGTTTTGCTAAAAAAACCAATTAATTCGAGAACTGATTATAACGATACAAAAATTTTCATATCATTCTTATATGTTACGGGGGAAGGATATGAAGGAAGTCCAGGAAAAAAATCATCAGAAAATTAGATTCTACGAAACTTTTTGAATTGCGAGTTTCAGCATAAATCGTTATATATTATACACTAGTTTATACTAGTTTCGGTTAAAAAATAAATTTAATCGAGGACTGTTCGAAACGATACAAAACTTTTCAGATAATTTATATATTTTACGAAGGAAGGTTATGATGGAAGACCATGCAAAAAATCATCAGAAAATTAGATTCCACGAAAATTTTCAAAATGCAAGTTTCGGTCAAGAAATCATTATGTAGTATACACTAGTTTATACTAACTTTGCTCAAAAAATCAAATTAAATCGAGGACTGTTCGAAATTATACAAAAATCTTCAGATCCTTCTTATATGTTACGAGGGAAGGTTATGATAGAAGTCCATGCAAAAAATAATTTGAAAATTAGATTCTATGAAACTTTTTGAATTCCGAGTTTCGGACAAAAAATCGTAATATATTATACACTAGTTTATTCTAGTCTCGGTTAAAAAATCAATTAAATCGAGGACTGTTCGAAATGCTACAACAATTTTCAGATAATTTATATATTTTACAAGGGAATGTTATGATGGAAGTCCATAAAAAATCATCTGAAAATTAGATTCTACGAAACTTTTTGAAATGCGAGTTTCCGTCAAAAAATTGTAATATATTATACACTAGTTTATACTAGTTTCAGTCAAAAAATAAATTAAATCGGGGACTAATCGAAACGATACAAAACTTTTCAGATAATTTATATATTTTACGAGGGAAGGTTATGATGGAAAACCATGCAAAAAATCATCAGAAAATTAGATTCTACGAACCTTTTTGAAATGCGAGTTTCGGTAAAAAAATCATAATATATTATACACTAGTTTATACTAGTTTTGCTCAAAAAACCAATTAATTCGAGAACTGATCAGAATGATACAAAAATTTTCATATCATTCTTATATGTTACAGGGGAAGGATATGAAGGAAGTCCATGCAAAAAATTATCAGAAAATTAGATTCTACGAAACTTTTTGAATTGCGAGTTTCAGCATAAAATTGTTATATATTATACACTAGTTTATACTAGTTTCAGTCAAAAAATCAATTAAATCGAGGACTGTTCGAAACGATACAAAACTTTTCAGATAATTTATATATTTTACGAAGGAAGTTTATGATGGAAGACCATGCAAAAAATCATCAGAAAATTAGATTCCACGAAACTTTTCAAAATGCAAGTTTCGGTCAAGAAATCATTATATAGTATACACTAGTTTATACTAATTTTGTTCAAAAAATCAAATTAAATCGAGGACTGTTCGAAATTATACAAAACTCTTCAGATCCTTCTTATATGTTACGAGGGAAGGTTATGATAGAAGTCCATGCAAAAAATAATTTGAAAATTAGATTCTATGAAACTTTTTGAATTCCGAGTTTCGGACAAAAAATCGTAATATATTATACACTAGTTTATTCTAGTTTAGGTTAAAAAATCAATTAAATCGAGGACTGTTCGAAATGCTACAACAATTTTCAGATAATTTATATATTTTACAAGGGAATGTTATGATGGAAGTCCATAAAAAATCATCTGAAAATTAGATTCTACGAAACTTTTTGAAATGCGAGTTTCCGTCAAAAAATTGTAATATATTATACACTAGTTTATACTAGTTTCAGTCAAAAAATAAATTAAATCGGGGACTAATCGAAACGATACAAAACTTTTCAGATAATTTATATATTTTACGAGGGAAGGTTATGATGGAAGACCATGCAAAAAATCATCAGAAAATTAGATTCTACGAACCTTTTTGAAATGCCAGTTTCGGTAAAAAAATCATAATATATTATACACTAGTTTATACTAGTTTTGCTCAAAAAACCAATTAATTCGAGAACTGATCAGAACGATACAAAAATTTTCATATCATTCTTATATGTTACGGGGGAAGGATATGAAGGAAGTCCATGCAAAAAATCATCAGAAAATTAGATTCTACGAAACTTTTTGAATTGCGAGTTTCAGCATAAAATTGTTATATATTATACACTAGTTTATACTAGTTTCAGTCAAAAAATCAATTAAATCGAGGACTGTTCGAAACGATACAAAACTTTTCAGATAATTTATATATTTTACGAAGGAAGTTTATGATGGAAGACCATGCAAAAAATCATCAGAAAATTAGATTCCACGAAACTTTTCAAAATGCAAGTTTCGGTCAAGAAATCATTATATAGTATACACTAGTTTATACTAATTTTGTTCAAAAAATCAAATTAAATTGAGGACTGTTCGAAATTATACAAAACTCTTCAGATCCTTCTTATATGTTACGAGGGAAGGTTATGATAGAAGTCCATGCAAAAAATAATTTGAAAATTAGATTCTATGAAACTTTTTGAATTCCGAGTTTCGGACAAAAAATCGTAATATATTATACACTAGTTTATTCTAGTTTAGGTTAAAAAATCAATTAAATCGAGGACTGTTCGAAATGCTACAACAATTTTCAGATAATTTATATATTTTACAAGGGAATGTTATGATGGAAGTCCATAAAAAATCATCTGAAAATTAGATTCTACGAAACTTTTTGAAATGCGAGTTTCCGTCAAAAAATTGTAATATATTATACACTAGTTTATACTAGTTTCAGTCAAAAAATAAATTAAATCGGGGACTAATCGAAACGATACAAAACTTTTCAGATAATTTATATATTTTACGAGGGAAGGTTATGATGGAAGACCATGCAAAAAATCATCAGAAAATTAGATTCTACGCACCTTTTTGAAATGCGAGTTTCGGTCAAAAAAGCATAATATATTATACACTAGTTTATACTAGTTTTGCTCAAAAAACCAATTAATTCGAGAACTGATCAGAACGATACAAAAATTTTCATATCATTCTTATATGTTACGGGGGAAGGATATGAAGGAAGTCCATGCAAAAAATCATCAGAAAATTAGATTCTACGAACCTTTTTGAATTGCGAGTTTCAGCATAAATCGTTATATATTATACACTAGTTTATACTAGTTTCGGTTAAAAAATCAATTAAATCGAGGACTGTTCGAAACGATACAAAACTTTTCAGATAATTTATATATTTTACGAAGGAAGGTTATGATGGAAGACCATGCAAAAAATCATCAGAAAATTAGATTCCACGAAACTTTTCAAAATGCAAGTTTCGGTCAAGAAATCATTATGTAGTATACACTAGTTTATACTAACTTTGCTCAAAAAATCAAATTAAATCGAGGACTGTTCGAAATTATACAAAAATCTTCAGATCCTTCTTATATGTTACGAGGGAAGGTTATGATAGAAGTCCATGCAAAAAATAATATGAAAATTAGATTCTATGAAACTTTTTGAATTCCGAGTTTCGGACAAAAAATCGTAATATATTATACACTAGTTTATTCTAGTTTAGGTTAAAAAATCAATTAAATCGAGGACTGTTCGAAATGCTACAACAATTTTCAGATAATTTATATATTTTACAAGGGAATGTTATGATTGAAGTCCATAAAAAATCATCTGAAAATTAGATTCTACGAAACTTTTTGAAATGCGAGTTTCCGTCAAAAAATTGTAATATATTATACACTAGTTTATACTAGTTTCAGTCAAAAAATAAATTAAATCGGGGACTATAGGAAACGATACAAAACTTTTCAGATAATTTATATATTTTACGAGGGAAGGTTATGATGGAAGACCATGCAAAAAATCATCAGAAAATTAGTTTCTAAGAACCTTTTTGAAATGCGAGTTTCGGTCAAAAAAGCATAATATATTATACACTAGTTTATACTAGTTTTGCTAAAAAAACCAATTAATTCGAGAACTGATTATAACGATACAAAAATTTTCATATCATTCTTATATGTTACGGGGGAAGGATATGAAGGAAGTCCAGGAAAAAAATCATCAGAAAATTAGATTCTACGAAACTTTTTGAATTGCGAGTTTCAGCATAAATCGTTATATATTATACACTAGTTTATACTAGTTTCGGTTAAAAAATAAATTTAATCGAGGACTGTTCGAAACGATACAAAACTTTTCAGATAATTTATATATTTTACGAAGGAAGGTTATGATGGAAGACCATGCAAAAAATCATCAGAAAATTAGATTCCACGAAAATTTTCAAAATGCAAGTTTCGGTCAAGAAATCATTATGTAGTATACACTAGTTTATACTAACTTTGATCAAGAAATCAAATTAAATCGAGGACTGTTCGAAATTATGCAAAAATCTTCAGATCCTTCTTATATGTTACGGGGGAAGGTTATGATTGAAGTCCATGCAAAAAATAATTTGAAAATTAGATTCTATGAAACTTTTTGAATTTCGAGTTTCGGACAAAAAATCGTAATATATTATACACTAGATTATTCTAGTTTCGGTTAAAAAATCAATTAAATCGAGGACTGTTCGAAATGCTACAAAAATTTTCAGATAATTTATATATTTTACAAGGGAAGGTTATGATGGAAGTCCATAAAAAATCATCTGAAAATTAGATTCTACGAAACTTTTTGAAATGCGAGTTTCCGTCAAAAAATGGTAATATATTATACACTAGTTTATACTAGTTTCAGTCAAAAAATAAATTAAATCGGGGACTATTCGAAACGATACAAAACTTTTCAGATAATTTATATATTTTACGAGGGAAGGTTATGATGGAAGACCATGCAAAAAATCATCAGAAAATTAGATTCTACGCACCTTTTTGAAATGCGTGTTTCGGTAAAAAAATCATAATATATTATACACCAGTTTATACTAGTTTTGCTCAAAAACAAATTAATTCGGGAACTGATCAGAACGATACAAAATTTTTCATATCATTCTTATATGTTACGGGGGAAGGATATGAAGGAAGTCCATGCAAAAAATCATCAGAAAATTAAGTTCTACGAAACTTTTTGAATTGCAAGTTTCAGCATAAAATCGTTACATATTATACACTAGTTTATACTAGTTTCGGTCAAAAAATCAATTAAATCGAGGACTGTTCGAAACGATACAAAACTTTTCAGATAATTTATATATTTTACGAAGGAAGTTTATGATGGAAGACCATGCAAAAAATCATCAGAAAATTAGATTCCACGAAACTTTTCAAAATGCAAGTTTCGGTCAAGAAATCATTATATAATATACACTAGTTTATACTAATTTTGATCAAGAAATCAAATTAAATCGAGGACTGTTCGAAATTATGCAAAAATCTTCAGATCCTTCTTATATGTTACGGGGGAAGGTTATGATTGAAGTCCATGCAAAAAATAATTTGAAAATTAGATTCTATGAAACTTTTTGAATTCCGAGTTTCGGACAAAAAATCGTAATATATTATACACTAGATTATTCTAGTTTCGGTTAAAAAATCAATTAAATCGAGGACTGTTCGAAATGCTACAAAAATTTTCAGATAATTTATATATTTTACAAGGGAAGGTTATGATGGAAGTCCATAAAAAATCATCTGAAAATTAGATTCTACGAAACTTTTTGAAATGCGAGTTTCCGTCAAAAAATGGTAATATATTATACACTAGTTTATACTAGTTTCAGTCAAAAAATAAATTAAATCGGGGACTATTTGAAACGATACAAAACTTTTCAGATAATTTATATATTTTACGAGGGAAGGTTATGATGGAAGACCATGCAAAAAATCATCAGAAAATTAGATTCTACGAACCTTTTTGAAATGCGAGTTTCGGTAAAAAAATCATAATATATTATACACCAGTTTATACTAGTTTTGCTCAAAAAACAAATTAATTCGGGAACTGATCAGAACGATACAAAAATTTTCATATCATTCTTATATGTTACGGGGGAAGGATATGAAGGAAGTCCATGCAAAAAATCATCAGAAAATTAAGTTCTACGAAACTTTTTGAATTGCAAGTTTCAGCATAAAATCGTTACATATTATACACTAGTTTATACTAGTTTCGGTCAAAAAATCAATTAAATCGAGAACTGTTCGAAACGATACAAAACTTTTCAGATAATTTATATATTTTACGAAGGAAGTTTATGATGGAAGACCATGCAAAAAATCATCAGAAAATTAGATTCCACGAAACTTTTCAAAATGCAAGTTTCGGTCAAGAAATCATTATATAATATACACTAGTTTATACTAATTTTGATCAAGAAATCAAATTAAATCGAGGACTGTTCGAAATTATGCAAAAATCTTCAAATCCTTCTTATATGTTACGGGGGAAGGTTATGATTGAAGTCCATGCAAAAAATAATTTGAAAATTAGATTCTATGAAACTTTTTGAATTCCGAGTTTCGGACAAAAAATCGTAATATATTATACATTAGATTATTCTAGTTTCGGTTAAAAAATCAATTAAATCGAGGACTGTTCGAAATGCTACAAAAATTTTCAGATAATTTATATATTTTACAAGGGAAGGTTATGATGGAAGTCCATAAAAAATCATCTGAAAATTAGATTCTACGAAACTTTTTGAAATGCGAGTTTCCGTCAAAAAATGGTAATATATTATACACTAGTTTATACTAGTTTCAGTCAAAAAATAAATTAAATCGGGGACTATTCGAAACGATACAAAACTTTTCAGATAATTTATATATTTTACGAGGGAAGGTTATGATGGAAGACCATGCAAAAAATCATCAGAAAATTAGATTCTACGAACCTTTTTGAAATGCGAGTTTCGGTAAAAAAATCATAATATATTATACACCAGTTTATACTAGTTTTGCTCAAAAAACAAATTAATTCGGGAACTGATCAGAACGATACAAAAATTTTCATATCATTCTTATATGTTACGGGGGAAGGATATGAAGGAAGTCCATGCAAAAAATCATCAGAAAATTAAGTTCTACGAAACTTTTTGAATTGCAAGTTTCAGCATAAAATCGTTACATATTATACACTAGTTTATACTAGTTTCGGTCAAAAAATCAATTAAATCGAGGACTGTTCGAAACGATACAAAACTTTTCAGATAATTTATATATTTTACGAAGGAAGTTTATGATGGAAGACCATGCAAAAAATCATCAGAAAATTAGATTCCACGAAACTTTTCAAAATTCAAGTTTCGGTCAAGAAATCATTATATAGTATACACTAGTTTATACTAATTTTGATCAAAAAATCAAATTAAATCGAGGACTGATCGAAATTATACAAAACTCTTCAGATCCTTCTTATATGTTACGGGGGAAGGTTATGATTTAAGTCCATGCAAAAAATAATTTGAAAATTAGATTCTATGAAACTTTTTGAATTCCGAGTTTCGGACAAAAAATCGTAATATATTATACACTAGTTTATTCTAGTTTCGGTTAAAAAATCAATTAAATCGAGGACTGTTCGAAATGCTACAAAAATTTTCAGATAATTTATATATTTTACAAGGGAAGGTTATGATGGAAGTCCATAAAAAATCATCTGAAAATTAGATTCTACGAAACTTTTTGAAATGCGAGTTTCCGTCAAAAAATGGTAATATATTATACACTAGTTTATACTAGTTTCAGTCAAAAAATAAATTAAATCGGGGACTATTCGAAACGATACAAAACTTTTCAGATAATTTATATATTTTACGAGGGAATGTTATGATAGAAGACCATGCAAAAAATCATCAGAAAATTAGATTCTACGAACCTTTTTGAAATGGGAGTTTCGGTAAAAAAATCATAATATATTATACACTAGTTTATACTAGTTTTTCTCCAAAAACTAATTAATTCGAGAACTGATCAGAACGATACAAAAATTTTCAAATCATTCTTATATGTTACAGGGGAAGGATATGAAGGAAGTCCATGCAAAAAATCATCAGAAAATTAGATTCTACGAAACTTTTTGAATTGCGAGTTTCAGCATAAAATCGTTACATATTATACACTAGTTTATACTAGTTTCGATCAAAAAATCAATTAAATCGAGGACTGTTCGAAACGATACAAAACTTTTCAGATAATTTATATATTTTACGAAGGAAGTTTATGATGGAAGACCATGCAAAAAATCATCAGAAAATTAGATTCCACGAAACTTTTCAAAATGCAAGTTTCGGTCAAGAAATCATTATATAATATACACTAGTTTATACTAATTTTGATCAAAAAATCAAATTAAATCGAGGACTGTTCGAAATTATGCAAAAATCTTCAGATCCTTCTTATATGTTACGGGGGAAGGTTATGATTGAAGTCCATGCAAAAAATAATTTGAAAATTAGATTCTATGAAACTTTTTGAATTCCGAGTTTCGGACAAAAAATCGTAATATATTATACACTAGATTATTCTAGTTTCGGTTAAAAAATCAATTAAATCGAGGACTGTTCGAAATGCTACAAAAATTTTCAGATAATTTATATATTTTACAAGGGAAGGTTATGATGGAAGTCCATAAAAAATCATCTGAAAATTAGATTCTACGAAACTTTTTGAAATGCGAGTTTCCGTCAAAAAATGGTAATATATTATACACTAGTTTATACTAGTTTCAGTCAAAAAATAAATTAAATCGGGGACTATTCGAAACGATACAAAACTTTTCAGATAATTTATATATTTTACGAGGGAAGGTTATGATGGAAGACCATGCAAAAAATCATCAGAAAATTAGATTCTACGAACCTTTTTGAAATGCGAGTTTCGGTCAAAAAATCATAATATATTATACACTAGTTTATACTAGTTTTGCTCAAAAAACAAATTAATTCGAGAACTGATCAGAACGATACAAAAATTTTCATATCATTCTTATATGTTACGGGGGAAGGATATGAAGGAAGTCCAGGAAAAAAATCATCAGAAAATTAGATTCTACGAAACTTTTTGAATTGCGAGTTTCAGCATAAATCGTTATATATTATACACTAGTTTATACAAGTTTCGGTCAAAAAATAAATTTAATCGAGGACTGTTCGAAACGATACAAAACTTTTCAGATAATTTATATATTTTACGAAGGAAGTTTATGATGGAAGACCATGGGAAAAATCATCAGAAAATTAGATTCCACGAAACTTTTCAAAATGCAAGTTTCGGTCGAGAAATCATTATATAGTATACACTAGTTTATACTAATTTTGCTCAAAAAATCAAATTAAATCGAGGACTGATCGAAATTATACAAAACTCTTCAGATCCTTCTTATATGTTACGGGGGAAGGTTATGATTGAAGTCCATGCAAAAAATAATTTGAAAATTAGATTCTATGAAACTTTTTGAATTTCGAGTTTCGGACAAAAAATCGTAATATATTATACACTAGTTTATTCTAGTTTCGGTTAAAAAATCAATTAAATCGAGGACTGTTCGAAATGCTACAAAAATTTTCAGATAATTTATATATTTTACAAGGGAAGGTTATGATGGAAGTCCATAAAAAATCATCTGAAAATTAGATTCTACGAAACTTTTTGAAATGCGAGTTTCCGTCAAAAAATGGTAATATATTATACACTAGTTTATACTAGTTTCAGTCAAAAAATAAATTAAATCGGGGACTGTTTGAAACGATACAAAACTTTTCAGATAATTTATATATTTTACGAGGGAATGTTATGATAGAAGACCATGCAAAAAATCATCAAAAAATTAGATTCTACGAACCTTTTTGAAATGGGAGTTTCGGTAAAAAAATCATAATATATTATACACTAGTTTATACTAGGTTTTCTCCAAAAACCAATTAATTCGAGAACTGATCAGAACGATACAAAAATTTTGATATCATTCTTATATGTTACGGGGGAAGGATATGAAGGAAGTCCATGCAAAAAATCATCAGAAAATTAAGTTCTACGAAACTTTTTGAATTGCGAGTTTCAGCATAAAATCGTTACATATTATACACTAGTTTATACTAGTTTCGGTCAAAAAATCAATTAAATCGAGGACTGTTCGAAACGATACAAAACTTTTCAGATAATTTATATATTTTACGAAGGAAGTTTATGATGGAAGACCATGCAAAAAATCATCAGAAAATTAGATTCCACGAAACTTTTCAAAATGCAAGTTTCGGTCAAGAAATCATTATATAGTATACACTAGTTTATACTAATTTTGCTCAAAAAATCAAATTAAATCGAGGAATGTTCGAAATGATACAAAACTCTTCAGATCCTTCTTATATGTTACTAGGAAAGGTTATGATTGAAGTCCATGCAAAAAATAATTTGAAAATTAGATTCTATGAAACTTTTTGAATTCCGAGTTTCGGACAAAAAATCGTAATATATTATACACTAGTTTATTCTAGTTTCGGTTAAAAAATCAATTAAATCGAGGACTGTTCGAAATGCTACAAAACTTTTCAGATAATTTATATATTTTACAATGCAAGGTTATGATGGAAGTCCATAAAAAATCATCTGAAAATTAGATTCTACGAAACTTTTTGAAATGCGAGTTTCCGTCAAAAAATGGTAATATATTATACACTAGTTTATACTAGTTTCAGTCAAAAAATAAATTAAATCGGGGACTATACGAAACTATACAAAATTTTCAGATAATTTATATATTTTACGAGGGAAGGTTATGATGGAAGACCATGCAAAAAATCATCAGAAAATTAGATTCTACGAACCTTTTTGAAATGCGAGTTTCGGTCAAAAAATCATAATATATTATACACTAGTTTATACTAGTTTTGCTCAAAAAACCAATTAATTCGAGAACTGATCAGAACGATACAAAAATTTTCATATCATTCTTATATGTTACGGCGGGAGGATATGAAGGAAGTCCATGCAAAAAATCATCAGAAAATTAGATTTTACGAATCTTTTTGAATTGCGAGTTTCAGCATAAAATCGTTACATATTATACACTAGTTTATACTAGTTTCGGTCAAAAAATCAATTAAATCGAGGACTGTTCGAAACGATACAAAACTTTTCAGATAATTTATATATTTTACGAAGGAAGTTTATGATGGAAGACCATGCAAAAAATCATCAGAAAATTAGATTCCACGAAACTTTTCAAAATGCAAGTTTCGGTCAAGAAATCATTATATAGTATACACTAGTTTATACTAATTTTGCTCAAAAAATCAAATTAAATCGAGGACTGATCGAAATTATACAAAACTCTTCAGATCCTTCTTATATGTTACGGGGGAAGGTTATGATTGAAGTCCATGCAAAAAATAATTTGAAAATTAGATTCTATGAAACTTTTTGAATTCCGAGTTTCGGACAAAAAATCGTAATATATTATACACTAGTTTATTCTAGTTTCAAAAGTTAAAAAATCAATTAAATCGAGGACTGTTCGAAATGCTACAAAAATTTTCAGATAATTTATATATTTTACAAGGGAAGGTTATGATGGAAGTCCATAAAAAATCATCTGAAAATTAGATTCTACGAAACTTTTTGAAATGCGAGTTTCCGTCAAAAAATGGTAATATATTATACACTAGTTTATACTAGTTTCAGTCAAAAAATAAATTAAATCGGGGACTATTCGAAACGATACAAAACTTTTCAGATAATTTATATATTTTACGAGGGAAGGTTATGATGGAAGACCATGCAAAAAATCATCAGAAAATTAGATTCTACGAACCTTTTTGAAATGCGAGTTTCGGTAAAAAATCATAATATATTATACACTAGTTTATACTAGTTTTTCTCATAAAACCAATTAATTCGAGAACTGATCAGAACGATACAAAAATTTTCATATACTTCTTATATGTTACGAGGGAAGGATATGAAGGAAGTCCATGTAAAAAATCATCAGAAAATTAAGTTCTACGAAACTTTTTGAATTGCGAGTTTTAGCATAAAATCGTAATATATTATACACTAGTTTATACTAATTTCGGTCAAAAAATCAATTAAATCGAGGACTGTTCGAAACGATATAAAACTTTTCAGATAATTTAAATATTTTACGAAGGAAGGTTATGATGGAAGACCATGCAAAAAATCATCAGAAAATTAGATTCCACGAAACTTTTCAAAATGCAAGTTTCGGTCAAGAAATCATTATATAGTATACACTAGTTTATACTAATTTTGCTCAAAAAATCAAATTAAATCGAGGAATGTTCGAAATGATACAAAACTCTTCAGATCCTTCTTATATGTTACTAGGAAAGGTTATGATTGAAGTCCATGCAAAAAATAATTTGAAAATTAGATTCTATGAAACTTTTTGAATTTCGAGTTTCGGACAAAAAATCGTAATATATTATACACTAGTTTATTCTAGTTTCGGTTAAAAAATCAATTAAATCGAGGACTGTTCGAAATGCTACAAAACTTTTCAGATAATTTATATATTTTACAATGCAAGGTTATGATGGAAGTCCATAAAAAATCATCTGAAAATTAGATTCTACGAAACTTTTTGAAATGCGAGTTTCCGTCAAAAAATGGTAATATATTATACACTAGTTTATACTAGTTATAGTCAAAAAATAAATTAAATCGGGGACTATACGAAACGATACAAAATTTTCAGATAATTTATATATTTTACGAGGGAAGGTTATGATGGAAGACCATGCAAAAAATCATCAGAAAATTAGATTCTACGAACCTTTTTGAAATGCGAGTTTCGGTCAAAAAATCATAATATATTATACACTAGTTTATACTAGTTTTGCTCAAAAAACCAATTAATTCGAGAACTGATCAGAACGATACAAAAATTTTCATATCATTCTTATATGTTACGGCGGGAGGATATGAAGGAAGTCCATGCAAAAAATCATCAGAAAATTAGATTATACGAATCTTTTTGAATTGCGAGTTTCAGCATAAAATCGTTACATATTATACACTAGTTTATACTAGTTTCGGTCAAAAAATCAATTAAATCGAGGACTGTTCGAAACGATACAAAACTTTTCAGATAATTTATATATTTTACGAAGGAACTTTATGATGGAAGACCATGCAAAAAATCATCAGAAAATTAGATTCCACGAAACTTTTCAAAATGCAAGTTTCGGTCAAGAAATCATTATATAGTATACACTAGTTTATACTAATTTTTCTCAAAAAATCAAATTAAATCGAGGACTGATCGAAATTATACAAAACTCTTCAGATCCTTCTTATATGTTACGGGGGAAGGTTATGATTGAAGTCCATGCAAAAAATAATTTGAAAATTAGATTCTATGAAACTTTTTGAATTCCGAGTTTCGGACAAAAAATCGTAATATATTATACACTAGTTTATTCTAGTTTCAAAAGTTAAAAAATCAATTAAATCGAGGACTGTTCGAAATGCTACAAAAATTTTCAGATAATTTATATATTTTACAAGGGAAGGTTATGATGGAAGTCCATAAAAAATCATCTGAAAATTAGATTCTACGAAACTTTTTGAAATGCGAGTTTCCGTCAAAAAATGGTAATATATTATACACTAGTTTATACTAGTTTCAGTCAAAAAATAAATTAAATCGGGGACTATTCGAAACGATACAAAACTTTTCAGATAATTTATATATTTTACGAGGGAAGGTTATGATGGAAGACCATGCAAAAAATCATCAGAAAATTAGATTCTACGAACCTTTTTGAAATGCGAGTTTCGGTAAAAAATCATAATATATTATACACTAGTTTATACTAGTTTTTCTCATAAAACCAATTAATTCGAGAACTGATCAGAACGATACAAAAATTTTCATATACTTCTTATATGTTACGAGGGAAGGATATGAAGGAAGTCCATGTAAAAAATCATCAGAAAATTAAGTTCTACGAAACTTTTTGAATTGCGAGTTTTAGCATAAAATCGTAATATATTATACACTAGTTTATACTAATTTCGGTCAAAAAATCAATTAAATCGAGGACTGTTCGAAACGATATAAAACTTTTCAGATAATTTAAATATTTTACGAAGGAAGGTTATGATGGAAGACCATGCAAAAAATCATCAGAAAATTAGATTCCACGAAACTTTTCAAAATGCAAGTTTCGGTCAAGAAATCATTATATAGTATACACTAGTTTATACTAATTTTGCTCAAAAAATCAAATTAAATCGAGGAATGTTCGAAATGATACAAAACTCTTCAGATCCTTCTTATATGTTACTAGGAAAGGTTATGATTGAAGTCCATGCAAAAAATAATTTGAAAATTAGATTCTATGAAACTTTTTGAATTCCGAGTTTCGGACAAAAAATCGTAATATATTATACACTAGTTTATTCTAGTTTCGGTTAAAAAATCAATTAAATCGAGGACTGTTCGAAATGCTACAAAACTTTTCAGATAATTTATATATTTTACAATGCAAGGTTATGATGGAAGTCCATAAAAAATCATCTGAAAATTAGATTCTACGAAACTTTTTGAAATGCGAGTTTCCGTCAAAAAATGGTAATATATTATACACTAGTTTATACTAGTTATAGTCAAAAAATAAATTAAATCGGGGACTATACGAAACGATACAAAATTTTCAGATAATTTATATATTTTACGAGGGAAGGTTATGATGGAAGACCATGCAAAAAATCATCAGAAAATTAGATTCTACGAACCTTTTTGAAATGCGAGTTTCGGTCAAAAAATCATAATATATTATACACTAGTTTATACTAGTTTTGCTCAAAAAACCAATTAATTCGAGAACTGATCAGAACGATACAAAAATTTTCATATCATTCTTATATGTTACGGCGGGAGGATATGAAGGAAGTCCATGCAAAAAATCATCAGAAAATTAGATTATACGAATCTTTTTGAATTGCGAGTTTCAGCATAAAATCGTTACATATTATACACTAGTTTATACTAGTTTCGGTCAAAAAATCAATTAAATCGAGGACTGTTCGAAACGATACAAAACTTTTCAGATAATTTATATATTTTACGAAGGAAGTTTATGATGGAAGACCATGCAAAAAATCATCAGAAAATTAGATTCCACGAAACTTTTCAAAATGCAAGTTTCGGTCAAGAAATCATTATATAGTATACACTAGTTTATACTAATTTTGCTCAAAAAATCAAATTAAATCGAGGACTGATCGAAATTATACAAAACTCTTCAGATCCTTCTTATATGTTACGGGGGAAGGTTATGATTGAAGTCCATGCAAAAAATAATTTGAAAATTAGATCCTATGAAACTTTTTGAATTCCGAGTTTCGGACAAAAAATCGTAATATATTATACACTAGTTTATTCTAGTTTCGGTTAAAAAATCAATTAAATCGAGGACTGTTCGAAATGCTACAAAAATTTTCAGATAATTTATATATTTTACAAGGGAAGGTTATGATGGAAGTCCATAAAAAATCATCTGAAAATTAGATTCTACGAAACTTTTTGAAATGCAAGTTTCCGTCAAAAAATGGTAATATATTATACACTAGTTTATACTAGTTCAGTCAAAAAATAAATTAAATCGGGGACTATTCGAAACGATACAAAACTTTTCAGATAATTTATATATTTTACGAGGGAAGGTTATGATGAAAGACCATGCAAAAAATCATCAGAAAATTAGATTCTACGAGCCTTTTTGAAATGCGAGTTTCGGTAAAAAAATCATAATATATTATACACTAGTTTATACTAGTTTTTCTCATAAAACCAATTAATTCGAGAACTGATCAGAACGATACAAAAATTTTCATATACTTCTTATATGTTACGAGGGAAGGATATGAAGGAAGTCCATGTAAAAAATCATCAGAAAATTAGATTCTACGAAACTTTTTGAATTGCGAGTTTTAGCATAAAATCGTAATATATTATACACTAGTTTATACTAATTTTGATCAAAAAATCAATTAAATCGAGGACTGTTCGAAACGATATAAAACTTTTCAGATAATTTAAATATTTTACGAAGGAAGGTTATGATGGAAGACCATGCAAAAAATCATCAGAAAATTAGATTCCACGAAACTTTTCAAAATGCAAGTTTCGGTCAAGAAATCATAATATAGTATACACTAGTTTATACTAATTTTGCTCAAAAAATCAAATTAAATCGAGGAATGTTCGAAATGATACAAAACTCTTCAGATCCTTCTTATATGTTACTAGGAAAGGTTATGATTGAAGTCCATGCAAAAAATAATTTGAAAATTAGATTCTATGAAACTTTTTGAATTTCGAGTTTCGGACAAAAAATCGTAATATATTATACACTAGTTTATTCTAGTTTCGGTTAAAAAATCAATTAAATCGAGGACTGTTCGAAATGCTACAAAACTTTTCAGATAATTTATATATTTTACAATGCAAGGTTATGATGGAAGTCCATAAAAAATCATCTGAAAATTAGATTCTACGAAACTTTTTGAAATGCGAGTTTCCGTCAAAAAATGGTAATATATTATACACTAGTTTATACTAGTTTCAGTCAAAAAATAAATTAAATCGGGGACTATACGAAACGATACAAAATTTTCAGATAATTTATATATTTTACGAGGGAAGGTTATGATGGAAGACCATGCAAAAAATCATCAGAAAATTAGATTCTACGAACCTTTTTGAAATGCGAGTTTCGGTCAAAAAATCATAATATATTATACACTAGTTTATACTAGTTTTGCTCAAAAAACCAATTAATTCGAGAACTGATCATAACGATACAAAAATTTTCATATCATTCTTATATGTTACGGGGGGAGGATATGAAGGAAGTCTATGCAAAAAATCATCAGAAAATTAGATTATACGAATCTTTTTGAATTGCGAGTTTCAGCATAAAATCGTTACATATTATACACTAGTTTATACTAGTTTCGGTCAAAAAATCAATTAAATCGAGGACTGTTCGAAACGATACAAAACTTTTCAGATAATTTATATATTTTACGAAGGAAGTTTATGATGGAAGACCATGCAAAAAATCATCAGAAAATTAGATTCCACGAAACTTTTCAAAATGCAAGTTTCGGTCAAGAAATCATTATATAGTATACACTAGTTTATACTAATTTTTCTCAAAAAATCAAATTAAATCGAGGACTGATCGAAATTATACAAAACTCTTCAGATCCTTCTTATATGTTACGGGGGAAGGTTATGATTGAAGTCCATGCAAAAAATAATTTGAAAATTAGATTCTATGAAACTTTTTGAATTCCGAGTTTCGGACAAAAAATCGTAATATATTATACACTAGTTTATTCTAGTTTCAAAAGTTAAAAAATCAATTAAATCGAGGACTGTTCGAAATGCTACAAAAATTTTCAGATAATTTATATATTTTACAAGGAAGGTTATGATGGAAGTCCATAAAAAATCATCTGAAAATTAGATTCTACGAAACTTTTTGAAATGCGAGTTTCCGTCAAAAAATGGTAATATATTATACACTAGTTTATACTAGTTTCAGTCAAAAAATAAATTAAATCGGGGACTATTCGAAACGATACAAAACTTTTCAGATAATTTATATATTTTACGAGGGAAGGTTATGATGGAAGACCATGCAAAAAATCATCAGAAAATTAGATTCTACGAACCTTTTTGAAATGCGAGTTTCGGTAAAAAATCATAATATATTATACACTAGTTTATACTAGTTTTTCTCATAAAACCAATTAATTCGAGAACTGATCAGAACGATACAAAAATTTTCATATACTTATATGTTACGAGGGAAGGATATGAAGGAAGTCCATGTAAAAAATCATCAGAAAATTAAGTTCTACGAAACTTTTTGAATTGCGAGTTTTAGCATAAAATCGTAATATATTATACACTAGTTTATACTAATTTCGGTCAAAAAATCAATTAAATCGAGGACTGTTCGAAACGATATAAAACTTTTCAGATAATTTAAATATTTTACGAAGGAAGGTTATGATGGAAGACCATGCAAAAAATCATCAGAAAATTAGATTCCACGAAACTTTTCAAAATGCAAGTTTCGGTCAAGAAATCATTATATAGTATACACTAGTTTATACTAATTTTGCTCAAAAAATCAAATTAAATCGAGGAATGTTCGAAATGATACAAAACTCTTCAGATCCTTCTTATATGTTACTAGGAAAGGTTATGATTGAAGTCCATGCAAAAAATAATTTGAAAATTAGATTCTATGAAACTTTTTGAATTCCGAGTTTCGGACAAAAAATCGTAATATATTATACACTAGTTTATTCTAGTTTCGGTTAAAAAATCAATTAAATCGAGGACTGTTCGAAATGCTACAAAACTTTTCAGATAATTTATATATTTTACAATGCAAGGTTATGATGGAAGTCCATAAAAAATCATCTGAAAATTAGATTCTACGAAACTTTTTGAAATGCGAGTTTCCGTCAAAAAATGGTAATATATTATACACTAGTTTATACTAGTTATAGTCAAAAAATAAATTAAATCGGGGACTATACGAAACGATACAAAATTTTCAGATAATTTATATATTTTACGAGGGAAGGTTATGATGGAAGACCATGCAAAAAATCATCAGAAAATTAGATTCTACGAACCTTTTTGAAATGCGAGTTTCGGTCAAAAAATCATAATATATTATACACTAGTTTATACTAGTTTTGCTCAAAAAACCAATTAATTCGAGAACTGATCAGAACGATACAAAAATTTTCATATCATTCTTATATGTTACGGCGGGAGGATATGAAGGAAGTCCATGCAAAAAATCATCAGAAAATTAGATTATACGAATCTTTTTGAATTGCGAGTTTCAGCATAAAATCGTTACATATTATACACTAGTTTATACTAGTTTCGGTCAAAAAATCAATTAAATCGATGACTGTTCGAAACGATACAAAACTTTTCAGATAATTTATATATTTTACGAAGGAACTTTATGATGGAAGACCATGCAAAAAATCATCAGAAAATTAGATTCCACGAAACTTTTCAAAATGCAAGTTTCGGTCAAGAAATCATTATATAGTATACACTAGTTTATACTAATTTTGCTCAAAAAATCAAATTAAATCGAGGACTGATCGAAATTATACAAAACTCTTCAGATCCTTCTTATATGTTACGGGGGAAGGTTATGATTGAAGTCCATGCAAAAAATAATTTGAAAATTAGATCCTATGAAACTTTTTGAATTCCGAGTTTCGGACAAAAAATCGTAATATATTATACACTAGTTTATTCTAGTTTCGGTTAAAAAATCAATTAAATCGAGGACTGTTCGAAATGCTACAAAAATTTTCAGATAATTTATATATTTTACAAGGGAAGGTTATGATGGAAGTCCATAAAAAATCATCTGAAAATTAGATTCTACGAAACTTTTTGAAATGCAAGTTTCCGTCAAAAAATGGTAATATATTATACACTAGTTTATACTAGTTCAGTCAAAAAATAAATTAAATCGGGGACTATTCGAAACGATACAAAACTTTTCAGATAATTTATATATTTTACGAGGGAAGGTTATGATGAAAGACCATGCAAAAATCATCAGAAAATTAGATTCTACGAGCCTTTTTGAAATGCGAGTTTCGGTAAAAAAATCATAATATATTATACACTAGTTTATACTAGTTTTTCTCATAAAACCAATTAATTCGAGAACTGATCAGAACGATACAAAAATTTTCATATACTTCTTATATGTTACGAGGGAAGGATATGAAGGAAGTCCATGTAAAAAATCATCAGAAAATTAGATTCTACGAAACTTTTTGAATTGCGAGTTTTAGCATAAAATCGTAATATATTATACACTAGTTTATACTAATTTCGATCAAAAAATCAATTAAATCGAGGACTGTTCGAAACGATATAAAACTTTTCAGATAATTTAAATATTTTACGAAGGAAGGTTATGATGGAAGACCATGCAAAAAATCATCAGAAAATTAGATTCCACGAAACTTTTCAAAATGCAAGTTTCGGTCAAGAAATCATAATATAGTATACACTAGTTTATACTAATTTTGCTCAAAAAATCAAATTAAATCGAGGAATGTTCGAAATGATACAAAACTCTTCAGATCCTTCTTATATGTTACTAGGAAAGGTTATGATTGAAGTCCATGCAAAAAATAATTTGAAAATTAGATTCTATGAAACTTTTTGAATTTCGAGTTTCGGACAAAAAATCGTAATATATTATACACTAGTTTATTCTAGTTTCGGTTAAAAAATCAATTAAATCGAGGACTGTTCGAAATGCTACAAAACTTTTCAGATAATTTATATATTTTACAATGCAAGGTTATGATGGAAGTCCATAAAAAATCATCTGAAAATTAGATTCTACGAAACTTTTTGAAATGCGAGTTTCCGTCAAAAAATGGTAATATATTATACACTAGTTTATACTAGTTTCAGTCAAAAAATAAATTAAATCGGGGACTATACGAAACGATACAAAATTTTCAGATAATTTATATATTTTACGAGGGAAGGTTATGATGGAAGACCATGCAAAAAATCATCAGAAAATTAGATTCTACGAACCTTTTTGAAATGCGAGTTTCGGTCAAAAAATCATAATATATTATACACTAGTTTATACTAGTTTTGCTCAAAAAACCAATTAATTCGAGAACTGATCATAACGATACAAAAATTTTCATATCATTCTTATATGTTACGGGGGGAGGATATGAAGGAAGTCTATGCAAAAAATCATCAGAAAATTAGATTATACGAATCTTTTTGAATTGCGAGTTTCAGCATAAAATCGTTACATATTATACACTAGTTTATACTAGTTTCGGTCAAAAAATCAATTAAATCGAGGACTGTTCGAAACGATACAAAACTTTTCAGATAATTTATATATTTTACGAAGGAAGTTTATGATGGAAGACCATGCAAAAAATCATCAGAAAATTAGATTCCACGAAACTTTTCAAAATGCAAGTTTCGGTCAAGAAATCATTATATAGTATACACTAGTTTATACTAATTTTGCTCAAAAAATCAAATTAAATCGAGGACTGATCGAAATTATACAAAAATCTTCAGATCCTTCTTATATGTTACGGGGGAAGGTTATGATTGAAGTCCATGCAAAAAATAATTTGAAAATTAGATCCTATGAAACTTTTTGAATTCCGAGTTTCGGACAAAAAATCGTAATATATTATACACTAGTTTATTCTAGTTTCGGTTAAAAAATCAATTAAATTGAGGACTGTTCGAAATGCTACAAAAATTTTCAGATAATTTATATATTTTACAAGGGAAGGTTATGATGGAAGTCCATAAAAAATCATCTGAAAATTAGATTCTACGAAACTTTTTGAAATGCAAGTTTCTGTCAAAAAATGGTAATATATTATACACTAGTTTATACTAGTTCAGTCAAAAAATAAATTAAATCGGGGACTATTCAAAACGATACAAAACTTTTCAGATAATTTATATATTTTACGAGGGAAGGTTATGATGAAAGACCATGCAAAAAATCATCAGAAAATTAGATTCTACGAGCCTTTTTGAAATGCGAGTTTCGGTAAAAAAATCATAATATATTATACACTAGTTTATACTAGTTTTTCTCATAAAACCAATTAATTCGAGAACTGATCAGAACGATACAAAAATTTTCATATCATTCTTATATGTTACGGGGGAAGGATATGAAGGAAGTCCATGCAAAAAATCATTAGAAAATTAAGTTCTACGAAACTTTTTGAATTGCGAGTTTCAGCATAAAATCGTTACATATTATACACTAGTTTATACTAGTTTCGGTCAAAAAATCAATTAAATCGAGGACTGTTCGAAACGATACAAACCTTTTCAGATAATTTATATATTTTACGAAGGAAGTTTATGATGGAAGAATATGCAAAAAATCATCAGAAAATTAGATTCCACGAAACTTTTCAAAATGCAAGTTTCGGTCAAGAAATCATTATATAGTATACACTAGTTTATACTAATTTTGCTCAAAAAATCAAATTAAATCGAGGACTGATCGAAATTATACAAAACTCTTCAGATCCTTCTTATATGTTACGGGGGAAGGTTATGATTGAAGTCCATGCAAAAAATAATTTGAAAATTAGATACTATGAAACTTTTTGAATTCCGAGTTTCGGACAAAAAATCGTAATATATTATACACTAGTTTATTCTAGTTTCGGTTAAAAAATCAATTAAATCGAGGACTGTTCGAAATGCTACAAAAATTTTCAGATAATTTATATATTTTACAAGGGAAGGTTATGATGGAAGTCCATAAAAAATCATCTGAAAATTAGATTCTACGAAACTTTTTGAAATGCGAGTTTCCGTCAAAAAATGGTAATATATTATACACTAGTTTATACTAGTTTCTGTCAAAAAATAAATTAAATCGGGGACTATTCGGAACGATACAAAACTTTTCAGATAATTTATATATTTTATGAGGGAAGGTTATGATGGAAGACCATGCAAAAAATCATCAGAAAATTAGATTCTACGAACCTTTTTGAAATGCGAGTTTCGGTCAAAAAATCATAATATATTATACACTAGTTTATACTAGTTTTGCTCAAACAACAAATTAATTCGAGAACTGATCAGAACGATACAAAAATTTTCATATCATTCTTATATGTTACGGGGGAAGGATATGAAGGAAGTCCATGCAAAAAATCATCAGAAAATTAAGTTCTACGAAACTTTTTGAATTGCGAGTTTCAGCATAAAATCGTTACATATTATACACTAGTTTATACTAGTTTCGGTCAAAAAATCAATTAAATCGAGGACTGTTCGAAACGATACAAAACTTTTCATATAATTTATATATTTAACGAAGGAAGTTTATGATGGAAGACCATGCAAAAAATCATCAGAAAATTAGATTCCACGAAACTTTTCAAAATGCATGTTTCGGTCAAGAAATCATTATATAGTATACACTAGTTTATACTAATTTTGCTCAAAAAATCAAATTAAATCGAGGACTGATCGAAATTATACAAAACTCTTAAGATCCTTCTTATATGTTACGGGGGAAGGTTATGATTGAAGTCCATGCAAAAAATAATTTGAAAATTAGATCCTATGAAACTTTTTGAATTCTGAGTTTCGGACAAAAAATCGTAATATATTATAACTAGTTTATTCTAGTTTCGGTTAAAAAATCAATTAAATCGAGGACTGTTCGAAATGCTACAAAAATTTTCAGATAATTTATATATTTTACAAGGGAAGGTTATGATGGAAGTCCATAAAAAATCATCTGAAAATTAGATTCTACGAAACTTTTTGAAATGCAAGTTTCCGTCAAAAAATGGTAATATATTATACACTAGTTTATACTAGTTTCAGTCAAAAAATAAATTAAATCGGGGACTATTCGAAACGATACAAAACTTTTCAGATAATTTATATATTTTACGAGGGAAGGTTATGATGGAAGACCATGCAAAAAATCATCAGAAAATTAGATTCTACGAGCCTTTTTGAAATGCGAGTTTCGGTAAAAAAATCATAATATATTATACACTAGTTTATACTAGTTTTTCTCATAAAACCAATTAATTCGAGAACTGATCAGAACGATACAAAAATTTTCATATACTTCTTATATGTTACGAGGGAAGGATATGAAGGAAGTCCATGTAAAAAATCATCAGAAAATTAGATTCTACGAAACTTTTTGAATTGCGAGTTTTAGCATAAAATCGTAATATATTATACACTAGTTTATACTAATTTCGATCAAAAAATCAATTAAATCGAGGACTGTTCAAAACGATATAAAACTTTTCAGATAATTTAAATATTTTACGAAGGAAGGTTATGATGGAAGACCATGCAAAAAATCATCAGAAAATTAGATTCCACGAAACTTTTCAAAATGCAAGTTTCGGTCAAGAAATCATTATATAGTATACACTAGTTTATACTAATTTTGCTCAAAAAATCAAATTAAATCGAGGAATGTTCGAAATGATACAAAACACTTCAGATCCTTCTTATATGTTACTAGGAAAGGTTATGATTGAAGTCCATGCAAAAAATAATTTGAAAATTAGATTCTATGAAACTTTTTGAATTCCGAGTTTCGGACAATAAATCGTAATATATTATCGCTAGTTTATTCTAGTTTCGGTTAAAAAATCAATTAAATCGAGGACTGTTCGAAATGCTACAAAACTTTTCAGATAATTTATATATTTTACAATGCAAGGTTATGATGGAAGTCCATAAAAAATCATCTGAAAATTAGATTCTACGAAACTTTTTGAAATGCGAGTTTCCGTCAAAAAATGGTAATATATTATACACTAGTTTATACTAGTTTCAGTCAAAAAATAAATTAAATCGGGGACTATACGAAACGATAAAAAATTTTCAGATAATTTATATATTTTACGAGGGAAGGTTATGATGGAAGACCATGCAAAAAATCATCAGAAAATTAGATTCTACGAACCTTTTTGAAATGCGAGTTTCGGTCAAAAAATCATAATATATTATACACTAGTTTATACTAGTTTTGCTCAAAAAACCAATTAATCCGAGAACTGATCAGAACGATACAAAAATTTTCATATCATTCTTATATGTTACGGGGGGAGGATATGAAGGAAGTCCATGCAAAAAATCATCAGAAAATTAGATTATACGAATCTTTTTGAATTGCGAGTTTCAGCATAAAATCGTTACATATTATACACTAGTTTATAATAGTTTCGGTCAAAAAATCAATTAAATCGAGGACTGTTCGAAACGATACAAAACTTTTCAGATAATTTATATATTTTACGAAGGAAGTTTATGATGGAAGACCATGCAAAAAATCATCAGAAAATTAGATTCCACGAAACTTTTCAAAATGCAAGTTTCGGTCAAGAAATCATTATGTAGTATACACTAGTTTATACTAATTTTGCTCAAAAAATCAAATTAAATCGAAGACTGGTCGAAATTATACAAAACTCTTCAGATCCTTCTTATATGTTACGCGGGAAGGTTATGATTAAAGTCCATGCAAAAAATAATTTGAAAATTAGATTCTATGAAACTTTTTGAATTCCGAGTTTCGGACAAAAAATCGTAATATATTATACACTAGTTTATTCTAGTTTCGGTTAAAAAATCAATTAAATTGAGGACTGTTCGAAATGCTACAAAAATTTTCAGATAATTTATCTATTTTACAATGCAAGGTTATGATGGAAGTCCATAAAAAATCATCTGAAAATTAGATTCAACGAAACTTTTTGAAATGCGAGTTTCCGTCAAAAAATGGTAATATATTATACACTAGTTTATACTAGTTTCAGTCAAAAAATAAATTAAATCGGTGACTATTCGAAACGATACAAAACTTTTCAGATAATTTATATATTTTACGAGGGAAGGTTATGATGGAAGACCATGCAAAAAATCATCAGAAAATTAGATTCCACGAAATTTTTCAAAATGCGAGTTTCGGTCAAAAAATCATAATATATTATACACTAGTTTATACTAGTTTTGCTCAAAAAACAAATTAATTCGAGAACTGATCAGAACGATACAAAAATTTTCATATCATTCTTATATGTTACGGGGGATGGATATGAAGGAAGTCCATGGAAAAAATCATCAGAAAATAAGATTCTACGAAACTTTTTGAATTGCGAGTTTCAGCATAAAATCGTTATATATTATACACTAGTTTATACTTGTTTCGGTCAAAAAATCAATTAAATCGAGGACTGTTCGAAACGATACAAAACTTTTCAGATAATTTATATATTTTACAAGGTAAGGTTATGATGGAAGTCCATAAAAAATCATCTGAAAATTAGATTCTACGAAACTTTTTGAAATGCCAGTTTCCGTCAAAAAATGGTAATATATTATACACTAGTTTATACTAGTTTCAGTCAAAAAATAAATTAAATCGGGGACTATTCGAAACGATACAAAACTTTTCAGATAATTTATATATTTTACGAGGGAAGGTTATGATGGAAGACCATGCAAAAAATCATCAGAAAATTAGATTCCACGAAATTTTTCAAAATGCAAGTTTCGGTCAAAAAATCATAATATATTATACACTAGTTTATACTAGTTTTGCTCAAAAAACAAATTAATTCGAGAACTGATCAGAACAATACAAAAATTTTCATATCATTCTTATATGTTACGGGGGATGGATATGAAGGAAGTCCATGCAAAAAATCATCAGAAAATAAGATTCCACGAAACTTTTTGAATTGCGAGTTTCAGCATAAAATCGTTATATATTATACACTAGTTTATTCTAGTTTCGGTTAAAAAATCAATTAAATCGAGGACTGTTCGAAATGCTACAAAAATTTTCAGATAATTTATATATTTTACAAGGGAAGGTTATGATGGAAGTCCACAAAAAATCATCTGAAAATTAGATTCTACGAAACTTTTTGAAATGCCAGTTTCCGTCAAAAAATGGTAATATATTATACACTAGTTTATACTAGTTTCAGTCAAAAAATAAATTAAATCGGGGACTATTCGAAACGATACAAAACTTTTCAGATAATTTATATATTTTACGAGGGAAGGTTATGATGGAAGACCATGCGAAAAATCATCAGAAAATTAGATTCTACGAACCTTTTTGAAATGCGAGTTTCGGTCAAAAAATCATAATATATTATACACTAGTTTATACTAGTTTTGCTCAAAAAACAAATTAATTCGAGAACTGATCAGAACGATACAAAAATATTCATATCATTCTTATATGTTACGGGGGAAGGATATGAAGGAAGTCCATGCAAAAAATCATCAGAAAATTAGATTCTACGAAACTTTTTGAATTGCGAGTTTCAGCATAAAATCGTTATATATTATACACTAGTTTATACTAGTTTCGGTCAAAAAATCAATTAAATCGAGGACTGTTCGAAATGATACAAAACTTTTAAGATAATTTATATATTTTAGGAAGGAAGGTTATGATGGAAGATCATGCAAAAAATCATCAGAAAATTAGATTCCACGAAACTTTTCAAAATGCAAGTTTCGGTCAAGAAATCATTATATAGTATACACTAGTTTATACTAATTTTGCTCAAAAAATCAAATTAAATCGAGGAATGTTCGAAATGATACAAAACTCTTCAGATCCTTCTTATATGTTACTAGGAAAGGTTATGATTGAAGTCCATGCAAAAAATAATTTGAAAATTAGATTCTATGAAACTTTTTGAATTCCGAGTTTCGGACTAAAAAACTTAATATATTATACACTAGTTTATTCTAGGTTCGGTTAAAAAATCAATTAAATCGAAGACTGTTCGAAATGCTACAAAAATTTTCAGATAATTTACATATTTTACAATGCAAGGTTATGATGGAAGTCCATAAAAAATCATCTGAAAATTAGATTCAACGAAACTTTTTGAAATGCGAGTTTCCGTCAAAAAATGGTAATATATTATACACTAGTTTATACTAGTTTCAGTCAAAAAATAAATTAAATCGGGGACTATACGAAACGATACAAAATTTTTAGATAATTTATATATTTTTCGAGGGAAGGTTTTGATGGAAGACCATGCAAAAAATCATCAGAAAATTAGATTCTACGAACCTTTTTGAAATGCGAGTTTTGGTCAAAAAATCATAATATATTATACACTAGTTTATACTAGTTTTGCTCAAAAAACCAATTAATTCGAGAACTGATCAGAACGATACAAAAATTTTCATATCATTCTTATATGTTACGGGGGAAGGATATGAAGGAAGTCCATGCAAAAAATCATCAGAAAATTAGATTCTACGAAACTTTTTGAATTGCGAGTTTCAACATAAAATCGTTATATATTATACACTAGTTTATACTAGTTTCGGTCAAAATATCAATTAAATCGAGGACTGTTCGAAACGATACAAAACTTTTCAGATAATTTATATATTTTACGAAGGAAGGTTATGATGGAAGACCATGCAAAAAATCATCAGAAAATTAGATTCCACGAAACTTTTCAAAATGCAAGTTTCGGTCAAGAAATCATTATATAGTATACACTAGTTTATACTAATTTTGCTCAAAAAATCAAATTAAATCGAGGAATGTTCGAAATGATACAAAACTCTTCAGATCCTTCTTATATGGTTCAAGGAAAGGTTATGATTGAAGCCCATGCAAAAAATAATTTGAAAATTAGATTCTATGAAACTTTTTGAATTCTGAGTTTCGGACAAAAAATCGTAATATATTATACACTAGTTTATTCTAGTTTCGGTTAAAAAATCAATTAAATCGAGGACTGTTCGAAATGCTACACAAATTTTCAGATAATTTATATATTTTACAAGGCAAGGTTATGATGGAAGTCCATAAAAAATCATCTGAAAATTAGATTCTACGAAATTTTTTGAAATGCGAGTTTCCGTCAAAAAATTGTAATATATTATACACTAGTTTATACTAGTTTCAGTCAAAAAATAAATTAAATTGGGGACTATACGAAACGATACAAAATTTTCAGATAATTTATATATTTTACGAGGGAAGGTTATGATGGAAGACCATGCAAAAAATCATCAGAAAATTAGATTCTACGAACCTTTTTGAAATGCGAGTTTCGGTCAAAAAATCATAATATATTATACACTAGTTTATACTAGTTTTGCTCAAAAAACCAATTAATCCGAGAACTGATCAGAACGATACAAAAATTTTCATATCATTCTTATATGTTACGGGGGGAGGATATGAAGGAAGTCCATGCAAAAAATCATCAGAAAATTAGATTATACGAATCTTTTTGAATTGCGAGTTTCAGCATAAAATCGTTACATATTATACACTAGTTTATAATAGTTTCGGTCAAAAAATCAATTAAATCGAGGACTGTTCGAAACGATACAAAACTTTTCAGATAATTTATATATTTTACGAAGGAAGTTTATGATGGAAGACCATGCAAAAAATCATCAGAAAATTAGATTCCACGAAACTTTTCAAAATGCAAGTTTCGGTCAAGAAATCATTATATAGTATACACTAGTTTATACTAATTTTGCTCAAAAAATCAAATTAAATCGAAGACTGATCGAAATTATACAAAACTCTTCAGATCCTTCTTATATGTTACGGGGGAAGGTTATGATTGAAGTCCATGCAAAAAATAATTTGAAAATTAGATTCTATGAAACTTTTTGAATTCCGAGTTTCGGACAAAAAATCGTAATATATTATACACTAGTTTATTCTAGTTTCGGTTAAAAAATCAATTAAATTGAGGACTGTTCGAAATGCTACAAAAATTTTCAGATAATTTATATATTTTACAATGCAAGGTTATGATGGAAGTCCATAAAAAATCATCTGAAAATTAGATTCTATGAAACTTTTTGAAATGCGAGTTTCCGTCAAAAAATGGTAATATATTATACACTAGTTTATACTAGTTTCAGTCAAAAAATAATTTAAATCGGGGACTATTCGAAACGATACAAAACTTTTCAGATAATTTATATATTTTACGAGGGAAGGTTATGATGGAAGACCATGCAAAAAATCATCAGAAAATTAGATTCCACGAAATTTTTCAAAATGCGAGTTTCGGTCAAAAAATCATAATATATTATACACCACTTTATACTAGTTTTGCTCAAAAAACAAATTAATTCGAGAACTGATCAGAACGATACAAAATTTTTCATATCATTCTTATATGTTACGGGGGATGGATATGAAGGAAGTCCATGCAAAAAATCATCAGAAAAAAAGATTCTACGAAACTTTTTGAATTGCGAGTTTCAGCATAAAATCGTTATATATTATACACTAGTTTATACTTGTTTCGGTCAAAAAATCAATTAAATCGAGGACTGTTCGAAACGATACAAAACTTTTCAGATAATTTATATATTTTACAAGGGAAGGTTATGATGGAAGTCCATAAAAAATCATCTGAAAATTAGATTCTACGAAACTTTTTGAAATGCCAATTTCCGTCAAAAAATGGTAATATATTATACACTAGTTTATACTAGTTTCAGTCAAAAAATAAATTAAATCGGGGACTATTCGAAACGATACAAAACTTTTCAGATAATTTATATATTTTACGAAGGAAGGTTATGATGGAAGACCATGCAAAAAATCATCAGAAAATTAGATTCCACGAAACTTTTCAAAATGCAAGTTTCGGTCAAGAAATCATTATATAGTATACACTAGTTTATACTAATTTTGCTCAAAAAATCAAATTAAATCGAGGAATGTTCGAAATGATACAAAACTCATCAGATCCTTCTTATATGATTCAAGGAAAGGTTATGATTGAAGCCCATGCAAAAAATAATTTGAAAATTAGATTCTATGAAACTTTTTGAATTCTGAGTTTCGGACAAAAAATCGTAATATATTATACACTAGTTTATTCTAGTTTCGGTTAAAAAATCAATTAAATCGAGGACTGTTCGAAATGCTACACAAATTTTCAGATAATTTATATATTTTACAAGGCAAGGTTATGATGGAAGTCCATAAAAAATCATCTGAAAATTAGATTCTACGAAATTTTTTGAAATGCGAGTTTCCGTCAAAAAATTGTAATATATTATACACTAGTTTATACTAGTTTCAGTCAAAAAATAAATTAAATCGGGGACTATACGAAACGATACAAAATTTTCAGATAATTTATATATTTTACGAGGGAAGGTTATGATGGAAGACCATGCAAAAAATCATCAGAAAATTAGATTCTACGAACCTTTTTGAAATGCGAGTTTCGGTCAAAAAATCATAATATATTATACACTAGTTTATACTAGTTTTGCTCAAAAAACCAATTAATCCGAGAACTGATCAGAACGATACAAAAATTTTCATATCATTCTTATATGTTACGGGGGGAGGATATGAAGGAAGTCCATGCAAAAAATCATCAGAAAATTAGATTATACGAATCTTTTTGAATTGCGAGTTTCAGCATAAAATCGTTACATATTATACACTAGTTTATAATAGTTTCGGTCAAAAAATCAATTAAATCGAGGACTGTTCGAAACGATACAAAACTTTTCAGATAATTTATATATTTTACGAAGGAAGTTTATGATGGAAGACCATGCAAAAAATCATCAGAAAATTAGATTCCACGAAACTTTTCAAAATGCAAGTTTCGGTCAAGAAATCATTATATAGTATACACTAGTTTATACTAATTTTGCTCAAAAAATCCAATTAAATCGAAGACTGATCGAAATTATACAAAACTCTTCAGATCCTTCTTATATGTTACGGGGGAAGGTTATGATTGAAGTCCATGCAAAAAATAATTTGAAAATTAGATTCTATGAAACTTTTTGAATTCCGAGTTTCGGACAAAAAATCGTAATATATTATACACTAGTTTATTCTAGTTTCGGTTAAAAAATCAATTAAATTGAGGACTGTTCGAAATGCTACAAAAATTTTCAGATAATTTATATATTTTACAATGCAAGGTTATGATGGAAGTCCATAAAAAATCATCTGAAAATTAGATTCTATGAAACTTTTTGAAATGCGAGTTTCCGTCAAAAAATGGTAATATATTATACACTAGTTTATACTAGTTTCAGTCAAAAAATAATTTAAATCGGGGACTATTCGAAACGATACAAAACTTTTCAGATAATTTATATATTTTACGAGGGAAGGTTATGATGGAAGACCATGCAAAAAATCATCAGAAAATTAGATTCCACGAAATTTTTCAAAATGCGAGTTTCGGTCAAAAAATCATAATATATTATACACCACTTTATACTAGTTTTGCTCAAAAAACAAATTAATTCGAGAACTGATCAGAACGATACAAAAATTTTCATATCATTCTTATATGTTACGGGGGATGGATATGAAGGAAGTCCATGCAAAAAATCATCAGAAAATAAGATTCTACGAAACTTTTTGAATTGCGAGTTTCAGCATAAAATCGTTATATATTATACACTAGTTTATACTTGTTTCGGTCAAAAAATCAATTAAATCGAGGACTGTTCGAAACGATACAAAACTTTTCAGATAATTTATATATTTTACAAGGGAAGGTTATGATGGAAGTCCATAAAAAATCATCTGAAAATTAGATTCTACGAAACTTTTTGAAATGCCAATTTCCGTCAAAAAATGGTAATATATTATACACTAGTTTATACTAGTTTCAGTCAAAAAATAAATTAAATCGGGGACTATTCGAAACGATACAAAACTTTTCAGATAATTTATATATTTTACGAAGGAAGGTTATGATGGAAGACCATGCAAAAAATCATCAGAAAATTAGATTCCACGAAACTTTTCAAAATGCAAGTTTCGGTCAAGAAATCATTATATAGTATACACTAGTTTATACTAATTTTGCTCAAAAAATCAAATTAAATCGAGGAATGTTCGAAATGATACAAAACTCTTCAGATCCTTCTTATATGATTCAAGGAAAGGTTATGATTGAAGCCCATGCAAAAAATAATTTGAAAATTAGATTCTATGAAACTTTTTGAATTCTGAGTTTCGGACAAAAAATCGTAATATATTATACACTAGTTTATTCTAGTTTCGGTTAAAAAATCAATTAAATCGAGGACTGTTCGAAATGCTACACAAATTTTCAGATAATTTATATATTTTACAAGGCAAGGTTATGATGGAAGTCCATAAAAAATCATCTGAAAATTAGATTCTACGAAATTTTTTGAAATGCGAGTTTCCGTCAAAAAATTGTAATATATTATACACTAGTTTATACTAGTTTCAGTCAAAAAATAAATTAAATCGGGGACTATACGAAACGATACAAAATTTTCAGATAATTTATATATTTTACGAGGGAAGGTTATGATGGAAGACCATGCAAAAAATCATCAGAAAATTAGATTCTACGAACCTTTTTGAAATGCGAGTTTCGGTCAAAAAATCATAATATATTATACACTAGTTTATACTAGTTTTGCTCAAAAAACCAATTAATCCGAGAACTGATCAGAACGATACAAAAATTTTCATATCATTCTTATATGTTACGGGGGGAGGATATGAAGGAAGTCCATGCAAAAAATCATCAGAAAATTAGATTATACGAATCTTTTTGAATTGCGAGTTTCAGCATAAAATCGTTACATATTATACACTAGTTTATAATAGTTTCGGTCAAAAAATCAATTAAATCGAGGACTGTTCGAAACGATACAAAACTTTTCAGATAATTTATATATTTTACGAAGGAAGTTTATGATGGAAGACCATGCAAAAAATCATCAGAAAATTAGATTCCACGAAACTTTTCAAAATGCAAGTTTCGGTCAAGAAATCATTATATAGTATACACTAGTTTATACTAATTTTGCTCAAAAAATCAAATTAAATCGAAGACTGATCGAAATTATACAAAACTCTTCAGATCCTTCTTATATGTTACGGGGGAAGGTTATGATTGAAGTCCATGCAAAAAATAATTTTAAAATTAGATTCTATGAAACTTTTTGAATTCCGAGTTTCGGACAAAAAATCGTAATATATTATACACTAGTTTATTCTAGTTTCGGTTAAAAAATCAATTAAATTGAGGACTGTTCGAAATGCTACAAAAATTTTCAGATAATTTATATATTTTACAATGCAAGGTTATGATGGAAGTCCATAAAAAATCATCTGAAAATTAGATTCTATGAAACTTTTTGAAATGCGAGTTTCCGTCAAAAAATGGTAATATATTATACACTAGTTTATACTAGTTTCAGTCAAAAAATAATTTAAATCGGGGACTATTCGAAACGATACAAAACTTTTCAGATAATTTATATATTTTACGAGGGAAGGTTATGATGGAAGACCATGCAAAAAATCATCAGAAAATTAGATTCCACGAAATTTTTCAAAATGCGAGTTTCGGTCAAAAAATCATAATATATTATACACCACTTTATACTAGTTTTGCTCAAAAAACAAATTAATTCGAGAACTGATCAGAACGATACAAAAATTTTCATATCATTCTTATATGTTACGGGGGATGGATATGAAGGAAGTCCATGCAAAAAATCATCAGAAAAAAAGATTCTACGAAACTTTTTGAATTGCGAGTTTCAGCATAAAATCGTTATATATTATACACTAGTTTATACTTGTTTCGGTCAAAAAATCAATTAAATCGAGGACTGTTCGAAACGATACAAAACTTTTCAGATAATTTATATATTTTACAAGGGAAGGTTATGATGGAAGTCCATAAAAAATCATCTGAAAATTAGATTCTACGAAACTTTTTGAAATGCCAATTTCCGTCAAAAAATGGTAATATATTATACACTAGTTTATACTAGTTTCAGTCAAAAAATAAATTAAATCGGGGACTATTCGAAACGATACAAAACTTTTCAGATAATTTATATATTTTACGAAGGAAGGTTATGATGGAAGACCATGCAAAAAATCATCAGAAAATTAGATTCCACGAAATTTTTCAAAATGCAAGTTTCGGTCAAAAAATCATAATATATTATAAACTAGTTTATACTAGTTTTGCTCAAAAAACAAATTAATTCGAGAACTGATCAGAACGATACAAAAATTTTCATATCATTCTTATATGTTACGGGGGATGGATATGAAGGAAGTCCATGCAAAAAATCATCAGAAAATAAGATTCCACGAAGCTTTTTGAATTGTGAGTTTCAGCATAAAATCGTTATATATTATACATTAGTTTATTCTAGTTTCGGTTAAAAAATCAATTAAATCGAGGACTGTTCGAAATGCTACAAAAATTTTCAGATAATTTATATATTTTACAAGGGAAGGTTATGATGGAAGTCCACAAAAAATCATCTGAAAATTAGATTCTACGAAACTTTTTGAAATGCCAGTTTCCGTCAAAAAATGGTAATATATTATACACTAGTTTATACTAGTTTCAGTCAAAAAATAAATTAAATCGGGGACTATTCGAAACGATTCAAAACTTTTCAGATAATTTATATATTTTACGAGGGAAGGTTATGATGGAAGACCATGCTAAAAAAATCATCAGAAAATTAGATTCTACGAACCTTTTTGAAATGCGAGTTTCGGTCAAAAAATCATAATATATTATACACTAGTTTATACTAGTTTTGCTCAACAAACAAATTAATTTGAGAACTGATCAGAACGATACAAAAATATTCATATCATTCTTATATGTTACGGGGGAAGGATATGAAGGAAGTCCATGCAAAAAATCATCAGAAAATTAGATTCTACGAAACTTTTTGATTTGCAAGTTTCAGCATAAAATCGTTATATATTATACACTAGTTTATACTAGTTTCGGTCAAAAAATCAATTAAATCGAGGACTGTTCGAAACGATACAAAACTTTCAGATAATTTATATATTTTACAAGGGAAGGTTATGATGGAAGTCCACAAAAAATCATCTGAAAATTAGATTCTACGAAACTTTTTGAAATGCCAGTTTCCGTCAAAAAATGGTAATATATTATACACTAGTTTATACTAGTTTCGGTCAAAAAATCAATTAAATCGAGGACTGTTCGAAACGATACAAAACTTTTCAGATAATTTATATATTTTACGAAGGAAGGTTATGATGGAAGATCATGCAAAAAATCATCAGAAAATTAGATTCCACGAAACTTTTCAAAATGCATGTTTCGGTCAAGAAATCATTATATAGTATACACTAGTTTATATTAATTTTGCTCAAAAAATCAAATTAAATCGAGGAATGTTCGAAATGATACAAAACTCTTCAGATCCTTCTTATATGTTACTAGGAAAGGTTATGATTGAAGTCCATGCAAAAAATAATTTGAAAATTAGATTCTATGAAACTTTTTGAATTCCGAGTTTCGGACTAAAAATCGTAATATATTATACACTAGTTTATTCTAGTTTCGGTTAAAAAATCAATTAAATCGAGGACTGTTCGAAATGCTACAAAAATTTT
The DNA here is from genome assembly GCA_963966055.1 of Lathyrus aphaca. Lineage (NCBI taxonomy): Eukaryota > Viridiplantae > Streptophyta > Magnoliopsida > Fabales > Fabaceae > Lathyrus > Lathyrus aphaca. The sequence goes on from OZ014523.1 coordinate 567,608,395, forward strand.
CAGATAATTTATATATTTTACAATGCAAGGTTATGATGGAAGTCCATAAAAATCATCTGAAAATTAGATTCTACGAAACTTTTTGAAATGCGAGTTTCCGTCAAAAAATGGTAATATATTATACACTAGTTTATACTAGTTTCAGTCAAAAAATAAATTAAATCGGGGACTATACGAAACGATACAAAATTTTCAGATAATTTATATATTTTACGAGGGAAGGTTTTGATGGAAGACCATGCAAAAAATCATCAGAAAATTAGATTCTACGAACCTTTTTGAAATGCGAGTTTTGGTCAAAAAATCATAATATATTATACACTAGTTTATACTAGTTTTGCTCAAAAAACCAATTAATTCGAGAACTGATCAGAACGATACAAAAATTTTCATATCATTCTTATATGTTACGGGGGCAGGATATGAAGGAATTCCATGCAAAAAATCATTAGAAAATTAGATTCTATGAAACTTTTTGAATTGCGAGTTTCAACATAAAATCGTTATATATTATACACTAGTTTATACTAGTTTCGGTCAAAATATCAATTAAATCGAGGACTGTTCGAAACGATACAAAACTTTTCAGATAATTTATATATTTTACGAAGGAAGGTTATGATGGAAGACCATGCAAAAAATCATCAGAAAATTAGATTCCACGAAACTTTTCAAAATGCAAGTTTCGGTCAAGAAATCATTATATAGTATACACTAGTTTATACTAATTTTGCTCAAAAAATCAAATTAAATCGAGGAATGTTCGAAATGATACAAAACTCTTCAGATCCTTCTTATATGATTCAAGGAAAGGTTATGATTGAAGCCCATGCAAAAAATAATTTGAAAATTAGATTCTATGAAACTTTTTGAATTCCGAGTTTCGGACAAAAAATCGTAATATATTATACACTAGTTTATTCTAGTTTCGGTTAAAAAATCAATTAAATCGAGAACTGTTCGAAATGCTACAAAAATTTTCAGATAATTTATATATTTTACAAGGCAAGGTTATGATGGAAGTCCATAAAAAATCATCTGAAAATTAGATTCTACGAAATTTTTTGAAATGCGAGTTTCCGTCAAAAAATTGTAATATATTATACACTAGTTTATACTAGTTTCAGTCAAAAAATAAATTAAATCGGGGACTATTCGAAACGATATAAAACTTTTCAGATAATTTATATATTTTACGAGGGAAGGTTATGATGAAAGACCATGCAAAAAATCATCAGAAAATTAGATTCTACGAACCTTTTTGAATTGCGAGTTTCGATCAAATAATCATAATATATTATACACTAGTTTATACTAGTTTTGCTCAAAATACCAATTAATTCGAGAACTGATCAGAACGATACAAAAATTTTCATATCATTCTTATATGTTACGGGGGAAGGATATGAAGGAAGTCCATGCAAAAAATCATCAGAAAATTAGATTCTATGAAACTTTTTGAATTGCGAGTTTCAACATAAAATCGTTATATATTATACACTGGTTTATACTAGTTTCGGTCAAAATATCAATTAAATCGAGGACTGTTCGAAACGATACAAAACTTTTCAGATAATTTATATATTTTACGAAGGAAGGTTATGATGGAAGACCATGCAAAAAATCATCAGAAAATTAGATTCCACGAAACTTTTCAAAATGCAAGTTTCGGTCAAGAAATCATTATATAGTATACACTAGTTTATACTAATTTTGCTCAAAAAATCAAATTAAATCGAGGAATGTTCGAAATGATACAAAACTCTTCAGATCCTTCTTATATGATTCAAGGAAAGGTTATGATTGAAGCCCATGCAAAAAATAATTTGAAAATTAGATTCTATGAAACTTTTTGAATTCCGAGTTTCGGACAAAAAATCGTAATATATTATACACTAGTTTATTCTAGTTTCGGTTAAAAAATCAATTAAATCGAGAACTGTTCGAAATGCTACAAAAATTTTCAGATAATTTATATATTTTACAAGGCAAGGTTATGATGGAAGTCCATAAAAAATCATCTGAAAATTAGATTCTACGAAATTTTTTGAAATGCGAGTTTCCGTCAAAAAATTGTAATATATTATACACTAGTTTATACTAGTTTCAGTCAAAAAATAAATTAAATCGGGGACTATTCGAAACGATATAAAACTTTTCAGATAATTTATATATTTTACGAGGGAAGGTTATGATGAAAGACCATGCAAAAAATCATCAGAAAATTAGATTCTACGAACCTTTTTGAATTGCGAGTTTCGATCAAATAATCATAATATATTATACACTAGTTTATACTAGTTTTGCTCAAAATACCAATTAATTCGAGAACTGATCAGAACGATACAAAAATTTTCATATCATTCTTATATGTTACGGGGGAAGGATATGAAGGAAGTCCATGCAAAAAATCATCAGAAAATTAGATTCTATGAAACTTTTTGAATTGCGAGTTTCAACATAAAATCGTTATATATTATACACTGGTTTATACTAGTTTCGGTCAAAATATCAATTAAATCGAGGACTGTTCGAAACGATACAAAACTTTTCAGATAATTTATATATTTTACGAAGGAAGGTTATGATGGAAGACCATGCAAAAAATCATCAGAAAATTAGATTCCACGAAACTTTTCAAAATGCAAGTTTCGGTCAAGAAATCATTATATAGTATACACTAGTTTATACTAATTTTGCTCAAAAAATCAAATTAAATCGAGGAATGTTCGAAATGATACAAAACTCTTCAGATCCTTCTTATATGATTCAAGGAAAGGTTATGATTGAAGCCCATGCAAAAAATAATTTGAAAATTAGATTCTATGAAACTTTTTGAATTCCGAGTTTCGGACAAAAAATCGTAATATATTATACACTAGTTTATTCTAGTTTCGGTTAAAAAATCAATTAAATCGAGAACTGTTCGAAATGCTACAAAAATTTTCAGATAATTTATATATTTTACAAGGCAAGGTTATGATGGAAGTCCATAAAAAATCATCTGAAAATTAGATTCTACGAAATTTTTTGAAATGCGAGTTTCCGTCAAAAAATTGTAATATATTATACACTAGTTTATACTAGTTTCAGTCAAAAAATAAATTAAATCGGGGACTATTCGAAACGATATAAAACTTTTCAGATAATTTATATATTTTACGAGGGAAGGTTATGATGAAAGACCATGCAAAAAATCATCAGAAAATTAGATTCTACGAACCTTTTTGAATTGCGAGTTTCGATCAAATAATCATAATATATTATACACTAGTTTATACTAGTTTTGCTCAAAATACCAATTAATTCGAGAACTGATCAGAACGATACAAAAATTTTCATATCATTCTTATATGTTACGGGGGAAGGATATGAAGGAAGTCCATGCAAAAAATCATCAGAAAATTAGATTCTATGAAACTTTTTGAATTGCGAGTTTCAACATAAAATCGTTATATATTATACACTGGTTTATACTAGTTTCGGTCAAAATATCAATTAAATCGAGGACTGTTCGAAACGATACAAAACTTTTCAGATAATTTATATATTTTACGAAGGAAGGTTATGATGGAAGACCATGCAAAAAATCATCAGAAAATTAGATTCCACGAAACTTTTCAAAATGCAAGTTTCGGTCAAGAAATCATTATATAGTATACACTAGTTTATACTAATTTTGCTCAAAAAATCAAATTAAATCGAGGAATGTTCGAAATGATACAAAACTCTTCAGATCCTTCTTATATGATTCAAGGAAAGGTTATGATTGAAGCCCATGCAAAAAATAATTTGAAAATTAGATTCTATGAAACTTTTTGAATTCCGAGTTTCGGACAAAAAATCGTAATATATTATACACTAGTTTATTCTAGTTTCGGTTAAAAAATCAATTAAATCGAGAACTGTTCGAAATGCTACAAAAATTTTCAGATAATTTATATATTTTACAAGGCAAGGTTATGATGGAAGTCCATAAAAAATCATCTGAAAATTAGATTCTACGAAATTTTTTGAAATGCGAGTTTCCGTCAAAAAATTGTAATATATTATACACTAGTTTATACTAGTTTCAGTCAAAAAATAAATTAAATCGGGGACTATTCGAAACGATATAAAACTTTTCAGATAATTTATATATTTTACGAGGGAAGGTTATGATGAAAGACCATGCAAAAAATCATCAGAAAATTAGATTCTACGAACCTTTTTGAATTGCGAGTTTCGATCAAATAATCATAATATATTATACACTAGTTTATACTAGTTTTGCTCAAAATACCAATTAATTCGAGAACTGATCAGAACGATACAAAAATTTTCATATCATTCTTATATGTTACGGGGGAAGGATATGAAGGAAGTCCATGCAAAAAATCATCAGAAAATTAGATTCTATGAAACTTTTTGAATTGCGAGTTTCAACATAAAATCGTTATATATTATACACTGGTTTATACTAGTTTCGGTCAAAATATCAATTAAATCGAGGACTGTTCGAAACGATACAAAACTTTTCAGATAATTTATATATTTTACGAAGGAAGGTTATGATGGAAGACCATGCAAAAAATCATCAGAAAATTAGATTCCACGAAACTTTTCAAAATGCAAGTTTCGGTCAAGAAATCATTATATAGTATACACTAGTTTATACTAATTTTGCTCAAAAAATCAAATTAAATCGAGGAATGTTCGAAATGATACAAAACTCTTCAGATCCTTCTTATATGATTCAAGGAAAGGTTATGATTGAAGCCCATGCAAAAAATAATTTGAAAATTAGATTCTATGAAACTTTTTGAATTCCGAGTTTCGGACAAAAAATCGTAATATATTATACACTAGTTTATTCTAGTTTCGGTTAAAAAATCAATTAAATCGAGAACTGTTCGAAATGCTACAAAAATTTTCAGATAATTTATATATTTTACAAGGCAAGGTTATGATGGAAGTCCATAAAAAATCATCTGAAAATTAGATTCTACGAAATTTTTTGAAATGCGAGTTTCCGTCAAAAAATTGTAATATATTATACACTAGTTTATACTAGTTTCAGTCAAAAAATAAATTAAATCGGGGACTATTCGAAACGATATAAAACTTTTCAGATAATTTATATATTTTACGAGGGAAGGTTATGATGAAAGACCATGCAAAAAATCATCAGAAAATTAGATTCTACGAACCTTTTTGAATTGCGAGTTTCGATCAAATAATCATAATATATTATACACTAGTTTATACTAGTTTTGCTCAAAATACCAATTAATTCGAGAACTGATCAGAACGATACAAAAATTTTCATATCATTCTTATATGTTACGGGGGAAGGATATGAAGGAAGTCCATGCAAAAAATCATCAGAAAATTAGATTCTATGAAACTTTTTGAATTGCGAGTTTCAACATAAAATCGTTATATATTATACACTGGTTTATACTAGTTTCGGTCAAAATATCAATTAAATCGAGGATTGTTCGAAACGATACAAAACTTTTCAGATAATTTATATATTTTACGAAGGAAGGTTATGTTGGAAGACCATGCAAAAAATCATCAGAAAATTAGATTCCACGAAACTTTTCAAAATGCAAGTTTCGGTCAAGAAATCATTATATAGTATACACTAGTTTATACTAATTTTGCTCAAAAAATCAAATTAAATCGAGGAATGTTCGAAATGATACAAAACTCTTCAGATCCTTCTTATATGATTCAAGGAAAGGTTATGATTGAAGCCCATGCAAAAAATAATTTGAAAATTAGATTCTATGAAACTTTTTGAATTCCGAGTTTCGGACAAAAAATCGTAATATATTATACACTAGTTTATTCTAGTTTCGGTTAAAAAATCAATTAAATCGAGGACTGTTCGAAATGCTACAAAAATTTTCAGATAATTTATATATTTTACAAGGCAAGGTTATGATGGAAGTCCATAAAAAATCATCTGAAAATTAGATTCTACGAAATTTTTTGAAATGCGAGTTTCCGTCAAAAAATTGTAATATATTATACACTAGTTTATACTAGTTTCAGTCAAAAAATAAATTAAATCGGGGACTATTCGAAACGATACAAAACTTTTCAGATAATTTATATATTTTACGAGGGAAGGTTATGATGAAAGACCATGCAAAAAATCATCAGAAAATTAGATTCTACGAACCTTTTTGAAATGCGAGTTTCGGTCAAATAATCATAATATATTATACACTAGTTTATACTAGTTTTGCTCAAAATACCAATTAATTCGAGAACTGATCAGAACGATACAAAAATTTTCATATCATTCTTATATGTTACGGGGGAAGGATATGAAGGAAGTCCATGCAAAAAATCATCAGAAAATTAGATTTACGAAACTTTTTGAATTGCGAGTTTCAGCATAAAATCGTAATATATTATACACTAGTTTATACTAGTTTCGGTCAAAAAATCAATTAAATCGAGGACTGTTCGAAACGATACAAAACTTTTCAGATAATTAATATATTTTACGAGGTTATGTTATGATGGAAGACCATGCAAAAAATCATCAGAAAATTAGATTCCACGAAACTTTTCAAAATGCAAGTTTCGGTCAAGAAATCATTATATAGTATACACTAGTTTATAATAATTTTGCTCAAAAAATCAAATTAAATCGAGGACTGTTTGAAATGATACAAAACTCTTCAGATCCTTCTTATATGTTACGAGGAAAGGTTATGATTGAAGTCCATGCAAAAAATAATTTGAAAATTAGATTCTATGAAACTTTTTGAATTCCGAGTTTCGAACAAAAAATCGTAATATATTATACACTAGTTTATTCTAGTTTCGGTTAAAAAATCAATTAAATCGAAGAGTGTTCGAAATGCTACAAAAATTTTCATATAATTTAAATATTTTACAATGCAAGGTTATGATGGAAGTCCATAAAAAATCATCTGAAAATTAGATTCTACGAAACTTTTTGAAATGCGAGTTTCCGTCAAAAAATGGTAATATATTATACACTAGTTTATACTAGTTTCTGTCAAAAAATAAATTAAATCGGGGACTATTCGAAACGATACAAAACTTTTCAGATAATTTATATATTTTACGAGGGAAGGTTATGATGGAAGACCATGATAAATCATCAGAAAATTAGATTCTACGAACCTTTTTGAAATGCGAGTTTCGGTCAAATAATCATAATATATTATACACTAGTTTATACTAGTTTTGCTCAAAATACCAATTAATTCGAGAACTGATAAGAACGATACAAAAATTTTCATATCATTCTTATATGTTACGGGGGAAGGATATGAACGAAGTCCATGCAAAAAATCATCAGAAAATAAGATTCTACGAAACTTTTTGAATTGAGAGTTTCAGCATAAAATCGTTATATATTATACACTAGTTTATACTAGTTTCGGTCAAAAATTCAATTAAATCGAGGACTGTTCGAAACGATACAAAACTTTTCAGATAATTTATATATTTTACGAAGGAAGGTTATGATGGAAGACCATGCAAAAAATCATCAGAAAATTAGATTCCACGAAACTTTTCAAAATGCAAGTTTCGGTCAAGAAATCATTATATAGTATACACTAGTTTATTCTAATTTTGCTCAAAAAATCAAATTAAATCGAGGAATGTTCGAAATGATACAAAACTCGTCAGATCCTTCTTATATGTTACAAGGAAAGGTTATGATTGAAGTCCATGCAAAAAATAATTTGAAAATTAGATTCTATGAAACTTTTTGAATTCCGAGTTTCGGACAAAAAATCGTAATATATTATACACTAGTTTATTCTAGTTTCGGTTAAAAAATCAATTAAATCGAGGACTGTTCGAAATGCTACAAAAATTTTCAGATAATTTATATATTTTATAAGGGAAGGTTATGATGGAAGTCCATAAAAAATCATCTGAAAATTAGATTCTACGAAACTTTTTGAAATGCCAGTTTCCGTCAAAAAATGGTAATATATTATACACTAGTTTATACTAGTTTTAGTCAAAAAATAAATTAAATCGGGGACTATTCGAAACGATACAAAACTTTTCAGATAATTTATATATTTTACGAGGGAAGGTTATGATGAAAGACCATGCGAAAAATCATCAGAAAATTAGATTCTACGAACCTTTTTGAAATGCGAGTTTCGGTCAAATAATCATAATATATTATACACTAGTTTATACTAGTTTTGCTCAAAATACCAATTAATTCGAGAACTGATAAGAACAATACAAAAATATTCATATCATTCTTATATGTTACGGGGGAAGGATATGAAGGAAGTCCATGCAAAAAATCATCAGAAAATTAGATTCTACGAAACTTTTTGAATTGCGAGTTTCAGCATAAAATCGTTATATATTATACACTAGTTTATACTAGTTTCGGTCAAAAATTCAATTAAATCGAGGACTGTTCGAAACGATACAAAACTTTTCAGATAATTAATATATTTTACGAGGTTATGTTATGATGGAAGACCATGCAAAAAATCATCAGAAAATTAGATTCCACGAAACTTTTCAAAATGCAAGTTTCGGTCAAGAAATCATTATATAGTATACACTAGTTTATAATAATTTTGCTCAAAAAATCAAATTAAATCGAGGACTGTTTGAAATGATACAAAACTCTTCAGATCCTTCTTATATGTTACGAGGAAAGGTTATGATTGAAGTCCATGCAAAAAATAATTTGAAAATTAGATTCTATGAAACTTTTTGAATTCCGAGTTTCGAACAAAAAATCGTAATATATTATACACTAGTTTATTCTAGTTTCGGTTAAAAAATCAATTAAATCGAAGAGTGTTCGAAATGCTACAAAAATTTTCATATAATTTAAATATTTTACAATGCAAGGTTATGATGGAAGTCCATAAAAAATCATCTGAAAATTAGATTCTACGAAACTTTTTGAAATGCGAGTTTCCGTCAAAAAATTGTAATATATTATACACTAGTTTATACTAGTTTCTGTCAAAAAATAAATTAAATCGGGGACTATTCGAAACGATACAAAACTTTTCAGATAATTTATATATTTTACGAGGGAAGGTTATGATGGAAGACCATGATAAATCATCAGAAAATTAGATTCTACGAACCTTTTTGAAATGCGAGTTTCGGTCAAATAATCATAATATATTATACACTAGTTTATACTAGTTTTGCTCAAAATACCAATTAATTCGAGAACTGATAAGAACGATACAAAAATTTTCATATCATTCTTATATGTTACGGGGGAAGGATATGAAGGAAGTCCATGCAAAAAATCATCAGAAAATAAGATTCTACGAAACTTTTTGAATTGAGAGTTTCAGCATAAAATCGTTATATATTATACACTAGTTTATACTAGTTTCGGTCAAAAATTCAATTAAATCGAGGACTGTTCGAAACGATACAAAACTTTTCAGATAATTTATATATTTTACGAAGGAAGGTTATGATGGAAGACCATGCAAAAAATCATCAGAAAATTAGATTCCACGAAACTTTTCAAAATGCAAGTTTCGGTCAAGAAATCATTATATAGTATACACTAGTTTATTCTAATTTTGCTCAAAAAATCAAATTAAATCGAGGAATGTTCGAAATGATACAAAACTCTTCAGATCCTTCTTATATGTTACAAGGAAAGGTTATGATTGAAGTCCATGCAAAAAATAATTTGAAAATTAGATTCTATGAAACTTTTTGAATTCCGAGTTTCGGACAAAAAATCGTAATATATTATACACTAGTTTATTCTAGTTTCGGTTAAAAAATCAATTAAATCGAGGACTGTTCGAAATGCTACAAAAATTTTCAGATAATTTATATATTTTATAAGGGAAGGTTATGATGGAAGTCCATAAAAAATCATCTGAAAATTAGATTCTACGAAACTTTTTGAAATGCCAGTTTCCGTCAAAAAATGGTAATATATTATACACTAGTTTATACTAGTTTTAGTCAAAAAATAAATTAAATCGGGGACTATTCGAAACGATACAAAACTTTTCAGATAATTTATATATTTTACGAGGGAAGGTTATGATGAAAGACCATGCGAAAAATCATCAGAAAATTAGATTCTACGAACCTTTTTGAAATGCGAGTTTCGGTCAAATAATCATAATATATTATACACTAGTTTATACTAGTTTTGCTCAAAATACCAATTAATTCGAGAACTGATAAGAACAATACAAAAATATTCATATCATTCTTATATGTTACGGGGGAAGGATATGAAGGAAGTCCATGCAAAAAATCATCAGAAAATTAGATTCTACGAAACTTTTTGAATTGCGAGTTTCAGCATAAAATCGTTATATATTATACACTAGTTTATACTAGTTTCGGTCAAAAATTCAATTAAATCGAGGACTGTTCGAAACGATACAAAACTTTTCAGATAATTTAAATATTTTACGAAGGAAGGTTATGATGGAAGACCATGCAAAAAATCATCAGAAAATTAGATTCCACGAAACTTTTCAAAATGCAAGTTTCGGTCAAGAAATCATTATATAGTATACACTAGTTTATTCTAATTTTGCTCAAAAAATCAAATTAAATCGAGGAATGTTCGAAATGATACAAAACTCTTCAGATCCTTCTTATATGTTACAAGGAAAGGTTATGATTGAAGTCCATGCAAAAAATAATTTGAAAATTAGATTCTATGAAACTTTTTGAATTCCGAGTTTCGGACAAAAAATCGTAAAATATTATACACTAGTTTATTCTAGTTTCGGTTAAAAAATCAATTAAATCGAGGACTGTTCGAAATGCTACAAAAATTTTCAGATAATTTATATATTTTATAAGGGAAGGTTATGATGGAAGTCCATAAAAAATCATCTGAAAATTAGATTCTACGAAACTTTTTGAAATGCCAGTTTCCGTCAAAAAATGGTAATATATTATACACTAGTTTATACTAGTTTTAGTCAAAAAATAAATTAAATCGGGGACTATTCGAAACGATACAAAACTTTTCAGATAATTTATATATTTTACGAGGGAAGGTTATGATGGAAGTCCATAGAAAATCTTCTGAAAATTAGATTCTACGGAACTTTTTGAAATGCCAGTTTCCGTCAAAAAATGGTAATATATTATACACTAGTTTATACTAGTTTCAGTCAAAAAATAAATTAAATCGGGGACTATTCGAAACGATACAAAACTTTTCAGACAATTTATATATTTTACGAGGGAAGGTTATGATGGAAGACCATGCGAAAAATCATCAGGAAATTAGATTCTATGAAACTTTTTGAAATGCGAGTTTCGGTCAAAAAATCATAATATATTATACACTAGTTTATACTAGTTTTGCTCAAAAAACAAATTAATTCGAGAACTGATCAGAACGATACAAAAATATTCATATCATTCTTATATGTTACGGGGGAAGGATATGAAGGAAGTCCATGCAAAAAATCATCAGAAAATAAGATTCTACGAAACTTTTTGAATTGCGAGTTTCATCATAAAATCGTTATATATTATACACTAGTTTATACTAGTTTCGGTCAAAAATTCAATTAAATCGAGGACTGTTCGAAACGATACAAAACTTTTCAGATAATTTATATATTTTACGAAGGAAGGTTATGATGGAAGACCATGCAAAAAATCATCAGAAAATTAGATTCCACGAAACTTTTCAAAATGCAAGTTTCGGTCAAGAAATCATTATATAGTATACACTAGTTTATACTAATTTTGCTCAAATAATCAAATTAAATCGAGGAATGTTCGAAATGATACAAAACTCTTCAGATCCTTCTTATATGTTACTAGGAAAGGTTATGATTGAAGTCCATGCAAAAAATAATTTGAAAATTATATTCTATGAAACTTTTTGAATTCCGAGTTTCGGACAAAAAATCGTAATATATTATACACTAGTTTATTCTAGTTTCGGTTAAAAAATCAATTAAATCGAGGACTGTTCGAAATGCTACAAAATTTTTTAGATAATTTATATATTTTACAATGCAAGGTTATGATGGAAGTCCATAAAAAATCATCTGAAAATTAGATTCTACGAAACATTTTGAAATGCGAGTTTCCGTCAAAAAATGGTAATATATTATACACTAGTTTATACTAGTTTTAGTCAAAAAATAAATTAAATCGGGGACTATACGAAACGATACTATATTTTCAGATAATTTATATATTTTACGAGGGAAGGTTTTGATGGAAGACCATGCAAAAAATCATCAGAAAATTAGATTCTACGAACCTTTTTGAAATGCGAGTTTCGGTCAAAATATCATAATATATTATACACTAGTTTATACTAGTTTTGCTCAAAAAACCAATTAATTCGAGAACTGATCAGAACGTTACAAAAATTTTAATATCATTCTTATATGTTACGGGGGAAGGATTTGAAGGAAGTCCATGCAAAAAATCATCAGAAAATTAGATTCTATGAAACTTTTTGAATTGCGAGTTTCAACATAAAATCGTTATATATTATACACTAGTTTATACTAGTTTCGGTCAAAAAATCAATTAAATCGAGGACTGTTCGAAACGATACAAAACTTTTCAGATAATTTATATATTTTACGAAGGAAGGTTATGATGGAAGACCATGCAAAAAATCATCAGAAAATTAGATTCCACGAAACTTTTCAAAATGCAAGTTTCGGTCAAGAAATCATTATATAGTATACACTAGTTTATACTAATTTTGCTCAAAAAATCAAATTAAATCGAGGAATGTTCGAAATGATACAAAACTCTTCAGATCCTTCTTATATGTTACAAGGAAAGTTTATGATTGAAGTCCATGCAAAAAATAATTTGAAAATTAGATTCTATGAAACTTTTTGAATTCCGAGTTTCGGACAAAAAATCGTAATATATTATACACTAGTTTATTCTAGTTTCGGTTAAAAAATCAATTAAATCGAGGACTGTTCGAAATGCTACAAAAATTTTCAGATAATTTATATATTTTACAAGGGAAGGTTATGATGGAAGTCCATAGAAAATCTTCTGAAAATTAGATTCTACGGAACTTTTTGAAATGCCAGTTTCCGTCAAAAAATAGTAATATATTATACACTAGTTTATACTAGTTTCAGTCAAAAAATAAATTAAATCGGGGACTATTCGAAACGATACAAAACTTTTCAGACAATTTATATATTTTACGAGGGAAGGTTATGATGGAAGACCATGCGAAAAATCATCAGAAAATTAGATTCTACGAACCTTTTTGAAATGCGAGTTTCGGTCAAAAAATCATAATATATTATACACTAGTTTATACTAGTTTTGCACAAAAAACAAATTAATTCGAGAACTGATCAGAACGATACAAAAATATTCATATCATTCTTATATGTTACGGGGGAAGGATATGAAGGAAGTCCATGCAAAAAATCATCAGAAAATAAGATTCTACGAAACTTTTTGAATTGCGAGTTTCAGCATAAAATCGTTATATATTATACACTAGTTTATACTAGTTTCGGTCAAAAATTCAATTAAATCGAGGACTGTTCGAAACGATACAAAACTTTTCAGATAATTTATATATTTTACGAAGGAAGGTTATGATGGAAGACCATGCAAAAAATCATCAGAAAATTAGATTCCACGAAACTTTTCAAAATGCAAGTTTCGGTCAAGAAATCATTATATAGTATACACTAGTTTATACTAATTTTGCTCAAAAAATCAAATTAAATCGAGGAATGTTCGAAATGATACAAAACTCTTCAGATCCTTCTTATATGTTACAAGGAAAGTTTATGATTGAAGTCCATGCAAAAAATAATTTGAAAATTAGATTCTATGAAACTTTTTGAATTCCGAGTTTCAGACAAAAAATCGTAATATATTATACACTAGTTTATTCTAGTTTCGGTTAAAAAATCAATTAAATCGAGGACTGTTCGAAATGCTACAAAAATTTTCAGATAATTTATATATTTTACAAGGGAAGGTTATGATGGAAGTCCATAGAAAATCTTCTGAAAATTAGATTCTACGGAACTTTTTGAAAAGCGAGTTTCCGTCAAAAAATTGTAATATATTATACACTAGTTTATACTAGTTTCAGTCAAAAAATAAATTAAATCGGGGACTATTCGAAACGATACAAAACTTTTCAGATAATTTATATATTTTACGAGGGAAGGTTATGATGGAAGACCATGCGAAAAATCATCAGAAAATTAGATTCTACGAACCTTTTTGAAATGCGAGTTTCGGTCAAAAAATCATAATATATTATACACTAGTTTATACTAGTTTTGCTCAAAAAACAAATTAATTCGAGAACTGATCAGAACGATACAAAAATATTCATATCATTCTTATATGTTACGGGGGAAAGATATGAAGGAAGTCCATGCAAAAAATCATCGGAAAATTAGATTCTACGAAACTTTTTGAATTGCGAGTTTCAGCATAAAATCGTTATATATTATACACTAGTTTATACTAGTTTCGGTCAAAAATTCAATTAAATCGAGGACTGTTCGAAACGATACAAAACTTTTCAGATAATTTATATATTTTACGAAGGAAGGTTATGATGGAAGACCATGCAAAAAATCATCAGAAAATTAGATTCCACGAAACTTTTCAAAATGCAAGTTTCGGTCAAGAAATCATTATATAGTATACACTAGTTTATACTAATTTTGCTCAAATAATCAAATTAAATCGAGGAATGTTCGAAATGATACAAAACTCTTCAGATCCTTCTTATATGTTACTAGGAAAGGTTATGATTGAAGTCCATGCAAAAAATAATTTGAAAATTATATTCTATGAAACTTTTTGAATTCCGAGTTTCGGACAAAAAATCGTAATATATTATACACTAGTTTATTCTAGTTTCGGTTAAAAAATCAATTAAATCGAGGACTGTTCGAAATGCTACAAAAATTTTCAGATAATTTATATATTTTACAATGCAAGGTTATGATGGAAGTCCATAAAAAATCATCTGAAAATTAGATTCTACGAAACATTTTGAAATGCGAGTTTCCGTCAAAAAATGGTAATATATTATACACTAGTTTATACTAGTTTTAGTCAAAAAATAAATTAAATCGGGGACTATACGAAACGATACTATATTTTCAGATAATTTATATATTTTACGAGGGAAGGTTTTGATGGAAGACCATGCAAAAAATCATCAGAAAATTAGATTCTACGAACCTTTTTGAAATGCGAGTTTCGGTCAAAAAATCATAATATATTATACACTAGTTTATACTAGTTTTGCTCAAAAAACCAATTAATTCGAGAACTGATCAGAACGTTACAAAAATTTTAATATCATTCTTATATGTTACGGGGGAAGGATTTGAAGGAAGTCCATGCAAAAAATCATCAGAAAATTAGATTCTATGAAACTTTTTGAATTGCGAGTTTCAACATAAAATCGTTATATATTATACACTAGTTTATACTAGTTTCGGTCAAAAAATCAATTAAATCGAGGACTGTTCGAAACGATACAAAACTTTTCAGATAATTTATATATTTTACGAAGGAAGGTTATGATGGAAGACCATGCAAAAAATCATCAGAAAATTAGATTCCACGAAACTTTTCAAAATGCAAGTTTCGGTCAAGAAATCATTATATAGTATACACTAGTTTATACTAATTTTGCTCAAAAAATCAAATTAAATCGAGGAATGTTCGAAATGATACAAAACTCTTCAGATCCTTCTTATATGTTACAAGGAAAGTTTATGATTGAAGTCCATGCAAAAAATAATTTGAAAATTAGATTCTATGAAACTTTTTGAATTCCGAGTTTCGGACAAAAAATCGTAATATATTATACACTAGTTTATTCTAGTTTCGGTTAAAAAATCAATTAAATCGAGGACTGTTCAAAATGCTACAAAAATTTTCAGATAATTTATATATTTTACAAGGGAAGGTTATGATGGAAGTCCATAGAAAATCTTCTGAAAATTAGATTCTACGGAACTTTTTGAAATGCCAGTTTCCGTCAAAAAATAGTAATATATTATACACTAGTTTATACTAGTTTCAGTCAAAAAATAAATTAAATCGGGGACTATTCGAAACGATACAAAACTTTTCAGACAATTTATATATTTTACGAGGGAAGGTTATGATGGAAGACCATGCGAAAAATCATCAGAAAATTAGATTCTAAGAACCTTTTTGAAATGCGAGTTTCGGTCAAAAAATCATAATATATTATACACTAGTTTAGCACAAAAAACAAATTAATTCGAGAACTGATCAGAACGATACAAAAATATTCATATCATTCTTATATGTTACGGGGGAAGGATATGAAGGAAGTCCATGCAAAAAATCATCAGAAAATAAGATTCTACGAAACTTTTTGAATTGCGAGTTTCAGCATAAAATCGTTATATATTATACACTAGTTTATACTAGTTTCGGTCAAAAATTCAATTAAATCGAGGACTGTTCGAAACGATACAAAACTTTTCAGATAATTTATATATTTTACGAAGGAAGGTTATGATGGAAGACCATGCAAAAAATCATCAGAAAATTAGATTCCACGAAACTTTTCAAAATGCAAGTTTCGGTCAAGAAATCATTATATAGTATACACTAGTTTATACTAATTTTGCTCAAAAAATCAAATTAAATCGAGGAATGTTCGAAATGATACAAAACTCTTCAGATCCTTCTTATATGTTACAAGGAAAGTTTATGATTGAAGTCCATGCAAAAAATAATTTGAAAATTAGATTCTATGAAACTTTTTGAATTCCGAGTTTCAGACAAAAAATCGTAATATATTATACACTAGTTTATTCTAGTTTCGGTTAAAAAATCAATTAAATCGAGGACTGTTCGAAATGCTACAAAAATTTTCAGATAATTTATATATTTTACAAGGGAAGGTTATGATGGAAGTCCATAGAAAATCTTCTGAAAATTAGATTCTACGGAACTTTTTGAAATGCGAGTTTCCGTCAAAAAATTGTAATATATTATACACTAGTTTATACTAGTTTCAGTCAAAAAATAAATTAAATCGGGGACTATTCGAAACGATACAAAACTTTTCAGATAATTTATATATTTTACGAGGGAAGGTTATGATGGAAGACCATGCGAAAAATCATCAGAAAATTAGATTCTACGAACCTTTTTGAAATGCGAGTTTCGGTCAAAAAATCATAATATATTATACACTAGTTTATACTAGTTTTGCTCAAAAAACAAATTAATTCGAGAACTGATCAGAACGATACAAAAATATTCATATCATTCTTATATGTTACGGGGGAAGGATATGAAGGAAGTCCATGCAAAAAATCATCAGAAAATAAGATTCTACGAAACTTTTTGAATTGCGAGTTTCAGCATAAAATCGTTATATATTATACACTAGTTTATACTAGTTTCGGTCAAAAATTCAATTAAATCGAGGACTGTTCGAAACGATACAAAACTTTTCAGATAATTTATATATTTTACGAAGGAAGGTTATGATGGAAGACCATGCAAAAAATCATCAGAAAATTAGATTCCACCAAACTTTTCAAAATGCAAGTTTCGGTCAAGAAATCATTATATAGTATACACTAGTTTATACTAATTTTGCTCAAAAAATCAAATTAAATCGAGGAATGTTCGAAATGATACAAAACTCTTCAGATCCTTCTTATTTGATTCAAGGAAAGGTTATGATTGAAGTCAATGCAAAAAATAATTTGAAAATTAGATTCTATGAAACTTTTTGAATTCCGAGTTTCGGACAAAAAATCGTAATATATTATACACTAGTTTATTCTAGTTTCGGTTAAAAAATCAATTAAATCGAGGACTGTTTGAAATGCAACAAATTTTCCATATAATTTATATATTTTACAAAGCAAGGTTATGATGGAAGTTCTTAAAAAATCATATGAAAATTAGATTCTACGAAACTTTTTGAAATGCGAGTTTCCGTCAAAAAATTATAATATATTATACACTAGTTTATACTAGTTTCAGTCAAAAAATAAATTAAATCGGGGACTATTCGAAACGATACAAAACTTTTCAGATAATTTATATATTTTACGAGGGAAGGTTATGATGGAAGACCATGCAAAAAATCATCAGAAAATTAGATTCTACGAACCTTTTTGAAATGCGAGTTTCGTTCAAAAAATCATAATATATTATACACTAGTTTATACTAGTTTTGCTCAAAAAACCAATTAATTCGAGAACTGATCAGAACGATACAAAAAATTTCATATTATTCTTATATGTTACGGGGGAAGGATATGAAGGAAGTCCATGCAAAAAATCATCAGAAAATTAGATTCTACGAAACTTTTTGAATTGCGAGTTTCAGCATAAAATCGTAATATATTATACACTAGTTTATACTAGTTTCGGTCAAAAAATCATTTAAATCGAGGACTGTTCGAAACGATACCAAACTTTTCAGATAATTTATATATTTTACGAGGGAAGGTTATGATGGAAGACCATGCAAAAAATCATCAGAAAATTAGATTCCACGAAACTTTTCAAAATGCAAGTTTCGGTCAAGAAATCATTATATAGTATACACTAGTTTATTCTAATTTTGCTCAAAAAATCAAATTAAATCGAGGAATGTTTGAAATGATACAAAAATCTTCAGATCCTTCTTATATGTTACGAGGAAAGGTTATGATTGAATTCCATGCAAAAAATAATTTGAAAATTAGATTCTATGAAACTTTTTGAATTCCGAGTTTCGGACAAAAAATCGTAATATATTATACACTAGTTTATTCTAGTTTCGGTTAAAAAATCAATTAAATCGAGGACTGTTCGAAATGCTACAAAAGTTTTCAGATAATTTATATATTTTACAAGGGAAGGTTATGATGGAAGTCCATAAAAAATCATCTGAAAATTAGATTCTACGAAACTTTTTGAAATGCGAGTTTTTGTCAAAAAATTGTAATATATTATACACTAGTTTATACTAGTTTCAGTCAAAAAATAAATTAAATCGGGGACTATTCGAAACGATACAAAACTTTTCAGATAATTTATATATTTTACGAGGGAAGGTTATGATGAAAGACCATGCAAAAAATCATTAGAAAATTAGATTCTACGAACCTTTTTGAATTGCGAGTTTCGATCAAATAATCATAATATATTATACACTAGTTTATACTAGTTTTGCTCAAAAAACCAATTAATTCGAGAACTGATCAGAACGATACAAAAATTTTAATATCATTCTTATATGTTACGGGGGAAAGATATGAAGGAAGTCCATGCAAAAAATCATCAGAAAATTAGATTCTATGAAACTTTTTGAATTGCGAGTTTCAGCATAAAATCGTAATATATTATACACTAGTTTATACTAGTTTCGGTCAAAAAATCAATTAAATCGAGGACTGTTCGAAACGATACAAAACTTTTCAGATAATTTATATATTTTACGAAGGAAGGTTATGATGGAAGACCATGCAAAAAATCATCAGAAAATTAGATTCCACCAAACTTTTCAAAATGCAAGTTTCGGTCAAGAAATCATTATATAGTATACACTAGTTTATACTAATTTTGCTCAAAAAATCAAATTAAATCGAGGAATGTTCGAAATGATACAAAACTCTTCAGATCCTTCTTATTTGATTCAAGGAAAGGTTATGATTGAAGTCCATGCAAAAAATAATTTGAAAATTAGATTCTATGAAACTTTTTGAATTCCGAGTTTCGGACAAAAAATCGTAATATATTATACACTAGTTTATTCTAGTTTCGGTTAAAAAATCAATTAAATCGAGGACTGTTCAAAATGCTACAAAAATTTTCAGATAATTTATATATTTTACAAGGCAAGGTTATGATGGAAGTCCATAAAAAATCATCTGAAACTTAGATTCTACGAAATTTTTTGAAATGCGAGTTTCCGTCAAAAAATTGTAATATATTATAAACTAGATTATACTAGTTTCAGTTAAAAAATAAATTAAATCGGGGACTATTCGAAACGATACAAAACTTTTCAGATAATTTATATATTTTACGAGGGAAGGTTATGATGAAAGACCATGCAAAAAATCATCAGAAAATTAGATTCTACGAACCTTTTTGAAATGCGAGTTTCGGTCAAATAATCATAATATATTATACACTAGTTTATACTAGTTTTGCTCAAAATACCAATTAATTCGAGAACTGATTAGAACGATACAAAAATTTTCATATCATTCTTATATGTTACGGGGGAAGGATATGAAAGAAGTCCATGCAAAAAATCATCAGAAAATTAGATTCTACGAAACTTTTTGAATTGCGAGTTTCAGCATAAAATCGTAATATATTATACACTAGTTTATACTAGTTTCGGTCAAAAAATCATTTAAATCGAGGACTGTTCGAAACGATACAAAACTTTTCAGATAATTAATATATTTTACGAGGTTATGTTATGATGGAAGACCATGCAAAAAATCATCAGAAAATTAGATTCCACGAAACTTTTCAAAATGCAAGTTTCGGTCAAGAAATCATTATATAGTATACACTAGTTTATAATAATTTTGCTCAAAAAAACAAATTAAATCGAGGACTGTTTGAAATGATACAAAACTCTTCAGATCCTTCTTATATGTTACGAGGAAAGGTTATGATTGAAGTCCATGCAAAAAATAATTTGAAAATTAGATTCTATGAAACTTTTTGAATTCCGAGTTTCGGACAAAAAATCGTAATATATTATACACTAGTTTATACTAGTTTCGGTTAAAAAATCAATTAAATCGAGGACTGTTCGAAACGATACAAAACTTTTCAGATAATTTATATATTTTACGAGGGAAGGTTATGATGGAAGACCATGCAAAAAATCATCAGAAAATTAGATTCCACGAAACTTTTCAAAATGCAAGTTTCGGTCAAGAAATCATTATATAGTATACACTAGTTTATAATAATTTTGCTCAAAAAAACAAATTAAATCGAGGACTGTTTGAAATGATACAAAACTCTTCAGATCCTTCTTATATGTTACGAGGAAAGGTTATGATTGAAGTCCATGCAAAAAATAATTTGAAAATTAGATTCTATGAAACTTTTTGAATTCCGAGTTTCGGACAAAAAATCGTAATATATTATACACTAGTTTATTCCAGTTTCGGTCAAAAAATCATTTAAATCGAGGACTGTTCGAAACGATACAAAACTTTTCAGATAATTTATATATTTTACGAGGGAAGGTTATGATGGAAGACCATGCAAAAAATCATCAGAAAATTAGATTCCACGAAACTTTTCAAAATGCAAGTTTCGGTCAAGAAATCATTATATAGTATACACTAGTTTATACTAATTTTGCTCAAAAAATCAAATTAAATCGAGGAATGTTCGAAATGATACAAAACTCTTCAGATCCTTCTTATATGTTACAAGGAAAGTTTATGATTGAAGTCCATGCAAAAAATAATTTGAAAATTAGATTCTATGAAACTTTTTGAATTCCGAGTTTCGGACAAAAAATCGTAATATATTATACACTAGTTTATTCTAGTTTCGGTTAAAAAATCAATTAAATCGAGGACTGTTCGAAATGCTACAAAAATTTTCAGATAATTTATATATTTTACAAGGGAAGGTTATGATGGAAGTCCATAGAAAATCTTCTGAAAATTAGATTCTACAGAACTTTTTGAAATGCCAGTTTCCGTCAAAAAATAGTAATATATTATACACTAGTTTATACTAGTTTCAGTCAAAAAATAAATTAAATCGGGGACTATTCGAAACGATACAAAACTTTTCAGACAATTTATATATTTTACGAGGGAAGGTTATGATGGAAGACCATGCGAAAAATCATCAGAAAATTAGATTCTAAGAACCTTTTTGAAATGCGAGTGTCGGTCAAAAAATCATAATATATTATACACTAGTTTAGACTAGTTTTGCACAAAAAACAAATTAATTCGAGAACTGATCAGAACGATACAAAAATATTCATATCATTCTAATATGTTACGGGGGAAGGATATGAAGGAAGTCCATGCAAAAAATCATCAGAAAATAAGATTCTACGAAACTTTTTGAATTGCGAGTTTCAGCATAAAATCGTTATATATTATACACTAGTTTATACTAGTTTCGGTCAAAAATTCAATTAAATCGAGGACTGTTCGAAACGATACAAAACTTTTCAGATAATTTATATATTTTACGAAGGAAGGTTATGATGGAAGACCATGCAAAAAATCATCAGAAAATTAGATTCCACGAAACTTTTCAAAATGCAAGTTTCGGTCAAGAAATCATTATATAGTATACACTAGTTTATACTAATTTTGCTCAAAAAATCAAATTAAATCGAGGAATGTTCGAAATGATACAAAACTCTTCAGATCCTTCTTATATGTTACAAGGAAAGTTTATGATTGAAGTCCATGCAAAAAATAATTTGAAAATTAGATTCTATGAAACTTTTTGAATTCCGAGTTTCAGACAAAAAATCGTAATATATTATACACTAGTTTATTCTAGTTTCGGTTAAAAAATCAATTAAATCGAGGACTGTTCGAAATGCTACAAAAATTTTCAGATAATTTATATATTTTACAAGGGAAGGTTATGATGGAAGTCCATAGAAAATCTTCTGAAAATTAGATTCTACGGAACTTTTTGAAATGCGAGTTTCCGTCAAAAAATTGTAATATATTATACACTAGTTTATACTAGTTTCAGTCAAAAAATAAATTAAATCGGGGACTATTCGAAACGATACAAAACTTTTCAGATAATTTATATATTTTACGAGGGAAGGTTATGATGGAAGACCATGCGAAAAATCATCAGAAAATTAGATTCTACGAACCTTTTTGAAATGCGAGTTTCGGTCAAAAAATCATAATATATTATACACTAGTTTATACTAGTTTTGCTCAAAAAACAAATTAATTCGAGAACTGATCAGAACGATACAAAAATATTCATATCATTCTTATATGTTACGGGGGAAGGATATGAAGGAAGTCCATGCAAAAAATCATCAGAAAATAAGATTCTACGAAACTTTTTGAATTGCGAGTTTCAGCATAAAATCGTTATATATTATACACTAGTTTATACTAGTTTCGGTCAAAAATTCAATTAAATCGAGGACTGTTCGAAACGATACAAAACTTTTCAGATAATTTATATATTTTACGAAGGAAGGTTATGATGGAAGACCATGCAAAAAATCATCAGAAAATTAGATTCCACCAAACTTTTCAAAATGCAAGTTTCGGTCAAGAAATCATTATATAGTATACACTAGTTTATACTAATTTTGCTCAAAAAATCAAATTAAATCGAGGAATGTTCGAAATGATACAAAACTCTTCAGATCCTTCTTATTTGATTCAAGGAAAGGTTATGATTGAAGTCAATGCAAAAAATAATTTGAAAATTAGATTCTATGAAACTTTTTGAATTCCGAGTTTCGGACAAAAAATCGTAATATATTATACACTAGTTTATTCTAGTTTCGGTTAAAAAATCAATTAAATCGAGGACTGTTTGAAATGCAACAAATTTTCCATATAATTTATATATTTTACAAAGCAAGGTTATGATGGAAGTTCTTAAAAAATCATATGAAAATTAGATTCTACGAAACTTTTTGAAATGCGAGTTTCCGTCAAAAAATTATAATATATTATACACTAGTTTATACTAGTTTCAGTCAAAAAATAAATTAAATCGGGGACTATTCGAAACGATACAAAACTTTTCAGATAATTTATATATTTTACGAGGGAAGGTTATGATGGAAGACCATGCAAAAAATCATCAGAAAATTAGATTCTACGAACCTTTTTGAAATGCGAGTTTCGTTCAAAAAATCATAATATATTATACACTAGTTTATACTAGTTTTGCTCAAAAAACCAATTAATTCGAGAACTGATCAGAACGATACAAAAAATTTCATATTATTCTTATATGTTACGGGGGAAGGATATGAAGGAAGTCTATGCAAAAAATCATCAGAAAATTAGATTCTACGAAACTTTTTGAATTGCGAGTTTCAGCATAAAATCGTAATATATTATACACTAGTTTATACTAGTTTCGGTCAAAAAATCATTTAAATCGAGGACTGTTCGAAACGATACAAAACTTTTCAGATAATTTATATATTTTACGAGGGAAGGTTATGATGGAAGACCATGCAAAAAATCATCAGAAAATTAGATTCCACGAAACTTTTCAAAATGCAAGTTTCGGTCAAGAAATCATTATATAGTATACACTAGTTTATTCTAATTTTGCTCAAAAAATCAAATTAAATCGAGGAATGTTTGAAATGATACAAAAATCTTCAGATCCTTCTTATATGTTACGAGGAAAGGTTATGATTGAATTCCATGCAAAAAATAATTTGAAAATTAGATTCTATGAAACTTTTTGAATTCCGAGTTTCGGACAAAAAATCGTAATATATTATACACTAGTTTATTCTAGTTTCGGTTAAAAAATCAATTAAATCGAGGACTGTTCGAAATGCTACAAAAGTTTTCAGATAATTTATATATTTTACAAGGGAAGGTTATGATGGAAGTCCATAAAAAATCATCTGAAAATTAGATTCTACGAAACTTTTTGAAATGCGAGTTTTTGTCAAAAAATTGTAATATATTATACACTAGTTTATACTAGTTTCAGTCAAAAAATAAATTAAATCGGGGACTATTCGAAACGATACAAAACTTTTCAGATAATTTATATATTTTACGAGGGAAGGTTATGATGAAAGACCATGCAAAAAATCATTAGAAAATTAGATTCTACGAACCTTTTTGAATTGCGAGTTTCGATCAAATAATCATAATATATTATACACTAGTTTATACTAGTTTTGCTCAAAAAACCAATTAATTCGAGAACTGATCAGAACGATACAAAAAATTTCATATTATTCTTATATGTTACGGGGGAAGGATATGAAGGAAGTCCATGCAAAAAATCATCAGAAAATTAGATTCTACGAAACTTTTTGAATTGCGAGTTTCAGCATAAAATCGTAATATATTATACACTAGTTTATACTAGTTTCGGTCAAAAAATCATTTAAATCGAGGACTGTTCGAAACGATACAAAACTTTTCAGATAATTTATATATTTTACGAGGGAAGGTTATGATGGAAGACCATGCAAAAAATCATCAGAAAATTAGATTCCACGAAACTTTTCAAAATGCAAGTTTCGGTCAAGAAATCATTATATAGTATACACTAGTTTATTCTAATTTTGCTCAAAAAATCAAATTAAATCGAGGAATGTTTGAAATGATACAAAAATCTTCAGATCCTTCTTATATGTTACGAGGAAAGGTTATGATTGAATTCCATGCAAAAAATAATTTGAAAATTAGATTCTATGAAACTTTTTGAATTCCGAGTTTCGGACAAAAAATCGTAATATATTATACACTAGTTTATTCTAGTTTCGGTTAAAAAATCAATTAAATCGAGGACTGTTCGAAATGCTACAAAAGTTTTCAGATAATTTATATATTTTACAAGGGAAGGTTATGATGGAAGTCCATAGAAAATCATCTGAAACTTAGATTCTACGAAATTTTTTGAAATGCGAGTTTCCGTCAAAAAATTGTAATATATTATAAACTAGATTATACTAGTTTCAGTTAAAAAATAAATTAAATCGGGGACTATTCGAAACGATACAAAACTTTTCAGATAATTTATATATTTTACGAGGGAAGGTTATGATGAAAGACCATGCAAAAAATCATCAGAAAATTAGATTCTACGAACCTTTTTGAAATGCGAGTTTCGGTCAAATAATCATAATATATTATACACTAGTTTATACTAGTTTTGCTCAAAATACCAATTAATTCGAGAACTGATTAGAACGATACAAAAATTTTCATATCATTCTTATATGTTACGGGGGAAGGATATGAAAGAAGTCCATGCAAAAAATCATCAGAAAATTAGATTCTACGAAACTTTTTGAATTGCGAGTTTCAGCATAAAATCGTAATATATTATACACTAGTTTATACTAATTTCGGTCAAAAAATCATTTAAATCGAGGACTGTTCGAAACGATACAAAACTTTTCAGATAATTAATATATTTTACGAGGTTATGTTATGATGGAAGACCATGCAAAAAATCATCAGAAAATTAGATTCCACGAAACTTTTCAAAATGCAAGTTTCGGTCAAGAAATCATTATATAGTATACACTAGTTTATAATAATTTTGCTCAAAAAAACAAATTAAATCGAGGACTGTTTGAAATGATACAAAACTCTTCAGATCCTTCTTATATGTTACGAGGAAAGGTTATGATTGAAGTCCATGCAAAAAATAATTTGAAAATTAGATTCTATGAAACTTTTTGAATTCCGAGTTTCGGACAAAAAATCGTAATATATTATACACTAGTTTATTCCAGTTTCGGTTAAAAAATCAATTAAATCGAGGACTGTTCGAAATGCAACAAATTTTCCATATAATTTATATATTTTACAAAGCAAGGTTATGATGGAAGTTCTTAAAAAATCATATGAAAATTAGATTCTACGAAACTTTTTGAAATGCGAGTTTCCGTCAAAAAATTATAATATATTATACACTAGTTTATACTAGTTTCAGTCAAAAATTAAATTAAATCGGGGACTATTCGAAATGATACAAAACTTTTCAGATAATTTATATATTTTACGAGGGAAGGTTATGATGGAAGACCATGCAAAAAATCATCAGAAAATTAGATTCCACGAAACTTTTCAAAATGCAAGTTTCGGTCAAGAAATCATTATATAGTATACACTAGTTTATACTAATTTTGCTCAAAAAATCAAATTAAATCGAGGAATGTTCGAAATGATACAAAACTCTTCAGATCCTTCTTATATGATTCAAGGAAAGGTTATGATTGAAGTCCATGCAAAAAATAATTTGAAAATTAGATTCTATGAAACTTTTTGAATTCCGAGTTTCAGACAAAAAATCGTAATATATTATACACTAGTTTATTCTAGTTTCGGTTAAAAAATCAATTAAATCGAGGACTGTTCGAAATGCTACAAAAATTTTCAGATAATTTATATATTTTACAAGGCAAGGTTATGATGGAAGTCCATAAAAAATCATCTGAAAATTAGATTCTACGAAATTTTTTGAAATGCGAGTTTCCTTCAAAATATTGTAATATATTATAAACTAGTTTATACTAGTTTCAGTCAAAAAATAAATTAAATCTGGGACTATTCGAAACGATACAAAACTTTTTCAGATAATTTATATATTTTACGAGGGAAGGTTATGATGAAAGACCATGCAAAAAATCATCAGAAAATTAGATTCTAAGAACCTTTTTGAAATGCGAGTTTCGGTCAAATAATCATAATATATTATACACTAGTTTATACTAGTTTTGCTCAAAATACCAATTAATTCGAGAACTGATCAGAACGATACAAAAATTTTCATATCATTCTTATATGTTACGGGGGAAGGATATGAAGGAAGTCCATGCAAAAAAACATCAGAAAATTAAATTCTACGAAACTTTTTGAATTGCGAGTTTCAGCATAAAATCGTAATATATTATACACTAGTTTATACTAGTTTCGGTCAAAAAATCATTTAAATCGAGGACTGTTCGAAACGATACAAAACTTTTCAGATAATTAATATATTTTACGAGGTTATGTTATGATGGAAGACCATGCAAAAAATCATCAGAAAATTAGATTCCACGAAACTTTTCAAAATGCAAGTTTCGGTCAAGAAATCATTATATAGTATACACTAGTTTATAATAATTTTGCTCAAAAAAACAAATTAAATCGAGGACTGTTTGAAATGATACAAAACTCTTCAGATCCTTCTTATATGTTACGAGGAAAGGTTATGATTGAAGTCCATGCAAAAAATAATTTGAAAATTAGATTCTATGAAACTTTTTGAATTCCGAGTTTCGGACAAAAAATCGTAATATATTATACACTAGTTTATTCCAGTTTCGGTTAAAAAATCAATTAAATCGAGGACTGTTCGAAATGCAACAAATTTTCCATATAATTTATATATTTTACAAAGCAAGGTTATGATGGAAGTTCTTTAAAAATCATATGAAAATTAGATTCTACGAAACTTTTTGAAATGCGAGTTTCCGTCAAAAAATTATAATATATTATACACTAGTTTATACTAGTTTCAGTCAAAAAATAAATTAAATCGGGGACTATTCGAAACGATACAAAACTTTTCAGATAATTTATATATTTTACGAGGGAAGGTTATGATGGAAGACCATGCAAAAAATCATCAGAAAATTAGATTCCAAGAAACTTTTCAAAATGCATGTTTCGGTCAAGAAATCATTATATAGTATACACTAGTTTATACTAATTTTGCTCAAAAAATCAAATTAAATCGAGGAATGTTCGAAATGATACAAAACTCTTCAGATCCTTCTTATATGATTCAAGGAAAGGTTATGATTGAAGTCCATGCAAAAAATAATTTGAAATTTAGATTCTATGAAACTTTTTGAATTCCGAGTTTCAGACAAAAAATCGTAATATATTATACACTAGTTTATTCTAGTTTCGGTTAAAAAATCAATTAAATCGAGGACTGTTCGAAATGCTACAAAAATTTTCAGATAATTTATATATTTTACAAGGCAAGGTTATGATGGAAGTCCATAAAAAATCATCTGAAAATTAGATTCTACGAAATTTTTTGAAATGCGAGTTTCCTTCAAAATATTGTAATATATTATAAACTAGTTTATACTAGTTTCAGTCAAAAAATAAATTAAATCGGGGACTATTCGAAACGATACAAAACTTTTTCAGATAATTTATATATTTTACGAGGGAAGGTTATGATGAAAGACCATGCAAAAAATCATCAGAAAATTAGATTCTACGAACCTTTTTGAAATGCGAGTTTCGGTCAAATAATCATAATATATTATACACTAGTTTATACTAGTTTTGCTCAAAATACCAATTAATTCGAGAACTGATCAGAACGATACAAAAATTTTCATATCATTCTTATATGTTACGGGGGAAGGATATGAAGGAAGTCCATGCAAAAAAACATCAGAAAATTAAATTCTACGAAACTTTTTGAATTGCGAGTTTCAGCATAAAATCGTAATATATTATACACTAGTTTATACTAGTTTCGGTCAAAAAATCATTTAAATCGAGGACTGTTCGAAACGATACAAAACTTTTCAGATAATTAATATATTTTACGAGGTTATGTTATGATGGAAGACCATGCAAAAAATCATCAGAAAATTAGATTCCACGAAACTTTTCAAAATGCAAGTTTCGGTCAAGAAATCATTATATAGTATACACTAGTTTATAATAATTTTGCTCAAAAAAACAAATTAAATCGAGGAATGTTTGAAATGATACAAAACTCTTCAGATCCTTCTTATATGTTACGAGGAAAGGTTATGATTGAAGTCCATGCAAAAAATAATTTGAAAATTAGATTCTATGAAACTTTTTGAATTCCGAGTTTCAGACAAAAAATCTTAATATATTATACACTAGTTTATTCTAGTTTCGGTTAAAAAATCAATTAAATCGAGGACTGTTTGAAATGCAACAAATTTTCCATATAATTTATATATTTTACAAAGCAAGGTTATGATGGAAGTTCTTAAAAAATCATATGAAAATTAGATTCTACGAAACTTTTTGAAATGCGAGTTTCCGTCAAAAAATTATAATATATTATACACTAGTTTATACTAGTTTCAGTCAAAAAATAAATTAAATCGGGGACTATTCGAAACGATACAAAACTTTTCAGATAATTTATATATTTTACGAGGGAAGGTTATGATGGAAGACCATGCAAAAAATCATCAGAAAATTAGATTCTACGAACCTTTTTGAAATGCGAGTTTCGTTCAAAAAATCATAATATATTATACACTAGTTTATACTAGTTTTGCTAAAAAAAACAATTAATTCGAGAACTGATCAGAACGATACAAAAAATTTCATATTATTCTTATATGTTACGGGGGAAGGATATGAAGGAAGTCCATGCAAAAAATCATCAGAAAATTAGATTCTACGAAACTTTTTGAATTGCGAGTTTCAGCATAAAATCGTAATATATTATACACTAGTTTATACTAGTTTCGGTCAAAAAATCATTTAAATCGAGGACTGTTCGAAACGATACAAAACTTTTCAGATAATTTATATATTTTACGAGGGAAGGTTATGATGGAAGACCATGCAAAAAATCATCAGAAAATTAGATTCCACGAAACTTTTCAAAATGCAAGTTTCGGTCAAGAAATCATTATATAGTATACACTAGTTTATACTAATTTTGCTCAAAAAATCAAATTAAATCGAGGACTGTTTGAATTGATACAAAACTCCTCAGATCCTTCTGATATGTTACGAGGAAAGGTTATGATTGAAGTCCATGCAAAATTTATTTGAAAATAAGATTCTATGAAACTTTTTGAATTCCGAGTTTCGGACAAAAAATCATAATATATTATACACTAGTTTATTCTAGTTTCGGTTAAAAAATCAATTAAATCGAGGACTGTTCGAAATGCTACAAAAGTTTTCAGATAATTTATATATTTTACAAGGGAAGGTTATGATGGAAGTCCATAAAAAATCATCTGAAAATTAGATTCTACGAAACTTTTTGAAATGCGAGTTTTTGTCAAAAAATTGTAATATATTATACACTAGTTTATACTAGTTTCAGTCAAAAAATAAATTAAATCGGGGACTATTCGAAACGATACAAAACTTTACAGATAATTTATATATTTTACGAGGGAAGGTTATGATGGAAGACCATGCAAAAAATCATCAGAAAATTAGATTCTACGAACCTTTTTGAAATGCGAGTTTCGGTCAAAAAATCATAATACATTATACACTAGTTTATACTAGTTTTGCTCAAAAAACCAATTAATTCGAGAACTGATAAGAACGATACAAAAATTTTAATATCATTCTTATATGTTACGGGGGAAGGAAGTCCATGTAAAAAATCATCAGAAAATTAGATTCTTCAAAACCTTTTGAATTGCGAGTTTCAGCATAAAATCGTAATATATTATACACTAGTTTCGGTCAAAAAATCAATTAAACCGAGGACTGTTCGAAACGATACAAAACTTTTCAGATAATTTATATATTTTACGAAGGAAGGTGATGATGGAAGACCTTGCAAAAAATCATCAGAAAATTAGATTCCACGAAACTTTTCAAAATGCAAGTTTCGGTCGAGAAATCATTATATAGTATACACTAGTTTATACTAATTTTGCTCAAAAAATCAAATTAAATCGAGGAATGTTTGAAATGATACAAAAATCTTTAGATCCTTCTTATATGTTACGAGGAAAGGTTATGATTGAATTCCATGCAACAAATAATTTGAAAATTAGATTCTATGAAACTTTTTGAATTCCGAGTTTCGGACAAAAAATCATAATATATTATACACTAGTTTATTCTAGTTTCGGTTAAAAAATCAATTAAATCGAGGACTGTTCGAAATGCTACAAAAGTTTTCAGATAATTTATATATTTTACAAGGGAAGGTTATGATGGAAGTCCATAAAAAATCATCTGAAAATTAGATTCTACGAAACTTTTTGAAATGCGAGTTTTTGTCAAAAAATTGTAATATATTATACACTAGTTTATACTAGTTTCAGTCAAAAAATAAATTAAATCGGGGACTATTCGAAACGATACAAAACTTTACAGATAATTTATATATTTTACGAGGGAAGGTTATGATGGAAGACCATGCAAAAAATCATCAGAAAATTAGATTCTACGAACCTTTTTGAAATGCGAGTTTCGGTCAAAAAATCATAATACATTATACACTAGTTTATACTAGTTTTGCTCAAAAAACCAATTAATTCGAGAACTGATAAGAACGATACAAAAATTTTAATATCATTCTTATATGTTACGGGGGAAGGAAGTCCATGTAAAAAATCATCAGAAAATTAGATTCTTCAAAACCTTTTGAATTGCGAGTTTCAGCATAAAATCGTAATATATTATACACTAGTTTCGGTCAAAAAATCAATTAAACCGAGGACTGTTCGAAACGATACAAAACTTTTCAGATAATTTATATATTTTACGAAGGAAGGTGATGATGGAAGACCTTGCAAAAAATCATCAGAAAATTAGATTCCACGAAACTTTTCAAAATGCAAGTTTCGGTCGAGAAATCATTATATAGTATACACTAGTTTATACTAATTTTGCTCAAAAAATCAAATTAAATCGAGGAATGTTTGAAATGATACAAAAATCTTTAGATCCTTCTTATATGTTACGAGGAAAGGTTATGATTGAATTCCATGCAACAAATAATTTGAAAATTAGATTCTATGAAACTTTTTGAATTCCGAGTTTCGGACAAAAAATCGTAATATATTATACACTAGTTTATTCTAGTTTCGGTTAAAAAATCAATTAAATCGAGGACTGTTCGAAATGCTACAAAACTTTTCTGATAATTTATATATTTTACAAGGGAAGGTTATGATGGAAGTCCATAAAAAATCATCTGAAAATTAGATTCTACGAAACTTTTTGAAATGCGAGTTTCCGTCAAAAAATTTGTAATATATTATACACTAGTTTATACTAGTTTCAGTCAAAAAATAAATTAAATCGGGGACTATTCGAAACGATACAAAACTTTTTCAGAAAATTTATATATTTTACGAGGGAAGGTTATGATGGAAGACCATGCAAAAAATCATCAGAAAATTAGATTCGACGAACATTTTTGAAATGCGAGTTTCGGTCAAAAAATCATAATACATTATACACTAGTTTATACTAGTTTTGCTCAAAAAACCAATTAATTCGAGAACTGATCAGAACGATACAAAAATTTTCATATCCTTCTTATATGTTACGGGGGAAGGAAGTCCATGCAAAAAATCATCAGAAAATTAGATTCTACGAAACCTTTTGAATTGCGAGTTTCAGCATAAAATCGTAATATATTATACACTAGTTTCGGTCAAAAAATCAATTAAATCGAGGACTGTTCGAAACGATACAAAACTTTTCAGATAATTTATATATTTTACGAAGGAAGGTGATGATGGAAGACCTTGCAAAAAATCATCAGAAAATTAGATTCCACGAAAGTTTTCAAAATGCAAGTTTCGGTCGAGAAATCATTATATAGTATACACTAGTTTATTCTAATTTTGCTCAAAAAATCAAATTAAATCGAGGAATGTTTGAAATGATACAAAAATCTTTAGATCCTTCTTATATGTTACGAGGAAAGGTTATGATTGAATTCCATGCAAAAAATAATTTGAAAATTAGATTCTATGAAACTTTTTGAATTCCGAGTTTCGGACAAAAAATTGTAATATATTATACACTAGTTTATTCTAGTTTCGGTTAAAAAATCAATTAAATCGAGGACTGTTCGAAATGCTACAAAACTTTTCAGATAATTTATATATTTTACAAGGGAAGGTTATGATGGAAGTCCATAAAAAATCATCTGAAAATTAGATTCTACGAAACTTTTTGAAATGCGAGTTTCCGTCAAAAAATTGTAATATATTATACACTAGTTTATACTAGTTTCAGTCAAAAATTAATTAAATCGGGGACTATTCGAAACGATACAAAACTTTTTCAGAAAATTTATATATTTTACGAGGGAAGGTTATGATGGAAGACCATGCAAAAAATCATCAGAAAATTAGATTCTACGAACATTTTTGAAATGCGAGTTTCGGTCAAAAAATCATAATACATTATACACTAGTTTATACTAGTTTTGCTCAAAAAACCAATTAATTCGAGAACTGATCAGAACGATACAAAAATTTTCATATCCTTCTTATATGTTACGGGGGAAGGAAGTCCATGCAAAAAATCATCAGAAAATTAGATTCTACGAAACCTTTTGAATTGCGAGTTTCAGCATAAAATCGTAATATATTATACACTAGTTTCGGTCAAAAAATCAATTAAATCGAGGACTGTTCGAAACGATACAAAACTTTTCAGATAATTTATATATTTTACGAAGGAAGGTGATGATGGAAGACCTTGCAAAAAATCATCAGAAAATTAGATTCCACAAAACTTTTCAAAATGCAAGTTTCGGTCGAGAAATCATTATATAGTATACACTAGTTTATTCTAATTTTGCTCAAAAAATCAAATTAAATCGAGGAATGTTTGAAATGATACAAAAATCTTCAGATCCTTCTTATATGTTACGAGGAAAGGTTATGATTGAATTCCATGCAAAAAATAATTTGAAAATTAGATTCTATGAAACTTTTTGAATTCCGAGTTTCGGACAAAAAATCGTAATATATTATACACTAGTTTATTCTAGTTTCAGTTAAAAAATCAATTAAATCGAGGACTGTTCGAAATGCTACAAAACTTTTCAGATAATTTATATATTTTACAAGGGAAGGTTATGATGGAAGTCCATAAAAAATCATCTGAAAATTAGATTCTACGAAACTTTTTGAAATGCGAGTTTCCGTCAAAAAATTGTAATATATTATACACTAGTTTATACTAGTTTCAGTCAAAAAATAAATTAAATCGGGGACTATTCGAAACGATACAAAACTTTTTCAGAAAATTTATATATTTTACGAGGGAAGGTTATGATGGAAGACCATGCAAAAAATCATCAGAAAATTAGATTCTACGAACATTTTTGAAATGCGAGTTTCGGTCAAAAAATCATAATACATTATACACTAGTTTATACTAGTTTTGCTCAAAAAACCAATTAATTCGAGAACTGATCAGAACGATACAAAAATTTTCATATCCTTCTTATATGTTACGGGGGAAGGAGGTCCATGCAAAAAATCATCAGAAAATTAGATTCTACGAAACCTTTTGAATTGCGAGTTTCAGCATAAAATCGTACTATATTATACACTAGTTTCGGTCAAAAAATCAATTAAATCGAGGACTGTTCGAAACGATACAAAACTTTTCAGATAATTTATATATTTTACGAAGGAAGGTGATGATGGAAGACCTTGCAAAAAATCATCAGAAAATTAGATTCCACGAAACTTTTCAAAATGCAAGTTTCGGTCGAGAAATCATTATATAGTATACACTAGTTTATTCTAATTTTGCTCAAAAAATCAAATTAAATCGAGGAATGTTTGAAATGATACAAAAATCTTCAGATCCTTCTTATATGTTACGAGGAAAGGTTATGATTGAATTCCATGCAAAAAATAATTTGAAAATTAGATTCTATGAAACTTTTTGAATTCCGAGTTTCGGACAAAAAATCGTAATATATTATACACTAGTTTATTCTAGTTTCGGTTAAAAAATCAATTAAATCGAGGACTGTTCGAAATGCTACAAAACTTTTCAGATAATTTATATATTTTACAAGGGAAGGTTATGATGGAAGTCCATAAAAAATCATCTGAAAATTAGATTCTACGAAACTTTTTGAAATGCGAGTTTCCGTCAAAAAATTGTAATATATTATACACTAGTTTATACTAGTTTCAGTCAAAAAATAAATTAAATCGGGGACTATTCGAAACGATACAAAACTTTTTCAGAAAATTTATATATTTTACGAGGGAAGGTTATGATGGAAGACCATGCAAAAAATCATCAGAAAATTAGATTCTACGAACATTTTTGAAATGCGAGTTTCGGTCAAAAAATCATAATACATTATACACTAGTTTATACTAGTTTTGCTCAAAAAACCAATTAATTCGAGAACTGATCAGAACGATACAAAAATTTTCATATCCTTCTTATATGTTACGGGGGAAGGAGGTCCATGCAAAAAATCATCAGAAAATTAGATTCTACGAAACCTTTTGAATTGCGAGTTTCAGCATAAAATCGTAATATATTATACACTAGTTTCGGTCAAAAAATCAATTAAATCGAGGACTGTTCGAAACGATACAAAACTTTTCAGATAATTTATATATTTTACGAAGGAAGGTGATGATGGAAGACCTTGCAAAAAATCATCAGAAAATTAGATTCCACGAAACTTTTCAAAATGCAAGTTTCGGTCGAGAAATCATTATATAGTATACACTAGTTTATTCTAATTTTGCTCAAAAAATCAAATTAAATCGAGGAATGTTTGAAATGATACAAAATTCTTCAGATCCTTCTTATATGTTACGAGGAAAGGTTATGATTGAATTCCATGCAAAAAATAATTTGAAAATTAGATTCTATGAAACTTTTTGAATTCCGAGTTTCGGACAAAAAATCGTAATATATTATACACTAGTTTATTCTAGTTTCGGTTAAAAAATCAATTAAATTGAGGACTGTTCGAAATGCTACAAAACTTTTCAGATAATTTATATATTTTACAAGGGAAGGTTATGATGGAAGTCCATAAAAAATCATCTGAAAATTAGATTCTACGAAACTTTTTGAAATGCGAGTTTCCGTCAAAAAATTGTAATATATTATACACTAGTTTATACTAGTTTCAGTCAAAAAATAAATTAAATCGGGGACTATTCGAAACGATACAAAACTTTTTCAGAAAATTTATATATTTTACGAGGGAAGGTTATGATGGAAGACCATGCAAAAAATCATCAGAAAATTAGATTCTACGAACATTTTTGAAATGCGAGTTTCGGTCAAAAAATCATAATACATTATACACTAGTTTATACTAGTTTTGCTCAAAAAACCAATTAATTCGAGAACTGATCAGAACGATACAAAAATTTTCATATCCTTCTTATATGTTACGGGGGAAGGAGGTCCATGCAAAAAATCATCAGAAAATTAGATTCTACGAAACCTTTTGAATTGCGAGTTTCAGCATAAAATCGTAATATATTATACACTAGTTTCGGTCAAAAAATCAATTAAATCGAGGACTGTTCGAAACGATACAAAACTTTTCAGATAATTTATATATTTTACGAAGGAAGGTGATGATGGAAGACCTTGCAAAAAATCATCAGAAAATTAGATTCCACGAAACTTTTCAAAATGCAAGTTTCGGTCGAGAAATCATTATATAGTATACACTAGTTTATTCTAATTTTGCTCAAAAAATCAAATTAAATCGAGGAATGTTTGAAATGATACAAAATTCTTCAGATCCTTCTTATATGTTACGAGGAAAGGTTATGATTGAATTCCATGCAAAAAATAATTTGAAAATTAGATTCTATGAAACTTTTTGAATTCCGAGTTTCGGACAAAAAATCGTAATATATTATACACTAAGTTTATTCTAGTTTCGGTTAAAAAATCAATTAAATTGAGGACTGTTCGAAATGCTACAAAACTTTTCAGATAATTTATATATTTTACAAGGGAAGGTTATGATGGAAGTCCATAAAAAATCATCTGAAAATTAGATTCTACGAAACTTTTTGAAATGCGAGTTTCCGTCAAAAAATTGTAATATATTATACACTAGTTTATACTAGTTTCAGTCAAAAAATAAATTAAATCGGGGACTATTCGAAACGATACAAAACTTTTTCAGAAAATTTATATATTTTACGAGGGAAGGTTATGATGGAAGACCATGCAAAAAATCATCAGAAAATTAGATTCTACGAACATTTTTGAAATGCGAGTTTCGGTCAAAAAATCATAATACATTATACACTAGTTTATACTAGTTTTGCTCAAAAAACCAATTAATTCGAGAACTGATCAGAACGATACAAAAATTTTCATATCCTTCTTATATGTTACGGGGGAAGGAGGTCCATGCAAAAAA
Source organism: Lathyrus aphaca (assembly GCA_963966055.1). NCBI lineage: Eukaryota > Viridiplantae > Streptophyta > Magnoliopsida > Fabales > Fabaceae > Lathyrus > Lathyrus aphaca. The sequence goes on from OZ014523.1 coordinate 567,646,237, forward strand.
TCATCAGAAAATTAGATTCTACGAAACCTTTTGAATTGCGAGTTTCAGCATAAAATCGTAATATATTATACACTAGTTTCGGTCAAAAAATCAATTAAATCGAGGACTGTTCGAAACGATACAAAACTTTTCAGATAATTTATATATTTTACGAAGGAAGGTGATGATGGAAGACCTTGCAAAAAATCATCAGAAAATTAGATTCCACGAAACTTTTCAAAATGCAAGTTTCGGTCGAGAAATCATTATATAGTATACACTAGTTTATTCTAATTTTGCTCAAAAAATCAAATTAAATCGAGGAATGTTTGAAATGATACAAAATTCTTCAGATCCTTCTTATATGTTACGAGGAAAGGTTATGATTGAATTCCATGCAAAAAATAATTTGAAAATTAGATTCTATGAAACTTTTTGAATTCCGAGTTTCGGACAAAAAATCGTAATATATTATACACTAGTTTATTCTAGTTTCGGTTAAAAAATCAATTAAATCGAGGACTGTTCGAAATGCTACAAAACTTTTCAGATAATTTATATATTTTACAAGGGAAGGTTATGATGGAAGTCCATAAAAAATCATCTGAAAATTAGATTCTACGAAACTTTTTGAAATGCGAGTTTCCGTCAAAAAATTGTAATATATTATACACTAGTTTATACTAGTTTCAGTCAAAAAATAAATTAAATCGAGGACTATTCGAAACGATACAAAACTTTTTCAGAAAATTTATATATTTTACGAGGGAAGGTTATGATGGAAGACCATGCAAAAAATCATCAGAAAATTAGATTCTACGAACATTTTTGAAATGCGAGTTTCGGTCAAAAAATCATAATACATTATACACTAGTTTATACTAGTTTTGCTCAAAAAACCAATTAATTCGAGAACTGATCAGAACGATACAAAAATTTTCATATCCTTCTTATATGTTACGGGGGAAGGAGGTCCATGCAAAAAATCATCAGAAAATTAGACTCTACGAAACCTTTTGAATTGCGAGTTTCAGCATAAAATCGTAATATATTATACACTAGTTTCGGTCAAAAAATCAATTAAATCGAGGACTGTTCGAAACGATACAAAACTTTTCAGATAATTTATATATTTTACGAAGGAAGGTGATGATGGAAGACCTTGCAAAAAATCATCAGAAAATTAGATTCCACGAAACTTTTCAAAATGCAAGTTTCGGTCGAGAAATCATTATATAGTATACACTAGTTTATTCTAATTTTGCTCAAAAAATCAAATTAAATCGAGGAATGTTTGAAATGATACAAAATTCTTCAGATCCTTCTTATATGTTACGAGGAAAGGTTATGATTGAATTCCATGCAAAAAATAATTTGAAAATTAGATTCTATGAAACTTTTTGAATTCCGAGTTTCGGACAAAAAATCGTAATATATTATACACTAGTTTATTCTAGTTTCGGTTAAAAAATCAATTAAATCGAGGACTGTTCGAAATGCTACAAAACTTTTCAGATAATTTATATATTTTACAAGGGAAGGTTATGATGGAAGTCCATAAAAAATCATCTGAAAATTAGATTCTACGAAACTTTTTGAAATGCGAGTTTCCGTCAAAAAATTGTAATATATTATACACTAGTTTATACTAGTTTCAGTCAAAAAATAAATTAAATCGGGGACTATTCGAAACGATACAAAACTTTTTCAGAAAATTTATATATTTTACGAGGGAAGGTTATGATGGAAGACCATGCAAAAAATCATCAGAAAATTAGATTCTACGAACATTTTTGAAATGCGAGTTTCGGTCAAAAAATCATAATACATTATACACTAGTTTATACTAGTTTTGCTCAAAAAACCAATTAATTCGAGAACTGATCAGAACGATACAAAAATTTTCATATCCTTCTTATATGTTACGGGGGAAGGAAGTCCATGCAAAAAATCATCAGAAAATTAGATTCTACGAAACCTTTTGAATTGCGAGTTTCAGCATAAAATCGTAATATATTATACACTAGTTTCGGTCAAAAAATCAATTAAATCGAGGACTGTTCGAAACGATACAAAACTTTTCAGATAATTTATATATTTTACGAAGGAAGGTGATGATGGAAGACCTTGCAAAAAATCATCAGAAAATTAGATTCCACGAAACTTTTCAAAATGCAAGTTTCGGTCGAGAAATCATTATATAGTATACACTAGTTTATTCTAATTTTGCTCAAAAAATCAAATTAAATCGAGGAATGTTTGAAATGATACAAAAATCTTCAGATCCTTCTTATATGTTACGAGGAAAGGTTATGATTGAATTCCATGCAAAAAATAATTTGAAAATTAGATTCTATGAAACTTTTTGAATTCCGAGTTTCGGACAAAAAATCGTAATATATTATACACTAGTTTATTCTAGTTTCGGTTAAAAAATCAATTAAATCGAGGACTGTTCGAAATGCTACAAAACTTTTCAGATAATTTATATATTTTACAAGGGAAGGTTATGATGGAAGTCCATAAAAAATCATCTGAAAATTAGATTCTACGAAACTTTTTGAAATGCGAGTTTCCGTCAAAAAATTGTAATATATTATACACTAGTTTATACTAGTTTCAGTCAAAAAATAAATTAAATCGGGGACTATTCGAAACGATACAAAACTTTTTCAGAAAATTTATATATTTTACGAGGGAAGGTTATGATGGAAGACCATGCAAAATATCATCAGAAAATTAGATTCTACGAACATTTTTGAAATGCGAGTTTCGGTCAAAAAATCATAATACATTATACACTAGTTTATACTAGTTTTGCTCAAAAAACCAATTAATTCGAGAACTGATCAGAACGATACAAAAATTTTCATATCCTTCTTATATGTTACGGGGGAAGGAGGTCCATGCAAAAAATCATCAGAAAATTAGATTCTACGAAACCTTTTGAATTGCGAGTTTCAGCATAAAATCGTAATATATTATACACTAGTTTCGGTCAAAAAATCAATTAAATCGAGGACTGTTCGAAACGATACAAAACTTTTCAGATAATTTATATATTTTACGAAGGAAGGTGATGATGGAAGACCTTGCAAAAAATCATCAGAAAATTAGATTCCACGAAACTTTTCAAAATGCAAGTTTCGGTCGAGAAATCATTATATAGTATACACTAGTTTATTCTAATTTTGCTCAAAAAATCAAATTAAATCGAGGAATGTTTGAAATGATACAAAAATCTTCAGATCCTTCTTATATGTTACGAGGAAAGGTTATGATTGAATTCCATGCAAAAAATAATTTGAAAATTAGATTCTATGAAACTTTTTGAATTCCGAGTTTCGGACAAAAAATCGTAATATATTATACACTAGTTTATTCTAGTTTCGGTTACAAAATCAATTAAATCGAGGACTGTTCGAAATGCTACAAAACTTTTCAGATAATTTATATATTTTACAGGGGAAGGTTATGATGGAAGTCCATAAAAAATCATCTGAAAATTAGATTCTACGAAACTTTTTGAAATGCGAGTTTCCGTCAAAAAATTGTAATATATTATACACTAGTTTATACTAGTTTCAGTCAAAAAATAAATTAAATCGGGGACTATTCGAAACGATACAAAACTTTTTCAGAAAATTTATATATTTTACGAGGGAAGGTTATGATGGAAGACCATGCAAAATATCATCAGAAAATTAGATTCTACGAACATTTTTGAAATGCGAGTTTCGGTCAAAAAATCATAATACATTATACACTAGTTTATACTAGTTTTGCTCAAAAAACCAATTAATTCGAGAACTGATCAGAACGATACAAAAATTTTCATATCCTTCTTATATGTTACGGGGGAAGGAAGTCCATGCAAAAAATCATCAGAAAATTAGATTCTACGAAACCTTTTGAATTGCGAGTTTCAGCATAAAATCGTAATATATTATACACTAGTTTCGGTCAAAAAATCAATTAAATCGAGGACTGTTCGAAACGATACAAAACTTTTCAGGAAATTTATATATTTTACGAAGGAAGGTGATGATGGAAGACCTTGCAAAAAATCATCAGAAAATTAGATTCCACGAAACTTTTCAAAATGCAAGTTTCGGTCGAGAAATCATTATATAGTATACACTAGTTTATTCTAATTTTGCTCAAAAAATCAAATTAAATCGAGGAATGTTTGAAATGATACAAAAATCTTCAGATCCTTCTTATATGTTACGAGGAAAGGTTATGATTGAATTCCATGCAAAAAATAATTTGAAAATTAGATTCTATGAAACTTTTTGAATTCCGAGTTTCGGACAAAAAATCGTAATATATTATACACTAGTTTATTCTAGTTTCGGTTAAAAAATCAATTAAATCGAGGACTGTTCGAAATGCTACAAAACTTTTCAGATAATTTATATATTTTACAAGGGAAGGTTATGATGGAAGTCCATAAAAATCATCTGAAAATTAGATTCTACGAAACTTTTTGAAATGCGAGTTTCCGTCAAAAAATTGTAATATATTATACACTAGTTTATACTAGTTTCAGTCAAAAAATAAATTAAATCGGGGACTATTCGAAACGATACAAAACTTTTTCAGAAAATTTATATATTTTACGAGGGAAGGTTATGATGGAAGACCATGCAAAATATCATCAGAAAATTAGATTCTACGAACATTTTTGAAATGCGAGTTTCGGTCAAAAAAGCATAATACATTATACACTAGTTTATACTAGTTTTGCTCAAAAAACCAATTAATTCGAGAACTGATCAGAACGATACAAAAATTTTCATATCCTTCTTATATGTTACGGGGGAAGGAAGTCCATGCAAAAAATCATCAGAAAATTAGATTCTACGAAACCTTTTGAATTGGGAGTTTCAGCATAAAATCGTAATATATTATACACTAGTTTCGGTCAAAAAATCAATTAAATCGAGGACTGTTCGAAACGATACAGAACTTTTCAGATAATTTATATATTTTACGAAGGAAGGTGATGATGGAAGACCTTGCAAAAAATCATCAGAAAATTAGATTCCACGAAACTTTTCAAAATGCAAGTTTCGGTCGAGAAATCATTATATAGTATACACTAGTTTATTCTAATTTTGCTCAAAAAATCAAATTAAATCGAGGAATGTTTGAAATGATACAAAAATCTTCAGATCCTTCTTATATGTTACGAGGAAAGGTTATGATTGAATTCCATGCAAAAAATAATTTGAAAATTAGATTCTATGAAACTTTTTGAATTCCGAGTTTCGGACAAAAAATCGTAATATATTATACACTAGTTTATTCTAGTTTCGGTTAAAAAATCAATTAAATCGAGGACTGTTCGAAATGCTACAAAACTTTTCAGATAATTTATATATTTTACAAGGGAAGGTTATGATGGAAGTCCATAAAAAATCATCTGAAAATTAGATTCTACGAAACTTTTTGAAATGCGAGTTTCCGTCAAAAAATTGTAATATATTATACACTAGTTTATACTAGTTTCAGTCAAAAAATAAATTAAATCGGGGACTATTCGAAACGATACAAAACTTTTTCAGAAAATTTATATATTTTACGAGGGAAGGTTATGATGGAAGACCATGCAAAATATCATCAGAAAATTAGATTCTACGAACATTTTTGAAATGCGAGTTTCGGTCAAAAAATCATAATACATTATACACTAGTTTATACTAGTTTTGCTCAAAAAACCAATTAATTCGAGAACTGATCAGAACGATACAAAAATTTTCATATCCTTCTTATATGTTACGGGGGAAGGAGGTCCATGCAAAAAATCATCAGAAAATTAGATTCTACGAAACCTTTTGAATTGCGAGTTTCAGCATAAAATCGTAATATATTATACACTAGTTTCGGTCAAAAAATCAATTAAATCGAGGACTGTTCGAAACGATACAAAACTTTTCAGATAATTTATATATTTTACGAAGGAAGGTGATGATGGAAGACCTTGCAAAAAATCATCAGAAAATTAGATTCCACGAAACTTTTCAAAATGCAAGTTTCGGTCGAGAAATCATTATATAGTATACACTAGTTTATTCTAATTTTGCTCAAAAAATCAAATTAAATCGAGGAATGTTTGAAATGATACAAAAATCTTCAGATCCTTCTTATATGTTACGAGGAAAGGTTATGATTGAATTCCATGCAAAAAATAATTTGAAAATTAGATTCTATGAAACTTTTTGAATTCCGAGTTTCGGACAAAAAATCGTAATATATTATACACTAGTTTATTCTAGTTTCGGTTACAAAATCAATTAAATCGAGGACTGTTCGAAATGCTACAAAACTTTTCAGATAATTTATATATTTTACAGGGGAAGGTTATGATGGAAGTCCATAAAAAATCATCTGAAAATTAGATTCTACGAAACTTTTTGAAATGCGAGTTTCCGTCAAAAAATTGTAATATATTATACACTAGTTTATACTAGTTTCAGTCAAAAAATAAATTAAATCGGGGACTATTCGAAACGATACAAAACTTTTTCAGAAAATTTATATATTTTACGAGGGAAGGTTATGATGGAAGACCATGCAAAATATCATCAGAAAATTAGATTCTACGAACATTTTTGAAATGCGAGTTTCGGTCAAAAAATCATAATACATTATACACTAGTTTATACTAGTTTTGCTCAAAAAACCAATTAATTCGAGAACTGATCAGAACGATACAAAAATTTTCATATCCTTCTTATATGTTACGGGGGAAGGAAGTCCATGCAAAAAATCATCAGAAAATTAGATTCTACGAAACCTTTTGAATTGCGAGTTTCAGCATAAAATCGTAATATATTATACACTAGTTTCGGTCAAAAAATCAATTAAATCGAGGACTGTTCGAAACGATACAAAACTTTTCAGGAAATTTATATATTTTACGAAGGAAGGTGATGATGGAAGACCTTGCAAAAAATCATCAGAAAATTAGATTCCACGAAACTTTTCAAAATGCAAGTTTCGGTCGAGAAATCATTATATAGTATACACTAGTTTATTCTAATTTTGCTCAAAAAATCAAATTAAATCGAGGAATGTTTGAAATGATACAAAAATCTTCAGATCCTTCTTATATGTTACGAGGAAAGGTTATGATTGAATTCCATGCAAAAAATAATTTGAAAATTAGATTCTATGAAACTTTTTGAATTCCGAGTTTCGGACAAAAAATCGTAATATATTATACACTAGTTTATTCTAGTTTCGGTTAAAAAATCAATTAAATCGAGGACTGTTCGAAATGCTACAAAACTTTTCAGATAATTTATATATTTTACAAGGGAAGGTTATGATGGAAGTCCATAAAAATCATCTGAAAATTAGATTCTACGAAACTTTTTGAAATGCGAGTTTCCGTCAAAAAATTGTAATATATTATACACTAGTTTATACTAGTTTCAGTCAAAAAATAAATTAAATCGGGGACTATTCGAAACGATACAAAACTTTTTCAGAAAATTTATATATTTTACGAGGGAAGGTTATGATGGAAGACCATGCAAAATATCATCAGAAAATTAGATTCTACGAACATTTTTGAAATGCGAGTTTCGGTCAAAAAAGCATAATACATTATACACTAGTTTATACTAGTTTTGCTCAAAAAACCAATTAATTCGAGAACTGATCAGAACGATACAAAAATTTTCATATCCTTCTTATATGTTACGGGGGAAGGAAGTCCATGCAAAAAATCATCAGAAAATTAGATTCTACGAAACCTTTTGAATTGGGAGTTTCAGCATAAAATCGTAATATATTATACACTAGTTTCGGTCAAAAAATCAATTAAATCGAGGACTGTTCGAAACGATACAGAACTTTTCAGATAATTTATATATTTTACGAAGGAAGGTGATGATGGAAGACCTTGCAAAAAATCATCAGAAAATTAGATTCCACGAAACTTTTCAAAATGCAAGTTTCGGTCGAGAAATCATTATATAGTATACACTAGTTTATTCTAATTTTGCTCAAAAAATCAAATTAAATCGAGGAATGTTTGAAATGATACAAAAATCTTCAGATCCTTCTTATATGTTACGAGGAAAGGTTATGATTGAATTCCATGCAAAAAATAATTTGAAAATTAGATTCTATGAAACTTTTTGAATTCCGAGTTTCGGACAAAAAATCGTAATATATTATACACTAGTTTATTCTAGTTTCGGTTAAAAAATCAATTAAATCGAGGACTGTTCGAAATGCTACAAAACTTTTCAGATAATTTATATATTTTACAGGGGAAGGTTATGATGGAAGTCCATAAAAAATCATCTGAAAATTAGATTCTACGAAACTTTTTGAAATGCGAGTTTCCGTCAAAAAATTGTAATATATTATACACTAGTTTATACTAGTTTCAGTCAAAAAATAAATTAAATCGGGGACTATTCGAAACGATACAAAACTTTTTCAGAAAATTTATATATTTTACGAGGGAAGGTTATGATGGAAGACCATGCAAAAAATCATCAGAAAATTAGATTCTACGAACATTTTTGAAATGCGAGTTTCGGTCAAAAAATCATAATACATTATACACTAGTTTATACTAGTTTTGCTCAAAAAACCAATTAATTCGAGAACTGATCAGAACGATACAAAAATTTTCATATCCTTCTTATATGTTACGGGGGAAGGAATTCCATGCAAAAAATCATCAGAAAATTAGATTCTACGAAACCTTTTGAATTGCGAGTTTCAGCATAAAATCGTAATATATTATACACTAGTTTCGGTCAAAAAATCAATTAAATCGAGGACTGTTCGAAACGATACAAAACTTTTCAGATAATTTATATATTTTACGAAGGAAGGTGATGATGGAAGACCTTGCAAAAAATCATCAGAAAATTAGATTCCACGAAACTTTTCAAAATGCAAGTTTCGGTCGAGAAATCATTATATAGTATACACTAGTTTATTCTAATTTTGCTCAAAAAATCAAATTAAATCGAGGAATGTTTGAAATGATACAAAAATCTTCAGATCCTTCTTATATGTTACGAGGAAAGGTTATGATTGAATTCCATGCAAAAAATAATTTGAAAATTAGATTCTATGAAACTTTTTGAATTTCGAGTTTCGGACAAAAAATCGTAATATATTATACACTAGTTTATTCTAGTTTCGGTTAAAAAATCAATTAAATCGAGGACTGTTCGAAATGCTACAAAACTTTTCAGATAATTTATATATTTTACAAGGGAAGGTTATGATGGAAGTCCATAAAAAATCATCTGAAAATTAGATTCTACGAAACTTTTTGAAATGCGAGTTTCCGTCAAAAAATTGTAATATATTATACACTAGTTTATACTAGTTTCAGTCAAAAAATAAATTAAATCGGGGACTATTCGAAACGATACAAAACTTTTTCAGAAAATTTATATATTTTACGAGGGAAGGTTATGATGGAAGACCATGCAAAAAATCATCAGAAAATTAGATTCTACGAACATTTTTGAAATGCGAGTTTCGGTCAAAAAATCATAATACATTATACACTAGTTTATACTAGTTTTGCTCACAAAACCAATTAATTCGAGAACTGATCAGAACGATACAAAAATTTTCATATCCTTCTTATATGTTACGGGGGAAGGAAGTCCATGCAAAAAATCATCAGAAAATTAGATTCTACGAAACCTTTTGAATTGCGAGTTTCAGCATAAAATCGTAATATATTATACACTAGTTTCGGTCAAAAAATCAATTAAATCGAGGACTGTTCGAAACGATACAAAACTTTTCAGATAATTTATATATTTTACGAAGGAAGGTGATGATGGAAGACCTTGCAAAAAATCATCAGAAAATTAGATTCCACGAAACTTTTCAAAATGCAAGTTTCGGTCGAGAAATCATTATATAGTATACACTAGTTTATTCTAATTTTGCTCAAAAAATCAAATTAAATCGAGGAATGTTTGAAATGATACAAAAATCTTCAGATCCTTCTTATATGTTACGAGGAAAGGTTATGATTGAATTCCATGCAAAAAATAATTTGAAAATTAGATTCTATGAAACTTTTTGAATTCCGAGTTTCGGACAAAAAATCGTAATATATTATACACTAGTTTATTCTAGTTTCGGTTACAAAATCAATTAAATCGAGGACTGTTCGAAATGCTACAAAACTTTTCAGATAATTTATATATTTTACAGGGGAAGGTTATGATGGAAGTCCATAAAAAATCATCTGAAAATTAGATTCTACGAAACTTTTTGAAATGCGAGTTTCCGTCAAAAAATTGTAATATATTATACACTAGTTTATACTAGTTTCAGTCAAAAAATAAATTAAATCGGGGACTATTCGAAACGATACAAAACTTTTTCAGAAAATTTATATATTTTACGAGGGAAGGTTATGATGGAAGACCATGCAAAATATCATCAGAAAATTAGATTCTACGAACATTTTTGAAATGCGAGTTTCGGTCAAAAAATCATAATACATTATACACTAGTTTATACTAGTTTTGCTCAAAAAACCAATTAATTCGAGAACTGATCAGAACGATACAAAAATTTTCATATCCTTCTTATATGTTACGGGGGAAGGAAGTCCATGCAAAAAATCATCAGAAAATTAGATTCTACGAAACCTTTTGAATTGCGAGTTTCAGCATAAAATCGTAATATATTATACACTAGTTTCGGTCAAAAAATAAATTAAATCGAGGACTGTTCGAAACGATACAAAACTTTTCAGATAATTTATATATTTTACGAAGGAAGGTGATGATGGAAGACCTTGCAAAAAATCATCAGAAAATTAGATTCCACGAAACTTTTCAAAATGCAAGTTTCGGTCGAGAAATCATTATATAGTATACACTAGTTTATTCTAATTTTGCTCAAAAAATCAAATTAAATCGAGGAATGTTTGAAATGATACAAAAATCTTCAGATCCTTCTTATATGTTACGAGGAAAGGTTATGATTGAATTCCATGCAAAAAATAATTTGAAAATTAGATTCTATGAAACTTTTTGAATTCCGAGTTTCGGACAAAAAATCGTAATATATTATACACTAGTTTATTCTAGTTTCGGTTACAAAATCAATTAAATCGAGGACTGTTCGAAATGCTACAAAACTTTTCAGATAATTTATATATTTTACAGGGGAAGGTTATGATGGAAGTCCATAAAAAATCATCTGAAAATTAGATTCTACGAAACTTTTTGAAATGCGAGTTTCCGTCAAAAAATTGTAATATATTATACACTAGTTTATACTAGTTTCAGTCAAAAAATAAATTAAATCGGGGACTATTCGAAACGATACAAAACTTTTTCAGAAAATTTATATATTTTACGAGGGAAGGTTATGATGGAAGACCATGCAAAATATCATCAGAAAATTAGATTCTACGAACATTTTTGAAATGCGAGTTTCGGTCAAAAAATCATAATACATTATACACTAGTTTATACTAGTTTTGCTCAAAAAACCAATTAATTCGAGAACTGATCAGAACGATACAAAAATTTTCATATCCTTCTTATATGTTACGGGGGAAGGAAGTCCATGCAAAAAATCATCAGAAAATTAGATTCTACGAAACCTTTTGAATTGCGAGTTTCAGCATAAAATCGTAATATATTATACACTAGTTTCGGTCAAAAAATCAATTAAATCGAGGACTGTTCGAAACGATACAAAACTTTTCAGATAATTTATATATTTTACGAAGGAAGGTGATGATGGAAGACCTTGCAAAAAATCATCAGAAAATTAGATTCCACGAAACTTTTCAAAATGCAAGTTTCGGTCGAGAAATCATTATATAGTATACACTAGTTTATTCTAATTTTGCTCAAAAAATCAAATTAAATCGAGGAATGTTTGAAATGATACAAAAATCTTCAGATCCTTCTTATATGTTACGAGGAAAGGTTATGATTGAATTCCATGCAAAAAATAATTTGAAAATTAGATTCTATGAAACTTTTTGAATTCCGAGTTTCGGACAAAAAATCGTAATATATTATACACTAGTTTATTCTAGTTTCGGTTACAAAATCAATTAAATCGAGGACTGTTCGAAATGCTACAAAACTTTTCAGATAATTTATATATTTTACAGGGGAAGGTTATGATGGAAGTCCATAAAAAATCATCTGAAAATTAGATTCTACGAAACTTTTTGAAATGCGAGTTTCCGTCAAAAAATTGTAATATATTATACACTAGTTTATACTAGTTTCAGTCAAAAAATAAATTAAATCGGGGACTATTCGAAACGATACAAAACTTTTTCAGAAAATTTATATATTTTACGAGGGAAGGTTATGATGGAAGACCATGCAAAATATCATCAGAAAATTAGATTCTACGAACATTTTTGAAATGCGAGTTTCGGTCAAAAAATCATAATACATTATACACTAGTTTATACTAGTTTTGCTCAAAAAACCAATTAATTCGAGAACTGATCAGAACGATACAAAAATTTTCATATCCTTCTTATATGTTACGGGGGAAGGAAGTCCATGCAAAAAATCATCAGAAAATTAGATTCTACGAAACCTTTTGAATTGCGAGTTTCAGCATAAAATCGTAATATATTATACACTAGTTTCGGTCAAAAAATAAATTAAATCGAGGACTGTTCGAAACGATACAAAACTTTTCAGATAATTTATATATTTTACGAAGGAAGGTGATGATGGAAGACCTTGCAAAAAATCATCAGAAAATTAGATTCCACGAAACTTTTCAAAATGCAAGTTTCGGTCGAGAAATCATTATATAGTATACACTAGTTTATTCTAATTTTGCTCAAAAAATCAAATTAAATCGAGGAATGTTTGAAATGATACAAAAATCTTCAGATCCTTCTTATATGTTACGAGGAAAGGTTATGATTGAATTCCATGCAAAAAATAATTTGAAAATTAGATTCTATGAAACTTTTTGAATTCCGAGTTTCGGACAAAAAATCGTAATATATTATACACTAGTTTATTCTAGTTTCGGTTACAAAATCAATTAAATCGAGGACTGTTCGAAATGCTACAAAACTTTTCAGATAATTTATATATTTTACAGGGGAAGGTTATGATGGAAGTCCATAAAAAATCATCTGAAAATTAGATTCTACGAAACTTTTTGAAATGCGAGTTTCCGTCAAAAAATTGTAATATATTATACACTAGTTTATACTAGTTTCAGTCAAAAAATAAATTAAATCGGGGACTATTCGAAACGATACAAAACTTTTTCAGAAAATTTATATATTTTACGAGGGAAGGTTATGATGGAAGACCATGCAAAATATCATCAGAAAATTAGATTCTACGAACATTTTTGAAATGCGAGTTTCGGTCAAAAAATCATAATACATTATACACTAGTTTATACTAGTTTTGCTCAAAAAACCAATTAATTCGAGAACTGATCAGAACGATACAAAAATTTTCATATCCTTCTTATATGTTACGGGGGAAGGAAGTCCATGCAAAAAATCATCAGAAAATTAGATTCTACGAAACCTTTTGAATTGCGAGTTTCAGCATAAAATCGTAATATATTATACACTAGTTTCGGTCAAAAAATCAATTAAATCGAGGACTGTTCGAAACGATACAAAACTTTTCAGATAATTTATATATTTTACGAAGGAAGGTGATGATGGAAGACCTTGCAAAAAATCATCAGAAAATTAGATTCCACGAAACTTTTCAAAATGCAAGTTTCGGTCGAGAAATCATTATATAGTATACACTAGTTTATTCTAATTTTGCTCAAAAAATCAAATTAAATCGAGGAATGTTTGAAATGATACAAAAATCTTCAGATCCTTCTTATATGTTACGAGGAAAGGTTATGATTGAATTCCATGCAAAAAATAATTTGAAAATTAGATTCTATGAAACTTTTTGAATTCCGAGTTTCGGACAAAAAATCGTAATATATTATACACTAGTTTATTCTAGTTTCGGTTAAAAAATCAATTAAATCGAGGACTGTTCGAAATGCTACAAAACTTTTCAGATAATTTATATATTTTACAAGGGAAGGTTATGATGGAAGTCCATAAAAAATCATCTGAAAATTAGATTCTACGAAACTTTTTGAAATGCGAGTTTCCGTCAAAAAATTGTAATATATTATACACTAGTTTATACTAGTTTCAGTCAAAAAATAAATTAAATCGGGGACTATTCGAAACGATACAAAACTTTTTCAGAAAATTTATATATTTTACGAGGGAAGGTTATGATGGAAGACCATGCAAAATATCATCAGAAAATTAGATTCTACGAACATTTTTGAAATGCGAGTTTCGGTCAAAAAATCATAATACATTATACACTAGTTTATACTAGTTTTGCTCAAAAAACCAATTAATTCGAGAACTGATCAGAACGATACAAAAATTTTCATATCCTTCTTATATGTTACGGGGGAAGGAGGTCCATGCAAAAAATCATCAGAAAATTAGATTCTACGAAACCTTTTGAATTGCGAGTTTCAGCATAAAATCGTAATATATTATACACTAGTTTCGGTCAAAAAATAAATTAAATCGAGGACTGTTCGAAACGATACAAAACTTTTCAGATAATTTATATATTTTACGAAGGAAGGTGATGATGGAAGACCTTGCAAAAAATCATCAGAAAATTAGATTCCACGAAACTTTTCAAAATGCAAGTTTCGGTCGAGAAATCATTATATAGTATACACTAGTTTATTCTAATTTTGCTCAAAAAATCAAATTAAATCGAGGAATGTTTGAAATGATACAAAAATCTTCAGATCCTTCTTATATGTTACGAGGAAAGGTTATGATTGAATTCCATGCAAAAAATAATTTGAAAATTAGATTCTATGAAACTTTTTGAATTCCGAGTTTCGGACAAAAAATTCTAATATATTATACACTAGTTTATTCTAGTTTCGGTTACAAAATCAATTAAATCGAGGACTGTTCGAAATGCTACAAAACTTTTCAGATAATTTATATATTTTACAGGGGAAGGTTATGATGGAAGTCCATAAAAAATCATCTGAAAATTAGATTCTACGAAACTTTTTGAAATGCGAGTTTCCGTCAAAAAATTGTAATATATTATACACTAGTTTATACTAGTTTCAGTCAAAAAATAAATTAAATCGGGGACTATTCGAAACGATACAAAACTTTTTCAGAAAATTTATATATTTTACGAGGGAAGGTTATGATGGAAGACCATGCAAAATATCATCAGAAAATTAGATTCTACGAACATTTTTGAAATGCGAGTTTCGGTCAAAAAATCATAATACATTATACACTAGTTTATACTAGTTTTGCTCAAAAAACCAATTAATTCGAGAACTGATCAGAACGATACAAAAATTTTCATATCCTTCTTATATGTTACGGGGGAAGGAAGTCCATGCAAAAAATCATCAGAAAATTAGATTCTACGAAACCTTTTGAATTGCGAGTTTCAGCATAAAATCGTAATATATTATACACTAGTTTCGGTCAAAAAATCAATTAAATCGAGGACTGTTCGAAACGATACAAAACTTTTCAGGAAATTTATATATTTTACGAAGGAAGGTGATGATGGAAGACCTTGCAAAAAATCATCAGAAAATTAGATTCCACGAAACTTTTCAAAATGCAAGTTTCGGTCGAGAAATCATTATATAGTATACACTAGTTTATTCTAATTTTGCTCAAAAAATCAAATTAAATCGAGGAATGTTTGAAATGATACAAAAATCTTCAGATCCTTCTTATATGTTACGAGGAAAGGTTATGATTGAATTCCATGCAAAAAATAATTTGAAAATTAGATTCTATGAAACTTTTTGAATTCCGAGTTTCGGACAAAAAATCGTAATATATTATACACTAGTTTATTCTAGTTTCGGTTAAAAAATCAATTAAATCGAGGACTGTTCGAAATGCTACAAAACTTTTCAGATAATTTATATATTTTACAAGGGAAGGTTATGATGGAAGTCCATAAAAAATCATCTGAAAATTAGATTCTACGAAACTTTTTGAAATGCGAGTTTCCGTCAAAAAATTGTAATATATTATACACTAGTTTATACTAGTTTCAGTCAAAAAATAAATTAAATCGGGGACTATTCGAAACGATACAAAACTTTTTCAGAAAATTTATATATTTTACGAGGGAAGGTTATGATGGAAGACCATGCAAAAAATCATCAGAAAATTAGATTCTACGAACATTTTTGAAATGCGAGTTTCGGTCAAAAAATCATAATACATTATACACTAGTTTATACTAGTTTTGCTCAAAAAACCAATTAATTCGAGAACTGATCAGAACGATACAAAAATTTTCATATCCTTCTTATATGTTACGGGGGAAGGAAGTCCATGCAAAAAATCATCAGAAAATTAGATTCTACGAAACCTTTTGAATTGCGAGTTTCAGCATAAAATCGTAATATATTATACACTAGTTTCGGTCAAAAAATCAATTAAATCGAGGACTGTTCGAAACGATACAAAACTTTTCAGATAATTTATATATTTTACGAAGGAAGGTGATGATGGAAGACCTTGCAAAAAATCATCAGAAAATTAGATTCCACGAAACTTTTCAAAATGCAAGTTTCGGTCGAGAAATCATTATATAGTATACACTAGTTTATTCTAATTTTGCTCAAAAAATCAAATTAAATCGAGGAATGTTTGAAATGATACAAAAATCTTCAGATCCTTCTTATATGTTACGAGGAAAGGTTATGATTGAATTCCATGCAAAAAATAATTTGAAAATTAGATTCTATGAAACTTTTTGAATTCCGAGTTTCGGACAAAAAATCGTAATATATTATACACTAGTTTATTCTAGTTTCGGTTAAAAAATCAATTAAATCGAGGACTGTTCGAAATGCTACAAAACTTTTCAGATAATTTATATATTTTACAAGGGAAGGTTATGATGGAAGTCCATAAAAAATCATCTGAAAATTAGATTCTACGAAACTTTTTGAAATGCGAGTTTCCGTCAAAAAATTGTAATATATTATACACTAGTTTATACTAGTTTCAGTCAAAAAATAAATTAAATCGGGGACTATTCGAAACGATACAAAACTTTTTCAGAAAATTTATATATTTTACGAGGGAAGGTTATGATGGAAGACCATGCAAAAAATCATCAGAAAATTAGATTCTACGAACATTTTTGAAATGCGAGTTTCGGTCAAAAAATCATAATACATTATACACTAGTTTATACTAGTTTTGCTCAAAAAACCAATTAATTCGAGAACTGATCAGAACGATACAAAAATTTTCATATCCTTCTTATATGTTACGGGGGAAGGAAGTCCATGCAAAAAATCATCAGAAAATTAGATTCTACGAAACCTTTTGAATTGCGAGTTTCAGCATAAAATCGTAATATATTATACACTAGTTTCGGTCAAAAAATCAATTAAATCGAGGACTGTTCGAAACGATACAAAACTTTTCAGATAATTTATATATTTTACGAAGGAAGGTGATGATGGAAGACCTTGCAAAAAATCATCAGAAAATTAGATTCCACGAAACTTTTCAAAATGCAAGTTTCGGTCGAGAAATCATTATATAGTATACACTAGTTTATTCTAATTTTGCTCAAAAAATCAAATTAAATCGAGGAATGTTTGAAATGATACAAAAATCTTCAGATCCTTCTTATATGTTACGAGGAAAGGTTATGATTGAATTCCATGCAAAAAATAATTTGAAAATTAGATTCTATGAAACTTTTTGAATTCCGAGTTTCGGACAAAAAATCGTAATATATTATACACTAGTTTATTCTAGTTTCGGTTAAAAAATCAATTAAATCGAGGACTGTTCGAAATGCTACAAAACTTTTCAGATAATTTATATATTTTACAAGGGAAGGTTATGATGGAAGTCCATAAAAAATCATCTGAAAATTAGATTCTACGAAACTTTTTGAAATGCGAGTTTCCGTCAAAAAATTGTAATATATTATACACTAGTTTATACTAGTTTCAGTCAAAAAATAAATTAAATCGGGGACTATTCGAAACGATACAAAACTTTTTCAGAAAATTTATATATTTTACGAGGGAAGGTTATGATGGAAGACCATGCAAAATATCATCAGAAAATTAGATTCTACGAACATTTTTGAAATGCGAGTTTCGGTCAAAAAATCATAATACATTATACACTAGTTTATACTAGTTTTGCTCAAAAAACCAATTAATTCGAGAACTGATCAGAACGATACAAAAATTTTCATATCCTTCTTATATGTTACGGGGGAAGGAGGTCCATGCAAAAAATCATCAGAAAATTAGATTCTACGAAACCTTTTGAATTGCGAGTTTCAGCATAAAATCGTAATATATTATACACTAGTTTCGGTCAAAAAATAAATTAAATCGAGGACTGTTCGAAACGATACAAAACTTTTCAGATAATTTATATATTTTACGAAGGAAGGTGATGATGGAAGACCTTGCAAAAAATCATCAGAAAATTAGATTCCACGAAACTTTTCAAAATGCAAGTTTCGGTCGAGAAATCATTATATAGTATACACTAGTTTATTCTAATTTTGCTCAAAAAATCAAATTAAATCGAGGAATGTTTGAAATGATACAAAAATCTTCAGATCCTTCTTATATGTTACGAGGAAAGGTTATGATTGAATTCCATGCAAAAAATAATTTGAAAATTAGATTCTATGAAACTTTTTGAATTCCGAGTTTCGGACAAAAAATCGTAATATATTATACACTAGTTTATTCTAGTTTCGGTTACAAAATCAATTAAATCGAGGACTGTTCGAAATGCTACAAAACTTTTCAGATAATTTATATATTTTACAGGGGAAGGTTATGATGGAAGTCCATAAAAAATCATCTGAAAATTAGATTCTACGAAACTTTTTGAAATGCGAGTTTCCGTCAAAAAATTGTAATATATTATACACTAGTTTATACTAGTTTCAGTCAAAAAATAAATTAAATCGGGGACTATTCGAAACGATACAAAACTTTTTCAGAAAATTTATATATTTTACGAGGGAAGGTTATGATGGAAGACCATGCAAAATATCATCAGAAAATTAGATTCTACGAACATTTTTGAAATGCGAGTTTCGGTCAAAAAATCATAATACATTATACACTAGTTTATACTAGTTTTGCTCAAAAAACCAATTAATTCGAGAACTGATCAGAACGATACAAAAATTTTCATATCCTTCTTATATGTTACGGGGGAAGGAAGTCCATGCAAAAAATCATCAGAAAATTAGATTCTACGAAACCTTTTGAATTGCGAGTTTCAGCATAAAATCGTAATATATTATACACTAGTTTCGGTCAAAAAATCAATTAAATCGAGGACTGTTCGAAACGATACAAAACTTTTCAGGAAATTTATATATTTTACGAAGGAAGGTGATGATGGAAGACCTTGCAAAAAATCATCAGAAAATTAGATTCCACGAAACTTTTCAAAATGCAAGTTTCGGTCGAGAAATCATTATATAGTATACACTAGTTTATTCTAATTTTGCTCAAAAAATCAAATTAAATCGAGGAATGTTTGAAATGATACAAAAATCTTCAGATCCTTCTTATATGTTACGAGGAAAGGTTATGATTGAATTCCATGCAAAAAATAATTTGAAAATTAGATTCTATGAAACTTTTTGAATTCCGAGTTTCGGACAAAAAATCGTAATATATTATACACTAGTTTATTCTAGTTTCGGTTAAAAAATCAATTAAATCGAGGACTGTTCGAAATGCTACAAAACTTTTCAGATAATTTATATATTTTACAAGGGAAGGTTATGATGGAAGTCCATAAAAATCATCTGAAAATTAGATTCTACGAAACTTTTTGAAATGCGAGTTTCCGTCAAAAAATTGTAATATATTATACACTAGTTTATACTAGTTTCAGTCAAAAAATAAATTAAATCGGGGACTATTCGAAACGATACAAAACTTTTTCAGAAAATTTATATATTTTACGAGGGAAGGTTATGATGGAAGACCATGCAAAATATCATCAGAAAATTAGATTCTACGAACATTTTTGAAATGCGAGTTTCGGTCAAAAAAGCATAATACATTATACACTAGTTTATACTAGTTTTGCTCAAAAAACCAATTAATTCGAGAACTGATCAGAACGATACAAAAATTTTCATATCCTTCTTATATGTTACGGGGGAAGGAAGTCCATGCAAAAAATCATCAGAAAATTAGATTCTACGAAACCTTTTGAATTGGGAGTTTCAGCATAAAATCGTAATATATTATACACTAGTTTCGGTCAAAAAATCAATTAAATCGAGGACTGTTCGAAACGATACAGAACTTTTCAGATAATTTATATATTTTACGAAGGAAGGTGATGATGGAAGACCTTGCAAAAAATCATCAGAAAATTAGATTCCACGAAACTTTTCAAAATGCAAGTTTCGGTCGAGAAATCATTATATAGTATACACTAGTTTATTCTAATTTTGCTCAAAAAATCAAATTAAATCGAGGAATGTTTGAAATGATACAAAAATCTTCAGATCCTTCTTATATGTTACGAGGAAAGGTTATGATTGAATTCCATGCAAAAAATAATTTGAAAATTAGATTCTATGAAACTTTTTGAATTCCGAGTTTCGGACAAAAAATCGTAATATATTATACACTAGTTTATTCTAGTTTCGGTTAAAAAATCAATTAAATCGAGGACTGTTCGAAATGCTACAAAACTTTTCAGATAATTTATATATTTTACAGGGGAAGGTTATGATGGAAGTCCATAAAAAATCATCTGAAAATTAGATTCTACGAAACTTTTTGAAATGCGAGTTTCCGTCAAAAAATTGTAATATATTATACACTAGTTTATACTAGTTTCAGTCAAAAAATAAATTAAATCGGGGACTATTCGAAACGATACAAAACTTTTTCAGAAAATTTATATATTTTACGAGGGAAGGTTATGATGGAAGACCATGCAAAAAATCATCAGAAAATTAGATTCTACGAACATTTTTGAAATGCGAGTTTCGGTCAAAAAATCATAATACATTATACACTAGTTTATACTAGTTTTGCTCAAAAAACCAATTAATTCGAGAACTGATCAGAACGATACAAAAATTTTCATATCCTTCTTATATGTTACGGGGGAAGGAAGTCCATGCAAAAAATCATCAGAAAATTAGATTCTACGAAACCTTTTGAATTGCGAGTTTCAGCATAAAATCGTAATATATTATACACTAGTTTCGGTCAAAAAATCAATTAAATCGAGGACTGTTCGAAACGATACAGAACTTTTCAGATAATTTATATATTTTACGAAGGAAGGTGATGATGGAAGACCTTGCAAAAAATCATCAGAAAATTAGATTCCACGAAACTTTTCAAAATGCAAGTTTCGGTCGAGAAATCATTATATAGTATACACTAGTTTATTCTAATTTTGCTCAAAAAATCAAATTAAATCGAGGAATGTTTGAAATGATACAAAAATCTTCAGATCCTTCTTATATGTTACGAGGAAAGGTTATGATTGAATTCCATGCAAAAAATAATTTGAAAATTAGATTCTATGAAACTTTTTGAATTCCGAGTTTCGGACAAAAAATCGTAATATATTATACACTAGTTTATTCTAGTTTCGGTTAAAAAATCAATTAAATCGAGGACTGTTCGAAATGCTACAAAACTTTTCAGATAATTTATATATTTTACAAGGGAAGGTTATGATGGAAGTCCATAAAAAATCATCTGAAAATTAGATTCTACGAAACTTTTTGAAATGCGAGTTTTCGTCAAAAAATTGTAATATATTATACACTAGTTTATACTAGTTTCAGTCAAAAAATAAATTAAATCGGGGACTATTCGAAACGATACAAAACTTTTTCAGAAAATTTATATATTTTACGAGGGAAGGTTATGATGGAAGACCATGCAAAAAATCATCAGAAAATTAGATTCTACAAACATTTTTGAAATGCGAGTTTCGGTCAAAAAATCATAATACATTATACACTAGTTTATACTAGTTTTGCTCAAAAAACCAATTAATTCGAGAACTGATCAGAACGATACAAAAATTTTCATATCCTTCTTATATGTTACGGGGGAAGGAAGTCCATGCAAAAAATCATCAGAAAATTAGATTCTACGAAACCTTTTGAATTGGGAGTTTCAGCATAAAATCGTAATATATTATACACTAGTTTCGGTCAAAAAATCAATTAAATCGAGGACTGTTCGAAACGATACAGAACTTTTCAGATAATTTATATATTTTACGAAGGAAGGTGATGATGGAAGACCTTGCAAAAAATCATCAGAAAATTAGATTCCACGAAACTTTTCAAAATGCAAGTTTCGGTCGAGAAATCATTATATAGTATACACTAGTTTATTCTAATTTTGCTCAAAAAATCAAATTAAATCGAGGAATGTTTGAAATGATACAAAAATCTTCAGATCCTTCTTATATGTTACGAGGAAAGGTTATGATTGAATTCCATGCAAAAAATAATTTGAAAATTAGATTCTATGAAACTTTTTGAATTCCGAGTTTCGGACAAAAAATCGTAATATATTATACACTAGTTTATTCTAGTTTCGGTTAAAAAATCAATTAAATCGAGGACTGTTCGAAATGCTACAAAACTTTTCAGATAATTTATATATTTTACAAGGGAAGGTTATGATGGAAGTCCATAAAAAATCATCTGAAAATTAGATTCTACGAAACTTTTTGAAATGCGAGTTTCCGTCAAAAAATTGTAATATATTATACACTAGTTTATACTAGTTTCAGTCAAAAAATAAATTAAATCGGGGACTATTCGAAACGATACAAAACTTTTTCAGAAAATTTATATATTTTACGAGGGAAGGTTATGATGGAAGACCATGCAAAAAATCATCAGAAAATTAGATTCTACGAACATTTTTGAAATGCGAGTTTCGGTCAAAAAATCATAATACATTATACACTAGTTTATACTAGTTTTGCTCAAAAAACCAATTAATTCGAGAACTGATCAGAACGATACAAAAATTTTCATATCCTTCTTATATGTTACGGGGGAAGGAAGTCCATGCAAAAAATCATCAGAAAATTAGATTCTACGAAACCTTTTGAATTGCGAGTTTCAGCATAAAATCGTAATATATTATACACTAGTTTCGGTCAAAAAATCAATTAAATCGAGGACTGTTCGAAACGATACAGAACTTTTCAGATAATTTATATATTTTACGAAGGAAGGTGATGATGGAAGACCTTGCAAAAAATCATCAGAAAATTAGATTCCACGAAACTTTTCAAAATGCAAGTTTCGGTCGAGAAATCATTATATAGTATACACTAGTTTATTCTAATTTTGCTCAAAAAATCAAATTAAATCGAGGAATGTTTGAAATGATACAAAAATCTTCAGATCCTTCTTATATGTTACGAGGAAAGGTTATGATTGAATTCCATGCAAAAAATAATTTGAAAATTAGATTCTATGAAACTTTTTGAATTCCGAGTTTCGGACAAAAAATCGTAATATATTATACACTAGTTTATTCTAGTTTCGGTTAAAAAATCAATTAAATCGAGGACTGTTCGAAATGCTACAAAACTTTTCAGATAATTTATATATTTTACAAGGGAAGGTTATGATGGAAGTCCATAAAAAATCATCTGAAAATTAGATTCTACGAAACTTTTTGAAATGCGAGTTTCCGTCAAAAAATTGTAATATATTATACACTAGTTTATACTAGTTTCAGTCAAAAAATAAATTAAATCGGGGACTATTCGAAACGATACAAAACTTTTTCAGAAAATTTATATATTTTACGAGGGAAGGTTATGATGGAAGACCATGCAAAAAATCATCAGAAAATTAGATTCTACGAACATTTTTGAAATGCGAGTTTCGGTCAAAAAATCATAATACATTATACACTAGTTTATACTAGTTTTGCTCAAAAAACCAATTAATTCGAGAACTGATCAGAACGATACAAAAATTTTCATATCCTTCTTATATGTTACGGGGGAAGGAAGTCCATGCAAAAAATCATCAGAAAATTAGATTCTACGAAACCTTTTGAATTGCGAGTTTCAGCATAAAATCGTAATATATTATACACTAGTTTCGGTCAAAAAATCAATTAAATCGAGGACTGTTCGAAACGATACAGAACTTTTCAGATAATTTATATATTTTACGAAGGAAGGTGATGATGGAAGACCTTGCAAAAAATCATCAGAAAATTAGATTCCACGAAACTTTTCAAAATGCAAGTTTCGGTCGAGAAATCATTATATAGTATACACTAGTTTATTCTAATTTTGCTCAAAAAATCAAATTAAATCGAGGAATGTTTGAAATGATACAAAAATCTTCAGATCCTTCTTATATGTTACGAGGAAAGGTTATGATTGAATTCCATGCAAAAAATAATTTGAAAATTAGATTCTATGAAACTTTTTGAATTCCGAGTTTCGGACAAAAAATCGTAATATATTATACACTAGTTTATTCTAGTTTCGGTTAAAAAATCAATTAAATCGAGGACTGTTCGAAATGCTACAAAACTTTTCAGATAATTTATATATTTTACAAGGGAAGGTTATGATGGAAGTCCATAAAAAATCATCTGAAAATTAGATTCTACGAAACTTTTTGAAATGCGAGTTTCCGTCAAAAAATTGTAATATATTATACACTAGTTTATACTAGTTTCAGTCAAAAAATAAATTAAATCGGGGACTATTCGAAACGATACAAAACTTTTTCAGAAAATTTATATATTTTACGAGGGAAGGTTATGATGGAAGACCATGCAAAAAATCATCAGAAAATTAGATTCTACGAACATTTTTGAAATGCGAGTTTCGGTCAAAAAATCATAATACATTATACACTAGTTTATACTAGTTTTGCTCAAAAAACCAATTAATTCGAGAACTGATCAGAACGATACAAAAATTTTCATATCCTTCTTATATGTTACGGGGGAAGGAAGTCCATGCAAAAAATCATCAGAAAATTAGATTCTACGAAACCTTTTGAATTGCGAGTTTCAGCATAAAATCGTAATATATTATACACTAGTTTCGGTCAAAAAATCAATTAAATCGAGGACTGTTCGAAACGATACAGAACTTTTCAGATAATTTATATATTTTACGAAGGAAGGTGATGATGGAAGACCTTGCAAAAAATCATCAGAAAATTAGATTCCACGAAACTTTTCAAAATGCAAGTTTCGGTCGAGAAATCATTATATAGTATACACTAGTTTATTCTAATTTTGCTCAAAAAATCAAATTAAATCGAGGAATGTTTGAAATGATACAAAAATCTTCAGATCCTTCTTATATGTTACGAGGAAAGGTTATGATTGAATTCCATGCAAAAAATAATTTGAAAATTAGATTCTATGAAACTTTTTGAATTCCGAGTTTCGGACAAAAAATCGTAATATATTATACACTAGTTTATTCTAGTTTCGGTTAAAAAATCAATTAAATCGAGGACTGTTCGAAATGCTACAAAACTTTTCAGATAATTTATATATTTTACAAGGGAAGGTTATGATGGAAGTCCATAAAAAATCATCTGAAAATTAGATTCTACGAAACTTTTTGAAATGCGAGTTTCCGTCAAAAAATTGTAATATATTATACACTAGTTTATACTAGTTTCAGTCAAAAAATAAATTAAATCGGGGACTATTCGAAACGATACAAAACTTTTTCAGAAAATTTATATATTTTACGAGGGAAGGTTATGATGGAAGACCATGCAAAAAATCATCAGAAAATTAGATTCTACGAACATTTTTGAAATGCGAGTTTCGGTCAAAAAATCATAATACATTATACACTAGTTTATACTAGTTTTGCTCAAAAAACCAATTAATTCGAGAACTGATCAGAACGATACAAAAATTTTCATATCCTTCTTATATGTTACGGGGGAAGGAAGTCCATGCAAAAAATCATCAGAAAATTAGATTCTACGAAACCTTTTGAATTGGGAGTTTCAGCATAAAATCGTAATATATTATACACTAGTTTCGGTCAAAAAATCAATTAAATCGAGGACTGTTCGAAACGATACAGAACTTTTCAGATAATTTATATATTTTACGAAGGAAGGTGATGATGGAAGACCTTGCAAAAAATCATCAGAAAATTAGATTCCACGAAACTTTTCAAAATGCAAGTTTCGGTCGAGAAATCATTATATAGTATACACTAGTTTATTCTAATTTTGCTCAAAAAATCAAATTAAATCGAGGAATGTTTGAAATGATACAAAAATCTTCAGATCCTTCTTATATGTTACGAGGAAAGGTTATGATTGAATTCCATGCAAAAAATAATTTGAAAATTAGATTCTATGAAACTTTTTGAATTCCGAGTTTCGGACAAAAAATCGTAATATATTATACACTAGTTTATTCTAGTTTCGGTTAAAAAATCAATTAAATCGAGGACTGTTCGAAATGCTACAAAACTTTTCAGATAATTTATATATTTTACAAGGGAAGGTTATGATGGAAGTCCATAAAAAATCATCTGAAAATTAGATTCTACGAAACTTTTTGAAATGCGAGTTTCCGTCAAAAAATTGTAATATATTATACACTAGTTTATACTAGTTTCAGTCAAAAAATAAATTAAATCGGGGACTATTCGAAACGATACAAAACTTTTTCAGAAAATTTATATATTTTACGAGGGAAGGTTATGATGGAAGACCATGCAAAAAATCATCAGAAAATTAGATTCTACGAACATTTTTGAAATGCGAGTTTCGGTCAAAAAATCATAATACATTATACACTAGTTTATACTAGTTTTGCTCAAAAAACCAATTAATTCGAGAACTGATCAGAACGATACAAAAATTTTCATATCCTTCTTATATGTTACGGGGGAAGGAAGTCCATGCAAAAAATCATCAGAAAATTAGATTCTACGAAACCTTTTGAATTGGGAGTTTCAGCATAAAATCGTAATATATTATACACTAGTTTCGGTCAAAAAATCAATTAAATCGAGGACTGTTCGAAACGATACAGAACTTTTCAGATAATTTATATATTTTACGAAGGAAGGTGATGATGGAAGACCTTGCAAAAAATCATCAGAAAATTAGATTCCACGAAACTTTTCAAAATGCAAGTTTCGGTCGAGAAATCATTATATAGTATACACTAGTTTATTCTAATTTTGCTCAAAAAATCAAATTAAATCGAGGAATGTTTGAAATGATACAAAAATCTTCAGATCCTTCTTATATGTTACGAGGAAAGGTTATGATTGAATTCCATGCAAAAAATAATTTGAAAATTAGATTCTATGAAACTTTTTGAATTCCGAGTTTCGGACAAAAAATCGTAATATATTATACACTAGTTTATTCTAGTTTCGGTTAAAAAATCAATTAAATCGAGGACTGTTCGAAATGCTACAAAACTTTTCAGATAATTTATATATTTTACAAGGGAAGGTTATGATGGAAGTCCATAAAAAATCATCTGAAAATTAGATTCTACGAAACTTTTTGAAATGCGAGTTTCCGTCAAAAAATTGTAATATATTATACACTAGTTTATACTAGTTTCAGTCAAAAAATAAATTAAATCGGGGACTATTCGAAACGATACAAAACTTTTTCAGAAAATTTATATATTTTACGAGGGAAGGTTATGATGGAAGACCATGCAAAATATCATCAGAAAATTAGATTCTACGAACATTTTTGAAATGCGAGTTTCGGTCAAAAAATCATAATACATTATACACTAGTTTATACTAGTTTTGCTCAAAAAACCAATTAATTCGAGAACTGATCAGAAAGATACAAAAATTTTCATATCCTTCTTATATGTTACAGGGGAAGGAAGTCCATGCAAAAAATCATCAGAAAATTAGATTCTACGAAACCTTTTGAATTGCGAGTTTCAGCATAAAATCGTAATATATTATACACTAGTTTCGGTCAAAAAATCAATTAAATCGAGGACTGTTCGAAACGATACAGAACTTTTCAGATAATTTATATATTTTACGAAGGAAGGTGATGATGGAAGACCTTGCAAAAAATCATCAGAAAATTAGATTCCACGAAACTTTTCAAAATGCAAGTTTCGGTCGAGAAATCATTATATAGTATACACTAGTTTATTCTAATTTTGCTCAAAAAATCAAATTAAATCGAGGAATGTTTGAAATGATACAAAAATCTTCAGATCCTTCTTATATGTTACGAGGAAAGGTTATGATTGAATTCCATGCAAAAAATAATTTGAAAATTAGATTCTATGAAACTTTTTGAATTCCGAGTTTCGGACAAAAAATCGTAATATATTATACACTAGTTTATTCTAGTTTCGGTTAAAAAATCAATTAAATCGAGGACTGTTCGAAATGCTACAAAACTTTTCAGATAATTTATATATTTTACAAGGGAAGGTTATGATGGAAGTCCATAAAAAATCATCTGAAAATTAGATTCTACGAAACTTTTTGAAATGCGAGTTTCCGTCAAAAAATTGTAATATATTATACACTAGTTTATACTAGTTTCAGTCAAAAAATAAATTAAATCGGGGACTATTCGAAACGATACAAAACTTTTTCAGAAAATTTATATATTTTACGAGGGAAGGTTATGATGGAAGACCATGCAAAAAATCATCAGAAAATTAGATTCTACGAACATTTTTGAAATGCGAGTTTCGGTCAAAAAATCATAATACATTATACACTAGTTTATACTAGTTTTGCTCAAAAAACCAATTAATTCGAGAACTGATCAGAACGATACAAAAATTTTCATATCCTTCTTATATGTTACGGGGGAAGGAAGTCCATGCAAAAAATCATCAGAAAATTAGATTCTACGAAACCTTTTGAATTGCGAGTTTCAGCATAAAATCGTAATATATTATACACTAGTTTCGGTCAAAAAATCAATTAAATCGAGGACTGTTCGAAACGATACAGAACTTTTCAGATAATTTATATATTTTACGAAGGAAGGTGATGATGGAAGACCTTGCAAAAAATCATCAGAAAATTAGATTCCACGAAACTTTTCAAAATGCAAGTTTCGGTCGAGAAATCATTATATAGTATACACTAGTTTATTCTAATTTTGCTCAAAAAATCAAATTAAATCGAGGAATGTTTGAAATGATACAAAAATCTTCAGATCCTTCTTATATGTTACGAGGAAAGGTTATGATTGAATTCCATGCAAAAAATAATTTGAAAATTAGATTCTATGAAACTTTTTGAATTCCGAGTTTCGGACAAAAAATCGTAATATATTATACACTAGTTTATTCTAGTTTCGGTTAAAAAATCAATTAAATCGAGGACTGTTCGAAATGCTACAAAACTTTTCAGATAATTTATATATTTTACAAGGGAAGGTTATGATGGAAGTCCATAAAAAATCATCTGAAAATTAGATTCTACGAAACTTTTTGAAATGCGAGTTTCCGTCAAAAAATTGTAATATATTATACACTAGTTTATACTAGTTTCAGTCAAAAAATAAATTAAATCGGGGACTATTCGAAACGATACAAAACTTTTTCAGAAAATTTATATATTTTACGAGGGAAGGTTATGATGGAAGACCATGCAAAAAATCATCAGAAAATTAGATTCTACAAACATTTTTGAAATGCGAGTTTCGGTCAAAAAATCATAATACATTATACACTAGTTTATACTAGTTTTGCTCAAAAAACCAATTAATTCGAGAACTGATCAGAACGATACAAAAATTTTCATATCCTTCTTATATGTTACGGGGGAAGGAAGTCCATGCAAAAAATCATCAGAAAATTAGATTCTACGAAACCTTTTGAATTGCGAGTTTCAGCATAAAATCGTAATATATTATACACTAGTTTCGGTCAAAAAATCAATTAAATCGAGGACTGTTCGAAACGATACAGAACTTTTCAGATAATTTATATATTTTACGAAGGAAGGTGATGATGGAAGACCTTGCAAAAAATCATCAGAAAATTAGATTCCACGAAACTTTTCAAAATGCAAGTTTCGGTCGAGAAATCATTATATAGTATACACTAGTTTATTCTAATTTTGCTCAAAAAATCAAATTAAATCGAGGAATGTTTGAAATGATACAAAAATCTTCAGATCCTTCTTATATGTTACGAGGAAAGGTTATGATTGAATTCCATGCAAAAAATAATTTGAAAATTAGATTCTATGAAACTTTTTGAATTCCGAGTTTCGGACAAAAAATCGTAATATATTATACACTAGTTTATTCTAGTTTCGGTTAAAAAATCAATTAAATCGAGGACTGTTCGAAATGCTACAAAACTTTTCAGATAATTTATATATTTTACAAGGGAAGGTTATGATGGAAGTCCATAAAAAATCATCTGAAAATTAGATTCTACGAAACTTTTTGAAATGCGAGTTTCCGTCAAAAAATTGTAATATATTATACACTAGTTTATACTAGTTTCAGTCAAAAAATAAATTAAATCGGGGACTATTCGAAACGATACAAAACTTTTTCAGAAAATTTATATATTTTACGAGGGAAGGTTATGATGGAAGACCATGCAAAAAATCATCAGAAAATTAGATTCTACGAACATTTTTGAAATGCGAGTTTCGGTCAAAAAATCATAATACATTATACACTAGTTTATACTAGTTTTGCTCAAAAAACCAATTAATTCGAGAACTGATCAGAACGATACAAAAATTTTCATATCCTTCTTATATGTTACGGGGGAAGGAAGTCCATGCAAAAAATCATCAGAAAATTAGATTCTACGAAACCTTTTGAATTGCGAGTTTCAGCATAAAATCGTAATATATTATACACTAGTTTCGGTCAAAAAATCAATTAAATCGAGGACTGTTCGAAACGATACAGAACTTTTCAGATAATTTATATATTTTACGAAGGAAGGTGATGATGGAAGACCTTGCAAAAAATCATCAGAAAATTAGATTCCACGAAACTTTTCAAAATGCAAGTTTCGGTCGAGAAATCATTATATAGTATACACTAGTTTATTCTAATTTTGCTCAAAAAATCAAATTAAATCGAGGAATGTTTGAAATGATACAAAAATCTTCAGATCCTTCTTATATGTTACGAGGAAAGGTTATGATTGAATTCCATGCAAAAAATAATTTGAAAATTAGATTCTATGAAACTTTTTGAATTCCGAGTTTCGGACAAAAAATCGTAATATATTATACACTAGTTTATTCTAGTTTCGGTTAAAAAATCAATTAAATCGAGGACTGTTCGAAATGCTACAAAACTTTTCAGATAATTTATATATTTTACAAGGGAAGGTTATGATGGAAGTCCATAAAAAATCATCTGAAAATTAGATTCTACGAAACTTTTTGAAATGCGAGTTTCCGTCAAAAAATTGTAATATATTATACACTAGTTTATACTAGTTTCAGTCAAAAAATAAATTAAATCGGGGACTATTCGAAACGATACAAAACTTTTTCAGAAAATTTATATATTTTATGAGGGAAGGTTATGATGGAAGACCATGCAAAATATCATCAGAAAATTAGATTCTACGAACATTTTTGAAATGCGAGTTTCGGTCAAAAAATCATAATACATTATACACTAGTTTATACTAGTTTTGCTCACAAAACCAATTAATTCGAGAACTGATCAGAACGATACAAAAATTTTCATATCCTTCTTATATGTTACGGGGGAAGGAAGTCCATGCAAAAAATCATCAGAAAATTAGATTCTACGAAACCTTTTGAATTGCGAGTTTCAGCATAAAATCGTAATATATTATACACTAGTTTCGGTCAAAAAATCAATTAAATCGAGGACTGTTCGAAACGATACAGAACTTTTCAGATAATTTATATATTTTACGAAGGAAGGTGATGATGGAAGACCTTGCAAAAAATCATCAGAAAATTAGATTCCACGAAACTTTTCAAAATGCAAGTTTCGGTCGAGAAATCATTATATAGTATACACTAGTTTATTCTAATTTTGCTCAAAAAATCAAATTAAATCGAGGAATGTTTGAAATGATACAAAAATCTTCAGATCCTTCTTATATGTTACGAGGAAAGGTTATGATTGAATTCCATGCAAAAAATAATTTGAAAATTAGATTCTATGAAACTTTTTGAATTCCGAGTTTCGGACAAAAAATCGTAATATATTATACACTAGTTTATTCTAGTTTCGGTTAAAAAATCAATTAAATCGAGGACTGTTCGAAATGCTACAAAACTTTTCAGATAATTTATATATTTTACAAGGGAAGGTTATGATGGAAGTCCATAAAAAATCATCTGAAAATTAGATTCTACGAAACTTTTTGAAATGCGAGTTTCCGTCAAAAAATTGTAATATATTATACACTAGTTTATACTAGTTTCAGTCAAAAAATAAATTAAATCGGGGACTATTCGAAACGATACAAAACTTTTTCAGAAAATTTATATATTTTACGAGGGAAGGTTATGATGGAAGACCATGCAAAAAATCATCAGAAAATTAGATTCTACAAACATTTTTGAAATGCGAGTTTCGGTCAAAAAATCATAATACATTATACACTAGTTTATACTAGTTTTGCTCAAAAAACCAATTAATTCGAGAACTGATCAGAACGATACAAAAATTTTCATATCCTTCTTATATGTTACGGGGGAAGGAAGTCCATGCAAAAAATCATCAGAAAATTAGATTCTACGAAACCTTTTGAATTGCGAGTTTCAGCATAAAATCGTAATATATTATACACTAGTTTCGGTCAAAAAATCAATTAAATCGAGGACTGTTCGAAACGATACAGAACTTTTCAGATAATTTATATATTTTACGAAGGAAGGTGATGATGGAAGACCTTGCAAAAAATCATCAGAAAATTAGATTCCACGAAACTTTTCAAAATGCAAGTTTCGGTCGAGAAATCATTATATAGTATACACTAGTTTATTCTAATTTTGCTCAAAAAATCAAATTAAATCGAGGAATGTTTGAAATGATACAAAAATCTTCAGATCCTTCTTATATGTTACGAGGAAAGGTTATGATTGAATTCCATGCAAAAAATAATTTGAAAATTAGATTCTATGAAACTTTTTGAATTCCGAGTTTCGGACAAAAAATCGTAATATATTATACACTAGTTTATTCTAGTTTCGGTTAAAAAATCAATTAAATCGAGGACTGTTCGAAATGCTACAAAACTTTTCAGATAATTTATATATTTTACAAGGGAAGGTTATGATGGAAGTCCATAAAAAATCATCTGAAAATTAGATTCTACGAAACTTTTTGAAATGCGAGTTTCCGTCAAAAAATTGTAATATATTATACACTAGTTTATACTAGTTTCAGTCAAAAAATAAATTAAATCGGGGACTATTCGAAACGATACAAAACTTTTTCAGAAAATTTATATATTTTACGAGGGAAGGTTATGATGGAAGACCATGCAAAAAATCATCAGAAAATTAGATTCTACGAACATTTTTGAAATGCGAGTTTCGGTCAAAAAATCATAATACATTATACACTAGTTTATACTAGTTTTGCTCAAAAAACCAATTAATTCGAGAACTGATCAGAACGATACAAAAATTTTCATATCCTTCTTATATGTTACGGGGGAAGGAAGTCCATGCAAAAAATCATCAGAAAATTAGATTCTACGAAACCTTTTGAATTGCGAGTTTCAGCATAAAATCGTAATATATTATACACTAGTTTCGGTCAAAAAATCAATTAAATCGAGGACTGTTCGAAACGATACAGAACTTTTCAGATAATTTATATATTTTACGAAGGAAGGTGATGATGGAAGACCTTGCAAAAAATCATCAGAAAATTAGATTCCACGAAACTTTTCAAAATGCAAGTTTCGGTCGAGAAATCATTATATAGTATACACTAGTTTATTCTAATTTTGCTCAAAAAATCAAATTAAATCGAGGAATGTTTGAAATGATACAAAAATCTTCAGATCCTTCTTATATGTTACGAGGAAAGGTTATGATTGAATTCCATGCAAAAAATAATTTGAAAATTAGATTCTATGAAACTTTTTGAATTCCGAGTTTCGGACAAAAAATCGTAATATATTATACACTAGTTTATTCTAGTTTCGGTTAAAAAATCAATTAAATCGAGGACTGTTCGAAATGCTACAAAACTTTTCAGATAATTTATATATTTTACAAGGGAAGGTTATGATGGAAGTCCATAAAAAATCATCTGAAAATTAGATTCTACGAAACTTTTTGAAATGCGAGTTTCCGTCAAAAAATTGTAATATATTATACACTAGTTTATACTAGTTTCAGTCAAAAAATAAATTAAATCGGGGACTATTCGAAACGATACAAAACTTTTTCAGAAAATTTATATATTTTATGAGGGAAGGTTATGATGGAAGACCATGCAAAATATCATCAGAAAATTAGATTCTACGAACATTTTTGAAATGCGAGTTTCGGTCAAAAAATCATAATACATTATACACTAGTTTATACTAGTTTTGCTCACAAAACCAATTAATTCGAGAACTGATCAGAACGATACAAAAATTTTCATATCCTTCTTATATGTTACGGGGGAAGGAAGTCCATGCAAAAAATCATCAGAAAATTAGATTCTACGAAACCTTTTGAATTGCGAGTTTCAGCATAAAATCGTAATATATTATACACTAGTTTCGGTCAAAAAATCAATTAAATCGAGGACTGTTCGAAACGATACAGAACTTTTCAGATAATTTATATATTTTACGAAGGAAGGTGATGATGGAAGACCTTGCAAAAAATCATCAGAAAATTAGATTCCACGAAACTTTTCAAAATGCAAGTTTCGGTCGAGAAATCATTATATAGTATACACTAGTTTATTCTAATTTTGCTCAAAAAATCAAATTAAATCGAGGAATGTTTGAAATGATACAAAAATCTTCAGATCCTTCTTATATGTTACGAGGAAAGGTTATGATTGAATTCCATGCAAAAAATAATTTGAAAATTAGATTCTATGAAACTTTTTGAATTCCGAGTTTCGGACAAAAAATCGTAATATATTATACACTAGTTTATTCTAGTTTCGGTTAAAAAATCAATTAAATCGAGGACTGTTCGAAATGCTACAAAACTTTTCAGATAATTTATATATTTTACAAGGGAAGGTTATGATGGAAGTCCATAAAAAATCATCTGAAAATTAGATTCTACGAAACTTTTTGAAATGCGAGTTTCCGTCAAAAAATTGTAATATATTATACACTAGTTTATACTAGTTTCAGTCAAAAAATAAATTAAATCGGGGACTATTCGAAACGATACAAAACTTTTTCAGAAAATTTATATATTTTACGAGGGAAGGTTATGATGGAAGACCATGCAAAAAATCATCAGAAAATTAGATTCTACGAACATTTTTGAAATGCGAGTTTCGGTCAAAAAATCATAATACATTATACACTAGTTTATACTAGTTTTGCTCAAAAAACCAATTAATTCGAGAACTGATCAGAACGATACAAAAATTTTCATATCCTTCTTATATGTTACGGGGGAAGGAAGTCCATGCAAAAAATCATCAGAAAATTAGATTCTACGAAACCTTTTGAATTGCGAGTTTCAGCATAAAATCGTAATATATTATACACTAGTTTCGGTCAAAAAATCAATTAAATCGAGGACTGTTCGAAACGATACAGAACTTTTCAGATAATTTATATATTTTACGAAGGAAGGTGATGATGGAAGACCTTGCAAAAAATCATCAGAAAATTAGATTCCACGAAACTTTTCAAAATGCAAGTTTCGGTCGAGAAATCATTATATAGTATACACTAGTTTATTCTAATTTTGCTCAAAAAATCAAATTAAATCGAGGAATGTTTGAAATGATACAAAAATCTTCAGATCCTTCTTATATGTTACGAGGAAAGGTTATGATTGAATTCCATGCAAAAAATAATTTGAAAATTAGATTCTATGAAACTTTTTGAATTCCGAGTTTCGGACAAAAAATCGTAATATATTATACACTAGTTTATTCTAGTTTCGGTTAAAAAATCAATTAAATCGAGGACTGTTCGAAATGCTACAAAACTTTTCAGATAATTTATATATTTTACAAGGGAAGGTTATGATGGAAGTCCATAAAAAATCATCTGAAAATTAGATTCTACGAAACTTTTTGAAATGCGAGTTTCCGTCAAAAAATTGTAATATATTATACACTAGTTTATACTAGTTTCAGTCAAAAAATAAATTAAATCGGGGACTATTCGAAACGATACAAAACTTTTTCAGAAAATTTATATATTTTATGAGGGAAGGTTATGATGGAAGACCATGCAAAATATCATCAGAAAATTAGATTCTACGAACATTTTTGAAATGCGAGTTTCGGTCAAAAAATCATAATACATTATACACTAGTTTATACTAGTTTTGCTCACAAAACCAATTAATTCGAGAACTGATCAGAACGATACAAAAATTTTCATATCCTTCTTATATGTTACGGGGGAAGGAAGTCCATGCAAAAAATCATCAGAAAATTAGATTCTACGAAACCTTTTGAATTGCGAGTTTCAGCATAAAATCGTAATATATTATACACTAGTTTCGGTCAAAAAATCAATTAAATCGAGGACTGTTCGAAACGATACAAAACTTTTCAGATAATTTATATATTTTACGAAGGAAGGTGATGATGGAAGACCTTGCAAAAAATCATCAGAAAATTAGATTTCACGAAACTTTTCAAAATGCAAGTTTCGGTCGAGAAATCATTATATAGTATACACTAGTTTATTCTAATTTTGCTCAAAAAATCAAATTAAATCGAGGAATGTTTGAAATGATACAAAAATCTTCAGATCCTTCTTATATGTTACGAGGAAAGGTTATGATTGAATTCCATGCAAAAAATAATTTGAAAATTAGATTCTATGAAACTTTTTGAATTCCGAGTTTCGGACAAAAAATCGTAATATATTATACACTAGTTTATTCTAGTTTCGGTTAAAAAATCAATTAAATCGAGGACTGTTCGAAATGCTACAAAACTTTTCAGATAATTTATATATTTTACAGGGGAAGGTTATGATGGAAGTCCATAAAAAATCATCTGAAAATTAGATTCTACGAAACTTTTTGAAATGCGAGTTTCCGTCAAAAAATTGTAATATATTATACACTAGTTTATACTAGTTTCAGTCAAAAAATAAATTAAATCGGGGACTATTCGAAACGATACAAAACTTTTTCAGAAAATTTATATATTTTACGAGGGAAGGTTATGATGGAAGACCATGCAAAATATCATCAGAAAATTAGATTCTACGAACATTTTTGAAATGCGAGTTTCGGTCAAAAAATCATAATACATTATACACTAGTTTATACTAGTTTTGCTCAAAAAACCAATTAATTCGAGAACTGATCAGAACGATACAAAAATTTTCATATCCTTCTTATATGTTACGGGGGAAGGAGGTCCATGCAAAAAATCATCAGAAAATTAGATTCTACGAAACCTTTTGAATTGCGAGTTTCAGCATAAAATCGTAATATATTATACACTAGTTTCGGTCAAAAAATCAATTAAATCGAGGACTGTTCGAAACGATACAAAACTTTTCAGATAATTTATATATTTTACGAAGGAAGGTGATGATGGAAGACCTTGCAAAAAATCATCAGAAAATTAGATTTCACGAAACTTTTCAAAATGCAAGTTTCGGTCGAGAAATCATTATATAGTATACACTAGTTTATTCTAATTTTGCTCAAAAAATCAAATTAAATCGAGGAATGTTTGAAATGATACAAAAATCTTCAGATCCTTCTTATATGTTACGAGGAAAGGTTATGATTGAATTCCATGCAAAAAATAATTTGAAAATTAGATTCTATGAAACTTTTTGAATTCCGAGTTTCGGACAAAAAATCGTAATATATTATACACTAGTTTATTCTAGTTTCGGTTAAAAAATCAATTAAATCGAGGACTGTTCGAAATGCTACAAAACTTTTCAGATAATTTATATATTTTACAGGGGAAGGTTATGATGGAAGTCCATAAAAAATCATCTGAAAATTAGATTCTACGAAACTTTTTGAAATGCGAGTTTCCGTCAAAAAATTGTAATATATTATACACTAGTTTATACTAGTTTCAGTCAAAAAATAAATTAAATCGGGGACTATTCGAAACGATACAAAACTTTTTCAGAAAATTTATATATTTTATGAGGGAAGGTTATGATGGAAGACCATGCAAAATATCATCAGAAAATTAGATTCTACGAACATTTTTGAAATGCGAGTTTCGGTCAAAAAATCATAATACATTATACACTAGTTTATACTAGTTTTGCTCACAAAACCAATTAATTCGAGAACTGATCAGAACGATACAAAAATTTTCATATCCTTCTTATATGTTACGGGGGAAGGAAGTCCATGCAAAAAATCATCAGAAAATTAGATTCTACGAAACCTTTTGAATTGCGAGTTTCAGCATAAAATCGTAATATATTATACACTAGTTTCGGTCAAAAAATCAATTAAATCGAGGACTGTTCGAAACGATACAAAACTTTTCAGATAATTTATATATTTTACGAAGGAAGGTGATGATGGAAGACCTTGCAAAAAATCATCAGAAAATTAGATTTCACGAAACTTTTCAAAATGCAAGTTTCGGTCGAGAAATCATTATATAGTATACACTAGTTTATTCTAATTTTGCTCAAAAAATCAAATTAAATCGAGGAATGTTTGAAATGATACAAAAATCTTCAGATCCTTCTTATATGTTACGAGGAAAGGTTATGATTGAATTCCATGCAAAAAATAATTTGAAAATTAGATTCTATGAAACTTTTTGAATTCCGAGTTTCGGACAAAAAATCGTAATATATTATACACTAGTTTATTCTAGTTTCGGTTAAAAAATCAATTAAATCGAGGACTGTTCGAAATGCTACAAAACTTTTCAGATAATTTATATATTTTACAGGGGAAGGTTATGATGGAAGTCCATAAAAAATCATCTGAAAATTAGATTCTACGAAACTTTTTGAAATGCGAGTTTCCGTCAAAAAATTGTAATATATTATACACTAGTTTATACTAGTTTCAGTCAAAAAATAAATTAAATCGGGGACTATTCGAAACGATACAAAACTTTTTCAGAAAATTTATATATTTTACGAGGGAAGGTTATGATGGAAGACCATGCAAAATATCATCAGAAAATTAGATTCTACGAACATTTTTGAAATGCGAGTTTCGGTCAAAAAATCATAATACATTATACACTAGTTTATACTAGTTTTGCTCAAAAAACCAATTAATTCGAGAACTGATCAGAACGATACAAAAATTTTCATATCCTTCTTATATGTTACGGGGGAAGGAGGTCCATGCAAAAAATCATCAGAAAATTAGATTCTACGAAACCTTTTGAATTGCGAGTTTCAGCATAAAATCGTAATATATTATACACTAGTTTCGGTCAAAAAATCAATTAAATCGAGGACTGTTCGAAACGATACAAAACTTTTCAGATAATTTATATATTTTACGAAGGAAGGTGATGATGGAAGACCTTGCAAAAAATCATCAGAAAATTAGATTTCACGAAACTTTTCAAAATGCAAGTTTCGGTCGAGAAATCATTATATAGTATACACTAGTTTATTCTAATTTTGCTCAAAAAATCAAATTAAATCGAGGAATGTTTGAAATGATACAAAAATCTTCAGATCCTTCTTATATGTTACGAGGAAAGGTTATGATTGAATTCCATGCAAAAAATAATTTGAAAATTAGATTCTATGAAACTTTTTGAATTCCGAGTTTCGGACAAAAAATCGTAATATATTATACACTAGTTTATTCTAGTTTCGGTTAAAAAATCAATTAAATCGAGGACTGTTCGAAATGCTACAAAACTTTTCAGATAATTTATATATTTTACAGGGGAAGGTTATGATGGAAGTCCATAAAAAATCATCTGAAAATTAGATTCTACGAAACTTTTTGAAATGCGAGTTTCCGTCAAAAAATTGTAATATATTATACACTAGTTTATACTAGTTTCAGTCAAAAAATAAATTAAATCGGGGACTATTCGAAACGATACAAAACTTTTTCAGAAAATTTATATATTTTACGAGGGAAGGTTATGATGGAAGACCATGCAAAATATCATCAGAAAATTAGATTCTACGAACATTTTTGAAATGCGAGTTTCGGTCAAAAAATCATAATACATTATACACTAGTTTATACTAGTTTTGCTCAAAAAACCAATTAATTCGAGAACTGATCAGAACGATACAAAAATTTTCATATCCTTCTTATATGTTACGGGGGAAGGAGGTCCATGCAAAAAATCATCAGAAAATTAGATTCTACGAAACCTTTTGAATTGCGAGTTTCAGCATAAAATCGTAATATATTATACACTAGTTTCGGTCAAAAAATCAATTAAATCGAGGACTGTTCGAAACGATACAAAACTTTTCAGATAATTTATATATTTTACGAAGGAAGGTGATGATGGAAGACCTTGCAAAAAATCATCAGAAAATTAGATTTCACGAAACTTTTCAAAATGCAAGTTTCGGTCGAGAAATCATTATATAGTATACACTAGTTTATTCTAATTTTGCTCAAAAAATCAAATTAAATCGAGGAATGTTTGAAATGATACAAAAATCTTCAGATCCTTCTTATATGTTACGAGGAAAGGTTATGATTGAATTCCATGCAAAAAATAATTTGAAAATTAGATTCTATGAAACTTTTTGAATTCCGAGTTTCGGACAAAAAATCGTAATATATTATACACTAGTTTATTCTAGTTTCGGTTAAAAAATCAATTAAATCGAGGACTGTTCGAAATGCTACAAAACTTTTCAGATAATTTATATATTTTACAGGGGAAGGTTATGATGGAAGTCCATAAAAAATCATCTGAAAATTAGATTCTACGAAACTTTTTGAAATGCGAGTTTCCGTCAAAAAATTGTAATATATTATACACTAGTTTATACTAGTTTCAGTCAAAAAATAAATTAAATCGGGGACTATTCGAAACGATACAAAACTTTTTCAGAAAATTTATATATTTTACGAGGGAAGGTTATGATGGAAGACCATGCAAAATATCATCAGAAAATTAGATTCTACGAACATTTTTGAAATGCGAGTTTCGGTCAAAAAATCATAATACATTATACACTAGTTTATACTAGTTTTGCTCAAAAAACCAATTAATTCGAGAACTGATCAGAACGATACAAAAATTTTCATATCCTTCTTATATGTTACGGGGGAAGGAGGTCCATGCAAAAAATCATCAGAAAATTAGATTCTACGAAACCTTTTGAATTGCGAGTTTCAGCATAAAATCGTAATATATTATACACTAGTTTCGGTCAAAAAATCAATTAAATCGAGGACTGTTCGAAACGATACAAAACTTTTCAGATAATTTATATATTTTACGAAGGAAGGTGATGATGGAAGACCTTGCAAAAAATCATCAGAAAATTAGATTTCACGAAACTTTTCAAAATGCAAGTTTCGGTCGAGAAATCATTATATAGTATACACTAGTTTATTCTAATTTTGCTCAAAAAATCAAATTAAATTGAGGAATGTTTGAAATGATACAAAAATCTTCAGATCCTTCTTATATGTTACGAGGAAAGGTTATGATTGAATTCCATGCAAAAAATAATTTGAAAATTAGATTCTATGAAACTTTTTGAATTCCGAGTTTCGGACAAAAAATCGTAATATATTATACACTAGTTTATTCTAGTTTCGGTTAAAAAATCAATTAAATCGAGGACTGTTCGAAATGCTACAAAACTTTTCAGATAATTTATATATTTTACAGGGGAAGGTTATGATGGAAGTCCATAAAAAATCATCTGAAAATTAGATTCTACGAAACTTTTTGAAATGCGAGTTTCCGTCAAAAAATTGTAATATATTATACACTAGTTTATACTAGTTTCAGTCAAAAAATAAATTAAATCGGGGACTATTCGAAACGATACAAAACTTTTTCAGAAAATTTATATATTTTACGAGGGAAGGTTATGATGGAAGACCATGCAAAATATCATCAGAAAATTAGATTCTACGAACATTTTTGAAATGCGAGTTTCGGTCAAAAAATCATAATACATTATACACTAGTTTATACTAGTTTTGCTCAAAAAACCAATTAATTCGAGAACTGATCAGAACGATACAAAAATTTTCATATCCTTCTTATATGTTACGGGGGAAGGAGGTCCATGCAAAAAATCATCAGAAAATTAGATTCTACGAAACCTTTTGAATTGCGAGTTTCAGCATAAAATCGTAATATATTATACACTAGTTTCGGTCAAAAAATCAATTAAATCGAGGACTGTTCGAAACGATACAAAACTTTTCAGATAATTTATATATTTTACGAAGGAAGGTGATGATGGAAGACCTTGCAAAAAATCATCAGAAAATTAGATTTCACGAAACTTTTCAAAATGCAAGTTTCGGTCGAGAAATCATTATATAGTATACACTAGTTTATTCTAATTTTGCTCAAAAAATCAAATTAAATCGAGGAATGTTTGAAATGATACAAAAATCTTCAGATCCTTCTTATATGTTACGAGGAAAGGTTATGATTGAATTCCATGCAAAAAATAATTTGAAAATTAGATTCTATGAAACTTTTTGAATTCCGAGTTTCGGACAAAAAATCGTAATATATTATACACTAGTTTATTCTAGTTTCGGTTAAAAAATCAATTAAATCGAGGACTGTTCGAAATGCTACAAAACTTTTCAGATAATTTATATATTTTACAGGGGAAGGTTATGATGGAAGTCCATAAAAAATCATCTGAAAATTAGATTCTACGAAACTTTTTGAAATGCGAGTTTCCGTCAAAAAATTGTAATATATTATACACTAGTTTATACTAGTTTCAGTCAAAAAATAAATTAAATCGGGGACTATTCGAAACGATACAAAACTTTTTCAGAAAATTTATATATTTTACGAGGGAAGGTTATGATGGAAGACCATGCAAAATATCATCAGAAAATTAGATTCTACGAACATTTTTGAAATGCGAGTTTCGGTCAAAAAATCATAATACATTATACACTAGTTTATACTAGTTTTGCTCAAAAAACCAATTAATTCGAGAACTGATCAGAACGATACAAAAATTTTCATATCCTTCTTATATGTTACGGGGGAAGGAGGTCCATGCAAAAAATCATCAGAAAATTAGATTCTACGAAACCTTTTGAATTGC
The DNA here is from genome assembly GCA_963966055.1 of Lathyrus aphaca. Classification (NCBI taxonomy): domain Eukaryota; kingdom Viridiplantae; phylum Streptophyta; class Magnoliopsida; order Fabales; family Fabaceae; genus Lathyrus; species Lathyrus aphaca. The sequence continues at coordinate 567,689,698 of OZ014523.1, forward strand.
GAGTTTCAGCATAAAATCGTAATATATTATACACTAGTTTCGGTCAAAAAATCAATTAAATCGAGGACTGTTCGAAACGATACAAAACTTTTCAGATAATTTATATATTTTACGAAGGAAGGTGATGATGGAAGACCTTGCAAAAAATCATCAGAAAATTAGATTTCACGAAACTTTTCAAAATGCAAGTTTCGGTCGAGAAATCATTATATAGTATACACTAGTTTATTCTAATTTTGCTCAAAAAATCAAATTAAATCGAGGAATGTTTGAAATGATACAAAAATCTTCAGATCCTTCTTATATGTTACGAGGAAAGGTTATGATTGAATTCCATGCAAAAAATAATTTGAAAATTAGATTCTATGAAACTTTTTGAATTCCGAGTTTCGGACAAAAAATCGTAATATATTATACACTAGTTTATTCTAGTTTCGGTTAAAAAATCAATTAAATCGAGGACTGTTCGAAATGCTACAAAACTTTTCAGATAATTTATATATTTTACAGGGGAAGGTTATGATGGAAGTCCATAAAAAATCATCTGAAAATTAGATTCTACGAAACTTTTTGAAATGCGAGTTTCCGTCAAAAAATTGTAATATATTATACACTAGTTTATACTAGTTTCAGTCAAAAAATAAATTAAATCGGGGACTATTCGAAACGATACAAAACTTTTTCAGAAAATTTATATATTTTACGAGGGAAGGTTATGATGGAAGACCATGCAAAATATCATCAGAAAATTAGATTCTACGAACATTTTTGAAATGCGAGTTTCGGTCAAAAAATCATAATACATTATACACTAGTTTATACTAGTTTTGCTCAAAAAACCAATTAATTCGAGAACTGATCAGAACGATACAAAAATTTTCATATCCTTCTTATATGTTACGGGGGAAGGAGGTCCATGCAAAAAATCATCAGAAAATTAGATTCTACGAAACCTTTTGAATTGCGAGTTTCAGCATAAAATCGTAATATATTATACACTAGTTTCGGTCAAAAAATCAATTAAATCGAGGACTGTTCGAAACGATACAAAACTTTTCAGATAATTTATATATTTTACGAAGGAAGGTGATGATGGAAGACCTTGCAAAAAATCATCAGAAAATTAGATTTCACGAAACTTTTCAAAATGCAAGTTTCGGTCGAGAAATCATTATATAGTATACACTAGTTTATTCTAATTTTGCTCAAAAAATCAAATTAAATCGAGGAATGTTTGAAATGATACAAAAATCTTCAGATCCTTCTTATATGTTACGAGGAAAGGTTATGATTGAATTCCATGCAAAAAATAATTTGAAAATTAGATTCTATGAAACTTTTTGAATTCCGAGTTTCGGACAAAAAATCGTAATATATTATACACTAGTTTATTCTAGTTTCGGTTAAAAAATCAATTAAATCGAGGACTGTTCGAAATGCTACAAAACTTTTCAGATAATTTATATATTTTACAAGGGAAGGTTATGATGGAAGTCCATAAAAAATCATCTGAAAATTAGATTCTACGAAACTTTTTGAAATGCGAGTTTCCGTCAAAAAATTGTAATATATTATACACTAGTTTATACTAGTTTCAGTCAAAAAATAAATTAAATCGGGGACTATTCGAAACGATACAAAACTTTTTCAGAAAATTTATATATTTTACGAGGGAAGGTTATTATGGAAGACCATGCAAAAAATCATCAGAAAATTAGATTCTACGAACATTTTTGAAATGCGAGTTTCGGTCAAAAAATCATAATACATTATACACTAGTTTATACTAGTTTTGCTCAAAAAACCAATTAATTCGAGAACTGATCAGAACGATACAAAAATTTTCATATCCTTCTTATATGTTACGGGGGAAGGAAGTCCATGCAAAAAATCATCAGAAAATTAGATTCTACGAAACCTTTTGAATTGGGAGTTTCAGCATAAAATCGTAATATATTATACACTAGTTTCGGTCAAAAAATCAATTAAATCGAGGACTGTTCGAAACGATACAGAACTTTTCAGATAATTTATATATTTTACGAAGGAAGGTGATGATGGAAGACCTTGCAAAAAATCATCAGAAAATTAGATTCCACGAAACTTTTCAAAATGCAAGTTTCGGTCGAGAAATCATTATATAGTATACACTAGTTTATTCTAATTTTGCTCAAAAAATCAAATTAAATCGAGGAATGTTTGAAATGATACAAAAATCTTCAGATCCTTCTTATATGTTACGAGGAAAGGTTATGATTGAATTCCATGCAAAAAATAATTTGAAAATTAGATTCTATGAAACTTTTTGAATTCCGAGTTTCGGACAAAAAATCGTAATATATTATACACTAGTTTATTCTAGTTTCGGTTAAAAAATCAATTAAATCGAGGACTGTTCGAAATGCTACAAAACTTTTCAGATAATTTATATATTTTACAAGGGAAGGTTATGATGGAAGTCCATAAAAAATCATCTGAAAATTAGATTCTACGAAACTTTTTGAAATGCGAGTTTCCGTCAAAAAATTGTAATATATTATACACTAGTTTATACTAGTTTCAGTCAAAAAATAAATTAAATCGGGGACTATTCGAAACGATACAAAACTTTTTCAGAAAATTTATATATTTTACGAGGGAAGGTTATGATGGAAGACCATGCAAAAAATCATCAGAAAATTAGATTCTACGAACATTTTTGAAATGCGAGTTTCGGTCAAAAAATCATAATACATTATACACTAGTTTATACTAGTTTTGCTCAAAAAACCAATTAATTCGAGAACTGATCAGAACGATACAAAAATTTTCATATCCTTCTTATATGTTACGGGGGAAGGAAGTCCATGCAAAAAATCATCAGAAAATTAGATTCTACGAAACCTTTTGAATTGCGAGTTTCAGCATAAAATCGTAATATATTATACACTAGTTTCGGTCAAAAAATCAATTAAATCGAGGGCTGTTCGAAACGATACAGAACTTTTCAGATAATTTATATATTTTACGAAGGAAGGTGATGATGGAAGACCTTGCAAAAAATCATCAGAAAATTAGATTCCACGAAACTTTTCAAAATGCAAGTTTCGGTCGAGAAATCATTATATAGTATACACTAGTTTATTCTAATTTTGCTCAAAAAATCAAATTAAATCGAGGAATGTTTGAAATGATACAAAAATCTTCAGATCCTTCTTATATGTTACGAGGAAAGGTTATGATTGAATTCCATGCAAAAAATAATTTGAAAATTAGATTCTATGAAACTTTTTGAATTCCGAGTTTCGGACAAAAAATCGTAATATATTATACACTAGTTTATTCTAGTTTCGGTTAAAAAATCAATTAAATCGAGGACTGTTCGAAATGCTACAAAACTTTTCAGATAATTTATATATTTTACAAGGGAAGGTTATGATGGAAGTCCATAAAAAATCATCTGAAAATTAGATTCTACGAAACTTTTTGAAATGCGAGTTTCCGTCAAAAAATTGTAATATATTATACACTAGTTTATACTAGTTTCAGTCAAAAAATAAATTAAATCGGGGACTATTCGAAACGATACAAAACTTTTTCAGAAAATTTATATATTTTACGAGGGAAGGTTATGATGGAAGACCATGCAAAAAATCATCAGAAAATTAGATTCTACGAACATTTTTGAAATGCGAGTTTCGGTCAAAAAATCATAATACATTATACACTAGTTTATACTAGTTTTGCTCAAAAAACCAATTAATTCGAGAACTGATCAGAACGATACAAAAATTTTCATATCCTTCTTATATGTTACGGGGGAAGGAAGTCCATGCAAAAAATCATCAGAAAATTAGATTCTACGAAACCTTTTGAATTGGGAGTTTCAGCATAAAATCGTAATATATTATACACTAGTTTCGGTCAAAAAATCAATTAAATCGAGGACTGTTCGAAACGATACAGAACTTTTCAGATAATTTATATATTTTACGAAGGAAGGTGATGATGGAAGACCTTGCAAAAAATCATCAGAAAATTAGATTCCACGAAACTTTTCAAAATGCAAGTTTCGGTCGAGAAATCATTATATAGTATACACTAGTTTATTCTAATTTTGCTCAAAAAATCAAATTAAATCGAGGAATGTTTGAAATGATACAAAAATCTTCAGATCCTTCTTATATGTTACGAGGAAAGGTTATGATTGAATTCCATGCAAAAAATAATTTGAAAATTAGATTCTATGAAACTTTTTGAATTCCGAGTTTCGGACAAAAAATCGTAATATATTATACACTAGTTTATTCTAGTTTCGGTTAAAAAATCAATTAAATCGAGGACTGTTCGAAATGCTACAAAACTTTTCAGATAATTTATATATTTTACAAGGGAAGGTTATGATGGAAGTCCATAAAAAATCATCTGAAAATTAGATTCTACGAAACTTTTTGAAATGCGAGTTTCCGTCAAAAAATTGTAATATATTATACACTAGTTTATACTAGTTTCAGTCAAAAAATAAATTAAATCGGGGACTATTCGAAACGATACAAAACTTTTTCAGAAAATTTATATATTTTACGAGGGAAGGTTATGATGGAAGACCATGCAAAAAATCATCAGAAAATTAGATTCTACGAACATTTTTGAAATGCGAGTTTCGGTCAAAAAATCATAATACATTATACACTAGTTTATACTAGTTTTGCTCAAAAAACCAATTAATTCGAGAACTGATCAGAACGATACAAAAATTTTCATATCCTTCTTATATGTTACGGGGGAAGGAAGTCCATGCAAAAAATCATCAGAAAATTAGATTCTACGAAACCTTTTGAATTGGGAGTTTCAGCATAAAATCGTAATATATTATACACTAGTTTCGGTCAAAAAATCAATTAAATCGAGGACTGTTCGAAACGATACAGAACTTTTCAGATAATTTATATATTTTACGAAGGAAGGTGATGATGGAAGACCTTGCAAAAAATCATCAGAAAATTAGATTCCACGAAACTTTTCAAAATGCAAGTTTCGGTCGAGAAATCATTATATAGTATACACTAGTTTATTCTAATTTTGCTCAAAAAATCAAATTAAATCGAGGAATGTTTGAAATGATACAAAAATCTTCAGATCCTTCTTATATGTTACGAGGAAAGGTTATGATTGAATTCCATGCAAAAAATAATTTGAAAATTAGATTCTATGAAACTTTTTGAATTCCGAGTTTCGGACAAAAAATCGTAATATATTATACACTAGTTTATTCTAGTTTCGGTTAAAAAATCAATTAAATCGAGGACTGTTCGAAATGCTACAAAACTTTTCAGATAATTTATATATTTTACAAGGGAAGGTTATGATGGAAGTCCATAAAAAATCATCTGAAAATTAGATTCTACGAAACTTTTTGAAATGCGAGTTTCCGTCAAAAAATTGTAATATATTATACACTAGTTTATACTAGTTTCAGTCAAAAAATAAATTAAATCGGGGACTATTCGAAACGATACAAAACTTTTTCAGAAAATTTATATATTTTACGAGGGAAGGTTATGATGGAAGACCATGCAAAAAATCATCAGAAAATTAGATTCTACGAACATTTTTGAAATGCGAGTTTCGGTCAAAAAATCATAATACATTATACACTAGTTTATACTAGTTTTGCTCAAAAAACCAATTAATTCGAGAACTGATCAGAACGATACAAAAATTTTCATATCCTTCTTATATGTTACGGGGGAAGGAAGTCCATGCAAAAAATCATCAGAAAATTAGATTCTACGAAACCTTTTGAATTGCGAGTTTCAGCATAAAATCGTAATATATTATACACTAGTTTCGGTCAAAAAATCAATTAAATCGAGGACTGTTCGAAACGATACAGAACTTTTCAGATAATTTATATATTTTACGAAGGAAGGTGATGATGGAAGACCTTGCAAAAAATCATCAGAAAATTAGATTCCACGAAACTTTTCAAAATGCAAGTTTCGGTCGAGAAATCATTATATAGTATACACTAGTTTATTCTAATTTTGCTCAAAAAATCAAATTAAATCGAGGAATGTTTGAAATGATACAAAAATCTTCAGATCCTTCTTATATGTTACGAGGAAAGGTTATGATTGAATTCCATGCAAAAAATAATTTGAAAATTAGATTCTATGAAACTTTTTGAATTCCGAGTTTCGGACAAAAAATCGTAATATATTATACACTAGTTTATTCTAGTTTCGGTTAAAAAATCAATTAAATCGAGGACTGTTCGAAATGCTACAAAACTTTTCAGATAATTTATATATTTTACAAGGGAAGGTTATGATGGAAGTCCATAAAAAATCATCTGAAAATTAGATTCTACGAAACTTTTTGAAATGCGAGTTTCCGTCAAAAAATTGTAATATATTATACACTAGTTTATACTAGTTTCAGTCAAAAAATAAATTAAATCGGGGACTATTCGAAACGATACAAAACTTTTTCAGAAAATTTATATATTTTACGAGGGAAGGTTATGATGGAAGACCATGCAAAAAATCATCAGAAAATTAGATTCTACGAACATTTTTGAAATGCGAGTTTCGGTCAAAAAATCATAATACATTATACACTAGTTTATACTAGTTTTGCTCAAAAAACCAATTAATTCGAGAACTGATCAGAACGATACAAAAATTTTCATATCCTTCTTATATGTTACGGGGGAAGGAGGTCCATGCAAAAAATCATCAGAAAATTAGATTCTACGAAACCTTTTGAATTGCGAGTTTCAGCATAAAATCGTAATATATTATACACTAGTTTCGGTCAAAAAATCAATTAAATCGAGGACTGTTCGAAACGATACAAAACTTTTCAGATAATTTATATATTTTACGAAGGAAGGTGATGATGGAAGACCTTGCAAAAAATCATCAGAAAATTAGATTCCACGAAACTTTTCAAAATGCAAGTTTCGGTCGAGAAATCATTATATAGTATACACTAGTTTATTCTAATTTTGCTCAAAAAATCAAATTAAATCGAGGAATGTTTGAAATGATACAAAAATCTTCAGATCCTTCTTATATGTTACGAGGAAAGGTTATGATTGAATTCCATGCAAAAAATAATTTGAAAATTAGATTCTATGAAACTTTTTGAATTCCGAGTTTCGGACAAAAAATCGTAATATATTATACACTAGTTTATTCTAGTTTCGGTTAAAAAATCAATTAAATCGAGGACTGTTCGAAATGCTACAAAACTTTTCAGATAATTTATATATTTTACAAGGGAAGGTTATGATGGAAGTCCATAAAAAATCATCTGAAAATTAGATTCTACGAAACTTTTTGAAATGCGAGTTTCCGTCAAAAAATTGTAATATATTATACACTAGTTTATACTAGTTTCAGTCAAAAAATAAATTAAATCGGGGACTATTCGAAACGATACAAAACTTTTTCAGAAAATTTATATATTTTACGAGGGAAGGTTATGATGGAAGACCATGCAAAAAATCATCAGAAAATTAGATTCTACGAACATTTTTGAAATGCGAGTTTCGGTCAAAAAATCATAATACATTATACACTAGTTTATACTAGTTTTGCTCAAAAAACCAATTAATTCGAGAACTGATCAGAACGATACAAAAATTTTCATATCCTTCTTATATGTTACGGGGGAAGGAAGTCCATGCAAAAAATCATCAGAAAATTAGATTCTACGAAACCTTTTGAATTGCGAGTTTCAGCATAAAATCGTAATATATTATACACTAGTTTCGGTCAAAAAATCAATTAAATCGAGGACTGTTCGAAACGATACAGAACTTTTCAGATAATTTATATATTTTACGAAGGAAGGTGATGATGGAAGACCTTGCAAAAAATCATCAGAAAATTAGATTCCACGAAACTTTTCAAAATGCAAGTTTCGGTCGAGAAATCATTATATAGTATACACTAGTTTATTCTAATTTTGCTCAAAAAATCAAATTAAATCGAGGAATGTTTGAAATGATACAAAAATCTTCAGATCCTTCTTATATGTTACGAGGAAAGGTTATGATTGAATTCCATGCAAAAAATAATTTGAAAATTAGATTCTATGAAACTTTTTGAATTCCGAGTTTCGGACAAAAAATCGTAATATATTATACACTAGTTTATTCTAGTTTCGGTTAAAAAATCAATTAAATCGAGGACTGTTCGAAATGCTACAAAACTTTTCAGATAATTTATATATTTTACAAGGGAAGGTTATGATGGAAGTCCATAAAAAATCATCTGAAAATTAGATTCTACGAAACTTTTTGAAATGCGAGTTTCCGTCAAAAAATTGTAATATATTATACACTAGTTTATACTAGTTTCAGTCAAAAAATAAATTAAATCGGGGACTATTCGAAACGATACAAAACTTTTTCAGAAAATTTATATATTTTACGAGGGAAGGTTATGATGGAAGACCATGCAAAAAATCATCAGAAAATTAGATTCTACGAACATTTTTGAAATGCGAGTTTCGGTCAAAAAATCATAATACATTATACACTAGTTTATACTAGTTTTGCTCAAAAAACCAATTAATTCGAGAACTGATCAGAACGATACAAAAATTTTCATATCCTTCTTATATGTTACGGGGGAAGGAGGTCCATGCAAAAAATCATCAGAAAATTAGATTCTACGAAACCTTTTGAATTGCGAGTTTCAGCATAAAATCGTAATATATTATACACTAGTTTCGGTCAAAAAATCAATTAAATCGAGGACTGTTCGAAACGATACAAAACTTTTCAGATAATTTATATATTTTACGAAGGAAGGTGATGATGGAAGACCTTGCAAAAAATCATCAGAAAATTAGATTCCACGAAACTTTTCAAAATGCAAGTTTCGGTCGAGAAATCATTATATAGTATACACTAGTTTATTCTAATTTTGCTCAAAAAATCAAATTAAATCGAGGAATGTTTGAAATGATACAAAAATCTTCAGATCCTTCTTATATGTTACGAGGAAAGGTTATGATTGAATTCCATGCAAAAAATAATTTGAAAATTAGATTCTATGAAACTTTTTGAATTCCGAGTTTCGGACAAAAAATCGTAATATATTATACACTAGTTTATTCTAGTTTCGGTTAAAAAATCAATTAAATCGAGGACTGTTCGAAATGCTACAAAACTTTTCAGATAATTTATATATTTTACAAGGGAAGGTTATGATGGAAGTCCATAAAAAATCATCTGAAAATTAGATTCTACGAAACTTTTTGAAATGCGAGTTTCCGTCAAAAAATTGTAATATATTATACACTAGTTTATACTAGTTTCAGTCAAAAAATAAATTAAATCGGGGACTATTCGAAACGATACAAAACTTTTTCAGAAAATTTATATATTTTACGAGGGAAGGTTATGATGGAAGACCATGCAAAAAATCATCAGAAAATTAGATTCTACGAACATTTTTGAAATGCGAGTTTCGGTCAAAAAATCATAATACATTATACACTAGTTTATACTAGTTTTGCTCAAAAAACCAATTAATTCGAGAACTGATCAGAACGATACAAAAATTTTCATATCCTTCTTATATGTTACGGGGGAAGGAGGTCCATGCAAAAAATCATCAGAAAATTAGATTCTACGAAACCTTTTGAATTGCGAGTTTCAGCATAAAATCGTAATATATTATACACTAGTTTCGGTCAAAAAATCAATTAAATCGAGGACTGTTCGAAACGATACAAAACTTTTCAGATAATTTATATATTTTACGAAGGAAGGTGATGATGGAAGACCTTGCAAAAAATCATCAGAAAATTAGATTCCACGAAACTTTTCAAAATGCAAGTTTCGGTCGAGAAATCATTATATAGTATACACTAGTTTATTCTAATTTTGCTCAAAAAATCAAATTAAATCGAGGAATGTTTGAAATGATACAAAAATCTTCAGATCCTTCTTATATGTTACGAGGAAAGGTTATGATTGAATTCCATGCAAAAAATAATTTGAAAATTAGATTCTATGAAACTTTTTGAATTCCGAGTTTCGGACAAAAAATCGTAATATATTATACACTAGTTTATTCTAGTTTCAGTTAAAAAATCAATTAAATCGAGGACTGTTCGAAATGCTACAAAACTTTTCAGATAATTTATATATTTTACAAGGGAAGGTTATGATGGAAGTCCATAAAAAATCATCTGAAAATTAGATTCTACGAAACTTTTTGAAATGCGAGTTTCCGTCAAAAAATTGTAATATATTATACACTAGTTTATACTAGTTTCAGTCAAAAAATAAATTAAATCGGGGACTATTCGAAACGATACAAAACTTTTTCAGAAAATTTATATATTTTACGAGGGAAGGTTATGATGGAAGACCATGCAAAAAATCATCAGAAAATTAGATTCTACGAACATTTTTGAAATGCGAGTTTCGGTCAAAAAATCATAATACATTATACACTAGTTTATACTAGTTTTGCTCAAAAACCAATTAATTCGAGAACTGATCAGAACGATACAAAAATTTTCATATCCTTCTTATATGTTACGGGGGAAGGAGGTCCATGCAAAAAATCATCAGAAAATTAGATTCTACGAAACCTTTTGAATTGCGAGTTTCAGCATAAAATCGTAATATATTATACACTAGTTTCGGTCAAAAAATCAATTAAATCGAGGACTGTTCGAAACGATACAAAACTTTTCAGATAATTTATATATTTTACGAAGGAAGGTGATGATGGAAGACCTTGCAAAAAATCATCAGAAAATTAGATTCCACGAAACTTTTCAAAATGCAAGTTTCGGTCGAGAAATCATTATATAGTATACACTAGTTTATTCTAATTTTGCTCAAAAAATCAAATTAAATCGAGGAATGTTTGAAATGATACAAAAATCTTCAGATCCTTCTTATATGTTACGAGGAAAGGTTATGATTGAATTCCATGCAAAAAATAATTTGAAAATTAGATTCTATGAAACTTTTTGAATTCCGAGTTTCGGACAAAAAATCGTAATATATTATACACTAGTTTATTCTAGTTTCGGTTAAAAAATCAATTAAATCGAGGACTGTTCGAAATGCTACAAAACTTTTCAGATAATTTATATATTTTACAAGGGAAGGTTATGATGGAAGTCCATAAAAAATCATCTGAAAATTAGATTCTACGAAACTTTTTGAAATGCGAGTTTCCGTCAAAAAATTGTAATATATTATACACTAGTTTATACTAGTTTCAGTCAAAAAATAAATTAAATCGGGGACTATTCGAAACGATACAAAACTTTTTCAGAAAATTTATATATTTTACGAGGGAAGGTTATGATGGAAGACCATGCAAAAAATCATCAGAAAATTAGATTCTACGAACATTTTTGAAATGCGAGTTTCGGTCAAAAAATCATAATACATTATACACTAGTTTATACTAGTTTTGCTCAAAAAACCAATTAATTCGAGAACTGATCAGAACGATACAAAAATTTTCATATCCTTCTTATATGTTACGGGGGAAGGAAGTCCATGCAAAAAATCATCAGAAAATTAGATTCTACGAAACCTTTTGAATTGGGAGTTTCAGCATAAAATCGTAATATATTATACACTAGTTTCGGTCAAAAAATCAATTAAATCGAGGACTGTTCGAAACGATACAGAACTTTTCAGATAATTTATATATTTTACGAAGGAAGGTGATGATGGAAGACCTTGCAAAAAATCATCAGAAAATTAGATTCCACGAAACTTTTCAAAATGCAAGTTTCGGTCGAGAAATCATTATATAGTATACACTAGTTTATTCTAATTTTGCTCAAAAAATCAAATTAAATCGAGGAATGTTTGAAATGATACAAAAATCTTCAGATCCTTCTTATATGTTACGAGGAAAGGTTATGATTGAATTCCATGCAAAAAATAATTTGAAAATTAGATTCTATGAAACTTTTTGAATTCCGAGTTTCGGACAAAAAATCGTAATATATTATACACTAGTTTATTCTAGTTTCGGTTAAAAAATCAATTAAATCGAGGACTGTTCGAAATGCTACAAAACTTTTCAGATAATTTATATATTTTACAAGGGAAGGTTATGATGGAAGTCCATAAAAAATCATCTGAAAATTAGATTCTACGAAACTTTTTGAAATGCGAGTTTCCGTCAAAAAATTGTAATATATTATACACTAGTTTATACTAGTTTCAGTCAAAAAATAAATTAAATCGGGGACTATTCGAAACGATACAAAACTTTTTCAGAAAATTTATATATTTTACGAGGGAAGGTTATGATGGAAGACCATGCAAAATATCATCAGAAAATTAGATTCTACGAACATTTTTGAAATGCGAGTTTCGGTCAAAAAATCATAATACATTATACACTAGTTTATACTAGTTTTGCTCAAAAACCAATTAATTCGAGAACTGATCAGAACGATACAAAAATTTTCATATCCTTCTTATATGTTACGGGGGAAGGAGGTCCATGCAAAAAATCATCAGAAAATTAGATTCTACGAAACCTTTTGAATTGCGAGTTTCAGCATAAAATCGTAATATATTATACACTAGTTTCGGTCAAAAAATCAATTAAATCGAGGACTGTTCGAAACGATACAAAACTTTTCAGATAATTTATATATTTTACGAAGGAAGGTGATGATGGAAGACCTTGCAAAAAATCATCAGAAAATTAGATTCCACGAAACTTTTCAAAATGCAAGTTTCGGTCGAGAAATCATTATATAGTATACACTAGTTTATTCTAATTTTGCTCAAAAAATCAAATTAAATCGAGGAATGTTTGAAATGATACAAAAATCTTCAGATCCTTCTTATATGTTACGAGGAAAGGTTATGATTGAATTCCATGCAAAAAATAATTTGAAAATTAGATTCTATGAAACTTTTTGAATTCCGAGTTTCGGACAAAAAATCGTAATATATTATACACTAGTTTATTCTAGTTTCGGTTAAAAAATCAATTAAATCGAGGACTGTTCGAAATGCTACAAAACTTTTCAGATAATTTATATATTTTACAAGGGAAGGTTATGATGGAAGTCCATAAAAAATCATCTGAAAATTAGATTCTACGAAACTTTTTGAAATGCGAGTTTCCGTCAAAAAATTGTAATATATTATACACTAGTTTATACTAGTTTCAGTCAAAAAATAAATTAAATCGGGGACTATTCGAAACGATACAAAACTTTTTCAGAAAATTTATATATTTTACGAGGGAAGGTTATGATGGAAGACCATGCAAAATATCATCAGAAAATTAGATTCTACGAACATTTTTGAAATGCGAGTTTCGGTCAAAAAATCATAATACATTATACACTAGTTTATACTAGTTTTGCTCAAAAAACCAATTAATTCGAGAACTGATCAGAACGATACAAAAATTTTCATATCCTTCTTATATGTTACGGGGGAAGGAGGTCCATGCAAAAAATCATCAGAAAATTAGATTCTACGAAACCTTTTGAATTGCGAGTTTCAGCATAAAATCGTAATATATTATACACTAGTTTCGGTCAAAAAATCAATTAAATCGAGGACTGTTCGAAACGATACAAAACTTTTCAGATAATTTATATATTTTACGAAGGAAGGTGATGATGGAAGACCTTGCAAAAAATCATCAGAAAATTAGATTCCACGAAACTTTTCAAAATGCAAGTTTCGGTCGAGAAATCATTATATAGTATACACTAGTTTATTCTAATTTTGCTCAAAAAATCAAATTAAATCGAGGAATGTTTGAAATGATACAAAAATCTTCAGATCCTTCTTATATGTTACGAGGAAAGGTTATGATTGAATTCCATGCAAAAAATAATTTGAAAATTAGATTCTATGAAACTTTTTGAATTCCGAGTTTCGGACAAAAAATCGTAATATATTATACACTAGTTTATTCTAGTTTCGGTTAAAAAATCAATTAAATCGAGGACTGTTCGAAATGCTACAAAACTTTTCAGATAATTTATATATTTTACAGGGGAAGGTTATGATGGAAGTCCATAAAAAATCATCTGAAAATTAGATTCTACGAAACTTTTTGAAATGCGAGTTTCCGTCAAAAAATTGTAATATATTATACACTAGTTTATACTAGTTTCAGTCAAAAAATAAATTAAATCGGGGACTATTCGAAACGATACAAAACTTTTTCAGAAAATTTATATATTTTATGAGGGAAGGTTATGATGGAAGACCATGCAAAATATCATCAGAAAATTAGATTCTACGAACATTTTTGAAATGCGAGTTTCGGTCAAAAAATCATAATACATTATACACTAGTTTATACTAGTTTTGCTCACAAAACCAATTAATTCGAGAACTGATCAGAACGATACAAAAATTTTCATATCCTTCTTATATGTTACGGGGGAAGGAAGTCCATGCAAAAAATCATCAGAAAATTAGATTCTACGAAATCTTTTGAATTGCGAGTTTCAGCATAAAATCGTAATATATTATACACTAGTTTCGGTCAAAAAATCAATTAAATCGAGGACTGTTCGAAACGATACAAAACTTTTCAGATAATTTATATATTTTACGAAGGAAGGTGATGATGGAAGACCTTGCAAAAAATCATCAGAAAATTAGATTTCACGAAACTTTTCAAAATGCAAGTTTCGGTCGAGAAATCATTATATAGTATACACTAGTTTATTCTAATTTTGCTCAAAAAATCAAATTAAATCGAGGAATGTTTGAAATGATACAAAAATCTTCAGATCCTTCTTATATGTTACGAGGAAAGGTTATGATTGAATTCCATGCAAAAAATAATTTGAAAATTAGATTCTATGAAACTTTTTGAATTCCGAGTTTCGGACAAAAAATCGTAATATATTATACACTAGTTTATTCTAGTTTCGGTTAAAAAATCAATTAAATCGAGGACTGTTCGAAATGCTACAAAACTTTTCAGATAATTTATATATTTTACAGGGGAAGGTTATGATGGAAGTCCATAAAAAATCATCTGAAAATTAGATTCTACGAAACTTTTTGAAATGCGAGTTTCCGTCAAAAAATTGTAATATATTATACACTAGTTTATACTAGTTTCAGTCAAAAAATAAATTAAATCGGGGACTATTCGAAACGATACAAAAATTTTTCAGAAAATTTATATATTTTACGAGGGAAGGTTATGATGGAAGACCATGCAAAATATCATCAGAAAATTAGATTCTACGAACATTTTTGAAATGCGAGTTTCGGTCAAAAAATCATAATACATTATACACTAGTTTATACTAGTTTTGCTCAAAAAACCAATTAATTCGAGAACTGATCAGAACGATACAAAAATTTTCATATCCTTCTTATATGTTACGGGGGAAGGAGGTCCATGCAAAAAATCATCAGAAAATTAGATTCTACGAAACCTTTTGAATTGCGAGTTTCAGCATAAAATCGTAATATATTATACACTAGTTTCGGTCAAAAAATCAATTAAATCGAGGACTGTTCGAAACGATACAAAACTTTTCAGATAATTTATATATTTTACGAAGGAAGGTGATGATGGAAGACCTTGCAAAAAATCATCAGAAAATTAGATTTCACGAAACTTTTCAAAATGCAAGTTTCGGTCGAGAAATCATTATATAGTATACACTAGTTTATTCTAATTTTGCTCAAAAAATCAAATTAAATCGAGGAATGTTTGAAATGATACAAAAATCTTCAGATCCTTCTTATATGTTACGAGGAAAGGTTATGATTGAATTCCATGCAAAAAATAATTTGAAAATTAGATTCTATGAAACTTTTTGAATTCCGAGTTTCGGACAAAAAATCGTAATATATTATACACTAGTTTATTCTAGTTTCGGTTAAAAAATCAATTAAATCGAGGACTGTTCGAAATGCTACAAAACTTTTCAGATAATTTATATATTTTACAGGGGAAGGTTATGATGGAAGTCCATAAAAAATCATCTGAAAATTAGATTCTACGAAACTTTTTGAAATGCGAGTTTCCGTCAAAAAATTGTAATATATTATACACTAGTTTATACTAGTTTCAGTCAAAAAATAAATTAAATCGGGGACTATTCGAAACGATACAAAACTTTTTCAGAAAATTTATATATTTTACGAGGGAAGGTTATGATGGAAGACCATGCAAAATATCATCAGAAAATTAGATTCTACGAACATTTTTGAAATGCGAGTTTCGGTCAAAAAATCATAATACATTATACACTAGTTTATACTAGTTTTGCTCAAAAAACCAATTAATTCGAGAACTGATCAGAACGATACAAAAATTTTCATATCCTTCTTATATGTTACGGGGGAAGGAGGTCCATGCAAAAAATCATCAGAAAATTAGATTCTACGAAACCTTTTGAATTGCGAGTTTCAGCATAAAATCGTAATATATTATACACTAGTTTCGGTCAAAAAATCAATTAAATCGAGGACTGTTCGAAACGATACAAAACTTTTCAGATAATTTATATATTTTACGAAGGAAGGTGATGATGGAAGACCTTGCAAAAAATCATCAGAAAATTAGATTTCACGAAACTTTTCAAAATGCAAGTTTCGGTCGAGAAATCATTATATAGTATACACTAGTTTATTCTAATTTTGCTCAAAAAATCAAATTAAATCGAGGAATGTTTGAAATGATACAAAAATCTTCAGATCCTTCTTATATGTTACGAGGAAAGGTTATGATTGAATTCCATGCAAAAAATAATTTGAAAATTAGATTCTATGAAACTTTTTGAATTCCGAGTTTCGGACAAAAAATCGTAATATATTATACACTAGTTTATTCTAGTTTCGGTTAAAAAATCAATTAAATCGAGGACTGTTCGAAATGCTACAAAACTTTTCAGATAATTTATATATTTTACAGGGGAAGGTTATGATGGAAGTCCATAAAAAATCATCTGAAAATTAGATTCTACGAAACTTTTTGAAATGCGAGTTTCCGTCAAAAAATTGTAATATATTATACACTAGTTTATACTAGTTTCAGTCAAAAAATAAATTAAATCGGGGACTATTCGAAACGATACAAAACTTTTTCAGAAAATTTATATATTTTACGAGGGAAGGTTATGATGGAAGACCATGCAAAATATCATCAGAAAATTAGATTCTACGAACATTTTTGAAATGCGAGTTTCGGTCAAAAAATCATAATACATTATACACTAGTTTATACTAGTTTTGCTCAAAAAACCAATTAATTCGAGAACTGATCAGAACGATACAAAAATTTTCATATCCTTCTTATATGTTACGGGGGAAGGAGGTCCATGCAAAAAATCATCAGAAAATTAGATTCTACGAAACCTTTTGAATTGCGAGTTTCAGCATAAAATCGTAATATATTATACACTAGTTTCGGTCAAAAAATCAATTAAATCGAGGACTGTTCGAAACGATACAAAACTTTTCAGATAATTTATATATTTTACGAAGGAAGGTGATGATGGAAGACCTTGCAAAAAATCATCAGAAAATTAGATTTCACGAAACTTTTCAAAATGCAAGTTTCGGTCGAGAAATCATTATATAGTATACACTAGTTTATTCTAATTTTGCTCAAAAAATCAAATTAAATCGAGGAATGTTTGAAATGATACAAAAATCTTCAGATCCTTCTTATATGTTACGAGGAAAGGTTATGATTGAATTCCATGCAAAAAATAATTTGAAAATTAGATTCTATGAAACTTTTTGAATTCCGAGTTTCGGACAAAAAATCGTAATATATTATACACTAGTTTATTCTAGTTTCGGTTAAAAAATCAATTAAATCGAGGACTGTTCGAAATGCTACAAAACTTTTCAGATAATTTATATATTTTACAGGGGAAGGTTATGATGGAAGTCCATAAAAAATCATCTGAAAATTAGATTCTACGAAACTTTTTGAAATGCGAGTTTCCGTCAAAAAATTGTAATATATTATACACTAGTTTATACTAGTTTCAGTCAAAAAATAAATTAAATCGGGGACTATTCGAAACGATACAAAACTTTTTCAGAAAATTTATATATTTTACGAGGGAAGGTTATGATGGAAGACCATGCAAAATATCATCAGAAAATTAGATTCTACGAACATTTTTGAAATGCGAGTTTCGGTCAAAAAATCATAATACATTATACACTAGTTTATACTAGTTTTGCTCAAAAAACCAATTAATTCGAGAACTGATCAGAACGATACAAAAATTTTCATATCCTTCTTATATGTTACGGGGGAAGGAGGTCCATGCAAAAAATCATCAGAAAATTAGATTCTACGAAACCTTTTGAATTGCGAGTTTCAGCATAAAATCGTAATATATTATACACTAGTTTCGGTCAAAAAATCAATTAAATCGAGGACTGTTCGAAACGATACAAAACTTTTCAGATAATTTATATATTTTACGAAGGAAGGTGATGATGGAAGACCTTGCAAAAAATCATCAGAAAATTAGATTTCACGAAACTTTTCAAAATGCAAGTTTCGGTCGAGAAATCATTATATAGTATACACTAGTTTATTCTAATTTTGCTCAAAAAATCAAATTAAATCGAGGAATGTTTGAAATGATACAAAAATCTTCAGATCCTTCTTATATGTTACGAGGAAAGGTTATGATTGAATTCCATGCAAAAAATAATTTGAAAATTAGATTCTATGAAACTTTTTGAATTCCGAGTTTCGGACAAAAAATCGTAATATATTATACACTAGTTTATTCTAGTTTCGGTTAAAAAATCAATTAAATCGAGGACTGTTCGAAATGCTACAAAACTTTTCAGATAATTTATATATTTTACAGGGGAAGGTTATGATGGAAGTCCATAAAAAATCATCTGAAAATTAGATTCTACGAAACTTTTTGAAATGCGAGTTTCCGTCAAAAAATTGTAATATATTATACACTAGTTTATACTAGTTTCAGTCAAAAAATAAATTAAATCGGGGACTATTCGAAACGATACAAAACTTTTTCAGAAAATTTATATATTTTACGAGGGAAGGTTATGATGGAAGACCATGCAAAATATCATCAGAAAATTAGATTCTACGAACATTTTTGAAATGCGAGTTTCGGTCAAAAAATCATAATACATTATACACTAGTTTATACTAGTTTTGCTCAAAAAACCAATTAATTCGAGAACTGATCAGAACGATACAAAAATTTTCATATCCTTCTTATATGTTACGGGGGAAGGAGGTCCATGCAAAAAATCATCAGAAAATTAGATTCTACGAAACCTTTTGAATTGCGAGTTTCAGCATAAAATCGTAATATATTATACACTAGTTTCGGTCAAAAAATCAATTAAATCGAGGACTGTTCGAAACGATACAAAACTTTTCAGATAATTTATATATTTTACGAAGGAAGGTGATGATGGAAGACCTTGCAAAAAATCATCAGAAAATTAGATTTCACGAAACTTTTCAAAATGCAAGTTTCGGTCGAGAAATCATTATATAGTATACACTAGTTTATTCTAATTTTGCTCAAAAAATCAAATTAAATCGAGGAATGTTTGAAATGATACAAAAATCTTCAGATCCTTCTTATATGTTACGAGGAACGGTTATGATTGAATTCCATGCAAAAAATAATTTGAAAATTAGATTCTATGAAACTTTTTGAATTCCGAGTTTCGGACAAAAAATCGTAATATATTATACACTAGTTTATTCTAGTTTCGGTTAAAAAATCAATTAAATCGAGGACTGTTCGAAATGCTACAAAACTTTTCAGATAATTTATATATTTTACAAGGGAAGGTTATGATGGAAGTCCATAAAAAATCATCTGAAAATTAGATTCTACGAAACTTTTTGAAATGCGAGTTTCCGTCAAAAAATTGTAATATATTATACACTAGTTTATACTAGTTTCAGTCAAAAAATAAATTAAATCGGGGACTATTCGAAACGATACAAAACTTTTTCAGAAAATTTATATATTTTACGAGGGAAGGTTATGATGGAAGACCATGCAAAAAATCATCAGAAAATTAGATTCTACGAACATTTTTGAAATGCGAGTTTCGGTCAAAAAATCATAATACATTATACACTAGTTTATACTAGTTTTGCTCACAAAACCAATTAATTCGAGAACTGATCAGAACGATACAAAAATTTTCATATCCTTCTTATATGTTACGGGGGAAGGAAGTCCATGCAAAAAATCATCAGAAAATTAGATTCTACGAAACCTTTTGAATTGCGAGTTTCAGCATAAAATCGTAATATATTATACACTAGTTTCGGTCAAAAAATCAATTAAATCGAGGACTGTTCGAAACGATACAAAACTTTTCAGATAATTTATATATTTTACGAAGGAAGGTGATGATGGAAGACCTTGCAAAAAATCATCAGAAAATTAGATTTCACGAAACTTTTCAAAATGCAAGTTTCGGTCGAGAAATCATTATATAGTATACACTAGTTTATTCTAATTTTGCTCAAAAAATCAAATTAAATCGAGGAATGTTTGAAATGATACAAAAATCTTCAGATCCTTCTTATATGTTACGAGGAAAGGTTATGATTGAATTCCATGCAAAAAATAATTTGAAAATTAGATTCTATGAAACTTTTTGAATTCCGAGTTTCGGACAAAAAATCGTAATATATTATACACTAGTTTATTCTAGTTTCGGTTACAAAATCAATTAAATCGAGGACTGTTCGAAATGCTACAAAACTTTTCAGATAATTTATATATTTTACAGGGGAAGGTTATGATGGAAGTCCATAAAAAATCATCTGAAAATTAGATTCTACGAAACTTTTTGAAATGCGAGTTTCCGTCAAAAAATTGTAATATATTATACACTAGTTTATACTAGTTTCAGTCAAAAAATAAATTAAATCGGGGACTATTCGAAACGATACAAAACTTTTTCAGAAAATTTATATATTTTACGAGGGAAGGTTATGATGGAAGACCATGCAAAATATCATCAGAAAATTAGATTCTACGAACATTTTTGAAATGCGAGTTTCGGTCAAAAAATCATAATACATTATACACTAGTTTATACTAGTTTTGCTCAAAAAACCAATTAATTCGAGAACTGATCAGAACGATACAAAAATTTTCATATCCTTCTTATATGTTACGGGGGAAGGAAGTCCATGCAAAAAATCATCAGAAAATTAGATTCTACGAAACCTTTTGAATTGCGAGTTTCAGCATAAAATCGTAATATATTATACACTAGTTTCGGTCAAAAAATCAATTAAATCGAGGACTGTTCGAAACGATACAAAACTTTTCAGATAATTTATATATTTTACGAAGGAAGGTGATGATGGAAGACCTTGCAAAAAATCATCAGAAAATTAGATTCCACGAAACTTTTCAAAATGCAAGTTTCGGTCGAGAAATCATTATATAGTATACACTAGTTTATTCTAATTTTGCTCAAAAAATCAAATTAAATCGAGGAATGTTTGAAATGATACAAAAATCTTCAGATCCTTCTTATATGTTACGAGGAAAGGTTATGATTGAATTCCATGCAAAAAATAATTTGAAAATTAGATTCTATGAAACTTTTTGAATTCCGAGTTTCGGACAAAAAATCGTAATATATTATACACTAGTTTATTCTAGTTTCGGTTAAAAAATCAATTAAATCGAGGACTGTTCGAAATGCTACAAAACTTTTCAGATAATTTATATATTTTACAAGGGAAGGTTATGATGGAAGTCCATAAAAAATCATCTGAAAATTAGATTCTACGAAACTTTTTGAAATGCGAGTTTCCGTCAAAAAATTGTAATATATTATACACTAGTTTATACTAGTTTCAGTCAAAAAATAAATTAAATCGGGGACTATTCGAAACGATACAAAACTTTTTCAGAAAATTTATATATTTTACGAGGGAAGGTTATGATGGAAGACCATGCAAAATATCATCAGAAAATTAGATTCTACGAACATTTTTGAAATGCGAGTTTCGGTCAAAAAATCATAATACATTATACACTAGTTTATACTAGTTTTGCTCAAAAAACCAATTAATTCGAGAACTGATCAGAACGATACAAAAATTTTCATATCCTTCTTATATGTTACGGGGGAAGGAAGTCCATGCAAAAAATCATCAGAAAATTAGATTCTACGAAACCTTTTGAATTGCGAGTTTCAGCATAAAATCGTAATATATTATACACTAGTTTCGGTCAAAAAATCAATTAAATCGAGGACTGTTCGAAACGATACAAAACTTTTCAGATAATTTATATATTTTACGAAGGAAGGTGATGATGGAAGACCTTGCAAAAAATCATCAGAAAATTAGATTCCACGAAACTTTTCAAAATGCAAGTTTCGGTCGAGAAATCATTATATAGTATACACTAGTTTATTCTAATTTTGCTCAAAAAATCAAATTAAATCGAGGAATGTTTGAAATGATACAAAAATCTTCAGATCCTTCTTATATGTTACGAGGAAAGGTTATGATTGAATTCCATGCAAAAAATAATTTGAAAATTAGATTCTATGAAACTTTTTGAATTCCGAGTTTCGGACAAAAAATCGTAATATATTATACACTAGTTTATTCTAGTTTCGGTTACAAAATCAATTAAATCGAGGACTGTTCGAAATGCTACAAAACTTTTCAGATAATTTATATATTTTACAGGGGAAGGTTATGATGGAAGTCCATAAAAAATCATCTGAAAATTAGATTCTACGAAACTTTTTGAAATGCGAGTTTCCGTCAAAAAATTGTAATATATTATACACTAGTTTATACTAGTTTCAGTCAAAAAATAAATTAAATCGGGGACTATTCGAAACGATACAAAACTTTTTCAGAAAATTTATATATTTTACGAGGGAAGGTTATGATGGAAGACCATGCAAAATATCATCAGAAAATTAGATTCTACGAACATTTTTGAAATGCGAGTTTCGGTCAAAAAATCATAATACATTATACACTAGTTTATACTAGTTTTGCTCAAAAAACCAATTAATTCGAGAACTGATCAGAACGATACAAAAATTTTCATATCCTTCTTATATGTTACGGGGGAAGGAGGTCCATGCAAAAAATCATCAGAAAATTAGATTCTACGAAACCTTTTGAATTGCGAGTTTCAGCATAAAATCGTAATATATTATACACTAGTTTCGGTCAAAAAATCAATTAAATCGAGGACTGTTCGAAACGATACAAAACTTTTCAGATAATTTATATATTTTACGAAGGAAGGTGATGATGGAAGACCTTGCAAAAAATCATCAGAAAATTAGATTCCACGAAACTTTTCAAAATGCAAGTTTCGGTCGAGAAATCATTATATAGTATACACTAGTTTATTCTAATTTTGCTCAAAAAATCAAATTAAATCGAGGAATGTTTGAAATGATACAAAAATCTTCAGATCCTTCTTATATGTTACGAGGAAAGGTTATGATTGAATTCCATGCAAAAAATAATTTGAAAATTAGATTCTATGAAACTTTTTGAATTCCGAGTTTCGGACAAAAAATCGTAATATATTATACACTAGTTTATTCTAGTTTCGGTTAAAAAATCAATTAAATCGAGGACTGTTCGAAATGCTACAAAACTTTTCAGATAATTTATATATTTTACAGGGGAAGGTTATGATGGAAGTCCATAAAAAATCATCTGAAAATTAGATTCTACGAAACTTTTTGAAATGCGAGTTTCCGTCAAAAAATTGTAATATATTATACACTAGTTTATACTAGTTTCAGTCAAAAAATAAATTAAATCGGGGACTATTCGAAACGATACAAAACTTTTTCAGAAAATTTATATATTTTACGAGGGAAGGTTATGATGGAAGACCATGCAAAATATCATCAGAAAATTAGATTCTACGAACATTTTTGAAATGCGAGTTTCGGTCAAAAAATCATAATACATTATACACTAGTTTATACTAGTTTTGCTCAAAAAACCAATTAATTCGAGAACTGATCAGAACGATACAAAAATTTTCATATCCTTCTTATATGTTACGGGGGAAGGAGGTCCATGCAAAAAATCATCAGAAAATTAGATTCTACGAAACCTTTTGAATTGCGAGTTTCAGCATAAAATCGTAATATATTATACACTAGTTTCGGTCAAAAAATCAATTAAATCGAGGACTGTTCGAAACGATACAAAACTTTTCAGATAATTTATATATTTTACGAAGGAAGGTGATGATGGAAGACCTTGCAAAAAATCATCAGAAAATTAGATTCCACGAAACTTTTCAAAATGCAAGTTTCGGTCGAGAAATCATTATATAGTATACACTAGTTTATTCTAATTTTGCTCAAAAAATCAAATTAAATCGAGGAATGTTTGAAATGATACAAAAATCTTCAGATCCTTCTTATATGTTACGAGGAAAGGTTATGATTGAATTCCATGCAAAAAATAATTTGAAAATTAGATTCTATGAAACTTTTTGAATTCCGAGTTTCGGACAAAAAATCGTAATATATTATACACTAGTTTATTCTAGTTTCGGTTAAAAAATCAATTAAATCGAGGACTGTTCGAAATGCTACAAAACTTTTCAGATAATTTATATATTTTACAAGGGAAGGTTATGATGGAAGTCCATAAAAAATCATCTGAAAATTAGATTCTACGAAACTTTTTGAAATGCGAGTTTCCGTCAAAAAATTGTAATATATTATACACTAGTTTATACTAGTTTCAGTCAAAAAATAAATTAAATCGGGGACTATTCGAAACGATACAAAACTTTTTCAGAAAATTTATATATTTTACGAGGGAAGGTTATGATGGAAGACCATGCAAAATATCATCAGAAAATTAGATTCTACGAACATTTTTGAAATGCGAGTTTCGGTCAAAAAATCATAATACATTATACACTAGTTTATACTAGTTTTGCTCAAAAAACCAATTAATTCGAGAACTGATCAGAACGATACAAAAATTTTCATATCCTTCTTATATGTTACGGGGGAAGGAAGTCCATGCAAAAAATCATCAGAAAATTAGATTCTACGAAACCTTTTGAATTGCGAGTTTCAGCATAAAATCGTAATATATTATACACTAGTTTCGGTCAAAAAATCAATTAAATCGAGGACTGTTCGAAACGATACAAAACTTTTCAGATAATTTATATATTTTACGAAGGAAGGTGATGATGGAAGACCTTGCAAAAAATCATCAGAAAATTAGATTCCACGAAACTTTTCAAAATGCAAGTTTCGGTCGAGAAATCATTATATAGTATACACTAGTTTATTCTAATTTTGCTCAAAAAATCAAATTAAATCGAGGAATGTTTGAAATGATACAAAAATCTTCAGATCCTTCTTATATGTTACGAGGAAAGGTTATGATTGAATTCCATGCAAAAAATAATTTGAAAATTAGATTCTATGAAACTTTTTGAATTCCGAGTTTCGGACAAAAAATCGTAATATATTATACACTAGTTTATTCTAGTTTCGGTTAAAAAATCAATTAAATCGAGGACTGTTCGAAATGCTACAAAACTTTTCAGATAATTTATATATTTTACAAGGGAAGGTTATGATGGAAGTCCATAAAAAATCATCTGAAAATTAGATTCTACGAAACTTTTTGAAATGCGAGTTTCCGTCAAAAAATTGTAATATATTATACACTAGTTTATACTAGTTTCAGTCAAAAAATAAATTAAATCGGGGACTATTCGAAACGATACAAAACTTTTTCAGAAAATTTATATATTTTACGAGGGAAGGTTATGATGGAAGACCATGCAAAATATCATCAGAAAATTAGATTCTACGAACATTTTTGAAATGCGAGTTTCAGTCAAAAAATCATAATACATTATACACTAGTTTATACTAGTTTTGCTCAAAAAACCAATTAATTCGAGAACTGATCAGAACGATACAAAAATTTTCATATCCTTCTTATATGTTACGGGGGAAGGAGGTCCATGCAAAAAATCATCAGAAAATTAGATTCTACGAAACCTTTTGAATTGCGAGTTTCAGCATAAAATCGTAATATATTATACACTAGTTTCGGTCAAAAAATAAATTAAATCGAGGACTGTTCGAAACGATACAAAACTTTTCAGATAATTTATATATTTTACGAAGGAAGGTGATGATGGAAGACCTTGCAAAAAATCATCAGAAAATTAGATTCCACGAAACTTTTCAAAATGCAAGTTTCGGTCGAGAAATCATTATATAGTATACACTAGTTTATTCTAATTTTGCTCAAAAAATCAAATTAAATCGAGGAATGTTTGAAATGATACAAAAATCTTCAGATCCTTCTTATATGTTACGAGGAAAGGTTATGATTGAATTCCATGCAAAAAATAATTTGAAAATTAGATTCTATGAAACTTTTTGAATTCCGAGTTTCGGACAAAAAATCGTAATATATTATACACTAGTTTATTCTAGTTTCGGTTACAAAATCAATTAAATCGAGGACTGTTCGAAATGCTACAAAACTTTTCAGATAATTTATATATTTTACAAGGGAAGGTTATGATGGAAGTCCATAAAAAATCATCTGAAAATTAGATTCTACGAAACTTTTTGAAATGCGAGTTTCCGTCAAAAAATTGTAATATATTATACACTAGTTTATACTAGTTTCAGTCAAAAAATAAATTAAATCGGGGACTATTCGAAACGATACAAAACTTTTTCAGAAAATTTATATATTTTACGAGGGAAGGTTATGATGGAAGACCATGCAAAATATCATCAGAAAATTAGATTCTACGAACATTTTTGAAATGCGAGTTTCGGTCAAAAAATCATAATACATTATACACTAGTTTATACTAGTTTTGCTCAAAAAACCAATTAATTCGAGAACTGATCAGAACGATACAAAAATTTTCATATCCTTCTTATATGTTACGGGGGAAGGAAGTCCATGCAAAAAATCATCAGAAAATTAGATTCTACGAAACCTTTTGAATTGCGAGTTTCAGCATAAAATCGTAATATATTATACACTAGTTTCGGTCAAAAAATCAATTAAATCGAGGACTGTTCGAAACGATACAAAACTTTTCAGATAATTTATATATTTTACGAAGGAAGGTGATGATGGAAGACCTTGCAAAAAATCATCAGAAAATTAGATTCCACGAAACTTTTCAAAATGCAAGTTTCGGTCGAGAAATCATTATATAGTATACACTAGTTTATTCTAATTTTGCTCAAAAAATCAAATTAAATCGAGGAATGTTTGAAATGATACAAAAATCTTCAGATCCTTCTTATATGTTACGAGGAAAGGTTATGATTGAATTCCATGCAAAAAATAATTTGAAAATTAGATTCTATGAAACTTTTTGAATTCCGAGTTTCGGACAAAAAATCGTAATATATTATACACTAGTTTATTCTAGTTTCGGTTACAAAATCAATTAAATCGAGGACTGTTCGAAATGCTACAAAACTTTTCAGATAATTTATATATTTTACAGGGGAAGGTTATGATGGAAGTCCATAAAAAATCATCTGAAAATTAGATTCTACGAAACTTTTTGAAATGCGAGTTTCCGTCAAAAAATTGTAATATATTATACACTAGTTTATACTAGTTTCAGTCAAAAAATAAATTAAATCGGGGACTATTCGAAACGATACAAAACTTTTTCAGAAAATTTATATATTTTACGAGGGAAGGTTATGATGGAAGACCATGCAAAAAATCATCAGAAAATTAGATTCTACGAACATTTTTGAAATGCGAGTTTCGGTCAAAAAATCATAATACATTATACACTAGTTTATACTAGTTTTGCTCAAAAAACCAATTAATTCGAGAACTGATCAGAACGATACAAAAATTTTCATATCCTTCTTATATGTTACGGGGGAAGGAGGTCCATGCAAAAAATCATCAGAAAATTAGATTCTACGAAACCTTTTGAATTGCGAGTTTCAGCATAAAATCGTAATATATTATACACTAGTTTCGGTCAAAAAATAAATTAAATCGAGGACTGTTCGAAACGATACAAAACTTTTCAGATAATTTATATATTTTACGAAGGAAGGTGATGATGGAAGACCTTGCAAAAAATCATCAGAAAATTAGATTCCACGAAACTTTTCAAAATGCAAGTTTCGGTCGAGAAATCATTATATAGTATACACTAGTTTATTCTAATTTTGCTCAAAAAATCAAATTAAATCGAGGAATGTTTGAAATGATACAAAAATCTTCAGATCCTTCTTATATGTTACGAGGAAAGGTTATGATTGAATTCCATGCAAAAAATAATTTGAAAATTAGATTCTATGAAACTTTTTGAATTCCGAGTTTCGGACAAAAAATCGTAATATATTATACACTAGTTTATTCTAGTTTCGGTTACAAAATCAATTAAATCGAGGACTGTTCGAAATGCTACAAAACTTTTCAGATAATTTATATATTTTACAGGGGAAGGTTATGATGGAAGTCCATAAAAAATCATCTGAAAATTAGATTCTACGAAACTTTTTGAAATGCGAGTTTCCGTCAAAAAATTGTAATATATTATACACTAGTTTATACTAGTTTCAGTCAAAAAATAAATTAAATCGGGGACTATTCGAAACGATACAAAACTTTTTCAGAAAATTTATATATTTTACGAGGGAAGGTTATGATGGAAGACCATGCAAAATATCATCAGAAAATTAGATTCTACGAACATTTTTGAAATGCGAGTTTCGGTCAAAAAATCATAATACATTATACACTAGTTTATACTAGTTTTGCTCAAAAAACCAATTAATTCGAGAACTGATCAGAACGATACAAAAATTTTCATATCCTTCTTATATGTTACGGGGGAAGGAAGTCCATGCAAAAAATCATCAGAAAATTAGATTCTACGAAACCTTTTGAATTGCGAGTTTCAGCATAAAATCGTAATATATTATACACTAGTTTCGGTCAAAAAATCAATTAAATCGAGGACTGTTCGAAACGATACAAAACTTTTCAGATAATTTATATATTTTACGAAGGAAGGTGATGATGGAAGACTTTGCAAAAAATCATCAGAAAATTAGATTCCACGAAACTTTTCAAAATGCAAGTTTCGGTCGAGAAATCATTATATAGTATACACTAGTTTATTCTAATTTTGCTCAAAAAATCAAATTAAATCGAGGAATGTTTGAAATGATACAAAAATCTTCAGATCCTTCTTATATGTTACGAGGAAAGGTTATGATTGAATTCCATGCAAAAAATAATTTGAAAATTAGATTCTATGAAACTTTTTGAATTCCGAGTTTCGGACAAAAAATCGTAATATATTATACACTAGTTTATTCTAGTTTCGGTTACAAAATCAATTAAATCGAGGACTGTTCGAAATGCTACAAAACTTTTCAGATAATTTATATATTTTACAGGGGAAGGTTATGATGGAAGTCCATAAAAAATCATCTGAAAATTAGATTCTACGAAACTTTTTGAAATGCGAGTTTCCGTCAAAAAATTGTAATATATTATACACTAGTTTATACTAGTTTCAGTCAAAAAATAAATTAAATCGGGGACTATTCGAAACGATACAAAACTTTTTCAGAAAATTTATATATTTTACGAGGGAAGGTTATGATGGAAGACCATGCAAAAAATCATCAGAAAATTAGATTCTACGAACATTTTTGAAATGCGAGTTTCGGTCAAAAAATCATAATACATTATACACTAGTTTATACTAGTTTTGCTCAAAAAACCAATTAATTCGAGAACTGATCAGAACGATACAAAAATTTTCATATCCTTCTTATATGTTACGGGGGAAGGAGGTCCATGCAAAAAATCATCAGAAAATTAGATTCTACGAAACCTTTTGAATTGCGAGTTTCAGCATAAAATCGTAATATATTATACACTAGTTTCGGTCAAAAAATAAATTAAATCGAGGACTGTTCGAAACGATACAAAACTTTTCAGATAATTTATATATTTTACGAAGGAAGGTGATGATGGAAGACCTTGCAAAAAATCATCAGAAAATTAGATTCCACGAAACTTTTCAAAATGCAAGTTTCGGTCGAGAAATCATTATATAGTATACACTAGTTTATTCTAATTTTGCTCAAAAAATCAAATTAAATCGAGGAATGTTTGAAATGATACAAAAATCTTCAGATCCTTCTTATATGTTACGAGGAAAGGTTATGATTGAATTCCATGCAAAAAATAATTTGAAAATTAGATTCTATGAAACTTTTTGAATTCCGAGTTTCGGACAAAAAATCGTAATATATTATACACTAGTTTATTCTAGTTTCGGTTACAAAATCAATTAAATCGAGGACTGTTCGAAATGCTACAAAACTTTTCAGATAATTTATATATTTTACAGGGGAAGGTTATGATGGAAGTCCATAAAAAATCATCTGAAAATTAGATTCTACGAAACTTTTTGAAATGCGAGTTTCCGTCAAAAAATTGTAATATATTATACACTAGTTTATACTAGTTTCAGTCAAAAAATAAATTAAATCGGGGACTATTCGAAACGATACAAAACTTTTTCAGAAAATTTATATATTTTACGAGGGAAGGTTATGATGGAAGACCATGCAAAATATCATCAGAAAATTAGATTCTACGAACATTTTTGAAATGCGAGTTTCGGTCAAAAAATCATAATACATTATACACTAGTTTATACTAGTTTTGCTCAAAAAACCAATTAATTCGAGAACTGATCAGAACGATACAAAAATTTTCATATCCTTCTTATATGTTACGGGGGAAGGAAGTCCATGCAAAAAATCATCAGAAAATTAGATTCTACGAAACCTTTTGAATTGCGAGTTTCAGCATAAAATCGTAATATATTATACACTAGTTTCGGTCAAAAAATCAATTAAATCGAGGACTGTTCGAAACGATACAAAACTTTTCAGATAATTTATATATTTTACGAAGGAAGGTGATGATGGAAGACTTTGCAAAAAATCATCAGAAAATTAGATTCCACGAAACTTTTCAAAATGCAAGTTTCGGTCGAGAAATCATTATATAGTATACACTAGTTTATTCTAATTTTGCTCAAAAAATCAAATTAAATCGAGGAATGTTTGAAATGATACAAAAATCTTCAGATCCTTCTTATATGTTACGAGGAAAGGTTATGATTGAATTCCATGCAAAAAATAATTTGAAAATTAGATTCTATGAAACTTTTTGAATTCCGAGTTTCGGACAAAAAATCGTAATATATTATACACTAGTTTATTCTAGTTTCGGTTACAAAATCAATTAAATCGAGGACTGTTCGAAATGCTACAAAACTTTTCAGATAATTTATATATTTTACAGGGGAAGGTTATGATGGAAGTCCATAAAAAATCATCTGAAAATTAGATTCTACGAAACTTTTTGAAATGCGAGTTTCCGTCAAAAAATTGTAATATATTATACACTAGTTTATACTAGTTTCAGTCAAAAAATAAATTAAATCGGGGACTATTCGAAACGATACAAAACTTTTTCAGAAAATTTATATATTTTACGAGGGAAGGTTATGATGGAAGACCATGCAAAAAATCATCAGAAAATTAGATTCTACGAACATTTTTGAAATGCGAGTTTCGGTCAAAAAATCATAATACATTATACACTAGTTTATACTAGTTTTGCTCAAAAAACCAATTAATTCGAGAACTGATCAGAACGATACAAAAATTTTCATATCCTTCTTATATGTTACGGGGGAAGGAAGTCCATGCAAAAAATCATCAGAAAATTAGATTCTACGAAACCTTTTGAATTGCGAGTTTCAGCATAAAATCGTAATATATTATACACTAGTTTCGGTCAAAAAATCAATTAAATCGAGGACTGTTCGAAACGATACAGAACTTTTCAGATAATTTATATATTTTACGAAGGAAGGTGATGATGGAAGACCTTGCAAAAAATCATCAGAAAATTAGATTCCACGAAACTTTTCAAAATGCAAGTTTCGGTCGAGAAATCATTATATAGTATACACTAGTTTATTCTAATTTTGCTCAAAAAATCAAATTAAATCGAGGAATGTTTGAAATGATACAAAAATCTTCAGATCCTTCTTATATGTTACGAGGAAAGGTTATGATTGAATTCCATGCAAAAAATAATTTGAAAATTAGATTCTATGAAACTTTTTGAATTCCGAGTTTCGGACAAAAAATCATAATATATTATACACTAGTTTATTCTAGTTTCGGTTAAAAAATCAATTAAATCGAGGACTGTTCGAAATGCTACAAAACTTTTCAGATAATTTATATATTTTACAGGGGAAGGTTATGATGGAAGTCCATAAAAAATCATCTGAAAATTAGATTCTACGAAACTTTTTGAAATGCGAGTTTCCGTCAAAAAATTGTAATATATTATACACTAGTTTATACTAGTTTCAGTCAAAAAATAAATTAAATCGGGGACTATTCGAAACGATACAAAACTTTTTCAGAAAATTTATATATTTTACGAGGGAAGGTTATGATGGAAGACCATGCAAAAAATCATCAGAAAATTAGATTCTACGAACATTTTTGAAATGCGAGTTTCGGTCAAAAAATCATAATACATTATACACTAGTTTATACTAGTTTTGCTCAAAAAACCAATTAATTCGAGAACTGATCAGAACGATACAAAAATTTTCATATCCTTCTTATATGTTACGGGGGAAGGAAGTCCATGCAAAAAATCATCAGAAAATTAGATTCTACGAAACCTTTTGAATTGGGAGTTTCAGCATAAAATCGTAATATATTATACACTAGTTTCGGTCAAAAAATCAATTAAATCGAGGACTGTTCGAAACGATACAGAACTTTTCAGATAATTTATATATTTTACGAAGGAAGGTGATGATGGAAGACCTTGCAAAAAATCATCAGAAAATTAGATTTCACGAAACTTTTCAAAATGCAAGTTTCGGTCGAGAAATCATTATATAGTATACACTAGTTTATTCTAATTTTGCTCAAAAAATCAAATTAAATCGAGGAATGTTTGAAATGATACAAAAATCTTCAGATCCTTCTTATATGTTACGAGGAAAGGTTATGATTGAATTCCATGCAAAAAATAATTTGAAAATTAGATTCTATGAAACTTTTTGAATTCCGAGTTTCGGACAAAAAATCGTAATATATTATACACTAGTTTATTCTAGTTTCGGTTAAAAAATCAATTAAATCGAGGACTGTTCGAAATGCTACAAAACTTTTCAGATAATTTATATATTTTACAAGGGAAGGTTATGATGGAAGTCCATAAAAAATCATCTGAAAATTAGATTCTACGAAACTTTTTGAAATGCGAGTTTCCGTCAAAAAATTGTAATATATTATACACTAGTTTATACTAGTTTCAGTCAAAAAATAAATTAAATCGGGGACTATTCGAAACGATACAAAACTTTTTCAGAAAATTTATATATTTTACGAGGGAAGGTTATGATGGAAGACCATGCAAAAAATCATCAGAAAATTAGATTCTACGAACATTTTTGAAATGCGAGTTTCGGTCAAAAAATCATAATACATTATACACTAGTTTATACTAGTTTTGCTCAAAAAACCAATTAATTCGAGAACTGATCAGAACGATACAAAAATTTTCATATCCTTCTTATATGTTACGGGGGAAGGAAGTCCATGCAAAAAATCATCAGAAAATTAGATTCTACGAAACCTTTTGAATTGCGAGTTTCAGCATAAAATCGTAATATATTATACACTAGTTTCGGTCAAAAAATCAATTAAATCGAGGACTGTTCGAAACGATACAGAACTTTTCAGATAATTTATATATTTTACGAAGGAAGGTGATGATGGAAGACCTTGCAAAAAATCATCAGAAAATTAGATTCCACGAAACTTTTCAAAATGCAAGTTTCGGTCGAGAAATCATTATATAGTCTACACTAGTTTATTCTAATTTTGCTCAAAAAATCAAATTAAATCGAGGAATGTTTGAAATGATACAAAAATCTTCAGATCCTTCTTATATGTTACGAGGAAAGGTTATGATTGAATTCCATGCAAAAAATAATTTGAAAATTAGATTCTATGAAACTTTTTGAATTCCGAGTTTCGGACAAAAAATCGTAATATATTATACACTAGTTTATTCTAGTTTCGGTTAAAAAATCAATTAAATCGAGGACTGTTCGAAATGCTACAAAACTTTTCAGATAATTTATATATTTTACAAGGGAAGGTTATGATGGAAGTCCATAAAAAATCATCTGAAAATTAGATTCTACGAAACTTTTTGAAATGCGAGTTTCCGTCAAAAAATTGTAATATATTATACACTAGTTTATACTAGTTTCAGTCAAAAAATAAATTAAATCGGGGACTATTCGAAACGATACAAAACTTTTTCAGAAAATTTATATATTTTACGAGGGAAGGTTATGATGGAAGACCATGCAAAATATCATCAGAAAATTAGATTCTACGAACATTTTTGAAATGCGAGTTTCGGTCAAAAATCATAATACATTATACACTAGTTTATACTAGTTTTGCTCAAAAAACAAATTAATTCGAGAACTGATCAGAACGATACAAAAATTTTCATATCCTTCTTATATGTTACGGGGGAAGGAAGTCCATGCAAAATATCATCAGAAAATTAGATTCTACGAAACCTTTTGAATTGCGAGTTTCAGCATAAAATCGTAATATATTATACACTAGTTTCGGTCAAAAAATCAATTAAATCGAGGACTGTTCGAAACGATACAAAACTTTTCAGATAATTTATATATTTTACGAAGGAAGGTGATGATGGAAGACCTTGCAAAAAATCATCAGAAAATTAGATTCCACGAAACTTTTCAAAATGCAAGTTTCGGTCGAGAAATCATTATATAGTATACACTAGTTTATTCTAATTTTGCTCAAAAAATCAAATTAAATCGAGGAATGTTTGAAATGATACAAAAATCTTCAGATCCTTCTTATATGTTACGAGGAAAGGTTATGATTGAATTCCATGCAAAAAATAATTTGAAAATTAGATTCTATGAAACTTTTTGAATTCCGAGTTTCGGACAAAAAATCGTAATATATTATACACTAGTTTATTCTAGTTTCGGTTAAAAAATCAATTAAATCGAGGACTGTTCGAAATGCTACAAAACTTTTCAGATAATTTATATATTTTACAAGGGAAGGTTATGATGGAAGTCCATAAAAAATCATCTGAAAATTAGATTCTACGAAACTTTTTGAAATGCGAGTTTCCGTCAAAAAATTGTAATATATTATACACTAGTTTATACTAGTTTCAGTCAAAAAATAAATTAAATCGGGGACTATTCGAAACGATACAAAACTTTTTCAGAAAATTTATATATTTTACGAGGGAAGGTTATGATGGAAGACCATGCAAAAAATCATCAGAAAATTAGATTCTACGAACATTTTTTAAATGCGAGTTTCGGTCAAAAAATCATAATACATTATACACTAGTTTATACTAGTTTTGCTCAAAAAACCAATTAATTCGAGAACTGATCAGAACGATACAAAAATTTTCATATCCTTCTTATATGTTACGGGGGAAGGAAGTCCATGCAAAAAATCATCAGAAAATTAGATTCTACGAAACCTTTTGAATTGGGAGTTTCAGCATAAAATCGTAATATATTATACACTAGTTTCGGTCAAAAAATCAATTAAATCGAGGACTGTTCGAAACGATACAGAACTTTTCAGATAATTTATATATTTTACGAAGGAAGGTGATGATGGAAGACCTTGCAAAAAATCATCAGAAAATTAGATTCCACGAAACTTTTCAAAATGCAAGTTTCGGTCGAGAAATCATTATATAGTATACACTAGTTTATTCTAATTTTGCTCAAAAAATCAAATTAAATCGAGGAATGTTTGAAATGATACAAAAATCTTCAGATCCTTCTTATATGTTACGAGGAAAGGTTATGATTGAATTCCATGCAAAAAATAATTTGAAAATTAGATTCTATGAAACTTTTTGAATTCCGAGTTTCGGACAAAAAATCGTAATATATTATACACTAGTTTATTCTAGTTTCGGTTAAAAAATCAATTAAATCGAGGACTGTTCGAAATGCTACAAAACTTTTCAGATAATTTATATATTTTACAAGGGAAGGTTATGATGGAAGTCCATAAAAAATCATCTGAAAATTAGATTCTACGAAACTTTTTGAAATGCGAGTTTCCGTCAAAAATTTGTAATATATTATACACTAGTTTATACTAGTTTCAGTCAAAAAATAAATTAAATCGGGGACTATTCGAAACGATACAAAACTTTTTCAGAAAATTTATATATTTTACGAGGGAAGGTTATGATGGAAGACCATGCAAAAAATCATCAGAAAATTAGATTCTACGAACATTTTTGAAATGCGAGTTTCGGTCAAAAAATCATAATACATTATACACTAGTTTATACTAGTTTTGCTCAAAAAACCAATTAATTCGAGAACTGATCAGAACGATACAAAAATTTTCATATCCTTCTTATATGTTACGGGGGAAGGAGGTCCATGCAAAAAATCATCAGAAAATTAGATTCTACGAAACCTTTTGAATTGCGAGTTTCAGCATAAAATCGTAATATATTATACACTAGTTTCGGTCAAAAAATCAATTAAATCGAGGACTGTTCGAAACGATACAGAACTTTTCAGATAATTTATATATTTTACGAAGGAAGGTGATGATGGAAGACCTTGCAAAAAATCATCAGAAAATTATATTCCACGAAACTTTTCAAAATGCAAGTTTCGGTCGAGAAATCATTATATAGTATACACTAGTTTATTCTAATTTTGCTCAAAAAATCAAATTAAATCGAGGAATGTTTGAAATGATACAAAAATCTTCAGATCCTTCTTATATGTTACGAGGAAAGGTTATGATTGAATTCCATGCAAAAAATAATTTGAAAATTAGATTCTATGAAACTTTTTGAATTCCGAGTTTCGGACAAAAAATCGTAATATATTATACACTAGTTTATTCTAGTTTCGGTTAAAAAATCAATTAAATCGAGGACTGTTCGAAATGCTACAAAACTTTTCAGATAATTTATATATTTTACAAGGGAAGGTTATGATGGAAGTCCATAAAAAATCATCTGAAAATTAGATTCTACGAAACTTTTTGAAATGCGAGTTTCCGTCAAAAAATTGTAATATATTATACACTAGTTTATACTAGTTTCAGTCAAAAAATAAATTAAATCGGGGACTATTCGAAACGATACAAAACTTTTTCAGAAAATTTATATATTTTACGAGGGAAGGTTATGATGGAAGACCATGCAAAAAATCATCAGAAAATTAGATTCTACGAACATTTTTTTAAATGCGAGTTTCGGTCAAAAAATCATAATACATTATACACTAGTTTATACTAGTTTTGCTCAAAAAACAAATTAATTCGAGAACTGATCAGAACGATACAAAAATTTTCATATCCTTCTTATATGTTACGGGGGAAGGAAGTCCATGCAAAAAATCATCAGAAAATTAGATTCTACGAAACCTTTTGAATTGGGAGTTTCAGCATAAAATCGTAATATATTATACAC
The DNA here is from genome assembly GCA_963966055.1 of Lathyrus aphaca. NCBI lineage: Eukaryota > Viridiplantae > Streptophyta > Magnoliopsida > Fabales > Fabaceae > Lathyrus > Lathyrus aphaca. The sequence goes on from OZ014523.1 coordinate 567,727,365, forward strand.
TAGTTTCGGTCAAAAAATCAATTAAATCGAGGACTGTTCGAAACGATACAGAACTTTTCAGATAATTTATATATTTTACGAAGGAAGGTGATGATGGAAGACCTTGCAAAAAATCATCAGAAAATTAGATTCCACGAAACTTTTCAAAATGCAAGTTTCGGTCGAGAAATCATTATATAGTATACACTAGTTTATTCTAATTTAGCTCAAAAAATCAAATTAAATCGAGGAATGTTTGAAATGATACAAAAATCTTCAGATCCTTCTTATATGTTACGAGGAAAGGTTATGATTGAATTCCATGCAAAAAATAATTTGAAAATTAGATTCTATGAAACTTTTTGAATTCCGAGTTTCGGACAAAAAATCGTAATATATTATACACTAGTTTATTCTAGTTTCGGTTAAAAAATCAATTAAATCGAGGACTGTTCGAAATGCTACAAAACTTTTCAGATAATTTATATATTTTACAAGGGAAGGTTATGATGGAAGTCCATAAAAAATCATCTGAAAATTAGATTCTACGAAACTTTTTGAAATGCGAGTTTCCGTCAAAAAATTGTAATATATTATACACTAGTTTATACTAGTTTCAGTCAAAAAATAAATTAAATCGGGGACTATTCGAAACGATACAAAACTTTTTCAGAAAATTTATATATTTTACGAGGGAAGGTTATGATGGAAGACCATGCAAAAAATCATCAGAAAATTAGATTCTACGAACATTTTTTAAATGCGAGTTTCGGTCAAAAAATCATAATACATTATACACTAGTTTATACTAGTTTTGCTCAAAAAACCAATTAATTCGAGAACTGATCAGAACGATACAAAAATTTTCATATCCTTCTTATATGTTACGGGGGAAGGAAGTCCATGCAAAAAATCATCAGAAAATTAGATTCTACGAAACCTTTTGAATTGGGAGTTTCAGCATAAAATCGTAATATATTATACACTAGTTTCGGTCAAAAAATCAATTAAATCGAGGACTGTTCGAAACGATACAGAACTTTTCAGATAATTTATATATTTTACGAAGGAAGGTGATGATGGAAGACCTTGCAAAAAATCATCAGAAAATTAGATTCCACGAAACTTTTCAAAATGCAAGTTTCGGTCGAGAAATCATTATATAGTATACACTAGTTTATTCTAATTTTGCTCAAAAAATCAAATTAAATCGAGGAATGTTTGAAATGATACAAAAATCTTCAGATCCTTCTTATATGTTACGAGGAAAGGTTATGATTGAATTCCATGCAAAAAATAATTTGAAAATTAGATTCTATGAAACTTTTTGAATTCCGAGTTTCGGACAAAAAATCGTAATATATTATACACTAGTTTATTCTAGTTTCGGTTAAAAAATCAATTAAATCGAGGACTGTTCGAAATGCTACAAAACTTTTCAGATAATTTATATATTTTACAAGGGAAGGTTATGATGGAAGTCCATAAAAAATCATCTGAAAATTAGATTCTACGAAACTTTTTGAAATGCGAGTTTCCGTCAAAAAATTGTAATATATTATACACTAGTTTATACTAGTTTCAGTCAAAAAATAAATTAAATCGGGGACTATTCGAAACGATACAAAACTTTTTCAGAAAATTTATATATTTTACGAGGGAAGGTTATGATGGAAGACCATGCAAAAAATCATCAGAAAATTAGATTCTACGAACATTTTTTTAAATGCGAGTTTCGGTCAAAAAATCATAATACATTATACACTAGTTTATACTAGTTTTGCTCAAAAAACAAATTAATTCGAGAACTGATCAGAACGATACAAAAATTTTCATATCCTTCTTATATGTTACGGGGGAAGGAAGTCCATGCAAAAAATCATCAGAAAATTAGATTCTACGAAACCTTTTGAATTGGGAGTTTCAGCATAAAATCGTAATATATTATACACTAGTTTCGGTCAAAAAATCAATTAAATCGAGGACTGTTCGAAACGATACAGAACTTTTCAGATAATTTATATATTTTACGAAGGAAGGTGATGATGGAAGACCTTGCAAAAAATCATCAGAAAATTAGATTCCACGAAACTTTTCAAAATGCAAGTTTCGGTCGAGAAATCATTATATAGTATACACTAGTTTATTCTAATTTAGCTCAAAAAATCAAATTAAATCGAGGAATGTTTGAAATGATACAAAAATCTTCAGATCCTTCTTATATGTTACGAGGAAAGGTTATGATTGAATTCCATGCAAAAAATAATTTGAAAATTAGATTCTATGAAACTTTTTGAATTCCGAGTTTCGGACAAAAAATCGTAATATATTATACACTAGTTTATTCTAGTTTCGGTTAAAAAATCAATTAAATCGAGGACTGTTCGAAATGCTACAAAACTTTTCAGATAATTTATATATTTTACAAGGGAAGGTTATGATGGAAGTCCATAAAAAATCATCTGAAAATTAGATTCTACGAAACTTTTTGAAATGCGAGTTTCCGTCAAAAAATTGTAATATATTATACACTAGTTTATACTAGTTTCAGTCAAAAAATAAATTAAATCGGGGACTATTCGAAACGATACAAAACTTTTTCAGAAAATTTATATATTTTACGAGGGAAGGTTATGATGGAAGACCATGCAAAAAATCATCAGAAAATTAGATTCTACGAACATTTTTTAAATGCGAGTTTCGGTCAAAAAATCATAATACATTATACACTAGTTTATACTAGTTTTGCTCAAAAAACCAATTAATTCGAGAACTGATCAGAACGATACAAAAATTTTCATATCCTTCTTATATGTTACGGGGGAAGGAAGTCCATGCAAAAAATCATCAGAAAATTAGATTCTACGAAACCTTTTGAATTGGGAGTTTCAGCATAAAATCGTAATATATTATACACTAGTTTCGGTCAAAAAATCAATTAAATCGAGGACTGTTCGAAACGATACAGAACTTTTCAGATAATTTATATATTTTACGAAGGAAGGTGATGATGGAAGACCTTGCAAAAAATCATCAGAAAATTAGATTCCACGAAACTTTTCAAAATGCAAGTTTCGGTCGAGAAATCATTATATAGTATACACTAGTTTATTCTAATTTTGCTCAAAAAATCAAATTAAATCGAGGAATGTTTGAAATGATACAAAAATCTTCAGATCCTTCTTATATGTTACGAGGAAAGGTTATGATTGAATTCCATGCAAAAAATAATTTGAAAATTAGATTCTATGAAACTTTTTGAATTCCGAGTTTCGGACAAAAAATCGTAATATATTATACACTAGTTTATTCTAGTTTCGGTTAAAAAATCAATTAAATCGAGGACTGTTCGAAATGCTACAAAACTTTTCAGATAATTTATATATTTTACAAGGGAAGGTTATGATGGAAGTCCATAAAAAATCATCTGAAAATTAGATTCTACGAAACTTTTTGAAATGCGAGTTTCCGTCAAAAAATTGTAATATATTATACACTAGTTTATACTAGTTTCAGTCAAAAAATAAATTAAATCGGGGACTATTCGAAACGATACAAAACTTTTTCAGAAAATTTATATATTTTACGAGGGAAGGTTATGATGGAAGACCATGCAAAAAATCATCAGAAAATTAGATTCTACGAACATTTTTGAAATGCGAGTTTCGGTCAAAAAATCATAATACATTATACACTAGTTTATACTAGTTTTGCTCAAAAAACCAATTAATTCGAGAACTGATCAGAACGATACAAAAATTTTCATATCCTTCTTATATGTTACGGGGGAAGGAAGTCCATGCAAAAAATCATCAGAAAATTAGATTCTACGAAACCTTTTGAATTGCGAGTTTCAGCATAAAATCGTAATATATTATACACTAGTTTCGGTCAAAAAATCAATTAAATCGAGGACTGTTCGAAACGATACAGAACTTTTCAGATAATTTATATATTTTACGAAGGAAGGTGATGATGGAAGACCTTGCAAAAAATCATCAGAAAATTAGATTCCACGAAACTTTTCAAAATGCAAGTTTCGGTCGAGAAATCATTATATAGTATACACTAGTTTATTCTAATTTTGCTCAAAAAATCAAATTAAATCGAGGAATGTTTGAAATGATACAAAAATCTTCAGATCCTTCTTATATGTTACGAGGAAAGGTTATGATTGAATTCCATGCAAAAAATAATTTGAAAATTAGATTCTATGAAACTTTTTGAATTCCGAGTTTCGGACAAAAAATCGTAATATATTATACACTAGTTTATTCTAGTTTCGGTTAAAAAATCAATTAAATCGAGGACTGTTCGAAATGCTACAAAACTTTTCAGATAATTTATATATTTTACAAGGGAAGGTTATGATGGAAGTCCATAAAAAATCATCTGAAAATTAGATTCTACGAAACTTTTTGAAATGCGAGTTTCCGTCAAAAAATTGTAATATATTATACACTAGTTTATACTAGTTTCAGTCAAAAAATAAATTAAATCGGGGACTATTCGAAACGATACAAAACTTTTTCAGAAAATTTATATATTTTACGAGGGAAGGTTATGATGGAAGACCATGCAAAAAATCATCAGAAAATTAGATTCTACGAACATTTTTGAAATGCGAGTTTCGGTCAAAAAATCATAATACATTATACACTAGTTTATACTAGTTTTGCTCAAAAAACCAATTAATTCGAGAACTGATCAGAACGATACAAAAATTTTCATATCCTTCTTATATGTTACGGGGGAAGGAAGTCCATGCAAAAAATCATCAGAAAATTAGATTCTACGAAACCTTTTGAATTGCGAGTTTCAGCATAAAATCGTAATATATTATACACTAGTTTCGGTCAAAAAATCAATTAAATCGAGGACTGTTCGAAACGATACAGAACTTTTCAGATAATTTATATATTTTACGAAGGAAGGTGATGATGGAAGACCTTGCAAAAAATCATCAGAAAATTAGATTCCACGAAACTTTTCAAAATGCAAGTTTCGGTCGAGAAATCATTATATAGTATACACTAGTTTATTCTAATTTTGCTCAAAAAATCAAATTAAATCGAGGAATGTTTGAAATGATACAAAAATCTTCAGATCCTTCTTATATGTTACGAGGAAAGGTTATGATTGAATTCCATGCAAAAAATAATTTGAAAATTAGATTCTATGAAACTTTTTGAATTCCGAGTTTCGGACAAAAAATCGTAATATATTATACACTAGTTTATTCTAGTTTCGGTTAAAAAATCAATTAAATCGAGGACTGTTCGAAATGCTACAAAACTTTTCAGATAATTTATATATTTTACAAGGGAAGGTTATGATGGAAGTCCATAAAAAATCATCTGAAAATTAGATTCTACGAAACTTTTTGAAATGCGAGTTTCCGTCAAAAAATTGTAATATATTATACACTAGTTTATACTAGTTTCAGTCAAAAAATAAATTAAATCGGGGACTATTCGAAACGATACAAAACTTTTTCAGAAAATTTATATATTTTACGAGGGAAGGTTATGATGGAAGACCATGCAAAAAATCATCAGAAAATTAGATTCTACGAACATTTTTGAAATGCGAGTTTCGGTCAAAAAATCATAATACATTATACACTAGTTTATACTAGTTTTGCTCAAAAAACCAATTAATTCGAGAACTGATCAGAACGATACAAAAATTTTCATATCCTTCTTATATGTTACGGGGGAAGGAAGTCCATGCAAAAAATCATCAGAAAATTAGATTCTACGAAACCTTTTGAATTGCGAGTTTCAGCATAAAATCGTAATATATTATACACTAGTTTCGGTCAAAAAATCAATTAAATCGAGGACTGTTCGAAACGATACAGAACTTTTCAGATAATTTATATATTTTACGAAGGAAGGTGATGATGGAAGACCTTGCAAAAAATCATCAGAAAATTAGATTCCACGAAACTTTTCAAAATGCAAGTTTCGGTCGAGAAATCATTATATAGTATACACTAGTTTATTCTAATTTTGCTCAAAAAATCAAATTAAATCGAGGAATGTTTGAAATGATACAAAAATCTTCAGATCCTTCTTATATGTTACGAGGAAAGGTTATGATTGAATTCCATGCAAAAAATAATTTGAAAATTAGATTCTATGAAACTTTTTGAATTCCGAGTTTCGGACAAAAAATCGTAATATATTATACACTAGTTTATTCTAGTTTCGGTTAAAAAATCAATTAAATCGAGGACTGTTCGAAATGCTACAAAACTTTTCAGATAATTTATATATTTTACAAGGGAAGGTTATGATGGAAGTCCATAAAAAATCATCTGAAAATTAGATTCTACGAAACTTTTTGAAATGCGAGTTTCCGTCAAAAAATTGTAATATATTATACACTAGTTTATACTAGTTTCAGTCAAAAAATAAATTAAATCGGGGACTATTCGAAACGATACAAAACTTTTTCAGAAAATTTATATATTTTACGAGGGAAGGTTATGATGGAAGACCATGCAAAAAATCATCAGAAAATTAGATTCTACGAACATTTTTGAAATGCGAGTTTCGGTCAAAAAATCATAATACATTATACACTAGTTTATACTAGTTTTGCTCAAAAAACCAATTAATTTGAGAACTGATCAGAACGATACAAAAATTTTCATATCCTTCTTATATGTTACGGGGGAAGGAAGTCCATGCAAAAAATCATCAGAAAATTAGATTCTACGAAACCTTTTGAATTGCGAGTTTCAGCATAAAATCGTAATATATTATACACTAGTTTCGGTCAAAAAATCAATTAAATCGAGGACTGTTCGAAACGATACAGAACTTTTCAGATAATTTATATATTTTACGAAGGAAGGTGATGATGGAAGACCTTGCAAAAAATCATCAGAAAATTAGATTCCACGAAACTTTTCAAAATGCAAGTTTCGGTCGAGAAATCATTATATAGTATACACTAGTTTATTCTAATTTTGCTCAAAAAATTAAATTAAATCGAGGAATGTTTGAAATGATACAAAAATCTTCAAATCCTTCTTATATGTTACGAGGAAAGGTTATGATTGAATTCCATGCAAAAAATAATTTGAAAATTAGATTCTATGAAACTTTTTGAATTCCGAGTTTCGGACAAAAAATCGTAATATATTATACACTAGTTTATTCTAGTTTCGGTTAAAAAATCAATTAAATCGAGGACTGTTCGAAATGCTACAAAACTTTTCAGATAATTTATATATTTTACAAGGGAAGGTTATGATGGAAGTCCATAAAAAATCATCTGAAAATTAGATTCTACGAAACTTTTTGAAATGCGAGTTTCCGTCAAAAAATTGTAATATATTATACACTAGTTTATACTAGTTTCAGTCAAAAAATAAATTAAATCGGGGACTATTCGAAACGATACAAAACTTTTTCAGAAAATTTATATATTTTACGAGGGAAGGTTATGATGGAAGACCATGCAAAATATCATCAGAAAATTAGATTCTACGAACATTTTTGAAATGCGAGTTTCGGTCAAAAAATCATAATACATTATACACTAGTTTATACTAGTTTTGCTCAAAAAACAAATTAATTCGAGAACTGATCAGAACGATACAAAAATTTTCATATCCTTCTTATATGTTACGGGGGAAGGAAGTCCATGCAAAATATCATCAGAAAATTAGATTCTACGAAACCTTTTGAATTGGGAGTTTCAGCATAAAATCGTAATATATTATACACTAGTTTCGGTCAAAAAATCAATTAAATCGAGGACTGTTCGAAACGATACAGAACTTTTCAGATAATTTATATATTTTACGAAGGAAGGTGATGATGGAAGACCTTGCAAAAAATCATCAGAAAATTAGATTCCACGAAACTTTTCAAAATGCAAGTTTCGGTCGAGAAATCATTATATAGTATACACTAGTTTATTCTAATTTTGCTCAAAAAATCAAATTAAATCGAGGAATGTTTGAAATGATACAAAAATCTTCAGATCCTTCTTATATGTTACGAGGAAAGGTTATGATTGAATTCCATGCAAAAAATAATTTGAAAATTAGATTCTATGAAACTTTTTGAATTCCGAGTTTCGGACAAAAAATCGTAATATATTATACACTAGTTTATTCTAGTTTCGGTTAAAAAATCAATTAAATCGAGGACTGTTCGAAATGCTACAAAACTTTTCAGATAATTTATATATTTTACAAGGGAAGGTTATGATGGAAGTCCATAAAAAATCATCTGAAAATTAGATTCTACGAAACTTTTTGAAATGCGAGTTTCCGTCAAAAAATTGTAATATATTATACACTAGTTTATACTAGTTTCAGTCAAAAAATAAATTAAATCGGGGACTATTCGAAACGATACAAAACTTTTTCAGAAAATTTATATATTTTACGAGGGAAGGTTATGATGGAAGACCATGCAAAATATCATCAGAAAATTAGATTCTACGAACATTTTTGAAATGCGAGTTTCGGTCAAAAAATCATAATACATTATACACTAGTTTATACTAGTTTTGCTCAAAAAACAAATTAATTCGAGAACTGATCAGAACGATACAAAAATTTTCATATCCTTCTTATATGTTACGGGGGAAGAAAGTCCATGCAAAATATCATCAGAAAATTAGATTCTACGAAACCTTTTGAATTGGGAGTTTCAACATAAAATCGTAATATATTATACACTAGTTTCGGTCAAAAAATCAATTAAATCGAGGACTGTTCGAAACGATACAGAACTTTTCAGATAATTTATATATTTTACGAAGGAAGGTGATGATGGAAGACCTTGCAAAAAATCATCAGAAAATTAGATTCCACGAAACTTTTCAAAATGCAAGTTTCGGTCGAGAAATCATTATATAGTATACACTAGTTTATTCTAATTTTGCTCAAAAAATCAAATTAAATCGAGGAATGTTTGAAATGATACAAAAATCTTCAGATCCTTCTTATATGTTACGAGGAAAGGTTATGATTGAATTCCATGCAAAAAATAATTTGAAAATTAGATTCTATGAAACTTTTTGAATTCCGAGTTTCGGACAAAAAATCGTAATATATTATACACTAGTTTATTCTAGTTTCGGTTAAAAAATCAATTAAATCGAGGACTGTTCGAAATGCTACAAAACTTTTCAGATAATTTATATATTTTACAAGGGAAGGTTATGATGGAAGTCCATAAAAAATCATCTGAAAATTAGATTCTACGAAACTTTTTGAAATGCGAGTTTCCGTCAAAAAATTGTAATATATTATACACTAGTTTATACTAGTTTCAGTCAAAAAATAAATTAAATCGGGGACTATTCGAAACGATACAAAACTTTTTCAGAAAATTTATATATTTTACGAGGGAAGGTTATGATGGAAGACCATGCAAAAAATCATCAGAAAATTAGATTCTACGAACATTTTTGAAATGCGAGTTTCGGTCAAAAAATCATAATACATTATACACTAGTTTATACTAGTTTTGCTCAAAAAACCAATTAATTCGAGAACTGATCAGAACGATACAAAAATTTTCATATCCTTCTTATATGTTACGGGGGAAGGAAGTCCATGCAAAAAATCATCAGAAAATTAGATTCTACGAAACCTTTTGAATTGCGAGTTTCAGCATAAAATCGTAATATATTATACACTAGTTTCGGTCAAAAAATCAATTAAATCGAGGACTGTTCGAAACGATACAGAACTTTTCAGATAATTTATATATTTTACGAAGGAAGGTGATGATGGAAGACCTTGCAAAAAATCATCAGAAAATTAGATTCCACGAAACTTTTCAAAATGCAAGTTTCGGTCGAGAAATCATTATATAGTATACACTAGTTTATTCTAATTTTGCTCAAAAAATCAAATTAAATCGAGGAATGTTTGAAATGATACAAAAATCTTCAGATCCTTCTTATATGTTACGAGGAAAGGTTATGATTGAATTCCATGCAAAAAATAATTTGAAAATTAGATTCTATGAAACTTTTTGAATTCCGAGTTTCGGACAAAAAATCGTAATATATTATACACTAGTTTATTCTAGTTTCGGTTAAAAAATCAATTAAATCGAGGACTGTTCGAAATGCTACAAAACTTTTCAGATAATTTATATATTTTACAAGGGAAGGTTATGATGGAAGTCCATAAAAAATCATCTGAAAATTAGATTCTACGAAACTTTTTGAAATGCGAGTTTCCGTCAAAAAATTGTAATATATTATACACTAGTTTATACTAGTTTCAGTCAAAAAATAAATTAAATCGGGGACTATTCGAAACGATACAAAACTTTTTCAGAAAATTTATATATTTTACGAGGGAAGGTTATGATGGAAGACCATGCAAAAAATCATCAGAAAATTAGATTCTACGAACATTTTTGAAATGCGAGTTTCGGTCAAAAAATCATAATACATTATACACTAGTTTATACTAGTTTTGCTCAAAAAACCAATTAATTCGAGAACTGATCAGAACGATACAAAAATTTTCATATCCTTCTTATATGTTACGGGGGAAGGAAGTCCATGCAAAAAATCATCAGAAAATTAGATTCTACGAAACCTTTTGAATTGCGAGTTTCAGCATAAAATCGTAATATATTATACACTAGTTTCGGTCAAAAAATCAATTAAATCGAGGACTGTTCGAAACGATACAGAACTTTTCAGATAATTTATATATTTTACGAAGGAAGGTGATGATGGAAGACCTTGCAAAAAATCATCAGAAAATTAGATTCCACGAAACTTTTCAAAATGCAAGTTTCGGTCGAGAAATCATTATATAGTATACACTAGTTTATTCTAATTTTGCTCAAAAAATCAAATTAAATCGAGGAATGTTTGAAATGATACAAAAATCTTCAGATCCTTCTTATATGTTACGAGGAAAGGTTATGATTGAATTCCATGCAAAAAATAATTTGAAAATTAGATTCTATGAAACTTTTTGAATTCCGAGTTTCGGACAAAAAATCGTAATATATTATACACTAGTTTATTCTAGTTTCGGTTAAAAAATCAATTAAATCGAGGACTGTTCGAAATGCTACAAAACTTTTCAGATAATTTATATATTTTACAAGGGAAGGTTATGATGGAAGTCCATAAAAAATCATCTGAAAATTAGATTCTACGAAACTTTTTGAAATGCGAGTTTCCGTCAAAAAATTGTAATATATTATACACTAGTTTATACTAGTTTCAGTCAAAAAATAAATTAAATCGGGGACTATTCGAAACGATACAAAACTTTTTCAGAAAATTTATATATTTTACGAGGGAAGGTTATGATGGAAGACCATGCAAAAAATCATCAGAAAATTAGATTCTACGAACATTTTTGAAATGCGAGTTTCGGTCAAAAAATCATAATACATTATACACTAGTTTATACTAGTTTTGCTCAAAAAACCAATTAATTCGAGAACTGATCAGAACGATACAAAAATTTTCATATCCTTCTTATATGTTACGGGGGAAGGAAGTCCATGCAAAAAATCATCAGAAAATTAGATTCTACGAAACCTTTTGAATTGCGAGTTTCAGCATAAAATCGTAATATATTATACACTAGTTTCGGTCAAAAAATCAATTAAATCGAGGACTGTTCGAAACGATACAGAACTTTTCAGATAATTTATATATTTTACGAAGGAAGGTGATGATGGAAGACCTTGCAAAAAATCATCAGAAAATTAGATTCCACGAAACTTTTCAAAATGCAAGTTTCGGTCGAGAAATCATTATATAGTATACACTAGTTTATTCTAATTTTGCTCAAAAAATCAAATTAAATCGAGGAATGTTTGAAATGATACAAAAATCTTCAGATCCTTCTTATATGTTACGAGGAAAGGTTATGATTGAATTCCATGCAAAAAATAATTTGAAAATTAGATTCTATGAAACTTTTTGAATTCCGAGTTTCGGACAAAAAATCGTAATATATTATACACTAGTTTATTCTAGTTTCGGTTAAAAAATCAATTAAATCGAGGACTGTTCGAAATGCTACAAAACTTTTCAGATAATTTATATATTTTACAAGGGAAGGTTATGATGGAAGTCCATAAAAAATCATCTGAAAATTAGATTCTACGAAACTTTTTGAAATGCGAGTTTCCGTCAAAAAATTGTAATATATTATACACTAGTTTATACTAGTTTCAGTCAAAAAATAAATTAAATCGGGGACTATTCGAAACGATACAAAACTTTTTCAGAAAATTTATATATTTTACGAGGGAAGGTTATGATGGAAGACCATGCAAAAAATCATCAGAAAATTAGATTCTACGAACATTTTTGAAATGCGAGTTTCGGTCAAAAAATCATAATACATTATACACTAGTTTATACTAGTTTTGCTCAAAAAACCAATTAATTTGAGAACTGATCAGAACGATACAAAAATTTTCATATCCTTCTTATATGTTACGGGGGAAGGAAGTCCATGCAAAAAATCATCAGAAAATTAGATTCTACGAAACCTTTTGAATTGCGAGTTTCAGCATAAAATCGTAATATATTATACACTAGTTTCGGTCAAAAAATCAATTAAATCGAGGACTGTTCGAAACGATACAGAACTTTTCAGATAATTTATATATTTTACGAAGGAAGGTGATGATGGAAGACCTTGCAAAAAATCATCAGAAAATTAGATTCCACGAAACTTTTCAAAATGCAAGTTTCGGTCGAGAAATCATTATATAGTATACACTAGTTTATTCTAATTTTGCTCAAAAAATTAAATTAAATCGAGGAATGTTTGAAATGATACAAAAATCTTCAAATCCTTCTTATATGTTACGAGGAAAGGTTATGATTGAATTCCATGCAAAAAATAATTTGAAAATTAGATTCTATGAAACTTTTTGAATTCCGAGTTTCGGACAAAAAATCGTAATATATTATACACTAGTTTATTCTAGTTTCGGTTAAAAAATCAATTAAATCGAGGACTGTTCGAAATGCTACAAAACTTTTCAGATAATTTATATATTTTACAAGGGAAGGTTATGATGGAAGTCCATAAAAAATCATCTGAAAATTAGATTCTACGAAACTTTTTGAAATGCGAGTTTCCGTCAAAAAATTGTAATATATTATACACTAGTTTATACTAGTTTCAGTCAAAAAATAAATTAAATCGGGGACTATTCGAAACGATACAAAACTTTTTCAGAAAATTTATATATTTTACGAGGGAAGGTTATGATGGAAGACCATGCAAAATATCATCAGAAAATTAGATTCTACGAACATTTTTGAAATGCGAGTTTCGGTCAAAAAATCATAATACATTATACACTAGTTTATACTAGTTTTGCTCAAAAAACAAATTAATTCGAGAACTGATCAGAACGATACAAAAATTTTCATATCCTTCTTATATGTTACGGGGGAAGGAAGTCCATGCAAAATATCATCAGAAAATTAGATTCTACGAAACCTTTTGAATTGGGAGTTTCAGCATAAAATCGTAATATATTATACACTAGTTTCGGTCAAAAAATCAATTAAATCGAGGACTGTTCGAAACGATACAGAACTTTTCAGATAATTTATATATTTTACGAAGGAAGGTGATGATGGAAGACCTTGCAAAAAATCATCAGAAAATTAGATTCCACGAAACTTTTCAAAATGCAAGTTTCGGTCGAGAAATCATTATATAGTATACACTAGTTTATTCTAATTTTGCTCAAAAAATCAAATTAAATCGAGGAATGTTTGAAATGATACAAAAATCTTCAGATCCTTCTTATATGTTACGAGGAAAGGTTATGATTGAATTCCATGCAAAAAATAATTTGAAAATTAGATTCTATGAAACTTTTTGAATTCCGAGTTTCGGACAAAAAATCGTAATATATTATACACTAGTTTATTCTAGTTTCGGTTAAAAAATCAATTAAATCGAGGACTGTTCGAAATGCTACAAAACTTTTCAGATAATTTATATATTTTACAAGGGAAGGTTATGATGGAAGTCCATAAAAAATCATCTGAAAATTAGATTCTACGAAACTTTTTGAAATGCGAGTTTCCGTCAAAAAATTGTAATATATTATACACTAGTTTATACTAGTTTCAGTCAAAAAATAAATTAAATCGGGGACTATTCGAAACGATACAAAACTTTTTCAGAAAATTTATATATTTTACGAGGGAAGGTTATGATGGAAGACCATGCAAAATATCATCAGAAAATTAGATTCTACGAACATTTTTGAAATGCGAGTTTCGGTCAAAAAATCATAATACATTATACACTAGTTTATACTAGTTTTGCTCAAAAAACAAATTAATTCGAGAACTGATCAGAACGATACAAAAATTTTCATATCCTTCTTATATGTTACGGGGGAAGAAAGTCCATGCAAAATATCATCAGAAAATTAGATTCTACGAAACCTTTTGAATTGGGAGTTTCAACATAAAATCGTAATATATTATACACTAGTTTCGGTCAAAAAATCAATTAAATCGAGGACTGTTCGAAACGATACAGAACTTTTCAGATAATTTATATATTTTACGAAGGAAGGTGATGATGGAAGACCTTGCAAAAAATCATCAGAAAATTAGATTCCACGAAACTTTTCAAAATGCAAGTTTCGGTCGAGAAATCATTATATAGTATACACTAGTTTATTCTAATTTTGCTCAAAAAATCAAATTAAATCGAGGAATGTTTGAAATGATACAAAAATCTTCAGATCCTTCTTATATGTTACGAGGAAAGGTTATGATTGAATTCCATGCAAAAAATAATTTGAAAATTAGATTCTATGAAACTTTTTGAATTCCGAGTTTCGGACAAAAAATCGTAATATATTATACACTAGTTTATTCTAGTTTCGGTTAAAAAATCAATTAAATCGAGGACTGTTCGAAATGCTACAAAACTTTTCAGATAATTTATATATTTTACAAGGGAAGGTTATGATGGAAGTCCATAAAAAATCATCTGAAAATTAGATTCTACGAAACTTTTTGAAATGCGAGTTTCCGTCAAAAAATTGTAATATATTATACACTAGTTTATACTAGTTTCAGTCAAAAAATAAATTAAATCGGGGACTATTCGAAACGATACAAAACTTTTTCAGAAAATTTATATATTTTACGAGGGAAGGTTATGATGGAAGACCATGCAAAAAATCATCAGAAAATTAGATTCTACGAACATTTTTGAAATGCGAGTTTCGGTCAAAAAATCATAATACATTATACACTAGTTTATACTAGTTTTGCTCAAAAAACCAATTAATTCGAGAACTGATCAGAACGATACAAAAATTTTCATATCCTTCTTATATGTTACGGGGGAAGGAAGTCCATGCAAAAAATCATCAGAAAATTAGATTCTACGAAACCTTTTGAATTGCGAGTTTCAGCATAAAATCGTAATATATTATACACTAGTTTCGGTCAAAAAATCAATTAAATCGAGGACTGTTCGAAACGATACAGAACTTTTCAGATAATTTATATATTTTACGAAGGAAGGTGATGATGGAAGACCTTGCAAAAAATCATCAGAAAATTAGATTCCACGAAACTTTTCAAAATGCAAGTTTCGGTCGAGAAATCATTATATAGTATACACTAGTTTATTCTAATTTTGCTCAAAAAATCAAATTAAATCGAGGAATGTTTGAAATGATACAAAAATCTTCAGATCCTTCTTATATGTTACGAGGAAAGGTTATGATTGAATTCCATGCAAAAAATAATTTGAAAATTAGATTCTATGAAACTTTTTGAATTCCGAGTTTCGGACAAAAAATCGTAATATATTATACACTAGTTTATTCTAGTTTCGGTTAAAAAATCAATTAAATCGAGGACTGTTCGAAATGCTACAAAACTTTTCAGATAATTTATATATTTTACAAGGGAAGGTTATGATGGAAGTCCATAAAAAATCATCTGAAAATTAGATTCTACGAAACTTTTTGAAATGCGAGTTTCCGTCAAAAAATTGTAATATATTATACACTAGTTTATACTAGTTTCAGTCAAAAAATAAATTAAATCGGGGACTATTCGAAACGATACAAAACTTTTTCAGAAAATTTATATATTTTACGAGGGAAGGTTATGATGGAAGACCATGCAAAAAATCATCAGAAAATTAGATTCTACGAACATTTTTGAAATGCGAGTTTCGGTCAAAAAATCATAATACATTATACACTAGTTTATACTAGTTTTGCTCAAAAAACCAATTAATTCGAGAACTGATCAGAACGATACAAAAATTTTCATATCCTTCTTATATGTTACGGGGGAAGGAAGTCCATGCAAAAAATCATCAGAAAATTAGATTCTACGAAACCTTTTGAATTGCGAGTTTCAGCATAAAATCGTAATATATTATACACTAGTTTCGGTCAAAAAATCAATTAAATCGAGGACTGTTCGAAACGATACAGAACTTTTCAGATAATTTATATATTTTACGAAGGAAGGTGATGATGGAAGACCTTGCAAAAAATCATCAGAAAATTAGATTCCACGAAACTTTTCAAAATGCAAGTTTCGGTCGAGAAATCATTATATAGTATACACTAGTTTATTCTAATTTTGCTCAAAAAATCAAATTAAATCGAGGAATGTTTGAAATGATACAAAAATCTTCAAATCCTTCTTATATGTTACGAGGAAAGGTTATGATTGAATTCCATGCAAAAAATAATTTGAAAATTAGATTCTATGAAACTTTTTGAATTCCGAGTTTCGGACAAAAAATCGTAATATATTATACACTAGTTTATTCTAGTTTCGGTTAAAAAATCAATTAAATCGAGGACTGTTCGAAATGCTACAAAACTTTTCAGATAATTTATATATTTTACAAGGGAAGGTTATGATGGAAGTCCATAAAAAATCATCTGAAAATTAGATTCTACGAAACTTTTTGAAATGCGAGTTTCCGTCAAAAAATTGT
Organism: Lathyrus aphaca; assembly: GCA_963966055.1. NCBI lineage: Eukaryota > Viridiplantae > Streptophyta > Magnoliopsida > Fabales > Fabaceae > Lathyrus > Lathyrus aphaca. The sequence goes on from OZ014523.1 coordinate 567,744,337, forward strand.
AATATATTATACACTAGTTTATACTAGTTTCAGTCAAAAAATAAATTAAATCGGGGACTATTCGAAACGATACAAAACTTTTTCAGAAAATTTATATATTTTACGAGGGAAGGTTATGATGGAAGACCATGCAAAATATCATCAGAAAATTAGATTCTACGAACATTTTTGAAATGCGAGTTTCGGTCAAAAAATCATAATACATTATACACTAGTTTATACTAGTTTTGCTCAAAAAACAAATTAATTCGAGAACTGATCAGAACGATACAAAAATTTTCATATCCTTCTTATATGTTACGGGGGAAGGAAGTCCATGCAAAATATCATCAGAAAATTAGATTCTACGAAACCTTTTGAATTGGGAGTTTCAACATAAAATCGTAATATATTATACACTAGTTTCGGTCAAAAAATCAATTAAATCGAGGACTGTTCGAAACGATACAGAACTTTTCAGATAATTTATATATTTTACGAAGGAAGGTGATGATGGAAGACCTTGCAAAAAATCATCAGAAAATTAGATTCCACGAAACTTTTCAAAATGCAAGTTTCGGTCGAGAAATCATTATATAGTATACACTAGTTTATTCTAATTTTGCTCAAAAAATCAAATTAAATCGAGGAATGTTTGAAATGATACAAAAATCTTCAGATCCTTCTTATATGTTACGAGGAAAGGTTATGATTGAATTCCATGCAAAAAATAATTTGAAAATTAGATTCTATGAAACTTTTTGAATTCCGAGTTTCGGACAAAAAATCGTAATATATTATACACTAGTTTATTCTAGTTTCGGTTAAAAAATCAATTAAATCGAGGACTGTTCGAAATGCTACAAAACTTTTCAGATAATTTATATATTTTACAAGGGAAGGTTATGATGGAAGTCCATAAAAAATCATCTGAAAATTAGATTCTACGAAACTTTTTGAAATGCGAGTTTCCGTCAAAAAATTGTAATATATTATACACTAGTTTATACTAGTTTCAGTCAAAAAATAAATTAAATCGGGGACTATTCGAAACGATACAAAACTTTTTCAGAAAATTTATATATTTTACGAGGGAAGGTTATGATGGAAGACCATGCAAAATATCATCAGAAAATTAGATTCTACGAACATTTTTGAAATGCGAGTTTCGGTCAAAAAATCATAATACATTATACACTAGTTTATACTAGTTTTGCTCAAAAAACAAATTAATTCGAGAACTGATCAGAACGATACAAAAATTTTCATATCCTTCTTATATGTTACGGGGGAAGGAAGTCCATGCAAAATATCATCAGAAAATTAGATTCTACGAAACCTTTTGAATTGGGAGTTTCAGCATAAAATCGTAATATATTATACACTAGTTTCGGTCAAAAAATCAATTAAATCGAGGACTGTTCGAAACGATACAGAACTTTTCAGATAATTTATATATTTTACGAAGGAAGGTGATGATGGAAGACCTTGCAAAAAATCATCAGAAAATTAGATTCCACGAAACTTTTCAAAATGCAAGTTTCGGTCGAGAAATCATTATATAGTATACACTAGTTTATTCTAATTTTGCTCAAAAAATCAAATTAAATCGAGGAATGTTTGAAATGATACAAAAATCTTCAGATCCTTCTTATATGTTACGAGGAAAGGTTATGATTGAATTCCATGCAAAAAATAATTTGAAAATTAGATTCTATGAAACTTTTTGAATTCCGAGTTTCGGACAAAAAATCGTAATATATTATACACTAGTTTATTCTAGTTTCGGTTAAAAAATCAATTAAATCGAGGACTGTTCGAAATGCTACAAAACTTTTCAGATAATTTATATATTTTACAAGGGAAGGTTATGATGGAAGTCCATAAAAAATCATCTGAAAATTAGATTCTACGAAACTTTTTGAAATGCGAGTTTCCGTCAAAAAATTGTAATATATTATACACTAGTTTATACTAGTTTCAGTAAAAAAATAAATTAAATCGGGGACTATTCGAAACGATACAAAACTTTTTCAGAAAATTTATATATTTTACGAGGGAAGGTTATGATGGAAGACCATGCAAAAAAATCATCAGAAAATTAGATTCTACGAACATTTTTGAAATGCGAGTTTCGGTCAAAAAATCATAATACATTATACACTAGTTTATACTAGTTTTGCTCAAAAAACCAATTAATTCGAGAACTGATCAGAACGATACAAAAATTTTCATATCCTTCTTATATGTTACGGGGGAAGGAAGTCCATGCAAAAAATCATCAGAAAATTAGATTCTACGAAACCTTTTGAATTGCGAGTTTCAGCATAAAATCGTAATATATTATACACTAGTTTCGGTCAAAAAATCAATTAAATCGAGGACTGTTCGAAACGATACAGAACTTTTCAGATAATTTATATATTTTACGAAGGAAGGTGATGATGGAAGACCTTGCAAAAAATCATCAGAAAATTAGATTCCACGAAACTTTTCAAAATGCAAGTTTCGGTCGAGAAATCATTATATATTATACACTAGTTTATTCTAATTTTGCTCAAAAAATCAAATTAAATCGAGGAATGTTTGAAATGATACAAAAATCTTCAGATCCTTCTTATATGTTACGAGGAAAGGTTATGATTGAATTCCATGCAAAAAATAATTTGAAAATTAGATTCTATGAAACTTTTTGAATTCCGAGTTTCGGACAAAAAATCGTAATATATTATACACTAGTTTATTCTAGTTTCGGTTAAAAAATCAATTAAATCGAGGACTGTTCGAAATGCTACAAAACTTTTCAGATAATTTATATATTTTACAAGGGAAGGTTATGATGGAAGTCCATAAAAAATCATCTGAAAATTAGATTCTACGAAACTTTTTGAAATGCGAGTTTCCGTCAAAAAATTGTAATATATTATACACTAGTTTATACTAGTTTCAGTCAAAAAATAAATTAAATCGGGGACTATTCGAAACGATACAAAACTTTTTCAGAAAATTTATATATTTTACGAGGGAAGGTTATGATGGAAGACCATGCAAAAAATCATCAGAAAATTAGATTCTACGAACATTTTTGAAATGCGAGTTTCGGTCAAAAAATCATAATACATTATACACTAGTTTATACTAGTTTTGCTCAAAAAACCAATTAATTCGAGAACTGATCAGAACGATACAAAAATTTTCATATCCTTCTTATATGTTACGGGGGAAGGAAGTCCATGCAAAAAATCATCAGAAAATTAGATTCTACGAAACCTTTTGAATTGCGAGTTTCAGCATAAAATCGTAATATATTATACACTAGTTTCGGTCAAAAAATCAATTAAATCGAGGACTGTTCGAAACGATACAAAACTTTTCAGATAATTTATATATTTTACGAAGGAAGGTGATGATGGAAGACCTTGCAAAAAATCATCAGAAAATTAGATTCCACGAAACTTTTCAAAATGCAAGTTTCGGTCGAGAAATCATTATATAGTATACACTAGTTTATTCTAATTTTGCTCAAAAAATCAAATTAAATCGAGGAATGTTTGAAATGATACAAAAATCTTCAGATCCTTCTTATATGTTACGAGGAAAGGTTATGATTGAATTCCATGCAAAAAATAATTTGAAAATTAGATTCTATGAAACTTTTTGAATTCCGAGTTTCGGACAAAAAATCGTAATATATTATACACTAGTTTATTCTAGTTTCGGTTAAAAAATCAATTAAATCGAGGACTGTTCGAAATGCTACAAAACTTTTCAGATAATTTATATATTTTACAAGGGAAGGTTATGATGGAAGTCCATAAAAAATCATCTGAAAATTAGATTCTACGAAACTTTTTGAAATGCGAGTTTCCGTCAAAAAATTGTAATATATTATACACTAGTTTATACTAGTTTCAGTCAAAAAATAAATTAAATCGGGGACTATTCGAAACGATACAAAACTTTTTCAGAAAATTTATATATTTTACGAGGGAAGGTTATGATGGAAGACCATGCAAAAAATCATCAGAAAATTAGATTCTACGAACATTTTTGAAATGCGAGTTTCGGTCAAAAAATCATAATACATTATACACTAGTTTATACTAGTTTTGCTCAAAAAACCAATTAATTCGAGAACTGATCAGAACGATACAAAAATTTTCATATCCTTCTTATATGTTACGGGGGAAGGAAGTCCATGCAAAAAATCATCAGAAAATTAGATTCTACGAAACCTTTTGAATTGCGAGTTTCAGCATAAAATCGTAATATATTATACACTAGTTTCGGTCAAAAAATCAATTAAATCGAGGACTGTTCGAAACGATACAAAACTTTTCAGATAATTTATATATTTTACGAAGGAAGGTGATGATGGAAGACCTTGCAAAAAATCATCAGAAAATTAGATTCCACGAAACTTTTCAAAATGCAAGTTTCGGTCGAGAAATCATTATATAGTATACACTAGTTTATTCTAATTTTGCTCAAAAAATCAAATTAAATCGAGGAATGTTTGAAATGATACAAAAATCTTCAGATCCTTCTTATATGTTACGAGGAAAGGTTATGATTGAATTCCATGCAAAAAATAATTTGAAAATTAGATTCTATGAAACTTTTTGAATTCCGAGTTTCGGACAAAAAATCGTAATATATTATACACTAGTTTATTCTAGTTTCGGTTAAAAAATCAATTAAATCGAGGACTGTTCGAAATGCTACAAAACTTTTCAGATAATTTATATATTTTACAAGGGAAGGTTATGATGGAAGTCCATAAAAAATCATCTGAAAATTAGATTCTACGAAACTTTTTGAAATGTGAGTTTCCGTCAAAAAATTGTAATATATTATACACTAGTTTATACTAGTTTCAGTCAAAAAATAAATTAAATCGGGGACTATTCGAAACGATACAAAACTTTTTCAGAAAATTTATATATTTTACGAGGGAAGGTTATGATGGAAGACCATGCAAAAAATCATCAGAAAATTAGATTCTACGAACATTTTTGAAATGCGAGTTTCGGTCAAAAAATCATAATACATTATACACTAGTTTATACTAGTTTTGCTCAAAAAACCAATTAATTCGAGAACTGATCAGAACGATACAAAAATTTTCATATCCTTCTTATATGTTACGGGGGAAGGAAGTCCATGCAAAAAATCATCAGAAAATTAGATTCTACGAAACCTTTTGAATTGCGAGTTTCAGCATAAAATCGTAATATATTATACACTAGTTTCGGTCAAAAAATCAATTAAATCGAGGACTGTTCGAAACGATACAAAACTTTTCAGATAATTTATATATTTTACGAAGGAAGGTGATGATGGAAGACCTTGCAAAAAATCATCAGAAAATTAGATTCCACGAAACTTTTCAAAATGCAAGTTTCGGTCGAGAAATCATTATATAGTATACACTAGTTTATTCTAATTTTGCTCAAAAAATCAAATTAAATCGAGGAATGTTTGAAATGATACAAAAATCTTCAGATCCTTCTTATATGTTACGAGGAAAGGTTATGATTGAATTCCATGCAAAAAATAATTTGAAAATTAGATTCTATGAAACTTTTTGAATTCCGAGTTTCGGACAAAAAATCGTAATATATTATACACTAGTTTATTCTAGTTTCGGTTAAAAAATCAATTAAATCGAGGACTGTTCGAAATGCTACAAAACTTTTCAGATAATTTATATATTTTACAAGGGAAGGTTATGATGGAAGTCCATAAAAAATCATCTGAAAATTAGATTCTACGAAACTTTTTGAAATGCGAGTTTCCGTCAAAAAATTGTAATATATTATACACTAGTTTATACTAGTTTCAGTCAAAAAATAAATTAAATCGGGGACTATTCGAAACGATACAAAACTTTTTCAGAAAATTTATATATTTTACGAGGGAAGGTTATGATGGAAGACCATGCAAAAAATCATCAGAAAATTAGATTCTACGAACATTTTTGAAATGCGAGTTTCGGTCAAAAAATCATAATACATTATACACTAGTTTATACTAGTTTTGCTCAAAAAACCAATTAATTCGAGAACTGATCAGAACGATACAAAAATTTTCATATCCTTCTTATATGTTACGGGGGAAGGAAGTCCATGCAAAAAATCATCAGAAAATTAGATTCTACGAAACCTTTTGAATTTGGAGTTTCAGCATAAAATCGTAATATATTATACACTAGTTTCGGTCAAAAAATCAATTAAATCGAGGACTGTTCGAAACGATACAGAACTTTTCAGATAATTTATATATTTTACGAAGGAAGGTGATGATGGAAGACCTTGCAAAAAATCATCAGAAAATTAGATTCCACGAAACTTTTCAAAATGCAAGTTTCGGTCGAGAAATCATTATATAGTATACACTAGTTTATTCTAATTTTGCTCAAAAAATCAAATTAAATCGAGGAATGTTTGAAATGATACAAAAATCTTCAGATCCTTCTTATATGTTACGAGGAAAGGTTATGATTGAATTCCATGCAAAAAATAATTTGAAAATTAGATTCTATGAAACTTTTTGAATTCCGAGTTTCGGACAAAAAATCGTAATATATTATACACTAGTTTATTCTAGTTTCGGTTAAAAAATCAATTAAATCGAGGACTGTTCGAAATGCTACAAAACTTTTCAGATAATTTATATATTTTACAAGGGAAGGTTATGATGGAAGTCCATAAAAAATCATCTGAAAATTAGATTCTACGAAACTTTTTGAAATGCGAGTTTCCGTCAAAAAATTGTAATATATTATACACTAGTTTATACTAGTTTCAGTCAAAAAATAAATTAAATCGGGGACTATTCGAAACGATACAAAACTTTTTCAGAAAATTTATATATTTTACGAGGGAAGGTTATGATGGAAGACCATGCAAAAAATCATCAGAAAATTAGATTCTACGAACATTTTTGAAATGCGAGTTTCGGTCAAAAAATCATAATACATTATACACTAGTTTATACTAGTTTTGCTCAAAAAACCAATTAATTCGAGAACTGATCAGAACGATACAAAAATTTTCATATCCTTCTTATATGTTACGGGGGAAGGAAGTCCATGCAAAAAATCATCAGAAAATTAGATTCTACGAAACCTTTTGAATTGCGAGTTTCAGCATAAAATCGTAATATATTATACACTAGTTTCGGTCAAAAAATCAATTAAATCGAGGACTGTTCGAAACGATACAGAACTTTTCAGATAATTTATATATTTTACGAAGGAAGGTGATGATGGAAGACCTTGCAAAAAATCATCAGAAAATTAGATTCCACGAAACTTTTCAAAATGCAAGTTTCGGTCGAGAAATCATTATATAGTATACACTAGTTTATTCTAATTTTGCTCAAAAAATCAAATTAAATCGAGGAATGTTTGAAATGATACAAAAATCTTCAGATCCTTCTTATATGTTACGAGGAAAGGTTATGATTGAATTCCATGCAAAAAATAATTTGAAAATTAGATTCTATGAAACTTTTTGAATTCCGAGTTTCGGACAAAAAATCGTAATATATTATACACTAGTTTATTCTAGTTTCGGTTAAAAAATCAATTAAATCGAGGACTGTTCGAAATGCTACAAAACTTTTCAGATAATTTATATATTTTACAAGGGAAGGTTATGATGGAAGTCCATAAAAAATCATCTGAAAATTAGATTCTACGAAACTTTTTGAAATGCGAGTTTCCGTCAAAAAATTGTAATATATTATACACTAGTTTATACTAGTTTCAGTCAAAAAATAAATTAAATCGGGGACTATTCGAAACGATACAAAACTTTTTCAGAAAATTTATATATTTTACGAGGGAAGGTTATGATGGAAGACCATGCAAAAAATCATCAGAAAATTAGATTCTACGAACATTTTTGAAATGCGAGTTTCGGTCAAAAAATCATAATACATTATACACTAGTTTATACTAGTTTTGCTCAAAAAACCAATTAATTCGAGAACTGATCAGAACGATACAAAAATTTTCATATCCTTCTTATATGTTACGGGGGAAGGAAGTCCATGCAAAAAATCATCAGAAAATTAGATTCTACGAAACCTTTTGAATTGCGAGTTTCAGCATAAAATCGTAATATATTATACACTAGTTTCGGTCAAAAAATCAATTAAATCGAGGACTGTTCGAAACGATACAAAACTTTTCAGATAATTTATATATTTTACGAAGGAAGGTGATGATGGAAGACCTTGCAAAAAATCATCAGAAAATTAGATTCCACGAAACTTTTCAAAATGCAAGTTTCGGTCGAGAAATCATTATATAGTATACACTAGTTTATTCTAATTTTGCTCAAAAAATCAAATTAAATCGAGGAATGTTTGAAATGATACAAAAATCTTCAGATCCTTCTTATATGTTACGAGGAAAGGTTATGATTGAATTCCATGCAAAAAATAATTTGAAAATTAGATTCTATGAAACTTTTTGAATTCCGAGTTTCGGACAAAAAATCGTAATATATTATACACTAGTTTATTCTAGTTTCGGTTAAAAAATCAATTAAATCGAGGACTGTTCGAAATGCTACAAAACTTTTCAGATAATTTATATATTTTACAAGGGAAGGTTATGATGGAAGTCCATAAAAAATCATCTGAAAATTAGATTCTACGAAACTTTTTGAAATGCGAGTTTCCGTCAAAAAATTGTAATATATTATACACTAGTTTATACTAGTTTCAGTCAAAAAATAAATTAAATCGGGGACTATTCGAAACGATACAAAACTTTTTCAGAAAATTTATATATTTTACGAGGGAAGGTTATGATGGAAGACCATGCAAAAAATCATCAGAAAATTAGATTCTACGAACATTTTTTAAATGCGAGTTTCGGTCAAAAAATCATAATACATTATACACTAGTTTATACTAGTTTTGCTCAAAAAACCAATTAATTCGAGAACTGATCAGAACGATACAAAAATTTTCATATCCTTCTTATATGTTACGGGGGAAGGAAGTCCATGCAAAAAATCATCAGAAAATTAGATTCTACGAAACCTTTTGAATTGGGAGTTTCAGCATAAAATCGTAATATATTATACACTAGTTTCGGTCAAAAAATCAATTAAATCGAGGACTGTTCGAAACGATACAGAACTTTTCAGATAATTTATATATTTTACGAAGGAAGGTGATGATGGAAGACCTTGCAAAAAATCATCAGAAAATTAGATTCCACGAAACTTTTCAAAATGCAAGTTTCGGTCGAGAAATCATTATATAGTATACACTAGTTTATTCTAATTTTGCTCAAAAAATCAAATTAAATCGAGGAATGTTTGAAATGATACAAAAATCTTCAGATCCTTCTTATATGTTACGAGGAAAGGTTATGATTGAATTCCATGCAAAAAATAATTTGAAAATTAGATTCTATGAAACTTTTTGAATTTCGAGTTTCAGACAAAAAATCGTAATATATTATACACTAGTTTATTCTAGTTTCGGTTAAAAAATCAATTAAATCGAGGACTGTTCGAAATGCTACAAAACTTTTCAGATAATTTATATATTTTACAAGGGAAGGTTATGATGGAAGTCCATAAAAAATCATCTGAAAATTAGATTCTACGAAACTTTTTGAAATGCGAGTTTCCGTCAAAAAATTGTAATATATTATACACTAGTTTATACTAGTTTCAGTCAAAAAATAAATTAAATCGGGGACTATTCGAAACGATACAAAACTTTTTCAGAAAATTTATATATTTTACGAGGGAAGGTTATGATGGAAGACCATGCAAAAAATCATCAGAAAATTAGATTCTACGAACATTTTTGAAATGCGAGTTTCGGTCAAAAAATCATAATACATTATACACTAGTTTATACTAGTTTTGCTCAAAAAACCAATTAATTCGAGAACTGATCAGAACGATACAAAAATTTTCATATCCTTCTTATATGTTACGGGGGAAGGAAGTCCATGCAAAAAATCATCAGAAAATTAGATTCTACGAAACCTTTTGAATTGCGAGTTTCAGCATAAAATCGTAATATATTATACACTAGTTTCGGTCAAAAAATCAATTAAATCGAGGACTGTTCGAAACGATACAGAACTTTTCAGATAATTTATATATTTTACGAAGGAAGGTGATGATGGAAGACCTTGCAAAAAATCATCAGAAAATTAGATTCCACGAAACTTTTCAAAATGCAAGTTTCGGTCGAGAAATCATTATATAGTATACACTAGTTTATTCTAATTTTGCTCAAAAAATCAAATTAAATCGAGGAATGTTTGAAATGATACAAAAATCTTCAGATCCTTCTTATATGTTACGAGGAAAGGTTATGATTGAATTCCATGCAAAAAATAATTTGAAAATTAGATTCTATGAAACTTTTTGAATTCCGAGTTTCGGACAAAAAATCGTAATATATTATACACTAGTTTATTCTAGTTTCGGTTAAAAAATCAATTAAATCGAGGACTGTTCGAAATGCTACAAAACCTTTCAGATAATTTATATATTTTACAAGGGAAGGTTATGATGGAAGTCCATAAAAAATCATCTGAAAATTAGATTCTACGAAACTTTTTGAAATGCGAGTTTCCGTCAAAAAATTGTAATATATTATACACTAGTTTATACTAGTTTCAGTCAAAAAATAAATTAAATCGGGGACTATTCGAAACGATACAAAACTTTTTCAGAAAATTTATATATTTTACGAGGGAAGGTTATGATGGAAGACCATGCAAAAAATCATCAGAAAATTAGATTCTACGAACATTTTTGAAATGCGAGTTTCGGTCAAAAAATCATAATACATTATACACTAGTTTATACTAGTTTTGCTCAAAAAACCAATTAATTCGAGAACTGATCAGAACGATACAAAAATTTTCATATCCTTCTTATATGTTACGGGGGAAGGAAGTCCATGCAAAAAATCATCAGAAAATTAGATTCTACGAAACCTTTTGAATTGCGAGTTTCAGCATAAAATCGTAATATATTATACACTAGTTTCGGTCAAAAAATCAATTAAATCGAGGACTGTTCGAAACGATACAGAACTTTTCAGATAATTTATATATTTTACGAAGGAAGGTGATGATGGAAGACCTTGCAAAAAATCATCAGAAAATTAGATTCCACGAAACTTTTCAAAATGCAAGTTTCGGTCGAGAAATCATTATATAGTATACACTAGTTTATTCTAATTTTGCTCAAAAAATCAAATTAAATCGAGGAATGTTTGAAATGATACAAAAATCTTCAGATCCTTCTTATATGTTACGAGGAAAGGTTATGATTGAATTCCATGCAAAAAATAATTTGAAAATTAGATTCTATGAAACTTTTTGAATTCCGAGTTTCGGACAAAAAATCGTAATATATTATACACTAGTTTATTCTAGTTTCGGTTAAAAAATCAATTAAATCGAGGACTGTTCGAAATGCTACAAAACCTTTCAGATAATTTATATATTTTACAAGGGAAGGTTATGATGGAAGTCCATAAAAAATCATCTGAAAATTAGATTCTACGAAACTTTTTGAAATGCGAGTTTCCGTCAAAAAATTGTAATATATTATACACTAGTTTATACTAGTTTCAGTCAAAAAATAAATTAAATCGGGGACTATTCGAAACGATACAAAACTTTTTCAGAAAATTTATATATTTTACGAGGGAAGGTTATGATGGAAGACCATGCAAAAAATCATCAGAAAATTAGATTCTACGAACATTTTTGAAATGCGAGTTTCGGTCAAAAAATCATAATACATTATACACTAGTTTATACTAGTTTTGCTCAAAAAACCAATTAATTCGAGAACTGATCAGAACGATACAAAAATTTTCATATCCTTCTTATATGTTACGGGGGAAGGAAGTCCATGCAAAAAATCATCAGAAAATTAGATTCTACGAAACCTTTTGAATTGCGAGTTTCAGCATAAAATCGTAATATATTATACACTAGTTTCGGTCAAAAAATCAATTAAATCGAGGACTGTTCGAAACGATACAGAACTTTTCAGATAATTTATATATTTTACGAAGGAAGGTGATGATGGAAGACCTTGCAAAAAATCATCAGAAAATTAGATTCCACGAAACTTTTCAAAATGCAAGTTTCGGTCGAGAAATCATTATATAGTATACACTAGTTTATTCTAATTTTGCTCAAAAAATCAAATTAAATCGAGGAATGTTTGAAATGATACAAAAATCTTCAGATCCTTCTTATATGTTACGAGGAAAGGTTATGATTGAATTCCATGCAAAAAATAATTTGAAAATTAGATTCTATGAAACTTTTTGAATTCCGAGTTTCGGACAAAAAATCGTAATATATTATACACTAGTTTATTCTAGTTTCGGTTAAAAAATCAATTAAATCGAGGACTGTTCGAAATGCTACAAAACTTTTCAGATAATTTATATATTTTACAAGGGAAGGTTATGATGGAAGTCCATAAAAAATCATCTGAAAATTAGATTCTACGAAACTTTTTGAAATGCGAGTTTCCGTCAAAAAATTGTAATATATTATACACTAGTTTATACTAGTTTCAGTCAAAAAATAAATTAAATCGGGGACTATTCGAAACGATACAAAACTTTTTCAGAAAATTTATATATTTTACGAGGGAAGGTTATGATGGAAGACCATGCAAAAAATCATCAGAAAATTAGATTCTACGAACATTTTTGAAATGCGAGTTTCGGTCAAAAAATCATAATACATTATACACTAGTTTATACTAGTTTTGCTCAAAAAACCAATTAATTCGAGAACTGATCAGAACGATACAAAAATTTTCATATCCTTCTTATATGTTACGGGGGAAGGAAGTCTATGCAAAAAATCATCAGAAAATTAGATTCTACGAAACCTTTTGAATTGCGAGTTTCAGCATAAAATCGTAATATATTATACACTAGTTTCGGTCAAAAAATCAATTAAATCGAGGACTGTTCGAAACGATACAGAACTTTTCAGATAATTTATATATTTTACGAAGGAAGGTGATGATGGAAGACCTTGCAAAAAATCATCAGAAAATTAGATTCCACGAAACTTTTCAAAATGCAAGTTTCGGTCGAGAAATCATTATATAGTATACACTAGTTTATTCTAATTTTGCTCAAAAAATCAAATTAAATCGAGGAATGTTTGAAATGATACAAAAATCTTCAGATCCTTCTTATATGTTACGAGGAAAGGTTATGATTGAATTCCATGCAAAAAATAATTTGAAAATTAGATTCTATGAAACTTTTTGAATTCCGAGTTTCGGACAAAAAATCGTAATATATTATACACTAGTTTATTCTAGTTTCGGTTAAAAAATCAATTAAATCGAGGACTGTTCGAAATGCTACAAAACTTTTCAGATAATTTATATATTTTACAAGGGAAGGTTATGATGGAAGTCCATAAAAAATCATCTGAAAATTAGATTCTACGAAACTTTTTGAAATGCGAGTTTCCGTCAAAAAATTGTAATATATTATACACTAGTTTATACTAGTTTCAGTCAAAAAATAAATTAAATCGGGGACTATTCGAAACGATACAAAACTTTTTCAGAAAATTTATATATTTTACGAGGGAAGGTTATGATGGAAGACCATGCAAAAAATCATCAGAAAATTAGATTCTACGAACATTTTTGAAATGCGAGTTTCGGTCAAAAAATCATAATACATTATACACTAGTTTATACTAGTTTTGCTCAAAAAACCAATTAATTCGAGAACTGATCAGAACGATACAAAAATTTTCATATCCTTCTTATATGTTACGGGGGAAGGAAGTCCATGCAAAAAATCATCAGAAAATTAGATTCTACGAAACCTTTTGAATTGCGAGTTTCAGCATAAAATCGTAATATATTATACACTAGTTTCGGTCAAAAAATCAATTAAATCGAGGACTGTTCGAAACGATACAGAACTTTTCAGATAATTTATATATTTTACGAAGGAAGGTGATGATGGAAGACCTTGCAAAAAATCATCAGAAAATTAGATTCCACGAAACTTTTCAAAATGCAAGTTTCGGTCGAGAAATCATTATATAGTATACACTAGTTTATTCTAATTTTGCTCAAAAAATCAAATTAAATCGAGGAATGTTTGAAATGATACAAAAATCTTCAGATCCTTCTTATATGTTACGAGGAAAGGTTATGATTGAATTCCATGCAAAAAATAATTTGAAAATTAGATTCTATGAAACTTTTTGAATTCCGAGTTTCGGACAAAAAATCGTAATATATTATACACTAGTTTATTCTAGTTTCGGTTAAAAAATCAATTAAATCGAGGACTGTTCGAAATGCTACAAAACTTTTCAGATAATTTATATATTTTACAAGGGAAGGTTATGATGGAAGTCCATAAAAAATCATCTGAAAATTAGATTCTACGAAACTTTTTGAAATGCGAGTTTCCGTCAAAAAATTGTAATATATTATACACTAGTTTATACTAGTTTCAGTCAAAAAATAAATTAAATCGGGGACTATTCGAAACGATACAAAACTTTTTCAGAAAATTTATATATTTTACGAGGGAAGGTTATGATGGAAGACCATGCAAAAAATCATCAGAAAATTAGATTCTACGAACATTTTTGAAATGCGAGTTTCGGTCAAAAAATCATAATACATTATACACTAGTTTATACTAGTTTTGCTCAAAAAACCAATTAATTCGAGAACTGATCAGAACGATACAAAAATTTTCATATCCTTCTTATATGTTACGGGGGAAGGAAGTCCATGCAAAAAATCATCAGAAAATTAGATTCTACGAAACCTTTTGAATTGCGAGTTTCAGCATAAAATCGTAATATATTATACACTAGTTTCGGTCAAAAAATCAATTAAATCGAGGACTGTTCGAAACGATACAGAACTTTTCAGATAATTTATATATTTTACGAAGGAAGGTGATGATGGAAGACCTTGCAAAAAATCATCAGAAAATTAGATTCCACGAAACTTTTCAAAATGCAAGTTTCGGTCGAGAAATCATTATATAGTATACACTAGTTTATTCTAATTTTGCTCAAAAAATCAAATTAAATCGAGGAATGTTTGAAATGATACAAAAATCTTCAGATCCTTCTTATATGTTACGAGGAAAGGTTATGATTGAATTCCATGCAAAAAATAATTTGAAAATTAGATTCTATGAAACTTTTTGAATTCCGAGTTTCGGACAAAAAATCGTAATATATTATACACTAGTTTATTCTAGTTTCGGTTAAAAAATCAATTAAATCGAGGACTGTTCGAAATGCTACAAAACCTTTCAGATAATTTATATATTTTACAAGGGAAGGTTATGATGGAAGTCCATAAAAAATCATCTGAAAATTAGATTCTACGAAACTTTTTGAAATGCGAGTTTCCGTCAAAAAATTGTAATATATTATACACTAGTTTATACTAGTTTCAGTCAAAAAATAAATTAAATCGGGGACTATTCGAAACGATACAAAACTTTTTCAGAAAATTTATATATTTTACGAGGGAAGGTTATGATGGAAGACCATGCAAAAAATCATCAGAAAATTAGATTCTACGAACATTTTTGAAATGCGAGTTTCGGTCAAAAAATCATAATACATTATACACTAGTTTATACTAGTTTTGCTCAAAAAACCAATTAATTCGAGAACTGATCAGAACGATACAAAAATTTTCATATCCTTCTTATATGTTACGGGGGAAGGAAGTCCATGCAAAAAATCATCAGAAAATTAGATTCTACGAAACCTTTTGAATTGCGAGTTTCAGCATAAAATCGTAATATATTATACACTAGTTTCGGTCAAAAAATCAATTAAATCGAGGACTGTTCGAAACGATACAGAACTTTTCAGATAATTTATATATTTTACGAAGGAAGGTGATGATGGAAGACCTTGCAAAAAATCATCAGAAAATTAGATTCCACGAAACTTTTCAAAATGCAAGTTTCGGTCGAGAAATCATTATATAGTATACACTAGTTTATTCTAATTTTGCTCAAAAAATCAAATTAAATCGAGGAATGTTTGAAATGATACAAAAATCTTCAGATCCTTCTTATATGTTACGAGGAAAGGTTATGATTGAATTCCATGCAAAAAATAATTTGAAAATTAGATTCTATGAAACTTTTTGAATTCCGAGTTTCGGACAAAAAATCGTAATATATTATACACTAGTTTATTCTAGTTTCGGTTAAAAAATCAATTAAATCGAGGACTGTTCGAAATGCTACAAAACTTTTCAGATAATTTATATATTTTACAAGGGAAGGTTATGATGGAAGTCCATAAAAAATCATCTGAAAATTAGATTCTACGAAACTTTTTGAAATGCGAGTTTCCGTCAAAAAATTGTAATATATTATACACTAGTTTATACTAGTTTCAGTCAAAAAATAAATTAAATCGGGGACTATTCGAAACGATACAAAACTTTTTCAGAAAATTTATATATTTTACGAGGGAAGGTTATGATGGAAGACCATGCAAAATATCATCAGAAAATTAGATTCTACGAACATTTTTGAAATGCGAGTTTCGGTCAAAAAATCATAATACATTATACACTAGTTTATACTAGTTTTGCTCAAAAAACAAATTAATTCGAGAACTGATCAGAACGATACAAAAATTTTCATATCCTTCTTATATGTTACGGGGGAAGGAAGTCCATGCAAAATATCATCAGAAAATTAGATTCTACGAAACCTTTTGAATTGCGAGTTTCAGCATAAAATCGTAATATATTATACACTAGTTTCGGTCAAAAAATCAATTAAATCGAGGACTGTTCGAAACGATACAAAACTTTTCAGATAATTTATATATTTTACGAAGGAAGGTGATGATGGAAGACCTTGCAAAAAATCATCAGAAAATTAGATTCCACGAAACTTTTCAAAATGCAAGTTTCGGTCGAGAAATCATTATATAGTATACACTAGTTTATTCTAATTTTGCTCAAAAAATCAAATTAAATCGAGGAATGTTTGAAATGATACAAAAATCTTCAGATCCTTCTTATATGTTACGAGGAAAGGTTATGATTGAATTCCATGCAAAAAATAATTTGAAAATTAGATTCTATGAAACTTTTTGAATTCCGAGTTTCGGACAAAAAATCGTAATATATTATACACTAGTTTATTCTAGTTTCGGTTAAAAAATCAATTAAATCGAGGACTGTTCGAAATGCTACAAAACTTTTCAGATAATTTATATATTTTACAAGGGAAGGTTATGATGGAAGTCCATAAAAAATCATCTGAAAATTAGATTCTACGAAACTTTTTGAAATGCGAGTTTCCGTCAAAAAATTGTAATATATTATACACTAGTTTATACTAGTTTCAGTCAAAAAATAAATTAAATCGGGGACTATTCGAAACGATACAAAACTTTTTCAGAAAATTTATATATTTTACGAGGGAAGGTTATGATGGAAGACCATGCAAAAAATCATCAGAAAATTAGATTCTACGAACATTTTTTAAATGCGAGTTTCGGTCAAAAAATCATAATACATTATACACTAGTTTATACTAGTTTTGCTCAAAAAACCAATTAATTCGAGAACTGATCAGAACGATACAAAAATTTTCATATCCTTCTTATATGTTACGGGGGAAGGAAGTCCATGCAAAAAATCATCAGAAAATTAGATTCTACGAAACCTTTTGAATTGGGAGTTTCAGCATAAAATCGTAATATATTATACACTAGTTTCGGTCAAAAAATCAATTAAATCGAGGACTGTTCGAAACGATACAGAACTTTTCAGATAATTTATATATTTTACGAAGGAAGGTGATGATGGAAGACCTTGCAAAAAATCATCAGAAAATTAGATTCCACGAAACTTTTCAAAATGCAAGTTTCGGTCGAGAAATCATTATATAGTATACACTAGTTTATTCTAATTTTGCTCAAAAAATCAAATTAAATCGAGGAATGTTTGAAATGATACAAAAATCTTCAGATCCTTCTTATATGTTACGAGGAAAGGTTATGATTGAATTCCATGCAAAAAATAATTTGAAAATTAGATTCTATGAAACTTTTTGAATTCCGAGTTTCGGACAAAAAATCGTAATATATTATACACTAGTTTATTCTAGTTTCGGTTAAAAAATCAATTAAATCGAGGACTGTTCGAAATGCTACAAAACTTTTCAGATAATTTATATATTTTACAAGGGAAGGTTATGATGGAAGTCCATAAAAAATCATCTGAAAATTAGATTCTACGAAACTTTTTGAAATGCGAGTTTCCGTCAAAAAATTGTAATATATTATACACTAGTTTATACTAGTTTCAGTCAAAAAATAAATTAAATCGGGGACTATTCGAAACGATACAAAACTTTTTCAGAAAATTTATATATTTTACGAGGGAAGGTTATGATGGAAGACCATGCAAAAAATCATCAGAAAATTAGATTCTACGAACATTTTTGAAATGCGAGTTTCGGTCAAAAAATCATAATACATTATACACTAGTTTATACTAGTTTTGCTCAAAAAACCAATTAATTCGAGAACTGATCAGAACGATACAAAAATTTTCATATCCTTCTTATATGTTACGGGGGAAGGAAGTCCATGCAAAAAATCATCAGAAAATTAGATTCTACGAAACCTTTTGAATTGCGAGTTTCAGCATAAAATCGTAATATATTATACACTAGTTTCGGTCAAAAAATCAATTAAATCGAGGACTGTTCGAAACGATACAAAACTTTTCAGATAATTTATATATTTTACGAAGGAAGGTGATGATGGAAGACCTTGCAAAAAATCATCAGAAAATTAGATTCCACGAAACTTTTCAAAATGCAAGTTTCGGTCGAGAAATCATTATATAGTATACACTAGTTTATTCTAATTTTGCTCAAAAAATCAAATTAAATCGAGGAATGTTTGAAATGATACAAAAATCTTCAGATCCTTCTTATATGTTACGAGGAAAGGTTATGATTGAATTCCATGCAAAAAATAATTTGAAAATTAGATTCTATGAAACTTTTTGAATTCCGAGTTTCGGACAAAAAATCGTAATATATTATACACTAGTTTATTCTAGTTTCGGTTAAAAAATCAATTAAATCGAGGACTGTTCGAAATGCTACAAAACTTTTCAGATAATTTATATATTTTACAAGGGAAGGTTATGATGGAAGTCCATAAAAAATCATCTGAAAATTAGATTCTACGAAACTTTTTGAAATGCGAGTTTCCGTCAAAAAATTGTAATATATTATACACTAGTTTATACTAGTTTCAGTCAAAAAATAAATTAAATCGGGGACTATTCGAAACGATACAAAACTTTTTCAGAAAATTTATATATTTTACGAGGGAAGGTTATGATGGAAGACCATGCAAAAAATCATCAGAAAATTAGATTCTACGAACATTTTTGAAATGCGAGTTTCGGTCAAAAAATCATAATACATTATACACTAGTTTATACTAGTTTTGCTCAAAAAACCAATTAATTCGAGAACTGATCAGAACGATACAAAAATTTTCATATCCTTCTTATATGTTACGGGGGAAGGAAGTCCATGCAAAAAATCATCAGAAAATTAGATTCTACGAAACCTTTTGAATTGCGAGTTTCAGCATAAAATCGTAATATATTATACACTAGTTTCGGTCAAAAAATCAATTAAATCGAGGACTGTTCGAAACGATACAGAACTTTTCAGATAATTTATATATTTTACGAAGGAAGGTGATGATGGAAGACCTTGCAAAAAATCATCAGAAAATTAGATTCCACGAAACTTTTCAAAATGCAAGTTTCGGTCGAGAAATCATTATATAGTATACACTAGTTTATTCTAATTTTGCTCAAAAAATCAAATTAAATCGAGGAATGTTTGAAATGATACAAAAATCTTCAGATCCTTCTTATATGTTACGAGGAAAGGTTATGATTGAATTCCATGCAAAAAATAATTTGAAAATTAGATTCTATGAAACTTTTTGAATTCCGAGTTTCGGACAAAAAATCGTAATATATTATACACTAGTTTATTCTAGTTTCGGTTAAAAAATCAATTAAATCGAGGACTGTTCGAAATGCTACAAAACTTTTCAGATAATTTATATATTTTACAAGGGAAGGTTATGATGGAAGTCCATAAAAAATCATCTGAAAATTAGATTCTACGAAACTTTTTGAAATGCGAGTTTCCGTCAAAAAATTGTAATATATTATACACTAGTTTATACTAGTTTCAGTCAAAAAATAAATTAAATCGGGGACTATTCGAAACGATACAAAACTTTTTCAGAAAATTTATATATTTTACGAGGGAAGGTTATGATGGAAGACCATGCAAAAAATCATCAGAAAATTAGATTCTACGAACATTTTTGAAATGCGAGTTTCGGTCAAAAAATCATAATACATTATACACTAGTTTATACTAGTTTTGCTCAAAAAACCAATTAATTCGAGAACTGATCAGAACGATACAAAAAATTTCATATCCTTCTTATATGTTACGGGGGAAGGAAGTCCATGCAAAAAATCATCAGAAAATTAGATTCTACGAAACCTTTTGAATTGCGAGTTTCAGCATAAAATCGTAATATATTATACACTAGTTTCGGTCAAAAAATCAATTAAATCGAGGACTGTTCGAAACGATACAAAACTTTTCAGATAATTTATATATTTTACGAAGGAAGGTGATGATGGAAGACCTTGCAAAAAATCATCAGAAAATTAGATTCCACGAAACTTTTCAAAATGCAAGTTTCGGTCGAGAAATCATTATATAGTATACACTAGTTTATTCTAATTTTGCTCAAAAAATCAAATTAAATCGAGGAATGTTTGAAATGATACAAAAATCTTCAGATCCTTCTTATATGTTACGAGGAAAGGTTATGATTGAATTCCATGCAAAAAATAATTTGAAAATTAGATTCTATGAAACTTTTTGAATTCCGAGTTTCGGACAAAAAATCGTAATATATTATACACTAGTTTATTCTAGTTTCGGTTAAAAAATCAATTAAATCGAGGACTGTTCGAAATGCTACAAAACTTTTCAGATAATTTATATATTTTACAAGGGAAGGTTATGATGGAAGTCCATAAAAAATCATCTGAAAATTAGATTCTACGAAACTTTTTGAAATGCGAGTTTCCGTCAAAAAATTGTAATATATTATACACTAGTTTATACTAGTTTCAGTCAAAAAATAAATTAAATCGGGGACTATTCGAAACGATACAAAACTTTTTCAGAAAATTTATATATTTTACGAGGGAAGGTTATGATGGAAGACCATGCAAAAAATCATCAGAAAATTAGATTCTACGAACATTTTTGAAATGCGAGTTTCGGTCAAAAAATCATAATACATTATACACTAGTTTATACTAGTTTTGCTCAAAAAACCAATTAATTCGAGAACTGATCAGAACGATACAAAAATTTTCATATCCTTCTTATATGTTACGGGGGAAGGAAGTCCATGCAAAAAATCATCAGAAAATTAGATTCTACGAAACCTTTTGAATTGCGAGTTTCAGCATAAAATCGTAATATATTATACACTAGTTTCGGTCAAAAAATCAATTAAATCGAGGACTGTTCGAAACGATACAAAACTTTTCAGATAATTTATATATTTTACGAAGGAAGGTGATGATGGAAGACCTTGCAAAAAATCATCAGAAAATTAGATTCCACGAAACTTTTCAAAATGCAAGTTTCGGTCGAGAAATCATTATATAGTATACACTAGTTTATTCTAATTTTGCTCAAAAAATCAAATTAAATCGAGGAATGTTTGAAATGATACAAAAATCTTCAGATCCTTCTTATATGTTACGAGGAAAGGTTATGATTGAATTCCATGCAAAAAATAATTTGAAAATTAGATTCTATGAAACTTTTTGAATTCCGAGTTTCGGACAAAAAATCGTAATATATTATACACTAGTTTATTCTAGTTTCGGTTAAAAAATCAATTAAATCGAGGACTGTTCGAAATGCTACAAAACTTTTCAGATAATTTATATATTTTACAAGGGAAGGTTATGATGGAAGTCCATAAAAAATCATCTGAAAATTAGATTCTACGAAACTTTTTGAAATGCGAGTTTCCGTCAAAAAATTGTAATATATTATACACTAGTTTATACTAGTTTCAGTCAAAAAATAAATTAAATCGGGGACTATTCGAAACGATACAAAACTTTTTCAGAAAATTTATATATTTTACGAGGGAAGGTTATGATGGAAGACCATGCAAAAAATCATCAGAAAATTAGATTCTACGAACATTTTTGAAATGCGAGTTTCGGTCAAAAAATCATAATACATTATACACTAGTTTATACTAGTTTTGCTCAAAAAACCAATTAATTCGAGAACTGATCAGAACGATACAAAAATTTTCATATCCTTCTTATATGTTACGGGGGAAGGAAGTCCATGCAAAAAATCATCAGAAAATTAGATTCTACGAAACCTTTTGAATTGGGAGTTTCAGCATAAAATCGTAATATATTATACACTAGTTTCGGTCAAAAAATCAATTAAATCGAGGACTGTTCGAAACGATACAGAACTTTTCAGATAATTTATATATTTTACGAAGGAAGGTGATGATGGAAGACCTTGCAAAAAATCATCAGAAAATTAGATTCCACGAAACTTTTCAAAATGCAAGTTTCGGTCGAGAAATCATTATATAGTATACACTAGTTTATTCTAATTTTGCTCAAAAAATCAAATTAAATCGAGGAATGTTTGAAATGATACAAAAATCTTCAGATCCTTCTTATATGTTACGAGGAAAGGTTATGATTGAATTCCATGCAAAAAATAATTTGAAAATTAGATTCTATGAAACTTTTTGAATTCCGAGTTTCGGACAAAAAATCGTAATATATTATACACTAGTTTATTCTAGTTTCGGTTAAAAAATCAATTAAATCGAGGACTGTTCGAAATGCTACAAAACTTTTCAGATAATTTATATATTTTACAAGGGAAGGTTATGATGGAAGTCCATAAAAAATCATCTGAAAATTAGATTCTACGAAACTTTTTGAAATGCGAGTTTCCGTCAAAAAATTGTAATATATTATACACTAGTTTATACTAGTTTCAGTCAAAAAATAAATTAAATCGGGGACTATTCGAAACGATACAAAACTTTTTCAGAAAATTTATATATTTTACGAGGGAAGGTTATGATGGAAGACCATGCAAAAAATCATCAGAAAATTAGATTCTACGAACATTTTTGAAATGCGAGTTTCGGTCAAAAAATCATAATACATTATACACTAGTTTATACTAGTTTTGCTCAAAAAACCAATTAATTCGAGAACTGATCAGAACGATACAAAAATTTTCATATCCTTCTTATATGTTACGGGGGAAGGAAGTCCATGCAAAAAATCATCAGAAAATTAGATTCTACGAAACCTTTTGAATTGCGAGTTTCAGCATAAAATCGTAATATATTATACACTAGTTTCGGTCAAAAAATCAATTAAATCGAGGACTGTTCGAAACGATACAGAACTTTTCAGATAATTTATATATTTTACGAAGGAAGGTGATGATGGAAGACCTTGCAAAAAATCATCAGAAAATTAGATTCCACGAAACTTTTCAAAATGCAAGTTTCGGTCGAGAAATCATTATATAGTATACACTAGTTTATTCTAATTTTGCTCAAAAAATCAAATTAAATCGAGGAATGTTTGAAATGATACAAAAATCTTCAGATCCTTCTTATATGTTACGAGGAAAGGTTATGATTGAATTCCATGCAAAAAATAATTTGAAAATTAGATTCTATGAAACTTTTTGAATTCCGAGTTTCGGACAAAAAATCGTAATATATTATACACTAGTTTATTCTAGTTTCGGTTAAAAAATCAATTAAATCGAGGACTGTTCGAAATGCTACAAAACTTTTCAGATAATTTATATATTTTACAAGGGAAGGTTATGATGGAAGTCCATAAAAAATCATCTGAAAATTAGATTCTACGAAACTTTTTGAAATGCGAGTTTCCGTCAAAAAATTGTAATATATTATACACTAGTTTATACTAGTTTCAGTCAAAAAATAAATTAAATCGGGGACTATTCGAAACGATACAAAACTTTTTCAGAAAATTTATATATTTTACGAGGGAAGGTTATGATGGAAGACCATGCAAAAAATCATCAGAAAATTAGATTCTACGAACATTTTTGAAATGCGAGTTTCGGTCAAAAAATCATAATACATTATACACTAGTTTATACTAGTTTTGCTCAAAAAACCAATTAATTCGAGAACTGATCAGAACGATACAAAAATTTTCATATCCTTCTTATATGTTACGGGGGAAGGAAGTCCATGCAAAAAATCATCAGAAAATTAGATTCTACGAAACCTTTTGAATTGGGAGTTTCAGCATAAAATCGTAATATATTATACACTAGTTTCGGTCAAAAAATCAATTAAATCGAGGACTGTTCGAAACGATACAGAACTTTTCAGATAATTTATATATTTTACGAAGGAAGGTGATGATGGAAGACCTTGCAAAAAATCATCAGAAAATTAGATTCCACGAAACTTTTCAAAATGCAAGTTTCGGTCGAGAAATCATTATATAGTATACACTAGTTTATTCTAATTTTGCTCAAAAAATCAAATTAAATCGAGGAATGTTTGAAATGATACAAAAATCTTCAGATCCTTCTTATATGTTACGAGGAAAGGTTATGATTGAATTCCATGCAAAAAATAATTTGAAAATTAGATTCTATGAAACTTTTTGAATTCCGAGTTTCGGACAAAAAATCGTAATATATTATACACTAGTTTATTCTAGTTTCGGTTAAAAAATCAATTAAATCGAGGACTGTTCGAAATGCTACAAAACTTTTCAGATAATTTATATATTTTACAAGGGAAGGTTATGATGGAAGTCCATAAAAAATCATCTGAAAATTAGATTCTACGAAACTTTTTGAAATGTGAGTTTCCGTCAAAAAATTGTAATATATTATACACTAGTTTATACTAGTTTCAGTCAAAAAATAAATTAAATCGGGGACTATTCGAAACGATACAAAACTTTTTCAGAAAATTTATATATTTTACGAGGGAAGGTTATGATGGAAGACCATGCAAAAAATCATCAGAAAATTAGATTCTACGAACATTTTTGAAATGCGAGTTTCGGTCAAAAAATCATAATACATTATACACTAGTTTATACTAGTTTTGCTCAAAAAACCAATTAATTCGAGAACTGATCAGAACGATACAAAAATTTTCATATCCTTCTTATATGTTACGGGGGAAGGAAGTCCATGCAAAAAATCATCAGAAAATTAGATTCTACGAAACCTTTTGAATTGCGAGTTTCAGCATAAAATCGTAATATATTATACACTAGTTTCGGTCAAAAAATCAATTAAATCGAGGACTGTTCGAAACGATACAGAACTTTTCAGATAATTTATATATTTTACGAAGGAAGGTGATGATGGAAGACCTTGCAAAAAATCATCAGAAAATTAGATTCCACGAAACTTTTCAAAATGCAAGTTTCGGTCGAGAAATCATTATATAGTATACACTAGTTTATTCTAATTTTGCTCAAAAAATCAAATTAAATCGAGGAATGTTTGAAATGATACAAAAATCTTCAGATCCTTCTTATATGTTACGAGGAAAGGTTATGATTGAATTCCATGCAAAAAATAATTTGAAAATTAGATTCTATGAAACTTTTTGAATTCCGAGTTTCGGACAAAAAATCGTAATATATTATACACTAGTTTATTCTAGTTTCGGTTAAAAAATCAATTAAATCGAGGACTGTTCGAAATGCTACAAAACTTTTCAGATAATTTATATATTTTACAAGGGAAGGTTATGATGGAAGTCCATAAAAAATCATCTGAAAATTAGATTCTACGAAACTTTTTGAAATGCGAGTTTCCGTCAAAAAATTGTAATATATTATACACTAGTTTATACTAGTTTCAGTCAAAAAATAAATTAAATCGGGGACTATTCGAAACGATACAAAACTTTTTCAGAAAATTTATATATTTTACGAGGGAAGGTTATGATGGAAGACCATGCAAAAAATCATCAGAAAATTAGATTCTACGAACATTTTTGAAATGCGAGTTTCGGTCAAAAAATCATAATACATTATACACTAGTTTATACTAGTTTTGCTCAAAAAACCAATTAATTCGAGAACTGATCAGAACGATACAAAAATTTTCATATCCTTCTTATATGTTACGGGGGAAGGAAGTCCATGCAAAAAATCATCAGAAAATTAGATTCTACGAAACCTTTTGAATTGCGAGTTTCAGCATAAAATCGTAATATATTATACACTAGTTTCGGTCAAAAAATCAATTAAATCGAGGACTGTTCGAAACGATACAGAACTTTTCAGATAATTTATATATTTTACGAAGGAAGGTGATGATGGAAGACCTTGCAAAAAATCATCAGAAAATTAGATTCCACGAAACTTTTCAAAATGCAAGTTTCGGTCGAGAAATCATTATATAGTATACACTAGTTTATTCTAATTTTGCTCAAAAAATCAAATTAAATCGAGGAATGTTTGAAATGATACAAAAATCTTCAGATCCTTCTTATATGTTACGAGGAAAGGTTATGATTGAATTCCATGCAAAAAATAATTTGAAAATTAGATTCTATGAAACTTTTTGAATTCCGAGTTTCGGACAAAAAATCGTAATATATTATACACTAGTTTATTCTAGTTTCGGTTAAAAAATCAATTAAATCGAGGACTGTTCGAAATGCTACAAAACTTTTCAGATAATTTATATATTTTACAAGGGAAGGTTATGATGGAAGTCCATAAAAAATCATCTGAAAATTAGATTCTACGAAACTTTTTGAAATGCGAGTTTCCGTCAAAAAATTGTAATATATTATACACTAGTTTATACTAGTTTCAGTCAAAAAATAAATTAAATCGGGGACTATTCGAAACGATACAAAACTTTTTCAGAAAATTTATATATTTTACGAGGGAAGGTTATGATGGAAGACCATGCAAAAAATCATCAGAAAATTAGATTCTACGAACATTTTTGAAATGCGAGTTTCGGTCAAAAAATCATAATACATTATACACTAGTTTATACTAGTTTTGCTCAAAAAACCAATTAATTCGAGAACTGATCAGAACGATACAAAAATTTTCATATCCTTCTTATATGTTACGGGGGAAGGAAGTCCATGCAAAAAATCATCAGAAAATTAGATTCTACGAAACCTTTTGAATTGCGAGTTTCAGCATAAAATCGTAATATATTATACACTAGTTTCGGTCAAAAAATCAATTAAATCGAGGACTGTTCGAAACGATACAGAACTTTTCAGATAATTTATATATTTTACGAAGGAAGGTGATGATGGAAGACCTTGCAAAAAATCATCAGAAAATTAGATTCCACGAAACTTTTCAAAATGCAAGTTTCGGTCGAGAAATCATTATATAGTATACACTAGTTTATTCTAATTTTGCTCAAAAAATCAAATTAAATCGAGGAATGTTTGAAATGATACAAAAATCTTCAGATCCTTCTTATATGTTACGAGGAAAGGTTATGATTGAATTCCATGCAAAAAATAATTTGAAAATTAGATTCTATGAAACTTTTTGAATTCCGAGTTTCGGACAAAAAATCGTAATATATTATACACTAGTTTATTCTAGTTTCGGTTAAAAAATCAATTAAATCGAGGACTGTTCGAAATGCTACAAAACTTTTCAGATAATTTATATATTTTACAAGGGAAGGTTATGATGGAAGTCCATAAAAAATCATCTGAAAATTAGATTCTACGAAACTTTTTGAAATGCGAGTTTCCGTCAAAAAATTGTAATATATTATACACTAGTTTATACTAGTTTCAGTCAAAAAATAAATTAAATCGGGGACTATTCGAAACGATACAAAACTTTTTCAGAAAATTTATATATTTTACGAGGGAAGGTTATGATGGAAGACCATGCAAAAAATCATCAGAAAATTAGATTCTACGAACATTTTTGAAATGCGAGTTTCGGTCAAAAAATCATAATACATTATACACTAGTTTATACTAGTTTTGCTCACAAAACCAATTAATTCGAGAACTGATCAGAACGATACAAAAATTTTCATATCCTTCTTATATGTTACGGGGGAAGGAAGTCCATGCAAAAAATCATCAGAAAATTAGATTCTACGAAACCTTTTGAATTGGGAGTTTCAGCATAAAATCGTAATATATTATACACTAGTTTCGGTCAAAAAATCAATTAAATCGAGGACTGTTCGAAACGATACAGAACTTTTCAGATAATTTATATATTTTACGAAGGAAGGTGATGATGGAAGACCTTGCAAAAAATCATCAGAAAATTAGATTCCACAAAACTTTTCAAAATGCAAGTTTCGGTCGAGAAATCATTATATAGTATACACTAGTTTATTCTAATTTTGCTCAAAAAATCAAATTAAATCGAGGAATGTTTGAAATGATACAAAAATCTTCAGATCCTTCTTATATGTTACGAGGAAAGGTTATGATTGAATTCCATGCAAAAAATAATTTGAAAATTAGATTCTATGAAACTTTTTGAATTCCGAGTTTCGGACAAAAAATCGTAATATATTATACACTAGTTTATTCTAGTTTCGGTTAAAAAATCAATTAAATCGAGGACTGTTCGAAATGCTACAAAACTTTTCAGATAATTTATATATTTTACAAGGGAAGGTTATGATGGAAGTCCATAAAAAATCATCTGAAAATTAGATTCTACGAAACTTTTTGAAATGCGAGTTTCCGTCAAAAAATTGTAATATATTATACACTAGTTTATACTAGTTTCAGTCAAAAAATAAATTAAATCGGGGACTATTCGAAACGATACAAAACTTTTTCAGAAAATTTATATATTTTACGAGGGAAGGTTATGATGGAAGACCATGCAAAAAATCATCAGAAAATTAGATTCTACGAACATTTTTGAAATGCGAGTTTCGGTCAAAAAATCATAATACATTATACACTAGTTTATACTAGTTTTGCTCAAAAAACCAATTAATTCGAGAACTGATCAGAACGATACAAAAATTTTCATATCCTTCTAATATGTTACGGGGGAAGGAAGTCCATGCAAAAAATCATCAGAAAATTAGATTCTACGAAACCTTTTGAATTAGGAGTTTCAGCATAAAATCGTAATATATTATACACTAGTTTCGGTCAAAAAATCAATTAAATCGAGGACTGTTCGAAACGATACAAAACTTTTCAGATAATTTATATATTTTACGAAGGAAGGTGATGATGGAAGACCTTGCAAAAAATCATCAGAAAATTAGATTCCACGAAACTTTTCAAAATGCAAGTTTCGGTCGAGAAATCATTATATAGTATACACTAGTTTATTCTAATTTTGCTCAAAAAATCAAATTAAATCGAGGAATGTTTGAAATGATACAAAAATCTTCAGATCCTTCTTATATGTTACGAGGAAAGGTTATGATTGAATTCCATGCAAAAAATAATTTGAAAATTAGATTCTATGAAACTTTTTGAATTCCGAGTTTCGGACAAAAAATCGTAATATATTATATACTAGTTTATTCTAGTTTCGGTTAAAAAATCAATTAAATCGAGGACTGTTCGAAATGCTACAAAACTTTTCAGATAATTTATATATTTTACAAGGGAAGGTTATGATGGAAGTCCATAAAAAATCATCTGAAAATTAGATTCTACCAAACTTTTTGAAATGCGAGTTTCCGTCAAAAAATTGTAATATATTATACACTAGTTTATACTAGTTTCAGTCAAAAAATAAATTAAATCGGGGACTATTCGAAACGATACAAAACTTTTTCAGAAAATTTATATATTTTACGAGGGAAGGTTATGATGGAAGACCATGCAAAAAATCATCAGAAAATTAGATTCTACGAACATTTTTGAAATGCGAGTTTCGGTCAAAAAATCATAATACATTATACACTAGTTTATACTAGTTTTGCTCAAAAAACCAATTAATTCGAGAACTGATCAGAACGATACAAAAATTTTCATATCCTTCTAATATGTTACGGTGGAAGGAAGTCCATGCAAAAAATCATCAGAAAATTAGATTCTACGAAACCTTTTGAATTAGGAGTTTCAGCATAAAATCGTAATATATTATACACTAGTTTCGGTCAAAAAATCAATTAAATCGAGGACTGTTCGAAACGATACAAAACTTTTCAGATAATTTATATATTTTACGAAGGAAGGTGATGATGGAAGACCTTGCAAAAAATCATCAGAAAATTAGATTCCACGAAACTTTTCAAAATGCAAGTTTCGGTCGAGAAATCATTATATAGTATACACTAGTTTATTCTAATTTTGCTCAAAAAATCAAATTAAATCGAGGAATGTTTGAAATGATACAAAAATCTTCAGATCCTTCTTATATGTTACGAGGAAAGGTTATGATTGAATTCCATGCAAAAAATAATTTGAAAATTAGATTCTATGAAACTTTTTGAATTCCGAGTTTCGGACAAAAAATCGTAATATATTATACACTAGTTTATTCTAGTTTCGGTTAAAAAATCAATTAAATCGAGGACTGTTCGAAATGCTACAAAACTTTTCAGATAATTTATATATTTTACAAGGGAAGGTTATGATGGAAGTCCATAAAAAATCATCTGAAAATTAGATTCTACGAAACTTTTTGAAATGCGAGTTTCCGTCAAAAAATTGTAATATATTATACACTAGTTTATACTAGTTTCAGTCAAAAAATAAATTAAATCGGGGACTATTCGAAACGATACAAAACTTTTTCAGAAAATTTATATATTTTACGAGGGAAGGTTATGATGGAAGACCATGCAAAAAATCATCAGAAAATTAGATTCTACGAACATTTTTGAAATGCGAGTTTCGGTCAAAAAATCATAATACATTATACACTAGTTTATACTAGTTTTGCTCACAAAACCAATTAATTCGAGAACTGATCAGAACGATACAAAAATTTTCATATCCTTCTTATATGTTACGGGGGAAGGAAGTCCATGCAAAAAATCATCAGAAAATTAGATTCTACGAAACCTTTTGAATTGCGAGTTTCAGCATAAAATCGTAATATATTATACACTAGTTTCGGTCAAAAAATCAATTAAATCGAGGACTGTTCGAAACGATACAAAACTTTTCAGATAATTTATATATTTTACGAAGGAAGGTGATGATGGAAGACCTTGCAAAAAATCATCAGAAAATTAGATTTCACGAAACTTTTCAAAATGCAAGTTTCGGTCGAGAAATCATTATATAGTATACACTAGTTTATTCTAATTTTGCTCAAAAAATCAAATTAAATCGAGGAATGTTTGAAATGATACAAAAATCTTCAGATCCTTCTTATATGTTACGAGGAAAGGTTATGATTGAATTCCATGCAAAAAATAATTTGAAAATTAGATTCTATGAAACTTTTTGAATTCCGAGTTTCGGACAAAAAATCGTAATATATTATATACTAGTTTATTCTAGTTTCGGTTAAAAAATCAATTAAATCGAGGACTGTTCGAAATGCTACAAAACTTTTCAGATAATTTATATATTTTACAAGGGAAGGTTATGATGGAAGTCCATAAAAAATCATCTGAAAATTAGATTCTACGAAACTTTTTGAAATGCGAGTTTCCGTCAAAAAATTGTAATATATTATACACTAGTTTATATTAGTTTCAGTCAAAAAATAAATTAAATCGGGGACTATTCGAAACGATACAAAACTTTTTCAGAAAATTTATATATTTTACGAGGGAAGGTTATGATGGAAGACCATGCAAAAAATCATCAGAAAATTAGATTCTACGAACATTTTTGAAATGCGAGTTTCGGTCAAAAAATCATAATACATTATACACTAGTTTATACTAGTTTTGCTCAAAAAACCAATTAATTCGAGAACTGATCAGAACGATACAAAAATTTTCATATCCTTCTAATATGTTACGGTGGAAGGAAGTCCATGCAAAAAATCATCAGAAAATTAGATTCTACGAAACCTTTTGAATTAGGAGTTTCAGCATAAAATCGTAATATATTATACACTAGTTTCGGTCAAAAAATCAATTAAATCGAGGACTGTTCGAAACGATACAAAACTTTTCAGATAATTTATATATTTTACGAAGGAAGGTGATGATGGAAGACCTTGCAAAAAATCATCAGAAAATTAGATTCCACGAAACTTTTCAAAATGCAAGTTTCGGTCGAGAAATCATTATATAGTATACACTAGTTTATTCTAATTTTGCTCAAAAAATCAAATTAAATCGAGGAATGTTTGAAATGATACAAAAATCTTCAGATCCTTCTTATATGTTACGAGGAAAGGTTATGATTGAATTCCATGCAAAAAATAATTTGAAAATTAGATTCTATGAAACTTTTTGAATTCCGAGTTTCGGACAAAAAATCGTAATATATTATACACTAGTTTATTCTAGTTTCGGTTAAAAAATCAATTAAATCGAGGACTGTTCGAAATGCTACAAAACTTTTCAGATAATTTATATATTTTACAAGGGAAGGTTATGATGGAAGTCCATAAAAAATCATCTGAAAATTAGATTCTACGAAACTTTTTGAAATGCGAGTTTCCGTCAAAAAATTGTAATATATTATACACTAGTTTATACTAGTTTCAGTCAAAAAATAAATTAAATCGGGGACTATTCGAAACGATACAAAACTTTTTCAGAAAATTTATATATTTTACGAGGGAAGGTTATGATGGAAGACCATGCAAAAAATCATCAGAAAATTAGATTCTACGAACATTTTTGAAATGCGAGTTTCGGTCAAAAAATCATAATACATTATACACTAGTTTATACTAGTTTTGCTCACAAAACCAATTAATTCGAGAACTGATCAGAACGATACAAAAATTTTCATATCCTTCTTATATGTTACGGGGGAAGGAAGTCCATGCAAAAAATCATCAGAAAATTAGATTCTACGAAACCTTTTGAATTGCGAGTTTCAGCATAAAATCGTAATATATTATACACTAGTTTCGGTCAAAAAATCAATTAAATCGAGGACTGTTCGAAACGATACAAAACTTTTCAGATAATTTATATATTTTACGAAGGAAGGTGATGATGGAAGACCTTGCAAAAAATCATCAGAAAATTAGATTTCACGAAACTTTTCAAAATGCAAGTTTCGGTCGAGAAATCATTATATAGTATACACTAGTTTATTCTAATTTTGCTCAAAAAATCAAATTAAATCGAGGAATGTTTGAAATGATACAAAAATCTTCAGATCCTTCTTATATGTTACGAGGAAAGGTTATGATTGAATTCCATGCAAAAAATAATTTGAAAATTAGATTCTATGAAACTTTTTGAATTCCGAGTTTCGGACAAAAAATCGTAATATATTATACACTAGTTTATTCTAGTTTCGGTTACAAAATCAATTAAATCGAGGACTGTTCGAAATGCTACAAAACTTTTCAGATAATTTATATATTTTACAGGGGAAGGTTATGATGGAAGTCCATAAAAAATCATCTGAAAATTAGATTCTACGAAACTTTTTGAAATGCGAGTTTCCGTCAAAAAATTGTAATATATTATACACTAGTTTATACTAGTTTCAGTCAAAAAATAAATTAAATCGGGGACTATTCGAAACGATACAAAACTTTTTCAGAAAATTTATATATTTTACGAGGGAAGGTTATGATGGAAGACCATGCAAAATATCATCAGAAAATTAGATTCTACGAACATTTTTGAAATGCGAGTTTCGGTCAAAAAATCATAATACATTATACACTAGTTTATACTAGTTTTGCTCAAAAAACCAATTAATTCGAGAACTGATCAGAACGATACAAAAATTTTCATATCCTTCTTATATGTTACGGGGGAAGGAAGTCCATGCAAAAAATCATCAGAAAATTAGATTCTACGAAACCTTTTGAATTGCGAGTTTCAGCATAAAATCGTAATATATTATACACTAGTTTCGGTTAAAAAATCAATTAAATCGAGGACTGTTCGAAACGATACAAAACTTTTCAGATAATTTATATATTTTACGAAGGAAGGTGATGATGGAAGACCTTGCAAAAAATCATCAGAAAATTAGATTCCACGAAACTTTTCAAAATGCAAGTTTCGGTCGAGAAATCATTATATAGTATACACTAGTTTATTCTAATTTTGCTCAAAAAATCAAATTAAATCGAGGAATGTTTGAAATGATACAAAAATCTTCAGATCCTTCTTATATGTTACGAGGAAAGGTTATGATTGAATTCCATGCAAAAAATAATTTGAAAATTAGATTCTATGAAACTTTTTGAATTCCGAGTTTCGGACAAAAAATCGTAATATATTATACACTAGTTTATTCTAGTTTCGGTTAAAAAATCAATTAAATCGAGGACTGTTCGAAATGCTACAAAACTTTTCAGATAATTTATATATTTTACAAGGGAAGGTTATGATGGAAGTCCATAAAAAATC
Organism: Lathyrus aphaca; assembly: GCA_963966055.1. Classification (NCBI taxonomy): domain Eukaryota; kingdom Viridiplantae; phylum Streptophyta; class Magnoliopsida; order Fabales; family Fabaceae; genus Lathyrus; species Lathyrus aphaca. Next base: position 567,779,020 of record OZ014523.1, read on the forward strand.
ATCTGAAAATTAGATTCTACGAAACTTTTTGAAATGCGAGTTTCCGTCAAAAAATTGTAATATATTATACACTAGTTTATACTAGTTTCAGTCAAAAAATAAATTAAATCGGGGACTATTCGAAACGATACAAAACTTTTTCAGAAAATTTATATATTTTACGAGGGAAGGTTATGATGGAAGACCATGCAAAATATCATCAGAAAATTAGATTCTACGAACATTTTTGAAATGCGAGTTTCGGTCAAAAAATCATAATACATTATACACTAGTTTATACTAGTTTTGCTCAAAAAACCAATTAATTCGAGAACTGATCAGAACGATACAAAAATTTTCATATCCTTCTTATATGTTACGGGGGAAGGAGGTCCATGCAAAAAATCATCAGAAAATTAGATTCTACGAAACCTTTTGAATTGCGAGTTTCAGCATAAAATCGTAATATATTATACACTAGTTTCGGTCAAAAAATAAATTAAATCGAGGACTGTTCGAAACGATACAAAACTTTTCAGATAATTTATATATTTTACGAAGGAAGGTGATGATGGAAGACCTTGCAAAAAATCATCAGAAAATTAGATTCCACGAAACTTTTCAAAATGCAAGTTTCGGTCGAGAAATCATTATATAGTATACACTAGTTTATTCTAATTTTGCTCAAAAAATCAAATTAAATCGAGGAATGTTTGAAATGATACAAAAATCTTCAGATCCTTCTTATATGTTACGAGGAAAGGTTATGATTGAATTCCATGCAAAAAATAATTTGAAAATTAGATTCTATGAAACTTTTTGAATTCCGAGTTTCGGACAAAAAATCGTAATATATTATACACTAGTTTATTCTAGTTTCGGTTAAAAAATCAATTAAATCGAGGACTGTTCGAAATGCTACAAAACTTTTCAGATAATTTATATATTTTACAAGGGAAGGTTATGATGGAAGTCCATAAAAAATCATCTGAAAATTAGATTCTACGAAACTTTTTGAAATGCGAGTTTCCGTCAAAAAATTGTAATATATTATACACTAGTTTATACTAGTTTCAGTCAAAAAATAAATTAAATCGGGGACTATTCGAAACGATACAAAACTTTTTCAGAAAATTTATATATTTTACGAGGGAAGGTTATGATGGAAGACCATGCAAAAAATCATCAGAAAATTAGATTCTACGAACATTTTTGAAATGCGAGTTTCGGTCAAAAAATCATAATACATTATACACTAGTTTATACTAGTTTTGCTCACAAAACCAATTAATTCGAGAACTGATCAGAACGATACAAAAATTTTCATATCCTTCTTATATGTTACGGGGGAAGGAAGTCCATGCAAAAAATCATCAGAAAATTAGATTCTACGAAACCTTTTGAATTGCGAGTTTCAGCATAAAATCGTAATATATTATACACTAGTTTCGGTCAAAAAATCAATTAAATCGAGGACTGTTCGAAACGATACAAAACTTTTCAGATAATTTATATATTTTACGAAGGAAGGTGATGATGGAAGACCTTGCAAAAAATCATCAGAAAATTAGATTTCACGAAACTTTTCAAAATGCAAGTTTCGGTCGAGAAATCATTATATAGTATACACTAGTTTATTCTAATTTTGCTCAAAAAATCAAATTAAATCGAGGAATGTTTGAAATGATACAAAAATCTTCAGATCCTTCTTATATGTTACGAGGAAAGGTTATGATTGAATTCCATGCAAAAAATAATTTGAAAATTAGATTCTATGAAACTTTTTGAATTCCGAGTTTCGGACAAAAAATCGTAATATATTATACACTAGTTTATTCTAGTTTCGGTTACAAAATCAATTAAATCGAGGACTGTTCGAAATGCTACAAAACTTTTCAGATAATTTATATATTTTACAGGGGAAGGTTATGATGGAAGTCCATAAAAAATCATCTGAAAATTAGATTCTACGAAACTTTTTGAAATGCGAGTTTCCGTCAAAAAATTGTAATATATTATACACTAGTTTATACTAGTTTCAGTCAAAAAATAAATTAAATCGGGGACTATTCGAAACGATACAAAACTTTTTCAGAAAATTTATATATTTTACGAGGGAAGGTTATGATGGAAGACCATGCAAAATATCATCAGAAAATTAGATTCTACGAACATTTTTGAAATGCGAGTTTCGGTCAAAAAATCATAATACATTATACACTAGTTTATACTAGTTTTGCTCAAAAAACCAATTAATTCGAGAACTGATCAGAACGATACAAAAATTTTCATATCCTTCTTATATGTTACGGGGGAAGGAAGTCCATGCAAAAAATCATCAGAAAATTAGATTCTACGAAACCTTTTGAATTGCGAGTTTCAGCATAAAATCGTAATATATTATACACTAGTTTCGGTTAAAAAATCAATTAAATCGAGGACTGTTCGAAACGATACAAAACTTTTCAGATAATTTATATATTTTACGAAGGAAGGTGATGATGGAAGACCTTGCAAAAAATCATCAGAAAATTAGATTCCACGAAACTTTTCAAAATGCAAGTTTCGGTCGAGAAATCATTATATAGTATACACTAGTTTATTCTAATTTTGCTCAAAAAATCAAATTAAATCGAGGAATGTTTGAAATGATACAAAAATCTTCAGATCCTTCTTATATGTTACGAGGAAAGGTTATGATTGAATTCCATGCAAAAAATAATTTGAAAATTAGATTCTATGAAACTTTTTGAATTCCGAGTTTCGGACAAAAAATCGTAATATATTATACACTAGTTTATTCTAGTTTCGGTTAAAAAATCAATTAAATCGAGGACTGTTCGAAATGCTACAAAACTTTTCAGATAATTTATATATTTTACAAGGGAAGGTTATGATGGAAGTCCATAAAAAATCATCTGAAAATTAGATTCTACGAAACTTTTTGAAATGCGAGTTTCCGTCAAAAAATTGTAATATATTATACACTAGTTTATACTAGTTTCAGTCAAAAAATAAATTAAATCGGGGACTATTCGAAACGATACAAAACTTTTTCAGAAAATTTATATATTTTACGAGGGAAGGTTATGATGGAAGACCATGCAAAATATCATCAGAAAATTAGATTCTACGAACATTTTTGAAATGCGAGTTTCGGTCAAAAAATCATAATACATTATACACTAGTTTATACTAGTTTTGCTCAAAAAACCAATTAATTCGAGAACTGATCAGAACGATACAAAAATTTTCATATCCTTCTTATATGTTACGGGGGAAGGAGGTCCATGCAAAAAATCATCAGAAAATTAGATTCTACGAAACCTTTTGAATTGCGAGTTTCAGCATAAAATCGTAATATATTATACACTAGTTTCGGTCAAAAAATAAATTAAATCGAGGACTGTTCGAAACGATACAAAACTTTTCAGATAATTTATATATTTTACGAAGGAAGGTGATGATGGAAGACCTTGCAAAAAATCATCAGAAAATTAGATTCCACGAAACTTTTCAAAATGCAAGTTTCGGTCGAGAAATCATTATATAGTATACACTAGTTTATTCTAATTTTGCTCAAAAAATCAAATTAAATCGAGGAATGTTTGAAATGATACAAAAATCTTCAGATCCTTCTTATATGTTACGAGGAAAGGTTATGATTGAATTCCATGCAAAAAATAATTTGAAAATTAGATTCTATGAAACTTTTTGAATTCCGAGTTTCGGACAAAAAATCGTAATATATTATATACTAGTTTATTCTAGTTTCGGTTAAAAAATCAATTAAATCGAGGACTGTTCGAAATGCTACAAAACTTTTCAGATAATTTATATATTTTACAAGGGAAGGTTATGATGGAAGTCCATAAAAAATCATCTGAAAATTAGATTCTACGAAACTTTTTGAAATGCGAGTTTCCGTCAAAAAATTGTAATATATTATACACTAGTTTATACTAGTTTCAGTCAAAAAATAAATTAAATCGGGGACTATTCGAAACGATACAAAACTTTTTCAGAAAATTTATATATTTTACGAGGGAAGGTTATGATGGAAGACCATGCAAAAAATCATCAGAAAATTAGATTCTACGAACATTTTTGAAATGCGAGTTTCGGTCAAAAAATCATAATACATTATACACTAGTTTATACTAGTTTTGCTCAAAAAACCAATTAATTCGAGAACTGATCAGAACGATACAAAAATTTTCATATCCTTCTAATATGTTACGGGGGAAGGAAGTCCATGCAAAAAATCATCAGAAAATTAGATTCTACGAAACCTTTTGAATTAGGAGTTTCAGCATAAAATCGTAATATATTATACACTAGTTTCGGTCAAAAAATCAATTAAATCGAGGACTGTTCGAAACGATACAAAACTTTTCAGATAATTTATATATTTTACGAAGGAAGGTGATGATGGAAGACCTTGCAAAAAATCATCAGAAAATTAGATTCCACGAAACTTTTCAAAATGCAAGTTTCGGTCGAGAAATCATTATATAGTATACACTAGTTTATTCTAATTTTGCTCAAAAAATCAAATTAAATCGAGGAATGTTTGAAATGATACAAAAATCTTCAGATCCTTCTTATATGTTACGAGGAAAGGTTATGATTGAATTCCATGCAAAAAATAATTTGAAAATTAGATTCTATGAAACTTTTTGAATTCCGAGTTTCGGACAAAAAATCGTAATATATTATACACTAGTTTATTCTAGTTTCGGTTAAAAAATCAATTAAATCGAGGACTGTTCGAAATGCTACAAAACTTTTCAGATAATTTATATATTTTACAAGGGAAGGTTATGATGGAAGTCCATAAAAAATCATCTGAAAATTAGATTCTACGAAACTTTTTGAAATGCGAGTTTCCGTCAAAAAATTGTAATATATTATACACTAGTTTATACTAGTTTCAGTCAAAAAATAAATTAAATCGGGGACTATTCGAAACGATACAAAACTTTTTCAGAAAATTTATATATTTTACGAGGGAAGGTTATGATGGAAGACCATGCAAAAAATCATCAGAAAATTAGATTCTACGAACATTTTTGAAATGCGAGTTTCGGTCAAAAAATCATAATACATTATACACTAGTTTATACTAGTTTTGCTCACAAAACCAATTAATTCGAGAACTGATCAGAACGATACAAAAATTTTCATATCCTTCTTATATGTTACGGGGGAAGGAAGTCCATGCAAAAAATCATCAGAAAATTAGATTCTACGAAACCTTTTGAATTGCGAGTTTCAGCATAAAATCGTAATATATTATACACTAGTTTCGGTCAAAAAATCAATTAAATCGAGGACTGTTCGAAACGATACAAAACTTTTCAGATAATTTATATATTTTACGAAGGAAGGTGATGATGGAAGACCTTGCAAAAAATCATCAGAAAATTAGATTTCACGAAACTTTTCAAAATGCAAGTTTCGGTCGAGAAATCATTATATAGTATACACTAGTTTATTCTAATTTTGCTCAAAAAATCAAATTAAATCGAGGAATGTTTGAAATGATACAAAAATCTTCAGATCCTTCTTATATGTTACGAGGAAAGGTTATGATTGAATTCCATGCAAAAAATAATTTGAAAATTAGATTCTATGAAACTTTTTGAATTCCGAGTTTCGGACAAAAAATCGTAATATATTATACACTAGTTTATTCTAGTTTCGGTTACAAAATCAATTAAATCGAGGACTGTTCGAAATGCTACAAAACTTTTCAGATAATTTATATATTTTACAGGGGAAGGTTATGATGGAAGTCCATAAAAAATCATCTGAAAATTAGATTCTACGAAACTTTTTGAAATGCGAGTTTCCGTCAAAAAATTGTAATATATTATACACTAGTTTATACTAGTTTCAGTCAAAAAATAAATTAAATCGGGGACTATTCGAAACGATACAAAACTTTTTCAGAAAATTTATATATTTTACGAGGGAAGGTTATGATGGAAGACCATGCAAAATATCATCAGAAAATTAGATTCTACGAACATTTTTGAAATGCGAGTTTCGGTCAAAAAATCATAATACATTATACACTAGTTTATACTAGTTTTGCTCAAAAAACCAATTAATTCGAGAACTGATCAGAACGATACAAAAATTTTCATATCCTTCTTATATGTTACGGGGGAAGGAAGTCCATGCAAAAAATCATCAGAAAATTAGATTCTACGAAACCTTTTGAATTGCGAGTTTCAGCATAAAATCGTAATATATTATACACTAGTTTCGGTTAAAAAATCAATTAAATCGAGGACTGTTCGAAACGATACAAAACTTTTCAGATAATTTATATATTTTACGAAGGAAGGTGATGATGGAAGACCTTGCAAAAAATCATCAGAAAATTAGATTCCACGAAACTTTTCAAAATGCAAGTTTCGGTCGAGAAATCATTATATAGTATACACTAGTTTATTCTAATTTTGCTCAAAAAATCAAATTAAATCGAGGAATGTTTGAAATGATACAAAAATCTTCAGATCCTTCTTATATGTTACGAGGAAAGGTTATGATTGAATTCCATGCAAAAAATAATTTGAAAATTAGATTCTATGAAACTTTTTGAATTCCGAGTTTCGGACAAAAAATCGTAATATATTATACACTAGTTTATTCTAGTTTCGGTTAAAAAATCAATTAAATCGAGGACTGTTCGAAATGCTACAAAACTTTTCAGATAATTTATATATTTTACAAGGGAAGGTTATGATGGAAGTCCATAAAAAATCATCTGAAAATTAGATTCTACGAAACTTTTTGAAATGCGAGTTTCCGTCAAAAAATTGTAATATATTATACACTAGTTTATACTAGTTTCAGTCAAAAAATAAATTAAATCGGGGACTATTCGAAACGATACAAAACTTTTTCAGAAAATTTATATATTTTACGAGGGAAGGTTATGATGGAAGACCATGCAAAATATCATCAGAAAATTAGATTCTACGAACATTTTTGAAATGCGAGTTTCGGTCAAAAAATCATAATACATTATACACTAGTTTATACTAGTTTTGCTCAAAAAACCAATTAATTCGAGAACTGATCAGAACGATACAAAAATTTTCATATCCTTCTTATATGTTACGGGGGAAGGAGGTCCATGCAAAAAATCATCAGAAAATTAGATTCTACGAAACCTTTTGAATTGCGAGTTTCAGCATAAAATCGTAATATATTATACACTAGTTTCGGTCAAAAAATAAATTAAATCGAGGACTGTTCGAAACGATACAAAACTTTTCAGATAATTTATATATTTTACGAAGGAAGGTGATGATGGAAGACCTTGCAAAAAATCATCAGAAAATTAGATTCCACGAAACTTTTCAAAATGCAAGTTTCGGTCGAGAAATCATTATATAGTATACACTAGTTTATTCTAATTTTGCTCAAAAAATCAAATTAAATCGAGGAATGTTTGAAATGATACAAAAATCTTCAGATCCTTCTTATATGTTACGAGGAAAGGTTATGATTGAATTCCATGCAAAAAATAATTTGAAAATTAGATTCTATGAAACTTTTTGAATTCCGAGTTTCGGACAAAAAATCGTAATATATTATACACTAGTTTATTCTAGTTTCGGTTACAAAATCAATTAAATCGAGGACTGTTCGAAATGCTACAAAACTTTTCAGATAATTTATATATTTTACAGGGGAAGGTTATGATGGAAGTCCATAAAAAATCATCTGAAAATTAGATTCTACGAAACTTTTTGAAATGCGAGTTTCCGTCAAAAAATTGTAATATATTATACACTAGTTTATACTAGTTTCAGTCAAAAAATAAATTAAATCGGGGACTATTCGAAACGATACAAAACTTTTTCAGAAAATTTATATATTTTACGAGGGAAGGTTATGATGGAAGACCATGCAAAATATCATCAGAAAATTAGATTCTACGAACATTTTTGAAATGCGAGTTTCGGTCAAAAAATCATAATACATTATACACTAGTTTATACTAGTTTTGCTCAAAAAACCAATTAATTCGAGAACTGATCAGAACGATACAAAAATTTTCATATCCTTCTTATATGTTACGGGGGAAGGAAGTCCATGCAAAAAATCATCAGAAAATTAGATTCTACGAAACCTTTTGAATTGCGAGTTTCAGCATAAAATCGTAATATATTATACACTAGTTTCGGTCAAAAAATCAATTAAATCGAGGACTGTTCGAAACGATACAAAACTTTTCAGATAATTTATATATTTTACGAAGGAAGGTGATGATGGAAGACTTTGCAAAAAATCATCAGAAAATTAGATTCCACGAAACTTTTCAAAATGCAAGTTTCGGTCGAGAAATCATTATATAGTATACACTAGTTTATTCTAATTTTGCTCAAAAAATCAAATTAAATCGAGGAATGTTTGAAATGATACAAAAATCTTCAGATCCTTCTTATATGTTACGAGGAAAGGTTATGATTGAATTCCATGCAAAAAATAATTTGAAAATTAGATTCTATGAAACTTTTTGAATTCCGAGTTTCGGACAAAAAATTGTAATATATTATACACTAGTTTATTCTAGTTTCGGTTAAAAAATCAATTAAATCGAGGACTGTTCGAAATGCTACAAAACTTTTCAGATAATTTATATATTTTACAGGGGAAGGTTATGATGGAAGTCCATAAAAAATCATCTGAAAATTAGATTCTACGAAACTTTTTGAAATGCGAGTTTCCGTCAAAAAATTGTAATATATTATACACTAGTTTATACTAGTTTCAGTCAAAAAATAAATTAAATCGGGGACTATTCGAAACGATACAAAACTTTTTCAGAAAATTTATATATTTTACGAGGGAAGGTTATGATGGAAGACCATGCAAAAAATCATCAGAAAATTAGATTCTACGAACATTTTTGAAATGTGAGTTTCGGTCAAAAAATCATAATACATTATACACTAGTTTATACTAGTTTTGCTCAAAAAACCAATTAATTCGAGAACTGATCAGAACGATACAAAAATTTTCATATCCTTCTTATATGTTACGGGGGAAGGAAGTCCATGCAAAAAATCATCAGAAAATTAGATTCTACGAAACCTTTTGAATTGGGAGTTTCAGCATAAAATCGTAATATATTATACACTAGTTTCGGTCAAAAAATCAATTAAATCGAGGACTGTTCGAAACGATACAGAACTTTTCAGATAATTTATATATTTTACGAAGGAAGGTGATGATGGAAGACCTTGCAAAAAATCATCAGAAAATTAGATTCCACGAAACTTTTCAAAATGCAAGTTTCGGTCGAGAAATCATTATATAGTATACACTAGTTTATTCTAATTTTGCTCAAAAAATCAAATTAAATCGAGGAATGTTTGAAATGATACAAAAATCTTCAGATCCTTCTTATATGTTACGAGGAAAGGTTATGATTGAATTCCATGCAAAAAATAATTTGAAAATTAGATTCTATGAAACTTTTTGAATTCCGAGTTTCGGACAAAAAATCGTAATATATTATACACTAGTTTATTCTAGTTTCGGTTACAAAATCAATTAAATCGAGGACTGTTCGAAATGCTACAAAACTTTTCAGATAATTTATATATTTTACAGGGGAAGGTTATGATGGAAGTCCATAAAAAATCATCTGAAAATTAGATTCTACGAAACTTTTTGAAATGCGAGTTTCCGTCAAAAAATTGTAATATATTATACACTAGTTTATACTAGTTTAAGTCAAAAAATAAATTAAATCGGGGACTATTCGAAACGATACAAAACTTTTTCAGAAAATTTATATATTTTACGAGGGAAGGTTATGATGGAAGACCATGCAAAATATCATCAGAAAATTAGATTCTACGAACATTTTTGAAATGCGAGTTTCGGTCAAAAAATCATAATACATTATACACTAGTTTATACTAGTTTTGCTCAAAAAACCAATTAATTCGAGAACTGATCAGAACGATACAAAAATTTTCATATCCTTCTTATATGTTACGGGGGAAGGAAGTCCATGCAAAAAATCATCAGAAAATTAGATTCTACGAAACCTTTTGAATTGCGAGTTTCAGCATAAAATCGTAATATATTATACACTAGTTTCGGTCAAAAAATCAATTAAATCGAGGACTGTTCGAAACGATACAAAACTTTTCAGATAATTTATATATTTTACGAAGGAAGGTGATGATGGAAGACTTTGCAAAAAATCATCAGAAAATTAGATTCCACGAAACTTTTCAAAATGCAAGTTTCGGTCGAGAAATCATTATATAGTATACACTAGTTTATTCTAATTTTGCTCAAAAAATCAAATTAAATCGAGGAATGTTTGAAATGATACAAAAATCTTCAGATCCTTCTTATATGTTACGAGGAAAGGTTATGATTGAATTCCATGCAAAAAATAATTTGAAAATTAGATTCTATGAAACTTTTTGAATTCCGAGTTTCGGACAAAAAATCGTAATATATTATACACTAGTTTATTCTAGTTTCGGTTAAAAAATCAATTAAATCGAGGACTGTTCGAAATGCTACAAAACTTTTCAGATAATTTATATATTTTACAGGGGAAGGTTATGATGGAAGTCCATAAAAAATCATCTGAAAATTAGATTCTACGAAACTTTTTGAAATGCGAGTTTCCGTCAAAAAATTGTAATATATTATACACTAGTTTATACTAGTTTCAGTCAAAAAATAAATTAAATCGGGGACTATTCGAAACGATACAAAACTTTTTCAGAAAATTTATATATTTTACGAGGGAAGGTTATGATGGAAGACCATGCAAAAAATCATCAGAAAATTAGATTCTACGAACATTTTTGAAATGTGAGTTTCGGTCAAAAAATCATAATACATTATACACTAGTTTATACTAGTTTTGCTCAAAAAACCAATTAATTCGAGAACTGATCAGAACGATACAAAAATTTTCATATCCTTCTTATATGTTACGGGGGAAGGAAGTCCATGCAAAAAATCATCAGAAAATTAGATTCTACGAAACCTTTTGAATTGGGAGTTTCAGCATAAAATCGTAATATATTATACACTAGTTTCGGTCAAAAAATCAATTAAATCGAGGACTGTTCGAAACGATACAGAACTTTTCAGATAATTTATATATTTTACGAAGGAAGGTGATGATGGAAGACCTTGCAAAAAATCATCAGAAAATTAGATTCCACGAAACTTTTCAAAATGCAAGTTTCGGTCGAGAAATCATTATATAGTATACACTAGTTTATTCTAATTTTGCTCAAAAAATCAAATTAAATCGAGGAATGTTTGAAATGATACAAAAATCTTCAGATCCTTCTTATATGTTACGAGGAAAGGTTATGATTGAATTCCATGCAAAAAATAATTTGAAAATTAGATTCTATGAAACTTTTTGAATTCCGAGTTTCGGACAAAAAATCGTAATATATTATACACTAGTTTATTCTAGTTTCGGTTAAAAAATCAATTAAATCGAGGACTGTTCGAAATGCTACAAAACTTTTCAGATAATTTATATATTTTACAGGGGAAGGTTATGATGGAAGTCCATAAAAAATCATCTGAAAATTAGATTCTACGAAACTTTTTGAAATGCGAGTTTCCGTCAAAAAATTGTAATATATTATACACTAGTTTATACTAGTTTCAGTCAAAAAATAAATTAAATCGGGGACTATTCGAAACGATACAAAACTTTTTCAGAAAATTTATATATTTTACGAGGGAAGGTTATGATGGAAGACCATGCAAAAAATCATCAGAAAATTAGATTCTACGAACATTTTTGAAATGCGAGTTTCGGTCAAAAAATCATAATACATTATACACTAGTTTATACTAGTTTTGCTCAAAAAACCAATTAATTCGAGAACTGATCAGAACGATACAAAAATTTTCATATCCTTCTTATATGTTACGGGGGAAGGAAGTCCATGCAAAAAATCATCAGAAAATTAGATTCTACGAAACCTTTTGAATTGGGAGTTTCAGCATAAAATCGTAATATATTATACACTAGTTTCGGTCAAAAAATCAATTAAATCGAGGACTGTTCGAAACGATACAGAACTTTTCAGATAATTTATATATTTTACGAAGGAAGGTGATGATGGAAGACCTTGCAAAAAATCATCAGAAAATTAGATTCCACGAAACTTTTCAAAATGCAAGTTTCGGTCGAGAAATCATTATATAGTATACACTAGTTTATTCTAATTTTGCTCAAAAAATCAAATTAAATCGAGGAATGTTTGAAATGATACAAAAATCTTCAGATCCTTCTTATATGTTACGAGGAAAGGTTATGATTGAATTCCATGCAAAAAATAATTTGAAAATTAGATTCTATGAAACTTTTTGAATTCCGAGTTTCGGACAAAAAATCGTAATATATTATACACTAGTTTATTCTAGTTTCGGTTAAAAAATCAATTAAATCGAGGACTGTTCGAAATGCTACAAAACTTTTCAGATAATTTATATATTTTACAAGGGAAGGTTATGATGGAAGTCCATAAAAAATCATCTGAAAATTAGATTCTACGAAACTTTTTGAAATGCGAGTTTCCGTCAAAAAATTGTAATATATTATACACTAGTTTATACTAGTTTCAGTCAAAAAATAAATTAAATCGGGGACTATTCGAAACGATACAAAACTTTTTCAGAAAATTTATATATTTTACGAGGGAAGGTTATGATGGAAGACCATGCAAAATATCATCAGAAAATTAGATTCTACGAACATTTTTGAAATGCGAGTTTCGGTCAAAAAATCATAATACATTATACACTAGTTTATACTAGTTTTGCTCAAAAAACCAATTAATTCGAGAACTGATCAGAACGATACAAAAATTTTCATATCCTTCTTATATGTTACGGGGGAAGGAAGTCCATGCAAAAAATCATCAGAAAATTAGATTCTACGAAACCTTTTGAATTGGGAGTTTCAGCATAAAATCGTAATATATTATACACTAGTTTCGGTCAAAAAATCAATTAAATCGAGGACTGTTCGAAACGATACAGAACTTTTCAGATAATTTATATATTTTACGAAGGAAGGTGATGATGGAAGACCTTGCAAAAAATCATCAGAAAATTAGATTCCACGAAACTTTTCAAAATGCAAGTTTCGGTCGAGAAATCATTATATAGTATACACTAGTTTATTCTAATTTTGCTCAAAAAATCAAATTAAATCGAGGAATGTTTGAAATGATACAAAAATCTTCAGATCCTTCTTATATGTTACGAGGAAAGGTTATGATTGAATTCCATGCAAAAAATAATTTGAAAATTAGATTCTATGAAACTTTTTGAATTCCGAGTTTCGGACAAAAAATCGTAATATATTATACACTAGTTTATTCTAGTTTCGGTTAAAAAATCAATTAAATCGAGGACTGTTCGAAATGCTACAAAACTTTTCAGATAATTTATATATTTTACAGGGGAAGGTTATGATGGAAGTCCATAAAAAATCATCTGAAAATTAGATTCTACGAAACTTTTTGAAATGCGAGTTTCCGTCAAAAAATTGTAATATATTATACACTAGTTTATACTAGTTTCAGTCAAAAAATAAATTAAATCGGGGACTATTCGAAACGATACAAAACTTTTTCAGAAAATTTATATATTTTACGAGGGAAGGTTATGATGGAAGACCATGCAAAAAATCATCAGAAAATTAGATTCTACGAACATTTTTGAAATGTGAGTTTCGGTCAAAAAATCATAATACATTATACACTAGTTTATACTAGTTTTGCTCAAAAAACCAATTAATTCGAGAACTGATCAGAACGATACAAAAATTTTCATATCCTTCTTATATGTTACGGGGGAAGGAAGTCCATGCAAAAAATCATCAGAAAATTAGATTCTACGAAACCTTTTGAATTGGGAGTTTCAGCATAAAATCGTAATATATTATACACTAGTTTCGGTCAAAAAATCAATTAAATCGAGGACTGTTCGAAACGATACAGAACTTTTCAGATAATTTATATATTTTACGAAGGAAGGTGATGATGGAAGACCTTGCAAAAAATCATCAGAAAATTAGATTCCACGAAACTTTTCAAAATGCAAGTTTCGGTCGAGAAATCATTATATAGTATACACTAGTTTATTCTAATTTTGCTCAAAAAATCAAATTAAATCGAGGAATGTTTGAAATGATACAAAAATCTTCAGATCCTTCTTATATGTTACGAGGAAAGGTTATGATTGAATTCCATGCAAAAAATAATTTGAAAATTAGATTCTATGAAACTTTTTGAATTCCGAGTTTCGGACAAAAAATCGTAATATATTATACACTAGTTTATTCTAGTTTCGGTTAAAAAATCAATTAAATCGAGGACTGTTCGAAATGCTACAAAACTTTTCAGATAATTTATATATTTTACAGGGGAAGGTTATGATGGAAGTCCATAAAAAATCATCTGAAAATTAGATTCTACGAAACTTTTTGAAATGCGAGTTTCCGTCAAAAAATTGTAATATATTATACACTAGTTTATACTAGTTTCAGTCAAAAAATAAATTAAATCGGGGACTATTCGAAACGATACAAAACTTTTTCAGAAAATTTATATATTTTACGAGGGAAGGTTATGATGGAAGACCATGCAAAATATCATCAGAAAATTAGATTCTACGAACATTTTTGAAATGCGAGTTTCGGTCAAAAAATCATAATACATTATACACTAGTTTATACTAGTTTTGCTCAAAAAACCAATTAATTCGAGAACTGATCAGAACGATACAAAAATTTTCATATCCTTCTTATATGTTACGGGGGAAGGAAGTCCATGCAAAAAATCATCAGAAAATTAGATTCTACGAAACCTTTTGAATTGGGAGTTTCAGCATAAAATCGTAATATATTATACACTAGTTTCGGTCAAAAAATCAATTAAATCGAGGACTGTTCGAAACGATACAGAACTTTTCAGATAATTTATATATTTTACGAAGGAAGGTGATGATGGAAGACCTTGCAAAAAATCATCAGAAAATTAGATTCCACGAAACTTTTCAAAATGCAAGTTTCGGTCGAGAAATCATTATATAGTATACACTAGTTTATTCTAATTTTGCTCAAAAAATCAAATTAAATCGAGGAATGTTTGAAATGATACAAAAATCTTCAGATCCTTCTTATATGTTACGAGGAAAGGTTATGATTGAATTCCATGCAAAAAATAATTTGAAAATTAGATTCTATGAAACTTTTTGAATTCCGAGTTTCGGACAAAAAATCGTAATATATTATACACTAGTTTATTCTAGTTTCGGTTAAAAAATCAATTAAATCGAGGACTGTTCGAAATGCTACAAAACTTTTCAGATAATTTATATATTTTACAGGGGAAGGTTATGATGGAAGTCCATAAAAAATCATCTGAAAATTAGATTCTACGAAACTTTTTGAAATGCGAGTTTCCGTCAAAAAATTGTAATATATTATACACTAGTTTATACTAGTTTCAGTCAAAAAATAAATTAAATCGGGGACTATTCGAAACGATACAAAACTTTTTCAGAAAATTTATATATTTTACGAGGGAAGGTTATGATGGAAGACCATGCAAAAAATCATCAGAAAATTAGATTCTACGAACATTTTTGAAATGTGAGTTTCGGTCAAAAAATCATAATACATTATACACTAGTTTATACTAGTTTTGCTCAAAAAACCAATTAATTCGAGAACTGATCAGAACGATACAAAAATTTTCATATCCTTCTTATATGTTACGGGGGAAGGAAGTCCATGCAAAAAATCATCAGAAAATTAGATTCTACGAAACCTTTTGAATTGGGAGTTTCAGCATAAAATCGTAATATATTATACACTAGTTTCGGTCAAAAAATCAATTAAATCGAGGACTGTTCGAAACGATACAGAACTTTTCAGATAATTTATATATTTTACGAAGGAAGGTGATGATGGAAGACCTTGCAAAAAATCATCAGAAAATTAGATTCCACGAAACTTTTCAAAATGCAAGTTTCGGTCGAGAAATCATTATATAGTATACACTAGTTTATTCTAATTTTGCTCAAAAAATCAAATTAAATCGAGGAATGTTTGAAATGATACAAAAATCTTCAGATCCTTCTTATATGTTACGAGGAAAGGTTATGATTGAATTCCATGCAAAAAATAATTTGAAAATTAGATTCTATGAAACTTTTTGAATTCCGAGTTTCGGACAAAAAATCGTAATATATTATACACTAGTTTATTCTAGTTTCGGTTAAAAAATCAATTAAATCGAGGACTGTTCGAAATGCTACAAAACTTTTCAGATAATTTATATATTTTACAGGGGAAGGTTATGATGGAAGTCCATAAAAAATCATCTGAAAATTAGATTCTACGAAACTTTTTGAAATGCGAGTTTCCGTCAAAAAATTGTAATATATTATACACTAGTTTATACTAGTTTCAGTCAAAAAATAAATTAAATCGGGGACTATTCGAAACGATACAAAACTTTTTCAGAAAATTTATATATTTTACGAGGGAAGGTTATGATGGAAGACCATGCAAAAAATCATCAGAAAATTAGATTCTACGAACATTTTTGAAATGTGAGTTTCGGTCAAAAAATCATAATACATTATACACTAGTTTATACTAGTTTTGCTCAAAAAACCAATTAATTCGAGAACTGATCAGAACGATACAAAAATTTTCATATCCTTCTTATATGTTACGGGGGAAGGAAGTCCATGCAAAAAATCATCAGAAAATTAGATTCTACGAAACCTTTTGAATTGGGAGTTTCAGCATAAAATCGTAATATATTATACACTAGTTTCGGTCAAAAAATCAATTAAATCGAGGACTGTTCGAAACGATACAGAACTTTTCAGATAATTTATATATTTTACGAAGGAAGGTGATGATGGAAGACCTTGCAAAAAATCATCAGAAAATTAGATTCCACGAAACTTTTCAAAATGCAAGTTTCGGTCGAGAAATCATTATATAGTATACACTAGTTTATTCTAATTTTGCTCAAAAAATCAAATTAAATCGAGGAATGTTTGAAATGATACAAAAATCTTCAGATCCTTCTTATATGTTACGAGGAAAGGTTATGATTGAATTCCATGCAAAAAATAATTTGAAAATTAGATTCTATGAAACTTTTTGAATTCCGAGTTTCGGACAAAAAATCGTAATATATTATACACTAGTTTATTCTAGTTTCGGTTAAAAAATCAATTAAATCGAGGACTGTTCGAAATGCTACAAAACTTTTCAGATAATTTATATATTTTACAGGGGAAGGTTATGATGGAAGTCCATAAAAAATCATCTGAAAATTAGATTCTACGAAACTTTTTGAAATGCGAGTTTCCGTCAAAAAATTGTAATATATTATACACTAGTTTATACTAGTTTCAGTCAAAAAATAAATTAAATCGGGGACTATTCGAAACGATACAAAACTTTTTCAGAAAATTTATATATTTTACGAGGGAAGGTTATGATGGAAGACCATGCAAAAAATCATCAGAAAATTAGATTCTACGAACATTTTTGAAATGCGAGTTTCGGTCAAAAAATCATAATACATTATACACTAGTTTATACTAGTTTTGCTCAAAAAACCAATTAATTCGAGAACTGATCAGAACGATACAAAAATTTTCATATCCTTCTTATATGTTACGGGGGAAGGAAGTCCATGCAAAAAATCATCAGAAAATTAGATTCTACGAAACCTTTTGAATTGGGAGTTTCAGCATAAAATCGTAATATATTATACACTAGTTTCGGTCAAAAAATCAATTAAATCGAGGACTGTTCGAAACGATACAGAACTTTTCAGATAATTTATATATTTTACGAAGGAAGGTGATGATGGAAGACCTTGCAAAAAATCATCAGAAAATTAGATTCCACGAAACTTTTCAAAATGCAAGTTTCGGTCGAGAAATCATTATATAGTATACACTAGTTTATTCTAATTTTGCTCAAAAAATCAAATTAAATCGAGGAATGTTTGAAATGATACAAAAATCTTCAGATCCTTCTTATATGTTACGAGGAAAGGTTATGATTGAATTCCATGCAAAAAATAATTTGAAAATTAGATTCTATGAAACTTTTTGAATTCCGAGTTTCGGACAAAAAATCGTAATATATTATACACTAGTTTATTCTAGTTTCGGTTAAAAAATCAATTAAATCGAGGACTGTTCGAAATGCTACAAAACTTTTCAGATAATTTATATATTTTACAAGGGAAGGTTATGATGGAAGTCCATAAAAAATCATCTGAAAATTAGATTCTACGAAACTTTTTGAAATGCGAGTTTCCGTCAAAAAATTGTAATATATTATACACTAGTTTATACTAGTTTCAGTCAAAAAATAAATTAAATCGGGGACTATTCGAAACGATACAAAACTTTTTCAGAAAATTTATATATTTTACGAGGGAAGGTTATGATGGAAGACCATGCAAAAAATCATCAGAAAATTAGATTCTACGAACATTTTTGAAATGCGAGTTTCGGTCAAAAAATCATAATACATTATACACTAGTTTATACTAGTTTTGCTCAAAAAACCAATTAATTCGAGAACTGATCAGAACGATACAAAAATTTTCATATCCTTCTTATATGTTACGGGGGAAGGAAGTCCATGCAAAAAATCATCAGAAAATTAGATTCTACGAAACCTTTTGAATTGCGAGTTTCAGCATAAAATCGTAATATATTATACACTAGTTTCGGTCAAAAAATCAATTAAATCGAGGACTGTTCGAAACGATACAGAACTTTTCAGATAATTTATATATTTTACGAAGGAAGGTGATGATGGAAGACCTTGCAAAAAATCATCAGAAAATTAGATTCCACGAAACTTTTCAAAATGCAAGTTTCGGTCGAGAAATCATTATATAGTATACACTAGTTTATTCTAATTTTGCTCAAAAAATCAAATTAAATCGAGGAATGTTTGAAATGATACAAAAATCTTCAGATCCTTCTTATATGTTACGAGGAAAGGTTATGATTGAATTCCATGCAAAAAATAATTTGAAAATTAGATTCTATGAAACTTTTTGAATTCCGAGTTTCGGACAAAAAATCGTAATATATTATACACTAGTTTATTCTAGTTTCGGTTAAAAAATCAATTAAATCGAGGACTGTTCGAAATGCTACAAAACTTTTCAGATAATTTATATATTTTACAAGGGAAGGTTATGATGGAAGTCCATAAAAAATCATCTGAAAATTAGATTCTACGAAACTTTTTGAAATGCGAGTTTCCGTCAAAAAATTGTAATATATTATACACTAGTTTATACTAGTTTCAGTCAAAAAATAAATTAAATCGGGGACTATTCGAAACGATACAAAACTTTTTCAGAAAATTTATATATTTTACGAGGGAAGGTTATGATGGAAGACCATGCAAAAAATCATCAGAAAATTAGATTCTACGAACATTTTTGAAATGCGAGTTTCGGTCAAAAAATCATAATACATTATACACTAGTTTATACTAGTTTTGCTCAAAAAACCAATTAATTCGAGAACTGATCAGAACGATACAAAAATTTTCATATCCTTCTTATATGTTACGGGGGAAGGAAGTCCATGCAAAAAATCATCAGAAAATTAGATTCTACGAAACCTTTTGAATTGGGAGTTTCAGCATAAAATCGTAATATATTATACACTAGTTTCGGTCAAAAAATCAATTAAATCGAGGACTGTTCGAAACGATACAGAACTTTTCAGATAATTTATATATTTTACGAAGGAAGGTGATGATGGAAGACCTTGCAAAAAATCATCAGAAAATTAGATTCCACGAAACTTTTCAAAATGCAAGTTTCGGTCGAGAAATCATTATATAGTATACACTAGTTTATTCTAATTTTGCTCAAAAAATCAAATTAAATCGAGGAATGTTTGAAATGATACAAAAATCTTCAGATCCTTCTTATATGTTACGAGGAAAGGTTATGATTGAATTCCATGCAAAAAATAATTTGAAAATTAGATTCTATGAAACTTTTTGAATTCCGAGTTTCGGACAAAAAATCGTAATATATTATACACTAGTTTATTCTAGTTTCGGTTAAAAAATCAATTAAATCGAGGACTGTTCGAAATGCTACAAAACTTTTCAGATAATTTATATATTTTACAAGGGAAGGTTATGATGGAAGTCCATAAAAAATCATCTGAAAATTAGATTCTACGAAACTTTTTGAAATGCGAGTTTCCGTCAAAAAATTGTAATATATTATACACTAGTTTATACTAGTTTCAGTCAAAAAATAAATTAAATCGGGGACTATTCGAAACGATACAAAACTTTTTCAGAAAATTTATATATTTTACGAGGGAAGGTTATGATGGAAGACCATGCAAAATATCATCAGAAAATTAGATTCTACGAACATTTTTGAAATGCGAGTTTCGGTCAAAAAATCATAATACATTATACACTAGTTTATACTAGTTTTGCTCAAAAAACCAATTAATTCGAGAACTGATCAGAACGATACAAAAATTTTCATATCCTTCTTATATGTTACGGGGGAAGGAAGTCCATGCAAAATATCATCAGAAAATTAGATTCTACGAAACCTTTTGAATTGCGAGTTTCAGCATAAAATCGTAATATATTATACACTAGTTTCGGTCAAAAAATCAATTAAATCGAGGACTGTTCGAAACGATACAAAACTTTTCAGATAATTTATATATTTTACGAAGGAAGGTGATGATGGAAGACCTTGCAAAAAATCATCAGAAAATTAGATTCCACGAAACTTTTCAAAATGCAAGTTTCGGTCGAGAAATCATTATATAGTATACACTAGTTTATTCTAATTTTGCTCAAAAAATCAAATTAAATCGAGGAATGTTTGAAATGATACAAAAATCTTCAGATCCTTCTTATATGTTACGAGGAAAGGTTATGATTGAATTCCATGCAAAAAATAATTTGAAAATTAGATTCTATGAAACTTTTTGAATTCCGAGTTTCGGACAAAAAATCGTAATATATTATACACTAGTTTATTCTAGTTTCGGTTAAAAAATCAATTAAATCGAGGACTGTTCGAAATGCTACAAAACTTTTCAGATAATTTATATATTTTACAAGGGAAGGTTATGATGGAAGTCCATAAAAAATCATCTGAAAATTAGATTCTACGAAACTTTTTGAAATGCGAGTTTCCGTCAAAAAATTGTAATATATTATACACTAGTTTATACTAGTTTCAGTCAAAAAATAAATTAAATCGGGGACTATTCGAAACGATACAAAACTTTTTCAGAAAATTTATATATTTTACGAGGGAAGGTTATGATGGAAGACCATGCAAAAAATCATCAGAAAATTAGATTCTACGAACATTTTTTAAATGCGAGTTTCGGTCAAAAAATCATAATACATTATACACTAGTTTATACTAGTTTTGCTCAAAAAACCAATTAATTCGAGAACTGATCAGAACGATACAAAAATTTTCATATCCTTCTTATATGTTACGGGGGAAGGAAGTCCATGCAAAAAATCATCAGAAAATTAGATTCTACGAAACCTTTTGAATTGGGAGTTTCAGCATAAAATCGTAATATATTATACACTAGTTTCGGTCAAAAAATCAATTAAATCGAGGACTGTTCGAAACGATACAGAACTTTTCAGATAATTTATATATTTTACGAAGGAAGGTGATGATGGAAGACCTTGCAAAAAATCATCAGAAAATTAGATTCCACGAAACTTTTCAAAATGCAAGTTTCGGTCGAGAAATCATTATATAGTATACACTAGTTTATTCTAATTTTGCTCAAAAAATCAAATTAAATCGAGGAATGTTTGAAATGATACAAAAATCTTCAGATCCTTCTTATATGTTACGAGGAAAGGTTATGATTGAATTCCATGCAAAAAATAATTTGAAAATTAGATTCTATGAAACTTTTTGAATTCCGAGTTTCGGACAAAAAATCGTAATATATTATACACTAGTTTATTCTAGTTTCGGTTAAAAAATCAATTAAATCGAGGACTGTTCGAAATGCTACAAAACTTTTCAGATAATTTATATATTTTACAAGGGAAGGTTATGATGGAAGTCCATAAAAAATCATCTGAAAATTAGATTCTACGAAACTTTTTGAAATGCGAGTTTCCGTCAAAAAATTGTAATATATTATACACTAGTTTATACTAGTTTCAGTCAAAAAATAAATTAAATCGGGGACTATTCGAAACGATACAAAACTTTTTCAGAAAATTTATATATTTTACGAGGGAAGGTTATGATGGAAGACCATGCAAAAAATCATCAGAAAATTAGATTCTACGAACATTTTTGAAATGCGAGTTTCGGTCAAAAAATCATAATACATTATACACTAGTTTATACTAGTTTTGCTCAAAAAACCAATTAATTCGAGAACTGATCAGAACGATACAAAAATTTTCATATCCTTCTTATATGTTACGGGGGAAGGAAGTCCATGCAAAAAATCATCAGAAAATTAGATTCTACGAAACCTTTTGAATTGGGAGTTTCAGCATAAAATCGTAATATATTATACACTAGTTTCGGTCAAAAAATCAATTAAATCGAGGACTGTTCGAAACGATACAGAACTTTTCAGATAATTTATATATTTTACGAAGGAAGGTGATGATGGAAGACCTTGCAAAAAATCATCAGAAAATTAGATTCCACGAAACTTTTCAAAATGCAAGTTTCGGTCGAGAAATCATTATATAGTATACACTAGTTTATTCTAATTTTGCTCAAAAAATCAAATTAAATCGAGGAATGTTTGAAATGATACAAAAATCTTCAGATCCTTCTTATATGTTACGAGGAAAGGTTATGATTGAATTCCATGCAAAAAATAATTTGAAAATTAGATTCTATGAAACTTTTTGAATTCCGAGTTTCGGACAAAAAATCGTAATATATTATACACTAGTTTATTCTAGTTTCGGTTAAAAAATCAATTAAATCGAGGACTGTTCGAAATGCTACAAAACTTTTCAGATAATTTATATATTTTACAAGGGAAGGTTATGATGGAAGTCCATAAAAAATCATCTGAAAATTAGATTCTACGAAACTTTTTGAAATGCGAGTTTCCGTCAAAAAATTGTAATATATTATACACTAGTTTATACTAGTTTCAGTCAAAAAATAAATTAAATCGGGGACTATTCGAAACGATACAAAACTTTTTCAGAAAATTTATATATTTTACGAGGGAAGGTTATGATGGAAGACCATGCAAAAAATCATCAGAAAATTAGATTCTACGAACATTTTTGAAATGCGAGTTTCGGTCAAAAAATCATAATACATTATACACTAGTTTATACTAGTTTTGCTCAAAAAACCAATTAATTCGAGAACTGATCAGAACGATACAAAAATTTTCATATCCTTCTTATATGTTACGGGGGAAGGAAGTCCATGCAAAAAATCATCAGAAAATTAGATTCTACGAAACCTTTTGAATTGCGAGTTTCAGCATAAAATCGTAATATATTATACACTAGATTCGGTCAAAAAATCAATTAAATCGAGGACTGTTCGAAACGATACAGAACTTTTCAGATAATTTATATATTTTACGAAGGAAGGTGATGATGGAAGACCTTGCAAAAAATCATCAGAAAATTAGATTCCACGAAACTTTTCAAAATGCAAGTTTCGGTCGAGAAATCATTATATAGTATACACTAGTTTATTCTAATTTTGCTCAAAAAATCAAATTAAATCGAGGAATGTTTGAAATGATACAAAAATCTTCAGATCCTTCTTATATGTTACGAGGAAAGGTTATGATTGAATTCCATGCAAAAAATAATTTGAAAATTAGATTCTATGAAACTTTTTGAATTCCGAGTTTCGGACAAAAAATCGTAATATATTATACACTAGTTTATTCTAGTTTCGGTTAAAAAATCAATTAAATCGAGGACTGTTCGAAATGCTACAAAACTTTTCAGATAATTTATATATTTTACAAGGGAAGGTTATGATGGAAGTCCATAAAAAATCATCTGAAAATTAGATTCTACGAAACTTTTTGAAATGCGAGTTTCCGTCAAAAAATTGTAATATATTATACACTAGTTTATACTAGTTTCAGTCAAAAAATAAATTAAATCGGGGACTATTCGAAACGATACAAAACTTTTTCAGAAAATTTATATATTTTACGAGGGAAGGTTATGATGGAAGACCATGCAAAAAATCATCAGAAAATTAGATTCTACGAACATTTTTTAAATGCGAGTTTCGGTCAAAAAATCATAATACATTATACACTAGTTTATACTAGTTTTGCTCAAAAAACCAATTAATTCGAGAACTGATCAGAACGATACAAAAATTTTCATATCCTTCTTATATGTTACGGGGGAAGGAAGTCCATGCAAAAAATCATCAGAAAATTAGATTCTACGAAACCTTTTGAATTGGGAGTTTCAGCATAAAATCGTAATATATTATACACTAGTTTCGGTCAAAAAATCAATTAAATCGAGGACTGTTCGAAACGATACAGAACTTTTCAGATAATTTATATATTTTACGAAGGAAGGTGATGATGGAAGACCTTGCAAAAAATCATCAGAAAATTAGATTCCACGAAACTTTTCAAAATGCAAGTTTCGGTCGAGAAATCATTATATAGTATACACTAGTTTATTCTAATTTTGCTCAAAAAATCAAATTAAATCGAGGAATGTTTGAAATGATACAAAAATCTTCAGATCCTTCTTATATGTTACGAGGAAACGTTATGATTGAATTCCATGCAAAAAATAATTTGAAAATTAGATTCTATGAAACTTTTTGAATTCCGAGTTTCGGACAAAAAATCGTAATATATTATACACTAGTTTATTCTAGTTTCGGTTAAAAAATCAATTAAATCGAGGACTGTTCGAAATGCTACAAAACTTTTCAGATAATTTATATATTTTACAAGGGAAGGTTATGATGGAAGTCCATAAAAAATCATCTGAAAATTAGATTCTACGAAACTTTTTGAAATGCGAGTTTCCGTCAAAAAATTGTAATATATTATACACTAGTTTATACTAGTTTCAGTCAAAAAATAAATTAAATCGGGGACTATTCGAAACGATACAAAACTTTTTCAGAAAATTTATATATTTTACGAGGGAAGGTTATGATGGAAGACCATGCAAAAAATCATCAGAAAATTAGATTCTACGAACATTTTTTAAATGCGAGTTTCGGTCAAAAAATCATAATACATTATACACTAGTTTATACTAGTTTTGCTCAAAAAACCAATTAATTCGAGAACTGATCAGAACGATACAAAAATTTTCATATCCTTCTTATATGTTACGGGGGAAGGAAGTCCATGCAAAAAATCATCAGAAAATTAGATTCTACGAAACCTTTTGAATTGGGAGTTTCAGCATAAAATCGTAATATATTATACACTAGTTTCGGTCAAAAAATCAATTAAATCGAGGACTGTTCGAAACGATACAGAACTTTTCAGATAATTTATATATTTTACGAAGGAAGGTGATGATGGAAGACCTTGCAAAAAATCATCAGAAAATTAGATTCCACGAAACTTTTCAAAATGCAAGTTTCGGTCGAGAAATCATTATATAGTATACACTAGTTTATTCTAATTTTGCTCAAAAAATCAAATTAAATCGAGGAATGTTTGAAATGATACAAAAATCTTCAGATCCTTCTTATATGTTACGAGGAAAGGTTATGATTGAATTCCATGCAAAAAATAATTTGAAAATTAGATTCTATGAAACTTTTTGAATTCCGAGTTTCGGACAAAAAATCGTAATATATTATACACTAGTTTATTCTAGTTTCGGTTAAAAAATCAATTAAATCGAGGACTGTTCGAAATGCTACAAAACTTTTCAGATAATTTATATATTTTACAAGGGAAGGTTATGATGGAAGTCCATAAAAAATCATCTGAAAATTAGATTCTACGAAACTTTTTGAAATGCGAGTTTCCGTCAAAAAATTGTAATATATTATACACTAGTTTATACTAGTTTCAGTCAAAAAATAAATTAAATCGGGGACTATTCGAAACGATACAAAACTTTTTCAGAAAATTTATATATTTTACGAGGGAAGGTTATGATGGAAGACCATGCAAAAAATCATCAGAAAATTAGATTCTACGAACATTTTTGAAATGCGAGTTTCGGTCAAAAAATCATAATACATTATACACTAGTTTATACTAGTTTTGCTCAAAAAACCAATTAATTCGAGAACTGATCAGAACGATACAAAAATTTTCATATCCTTCTTATATGTTACGGGGGAAGGAAGTCCATGCAAAAAATCATCAGAAAATTAGATTCTACGAAACCTTTTGAATTGGGAGTTTCAGCATAAAATCGTAATATATTATACACTAGTTTCGGTCAAAAAATCAATTAAATCGAGGACTGTTCGAAACGATACATAACTTTTCAGATAATTTATATATTTTACGAAGGAAGGTGATGATGGAAGACCTTGCAAAAAATCATCAGAAAATTAGATTCCACGAAACTTTTCAAAATGCAAGTTTCGGTCGAGAAATCATTATATAGTATACACTAGTTTATTCTAATTTTGCTCAAAAAATCAAATTAAATCGAGGAATGTTTGAAATGATACAAAAATCTTCAGATCCTTCTTATATGTTACGAGGAAAGGTTATGATTGAATTCCATGCAAAAAATAATTTGAAAATTAGATTCTATGAAACTTTTTGAATTCCGAGTTTCGGACAAAAAATCGTAATATATTATACACTAGTTTATTCTAGTTTCGGTTAAAAAATCAATTAAATCGAGGACTGTTCGAAATGCTACAAAACTTTTCAGATAATTTATATATTTTACAAGGGAAGGTTATGATGGAAGTCCATAAAAAATCATCTGAAAATTAGATTCTACGAAACTTTTTGAAATGCGAGTTTCCGTCAAAAAATTGTAATATATTATACACTAGTTTATACTAGTTTCAGTCAAAAAATAAATTAAATCGGGGACTATTCGAAACGATACAAAACTTTTTCAGAAAATTTATATATTTTACGAGGGAAGGTTATGATGGAAGACCATGCAAAATATCATCAGAAAATTAGATTCTACGAACATTTTTGAAATGCGAGTTTCGGTCAAAAAATCATAATACATTATACACTAGTTTATACTAGTTTTGCTCAAAAAACCAATTAATTCGAGAACTGATCAGAACGATACAAAAATTTTCATATCCTTCTTATATGTTACGGGGGAAGGAAGTCCATGCAAAAAATCATCAGAAAATTAGATTCTACGAAACCTTTTGAATTGCGAGTTTCAGCATAAAATCGTAATATATTATACACTAGTTTCGGTCAAAAAATCAATTAAATCGAGGACTGTTCGAAACGATACAGAACTTTTCAGATAATTTATATATTTTACGAAGGAAGGTGATGATGGAAGACCTTGCAAAAAATCATCAGAAAATTAGATTCCACGAAACTTTTCAAAATGCAAGTTTCGGTCGAGAAATCATTATATAGTATACACTAGTTTATTCTAATTTTGCTCAAAAAATCAAATTAAATCGAGGAATGTTTGAAATGATACAAAAATCTTCAGATCCTTCTTATATGTTACGAGGAAAGGTTATGATTGAATTCCATGCAAAAAATAATTTGAAAATTAGATTCTATGAAACTTTTTGAATTCCGAGTTTCGGACAAAAAATCGTAATATATTATACACTAGTTTATTCTAGTTTCGGTTAAAAAATCAATTAAATCGAGGACTGTTCGAAATGCTACAAAACTTTTCAGATAATTTATATATTTTACAAGGGAAGGTTATGATGGAAGTCCATAAAAAATCATCTGAAAATTAGATTCTACGAAACTTTTTGAAATGCGAGTTTCCGTCAAAAAATTGTAATATATTATACACTAGTTTATACTAGTTTCAGTCAAAAAATAAATTAAATCGGGGACTATTCGAAACGATACAAAACTTTTTCAGAAAATTTATATATTTTACGAGGGAAGGTTATGATGGAAGACCATGCAAAAAATCATCAGAAAATTAGATTCTACGAACATTTTTGAAATGCGAGTTTCGGTCAAAAAATCATAATACATTATACACTAGTTTATACTAGTTTTGCTCAAAAAACCAATTAATTCGAGAACTGATCAGAACGATACAAAAATTTTCATATCCTTCTTATATGTTACGGGGGAAGGAAGTCCATGCAAAAAATCATCAGAAAATTAGATTCTACGAAACCTTTTGAATTGGGAGTTTCAGCATAAAATCGTAATATATTATACACTAGTTTCGGTCAAAAAATCAATTAAATCGAGGACTGTTCGAAACGATACATAACTTTTCAGATAATTTATATATTTTACGAAGGAAGGTGATGATGGAAGACCTTGCAAAAAATCATCAGAAAATTAGATTCCACGAAACTTTTCAAAATGCAAGTTTCGGTCGAGAAATCATTATATAGTATACACTAGTTTATTCTAATTTTGCTCAAAAAATCAAATTAAATCGAGGAATGTTTGAAATGATACAAAAATCTTCAGATCCTTCTTATATGTTACGAGGAAAGGTTATGATTGAATTCCATGCAAAAAATAATTTGAAAATTAGATTCTATGAAACTTTTTGAATTCCGAGTTTCGGACAAAAAATCGTAATATATTATACACTAGTTTATTCTAGTTTCGGTTAAAAAATCAATTAAATCGAGGACTGTTCGAAATGCTACAAAACTTTTCAGATAATTTATATATTTTACAAGGGAAGGTTATGATGGAAGTCCATAAAAAATCATCTGAAAATTAGATTCTACGAAACTTTTTGAAATGCGAGTTTCCGTCAAAAAATTGTAATATATTATACACTAGTTTATACTAGTTTCAGTCAAAAAATAAATTAAATCGGGGACTATTCGAAACGATACAAAACTTTTTCAGAAAATTTATATATTTTACGAGGGAAGGTTATGATGGAAGACCATGCAAAATATCATCAGAAAATTAGATTCTACGAACATTTTTGAAATGCGAGTTTCGGTCAAAAAATCATAATACATTATACACTAGTTTATACTAGTTTTGCTCAAAAAACCAATTAATTCGAGAACTGATCAGAACGATACAAAAATTTTCATATCCTTCTTATATGTTACGGGGGAAGGAAGTCCATGCAAAAAATCATCAGAAAATTAGATTCTACGAAACCTTTTGAATTGCGAGTTTCAGCATAAAATCGTAATATATTATACACTAGTTTCGGTCAAAAAATCAATTAAATCGAGGACTGTTCGAAACGATACAGAACTTTTCAGATAATTTATATATTTTACGAAGGAAGGTGATGATGGAAGACCTTGCAAAAAATCATCAGAAAATTAGATTCCACGAAACTTTTCAAAATGCAAGTTTCGGTCGAGAAATCATTATATAGTATACACTAGTTTATTCTAATTTTGCTCAAAAAATCAAATTAAATCGAGGAATGTTTGAAATGATACAAAAATCTTCAGATCCTTCTTATATGTTACGAGGAAAGGTTATGATTGAATTCCATGCAAAAAATAATTTGAAAATTAGATTCTATGAAACTTTTTGAATTCCGAGTTTCGGACAAAAAATCGTAATATATTATACACTAGTTTATTCTAGTTTCGGTTAAAAAATCAATTAAATCGAGGACTGTTCGAAATGCTACAAAACTTTTCAGATAATTTATATATTTTACAAGGGAAGGTTATGATGGAAGTCCATAAAAAATCATCTGAAAATTAGATTCTACGAAACTTTTTGAAATGCGAGTTTCCGTCAAAAAATTGTAATATATTATACACTAGTTTATACTAGTTTCAGTCAAAAAATAAATTAAATCGGGGACTATTCGAAACGATACAAAACTTTTTCAGAAAATTTATATATTTTACGAGGGAAGGTTATGATGGAAGACCATGCAAAAAATCATCAGAAAATTAGATTCTACGAACATTTTTGAAATGCGAGTTTCGGTCAAAAAATCATAATACATTATACACTAGTTTATACTAGTTTTGCTCAAAAAACCAATTAATTCGAGAACTGATCAGAACGATACAAAAATTTTCATATCCTTCTTATATGTTACGGGGGAAGGAAGTCCATGCAAAAAATCATCAGAAAATTAGATTCTACGAAACCTTTTGAATTGCGAGTTTCAGCATAAAATCGTAATATATTATACACTAGTTTCGGTCAAAAAATCAATTAAATCGAGGACTGTTCGAAACGATACAGAACTTTTCAGATAATTTATATATTTTACGAAGGAAGGTGATGATGGAAGACCTTGCAAAAAATCATCAGAAAATTAGATTCCACGAAACTTTTCAAAATGCAAGTTTCGGTCGAGAAATCATTATATAGTATACACTAGTTTATTCTAATTTTGCTCAAAAAATCAAATTAAATCGAGGAATGTTTGAAATGATACAAAAATCTTCAGATCCTTCTTATATGTTACGAGGAAAGGTTATGATTGAATTCCATGCAAAAAATAATTTGAAAATTAGATTCTATGAAACTTTTTGAATTCCGAGTTTCGGACAAAAAATCGTAATATATTATACACTAGTTTATTCTAGTTTCGGTTAAAAAATCAATTAAATCGAGGACTGTTCGAAATGCTACAAAACTTTTCAGATAATTTATATATTTTACAAGGGAAGGTTATGATGGAAGTCCATAAAAAATCATCTGAAAATTAGATTCTACGAAACTTTTTGAAATGCGAGTTTCCGTCAAAAAATTGTAATATATTATACACTAGTTTATACTAGTTTCAGTCAAAAAATAAATTAAATCGGGGACTATTCGAAACGATACAAAACTTTTTCAGAAAATTTATATATTTTACGAGGGAAGGTTATGATGGAAGACCATGCAAAAAATCATCAGAAAATTAGATTCTACGAACATTTTTGAAATGCGAGTTTCGGTCAAAAAATCATAATACATTATACACTAGTTTATACTAGTTTTGCTCAAAAAACCAATTAATTCGAGAACTGATCAGAACGATACAAAAATTTTCATATCCTTCTTATATGTTACGGGGGAAGGAAGTCCATGCAAAAAATCATCAGAAAATTAGATTCTACGAAACCTTTTGAATTGCGAGTTTCAGCATAAAATCGTAATATATTATACACTAGATTCGGTCAAAAAATCAATTAAATCGAGGACTGTTCGAAACGATACAGAACTTTTCAGATAATTTATATATTTTACGAAGGAAGGTGATGATGGAAGACCTTGTAAAAAATCATCAGAAAATTAGATTCCACGAAACTTTTCAAAATGCAAGTTTCGGTCGAGAAATCATTATATAGTATACACTAGTTTATTCTAATTTTGCTCAAAAAATCAAATTAAATCGAGGAATGTTTGAAATGATACAAAAATCTTCAGATCCTTCTTATATGTTACGAGGAAAGGTTATGATTGAATTCCATGCAAAAAATAATTTGAAAATTAGATTCTATGAAACTTTTTGAATTCCGAGTTTCGGACAAAAAATCGTAATATATTATACACTAGTTTATTCTAGTTTCGGTTAAAAAATCAATTAAATCGAGGACTGTTCGAAATGCTACAAAACTTTTCAGATAATTTATATATTTTACAAGGGAAGGTTATGATGGAAGTCCATAAAAAATCATCTGAAAATTAGATTCTACGAAACTTTTTGAAATGCGAGTTTCCGTCAAAAAATTGTAATATATTATACACTAGTTTATACTAGTTTCAGTCAAAAAATAAATTAAATCGGGGACTATTCGAAACGATACAAAACTTTTTCAGAAAATTTATATATTTTACGAGGGAAGGTTATGATGGAAGACCATGCAAAAAATCATCAGAAAATTAGATTCTACGAACATTTTTTAAATGCGAGTTTCGGTCAAAAAATCATAATACATTATACACTAGTTTATACTAGTTTTGCTCAAAAAACCAATTAATTCGAGAACTGATCAGAACGATACAAAAATTTTCATATCCTTCTTATATGTTACGGGGGAAGGAAGTCCATGCAAAAAATCATCAGAAAATTAGATTCTACGAAACCTTTTGAATTGGGAGTTTCAGCATAAAATCGTAATATATTATACACTAGTTTCGGTCAAAAAATCAATTAAATCGAGGACTGTTCGAAACGATACAGAACTTTTCAGATAATTTATATATTTTACGAAGGAAGGTGATGATGGAAGACCTTGCAAAAAATCATCAGAAAATTAGATTCCACGAAACTTTTCAAAATGCAAGTTTCGGTCGAGAAATCATTATATAGTATACACTAGTTTATTCTAATTTTGCTCAAAAAATCAAATTAAATCGAGGAATGTTTGAAATGATACAAAAATCTTCAGATCCTTCTTATATGTTACGAGGAAAGGTTATGATTGAATTCCATGCAAAAAATAATTTGAAAATTAGATTCTATGAAACTTTTTGAATTCCGAGTTTCGGACAAAAAATCGTAATATATTATACACTAGTTTATTCTAGTTTCGGTTAAAAAATCAATTAAATCGAGGACTGTTCGAAATGCTACAAAACTTTTCAGATAATTTATATATTTTACAAGGGAAGGTTATGATGGAAGTCCATAAAAAATCATCTGAAAATTAGATTCTACGAAACTTTTTGAAATGCGAGTTTCCGTCAAAAAATTGTAATATATTATACACTAGTTTATACTAGTTTCAGTCAAAAAATAAATTAAATCGGGGACTATTCGAAACGATACAAAACTTTTTCAGAAAATTTATATATTTTACGAGGGAAGGTTATGATGGAAGACCATGCAAAAAATCATCAGAAAATTAGATTCTACGAACATTTTTGAAATGCGAGTTTCGGTCAAAAAATCATAATACATTATACACTAGTTTATACTAGTTTTGCTCAAAAAACCAATTAATTCGAGAACTGATCAGAACGATACAAAAATTTTCATATCCTTCTTATATGTTACGGGGGAAGGAAGTCCATGCAAAAAATCATCAGAAAATTAGATTCTACGAAACCTTTTGAATTGGGAGTTTCAGCATAAAATCGTAATATATTATACACTAGTTTCGGTCAAAAAATCAATTAAATCGAGGACTGTTCGAAACGATACAGAACTTTTCAGATAATTTATATATTTTACGAAGGAAGGTGATGATGGAAGACCTTGCAAAAAATCATCAGAAAATTAGATTCCACGAAACTTTTCAAAATGCAAGTTTCGGTCGAGAAATCATTATATAGTATACACTAGTTTATTCTAATTTTGCTCAAAAAATCAAATTAAATCGAGGAATGTTTGAAATGATACAAAAATCTTCAGATCCTTCTTATATGTTACGAGGAAAGGTTATGATTGAATTCCATGCAAAAAATAATTTGAAAATTAGATTCTATGAAACTTTTTGAATTCCGAGTTTCGGACAAAAAATCGTAATATATTATACACTAGTTTATTCTAGTTTCGGTTAAAAAATCAATTAAATCGAGGACTGTTCGAAATGCTACAAAACTTTTCAGATAATTTATATATTTTACAAGGGAAGGTTATGATGGAAGTCCATAAAAAATCATCTGAAAATTAGATTCTACGAAACTTTTTGAAATGCGAGTTTCCGTCAAAAAATTGTAATATATTATACACTAGTTTATACTAGTTTCAGTCAAAAAATAAATTAAATCGGGGACTATTCGAAACGATACAAAACTTTTTCAGAAAATTTATATATTTTACGAGGGAAGGTTATGATGGAAGACCATGCAAAAAATCATCAGAAAATTAGATTCTACGAACATTTTTGAAATGCGAGTTTCGGTCAAAAAATCATAATACATTATACACTAGTTTATACTAGTTTTGCTCAAAAAACCAATTAATTCGAGAACTGATCAGAACGATACAAAAATTTTCATATCCTTCTTATATGTTACGGGGGAAGGAAGTCCATGCAAAAAATCATCAGAAAATTAGATTCTACGAAACCTTTTGAATTGCGAGTTTCAGCATAAAATCGTAATATATTATACACTAGTTTCGGTCAAAAAATCAATTAAATCGAGGACTGTTCGAAACGATACAGAACTTTTCAGATAATTTATATATTTTACGAAGGAAGGTGATGATGGAAGACCTTGCAAAAAATCATCAGAAAATTAGATTCCACGAAACTTTTCAAAATGCAAGTTTCGGTCGAGAAATCATTATATAGTATACACTAGTTTATTCTAATTTTGCTCAAAAAATCAAATTAAATCGAGGAATGTTTGAAATGATACAAAAATCTTCAGATCCTTCTTATATGTTACGAGGAAAGGTTATGATTGAATTCCATGCAAAAAATAATTTGAAAATTAGATTCTATGAAACTTTTTGAATTCCGAGTTTCGGACAAAAAATCGTAATATATTATACACTAGTTTATTCTAGTTTCGGTTAAAAAATCAATTAAATCGAGGACTGTTCGAAATGCTACAAAACTTTTCAGATAATTTATATATTTTACAAGGGAAGGTTATGATGGAAGTCCATAAAAAATCATCTGAAAATTAGATTCTACGAAACTTTTTGAAATGCGAGTTTCCGTCAAAAAATTGTAATATATTATACACTAGTTTATACTAGTTTCAGTCAAAAAATAAATTAAATCGGGGACTATTCGAAACGATACAAAACTTTTTCAGAAAATTTATATATTTTACGAGGGAAGGTTATGATGGAAGACCATGCAAAAAATCATCAGAAAATTAGATTCTACGAACATTTTTGAAATGCGAGTTTCGGTCAAAAAATCATAATACATTATACACTAGTTTATACTAGTTTTGCTCAAAAAACCAATTAATTCGAGAACTGATCAGAACGATACAAAAATTTTCATATCCTTCTTATATGTTACGGGGGAAGGAAGTCCATGCAAAAAATCATCAGAAAATTAGATTCTACGAAACCTTTTGAATTGGGAGTTTCAGCATAAAATCGTAATATATTATACACTAGTTTCGGTCAAAAAATCAATTAAATCGAGGACTGTTCGAAACGATACAGAACTTTTCAGATAATTTATATATTTTACGAAGGAAGGTGATGATGGAAGACCTTGCAAAAAATCATCAGAAAATTAGATTCCACGAAACTTTTCAAAATGCAAGTTTCGGTCGAGAAATCATTATATAGTATACACTAGTTTATTCTAATTTTGCTCAAAAAATCAAATTAAATCGAGGAATGTTTGAAATGATACAAAAATCTTCAGATCCTTCTTATATGTTACGAGGAAAGGTTATGATTGAATTCCATGCAAAAAATAATTTGAAAATTAGATTCTATGAAACTTTTTGAATTCCGAGTTTCGGACAAAAAATCGTAATATATTATACACTAGTTTATTCTAGTTTCGGTTAAAAAATCAATTAAATCGAGGACTGTTCGAAATGCTACAAAACTTTTCAGATAATTTATATATTTTACAAGGGAAGGTTATGATGGAAGTCCATAAAAAATCATCTGAAAATTAGATTCTACGAAACTTTTTGAAATGCGAGTTTCCGTCAAAAAATTGTAATATATTATACACTAGTTTATACTAGTTTCAGTCAAAAAATAAATTAAATCGGGGACTATTCGAAACGATACAAAACTTTTTCAGAAAATTTATATATTTTACGAGGGAAGGTTATGATGGAAGACCATGCAAAAAATCATCAGAAAATTAGATTCTACGAACATTTTTGAAATGCGAGTTTCGGTCAAAAAATCATAATACATTATACACTAGTTTATACTAGTTTTGCTCAAAAAACCAATTAATTCGAGAACTGATCAGAACGATACAAAAATTTTCATATCCTTCTTATATGTTACGGGGGAAGGAAGTCCATGCAAAAAATCATCAGAAAATTAGATTCTACGAAACCTTTTGAATTGGGAGTTTCAGCATAAAATCGTAATATATTATACACTAGTTTCGGTCAAAAAATCAATTAAATCGAGGACTGTTCGAAACGATACAGAACTTTTCAGATAATTTATATATTTTACGAAGGAAGGTGATGATGGAAGACCTTGCAAAAAATCATCAGAAAATTAGATTCCACGAAACTTTTCAAAATGCAAGTTTCGGTCGAGAAATCATTATATAGTATACACTAGTTTATTCTAATTTTGCTCAAAAAATCAAATTAAATCGAGGAATGTTTGAAATGATACAAAAATCTTCAGATCCTTCTTATATGTTACGAGGAAAGGTTATGATTGAATTCCATGCAAAAAATAATTTGAAAATTAGATTCTATGAAACTTTTTGAATTCCGAGTTTCGGACAAAAAATCGTAATATATTATACACTAGTTTATTCTAGTTTCGGTTAAAAAATCAATTAAATCGAGGACTGTTCGAAATGCTACAAAACTTTTCAGATAATTTATATATTTTACAAGGGAAGGTTATGATGGAAGTCCATAAAAAATCATCTGAAAATTAGATTCTACGAAACTTTTTGAAATGCGAGTTTCCGTCAAAAAATTGTAATATATTATACACTAGTTTATACTAGTTTCAGTCAAAAAATAAATTAAATCGGGGACTATTCGAAACGATACAAAACTTTTTCAGAAAATTTATATATTTTACGAGGGAAGGTTATGATGGAAGACCATGCAAAAAATCATCAGAAAATTAGATTCTACGAACATTTTTGAAATGCGAGTTTCGGTCAAAAAATCATAATACATTATACACTAGTTTATACTAGTTTTGCTCAAAAAACCAATTAATTCGAGAACTGATCAGAACGATACAAAAATTTTCATATCCTTCTTATATGTTACGGGGGAAGGAAGTCCATGCAAAAAATCATCAGAAAATTAGATTCTACGAAACCTTTTGAATTGGGAGTTTCAGCATAAAATCGTAATATATTATACACTAGTTTCGGTCAAAAAATCAATTAAATCGAGGACTGTTCGAAACGATACAGAACTTTTCAGATAATTTATATATTTTACGAAGGAAGGTGATGATGGAAGACCTTGCAAAAAATCATCAGAAAATTAGATTCCACGAAACTTTTCAAAATGCAAGTTTCGGTCGAGAAATCATTATATAGTATACACTAGTTTATTCTAATTTTGCTCAAAAAATCAAATTAAATCGAGGAATGTTTGAAATGATACAAAAATCTTCAGATCCTTCTTATATGTTACGAGGAAAGGTTATGATTGAATTCCATGCAAAAAATAATTTGAAAATTAGATTCTATGAAACTTTTTGAATTCCGAGTTTCGGACAAAAAATCGTAATATATTATACACTAGTTTATTCTAGTTTCGGTTAAAAAATCAATTAAATCGAGGACTGTTCGAAATGCTACAAAACTTTTCAGATAATTTATATATTTTACAAGGGAAGGTTATGATGGAAGTCCATAAAAAATCATCTGAAAATTAGATTCTACGAAACTTTTTGAAATGCGAGTTTCCGTCAAAAAATTGTAATATATTATACACTAGTTTATACTAGTTTCAGTCAAAAAATAAATTAAATCGGGGACTATTCGAAACGATACAAAACTTTTTCAGAAAATTTATATATTTTACGAGGGAAGGTTATGATGGAAGACCATGCAAAAAATCATCAGAAAATTAGATTCTACGAACATTTTTGAAATGCGAGTTTCGGTCAAAAAATCATAATACATTATACACTAGTTTATACTAGTTTTGCTCAAAAAACCAATTAATTCGAGAACTGATCAGAACGATACAAAAATTTTCATATCCTTCTTATATGTTACGGGGGAAGGAAGTCCATGCAAAAAATCATCAGAAAATTAGATTCTACGAAACCTTTTGAATTGCGAGTTTCAGCATAAAATCGTAATATATTATACACTAGTTTCGGTCAAAAAATCAATTAAATCGAGGACTGTTCGAAACGATACAGAACTTTTCAGATAATTTATATATTTTACGAAGGAAGGTGATGATGGAAGACCTTGCAAAAAATCATCAGAAAATTAGATTCCACGAAACTTTTCAAAATGCAAGTTTCGGTCGAGAAATCATTATATAGTATACACTAGTTTATTCTAATTTTGCTCAAAAAATCAAATTAAATCGAGGAATGTTTGAAATGATACAAAAATCTTCAGATCCTTCTTATATGTTACGAGGAAAGGTTATGATTGAATTCCATGCAAAAAATAATTTGAAAATTAGATTCTATGAAACTTTTTGAATTCCGAGTTTCGGACAAAAAATCGTAATATATTATACACTAGTTTATTCTAGTTTCGGTTAAAAAATCAATTAAATCGAGGACTGTTCGAAATGCTACAAAACTTTTCAGATAATTTATATATTTTACAAGGGAAGGTTATGATGGAAGTCCATAAAAAATCATCTGAAAATTAGATTCTACGAAACTTTTTGAAATGCGAGTTTCCGTCAAAAAATTGTAATATATTATACACTAGTTTATACTAGTTTCAGTCAAAAAATAAATTAAATCGGGGACTATTCGAAACGATACAAAACTTTTTCAGAAAATTTATATATTTTACGAGGGAAGGTTATGATGGAAGACCATGCAAAAAATCATCAGAAAATTAGATTCTACGAACATTTTTGAAATGCGAGTTTCGGTCAAAAAATCATAATACATTATACACTAGTTTATACTAGTTTTGCTCAAAAAACCAATTAATTCGAGAACTGATCAGAACGATACAAAAATTTTCATATCCTTCTTATATGTTACGGGGGAAGGAAGTCCATGCAAAAAATCATCAGAAAATTAGATTCTACGAAACCTTTTGAATTGGGAGTTTCAGCATAAAATCGTAATATATTATACACTAGTTTCGGTCAAAAAATCAATTAAATCGAGGACTGTTCGAAACGATACAGAACTTTTCAGATAATTTATATATTTTACGAAGGAAGGTGATGATGGAAGACCTTGCAAAAAATCATCAGAAAATTAGATTCCACGAAACTTTTCAAAATGCAAGTTTCGGTCGAGAAATCATTATATAGTATACACTAGTTTATTCTAATTTTGCTCAAAAAATCAAATTAAATCGAGGAATGTTTGAAATGATACAAAAATCTTCAGATCCTTCTTATATGTTACGAGGAAAGGTTATGATTGAATTCCATGCAAAAAATAATTTGAAAATTAGATTCTATGAAACTTTTTGAATTCCGAGTTTCGGACAAAAAATCGTAATATATTATACACTAGTTTATTCTAGTTTCGGTTAAAAAATCAATTAAATCGAGGACTGTTCGAAATGCTACAAAACTTTTCAGATAATTTATATATTTTACAAGGGAAGGTTATGATGGAAGTCCATAAAAAATCATCTGAAAATTAGATTCTACGAAACTTTTTGAAATGCGAGTTTCCGTCAAAAAATTGTAATATATTATACACTAGTTTATACTAGTTTCAGTCAAAAAATAAATTAAATCGGGGACTATTCGAAACGATACAAAACTTTTTCAGAAAATTTATATATTTTACGAGGGAAGGTTATGATGGAAGACCATGCAAAAAATCATCAGAAAATTAGATTCTACGAACATTTTTGAAATGCGAGTTTCGGTCAAAAAATCATAATACATTATACACTAGTTTATACTAGTTTTGCTCAAAAAACCAATTAATTCGAGAACTGATCAGAACGATACAAAAATTTTCATATCCTTCTTATATGTTACGGGGGAAGGAAGTCCATGCAAAAAATCATCAGAAAATTAGATTCTACGAAACCTTTTGAATTGGGAGTTTCAGCATAAAATCGTAATATATTATACACTAGTTTCGGTCAAAAAATCAATTAAATCGAGGACTGTTCGAAACGATACAGAACTTTTCAGATAATTTATATATTTTACGAAGGAAGGTGATGATGGAAGACCTTGCAAAAAATCATCAGAAAATTAGATTCCACGAAACTTTTCAAAATGCAAGTTTCGGTCGAGAAATCATTATATAGTATACACTAGTTTATTCTAATTTTGCTCAAAAAATCAAATTAAATCGAGGAATGTTTGAAATGATACAAAAATCTTCAGATCCTTCTTATATGTTACGAGGAAAGGTTATGATTGAATTCCATGCAAAAAATAATTTGAAAATTAGATTCTATGAAACTTTTTGAATTCCGAGTTTCGGACAAAAAATCGTAATATATTATACACTAGTTTATTCTAGTTTCGGTTAAAAAATCAATTAAATCGAGGACTGTTCGAAATGCTACAAAACTTTTCAGATAATTTATATATTTTACAAGGGAAGGTTATGATGGAAGTCCATAAAAAATCATCTGAAAATTAGATTCTACGAAACTTTTTGAAATGCGAGTTTCCGTCAAAAAATTGTAATATATTATACACTAGTTTATACTAGTTTCAGTCAAAAAATAAATTAAATCGGGGACTATTCGAAACGATACAAAACTTTTTCAGAAAATTTATATATTTTACGAGGGAAGGTTATGATGGAAGACCATGCAAAAAATCATCAGAAAATTAGATTCTACGAACATTTTTGAAATGCGAGTTTCGGTCAAAAAATCATAATACATTATACACTAGTTTATACTAGTTTTGCTCAAAAAACCAATTAATTCGAGAACTGATCAGAACGATACAAAAATTTTCATATCCTTCTTATATGTTACGGGGGAAGGAAGTCCATGCAAAAAATCATCAGAAAATTAGATTCTACGAAACCTTTTGAATTGCGAGTTTCAGCATAAAATCGTAATATATTATACACTAGTTTCGGTCAAAAAATCAATTAAATCGAGGACTGTTCGAAACAATACAGAACTTTTCAGATAATTTATATATTTTACGAAGGAAGGTGATGATGGAAGACCTTGCAAAAAATCATCAGAAAATTAGATTCCACGAAACTTTTCAAAATGCAAGTTTCGGTCGAGAAATCATTATATAGTATACACTAGTTTATTCTAATTTTGCTCAAAAAATCAAATTAAATCGAGGAATGTTTGAAATGATACAAAAATCTTCAGATCCTTCTTATATGTTACGAGGAAAGGTTATGATTGAATTCCATGCAAAAAATAATTTGAAAATTAGATTCTATGAAACTTTTTGAATTCCGAGTTTCGGACAAAAAATCGTAATATATTATACACTAGTTTATTCTAGTTTCGGTTAAAAAATCAATTAAATCGAGGACTGTTCGAAATGCTACAAAACTTTTCAGATAATTTATATATTTTACAAGGGAAGGTTATGATGGAAGTCCATAAAAAATCATCTGAAAATTAGATTCTACGAAACTTTTTGAAATGCGAGTTTCCGTCAAAAAATTGTAATATATTATACACTAGTTTATACTAGTTTCAGTCAAAAAATAAATTAAATCGGGGACTATTCGAAACGATACAAAACTTTTTCAGAAAATTTATATATTTTACGAGGGAAGGTTATGATGGAAGACCATGCAAAAAATCATCAGAAAATTAGATTCTACGAACATTTTTGAAATGCGAGTTTCGGTCAAAAAATCATAATACATTATACACTAGTTTATACTAGTTTTGCTCAAAAAACCAATTAATTCGAGAACTGATCAGAACGATACAAAAATTTTCATATCCTTCTTATATGTTACGGGGGAAGGAAGTCCATGCAAAAAATCATCAGAAAATTAGATTCTACGAAACCTTTTGAATTGGGAGTTTCAGCATAAAATCGTAATATATTATACACTAGTTTCGGGAAAAAATCAATTAAATCGAGGACTGTTCGAAACGATACAGAACTTTTCAGATAATTTATATATTTTACGAAGGAAGGTGATGATGGAAGACCTTGCAAAAAATCATCAGAAAATTAGATTCCACGAAACTTTTCAAAATGCAAGTTTCGATCGAGAAATCATTATATAGTATACACTAGTTTATTCTAATTTTGCTCAAAAAATCAAATTAAATCGAGGAATGTTTGAAATGATACAAAAATCTTCAGATCCTTCTTATATGTTACGAGGAAAGGTTATGATTGAATTCCATGCAAAAAATAATTTGAAAATTAGATTCTATGAAACTTTTTGAATTCCGAGTTTCGGACAAAAAATCGTAATATATTATACACTAGTTTATTCTAGTTTCGGTTAAAAAATCAATTAAATCGAGGACTGTTCGAAATGCTACAAAACTTTTCAGATAATTTATATATTTTACAAGGGAAGGTTATGATGGAAGTCCATAAAAAATCATCTGAAAATTAGATTCTACGAAACTTTTTGAAATGCGAGTTTCCGTCAAAAAATTGTAATATATTATACACTAGTTTATACTAGTTTCAGTCAAAAAATAAATTAAATCGGGGACTATTCGAAACGATACAAAACTTTTTCAGAAAATTTATATATTTTACGAGGGAAGGTTATGATGGAAGACCATGCAAAAAATCATCAGAAAATTAGATTCTACGAACATTTTTGAAATGCGAGTTTCGGTCAAAAAATCATAATACATTATACACTAGTTTATACTAGTTTTGCTCAAAAAACCAATTAATTCGAGAACTGATCAGAACGATACAAAAATTTTCATATCCTTCTTATATGTTACGGGGGAAGGAAGTCCATGCAAAAAATCATCAGAAAATTAGATTCTACGAAACCTTTTGAATTGCGAGTTTCAGCATAAAATCGTAATATATTATACACTAGTTTCGGTCAAAAAATCAATTAAATCGAGGACTGTTCGAAACGATACAAAACTTTTCAGATAATTTATATATTTTACGAAGGAAGGTGATGATGGAAGACCTTGCAAAAAATCATCAGAAAATTAGATTCCACGAAACTTTTCAAAATGCAAGTTTCGGTCGAGAAATCATTATATAGTATACACTAGTTTATTCTAATTTTGCTCAAAAAATCAAATTAAATCGAGGAATGTTTGAAATGATACAAAAATCTTCAGATCCTTCTTATATGTTACGAGGAAAGGTTATGATTGAATTCCATGCAAAAAATAATTTGAAAATTAGATTCTATGAAACTTTTTGAATTCCGAGTTTCGGACAAAAAATCGTAATATATTATACACTAGTTTATTCTAGTTTCGGTTAAAAAATCAATTAAATCGAGGACTGTTCGAAATGCTACAAAACTTTTCAGATAATTTATATATTTTACAAGGGAAGGTTATGATGGAAGTCCATAAAAAATCATCTGAAAATTAGATTCTACGAAACTTTTTGAAATGCGAGTTTCCGTCAAAAAATTGTAATATATTATACACTAGTTTATACTAGTTTCAGTCAAAAAATAAATTAAATCGGGGACTATTCGAAACGATACAAAACTTTTTCAGAAAATTTATATATTTTACGAGGGAAGGTTATGATGGAAGACCATGCAAAAAATCATCAGAAAATTAGATTCTACGAACATTTTTTAAATGCGAGTTTCGGTCAAAAAATCATAATACATTATACACTAGTTTATACTAGTTTTGCTCAAAAAACCAATTAATTCGAGAACTGATCAGAACGATACAAAAATTTTCATATCCTTCTTATATGTTACAGGGGAAGGAAGTCCATGCAAAAAATCATCAGAAAATTAGATTCTACGAAACCTTTTGAATTGCGAGTTTCAGCATAAAATCGTAATATATTATACACTAGTTTTGGTCAAAAAATCAATTAAATCGAGGACTGTTCGAAACGATACAGAACTTTTCAGATAATTTATATATTTTACGAAGGAAGGTGATGATGGAAGACCTTGCAAAAAATCATCAGAAAATTAGATTCCACGAAACTTTTCAAAATGCAAGTTTCGGTCGAGAAATCATTATATAGTATACACTAGTTTATTCTAATTTTGCTCAAAAAATCAAATTAAATCGAGGAATGTTTGAAATGATACAAAAATCTTCAGATCCTTCTTATATGTTACGAGGAAAGGTTATGATTGAATTCCATGCAAAAAATAATTTGAAAATTAGATTCTATGAAACTTTTTGAATTCCGAGTTTCGGACAAAAAATCGTAATATATTATACACTAGTTTATTCTAGTTTCGGTTAAAAAATCAATTAAATCGAGGACTGTTCGAAATGCTACAAAACTTTTCAGATAATTTATATATTTTACAAGGGAAGGTTATGATGGAAGTCCATAAAAAATCATCTGAAAATTAGATTCTACGAAACTTTTTGAAATGCGAGTTTCCGTCAAAAAATTGTAAT
The DNA here is from genome assembly GCA_963966055.1 of Lathyrus aphaca. NCBI lineage: Eukaryota > Viridiplantae > Streptophyta > Magnoliopsida > Fabales > Fabaceae > Lathyrus > Lathyrus aphaca. Next base: position 567,823,470 of record OZ014523.1, read on the forward strand.
ATATTATACACTAGTTTATACTAGTTTCAGTCAAAAAATAAATTAAATCGGGGACTATTCGAAACGATACAAAACTTTTTCAGAAAATTTATATATTTTACGAGGGAAGGTTATGATGGAAGACCATGCAAAAAATCATCAGAAAATTAGATTCTACGAACATTTTTGAAATGCGAGTTTCGGTCAAAAAATCATAATACATTATACACTAGTTTATACTAGTTTTGCTCAAAAAACCAATTAATTCGAGAACTGATCAGAACGATACAAAAATTTTCATATCCTTCTTATATGTTACGGGGGAAGGAAGTCCATGCAAAAAATCATCAGAAAATTAGATTCTACGAAACCTTTTGAATTGCGAGTTTCAGCATAAAATCGTAATATATTATACACTAGTTTCGGTCAAAAAATCAATTAAATCGAGGACTGTTCGAAACGATACAAAACTTTTCAGATAATTTATATATTTTACGAAGGAAGGTGATGATGGAAGACCTTGCAAAAAATCATCAGAAAATTAGATTCCACGAAACTTTTCAAAATGCAAGTTTCGGTCGAGAAATCATTATATAGTATACACTAGTTTATTCTAATTTTGCTCAAAAAATCAAATTAAATCGAGGAATGTTTGAAATGATACAAAAATCTTCAGATCCTTCTTATATGTTACGAGGAAAGGTTATGATTGAATTCCATGCAAAAAATAATTTGAAAATTAGATTCTATGAAACTTTTTGAATTCCGAGTTTCGGACAAAAAATCGTAATATATTATACACTAGTTTATTCTAGTTTCGGTTAAAAAATCAATTAAATCGAGGACTGTTCGAAATGCTACAAAACTTTTCAGATAATTTATATATTTTACAAGGGAAGGTTATGATGGAAGTCCATAAAAAATCATCTGAAAATTAGATTCTACGAAACTTTTTGAAATGCGAGTTTCCGTCAAAAAATTGTAATATATTATACACTAGTTTATACTAGTTTCAGTCAAAAAATAAATTAAATCGGGGACTATTCGAAACGATACAAAACTTTTTTTAGAAAATTTATATATTTTACGAGGGAAGGTTATGATGGAAGACCATGCAAAAAATCATCAGAAAATTAGATTCTACGAACATTTTTGAAATGCGAGTTTCGGTCAAAAAATCATAATACATTATACACTAGTTTATACTAGTTTTGCTCAAAAAACCAATTAATTCGAGAACTGATCAGAACGATACAAAAATTTTCATATCCTTCTAATATGTTACGGGGGAAGGAAGTCCATGCAAAAAATCATCAGAAAATTAGATTCTACGAAACCTTTTGAATTAGGAGTTTCAGCATAAAATCGTAATATATTATACACTAGTTTCGGTCAAAAAATCAATTAAATCGAGGACTGTTCGAAACGATACAAAACTTTTCAGATAATTTATATATTTTACGAAGGAAGGTGATGATGGAAGACCTTGCAAAAAATCATCAGAAAATTAGATTCCACGAAACTTTTCAAAATGCAAGTTTCGGTCGAGAAATCATTATATAGTATACACTAGTTTATTCTAATTTTGCTCAAAAAATCAAATTAAATCGAGGAATGTTTGAAATGATACAAAAATCTTCAGATCCTTCTTATATGTTACGAGGAAAGGTTATGATTGAATTCCATGCAAAAAATAATTTGAAAATTAGATTCTATGAAACTTTTTGAATTCCGAGTTTCGGACAAAAAATCGTAATATATTATACACTAGTTAATTCTAGTTTCGGTTAAAAAATCAATTAAATCGAGGACTGTTCGAAATGCTACAAAACTTTTCAGATAATTTATATATTTTACAAGGGAAGGTTATGATGGAAGTCCATAAAAAATCATCTGAAAATTAGATTCTACGAAACTTTTTGAAATGCGAGTTTCCGTCAAAAAATTGTAATATATTATACACTAGTTTATACTAGTTTCAGTCAAAAAATAAATTAAATCGGGGACTATTCGAAACGATACAAAACTTTTTCAGAAAATTTATATATTTTACGAGGGAAGGTTATGATGGAAGACCATGCAAAAAATCATCAGAAAATTAGATTCTACGAACATTTTTGAAATGCGAGTTTCGGTCAAAAAATCATAATACATTATACACTAGTTTATAATAGTTTTGCTCAAAAAACCAATTAATTCGAGAACTGATCAGAACGATACAAAAATTTTCATATCCTTCTTATATGTTACGGGGGAAGGAAGTCCATGCAAAAAATCATCAGAAAATTAGATTCTACGAAACCTTTTGAATTGCGAGTTTCAGCATAAAATCGTAATATATTATACACTAGTTTCGGTCAAAAAATCAATTAAATCGAGGACTGTTCGAAACGATACAAAACTTTTCAGATAATTTATATATTTTACGAAGGAAGGTGATGATGGAAGACCTTGCAAAAAATCATCAGAAAATTAGATTCCACGAAACTTTTCAAAATGCAAGTTTCGGTCGAGAAATCATTATATAGTATACACTAGTTTATTCTAATTTTGCTCAAAAAATCAAATTAAATCGAGGAATGTTTGAAATGATACAAAAATCTTCAGATCCTTCTTATATGTTACGAGGAAAGGTTATGATTGAATTCCATGCAAAAAATAATTTGAAAATTAGATTCTATGAAACTTTTTGAATTCCGAGTTTCGGACAAAAAATCGTAATATATTATACACTAGTTTATTCTAGTTTCGGTTAAAAAATCAATTAAATCGAGGACTGTTCGAAATGCTACAAAACTTTTCAGATAATTTATATATTTTACAAGGGAAGGTTATGATGGAAGTCCATAAAAAATCATCTGAAAATTAGATTCTACGAAACTTTTTGAAATGCGAGTTTCCGTCAAAAAATTGTAATATATTATACACTAGTTTATACTAGTTTCAGTCAAAAAATAAATTAAATCGGGGACTATTCGAAACGATACAAAACTTTTTCAGAAAATTTATATATTTTACGAGGGAAGGTTATGATGGAAGACCATGCAAAAAATCATCAGAAAATTAGATTCTACGAACATTTTTGAAATGCGAGTTTCGGTCAAAAAATCATAATACATTATACACTAGTTTATACTAGTTTTGCTCAAAAAACCAATTAATTCGAGAACTGATCAGAACGATACAAAAATTTTCATATCCTTCTAATATGTTACGGGGGAAGGAAGTCCATGCAAAAAATCATCAGAAAATTAGATTCTACGAAACCTTTTGAATTAGGAGTTTCAGCATAAAATCGTAATATATTATACACTAGTTTCGGTCAAAAAATCAATTAAATCGAGGACTGTTCGAAACGATACAAAACTTTTCAGATAATTTATATATTTTACGAAGGAAGGTGATGATGGAAGACCTTGCAAAAAATCATCAGAAAATTAGATTCCACGAAACTTTTCAAAATGCAAGTTTCGGTCGAGAAATCATTATATAGTATACACTAGTTTATTCTAATTTTGCTCAAAAAATCAAATTAAATCGAGGAATGTTTGAAATGATACAAAAATCTTCAGATCCTTCTTATATGTTACGAGGAAAGGTTATGATTGAATTCCATGCAAAAAATAATTTGAAAATTAGATTCTATGAAACTTTTTGAATTCCGAGTTTCGGACAAAAAATCGTAATATATTATACACTAGTTTATTCTAGTTTCGGTTAAAAAATCAATTAAATCGAGGACTGTTCGAAATGCTACAAAACTTTTCAGATAATTTATATATTTTACAAGGGAAGGTTATGATGGAAGTCCATAAAAAATCATCTGAAAATTAGATTCTACGAAACTTTTTGAAATGCGAGTTTCCGTCAAAAAATTGTAATATATTATACACTAGTTTATACTAGTTTCAGTCAAAAAATAAATTAAATCGGGGACTATTCGAAACGATACAAAACTTTTTCAGAAAATTTATATATTTTACGAGGGAAGGTTATGATGGAAGACCATGCAAAAAATCATCAGAAAATTAGATTCTACGAACATTTTTGAAATGCGAGTTTCGGTCAAAAAATCATAATACATTATACACTAGTTTATACTAGTTTTGCTCAAAAAACCAATTAATTCGAGAACTGATCAGAACGATACAAAAATTTTCATATCCTTCTAATATGTTACGGGGGAAGGAAGTCCATGCAAAAAATCATCAGAAAATTAGAATCTACGAAACCTTTTGAATTAGGAGTTTCAGCATAAAATCGTAATATATTATACACTAGTTTCGGTCAAAAAATCAATTAAATCGAGGACTGTTCGAAACGATACAAAACTTTTCAGATAATTTATATATTTTACGAAGGAATGTGATGATGGAAGACCTTGCAAAAAATAATCAGAAAATTAGATTCCACGAAACTTTTCAAAATGCAAGTTTCGGCCGAGAAATCATTATATAGTATACACTAGTTTATTCTAATTTTGCTCAAAAAATCAAATTAAATCGAGGAATGTTTGAAATGATACAAAAATCTTCAGATCCTTCTTATATGTTACGAGGAAAGGTTATGATTGAATTCCATGCAAAAAATAATTTGAAAATTAGATTCTATGAAACTTTTTGAATTCCGAGTTTCGGACAAAAAATCGTAATATATTATACACTAGTTTATTCTAGTTTCGGTTAAAAAATCAATTAAATCGAGGACTGTTCGAAATGCTACAAAACTTTTCAGATAATTTATATATTTTACAAGGGAAGGTTATGATGGAAGTCCATAAAAAATCATCTGAAAATTAGATTCTACGAAACTTTTTGAAATGCGAGTTTCCGTCAAAAAATTGTAATATATTATACACTAGTTTATACTAGTTTCAGTCAAAAAATAAATTAAATCGGGGACTATTCGAAACGATACAAAACTTTTTCAGAAAATTTATATATTTTACGAGGGAAGGTTATGATGGAAGACCATGCAAAAAATCATCAGAAAATTAGATTCTACGAACATTTTTGAAATGCGAGTTTCGGTCAAAAAATCATAATACATTATACACTAGTTTATACTAGTTTTGCTCAAAAAACCAATTAATTCGAGAACTGATCAGAACGATACAAAAATTTTCATATCCTTCTTATATGTTACGGGGGAAGGAAGTCCATGCAAAAAATCATCAGAAAATTAGATTCTACGAAACCTTTTGAATTGCGAGTTTCAGCATAAAATCGTAATATATTATACACTAGTTTCGGTCAAAAAATCAATTAAATCGAGGACTGTTCGAAACGATACAAAACTTTTCAGATAATTTATATATTTTACGAAGGAAGGTGATGATGGAAGACCTTGCAAAAAATCATCAGAAAATTAGATTCCACGAAACTTTTCAAAATGCAAGTTTCGGTCGAGAAATCATTATATAGTATACACTAGTTTATTCTAATTTTGCTCAAAAAATCAAATTAAATCGAGGAATGTTTGAAATGATACAAAAATCTTCAGATCCTTCTTATATGTTACGAGGAAAGGTTATGATTGAATTCCATGCAAAAAATAATTTGAAAATTAGATTCTATGAAACTTTTTGAATTCCGAGTTTCGGACAAAAAATCGTAATATATTATACACTAGTTTATTCTAGTTTTGGTTAAAAAATCAATTAAATCGAGGACTGTTCGAAATGCTACAAAACTTTTCAGATAATTTATATATTTTACAAGGGAAGGTTATGATGGAAGTCCATAAAAAATCATCTGAAAATTAGATTCTACGAAACTTTTTGAAATGCGAGTTTCCGTCAAAAAATTGTAATATATTATACACTAGTTTATACTAGTTTCAGTCAAAAAATAAATTAAATCGGGGACTATTCGAAACGATACAAAACTTTTTCAGAAAATTTATATATTTTACGAGGGAAGGTTATGATGGAAGACCATGCAAAAAATCATCAGAAAATTAGATTCTACGAACATTTTTGAAATGCGAGTTTCGGTCAAAAAATCATAATACATTATACACTAGTTTATACTAGTTTTGCTCAAAAAACCAATTAATTCGAGAACTGATCAGAACGATACAAAAATTTTCATATCCTTCTAATATGTTACGGGGGAAGGAAGTCCATGCAAAAAATCATCAGAAAATTAGATTCTACGAAACCTTTTGAATTAGGAGTTTCAGCATAAAATCGTAATATATTATACACTAGTTTCGGTCAAAAAATCAATTAAATCGAGGACTGTTCGAAACGATACAAAACTTTTCAGATAATTTATATATTTTACGAAGGAAGGTGATGATGGAAGACCTTGCAAAAAATCATCAGAAAATTAGATTCCACGAAACTTTTCAAAATGCAAGTTTCGGTCGAGAAATCATTATATAGTATACACTAGTTTATTCTAATTTTGCTCAAAAAATCAAATTAAATCGAGGAATGTTTGAAATGATACAAAAATCTTCAGATCCTTCTTATATGTTACGAGGAAAGGTTATGATTGAATTCCATGCAAAAAATAATTTGAAAATTAGATTCTATGAAACTTTTTGAATTCCGAGTTTCGGACAAAAAATCGTAATATATTATACACTAGTTTATTCTAGTTTCGGTTAAAAAATCAATTAAATCGAGGACTGTTCGAAATGCTACAAAACTTTTCAGATAATTTATATATTTTACAAGGGAAGGTTATGATGGAAGTCCATAAAAAATCATCTGAAAATTAGATTCTACGAAACTTTTTGAAATGCGAGTTTCCGTCAAAAAATTGTAATATATTATACACTAGTTTATACTAGTTTCAGTCAAAAAATAAATTAAATCGGGGACTATTCGAAACGATACAAAACTTTTTCAGAAAATTTATATATTTTACGAGGGAAGGTTATGATGGAAGACCATGCAAAAAATCATCAGAAAATTAGATTCTACGAACATTTTTGAAATGCGAGTTTCGGTCAAAAAATCATAATACATTATACACTAGTTTATACTAGTTTTGCTCAAAAAACCAATTAATTCGAGAACTGATCAGAACGATACAAAAATTTTCATATCCTTCTAATATGTTACGGGGGAAGGAAGTCCATGCAAAAAATCATCAGAAAATTAGATTCTACGAAACCTTTTGAATTAGGAGTTTCAGCATAAAATCGTAATATATTATACACTAGTTTCGGTCAAAAAATCAATTAAATCGAGGACTGTTCGAAACGATACAAAACTTTTCAGATAATTTATATATTTTACGAAGGAATGTGATGATGGAAGACCTTGCAAAAAATAATCAGAAAATTAGATTCCACGAAACTTTTCAAAATGCAAGTTTCGGCCGAGAAATCATTATATAGTATACACTAGTTTATTCTAATTTTGCTCAAAAAATCAAATTAAATCGAGGAATGTTTGAAATGATACAAAAATCTTCAGATCCTTCTTATATGTTACGAGGAAAGGTTATGATTGAATTCCATGCAAAAAATAATTTGAAAATTAGATTCTATGAAACTTTTTGAATTCCGAGTTTCGGACAAAAAATCGTAATATATTATACACTAGTTTATTCTAGTTTCGGTTAAAAAATCAATTAAATCGAGGACTGTTCGAAATGCTACAAAACTTTTCAGATAATTTATATATTTTACAAGGGAAGGTTATGATGGAAGTCCATAAAAAATCATCTGAAAATTAGATTCTACGAAACTTTTTGAAATGCGAGTTTCCGTCAAAAAATTGTAATATATTATACACTAGTTTATACTAGTTTCAGTCAAAAAATAAATTAAATCGGGGACTATTCGAAACGATACAAAACTTTTTCAGAAAATTTATATATTTTACGAGGGAAGGTTATGATGGAAGACCATGCAAAAAATCATCAGAAAATTAGATTCTACGAACATTTTTGAAATGCGAGTTTCGGTCAAAAAATCATAATACATTATACACTAGTTTATACTAGTTTTGCTCAAAAAACCAATTAATTCGAGAACTGATCAGAACGATACAAAAATTTTCATATCCTTCTAATATGTTACGGGGGAAGGAAGTCCATGCAAAAAATCATCAGAAAATTAGATTCTACGAAACCTTTTGAATTAGGAGTTTCAGCATAAAATCGTAATATATTATACACTAGTTTCGGTCAAAAAATCAATTAAATCGAGGACTGTTCGAAACGATACAAAACTTTTCAGATAATTTATATATTTTACGAAGGAAGGTGATGATGGAAGACCTTGCAAAAAATCATCAGAAAATTAGATTCCACGAAACTTTTCAAAATGCAAGTTTCGGTCGAGAAATCATTATATAGTATACACTAGTTTATTCTAATTTTGCTCAAAAAATCAAATTAAATCGAGGAATGTTTGAAATGATACAAAAATCTTCAGATCCTTCTTATATGTTACGAGGAAAGGTTATGATTGAATTCCATGCAAAAAATAATTTGAAAATTAGATTCTATGAAACTTTTTGAATTCCGAGTTTCGGACAAAAAATCGTAATATATTATACACTAGTTTATTCTAGTTTCGGTTAAAAAATCAATTAAATCGAGGACTGTTCGAAATGCTACAAAACTTTTCAGATAATTTATATATTTTACAAGGGAAGGTTATGATGGAAGTCCATAAAAAATCATCTGAAAATTAGATTCTACGAAACTTTTTGAAATGCGAGTTTCCGTCAAAAAATTGTAATATATTATACACTAGTTTATACTAGTTTCAGTCAAAAAATAAATTAAATCGGGGACTATTCGAAACGATACAAAACTTTTTCAGAAAATTTATATATTTTACGAGGGAAGGTTATGATGGAAGACCATGCAAAAAATCATCAGAAAATTAGATTCTACGAACATTTTTGAAATGCGAGTTTCGGTCAAAAAATCATAATACATTATACACTAGTTTATACTAGTTTTGCTCAAAAAACCAATTAATTCGAGAACTGATCAGAACGATACCAAAATTTTCATATCCTTCTTATATGTTACGGGGGAAGGAAGTCCATGCAAAAAATCATCAGAAAATTAGATTCTACGAAACCTTTTGAATTGCGAGTTTCAGCATAAAATCGTAATATATTATACACTAGTTTCGGTCAAAAAATCAATTAAATCGAGGACTGTTCGAAACGATACAAAACTTTTCAGATAATTTATATATTTTACGAAGGAAGGTGATGATGGAAGACCTTGCAAAAAATCATCAGAAAATTAGATTCCACGAAACTTTTCAAAATGCAAGTTTCGGTCGAGAAATCATTATATAGTATACACTAGTTTATTCTAATTTTGCTCAAAAAATCAAATTAAATCGAGGAATGTTTGAAATGATACAAAAATCTTCAGATCCTTCTTATATGTTACGAGGAAAGGTTATGATTGAATTCCATGCAAAAAATAATTTGAAAATTAGATTCTATGAAACTTTTTGAATTCCGAGTTTCGGACAAAAAATCGTAATATATTATACACTAGTTTATTCTAGTTTCGGTTAAAAAATCAATTAAATCGAGGACTGTTCGAAATGCTACAAAACTTTTCAGATAATTTATATATTTTACAAGGGAAGGTTATGATGGAAGTCCATAAAAAATCATCTGAAAATTAGATTCTACGAAACTTTTTGAAATGCGAGTTTCCGTCAAAAAATTGTAATATATTATACACTAGTTTATACTAGTTTCAGTCAAAAAATAAATTAAATCGGGGACTATTCGAAACGATACAAAACTTTTTCAGAAAATTTATATATTTTACGAGGGAAGGTTATGATGGAAGACCATGCAAAAAATCATCAGAAAATTAGATTCTACGAACATTTTTGAAATGCGAGTTTCGGTCAAAAAATCATAATACATTATACACTAGTTTATACTAGTTTTGCTCAAAAAACCAATTAATTCGAGAACTGATCAGAACGATACCAAAATTTTCATATCCTTCTTATATGTTACGGGGGAAGGAAGTCCATGCAAAAAATCATCAGAAAATTAGATTCTACGAAACCTTTTGAATTGCGAGTTTCAGCATAAAATCGTAATATATTATACACTAGTTTCGGTCAAAAAATCAATTAAATCGAGGACTGTTCGAAACGATACAAAACTTTTCAGATAATTTATATATTTTACGAAGGAAGGTGATGATGGAAGACCTTGCAAAAAATCATCAGAAAATTAGATTCCACGAAACTTTTCAAAATGCAAGTTTCGGTCGAGAAATCATTATATAGTATACACTAGTTTATTCTAATTTTGCTCAAAAAATCAAATTAAATCGAGGAATGTTTGAAATGATACAAAAATCTTCAGATCCTTCTTATATGTTACGAGGAAAGGTTATGATTGAATTCCATGCAAAAAATAATTTGAAAATTAGATTCTATGAAACTTTTTGAATTCCGAGTTTCGGACAAAAAATCGTAATATATTATACACTAGTTTATTCTAGTTTCGGTTAAAAAATCAATTAAATCGAGGACTGTTCGAAATGCTACAAAACTTTTCAGATAATTTATATATTTTACAAGGGAAGGTTATGATGGAAGTCCATAAAAAATCATCTGAAAATTAGATTCTACGAAACTTTTTGAAATGCGAGTTTCCGTCAAAAAATTGTAATATATTATACACTAGTTTATACTAGTTTCAGTCAAAAAATAAATTAAATCGGGGACTATTCGAAACGATACAAAACTTTTTCAGAAAATTTATATATTTTACGAGGGAAGGTTATGATGGAAGACCATGCAAAAAATCATCAGAAAATTAGATTCTACGAACATTTTTGAAATGCGAGTTTCGGTCAAAAAATCATAATACATTATACACTAGTTTATACTAGTTTTGCTCAAAAAACCAATTAATTCGAGAACTGATCAGAACGATACAAAAATTTTCATATCCTTCTAATATGTTACGGGGGAAGGAAGTCCATGCAAAAAATCATCAGAAAATTAGATTCTACGAAACCTTTTGAATTAGGAGTTTCAGCATAAAATCGTAATATATTATACACTAGTTTCGGTCAAAAAATCAATTAAATCGAGGACTGTTCGAAACGATACAAAACTTTTCAGATAATTTATATATTTTACGAAGGAAGGTGATGATGGAAGACCTTGCAAAAAATCATCAGAAAATTAGATTCCACGAAACTTTTCAAAATGCAAGTTTCGGTCGAGAAATCATTATATAGTATACACTAGTTTATTCTAATTTTGCTCAAAAAATCAAATTAAATCGAGGAATGTTTGAAATGATACAAAAATCTTCAGATCCTTCTTATATGTTACGAGGAAAGGTTATGATTGAATTCCATGCAAAAAATAATTTGAAAATTAGATTCTATGAAACTTTTTGAATTCCGAGTTTCGGACAAAAAATCGTAATATATTATACACTAGTTTATTCTAGTTTCGGTTAAAAAATCAATTAAATCGAGGACTGTTCGAAATGCTACAAAACTTTTCAGATAATTTATATATTTTACAAGGGAAGGTTATGATGGAAGTCCATAAAAAATCATCTGAAAATTAGATTCTACGAAACTTTTTGAAATGCGAGTTTCCGTCAAAAAATTGTAATATATTATACACTAGTTTATACTAGTTTCAGTCAAAAAATAAATTAAATCGGGGACTATTCGAAACGATACAAAACTTTTTCAGAAAATTTATATATTTTACGAGGGAAGGTTATGATGGAAGACCATGCAAAAAATCATCAGAAAATTAGATTCTACGAACATTTTTGAAATGCGAGTTTCGGTCAAAAAATCATAATACATTATACACTAGTTTATACTAGTTTTGCTCAAAAAACCAATTAATTCGAGAACTGATCAGAACGATACCAAAATTTTCATATCCTTCTTATATGTTACGGGGGAAGGAAGTCCATGCAAAAAATCATCAGAAAATTAGATTCTACGAAACCTTTTGAATTGCGAGTTTCAGCATAAAATCGTAATATATTATACACTAGTTTCGGTCAAAAAATCAATTAAATCGAGGACTGTTCGAAACGATACAAAACTTTTCAGATAATTTATATATTTTACGAAGGAAGGTGATGATGGAAGACCTTGCAAAAAATCATCAGAAAATTAGATTCCACGAAACTTTTCAAAATGCAAGTTTCGGTCGAGAAATCATTATATAGTATACACTAGTTTATTCTAATTTTGCTCAAAAAATCAAATTAAATCGAGGAATGTTTGAAATGATACAAAAATCTTCAGATCCTTCTTATATGTTACGAGGAAAGGTTATGATTGAATTCCATGCAAAAAATAATTTGAAAATTAGATTCTATGAAACTTTTTGAATTCCGAGTTTCGGACAAAAAATCGTAATATATTATACACTAGTTTATTCTAGTTTCGGTTAAAAAATCAATTAAATCGAGGACTGTTCGAAATGCTACAAAACTTTTCAGATAATTTATATATTTTACAAGGGAAGGTTATGATGGAAGTCCATAAAAAATCATCTGAAAATTAGATTCTACGAAACTTTTTGAAATGCGAGTTTCCGTCAAAAAATTGTAATATATTATACACTAGTTTATACTAGTTTCAGTCAAAAAATAAATTAAATCGGGGACTATTCGAAACGATACAAAACTTTTTCAGAAAATTTATATATTTTACGAGGGAAGGTTATGATGGAAGACCATGCAAAAAATCATCAGAAAATTAGATTCTACGAACATTTTTGAAATGCGAGTTTCGGTCAAAAAATCATAATACATTATACACTAGTTTATACTAGTTTTGCTCAAAAAACCAATTAATTCGAGAACTGATCAGAACGATACCAAAATTTTCATATCCTTCTTATATGTTACGGGGGAAGGAAGTCCATGCAAAAAATCATCAGAAAATTAGATTCTACGAAACCTTTTGAATTGCGAGTTTCAGCATAAAATCGTAATATATTATACACTAGTTTCGGTCAAAAAATCAATTAAATCGAGGACTGTTCGAAACGATACAAAACTTTTCAGATAATTTATATATTTTACGAAGGAAGGTGATGATGGAAGACCTTGCAAAAAATCATCAGAAAATTAGATTCCACGAAACTTTTCAAAATGCAAGTTTCGGTCGAGAAATCATTATATAGTATACACTAGTTTATTCTAATTTTGCTCAAAAAATCAAATTAAATCGAGGAATGTTTGAAATGATACAAAAATCTTCAGATCCTTCTTATATGTTACGAGGAAAGGTTATGATTGAATTCCATGCAAAAAATAATTTGAAAATTAGATTCTATGAAACTTTTTGAATTCCGAGTTTCGGACAAAAAATCGTAATATATTATACACTAGTTTATTCTAGTTTCGGTTAAAAAATCAATTAAATCGAGGACTGTTCGAAATGCTACAAAACTTTTCAGATAATTTATATATTTTACAAGGGAAGGTTATGATGGAAGTCCATAAAAAATCATCTGAAAATTAGATTCTACGAAACTTTTTGAAATGCGAGTTTCCGTCAAAAAATTGTAATATATTATACACTAGTTTATACTAGTTTCAGTCAAAAAATAAATTAAATCGGGGACTATTCGAAACGATACAAAACTTTTTCAGAAAATTTATATATTTTACGAGGGAAGGTTATGATGGAAGACCATGCAAAAAATCATCAGAAAATTAGATTCTACGAACATTTTTGAAATGCGAGTTTCGGTCAAAAAATCATAATACATTATACACTAGTTTATACTAGTTTTGCTCAAAAAACCAATTAATTCGAGAACTGATCAGAACGATACAAAAATTTTCATATCCTTCTAATATGTTACGGGGGAAGGAAGTCCATGCAAAAAATCATCAGAAAATTAGATTCTACGAAACCTTTTGAATTAGGAGTTTCAGCATAAAATCGTAATATATTATACACTAGTTTCGGTCAAAAAATCAATTAAATCGAGGACTGTTCGAAACGATACAAAACTTTTCAGATAATTTATATATTTTACGAAGGAAGGTGATGATGGAAGACCTTGCAAAAAATAATCAGAAAATTAGATTCCACGAAACTTTTCAAAATGCAAGTTTCGGCCGAGAAATCATTATATAGTATACACTAGTTTATTCTAATTTTGCTCAAAAAATCAAATTAAATCGAGGAATGTTTGAAATGATACAAAAATCTTCAGATCCTTCTTATATGTTACGAGGAAAGGTTATGATTGAATTCCATGCAAAAAATAATTTGAAAATTAGATTCTATGAAACTTTTTGAATTCCGAGTTTCGGACAAAAAATCGTAATATATTATACACTAGTTTATTCTAGTTTCGGTTAAAAAATCAATTAAATCGAGGACTGTTCGAAATGCTACAAAACTTTTCAGATAATTTATATATTTTACAAGGGAAGGTTATGATGGAAGTCCATAAAAAATCATCTGAAAATTAGATTCTACGAAACTTTTTGAAATGCGAGTTTCCGTCAAAAAATTGTAATATATTATACACTAGTTTATACTAGTTTCAGTCAAAAAATAAATTAAATCGGGGACTATTCGAAACGATACAAAACTTTTTCAGAAAATTTATATATTTTACGAGGGAAGGTTATGATGGAAGACCATGCAAAAAATCATCAGAAAATTAGATTCTACGAACATTTTTGAAATGCGAGTTTCGGTCAAAAAATCATAATACATTATACACTAGTTTATACTAGTTTTGCTCAAAAAACCAATTAATTCGAGAACTGATCAGAACGATACCAAAATTTTCATATCCTTCTTATATGTTACGGGGGAAGGAAGTCCATGCAAAAAATCATCAGAAAATTAGATTCTACGAAACCTTTTGAATTGCGAGTTTCAGCATAAAATCGTAATATATTATACACTAGTTTCGGTCAAAAAATCAATTAAATCGAGGACTGTTCGAAACGATACAAAACTTTTCAGATAATTTATATATTTTACGAAGGAAGGTGATGATGGAAGACCTTGCAAAAAATCATCAGAAAATTAGATTCCACGAAACTTTTCAAAATGCAAGTTTCGGTCGAGAAATCATTATATAGTATACACTAGTTTATTCTAATTTTGCTCAAAAAATCAAATTAAATCGAGGAATGTTTGAAATGATACAAAAATCTTCAGATCCTTCTTATATGTTACGAGGAAAGGTTATGATTGAATTCCATGCAAAAAATAATTTGAAAATTAGATTCTATGAAACTTTTTGAATTCCGAGTTTCGGACAAAAAATCGTAATATATTATACACTAGTTTATTCTAGTTTCGGTTAAAAAATCAATTAAATCGAGGACTGTTCGAAATGCTACAAAACTTTTCAGATAATTTATATATTTTACAAGGGAAGGTTATGATGGAAGTCCATAAAAAATCATCTGAAAATTAGATTCTACGAAACTTTTTGAAATGCGAGTTTCCGTCAAAAAATTGTAATATATTATACACTAGTTTATACTAGTTTCAGTCAAAAAATAAATTAAATCGGGGACTATTCGAAACGATACAAAACTTTTTCAGAAAATTTATATATTTTACGAGGGAAGGTTATGATGGAAGACCATGCAAAAAATCATCAGAAAATTAGATTCTACGAACATTTTTGAAATGCGAGTTTCGGTCAAAAAATCATAATACATTATACACTAGTTTATACTAGTTTTGCTCAAAAAACCAATTAATTCGAGAACTGATCAGAACGATACAAAAATTTTCATATCCTTCTAATATGTTACGGGGGAAGGAAGTCCATGCAAAAAATCATCAGAAAATTAGATTCTACGAAACCTTTTGAATTAGGAGTTTCAGCATAAAATCGTAATATATTATACACTAGTTTCGGTCAAAAAATCAATTAAATCGAGGACTGTTCGAAACGATACAAAACTTTTCAGATAATTTATATATTTTACGAAGGAAGGTGATGATGGAAGACCTTGCAAAAAATCATCAGAAAATTAGATTCCACGAAACTTTTCAAAATGCAAGTTTCGGTCGAGAAATCATTATATAGTATACACTAGTTTATTCTAATTTTGCTCAAAAAATCAAATTAAATCGAGGAATGTTTGAAATGATACAAAAATCTTCAGATCCTTCTTATATGTTACGAGGAAAGGTTATGATTGAATTCCATGCAAAAAATAATTTGAAAATTAGATTCTATGAAACTTTTTGAATTCCGAGTTTCGGACAAAAAATCGTAATATATTATACACTAGTTTATTCTAGTTTCGGTTAAAAAATCAATTAAATCGAGGACTGTTCGAAATGCTACAAAACTTTTCAGATAATTTATATATTTTACAAGGGAAGGTTATGATGGAAGTCCATAAAAAATCATCTGAAAATTAGATTCTACGAAACTTTTTGAAATGCGAGTTTCCGTCAAAAAATTGTAATATATTATACACTAGTTTATACTAGTTTCAGTCAAAAAATAAATTAAATCGGGGACTATTCGAAACGATACAAAACTTTTTCAGAAAATTTATATATTTTACGAGGGAAGGTTATGATGGAAGACCATGCAAAAAATCATCAGAAAATTAGATTCTACGAACATTTTTGAAATGCGAGTTTCGGTCAAAAAATCATAATACATTATACACTAGTTTATACTAGTTTTGCTCAAAAAACCAATTAATTCGAGAACTGATCAGAACGATACAAAAATTTTCATATCCTTCTAATATGTTACGGGGGAAGGAAGTCCATGCAAAAAATCATCAGAAAATTAGATTCTACGAAACCTTTTGAATTAGGAGTTTCAGCATAAAATCGTAATATATTATACACTAGTTTCGGTCAAAAAATCAATTAAATCGAGGACTGTTCGAAACGATACAAAACTTTTCAGATAATTTATATATTTTACGAAGGAAGGTGATGATGGAAGACCTTGCAAAAAATCATCAGAAAATTAGATTCCACGAAACTTTTCAAAATGCAAGTTTCGGTCGAGAAATCATTATATAGTATACACTAGTTTATTCTAATTTTGCTCAAAAAATCAAATTAAATCGAGGAATGTTTGAAATGATACAAAAATCTTCAGATCCTTCTTATATGTTACGAGGAAAGGTTATGATTGAATTCCATGCAAAAAATAATTTGAAAATTAGATTCTATGAAACTTTTTGAATTCCGAGTTTCGGACAAAAAATCGTAATATATTATACACTAGTTTATTCTAGTTTCGGTTAAAAAATCAATTAAATCGAGGACTGTTCGAAATGCTACAAAACTTTTCAGATAATTTATATATTTTACAAGGGAAGGTTATGATGGAAGTCCATAAAAAATCATCTGAAAATTAGATTCTACGAAACTTTTTGAAATGCGAGTTTCCGTCAAAAAATTGTAATATATTATACACTAGTTTATACTAGTTTCAGTCAAAAAATAAATTAAATCGGGGACTATTCGAAACGATACAAAACTTTTTCAGAAAATTTATATATTTTACGAGGGAAGGTTATGATGGAAGACCATGCAAAAAATCATCAGAAAATTAGATTCTACGAACATTTTTGAAATGCGAGTTTCGGTCAAAAAATCATAATACATTATACACTAGTTTATACTAGTTTTGCTCAAAAAACCAATTAATTCGAGAACTGATCAGAACGATACAAAAATTTTCATATCCTTCTAATATGTTACGGGGGAAGGAAGTCCATGCAAAAAATCATCAGAAAATTAGATTCTACGAAACCTTTTGAATTAGGAGTTTCAGCATAAAATCGTAATATATTATACACTAGTTTCGGTCAAAAAATCAATTAAATCGAGGACTGTTCGAAACGATACAAAACTTTTCAGATAATTTATATATTTTACGAAGGAAGGTGATGATGGAAGACCTTGCAAAAAATCATCAGAAAATTAGATTCCACGAAACTTTTCAAAATGCAAGTTTCGGTCGAGAAATCATTATATAGTATACACTAGTTTATTCTAATTTTGCTCAAAAAATCAAATTAAATCGAGGAATGTTTGAAATGATACAAAAATCTTCAGATCCTTCTTATATGTTACGAGGAAAGGTTATGATTGAATTCCATGCAAAAAATAATTTGAAAATTAGATTCTATGAAACTTTTTGAATTCCGAGTTTCGGACAAAAAATCGTAATATATTATACACTAGTTTATTCTAGTTTCGGTTAAAAAATCAATTAAATCGAGGACTGTTCGAAATGCTACAAAACTTTTCAGATAATTTATATATTTTACAAGGGAAGGTTATGATGGAAGTCCATAAAAAATCATCTGAAAATTAGATTCTACGAAACTTTTTGAAATGCGAGTTTCCGTCAAAAAATTGTAATATATTATACACTAGTTTATACTAGTTTCAGTCAAAAAATAAATTAAATCGGGGACTATTCGAAACGATACAAAACTTTTTCAGAAAATTTATATATTTTACGAGGGAAGGTTATGATGGAAGACCATGCAAAAAATCATCAGAAAATTAGATTCTACGAACATTTTTGAAATGCGAGTTTCGGTCAAAAAATCATAATACATTATACACTAGTTTATACTAGTTTTGCTCAAAAAACCAATTAATTCGAGAACTGATCAGAACGATACCAAAATTTTCATATCCTTCTTATATGTTACGGGGGAAGGAAGTCCATGCAAAAAATCATCAGAAAATTAGATTCTACGAAACCTTTTGAATTGCGAGTTTCAGCATAAAATCGTAATATATTATACACTAGTTTCGGTCAAAAAATCAATTAAATCGAGGACTGTTCGAAACGATACAGAACTTTTCAGATAATTTATATATTTTACGAAGGAAGGTGATGATGGAAGACCTTGCAAAAAATCATCAGAAAATTAGATTCCACGAAACTTTTCAAAATGCAAGTTTCGGTCGAGAAATCATTATATAGTATACACTAGTTTATTCTAATTTTGCTCAAAAAATCAAATTAAATCGAGGAATGTTTGAAATGATACAAAAATCTTCAGATCCTTCTTATATGTTACGAGGAAAGGTTATGATTGAATTCCATGCAAAAAATAATTTGAAAATTAGATTCTATGAAACTTTTTGAATTCCGAGTTTCAGACAAAAAATCGTAATATATTATACACTAGTTTATTCTAGTTTCGGTTAAAAAATCAATTAAATCGAGGACTGTTCGAAATGCTACAAAACTTTTCAGATAATTTATATATTTTACAAGGGAAGGTTATGATGGAAGTCCATAAAAAATCATCTGAAAATTAGATTCTACGAAACTTTTTGAAATGCGAGTTTCCGTCAAAAAATTGTAATATATTATACACTAGTTTATACTAGTTTCAGTCAAAAAATAAATTAAATCGGGGACTATTCGAAACGATACAAAACTTTTTCAGAAAATTTATATATTTTACGAGGGAAGGTTATGATGGAAGACCATGCAAAAAATCATCAGAAAATTAGATTCTACGAACATTTTTGAAATGCGAGTTTCGGTCAAAAAATCATAATACATTATACACTAGTTTATACTAGTTTTGCTCAAAAAACCAATTAATTCGAGAACTGATCAGAACGATACAAAAATTTTCATATCCTTCTAATATGTTACGGGGGAAGGAAGTCCATGCAAAAAATCATCAGAAAATTAGATTCTACGAAACCTTTTGAATTAGGAGTTTCAGCATAAAATCGTAATATATTATACACTAGTTTCGGTCAAAAAATCAATTAAATCGAGGACTGTTCGAAACGATACAAAACTTTTCAGATAATTTATATATTTTACGAAGGAAGGTGATGATGGAAGACCTTGCAAAAAATCATCAGAAAATTAGATTCCACGAAACTTTTCAAAATGCAAGTTTCGGTCGAGAAATCATTATATAGTATACACTAGTTTATTCTAATTTTGCTCAAAAAATCAAATTAAATCGAGGAATGTTTGAAATGATACAAAAATCTTCAGATCCTTCTTATATGTTACGAGGAAAGGTTATGATTGAATTCCATGCAAAAAATAATTTGAAAATTAGATTCTATGAAACTTTTTGAATTCCGAGTTTCGGACAAAAAATCGTAATATATTATACACTAGTTTATTCTAGTTTCGGTTAAAAAATCAATTAAATCGAGGACTGTTCGAAATGCTACAAAACTTTTCAGATAATTTATATATTTTACAAGGGAAGGTTATGATGGAAGTCCATAAAAAATCATCTGAAAATTAGATTCTACGAAACTTTTTGAAATGCGAGTTTCCGTCAAAAAATTGTAATATATTATACACTAGTTTATACTAGTTTCAGTCAAAAAATAAATTAAATCGGGGACTATTCGAAACGATACAAAACTTTTTCAGAAAATTTATATATTTTACGAGGGAAGGTTATGATGGAAGACCATGCAAAAAATCATCAGAAAATTAGATTCTACGAACATTTTTGAAATGCGAGTTTCGGTCAAAAAATCATAATACATTATACACTAGTTTATACTAGTTTTGCTCAAAAAACCAATTAATTCGAGAACTGATCAGAACGATACCAAAATTTTCATATCCTTCTTATATGTTACGGGGGAAGGAAGTCCATGCAAAAAATCATCAGAAAATTAGATTCTACGAAACCTTTTGAATTGCGAGTTTCAGCATAAAATCGTAATATATTATACACTAGTTTCGGTCAAAAAATCAATTAAATCGAGGACTGTTCGAAACGATACAGAACTTTTCAGATAATTTATATATTTTACGAAGGAAGGTGATGATGGAAGACCTTGCAAAAAATCATCAGAAAATTAGATTCCACGAAACTTTTCAAAATGCAAGTTTCGGTCGTGAAATCATTATATAGTATACACTAGTTTATTCTAATTTTGCTCAAAAAATCAAATTAAATCGAGGAATGTTTGAAATGATACAAAAATCTTCAGATCCTTCTTATATGTTACGAGGAAAGGTTATGATTGAATTCCATGCAAAAAATAATTTGAAAATTAGATTCTATGAAACTTTTTGAATTCCGAGTTTCAGACAAAAAATCGTAATATATTATACACTAGTTTATTCTAGTTTCGGTTAAAAAATCAATTAAATCGAGGACTGTTCGAAATGCTACAAAACTTTTCAGATAATTTATATATTTTACAAGGGAAGGTTATGATGGAAGTCCATAAAAAATCATCTGAAAATTAGATTCTACGAAACTTTTTGAAATGCGAGTTTCCGTCAAAAAATTGTAATATATTATACACTAGTTTATACTAGTTTCAGTCAAAAAATAAATTAAATCGGGGACTATTCGAAACGATACAAAACTTTTTCAGAAAATTTATATATTTTACGAGGGAAGGTTATGATGGAAGACCATGCAAAAAATCATCAGAAAATTAGATTCTACGAACATTTTTGAAATGCGAGTTTCGGTCAAAAAATCATAATACATTATACACTAGTTTATACTAGTTTTGCTCAAAAAACCAATTAATTCGAGAAATGATAAGAACGATACAAAAATTTTCATATCCTTCTAATATGTTACGGGGGAAGGAAGTCCATGCAAAAAATCATCAGAAAATTAGATTCTACGAAACCTTTTGAATTAGGAGTTTCAGCATAAAATCGTAATATATTATACACTAGTTTCGGTCAAAAAATCAATTAAATCGAGGACTGTTCGAAACGATACAAAACTTTTCAGATAATTTATATATTTTACGAAGGAAGGTGATGATGGAAGACCTTGCAAAAAATCATCAGAAAATTAGATTCCACGAAACTTTTCAAAATGCAAGTTTCGGTCGAGAAATCATTATATAGTATACACTAGTTTATTCTAATTTTGCTCAAAAAATCAAATTAAATCGAGGAATGTTTGAAATGATACAAAAATCTTCAGATCCTTCTTATATGTTACGAGGAAAGGTTATGATTGAATTCCATGCAAAAAATAATTTGAAAATTAGATTCTATGAAACTTTTTGAATTCCGAGTTTCGGACAAAAAATCGTAATATATTATACACTAGTTTATTCTAGTTTCGGTTAAAAAATCAATTAAATCGAGGACTGTTCGAAATGCTACAAAACATTTCAGATAATTTATATATTTTACAAGGGAAGGTTATGATGGAAGTCCATAAAAAATCATCTGAAAATTAGATTCTACGAAACTTTTTGAAATGCGAGTTTCCGTCAAAAAATTGTAATATATTATACACTAGTTTATACTAGTTTCAGTCAAAAAATAAATTAAATCGGGGACTATTCGAAACAATACAAAACTTTTTCAGAAAATTTATATATTTTACGAGGGAAGGTTATGATGGAAGACCATGCAAAAAATCATCAGAAAATTAGATTCTACGAACATTTTTGAAATGCGAGTTTCGGTCAAAAAATCATAATACATTATACACTAGTTTATACTAGTTTTGCTCAAAAAACCAATTAATTCGAGAACTGATCAGAACGATACCAAAATTTTCATATCCTTCTTATATGTTACGGGGGAAGGAAGTCCATGCAAAAAATCATCAGAAAATTAGATTCTACGAAACCTTTTGAATTGGGAGTTTCAGCATAAAATCGTAATATATTATACACTAGTTTCGATCAAAAAATCAATTAAATCGAGGACTGTTCGAAACGATACATAACTTTTCAGATAATTTATATATTTTACGAAGGAAGGTGATGATGGAAGACCTTGCAAAAAATCATCAGAAAATTAGATTCCACGAAACTTTTCAAAATGCAAGTTTCGGTCGAGAAATCATTATATAGTATACACTAGTTTATTCTAATTTTGCTCAAAAAATCAAATTAAATCGAGGAATGTTTGAAATGATACAAAAATCTTCAGATCCTTCTTATATGTTACGAGGAAAGGTTATGATTGAATTCCATGCAAAAAATAATTTGAAAATTAGATTCTATGAAACTTTTTGAATTCCGAGTTTCGGACAAAAAATCGTAATATATTATACACTAGTTTATTCTAGTTTCGGTTAAAAAATCAATTAAATCGAGGACTGTTCGAAATGCTACAAAACTTTTCAGATAATTTATATATTTTACAAGGGAAGGTTATGATGGAAGTCCATAAAAAATCATCTGAAAATTAGATTCTACGAAACTTTTTGAAATGCGAGTTTCCGTCAAAAAATTGTAATATATTATACACTAGTTTATACTAGTTTCAGTCAAAAAATAAATTAAATCGGGGACTATTCGAAACGATACAAAACTTTTTCAGAAAATTTATATATTTTACGAGGGAAGGTTATGATGGAAGACCATGCAAAAAATCATCAGAAAATTAGATTCTACGAACATTTTTGAAATGCGAGTTTCGGTCAAAAAATCATAATACATTATACACTAGTTTATACTAGTTTTGCTCAAAAAACCAATTAATTCGAGAACTGATCAGAACGATACCAAAATTTTCATATCCTTCTTATATGTTACGGGGGAAGGAAGTCCATGCAAAAAATCATCAGAAAATTAGATTCTACGAAACCTTTTGAATTGGGAGTTTCAGCATAAAATCGTAATATATTATACACTAGTTTCGATCAAAAAATCAATTAAATCGAGGACTGTTCGAAACGATACATAACTTTTCAGATAATTTATATATTTTACGAAGGAAGGTGATGATGGAAGACCTTGCAAAAAATCATCAGAAAATTAGATTCCACGAAACTTTTCAAAATGCAAGTTTCGGTCGAGAAATCATTATATAGTATACACTAGTTTATTCTAATTTTGCTCAAAAAATCAAATTAAATCGAGGAATGTTTGAAATGATACAAAAATCTTCAGATCCTTCTTATATGTTACGAGGAAAGGTTATGATTGAATTCCATGCAAAAAATAATTTGAAAATTAGATTCTATGAAACTTTTTGAATTCCGAGTTTCGGACAAAAAATCGTAATATATTATACACTAGTTTATTCTAGTTTCGGTTAAAAAATCAATTAAATCGAGGACTGTTCGAAATGCTACAAAACTTTTCAGATAATTTATATATTTTACAAGGGAAGGTTATGATGGAAGTCCATAAAAAATCATCTGAAAATTAGATTCTACGAAACTTTTTGAAATGCGAGTTTCCGTCAAAAAATTGTAATATATTATACACTAGTTTATACTAGTTTCAGTCAAAAAATAAATTAAATCGGGGACTATTCGAAACGATACAAAACTTTTTCAGAAAATTTATATATTTTACGAGGGAAGGTTATGATGGAAGACCATGCAAAAAATCATCAGAAAATTAGATTCTACGAACATTTTTGAAATGCGAGTTTCGGTCAAAAAATCATAATACATTATACACTAGTTTATACTAGTTTTGCTCAAAAAACCAATTAATTCGAGAACTGATCAGAACGATACCAAAATTTTCATATCCTTCTTATATGTTACGGGGGAAGGAAGTCCATGCAAAAAATCATCAGAAAATTAGATTCTACGAAACCTTTTGAATTGGGAGTTTCAGCATAAAATCGTAATATATTATACACTAGTTTCGATCAAAAAATCAATTAAATCGAGGACTGTTCGAAACGATACATAACTTTTCAGATAATTTATATATTTTACGAAGGAAGGTGATGATGGAAGACCTTGCAAAAAATCATCAGAAAATTAGATTCCACGAAACTTTTCAAAATGCAAGTTTCGGTCGAGAAATCATTATATAGTATACACTAGTTTATTCTAATTTTGCTCAAAAAATCAAATTAAATCGAGGAATGTTTGAAATGATACAAAAATCTTCAGATCCTTCTTATATGTTACGAGGAAAGGTTATGATTGAATTCCATGCAAAAAATAATTTGAAAATTAGATTCTATGAAACTTTTTGAATTCCGAGTTTCGGACAAAAAATCGTAATATATTATACACTAGTTTATTCTAGTTTCGGTTAAAAAATCAATTAAATCGAGGACTGTTCGAAATGCTACAAAACTTTTCAGATAATTTATATATTTTACAAGGGAAGGTTATGATGGAAGTCCATAAAAAATCATCTGAAAATTAGATTCTACGAAACTTTTTGAAATGCGAGTTTCCGTCAAAAAATTGTAATATATTATACACTAGTTTATACTAGTTTCAGTCAAAAAATAAATTAAATCGGGGACTATTCGAAACGATACAAAACTTTTTCAGAAAATTTATATATTTTACGAGGGAAGGTTATGATGGAAGACCATGCAAAAAATCATCAGAAAATTAGATTCTACGAACATTTTTGAAATGCGAGTTTCGGTCAAAAAATCATAATACATTATACACTAGTTTATACTAGTTTTGCTCAAAAAACCAATTAATTCGAGAACTGATCAGAACGATACAAAAATTTTCATATCCTTCTAATATGTTACGGGGGAAGGAAGTCCATGCAAAAAATCATCAGAAAATTAGATTCTACGAAACCTTTTGAATTAGGAGTTTCAGCATAAAATCGTAATATATTATACACTAGTTTCGGTCAAAAAATCAATTAAATCGAGGACTGTTCGAAACGATACAAAACTTTTCAGATAATTTATATATTTTACGAAGGAAGGTGATGATGGAAGACCTTGCAAAAAATCATCAGAAAATTAGATTCCACGAAACTTTTCAAAATGCAAGTTTCGGTCGAGAAATCATTATATAGTATACACTAGTTTATTCTAATTTTGCTCAAAAAATCAAATTAAATCGAGGAATGTTTGAAATGATACAAAAATCTTCAGATCCTTCTTATATGTTACGAGGAAAGGTTATGATTGAATTCCATGCAAAAAATAATTTGAAAATTAGATTCTATGAAACTTTTTGAATTCCGAGTTTCGGACAAAAAATCGTAATATATTATACACTAGTTTATTCTAGTTTCGGTTAAAAAATCAATTAAATCGAGGACTGTTCGAAATGCTACAAAACTTTTCAGATAATTTATATATTTTACAAGGGAAGGTTATGATGGAAGTCCATAAAAAATCATCTGAAAATTAGATTCTACGAAACTTTTTGAAATGCGAGTTTCCGTCAAAAAATTGTAATATATTATACACTAGTTTATACTAGTTTCAGTCAAAAAATAAATTAAATCGGGGACTATTCGAAACGATACAAAACTTTTTCAGAAAATTTATATATTTTACGAGGGAAGGTTATGATGGAAGACCATGCAAAAAATCATCAGAAAATTAGATTCTACGAACATTTTTGAAATGCGAGTTTCGGTCAAAAAATCATAATACATTATACACTAGTTTATACTAGTTTTGCTCAAAAAACCAATTAATTCGAGAACTGATCAGAACGATACCAAAATTTTCATATCCTTCTTATATGTTACGGGGGAAGGAAGTCCATGCAAAAAATCATCAGAAAATTAGATTCTACGAAACCTTTTGAATTGGGAGTTTCAGCATAAAATCGTAATATATTATACACTAGTTTCGGTCAAAAAATCAATTAAATCGAGGACTGTTCGAAACGATACAAAACTTTTCAGATAATTTATATATTTTACGAAGGAAGGTGATGATGGAAGACCTTGCAAAAAATCATCAGAAAATTAGATTCCACGAAACTTTTCAAAATGCAAGTTTCGGTCGAGAAATCATTATATAGTATACACTAGTTTATTCTAATTTTGCTCAAAAAATCAAATTAAATCGAGGAATGTTTGAAATGATACAAAAATCTTCAGATCCTTCTTATATGTTACGAGGAAAGGTTATGATTGAATTCCATGCAAAAAATAATTTGAAAATTAGATTCTATGAAACTTTTTGAATTCCGAGTTTCGGACAAAAAATCGTAATATATTATACACTAGTTTATTCTAGTTTCGGTTAAAAAATCAATTAAATCGAGGACTGTTCGAAATGCTACAAAACTTTTCAGATAATTTATATATTTTACAAGGGAAGGTTATGATGGAAGTCCATAAAAAATCATCTGAAAATTAGATTCTACGAAACTTTTTGAAATGCGAGTTTCCGTCAAAAAATTGTAATATATTATACACTAGTTTATACTAGTTTCAGTCAAAAAATAAATTAAATCGGGGACTATTCGAAACGATACAAAACTTTTTCAGAAAATTTATATATTTTACGAGGGAAGGTTATGATGGAAGACCATGCAAAAAATCATCAGAAAATTAGATTCTACGAACATTTTTGAAATGCGAGTTTCGGTCAAAAAATCATAATACATTATACACTAGTTTATACTAGTTTTGCTCAAAAAACCAATTAATTCGAGAACTGATCAGAACGATACAAAAATTTTCATATCCTTCTTATATGTTACGGGGGAAGGAAGTCCATGCAAAAAATCATCAGAAAATTAGATTCTACGAAACCTTTTGAATTGGGAGTTTCAGCATAAAATCGTAATATATTATACACTAGTTTCGGTCAAAAAATCAATTAAATCGAGGACTGTTCGAAACGATACAGAACTTTTCAGATAATTTATATATTTTACGAAGGAAGGTGATGATGGAAGACCTTGCAAAAAATCATCAGAAAATTAGATTCCACGAAACTTTTCAAAATGCAAGTTTCGGTCGAGAAATCATTATATAGTATACACTAGTTTATTCTAATTTTGCTCAAAAAATCAAATTAAATCGAGGAATGTTTGAAATGATACAAAAATCTTCAGATCCTTCTTATATGTTACGAGGAAAGGTTATGATTGAATTCCATGCAAAAAATAATTTGAAAATTAGATTCTATGAAACTTTTTGAATTCCGAGTTTCGGACAAAAAATCGTAATATATTATACACTAGTTTATTCTAGTTTCGGTTAAAAAATCAATTAAATCGAGGACTGTTCGAAATGCTACAAAACTTTTCAGATAATTTATATATTTTACAAGGGAAGGTTATGATGGAAGTCCATAAAAAATCATCTGAAAATTAGATTCTACGAAACTTTTTGAAATGCGAGTTTCCGTCAAAAAATTGTAATATATTATACACTAGTTTATACTAGTTTCAGTCAAAAAATAAATTAAATCGGGGACTATTCGAAACGATACAAAACTTTTTCAGAAAATTTATATATTTTACGAGGGAAGGTTATGATGGAAGACCATGCAAAAAATCATCAGAAAATTAGATTCTACGAACATTTTTGAAATGCGAGTTTCGGTCAAAAAATCATAATACATTATACACTAGTTTATACTAGTTTTGCTCAAAAAACCAATTAATTCGAGAACTGATCAGAACGATACCAAAATTTTCATATCCTTCTTATATGTTACGGGGGAAGGAAGTCCATGCAAAAAATCATCAGAAAATTAGATTCTACGAAACCTTTTGAATTGGGAGTTTCAGCATAAAATCGTAATATATTATACACTAGTTTCGGTCAAAAAATCAATTAAATCGAGGACTGTTCGAAACGATACATAACTTTTCAGATAATTTATATATTTTACGAAGGAAGGTGATGATGGAAGACCTTGCGAAAAATCATCAGAAAATTAGATTCCACGAAACTTTTCAAAATGCAAGTTTCGGTCGAGAAATCATTATATAGTATACACTAGTTTATTCTAATTTTGCTCAAAAAATCAAATTAAATCGAGGAATGTTTGAAATGATACAAAAATCTTCAGATCCTTCTTATATGTTACGAGGAAAGGTTATGATTGAATTCCATGCAAAAAATAATTTGAAAATTAGATTCTATGAAACTTTTTGAATTCCGAGTTTCGGACAAAAAATCGTAATATATTATACACTAGTTTATTCTAGTTTCGGTTAAAAAATCAATTAAATC
This sequence comes from Lathyrus aphaca, assembly GCA_963966055.1. Lineage (NCBI taxonomy): Eukaryota > Viridiplantae > Streptophyta > Magnoliopsida > Fabales > Fabaceae > Lathyrus > Lathyrus aphaca. The sequence goes on from OZ014523.1 coordinate 567,852,275, forward strand.
GAGGACTGTTCGAAATGCTACAAAACTTTTCAGATAATTTATATATTTTACAAGGGAAGGTTATGATGGAAGTCCATCAAAAATCATCTGAAAATTAGATTCTACGAAACTTTTTGAAATGCGAGTTTCCGTCAAAAAATTGTAATATATTATACACTAGTTTATACTAGTTTCAGTCAAAAAATAAATTAAATCGGGGACTATTCGAAACGATACAAAACTTTTTCAGAAAATTTATATATTTTACGAGGGAAGGTTATGATGGAAGACCATGCAAAAAATCATCAGAAAATTAGATTCTACGAACATTTTTGAAATGCGAGTTTCGGTCAAAAAATCATAATACATTATACACTAGTTTATACTAGTTTTGCTCAAAAAACCAATTAATTCGAGAACTGATCAGAACGATACCAAAATTTTCATATCCTTCTTATATGTTACGGGGGAAGGAAGTCCATGCAAAAAATCATCAGAAAATTAGATTCTACGAAACCTTTTGAATTGGGAGTTTCAGCATAAAATCGTAATATATTATACACTAGTTTCGGTCAAAAAATCAATTAAATCGAGGACTGTTCGAAACGATACATAACTTTTCAGATAATTTATATATTTTACGAAGGAAGGTGATGATGGAAGACCTTGCGAAAAATCATCAGAAAATTAGATTCCACGAAACTTTTCAAAATGCAAGTTTCGGTCGAGAAATCATTATATAGTATACACTAGTTTATTCTAATTTTGCTCAAAAAATCAAATTAAATCGAGGAATGTTTGAAATGATACAAAAATCTTCAGATCCTTCTTATATGTTACGAGGAAAGGTTATGATTGAATTCCATGCAAAAAATAATTTGAAAATTAGATTCTATGAAACTTTTTGAATTCCGAGTTTCGGACAAAAAATCGTAATATATTATACACTAGTTTATTCTAGTTTCGGTTAAAAAATCAATTAAATCGAGGACTGTTCGAAATGCTACAAAACTTTTCAGATAATTTATATATTTTACAAGGGAAGGTTATGATGGAAGTCCATAAAAAATCATCTGAAAATTAGATTCTACGAAACTTTTTGAAATGCGAGTTTCCGTCAAAAAATTGTAATATATTATACACTAGTTTATACTAGTTTCAGTCAAAAAATAAATTAAATCGGGGACTATTCGAAACGATACAAAACTTTTTCAGAAAATTTATATATTTTACGAGGGAAGGTTATGATGGAAGACCATGCAAAAAATCATCAGAAAATTAGATTCTACGAACATTTTTGAAATGCGAGTTTCGGTCAAAAAATCATAATACATTATACACTAGTTTATACTAGTTTTGCTCAAAAAACCAATTAATTCGAGAACTGATCAGAACGATACAAAAATTTTCATATCCTTCTTATATGTTACGGGGGAAGGAAGTCCATGCAAAAAATCATCAGAAAATTAGATTCTACGAAACCTTTTGAATTGGGAGTTTCAGCATAAAATCGTAATATATTATACACTAGTTTCGGTCAAAAAATCAATTAAATCGAGGACTGTTCGAAACGATACAGAACTTTTCAGATAATTTATATATTTTACGAAGGAAGGTGATGATGGAAGACCTTGCAAAAAATCATCAGAAAAATAGATTCCACGAAACTTTTCAAAATGCAAGTTTCGGTCGAGAAATCATTATATAGTATACACTAGTTTATTCTAATTTTGCTCAAAAAATCAAATTAAATCGAGGAATGTTTGAAATGATACAAAAATCTTCAGATCCTTCTTATATGTTACGAGGAAAGGTTATGATTGAATTCCATGCAAAAAATAATTTGAAAATTAGATTCTATGAAACTTTTTGAATTCCGAGTTTCGGACAAAAAATCGTAATATATTATACACTAGTTTATTCTAGTTTCGGTTAAAAAATCAATTAAATCGAGGACTGTTCGAAATGCTACAAAACTTTTCAGATAATTTATATATTTTACAAGGGAAGGTTATGATGGAAGTCCATAAAAAATCATCTGAAAATTAGATTCTACGAAACTTTTTGAAATGCGAGTTTCCGTCAAAAAATTGTAATATATTATACACTAGTTTATACTAGTTTCAGTCAAAAAATAAATTAAATCGGGGACTATTCGAAACGATACAAAACTTTTTCAGAAAATTTATATATTTTACGAGGGAAGGTTATGATGGAAGACCATGCAAAAAATCATCAGAAAATTAGATTCTACGAACATTTTTGAAATGCGAGTTTCGGTCAAAAAATCATAATACATTATACACTAGTTTATACTAGTTTTGCTCAAAAAACCAATTAATTCGAGAACTGATCAGAACGATACAAAAATTTTCATATCCTTCTTATATGTTACGGGGGAAGGAAGTCCATGCAAAAAATCATCAGAAAATTAGATTCTACGAAACCTTTTGAATTGGGAGTTTCAGCATAAAATCGTAATATATTATACACTAGTTTCGGTCAAAAAATCAATTAAATCGAGGACTGTTCGAAACGATACAGAACTTTTCAGATAATTTATATATTTTACGAAGGAAGGTGATGATGGAAGACCTTGCAAAAAATCATCAGAAAATTAGATTCCACGAAACTTTTCAAAATGCAAGTTTCGGTCGAGAAATCATTATATAGTATACACTAGTTTATTCTAATTTTGCTCAAAAAATCAAATTAAATCGAGGAATGTTTGAAATGATACAAAAATCTTCAGATCCTTCTTATATGTTACGAGGAAAGGTTATGATTGAATTCCATGCAAAAAATAATTTGAAAATTAGATTCTATGAAACTTTTTGAATTCCGAGTTTCAGACAAAAAATCGTAATATATTATACACTAGTTTATTCTAGTTTCGGTTAAAAAATCAATTAAATCGAGGACTGTTCGAAATGCTACAAAACTTTTCAGATAATTTATATATTTTACAAGGGAAGGTTATGATGGAAGTCCATAAAAAATCATCTGAAAATTAGATTCTACGAAACTTTTTGAAATGCGAGTTTCCGTCAAAAAATTGTAATATATTATACACTAGTTTATACTAGTTTCAGTCAAAAAATAAATTAAATCGGGGACTATTCGAAACGATACAAAACTTTTTCAGAAAATTTATATATTTTACGAGGGAAGGTTATGATGGAAGACCATGCAAAAAATCATCAGAAAATTAGATTCTACGAACATTTTTGAAATGCGAGTTTCGGTCAAAAAATCATAATACATTATACACTAGTTTATACTAGTTTTGCTCAAAAAACCAATTAATTCGAGAACTGATCAGAACGATACAAAAATTTTCATATCCTTCTTATATGTTACGGGGGAAGGAAGTCCATGCAAAAAATCATCAGAAAATTAGATTCTACGAAACCTTTTGAATTGGGAGTTTCAGCATAAAATCGTAATATATTATACACTAGTTTCGGTCAAAAAATCAATTAAATCGAGGACTGTTCGAAACGATACAGAACTTTTCAGATAATTTATATATTTTACGAAGGAAGGTGATGATGGAAGACCTTGCAAAAAATCATCAGAAAATTAGATTCCACGAAACTTTTCAAAATGCATGTTTCGGTCGAGAAATCATTATATAGTATACACTAGTTTATTCTAATTTTGCTCAAAAAATCAAATTAAATCGAGGAATGTTTGAAATGATACAAAAATCTTCAGATCCTTCTTATATGTTACGAGGAAAGGTTATGATTGAATTCCATGCAAAAAATAATTTGAAAATTAGATTCTATGAAACTTTTTGAATTCCGAGTTTCGGACAAAAAATCGTAATATATTATACACTAGTTTATTCTAGTTTCGGTTAAAAAATCAATTAAATCGAGGACTGTTCGAAATGCTACAAAACTTTTCAGATAATTTATATATTTTACAAGGGAAGGTTATGATGGAAGTCCATAAAAAATCATCTGAAAATTAGATTCTACGAAACTTTTTGAAATGCGAGTTTCCGTCAAAAAATTGTAATATATTATACACTAGTTTATACTAGTTTCAGTCAAAAAATAAATTAAATCGGGGACTATTCGAAACGATACAAAACTTTTTCAGAAAATTTATATATTTTACGAGGGAAGGTTATGATGGAAGACCATGCAAAAAATCATCAGAAAATTAGATTCTACGAACATTTTTGAAATGCGAGTTTCGGTCAAAAAATCATAATACATTATACACTAGTTTATACTAGTTTTGCTCAAAAAACCAATTAATTCGAGAACTGATCAGAACGATACAAAAATTTTCATATCCTTCTTATATGTTACGGGGGAAGGAAGTCCATGCAAAAAATCATCAGAAAATTAGATTCTACGAAACCTTTTGAATTGGGAGTTTCAGCATAAAATCGTAATATATTATACACTAGTTTCGGTCAAAAAATCAATTAAATCGAGGACTGTTCGAAACGATACAGAACTTTTCAGATAATTTATATATTTTACGAAGGAAGGTGATGATGGAAGACCTTGCAAAAAATCATCAGAAAAATAGATTCCACGAAACTTTTCAAAATGCAAGTTTCGGTCGAGAAATCATTATATAGTATACACTAGTTTATTCTAATTTTGCTCAAAAAATCAAATTAAATCGAGGAATGTTTGAAATGATACAAAAATCTTCAGATCCTTCTTATATGTTACGAGGAAAGGTTATGATTGAATTCCATGCAAAAAATAATTTGAAAATTAGATTCTATGAAACTTTTTGAATTCCGAGTTTCGGACAAAAAATCGTAATATATTATACACTAGTTTATTCTAGTTTCGGTTAAAAAATCAATTAAATCGAGGACTGTTCGAAATGCTACAAAACTTTTCAGATAATTTATATATTTTACAAGGGAAGGTTATGATGGAATTCCATAAAAAATCATCTGAAAATTAGATTCTACGAAACTTTTTGAAATGCGAGTTTCCGTCAAAAAATTGTAATATATTATACACTAGTTTATACTAGTTTCAGTCAAAAAATAAATTAAATCGGGGACTATTCGAAACGATACAAAACTTTTTCAGAAAATTTATATATTTTACGAGGGAAGGTTATGATGGAAGACCATGCAAAAAATCATCAGAAAATTAGATTCTACGAACATTTTTGAAATGCGAGTTTCGGTCAAAAAATCATAATACATTATACACTAGTTTATACTAGTTTTGCTCAAAAAACCAATTAATTCGAGAACTGATCAGAACGATACAAAAATTTTCATATCCTTCTTATATGTTACGGGGGAAGGAAGTCCATGCAAAAAATCATCAGAAAATTAGATTCTACGAAACCTTTTGAATTGGGAGTTTCAGCATAAAATCGTAATATATTATACACTAGTTTCGGTCAAAAAATCAATTAAATCGAGGACTGTTCGAAACGATACAGAACTTTTCAGATAATTTATATATTTTACGAAGGAAGGTGATGATGGAAGACCTTGCAAAAAATCATCAGAAAATTAGATTCCACGAAACTTTTCAAAATGCAAGTTTCGGTCGAGAAATCATTATATAGTATACACTAGTTTATTCTAATTTTGCTCAAAAAATCAAATTAAATCGAGGAATGTTTGAAATGATACAAAAATCTTCAGATCCTTCTTATATGTTACGAGGAAAGGTTATGATTGAATTCCATGCAAAAAATAATTTGAAAATTAGATTCTATGAAACTTTTTGAATTCCGAGTTTCGGACAAAAAATCGTAATATATTATACACTAGTTTATTCTAGTTTCGGTTAAAAAATCAATTAAATCGAGGACTGTTCGAAATGCTACAAAACTTTTCAGATAATTTATATATTTTACAAGGGAAGGTTATGATGGAAGTCCATAAAAAATCATCTGAAAATTAGATTCTACGAAACTTTTTGAAATGCGAGTTTCCGTCAAAAAATTGTAATATATTATACACTAGTTTATACTAGTTTCAGTCCAAAAATAAATTAAATCGGGGACTATTCGAAACGATACAAAACTTTTTCAGAAAATTTATATATTTTACGAGGGAAGGTTATGATGGAAGACCATGCAAAAAATCATCAGAAAATTAGATTCTACGAACATTTTTGAAATGCGAGTTTCGGTCAAAAAATCATAATACATTATACACTAGTTTATACTAGTTTTGCTCAAAAAACCAATTAATTCGAGAACTGATCAGAACGATACAAAAATTTTCATATCCTTCTTATATGTTACGGGGGAAGGAAGTCCATGCAAAAAATCATCAGAAAATTAGATTCTACGAAACCTTTTGAATTGGGAGTTTCAGCATAAAATCGTAATATATTATACACTAGTTTCGGTCAAAAAATCAATTAAATCGAGGACTGTTCGAAACGATACAGAACTTTTCAGATAATTTATATATTTTACGAAGGAAGGTGATGATGGAAGACCTTGCAAAAAATCATCAGAAAAATAGATTCCACGAAACTTTTCAAAATGCAAGTTTCGGTCGAGAAATCATTATATAGTATACACTAGTTTATTCTAATTTTGCTCAAAAAATCAAATTAAATCGAGGAATGTTTGAAATGATACAAAAATCTTCAGATCCTTCTTATATGTTACGAGGAAAGGTTATGATTGAATTCCATGCAAAAAATAATTTGAAAATTAGATTCTATGAAACTTTTTGAATTCCGAGTTTCGGACAAAAAATCGTAATATATTATACACTAGTTTATTCTAGTTTCGGTTAAAAAATCAATTAAATCGAGGACTGTTCGAAATGCTACAAAACTTTTCAGATAATTTATATATTTTACAAGGGAAGGTTATGATGGAAGTCCATAAAAAATCATCTGAAAATTAGATTCTACGAAACTTTTTGAAATGCGAGTTTCCGTCAAAAAATTGTAATATATTATACACTAGTTTATACTAGTTTCAGTCAAAAAATAAATTAAATCGGGGACTATTCGAAACGATACAAAACTTTTTCAGAAAATTTATATATTTTACGAGGGAAGGTTATGATGGAAGACCATGCAAAAAATCATCAGAAAATTAGATTCTACGAACATTTTTGAAATGCGAGTTTCGGTCAAAAAATCATAATACATTATACACTAGTTTATACTAGTTTTGCTCAAAAAACCAATTAATTCGAGAACTGATCAGAACGATACAAAAATTTTCATATCCTTCTTATATGTTACGGGGGAAGGAAGTCCATGCAAAAAATCATCAGAAAATTAGATTCTACGAAACCTTTTGAATTGGGAGTTTCAGCATAAAATCGTAATATATTATACACTAGTTTCGGTCAAAAAATCAATTAAATCGAGGACTGTTCGAAACGATACAGAACTTTTCAGATAATTTATATATTTTACGAAGGAAGGTGATGATGGAAGACCTTGCAAAAAATCATCAGAAAATTAGATTCCACGAAACTTTTCAAAATGCAAGTTTCGGTCGAGAAATCATTATATAGTATACACTAGTTTATTCTAATTTTGCTCAAAAAATCAAATTAAATCGAGGAATGTTTGAAATGATACAAAAATCTTCAGATCCTTCTTATATGTTACGAGGAAAGGTTATGATTGAATTCCATGCAAAAAATAATTTGAAAATTAGATTCTATGAAACTTTTTGAATTCCGAGTTTCGGACAAAAAATCGTAATATATTATACACTAGTTTATTCTAGTTTCGGTTAAAAAATCAATTAAATCGAGGACTGTTCGAAATGCTACAAAACTTTTCAGATAATTTATATATTTTACAAGGGAAGGTTATGATGGAAGTCCATAAAAAATCATCTGAAAATTAGATTCTACGAAACTTTTTGAAATGCGAGTTTCCGTCAAAAAATTGTAATATATTATACACTAGTTTATACTAGTTTCAGTCAAAAAATAAATTAAATCGGGGACTATTCGAAACGATACAAAACTTTTTCAGAAAATTTATATATTTTACGAGGGAAGGTTATGATGGAAGACCATGCAAAAAATCATCAGAAAATTAGATTCTACGAACATTTTTGAAATGCGAGTTTCGGTCAAAAAATCATAATACATTATACACTAGTTTATACTAGTTTTGCTCAAAAAACCAATTAATTCGAGAACTGATCAGAACGATACAAAAATTTTCATATCCTTCTTATATGTTACGGGGGAAGGAAGTCCATGCAAAAAATCATCAGAAAATTAGATTCTACGAAACCTTTTGAATTGGGAGTTTCAGCATAAAATCGTAATATATTATACACTAGTTTCGGTCAAAAAATCAATTAAATCGAGGACTGTTCGAAACGATACAGAACTTTTCAGATAATTTATATATTTTACGAAGGAAGGTGATGATGGAAGACCTTGCAAAAAATCATCAGAAAATTAGATTCCACGAAACTTTTCAAAATGCAAGTTTCGGTCGAGAAATCATTATATAGTATACACTAGTTTATTCTAATTTTGCTCAAAAAATCAAATTAAATCGAGGAATGTTTGAAATGATACAAAAATCTTCAGATCCTTCTTATATGTTACGAGGAAAGGTTATGATTGAATTCCATGCAAAAAATAATTTGAAAATTAGATTCTATGAAACTTTTTGAATTCCGAGTTTCGGACAAAAAATCGTAATATATTATACACTAGTTTATTCTAGTTTCGGTTAAAAAATCAATTAAATCGAGGACTGTTCGAAATGCTACAAAACTTTTCAGATAATTTATATATTTTACAAGGGAAGGTTATGATGGAAGTCCATAAAAAATCATCTGAAAATTAGATTCTACGAAACTTTTTGAAATGCGAGTTTCCGTCAAAAAATTGTAATATATTATACACTAGTTTATACTAGTTTCAGTCAAAAAATAAATTAAATCGGGGACTATTCGAAACGATACAAAACTTTTTCAGAAAATTTATATATTTTACGAGGGAAGGTTATGATGGAAGACCATGCAAAAAATCATCAGAAAATTAGATTCTACGAACATTTTTGAAATGCGAGTTTCGGTCAAAAAATCATAATACATTATACACTAGTTTATACTAGTTTTGCTCAAAAAACCAATTAATTCGAGAACTGATCAGAACGATACAAAAATTTTCATATCCTTCTTATATGTTACGGGGGAAGGAAGTCCATGCAAAAAATCATCAGAAAATTAGATTCTACGAAACCTTTTGAATTGCGAGTTTCAGCATAAAATCGTAATATATTATACACTAGTTTCGGTCAAAAAATCAATTAAATCGAGGACTGTTCGAAACGATACAGAACTTTTCAGATAATTTATATATTTTACGAAGGAAGGTGATGATGGAAGACCTTGCAAAAAATCATCAGAAAATTAGATTCCACGAAACTTTTCAAAATGCAAGTTTCGGTCGAGAAATCATTATATAGTATACACTAGTTTATTCTAATTTTGCTCAAAAAATCAAATTAAATCGAGGAATGTTTGAAATGATACAAAAATCTTCAGATCCTTCTTATATGTTACGAGGAAAGGTTATGATTGAATTCCATGCAAAAAATAATTTGAAAATTAGATTCTATGAAACTTTTTGAATTCCGAGTTTCGGACAAAAAATCGTAATATATTATACACTAGTTTATTCTAGTTTCGGTTAAAAAATCAATTAAATCGAGGACTGTTCGAAATGCTACAAAACTTTTCAGATAATTTATATATTTTACAAGGGAAGGTTATGATGGAAGTCCATAAAAAATCATCTGAAAATTAGATTCTACGAAACTTTTTGAAATGCGAGTTTCCGTCAAAAAATTGTAATATATTATACACTAGTTTATACTAGTTTCAGTCAAAAAATAAATTAAATCGGGGACTATTCGAAACGATACAAAACTTTTTCAGAAAATTTATATATTTTACGAGGGAAGGTTATGATGGAAGACCATGCAAAAAATCATCAGAAAATTAGATTCTACGAACATTTTTGAAATGCGAGTTTCGGTCAAAAAATCATAATACATTATACACTAGTTTATACTAGTTTTGCTCAAAAAACCAATTAATTCGAGAACTGATCAGAACGATACAAAAATTTTCATATCCTTCTTATATGTTACGGGGGAAGGAAGTCCATGCAAAAAATCATCAGAAAATTAGATTCTACGAAACCTTTTGAATTGGGAGTTTCAGCATAAAATCGTAATATATTATACACTAGTTTCGGTCAAAAAATCAATTAAATCGAGGACTGTTCGAAACGATACAGAACTTTTCAGATAATTTATATATTTTACGAAGGAAGGTGATGATGGAAGACCTTGCAAAAAATCATCAGAAAATTAGATTCCACGAAACTTTTCAAAATGCAAGTTTCGGTCGAGAAATCATTATATAGTATACACTAGTTTATTCTAATTTTGCTCAAAAAATCAAATTAAATCGAGGAATGTTTGAAATGATACAAAAATCTTCAGATCCTTCTTATATGTTACGAGGAAAGGTTATGATTGAATTCCATGCAAAAAATAATTTGAAAATTAGATTCTATGAAACTTTTTGAATTCCGAGTTTCGGACAAAAAATCGTAATATATTATACACTAGTTTATTCTAGTTTCGGTTAAAAAATCAATTAAATCGAGGACTGTTCGAAATGCTACAAAACTTTTCAGATAATTTATATATTTTACAAGGGAAGGTTATGATGGAAGTCCATAAAAAATCATCTGAAAATTAGATTCTACGAAACTTTTTGAAATGCGAGTTTCCGTCAAAAAATTGTAATATATTATACACTAGTTTATACTAGTTTCAGTCAAAAAATAAATTAAATCGGGGACTATTCGAAACGATACAAAACTTTTTCAGAAAATTTATATATTTTACGAGGGAAGGTTATGATGGAAGACCATGCAAAAAATCATCAGAAAATTAGATTCTACGAACATTTTTGAAATGCGAGTTTCGGTCAAAAAATCATAATACATTATACACTAGTTTATACTAGTTTTGCTCAAAAAACCAATTAATTCGAGAACTGATCAGAACGATACAAAAATTTTCATATCCTTCTTATATGTTACGGGGGAAGGAAGTCCATGCAAAAAATCATCAGAAAATTAGATTCTACGAAACCTTTTGAATTGCGAGTTTCAGCATAAAATCGTAATATATTATACACTAGTTTCGGTCAAAAAATCAATTAAATCGAGGACTGTTCGAAACGATACAGAACTTTTCAGATAATTTATATATTTTACGAAGGAAGGTGATGATGGAAGACCTTGCAAAAAATCATCAGAAAATTAGATTCCACGAAACTTTTCAAAATGCAAGTTTCGGTCGAGAAATCATTATATAGTATACACTAGTTTATTCTAATTTTGCTCAAAAAATCAAATTAAATCGAGGAATGTTTGAAATGATACAAAAATCTTCAGATCCTTCTTATATGTTACGAGGAAAGGTTATGATTGAATTCCATGCAAAAAATAATTTGAAAATTAGATTCTATGAAACTTTTTGAATTCCGAGTTTCGGACAAAAAATCGTAATATATTATACACTAGTTTATTCTAGTTTCGGTTAAAAAATCAATTAAATCGAGGACTGTTCGAAATGCTACAAAACTTTTCAGATAATTTATATATTTTACAAGGGAAGGTTATGATGGAAGTCCATAAAAAATCATCTGAAAATTAGATTCTACGAAACTTTTTGAAATGCGAGTTTCCTTCAAAAAAATTGTAATATATTACACACTAATTTATACTAGTTTCAGTCAAAAAATAAATTAAATCGGGGACTATTCGAAACGATACAAAACTTTTCAGATAATTTATATATTTTACGAGGGAAGGTTATGATGGAAGACCATGCAAAAAATCATCAGAAAATTAGATTCTACGAACCTTTTTGAAATGCGAGTTTCGGTCAAAAAATCATAATATATTATACACTAGTTTATAAAAGTTTTGCTCAAAAAACCAATTAATTCGAGAACTGATCAGAACGATACAAAAATTTTCATATCCTTCTTATATGTTACGGGGGAAGGAAGTCCATGCAAAAAATCATCAGAAAATTAGATTCTACGAAACCTTTTGAATTGTGAGTTTCAGCATAAAATCGTAATATATTATACATTAGTTTTGGTCAAAAAATCGATTAAATCGAGGACTGTTCGAAACGATACAGAACTTTTCAGATAATTTATATATTTTACGAAGGAAGGTGATGATGGAAGACCTTGCAAAAAATCATCAGAAAATTAGATTCCACGAAATTTTTCAAAATGCAAGTTCGGTCGAGAAATCATTATATAGTATACACTTGTTTATACTAATTTTGCTCAAAAAATCAAATTAAATCGAGGACTGTTTGAAATGATACAAAACTCTTCAGATCCTTCTTATATGTTACGAGGAAAGGTTATGATTGAATTCCATGCAAAAAATAATTTGAAAATTAGATTCTATGAAACTTTTTGAATTCCGAGTTTCGGACAAAAAATCGTAATATATTATACACTAGTTTATTCTAGTTTCGGTTAAAAAATCAATTAAATCGAGGACTGTTCGAAATGCTACAAAACATTTCAGATAATTTATATATTTTACAAGGGAAGGTTATGATGGAAGTCCATAAAAAATCATCTGAAAATTAGATTCTACGAAACATTTTGAAATGCGAGTTTCCGTCAAAAAATTGTAATATATTATACACTAGTTTATACTAGTTTCATTAAAAAAATAAATTAAATCGGGGACTATTCGAAACGATACAAAACTTTTCAGATAATTTATATATTTTACGAGGGAAGGTTATGATGGAAGACCATGCAAAAAATCATCAGAAAATTAGATTCTACGAACCTTTTTGAAATGCGAGTTTCGGTCAAAAAATCATAATATATTATACACTAGTTTATACAAGTTTTGCTCAAAAAACCAATTAATTCGAGAACTGATCAGAACGATACAAAATTTTTCATATCCTTCTTATATGTTACGGGGGAAGGAAGTCCATGCAAAAAATCATCAGAAAATTAGATTCTACGAAACCTTTTGAATTGCGAGTTTCAGCATAAAATCGTAATATATTATACATTAGTTTCGGTCAAAAAATCGATTAAATCGAGGACTGTTCGAAACGATACAAAACTTTTCATATAATTTATATATTTTACGAAGGAAGGTGATGATGGAAGACCTTGCAAAAAATCATCAGAAAATTAGATTCCACGAAACTTTTCAAAATGCAAGTTTCGGTCGAGAAATCATTATATAGTATACACTTGTTTATACTAATTTTGCTCAAAAAATCAAATTAAATCGAGGAATGTTTGAAATGATACAAAACTCTTCAGATCCTTCTTATATGTTACGAGGAAAGGTTATGATTGAATTCCATGAAAAAAATAATTTGAAAATTAGATTCTATGAAACTTTTTGAATTCCGAGTTTCGGACAAAAAATCGTAATATATTATACACTAGTTTATTCTAGTTTCGGTTAAAAAATCAATTAAATCGAGGACTGTTCGAAATGCTGCAAAACTTTTCAGATAATTTATATATTTTACAAGGGAAGGTTATGATGGAAGTCCATAAAAAATCATCTGAAAATTAGATTCTACGAAACTTTTTGAAATGCGAGTTTCCGTCAAAAAATTGTAATATATTATACACTAGTTTATACTAGTTTCATTAAAAAAATAAATTAAATCGGGGACTATTCGAAACGATACAAAACTTTTCAGATAATTTATATATTTTACGAGGGAAGGTTATGATGGAAGACCATGCAAAAAATCATCAGAAAATTAGATTCTACGAACCTTTTTGAAATGCGAGTTTCGGTCAAAAAATCATAATATATTATACACTAGTTTATAAAAGTTTTAATCACAAAAACCAATTAATTCGAGAACTGATCAGAACGATACAAAAATTATGATATCCTTCTTATATGTTACGGGGGAAGGAAGTCCATGCAAAAAATCATCAGAAAATTAGATTCTACGAAACCTTTTGAATTGCGAGTTTCAGCATAAAATCGTAATATATTATACATTAGTTTCGGTCAAAAAATCAATTAAATCGAGGACTGTTCGAAACGATACAAAACTTTTCAGATAATTTATATATTTTACGAAGGAAGGTGATGATGGAAGACCTTGCAAAAAATCATCAGAAAATTAGATTCCACGAAACTTTTCAAAATTCAAGTTTCGGTCGAGAAATCATTATATAGTATACACTTGTTTATACTAATTTTGCTCAAAAAATCAAATTAAATCGAGGACTGTTTGAAATGATACAAATCTCTTCAGATCCTTCTTATATGTTACGAGGAAAGGTTATGATTGAATTCCATGAAAAAAATAATTTGAAAATTAGATTCTATGAAACTTTTTGAATACCGAGTTTCAGACAAAAAATCGTAATATATTATACACTAGTTTATTCTAGTTTCGGTTAAAAAATCAATTAAATCGAGGACTGTTCGAAATGCTACAAAACATTTCAGATAATTTATATATTTTACAAGGGAAGGTTATGATGGAAGTCCATAAAAAATCATCTGAAAATTAGATTCTACGAAACTTTTTGAAATGCGAGTTTCCTTCAAAAAATTGTAATATATTATACACTAGTTTATACTAGTTTCAGTCAAAAAATTAATTAAATCGGGGACTATTCGAAACGATACAAAACTTTTCAGATAATTTATATATTTTACGAGGGAAGGTTATGATGGAAGACCATGCAAAAAATCATCAGAAAATTAGATTCTACGAACCTTTTTGAAATGCGAGTTTCGGTCAAAAAATCATAATATATTATACACTAGTTTATAAAAGTTTTAATCAAAAAACCAATTAATTCGAGAACTGATCAGAACGATACAAAAATTTTCATATCCTTCTTATATGTTACGGGGGAAGGAAGTCCATGCAAAAAATCATCAGAAAATTAGATTCTACGAAACCTTTTGAATTGCGAGTTTCAGCATAAAATCGTAATATATTATACATTAGTTTCGGTCAAAAAATCAATTAAATCGAGGACTGTTCGAAACGATACAAAACTTTTCAGATAATTTATATATTTTACGAAGGAAGGTGATGATGGAAGACCTTGCAAAAAATCATCAGAAAATTAGATTCCACGAAACTTTTCAAAATTCAAGTTTCGGTCGAGAAATCATTATATAGTATACACTTGTTTATACTAATTTTGCTCAAAAAATCAAATTAAATCAATGACTGTTTGAAATGATACAAAACTCTTCAGATCCTTCTTATATGTTACGAGGAAAGGTTATGATTGAATTCCATTCAAAAAATAATTTGAAAATTAGATTCTATGAAACTTTTTGAATTCCGAGTTTCGGACAAAAAATCGTAATATATTATACACTAGTTTATTCTAGTTTCGGTTAAAAAATCAATTAAATCGAGGACTTTTCGAAATGCTACAAAACATTTCAGATAATTTATATATTTTACAAGGGAAGGTTATGATGGAAGTCCATAAAAAATCATTTGAAAATTAGATTCTACGAAACATTTTGAAATGCGAGATTCCGTCAAAAAATTGTAATATATTATACACTAGTTTATACTAGTTTCAGTCAAAAAATAAATTAAATCGGGGACTATTCGAAACGATACAAAACTTTTCAGATAATTTATATATTTTACGAGGGAAGGTTATGATGGAAGACCATGCAAAAAATCATCAGAAAATTAGATTCTACGAACCTTTTTGAAATGCGAGTTTCGGTCAAAAAATCATAATATATTATACACTAGTTTATAAAAGTCTTAATCAAAAAACCAATTAATTCGAGAACTGATCAGAACGATACAAAAATTTTCATATCCTTCTTATATGTTACGGGGGAAGGAAGTCCATGCAAAAAATCATCAGAAAATTAGATTCTACGAAACCTTTTGAATTGCGAGTTTCAGCATAAAATCGTAATATATTATACATTAGTTTCGGTCAAAAAATCGATTAAATCGAGGACTGTTCGAAACGATACAAAACTTTTCAGATAATTTATATATTTTACGAAGGAAGGTGATGATGGAAGACCTTGCAAAAAATCATCAGAAAATTAGATTCCACAAAATTTTTCAAAATGCAAGTTCGGTCGAGAAATCATTATATAGTATACACTTGTTTATACTAATTTTGCTCAAAAAATCAAATTAAATCGAGGACTATTTGAAATGATACAAAACTCTTCAGATCCTTCTTATATGTTACGAGGAAAGGTTATGGTTGAATTCCATGCAAAAAATAATTTGAAAATTAGATTCTATGAAACTTTTTGAATTTCAAGTTTCGGACAAAAAATCGTAATATATTATACACTAGTTTATTCTAGTTTCGGTTAAAAAATCAATTAAATCAAGGACTGTTCGAAATGCTACAAAACATTTCAGATAATTTATATATTTTACAAGGGAAGGTTATGATGGAAGTCCATAAAAAATCATTTGAAAATTAGATTCTACGAAACATTTTGAAATGCGAGTTTCCGTCAAAAAATTGTAATATATTATACACTAGTTTATACTAGTTTCAGTCAAAAAATAAATTAAATCGGGGACTATTCGAAACGATACAAAACTTTTCAGATAATTTATATATTTTACGAGGGAAGGTTATGATGGAAGACCATGCAAAAAATCATCAGAAAATTAGATTCTACGAACCTTTTTGAAATGCGAGTTTCGGTCAAAAAATCATAATATATTATACACTAGTTTATAAAAGTTTTAATCAAAAAACCAATTAATTCGAGAACTGATCAGAACGATACAAAAATTTTCATATCCTTCTTATATGTTACGGGGGAAGGAAGTCCATGCAAAAAATCATCAGAAAATTAGATTCTACGAAACCTTTTGAATTGCGAGTTTCAGCATAAAATCGTAATATATTATACATTAGTTTCGGTCAAAAAATCGATTAAATCGAGGACTGTTCGAAACGATACAAAACTTTTCAGATAATTTATATATTTTACGAAGGAAGGTGATGATGGAAGACCTTGCAAAAAATCATCAGAAAATTAGATTCCACGAAACTTTTCAAAATTCAAGTTTCGGTCGAGAAATCATTATATAGTATACACTTGTTTATACTAATTTTGCTCAAAAAATCAAATTAAATCGAGGACTGTTTGAAATGATACAAATCTCTTCAGATCCTTCTTATATGTTACAAGGAAAGGTTATGATTGAATTCCATGAAAAAAATAATTTGAAAATTAGATTCTATGAAACTTTTTGAATACCGAGTTTCAGACAAAAAATCGTAATATATTATACACTAGTTTATTATAGTTTCGGTTAAAAAATCAATTAAATCGAGGACTGTTCGAAATGCTACAAAACATTTCAGATAATTTATATATTTTACAAGGGAAGGTTATGATGGAAGTCCATAAAAAATAATCTGAAAATTAGATTCTACGAAACTTTTTGAAATGCGAGTTTCCTTCAAAAAATTGTAATATATTATACACTAGTTTATACTAGTTTCAGTCAAAAAATAAATTAAATCGGGGACTATTCGAAACGATACAAAACTTTTCAGATAATTTATATATTTTACGAGGGAAGGTTATGATGGAAGACCATGCAAAAAATCATCAGAAAATTAGATTCTACGAACCTTTTTGAAATGCGAGTTTCGGTCAAAAAATCATAATATATTATACACTAGTTTATAAAAGTTTTAATCAAAAAACCAATTAATTCGAGAACTGATCAGAACGATACAAAAATTTTCATATCCTTCTTATATGTTACGGGGGAAGGAAGTCCATGCAAAAAATCATCAGAAAATTAGATTCTACGAAACCTTTTGAATTGCGAGTTTCAGCATAAAATCGTAATATATTATACATTAGTTTCGGTCAAAAAATCAATTAAATCGAGGACTGTTCGAAACGATACAAAACTTTTCAGATAATTTATATATTTTACGAAGGAAGGTGATGATGGAAGACCTTGCAAAAAATCATCAGAAAATTAGATTCCACGAAACTTTTCAAAATTCAAGTTTCGGTCGAGAAATCATTATATAGTATACACTTGTTTATACTAATTTTGCTCAAAAAATCAAATTAAATCAATGACTGTTTGAAATGATACAAAACTCTTCAGATCCTTCTTATATGTTACGAGGAAAGGTTATGATTGAATTCCATTCAAAAAATAATTTGAAAATTAGATTCTATGAAACTTTTTGAATTCCGAGTTTCGGACAAAAAATCGTAATATATTATACACTAGTTTATTCTAGTTTCGGTTAAAAAATCAATTAAATCGAGGACTGTTCGAAATGCTACAAAACATTTCAGATAATTTATATATTTTACAAGGGAAGGTTATGATGGAAGTCCATAAAAAATCATTTGAAAATTAGATTCTACGAAACATTTTGAAATGCGAGTTTCCGTCAAAAAATTGTAATATATTATACACTAGTTTATACTAGTTTCAGTCAAAAAATAAATTAAATCGGGGACTATTCGAAACGATACAAAACTTTTCAGATAATTTATATATTTTACGAGGGAAGGTTATGATGGAAGACCATGCAAAAAATCATCAGAAAATTAGATTCTACGAACCTTTTTGAAATGCGAGTTTCGGTCAAAAAATCATAATATATTATACACTAGTTTATAAAAGTTTTAATCAAAAAACCAATTAATTCGAGAACTGATCAGAACGATACAAAAATTTTCATATCCTTCTTATATGTTACGGGGGAAGGAAGTCCATGCAAAAAATCATCAGAAAATTAGATTCTACGAAACCTTTTGAATTGCGAGTTTCAGCATAAAATCGTAATATATTATACATTAGTTTCGGTCAAAAAATCGATTAAATCGAGGACTGTTCGAAACGATACAAAACTTTTCAGATAATTTATATATTTTACGAAGGAAGGTGATGATGGAAGACCTTGCAAAAAATCATCAGAAAATTAGATTCCACAAAATTTTTCAAAATGCAAGTTCGGTCGAGAAATCATTATATAGTATACACTTGTTTATACTAATTTTGCTCAAAAAATCAAATTAAATCGAGGACTGTTTGAAATGATACAAAACTCTTCAGATCCTTCTTATATGTTACGAGGAAAGGTTATGGTTGAATTCCATGCAAAAAATAATTTGAAAATTAGATTCTATGAAACTTTTTGAATTTCGAGTTTCGGACAAAAAATCGTAATATATTATACACTAGTTTATTCTAGTTTCGGTTAAAAAATCAATTAAATCGAGGACTGTTCGAAATGCTACAAAACATTTCAGATAATTTATATATTTTACAAGGGAAGGTTATGATGGAAGTCCATAAAAAATAATCTGAAAATTAGATTCTACGAAACTTTTTGAAATGCGAGTTTCCTTCAAAAAATTGTAATATATTATACACTAGTTTATACTAGTTTCAGTCAAAAAATAAATTAAATCGGGGACTATTCGAAACGATACAAAACTTTTCAGATAATTTATATATTTTACGAGGGAAGGTTATGATGGAAGACCATGCAAAAAATCATCAGAAAATTAGATTCTACGAACCTTTTTGAAATGCGAGTTTCGGTCAAAAAATCATAATATATTATACACTAGTTTATAAAAGTTTTAATCAAAAAACCAATTAATTCGAGAACTGATCAGAACGATACAAAAATTTTCATATCCTTCTTATATGTTACGGGGGAAGGAAGTCCATGCAAAAAATCATCAGAAAATTAGATTCTACGAAACCTTTTGAATTGCGAGTTTCAGCATAAAATCGTAATATATTATACATTAGTTTCGGTCAAAAAATCAATTAAATCGAGGACTGTTCGAAACGATACAAAACTTTTCAGATAATTTATATATTTTACGAAGGAAGGTGATGATGGAAGACCTTGCAAAAAATCATCAGAAAATTAGATTCCACGAAACTTTTCAAAATTCAAGTTTCGGTCGAGAAATCATTATATAGTATACACTTGTTTATACTAATTTTGCTCAAAAAATCAAATTAAATCAATGACTGTTTGAAATGATACAAAACTCTTCAGATCCTTCTTATATGTTACGAGGAAAGGTTATGATTGAATTCCATTCAAAAAATAATTTGAAAATTAGATTCTATGAAACTTTTTGAATTCCGAGTTTCGGACAAAAAATCGTAATATATTATACACTAGTTTATTCTAGTTTCGGTTAAAAAATCAATTAAATCGAGGACTGTTCGAAATGCTACAAAACATTTCAGATAATTTATATATTTTACAAGGGAAGGTTATGATGGAAGTCCATAAAAAATCATTTGAAAATTAGATTCTACGAAACATTTTGAAATGCGAGTTTCCGTCAAAAAATTGTAATATATTATACACTAGTTTATACTAGTTTCAGTCAAAAAATAAATTAAATCGGGGACTATTCGAAACGATACAAAACTTTTCAGATAATTTATATATTTTACGAGGGAAGGTTATGATGGAAGACCATGCAAAAAATCATCAGAAAATTAGATTCTACGAACCTTTTTGAAATGCGAGTTTCGGTCAAAAAATCATAATATATTATACACTAGTTTATAAAAGTTTTAATCAAAAAACCAATTAATTCGAGAACTGATCAGAACGATACAAAAATTTTCATATCCTTCTTATATGTTACGGGGGAAGGAAGTCCATGCAAAAAATCATCAGAAAATTAGATTCTACGAAACCTTTTGAATTGCGAGTTTCAGCATAAAATCGTAATATATTATACATTAGTTTCGGTCAAAAAATCGATTAAATCGAGGACTGTTCGAAACGATACAAAACTTTTCAGATAATTTATATATTTTACGAAGGAAGGTGATGATGGAAGACCTTGCAAAAAATCATCAGAAAATTAGATTCCACAAAATTTTTCAAAATGCAAGTTCGGTCGAGAAATCATTATATAGTATACACTTGTTTATACTAATTTTGCTCAAAAAATCAAATTAAATCGAGGACTGTTTGAAATGATACAAAACTCTTCAGATCCTTCTTATATGTTACGAGGAAAGGTTATGGTTGAATTCCATGCAAAAAATAATTTGAAAATTAGATTCTATGAAACTTTTTGAATTTCGAGTTTCGGACAAAAAATCGTAATATATTATACACTAGTTTATTCTAGTTTCGGTTAAAAAATCAATTAAATCGAGGACTGTTCGAAATGCTACAAAACATTTCAGATAATTTATATATTTTACAAGGGAAGGTTATGATGGAAGTCCATAAAAAATCATCTGAAAATTAGATTCTACGAAACATTTTGAAATGCGAGTTTCCGTCAAAAAATTGTAATATATTATACACTAGTTTATACTAGTTTCAGTCAAAAAATAAATTAAATCGGGGACTATTCGAAACGATACAAAACTTTTCAGATAATTTATATATTTTACGAGGGAAGGTTATGATGGAAGACCATGCAAAAAATCATCAGAAAATTAGATTCTACGAACCTTTTTGAAATGCGAGTTTCGGTCAAAAAATCATAATATATTATACACTAGTTTATAAAAGTTTTAATCAAAAACCAATTAATTCGAGAACTGATCACAACGATACAAAAATTTTCATATCCTTCTTATATGTTACGGGGGAAGGAAGTCCATGCAAAAAATCATCAGAAAATTAGATTCTACGAAACCTTTTGAATTGCGAGTTTCAGCATAAAATCGTAATATATTATACATTAGTTTCGGTCAAAAAATCGATTACATCGAGGACTGTTCGAAACGATACAAAACTTTTCAGATAATTTATATATTTTACGAAGGAAGGTGATGATGGAAGACCTTGCAAAAAATCATCAGAAAATTAGATTCCACGAAACTTTTCAAAATGCAAGTTTCGGTCGAGAAATCATTATATAGTATACACTTGTCTATACTAATTTTGCTCAAAAAATCAAATTAAATCGAGGACTGTTTGAAATGATACAAAACTCTTCAGATCCTTCTTATATGTTACGAGGAAAGGTTATGATTGAATTCCATGCAAAAAATAATTTGAAAATTAGATTCTATGAAACTATTTGAATTCCGAGTTTCGGACAAAAAATCGTAATATATTATAAACTAGTTTATTCTAGTTTCGGTTAAAAAATCAATTAAATCGAGGACTGTTCTAAATGCTACAAAACTTTTCAGATAATTTATATATTTTACAAGGGAAGGTTATGATGGAAGTCCATAAAAAATCATCTGAAAATTAGATTCTACGAAACTTTTTGAAATGCGAGTTTCCTTCAAAAAATTGTAATATATTATACACTAGTTTATACTAGTTTCAGTCAAAAAATAAATTAAATCGGGGACTATTCGAAACGATACAAAACTTTTCAGATAATTTATATATTTTACGAGGGAAGGTTATGATGGAAGACCATGCAAAAAATCATCAGAAAATTAGATTCTACGAACCTTTTTGAAATGCGAGTTTCGGTCAAAAAATCATAATATATTATACACTAGTTTATAAAAGTTTTAATCAAAAAACCAATTAATTCGAGAACTGATCAGAACGATACAAAAATTTTCATATCCTTCTTATATGTTACGGGGGAAGGAAGTCCATGCAAAAAATCATCAGAAAATTAGATTCTACGAAACCTTTTGAATTGCGAGTTTCAGCATAAAATCGTAATATATTATACATTAGTTTCGGTCAAAAAATCAATTAAATCGAGGACTGTTCGAAACGATACAAAACTTTTCAGATAATTTATATATTTTACGAAGGAAGGTGATGATGGAAGACCTTGCAAAAAATCATCAGAAAATTAGATTCCACGAAACTTTTCAAAATTCAAGTTTCGGTCGAGAAATCATTATATAGTATACACTTGTTTATACTAATTTTGCTCAAAAAATCAAATTAAATCAATGACTGTTTGAAATGATACAAAACTCTTCAGATCCTTCTTATATGTTACGAGGAAAGGTTATGATTGAATTCCATTCAAAAAATAATTTGAAAATTAGATTCTATGAAACTTTTTGAATTCCGAGTTTCGGACAAAAAATCGTAATATATTATACACTAGTTTATTCTAGTTTCGGTTAAAAAATCAATTAAATCGAGGACTGTTCGAAATGCTACAAAACATTTCAGATAATTTATATATTTTACAAGGGAAGGTTATGATGGAAGTCCATAAAAAATCATTTGAAAATTAGATTCTACGAAACATTTTGAAATGCGAGTTTCCGTCAAAAAATTGTAATATATTATACACTAGTTTATACTAGTTTCAGTCAAAAAATAAATT
Source organism: Lathyrus aphaca (assembly GCA_963966055.1). Classification (NCBI taxonomy): domain Eukaryota; kingdom Viridiplantae; phylum Streptophyta; class Magnoliopsida; order Fabales; family Fabaceae; genus Lathyrus; species Lathyrus aphaca. Next base: position 567,875,610 of record OZ014523.1, read on the forward strand.
AAATCGGGGACTATTCGAAACGATACAAAACTTTTCAGATAATTTATATATTTTACGAGGGAAGGTTATGATGGAAGACCATGCAAAAAATCATCAGAAAATTAGATTCTACGAACCTTTTTGAAATGCGAGTTTCGGTCAAAAAATCATAATATATTATACACTAGTTTATAAAAGTTTTAATCAAAAAACCAATTAATTCGAGAACTGATCAGAACGATACAAAAATTTTCATATCCTTCTTATATGTTACGGGGGAAGGAAGTCCATGCAAAAAATCATCAGAAAATTAGATTCTACGAAACCTTTTGAATTGCGAGTTTCAGCATAAAATCGTAATATATTATACATTAGTTTCGGTCAAAAAATCGATTAAATCGAGGACTGTTCGAAACGATACAAAACTTTTCAGATAATTTATATATTTTACGAAGGAAGGTGATGATGGAAGACCTTGCAAAAAATCATCAGAAAATTAGATTCCACAAAATTTTTCAAAATGCAAGTTCGGTCGAGAAATCATTATATAGTATACACTTGTTTATACTAATTTTGCTCAAAAAATCAAATTAAATCGAGGACTGTTTGAAATGATACAAAACTCTTCAGATCCTTCTTATATGTTACGAGGAAAGGTTATGGTTGAATTCCATGCAAAAAATAATTTGAAAATTAGATTCTATGAAACTTTTTGAATTTCGAGTTTCGGACAAAAAATCGTAATATATTATACACTAGTTTATTCTAGTTTCGGTTAAAAAATCAATTAAATCGAGGACTGTTCGAAATGCTACAAAACATTTCAGATAATTTATATATTTTACAAGGGAAGGTTATGATGGAAGTCCATAAAAAATCATCTGAAAATTAGATTCTACGAAACATTTTGAAATGCGAGTTTCCGTCAAAAAATTGTAATATATTATACACTAGTTTATACTAGTTTCAGTCAAAAAATAAATTAAATCGGGGACTATTCGAAACGATACAAAACTTTTCAGATAATTTATATATTTTACGAGGGAAGGTTATGATGGAAGACCATGCAAAAAATCATCAGAAAATTAGATTCTACGAACCTTTTTGAAATGCGAGTTTCGGTCAAAAAATCATAATATATTATACACTAGTTTATAAAAGTTTTAATCAAAAACCAATTAATTCGAGAACTGATCACAACGATACAAAAATTTTCATATCCTTCTTATATGTTACGGGGGAAGGAAGTCCATGCAAAAAATCATCAGAAAATTAGATTCTACGAAACCTTTTGAATTGCGAGTTTCAGCATAAAATCGTAATATATTATACATTAGTTTCGGTCAAAAAATCGATTACATCGAGGACTGTTCGAAACGATACAAAACTTTTCAGATAATTTATATATTTTACGAAGGAAGGTGATGATGGAAGACCTTGCAAAAAATCATCAGAAAATTAGATTCCACGAAACTTTTCAAAATGCAAGTTTCGGTCGAGAAATCATTATATAGTATACACTTGTCTATACTAATTTTGCTCAAAAAATCAAATTAAATCAATGACTGTTTGAAATGATACAAAACTCTTCAGATCCTTCTTATATGTTACGAGGAAAGGTTATGATTGAATTCCATTCAAAAAATAATTTGAAAATTAGATTCTATGAAACTTTTTGAATTCCGAGTTTCGGACAAAAAATCGTAATATATTATACACTAGTTTATTCTAGTTTCGGTTAAAAAATCAATTAAATCGAGGACTGTTCGAAATGCTACAAAACATTTCAGATAATTTATATATTTTACAAGGGAAGGTTATGATGGAAGTCCATAAAAAATCATTTGAAAATTAGATTCTACGAAACATTTTGAAATGCGAGTTTCCGTCAAAAAATTGTAATATATTATACACTAGTTTATACTAGTTTCAGTCAAAAAATAAATTAAATCGGGGACTATTCGAAACGATACAAAACTTTTCAGATAATTTATATATTTTACGAGGGAAGGTTATGATGGAAGACCATGCAAAAAATCATCAGAAAATTAGATTCTACGAACCTTTTTGAAATGCGAGTTTCGGTCAAAAAATCATAATATATTATACACTAGTTTATAAAAGTTTTAATCAAAAAACCAATTAATTCGAGAACTGATCAGAACGATACAAAAATTTTCATATCCTTCTTATATGTTACGGGGGAAGGAAGTCCATGCAAAAAATCATCAGAAAATTAGATTCTACGAAACCTTTTGAATTGCGAGTTTCAGCATAAAATCGTAATATATTATACATTAGTTTCGGTCAAAAAATCGATTAAATCGAGGACTGTTCGAAACGATACAAAACTTTTCAGATAATTTATATATTTTACGAAGGAAGGTGATGATGGAAGACCTTGCAAAAAATCATCAGAAAATTAGATTCCACAAAATTTTTCAAAATGCAAGTTCGGTCGAGAAATCATTATATAGTATACACTTGTTTATACTAATTTTGCTCAAAAAATCAAATTAAATCGAGGACTGTTTGAAATGATACAAAACTCTTCAGATCCTTCTTATATGTTACGAGGAAAGGTTATGGTTGAATTCCATGCAAAAAATAATTTGAAAATTAGATTCTATGAAACTTTTTGAATTTCGAGTTTCGGACAAAAAATCGTAATATATTATACACTAGTTTATTCTAGTTTCGGTTAAAAAATCAATTAAATCGAGGACTGTTCGAAATGCTACAAAACATTTCAGATAATTTATATATTTTACAAGGGAAGGTTATGATGGAAGTCCATAAAAAATCATCTGAAAATTAGATTCTACGAAACATTTTGAAATGCGAGTTTCCGTCAAAAAATTGTAATATATTATACACTAGTTTATACTAGTTTCAGTCAAAAAATAAATTAAATCGGGGACTATTCGAAACGATACAAAACTTTTCAGATAATTTATATATTTTACGAGGGAAGGTTATGATGGAAGACCATGCAAAAAATCATCAGAAAATTAGATTCTACGAACCTTTTTGAAATGCGAGTTTCGGTCAAAAAATCATAATATATTATACACTAGTTTATAAAAGTTTTAATCAAAAACCAATTAATTCGAGAACTGATCACAACGATACAAAAATTTTCATATCCTTCTTATATGTTACGGGGGAAGGAAGTCCATGCAAAAAATCATCAGAAAATTAGATTCTACGAAACCTTTTGAATTGCGAGTTTCAGCATAAAATCGTAATATATTATACATTAGTTTCGGTCAAAAAATTGATTACATCGAGGACTGTTCGAAACGATACAAAACTTTTCAGATAATTTATATATTTTACGAAGGAAGGTGATGATGGAAGACCTTGCAAAAAATCATCAGAAAATTAGATTCCACGAAACTTTTCAAAATGCAAGTTTCGGTCGAGAAATCATTATATAGTATACACTTGTCTATACTAATTTTGCTCAAAAAATCAAATTAAATCGAGGACTGTTTGAAATGATACAAAACTCTTCAGATCCTTCTTATATGTTACGAGGAAAGGTTATGATTGAATTCCATGCAAAAAATAATTTGAAAATTAGATTCTATGAAACTATTTGAATTCCGAGTTTCGGACAAAAAATCGTAATATATTATAAACTAGTTTATTCTAGTTTCGGTTAAAAAATCAATTAAATCGAGGACTGTTCTAAATGCTACAAAACTTTTCAGATAATTTATATATTTTACAAGGGAAGGTTATGATGGAAGTCCATAAAAAATCATCTGAAAATTAGATTCTACGAAACTTTTTGAAATGCGAGTTTCCTTCAAAAAATTGTAATATATTATACACTAGTTTATACTAGTTTCAGTCAAAAAATAAATTAAATCGGGGACTATTCGAAACGATACAAAACTTTTCAGATAATTTATATATTTTACGAGGGAAGGTTATGATGGAAGACCATGCAAAAAATCATCAGAAAATTAGATTCTACGAACCTTTTTGAAATGCGAGTTTCGGTCAAAAAATCATAATATATTATACACTAGTTTATAAAAGTTTTAATCAAAAACCAATTAATTCGAGAACTGATCACAACGATACAAAAATTTTCATATCCTTCTTATATGTTACGGGGGAAGGAAGTCCATGCAAAAAATCATCAGAAAATTAGATTCTACGAAACCTTTTGAATTGCGAGTTTCAGCATAAAATCGTAATATATTATACATTAGTTTCGGTCAAAAAATTGATTACATCGAGGACTGTTCGAAACGATACAAAACTTTTCAGATAATTTATATATTTTACGAAGGAAGGTGATGATGGAAGACCTTGCAAAAAATCATCAGAAAATTAGATTCCACGAAACTTTTCAAAATGCAAGTTTCGGTCGAGAAATCATTATATAGTATACACTTGTCTATACTAATTTTGCTCAAAAAATCAAATTAAATCGAGGACTGTTTGAAATGATACAAAACTCTTCAGATCCTTCTTATATGTTACGAGGAAAGGTTATGATTGAATTCCATGCAAAAAATAATTTGAAAATTAGATTCTATGAAACTATTTGAATTCCGAGTTTCGGACAAAAAATCGTAATATATTATAAACTAGTTTATTCTAGTTTCGGTTAAAAAATCAATTAAATCGAGGACTGTTCTAAATGCTACAAAACTTTTCAGATAATTTATATATTTTACAAGGGAAGGTTATGATGGAAGTCCATAAAAAATCATCTGAAAATTAGATTCTACGAAACTTTTTGAAATGCGAGTTTCCTTCAAAAAATTGTAATATATTATACACTAGTTTATACTAGTTTCATTAAAAAAATAAATTAAATCGGGGACTATTCGAAACGATACAAAACTTTTCAGATAATTTATATATTTTACGAGGGAAGGTTATGATGGAAGACCATGCAAAAAATCATCAGAAAATTAGATTCTACGAACCTTTTTGAAATGCGAGTTTCGGTCAAAAAATCATAATATATTATACACTAGTTTATAAAAGTTTTAATCAAAAAACCAATTAATTCGAGAACTGATCAGAACGATACAAAAATTTTCATATCCTTCTTATATGTTACGGGGGAAGGAAGTCCATGCAAAAAATCATCAGAAAATTAGATTCTACGAAACCTTTTGAATTGCGAGTTTCAGCATAAAATCGTAATATATTATACATTAGTTTCGGTCAAAAAATCAATTAAATCGAGGACTGTTCGAAACGATACAAAACTTTTCAGATAATATATATATTTTACGAAGGAAGGTGATGATGGAAGACCTTGCAAAAAATCATCAGAAAATTAGATTCCACGAAACTTTTCAAAATTCAAGTTTCGGTCGAGAAATCATTATATAGTATACACTTGTTTATACTAATTTTGCTCAAATAATCAAATTAAATCGAGGACTGTTTGAAATGATACAAAACTCTTCAGATCCTTCTTATATGTTACGAGGAAAGGTTATGATTGAATTCCATGCAAAAAATAATTTGAAAATTAGATTCTATGAAACTTTTTGAATTCCGAGTTTCAAACAAAAAATCGTAATATATTATACACTAGTTTATTCCAGTTTCGGTTAAAAAATCAATTAAATCGAGGACTGTTCGAAATGCTACAAAACATTTCAGATAAGTTATATATTTTACAAGGGAAGGTTATGATGGAAGTCCATAAAAAATCATCTGAAAATTAGATTCTACGAAACATTTTGAAATGCGAGTTTCCGTCAAAAAATTGTAATATATTATACACTAGTTTATACTAGTTTCAGTCAAAAAATAAATTAAATCGGGGACTATTCGAAACGATACAAAACTTTTCAGATAATTTATATATTTTACGAGGGAAGGTTATGATGGAAGATCATGCAAAAAATCATCAGAAAATTAGATTCTACGAACCTTTTTAAAATGCGAGTTTCGGTCAAAAAATCATAATATATTATACACTAGTTTATACAAGTTTTGCTCAAAAAACCAATGAATTCGAGAACTGATCAGAACGATACAAAATTTTTCATATCCTTCTTATATGTTACGGGGGAAGGAAGTCCATGCAAAAAATCATCAGAAAATTAGATTCTACGAAACCTTTTGAATTGCGAGTTTCAGCATAAAATCGTAATATATTATACATTAGTTTCGGTCAAAAAATCAATTAAATCGAGGACTGTTCGAAACGATACAAAACTTTTCATTTAATTTATATATTTTACGAAGGAAGGTGATGATGGAAGACCTTGCAAAAAATCATCAGAAAATTAGATTCCACGAAACTTTTCAAAATGCAAGTTTCGGTCGAGAAATCATTATATAGTATACACCTGTTTATACTAATTTTGCTCAAAAATTCAAATTAAATCGAGGACTGTTTGAAATGATACAAAACTCTTCAGATCCTTCTTATATGTTACGAGGAAAGGTTATGATTGAATTCCATGCAAAAAATAATTTGAAAATTAGATTCTATGAAACTTTTTGAATTCCGAGTTTCGGACAAAAAATCGTAATATATTATATACTAGTTTATTCTAGTTTCGGTTAAAAAATCAATTAAATCGAGGACTGTTCGAAATGCTACAAAACTTTTCAGATAATTTATATATTTTACAAGGGAAGGTTATGATGGAAGTCCATAAAAAATCATCTGAAAATTAGATTCTACGAAACTTTTTGAAATGCGAGTTTCCTTCAAAAAATTGTAATATATTATAAACTAGTTTATACTAGTTTCAGTCAAAAAATAAATTAAATCGGGGACTATTCGAAACGATACAAAACTTTTCAGATAATTTATATATTTTACGAGGGAAGGTTATGATGGAAGACCATGCAAAAAATCATCAGAAAATTAGATTCTACGAACCTTTTTGAAATGCGAGTTTCGGTCAAAAAATCTTAATATATTATACACTAGTTTATAAAAGTTTTAATCAAAAAACCAATTAATTCGAGAACTGATCAGAACGATACAAAAATTTTCATATCCTTCTTATATGTTACGGGGGAAGGAAGTCCATGCAAAAAATCATCAGAAAATTAGATTCTACGAAACCTTTTGAATTGCGAGTTTCAGCATAAAATCGTAATATATTATACATTAGTTTCGGTCAAAAAATCAATTAAATCGAGGACTGTTCGAAACGATACAAAACTTTTCAGATAATTTATATATTTTACGAAGGAAGGTGATGATGGAAGACCTTGCAAAAAATCATCAGAAAATTAGATTCCACGAAACTTTTCAAAATTCAAGTTTCGGTCGAGAAATCATTATATAGTATACACTTGTTTATACTAATTTTGCTCAAATAATCAAATTAAATCGAGGACTGTTTGAAATGATACAAAACTCTTCAGATCCTTCTTATATGTTACGAGGAAAGGTTATGATTGAATTCCATGCAAAAAATAATTTGAAAATTAGATTCTATGAAACTTTTTGAATTCCGAGTTTCAAACAAAAAATCGTAATATATTATACACTAGTTTATTCCAGTTTCGGTTAAAAAATCAATTGAATCGAGGACTGTTCGAAATGCTACAAAACATTTCAGATAATTTATATATTTTACAAGGGAAGGTTATGATGGAAGTCCATAAAAAATCATCTGAAAATTAGATTCTACGAAACATTTTGAAATGCGAGTTTCCGTCAAAAAATTGTAATATATTATACACTAGTTTATACTAGTTTCAGTCAAAAAATAAATTAAATCGGGGACTATTCGAAACGATACAAAACTTTTCAGATAATTTATATATTTTACGAGGGAAGGTTATGATGGAAGATCATGCAAAAAATCATCAGAAAATTAGATTCTACGAACCTTTTTAAAATGCGAGTTTCGGTCAAAAAATCATAATATATTATACACTAGTTTATACAAGTTTTGCTCAAAAAACCAATGAATTCGAGAACTGATCAGAACGATACAAAATTTTTCATATCCTTCTTATATGTTACGGGGGAAGGAAGTCCATGCAAAAAATCATCAGAAAATTAGATTCTACGAAACCTTTTGAATTGCGAGTTTCAGCATAAAATCGTAATATATTATACATTAGTTTCGGTCAAAAAATCAATTAAATCGAGGACTGTTCGAAACGATACAAAACTTTTCATTTAATTTATATATTTTACGAAGGAAGGTGATGATGGAAGACCTTGCAAAAAATCATCAGAAAATTAGATTCCACGAAACTTTTCAAAATGCAAGTTTCGGTCGAGAAATCATTATATAGTATACACTTGTTTATACTAATTTTGCTCAAAAATTCAAATTAAATCGAGGACTGTTTGAAATGATACAAAACTCTTCAGATCCTTCTTATATGTTACGAGGAAAGGTTATGATTGAATTCCATGCAAAAAATAATTTGAAAATTAGATTCTATGAAACTTTTTGAATTCCGAGTTTCGGACAAAAAATCGTAATATATTATATACTAGTTTATTCTAGTTTCGGTTAAAAAATCAATTAAATCGAGGACTGTTCGAAATGCTACAAAACTTTTCAGATAATTTATATATTTTACAAGGGAAGGTTATGATGGAAGTCCATAAAAAATCATCTGAAAATTAGATTCTACGAAACTTTTTGAAATGCGAGTTTCCTTCAAAAAATTGTAATATATTATACACTAGTTTATACTAGTTTCAGTCAAAAAATAAATTAAATCGGGGACTATTCGAAACGATACAAAACTTTTCAGATAATTTATATATTTTACGAGGGAAGGTTATGATGGAAGACCATGCAAAAAATCATCAGAAAATTAGATTCTACGAACCTTTTTGAAATGCGAGTTTCGGTCAAAAAATCTTAATATATTATACACTAGTTTATAAATGTTTTAATCAAAAAACCAATTAATTCGAGAACTGATCAGAACGATACAAAAATTTTCATATCCTTCTTATATGTTACGGGGGAAGGAAGTCCATGCAAAAAATCATCAGAAAATTAGATTCTACGAAACCTTTTGAATTGCGAGTTTCAGCATAAAATCGTAATATATTATACATTAGTTTCGGTCAAAAAATCGATTAAATCGAGGACTGTTCGAAACGATACAAAACTTTTCAGATAATTTATATATTTTACGAAGGAAGGTAATGATGGAAGACCTTGCAAAAAATCATCAGAAAATTAGATTCCACGAAACTTTTCAAAATGCAAGTTTCGGTCGAGAAATAATTATATAGTATACACTTGTTTATACTAATTTTGCTCAAAAATTCAAATTAAATCGAGGACTGTTTGAAATGATACAAAACTCTTCAGATCCTTCTTATATGTTACGAGGAAAGGTTATGATTGAATTCCATGCAAAAAATAATTTGAAAATTAGATTCTATGAAACTTTTTGAATTCCGAGTTTCGGACAAAAAATCGTAATATATTATACACTAGTTTATTCTAGTTTCGGTTAAAAAATCAATTAAATCGAGGACTGTTCGAAATGCTACAAAACTTTTCAGATAATTTATATATTTTACAAGGGAAGGTTATGATGGAAGTCCATAAAAAATCATCTGAAAATTAGATTCTACGAAACTTTTTGAAATGCGAGTTTCCTTCAAAAAATTGTAATATATTATACACTAGTTTATACTAGTTTCAGTCAAAAAATAAATTAAATCGGGGACTATTCGAAACGATACAAAAGTTTTCAGATAATTTATATATTTTACGAGGGAAGGTTATGATGGAAGACCATGCAAAAAATCATCAGAAAATTAGATTCTACGAACCTTTTTGAAATGCGAGTTTCGGTCAAAAAATCATAATATATTATACACTAGTTTATAAAAGTTTTAATCAAAAAACCAATTAATTCGAGAACTGATCAGAACGATACAAAAATTTTCATATCCTTCTTATATGTTACGGGGGAAGGAAGTCCATGCAAAAAATCATCAGAAAATTAGATTCTACGAAACCTTTTGAATTGCGAGTTTCAGCATAAAATCGAAATATATTATACATTAGTTTCGGTCAAAAAATCGATTAAATCGAGGACTGTTCGAAACGATACAAAACTCTTCAGATAATTTATATATTTTACGAAGGAAGGTGATGATGGAAGACCTTGCAAAAAATCATCAGAAAATTAGATTCCACGAAACTTTTCAAAATGCAAGTTTCGGTCGAGAAATCATTATATAGTATACACTTGTCTATACTAATTTTGCTCAAAAAATCAAATTAAATCGAGGACTGTTTGAAATGATACAAAACTCTTCAGATCCTTCTTATATGTTACGAGGAAAGGTTATGATTGAATTCCATGCAAAAAATAATTTGAAAATTAGATTCTATGAAACTTTTTGAATTCCGAGTTTCGGACAAAAAATCGTAATATATTATAAACTAGTTTATTCTAGTTTCGGTTAAAAAATCAATTAAATCGAGGACTGTTCGAAATGCTACAAAACTTTTCAGATAATTTATATATTTTACAAGGGAAGGTTATGATGGAAGTCCATAAAAAATCATCTGAAAATTAGATTCTACGAAACTTTTTGAAATGCGAGTTTCCTTCAAAAAATTGTAATATATTATACACTAGTTTATACTACTTTCAGTCAAAAAATAAATTAAATCGGGGACTATTCGAAACGATACAAAAGTTTTCAGATAATTTATATATTTTACGAGGGAAGGTTATGATGGAAGACCATGCAAAAAATCATCAGAAAATTAGATTCTACGAACCTTTTTGAAATGCGAGTTTCGGTCAAAAAATCATAATATATTATACACTAGTTTATAAAAGTTTTAATCAAAAAACCAATTAATTCGAGAACTGATCAGAACGATACAAAAATTTTCATATCCTTCTTATATGTTACGGGGGAAGGAAGTCCATGCAAAAAATCATCAGAAAATTAGATTCTACGAAACCTTTTGAATTGCGAGTTTCAGCATAAAATCGAAATATATTATACATTAGTTTCGGTCAAAAAATCGATTAAATCGAGGACTGTTCGAAACGATACAAAACTCTTCAGATAATTTATATATTTTACGAAGGAAGGTGATGATGGAAGACCTTGCAAAAAATCATCAGAAAATTAGATTCCACGAAACTTTTCAAAATGCAAGTTTCGGTCGAGAAATCATTATATAGTATACACTTGTCTATACTAATTTTGCTCAAAAAATCAAATTAAATCGAGGACTGTTTGAAATGATACAAAACTCTTCAGATCCTTCTTATATGTTACGAGGAAAGGTTATGATTGAATTCCATGCAAAAAATAATTTGAAAATTAGATTCTATGAAACTTTTTGAATTCCGAGTTTCGGACAAAAAATCGTAATATATTATAAACTAGTTTATTCTAGTTTCGGTTAAAAAATCAATTAAATCGAGGACTGTTCGAAATGCTACAAAACTTTTCAGATAATTTATATATTTTACAAGGGAAGGTTATGATGGAAGTCCATAAAAAATCATCTGAAAATTAGATTCTACGAAACTTTTTGAAATGCGAGTTTCCTTCAAAAAATTGTAATATATTATACACTAGTTTATACTACTTTCAGTCAAAAAATAAATTAAATCGGGGACTATTCGAAACGATACAAAAGTTTTCAGATAATTTATATATTTTACGAGGGAAGGTTATGATGGAAGACCATGCAAAAAATCATCAGAAAATTAGATTCTACGAACCTTTTTGAAATGCGAGTTTCGGTCAAAAAATCATAATATATTATACACTAGTTTATAAAAGTTTTAATCAAAAAACCAATTAATTCGAGAACTGATCAGAACGATACAAAAATTTTCATATCCTTCTTATATGTTACGGGGGAAGGAAGTCCATGCAAAAAATCATCAGAAAATTAGATTCTACGAAACCTTTTGAATTGCGAGTTTCAGCATAAAATCGAAATATATTATACATTAGTTTCGGTCAAAAAATCGATTAAATCGAGGACTGTTCGAAACGATACAAAACTCTTCAGATAATTTATATATTTTACGAAGGAAGGTGATGATGGAAGACCTTGCAAAAAATCATCAGAAAATTAGATTCCACGAAACTTTTCAAAATGCAAGTTTCGGTCGAGAAATCATTATATAGTATACACTTGTCTATACTAATTTTGCTCAAAAAATCAAATTAAATCGAGGACTGTTTGAAATGATACAAAACTCTTCAGATCCTTCTTATATGTTACGAGGAAAGGTTATGATTGAATTCCATGCAAAAAATAATTTGAAAATTAGATTCTATGAAACTTTTTGAATTCCGAGTTTCGGACAAAAAATCGTAATATATTATAAACTAGTTTATTCTAGTTTCGGTTAAAAAATCAATTAAATCGAGGACTGTTCGAAATGCTACAAAACTTTTCAGATAATTTATATATTTTACAAGGGAAGGTTATGATGGAAGTCCATAAAAAATCATCTGAAAATTAGATTCTACGAAACTTTTTGAAATGCGAGTTTCCTTCAAAAAATTGTAATATATTATACACTAGTTTATACTACTTTCAGTCAAAAAATAAATTAAATCGGGGACTATTCGAAACGATACAAAAGTTTTCAGATAATTTATATATTTTACGAGGGAAGGTTATGATGGAAGACCATGCAAAAAATCATCAGAAAATTAGATTCTACGAACCTTTTTGAAATGCGAGTTTCGGTCAAAAAATCATAATATATTATACACTAGTTTATAAAAGTTTTAATCAAAAAACCAATTAATTCGAGAACTGATCAGAACGATACAAAAATTTTCATATCCTTCTTATATGTTACGGGGGAAGGAAGTCCATGCAAAAAATCATCAGAAAATTAGATTCTACGAAACCTTTTGAATTGCGAGTTTCAGCATAAAATCGAAATATATTATACATTAGTTTCGGTCAAAAAATCGATTAAATCGAGGACTGTTCGAAACGATACAAAACTCTTCAGATAATTTATATATTTTACGAAGGAAGGTGATGATGGAAGACCTTGCAAAAAATCATCAGAAAATTAGATTCCACGAAACTTTTCAAAATGCAAGTTTCGGTCGAGAAATCATTATATAGTATACACTTGTCTATACTAATTTTGCTCAAAAAATCAAATTAAATCGAGGACTGTTTGAAATGATACAAAACTCTTCAGATCCTTCTTATATGTTACGAGGAAAGGTTATGATTGAATTCCATGCAAAAAATAATTTGAAAATTAGATTCTATGAAACTTTTTGAATTCCGAGTTTCGGACAAAAAATCGTAATATATTATAAACTAGTTTATTCTAGTTTCGGTTAAAAAATCAATTAAATCGAGGACTGTTCGAAATGCTACAAAACTTTTCAGATAATTTATATATTTTACAAGGGAAGGTTATGATGGAAGTCCATAAAAAATCATCTGAAAATTAGATTCTACGAAACTTTTTGAAATGCGAGTTTCCTTCAAAAAATTGTAATATATTATACACTAGTTTATACTACTTTCAGTCAAAAAATAAATTAAATCGGGGACTATTCGAAACGATACAAAAGTTTTCAGATAATTTATATATTTTACGAGGGAAGGTTATGATGGAAGACCATGCAAAAAATCATCAGAAAATTAGATTCTACGAACCTTTTTGAAATGCGAGTTTCGGTCAAAAAATCATAATATATTATACACTAGTTTATAAAAGTTTTAATCAAAAAACCAATTAATTCGAGAACTGATCAGAACGATACAAAAATTTTCATATCCTTCTTATATGTTACGGGGGAAGGAAGTCCATGCAAAAAATCATCAGAAAATTAGATTCTACGAAACCTTTTGAATTGCGAGTTTCAGCATAAAATCGAAATATATTATACATTAGTTTCGGTCAAAAAATCGATTAAATCGAGGACTGTTCGAAACGATACAAAACTCTTCAGATAATTTATATATTTTACGAAGGAAGGTGATGATGGAAGACCTTGCAAAAAATCATCAGAAAATTAGATTCCACGAAACTTTTCAAAATGCAAGTTTCGGTCGAGAAATCATTATATAGTATACACTTGTCTATACTAATTTTGCTCAAAAAATCAAATTAAATCGAGGACTGTTTGAAATGATACAAAACTCTTCAGATCCTTCTTATATGTTACGAGGAAAGGTTATGATTGAATTCCATGCAAAAAATAATTTGAAAATTAGATTCTATGAAACTTTTTGAATTCCGAGTTTCGGACAAAAAATCGTAATATATTATAAACTAGTTTATTCTAGTTTCGGTTAAAAAATCAATTAAATCGAGGACTGTTCGAAATGCTACAAAACTTTTCAGATAATTTATATATTTTACAAGGGAAGGTTATGATGGAAGTCCATAAAAAATCATCTGAAAATTAGATTCTACGAAACTTTTTGAAATGCGAGTTTCCTTCAAAAAATTGTAATATATTATACACTAGTTTATACTACTTTCAGTCAAAAAATAAATTAAATCGGGGACTATTCGAAACGATACAAAAGTTTTCAGATAATTTATATATTTTACGAGGGAAGGTTATGATGGAAGACCATGCAAAAAATCATCAGAAAATTAGATTCTACGAACCTTTTTGAAATGCGAGTTTCGGTCAAAAAATCATAATATATTATACACTAGTTTATAAAAGTTTTAATCAAAAAACCAATTAATTCGAGAACTGATCAGAACGATACAAAAATTTTCATATCCTTCTTATATGTTACGGGGGAAGGAAGTCCATGCAAAAAATCATCAGAAAATTAGATTCTACGAAACCTTTTGAATTGCGAGTTTCAGCATAAAATCGAAATATATTATACATTAGTTTCGGTCAAAAAATCGATTAAATCGAGGACTGTTCGAAACGATACAAAACTCTTCAGATAATTTATATATTTTACGAAGGAAGGTGATGATGGAAGACCTTGCAAAAAATCATCAGAAAATTAGATTCCACGAAACTTTTCAAAATGCAAGTTTCGGTCGAGAAATCATTATATAGTATACACTTGTCTATACTAATTTTGCTCAAAAAATCAAATTAAATCGAGGACTGTTTGAAATGATACAAAACTCTTCAGATCCTTCTTATATGTTACGAGGAAAGGTTATGATTGAATTCCATGCAAAAAATAATTTGAAAATTAGATTCTATGAAACTTTTTGAATTCCGAGTTTCGGACAAAAAATCGTAATATATTATAAACTAGTTTATTCTAGTTTCGGTTAAAAAATCAATTAAATCGAGGACTGTTCGAAATGCTACAAAACTTTTCAGATAATTTATATATTTTACAAGGGAAGGTTATGATGGAAGTCCATAAAAAATCATCTGAAAATTAGATTCTACGAAACTTTTTGAAATGCGAGTTTCCTTCAAAAAATTGTAATATATTATACACTAGTTTATACTACTTTCAGTCAAAAAATAAATTAAATCGGGGACTATTCGAAACGATACAAAAGTTTTCAGATAATTTATATATTTTACGAGGGAAGGTTATGATGGAAGACCATGCAAAAAATCATCAGAAAATTAGATTCTACGAACCTTTTTGAAATGCGAGTTTCGGTCAAAAAATCATAATATATTATACACTAGTTTATAAAAGTTTTAATCAAAAAACCAATTAATTCGAGAACTGATCAGAACGATACAAAAATTTTCATATCCTTCTTATATGTTACGGGGGAAGGAAGTCCATGCAAAAAATCATCAGAAAATTAGATTCTACGAAACCTTTTGAATTGCGAGTTTCAGCATAAAATCGAAATATATTATACATTAGTTTCGGTCAAAAAATCGATTAAATCGAGGACTGTTCGAAACGATACAAAACTCTTCAGATAATTTATATATTTTACGAAGGAAGGTGATGATGGAAGACCTTGCAAAAAATCATCAGAAAATTAGATTCCACGAAACTTTTCAAAATGCAAGTTTCGGTCGAGAAATCATTATATAGTATACACTTGTCTATACTAATTTTGCTCAAAAAATCAAATTAAATCGAGGACTGTTTGAAATGATACAAAACTCTTCAGATCCTTCTTATATGTTACGAGGAAAGGTTATGATTGAATTCCATGCAAAAAATAATTTGAAAATTAGATTCTATGAAACTTTTTGAATTCCGAGTTTCGGACAAAAAATCGTAATATATTATAAACTAGTTTATTCTAGTTTCGGTTAAAAAATCAATTAAATCGAGGACTGTTCTAAATGCTACAAAACTTTTCAGATAATTTATATATTTTACAAGGGAAGGTTATGATGGAAGTCCATAAAAAATCATCTGAAAATTAGATTCTACGAAACTTTTTGAAATGCGAGTTTCCTTCAAAAAATTGTAATATATTATACACTAGTTTATACTAGTTTCAGTCAAAAAATAAATTAAATCGGGGACTATTCGAAACGATACAAAACTTTTCAGATAATTTATATATTTTACGAGGGAAGGTTATGATGGAAGACCATGCAAAAAATCATCAGAAAATTAGATTCTACGAACCTTTTTGAAATGCGAGTTTCGGTCAAAAAATCATAATATATTATACACTAGTTTATAAAAGTTTTAATCAAAAAACCAATTAATTCGAGAACTGATCAGAACGATACAAAAATTTTCATATCCTTCTTATATGTTACGGGGGAAGGAAGTCCATGCAAAAAATCATAAGAAAATTAGATTCTACGAAACCTTTTGAATTGCGAGTTTCAGCATAAAATCGTAATATATTATACATTAGTTTCGGTCAAAAAATCGATTAAATCGAGGACTGTTCGAAACGATACAAAACTTTTCAGATAATTTATATATTTTACGAAGGAAGGTGATGATGTAAGACGTTGCAAAAAATCATCAGAAAATTAGATTCCACGAAACTTTTCAAAATGCAAGTTTCGGTCGAGAAATCATTATATAGTATACACTTGTTTATACTAATTTTGCTCAAAAAATCAAATTAAATCGAGGACTGTTTGAAATGATACAAAACTCTTCAGATCCTTCTTATATGTTACGAGGAAAGGTTATGATTGAATTCCATGCAAAAAATAATTTGAAAATTAGATTCTATGAAACTTTTTGAATTCCGAGTTTCGGACAAAAAATCGTAATATATTATAAACTAGTTTATTCTAGTTTCGGTTAAAAAATCAATTAAATCGAGGACTGTTCGAAATGCTACAAAACTTTTCAGATAATTTATATATTTTACAAGGGAAGGTTATGATGGAAGTCCATAAAAAATCATCTGAAAATTAGATTCTACGAAACTTTTTGAAATGCGAGTTTCCTTCAAAAAAATTGTAATATATTATACACTAGTTTATACTAGTTTCAGTCAAAAAATAAATTAAATCGGGGACTATTCGAAACGATACAAAACTTTTCAGATAATTTATATATTTTACGAGGGAAGGTTATGATGGAAGACCATGCAAAAAATCATCAGAAAATTAGATTCTACGAACCTTTTTGAAATGCGAGTTTCGGTCAAAAAATCATAATATATTATACACTAGTTTATAAAAGTTTTAATCAAAAAACCAATTAATTCGAGAACTGATCAGAACGATACAAAAATTTTCATATCCTTCTTATATGTTACGGGGGAAGGAAGTCCATGCAAAAAATCATCAGAAAATTAGATTCTACGAAACCTTTTGAATTGCGAGTTTCAGCATAAAATCGTAATATATTATACATTAGTTTCGGTCAAAAAATCGATTAAATCGAGGACTGTTCGAAACGATACAAGACTTTTCAGATAATTTATATATTTTACGAAGGAAGGTGATGATGTAAGACCTTGCAAAAAATCATCAGAAAATTAGATTCCACGAAACTTTTCAAAATGCAAGTTTCGGTCGAGAAATCATTATATAGTATACACTTGTTTATACTAATTTTGCTCAAAAAATCAAATTAAATCGAGGACTGTTTGAAATGATACAAAACTCTTCAGATCCTTCTTATATGTTACGAGGAAAGGTTATGATTGAATTCCATGCAAAAAATAATTTGAAAATTAGATTCTATGAAACTTTTTGAATTCCGAGTTTCGGACAAAAAATCGTAATATATTATACACTAGTTTATTCTAGTTTCGGTTAAAAAATCAATTAAATCGAGGACTGTTCGAAATGCTACAAAACATTTCAGATAATTTATATATTTTACAAAGGAAGGTTATGAAGGAAGTCCATAAAAAATCATCTGAAAATTAGATTCTACGAAACTTTTTGAAATGCGAGTTTCCTTCAAAAAATTGTAATATATTATACACTAGTTTATACTAGTTTCAGTCAAAAAATAAATTAAATCGGGGACTATTCGAAACGATACAAAACTTTTCAGATAATTTATATATTTTACGAGGGAAGGTTATGATGGAAGACCATGCAAAAAATCATCAGAAAATTAGATTCTACGAACCTTTTTGAAATGCGAGTTTCGGTCAAAAAATCATAATATATTATACACTAGTTTATAAAAGTTTTAATCAAAAAACCAATTAATTCGAGAACTGATCAGAACGATACAAAAATTTTCATATCCTTCTTATATGTTACGGGGGAAGGAAGTCCATGCAAAAAATCATCAGAAAATTAGATTCTACGAAACCTTTTGAATTGCGAGTTTCAGCATAAAATCGTAATATATTATACATTAGTTTCGGTCAAAAAATCGATTAAATCGAGGACTGTTCGAAACGATACAAAACTTTTTCAGATAATTTATATATTTTACGAAGGAAGGTGATGATGGAAGACCTTGCAAAAAATCATCAGAAAATTAGATTCCACGAAACTTTTCAAAATGCAAGTTTCGGTCGAGAAATCATTATATAGTATACACTTGTTTATACTAATTTTGCTCAAAAAATCAAATTAAATCGAGGACTGTTTGAAATGATACAAAACTCTTCAGATCCTTCTTATATGTTACGAGGAAAGGTTATGATTGAATTCCATGCAAAAAATAATTTGAAAATTAGATTCTATGAAACTTTTTGAATTCCGAGTTTCAGACAAAAAATCGTAATATATTATAAACTAGTTTATTCTAGTTTCGGTTAAAAAATCAATTAAATCGAGGACTGTTCTAAATGCTACAAAACTTTTCAGATAATTTATATATTTTACAAGGGAAGGTTATGATGGAAGTCCATAAAAAATCATCTGAAAATTAGATTCTACGAAACTTTTTGAAATGCGAGTTTCCTTCAAAAAATTGTAATATATTATACACTAGTTTATACTAGTTTCAGTCAAAAAATAAATTAAATCGGGGACTATTCGAAACGATACAAAACTTTTCAGATAATTTATATATTTTACGAGGGAAGGTTATGATGGAAGACCATGCAAAAAATCATCAGAAAATTAGATTCTACGAACCTTTTTGAAATGCGAGTTTCGGTCAAAAAATCATAATATATTATACACTAGTTTATAAAAGTTTTAATCAAAAAACCAATTAATTCGAGAACTGATCAGAACGATACAAAAATTTTCATATCCTTCTTATATGTTACGGGGGAAGGAAGTCCATGCAAAAAATCATCAGAAAATTAGATTCTACGAAACCTTTTGAATTGCGAGTTTCAGCATAAAATCGTAATATATTATACATTAGTTTCGGTCAAAAAATCGATTAAATCGAGGACTGTTCGAAACGATACAAAACTTTTCAGATAATTTATATATTTTACGAAGGAAGGTGATGATGGAAGACCTTGCAAAAAATCATCAGAAAATTAGATTCCACGAAACTTTTCAAAATTCAAGTTTCGGTCGAGAAATCATTATATAGTATACACTTGTTTATACTAATTTTGCTCAAAAAATCAAATTAAATCGAGGACTGTTTGAAATGATACAAAACTCTTCAGATCCTTCTTATATGTTACGAGGAAAGGTTATGATTGAATTCCATGCAAAAAATAATTTGAAAATTAGATTCTATGAAACTTTTTGAATTCCGAGTTTCGGACAAAAAATCGTAATATATTATACACTAGTTTATTCTAGTTTCGGTTAAAAAATCAATTAAATCGAGGACTGTTCGAAATGCTACAAAACTTTTCAGATAATTTATACATTTTACAAGGGAAGGTTATGATGGAAGTCCATAAAAAATCATCTGAAAATTAGATTCTACAAAACTTTTTGAAATGCGAGTTTCCATCAAATAATTGTAATATATTATACACTAGTTTATACTAGTTTCAGTCAAAAAATAAATAAAATCGGGGACTATTCGAAACGATACAAAACTTTTCAGATAATTTATATATTTTACGAGGGAAGGTTATGATGGAAGACCATGCAAAAAATCATCAGAAAATTAGATTCTACGAACCTTTTTGAAATGTGAGTTTCGGTCAAAAAATCATAATATATTATACACTAGTTTATACTAGTTTTGCTCTAAAAACCAATTAATTCGAGAACTGATCAGAACGATACAAATATTTTCATATCCTTCTTATATGTTACGGGGGAAGGAAGTCCATGCAAAAAATCATCAGAAAATTAGATTCTACGAAACCTTTTGAATTGCGAGTTTCAGCATAAAGTCGTAATATATTATACATTAGTTTCGGTCAAAAAATCAATTAAATCGAGGACTGTTCGAAACGATACAAAACTTTTCAGATAATTTACATATTTTACGAAGGAAGGTTATGATGAAAGACCATGCAAAAAATCATCAGAAAATTAGATTCCACGAAACTTTTCAAAATGCAACTTTCGTTCGAGAAATCATTATATTGTATACACTAGTTTATACTAATTTTGCTCAAAAAATCAAATTAAATTGAGGACTGTTCGAAATGATACAAAACTCATCAGATCCTTCTTATATGTTACGAGGGAAGGTTATGATTGAAGTCCAAGCAAAAAATAATTTGAATATTAGATTCTATGAAACTTTTTGAATTCCGAGTTTCGGACAAAAAATCGTAATATATTATACACTAGTTTATTCTAGTTTCGGTTAAAAAATCAATTAAATCGAGGACTGTTCGAAATGCTACAAATTTTTTCAGATAATTTATGTGTTTTACAACGGAAGGTTATGATGGAAGTCCATAAAAAATCATCTGAAAATTAGATTCTACGAAACTTTTTGAAATGCGAGTTTCCGTCAAAAAATTGTAATATATTATACACTAGTTTATACATGTTTTGCTCAAAAAACCAATTAATTCGAGAACTGATCAGAACGATACAAAAATTTTCATATCCTTCTTATATGTTACGGGGGAAGGAAGTCCATGCAAAAAATCATCAGAAAATTAGATTCTACGAAACCTTTTGAATTGCGAGTTTCAGCATAAAATCGTAATATATTATACATTAGGTTCGGTCAAAAAATCAATTAAATTGAGGACTGTTCGAAACGATACAAATTTTTTTAGATAATTTATATATTTTACGAAGGAAGGTGATGATGGAAGACCTTGCAAAAAATCATCATAAAATTAGATTCCACGAAACTTTTCAAAATGCAAGTTTCGGTCGAGAAATCATTATATAGGATACACTTGTTTATACTAATTTTGCTCAAAAAATCAAATTAAATCGAGGACTGTTTGAAATGATACAAAACTCTTCAGATCCTTCTTATATGTTACGAGGAAAGGTTATGATTGAATTCCATGCAAAAAATAATTTGAAAATTAGATTCTATGAAACTTTTTGAATTCCGAGTTTCGAACAAAAAATCGTAATATATTATACACTAGTTTATTCTAGTTTCGGTTAAAAAATCAATTAAATCGAGGACTGTTTGAAATGCTACAAAACTTTTCAGATAATTTATATATTTTACAACGGAAGGTTATGATGGAAGTCCATAAAAAATCATCTGAAAATTAGATTCTACGAAACTTTTTGAAATGCGAGTTTCCGTCAAAAAATTGTAATATATTATACACTAGTTTATACAAGTTTTGCTCAAAAAACCAATTAATTCGAGAACTGATCAGAACGATACAAAAATTTCCATATCCTTCTTATATGTTACGGGGGAAGGAAGTCCATGCAAAAAATCATCAGAAAATTAGATTCTACGAAACCTTTTGAATTGCGAGTTTCAGCATAAAATCGTAATATATTATACATTAGTTTTCGGTCAAAAAATCAATTAAATTGAGGACTGTTCGAAACGATACAAAATTTTTCAGATAATTTATATATTTTACAAGGGAAGGTTATGATGGAAGTCCATAAAAAATCATCTGAAAATTAGATTCTACAAAACTTTTTAAAATGCGAGTTTCCGTCAAAAATTTGTAATATATTATACACTAGTTTATACTAGTTTCAGTCAAAAAATAAATTAAATCGGGGACTATTCGAAACGATACAAAACTTTTCAGATAATTTATATATTTTAAGAGGGAAGGTTATGATGGAACACCATGCAAAAAATCATCAGAAAATTAGATTCTACGTTCCTTTTTAAATTGCGAGTTTCGGTCAAAAAATCATAATATATTATACACTAGTTTATACTAGTTTTTCTCAAAAAACCAATTAATTCGAGAACTGATCAGAACGATACAAATATTTTCATATCCTTCTTATATGTTACGGGGGAAGGAAGTCCATGCAAAAAATCATCAGAAAATTAGATTCTACGAAACCTTTTGAATTGTGAGTTTCAGCATAAAGTCGTAATATATTATACATTAGTTTCGGTCAAAAAATCAATTAAATCGAGGACTGTTCGAAACGATACAAAACTTTTCAGATAATTTACATATTTTACGAAGGAAGGTTATGATGAAAGACCATGCAAAAAATCATCAGAAAATTAGATTCCACGAAACTTTTCAAAATGCAACTTTCGTTCGAGAAATCATTATATTGTATACACTAGTTTATACTAATTTTGCTCAAAAAATCAAATTAAATTGAGGACTGTTCGAAATGATACAAAACTCATCAGATCCTTCTTATATGTTACGAGGGAAGGTTATGATTGAAGTCCAAGCAAAAAATAATTTGAATATTAGATTCTATGAAACTTTTTGAATTCCGAGTTTCGGACAAAAAATCGTAATATATTATACACTAGTTTATTCTAGTTTCGGTTAAAAAATCAATTAAATCGAGGACTGTTCGAAATGCTACAAATTTTTTCAGATAATTTATATATTTTACAACGGAAGGTTATGATGGAAGTCCATAAAAAATCATCTGAAAATTAGATTCTACGAAACTTTTTGAAATGCGAGTTTCCGTCAAAAAATTGTAATATATTATACACTAGTTTATACATGTTTTGCTCAAAAAACCAATTAATTCGAGAACTGATCAGAACGATACAAAAATTTTCATATCCTTCTTATATGTTACGGGGGAAGGAAGTCCATGCAAAAAATCATCAGAAAATTAGATTCTACGAAACCTTTTGAATTGTGAGTTTCAGCATAAAATCGTAATATATTATACATTAGTTTCGGTCAAAAAATCAATTAAATTGAGGACTGTTCGAAACGATACAAAATTTTTCAGATAATTTATATAGTTTACAAGGGAAGGTTATGATGGAAGTCCATAAAAAATCATCTGAAAATTAGATTCTACAAAACTTTTTAAAATGCGAGTTTCCGTCAAAAATTTGTAATATATTATACACTAGTTTATACTAGTTTCAGTCAAAAAATAAATTAAATCGGGGACTATTCGAAACGATACAAAACTTTTCAGATAATTTATATATTTTAAGAGGGAAGGTTATGATGGAACACCATGCAAAAAATCATCAGAAAATTAGATTCTACGTTCCTTTTTAAAATGCGAGTTTCGGTCAAAAAATCATAATATATTATACACTAGTTTATACTAGTTTTTCTCAAAAAACCAATTAATTCGAGAACTGATCAGAACGATACAAAAATTTTCATATCATTCTTATATTTTACGGGGGAAGGAAGTCCATGCAAAAAATCATCAGAAAATTAGATTCTACGAAACCTTTTGAATTGCGAGTTTCAGCATAAAATCGTAATATATTATACACTAGTTTCGGTCAAAAAATCAATTAAATCGAGGACTGTTCGAAACGATACAAAACTTTTCAGATAATTTATATATTTTACAAAGGAAGGTGATGATGGAAGACCATGCAAAAAATTATCGGAAAATTAGATTCCACGAAACTTTTCAAAATGCAAGTTTCGGTCAAGAAATCATTATATAGTATACACTAGTTTATACTAATTTTGCTCAAAAAATCAAATTAAATCGAGGACTGTTTGAAATGATACAAAACTCTTCAGATCCTTCTTATATGTTACGAGGAAAGGTTATGATTGAATTCCATGCAAAAAATAATTTGAAAATTAGATTCTATGAAAAATTTTGAATTCCGAGTTTCGGACAAAAAATCGTAATATATTATACACTAGTTTATTCTAGATTCGGTTAAAAAATCAATTAAATCGAGGACTGTTCGAAATGCTACAAAAATTTTCAGATAATTTATATATTTTACAAGGGAAGGTTATGATGGAAGTCCATAAAAAATCATCTGAAAATTAGATTCTACAAAACTTTTTGAAATGCGAGTTTCCGTCAAAAATTTGTAATATATTATACACTAGTTTATACTAGTTTCAGTCAAAAAATAAATTAAATCGGGGACTATTCGAAACGATACAAAACTTTTCAGATAATTTATATATTTTAAGAGGGGAGGTTATGATGGAACACCATGCAAAAAATCATCAGAAAATTAGATTCTACGTTCCTTTTTAAAATGCGAGTTTCGGTCAAAAAATCATAATATATTATACACTAGTTTATACTAGTTTTTCTCAAAAAACCAATTAATTCGAGAACTGATCAGAACGATACAAAAATTTTCATATCATTCTTATATTTTACGGGGGAAGGAAGTCCATGCAAAAAATCATCAGAAAATTAGATTCTACGAAACCTTTTGAATTGCGAGTTTCAGCATAAAATCGTAATATATTATACACTAGTTTCGGTCAAAAAATCAATTAAATCGAGGACTGTTCGAAACGATACAAAACTTTTCAGATAATTTATATATTTTACAAAGGAAGGTGATGATGGAAGACCATGCAAAAAATTATCGGAAAATTAGATTCCACGAAACTTTTCAAAATGCAAGTTTCGGTCAAGAAATCATTATATAGTATACACTAGTTTATACTAATTTTGCTCAAAAAATCAAATTAAATCGAGGACTGTTTGAAATGATACAAAACTCTTCAGATCCTTCTTATATGTTACGAGGAAAGGTTATGATTGAATTCCATGCAAAAAATAATTTGAAAATTAGATTCTATGAAAAATTTTGAATTCCGAGTTTCGGACAAAAAATCGTAATATATTATACACTAGTTTATTCTAGATTCGGTTAAAAAATCAATTAAATCGAGGACTGTTCGAAATGCTACAAAAATTTTCAGATAATTTATATATTTTACAAGGGAAGGTTATGATGGAAGTCCATAAAAAATCATCTGAAAATTAGATTCTACAAAACTTTTTGAAATGCGAGTTTCCGTCAAAAATTTGTAATATATTATACACTAGTTTATACTAGTTTCAGTCAAAAAATAAATTAAATCGGGGACTATTCGAAACGATACAAAACTTTTCAGATAATTTATATATTTTAAGAGGGAAGGTTATGATGGAACACCATGCAAAAAATCATCAGAAAATTAGATTCTACGTTCCTTTTTGAAATGCGAGTTTCAGTCAAAAAATCATAATATATTATACACTAGTTTATACTAGTTTTTCTCAAATAACCAATTAATTCGAGAACTGATCAGAACGATACAAAAATTTTCATATCATTCTTATATTTTACGGGGGAAGGAAGTCCATGCAAAAAATCATCAGAAAATTAGATTCTACGAAACCTTTTGAATTGCGAGTTTCAGCATAAAATCGTAATATATTATACACTAGTTTCGGTCAAAAAATCAATTAAATCGAGGACTGTTCGAAACGATACAAAACTTTTCAGATAATTTATATATTTTACGAAGGAAGGTGATGATGGAAGACCATGCAAAAAATCATCGGAAAATTAGATTCCACGAAACTTTTCAAAATGCAAGTTTCGGTCAAGAAATCATTATATAGTATACACTAGTTTATACTAATTTTGCTCAAAAAATCAAATTAAATCGAGGACTGTTTGAAATGATACAAAACTCTTCAGATCCTTCTTATATGTTACGAGGAAAGGTTATGATTGAATTCCATGCAAAAAATAATTTGAAAATTAGATTCTATGAAAATTCTTGAATTCCGAGTTTCGGACAAAAAATCGTAATATATTATACACTAGTTTATTCTAGTTTCGGTTAAAAAATCAATTAAATCGAGGACTGTTCGAAATGCTACAAAAATTTTCAGATAATTTATATATTTTACAAGGGAAGGTTATGATGGAAGTCCATAAAAAATCATCTGAAAATTAGATTCTACAAAACTTTTTGAATTGCGAGTTTCCGTCAAAAATTAGTAATATATTATACACTAGTTTATACTAGTTTCAGTCAATAAATAAATTAAATCGGGGACTATTCGAAACGATACAAAACTTTTCAGATAATTTATATATTTTAAGAGGGAAGGTTATGATGGAACACCATGCAAAAAATCATCAGAAAATTAGATTCTATGTTCCTTTTTTAAATGCGAGTTTCAGTCAAAAAATCATAATATATTATACACTAGTTTATACTAGTTTTTCTCAAATAACCAATTAATTCGAGAACTGATCAGAACGATACAAAAATTTTCATATCATTCTTATATTTTACGGGGGAAGGAAGTCCATGCAAAAAATCATCAGAAAATTAGATTCTACGAAACCTTTTGAATTGCGAGTTTCAGCATAAAATCGTAATATATTATACACTAGTTTCGGTCAAAAAATCAATTAAATCGAGGACTGTTCGAAACGATACAAAACTTTTCAGATAATTTATATATTTTACGAAGGAAGGTGATGATGGAAGACCATGCAAAAAATCATAGGTAAATTAGATTCCACGAAACTTTTCAAAATGCAAGTTTCGGTCAAGAAATCATTATATAGTATACACTAGTTTATACTAATTTTGCTCAAAAAATCAAATTAAATCGAGGACTGTTTGAAATGATACAAAACTCTTCAGATCCTTCTTATATGTTACGAGGAAAGGTTATGATTGAATTCCATGCAAAAAATAATTTGAAAATTAGATTCTATGAAAAATTTTGAATTCCGAGTTTCGGACAAAAAATCGTAATATATTATACACTAGTTTATTCTAGATTCGGTTAAAAAATCAATTAAATCGAGGACTGTTCGAAATGCTACAAAAATTTTCAGATAATTTATATATTTTACAAGGGAAGGTTATGATGGAAGTCCATAAAAAATCATCTGAAAATTAGATTCTACAAAACTTTTTGAAATGCGAGTTTCCGTCAAAAATTTGTAATATATTATACACTAGTTTATACTAGTTTCAGTCAAAAAATAAATTAAATCGGGGACTATTCGAAACGATACAAAACTTTTCAGATAATTTATATATTTTAAGAGGGAAGGTTATGATGGAACACCATGCAAAAAATCATCAGAAAATTAGATTCTACGTTCCTTTTTAAAATGCGAGTTTCGGTCAAAAAATCATAATATATTATACACTAGTTTATACTAGTTTTTCTCAAAAAACCAATTAATTCGAGAACTGATCAGAACGATACAAAAATTTTCATATCATTCTTATATTTTACGGGGGAAGGAAGTCCATGCAAAAAATCATCAGAAAATTAGATTCTACGAAACCTTTTGAATTGCGAGTTTCAGCATAAAATCGTAATATATTATACACTTGTTTCGGTCAAAAAATCAATTAAATCGAGGACTGTTCGAAACGATACAAAACTTTTCAGATAATTTATATATTTTACAAAGGAAGGTGATGATGGAAGACCATGCAAAAAATTATCGGAAAATTAGATTCCACGAAACTTCAAAATGCAAGTTTCGGTCAAGAAATCATTATATAGTATACACTAGTTTATACTAATTTTGCTCAAAAAATCAAATTAAATCGAGGACTGTTTGAAATGATACAAAACTCTTCAGATCCTTCTTATATGTTACGAGGAAAGGTTATGATTGAATTCCATGCAAAAAATAATTTGAAAATTAGATTCTTTGAAAAATTTTGAATTCCGAGTTTCGGACAAAAAATCGTAATATATTATACACTAGTTTATTCTAGATTCGGTTAAAAAATCAATTAAATCGAGGACTGTTCGAAATGCTACAAAAATTTTCAGATAATTTATATATTTTACAAGGGAAGGTTATGATGGAAGTCCATAAAAAATCATCTGAAAATTAGATTCTACAAAACTTTTTGAAATGCGAGTTTCCGTCAAAAATTTGTAATATATTATACACTAGTTTATACTAGTTTCAGTCAAAAAATAAATTAAATCGGGGACTATTTGAAACGATACAAAACTTTTCAGATAATTTATATATTTTAAGAGGGAAGGTTATGATGGAACACCATGCAAAAAATCATCAGAAAATTAGATTCTACGTTCCTTTTTGAAATGCGAGTTTCAGTCAAAAAATCATAATATATTATACACTAGTTTATACTAGTTTTTCTCAAATAACCAATTAATTCGAGAACTGATCAGAACGATACAAAAATTTTCATATCATTCTTATATTTTACGGGGGAAGGAAGTCCATGCAAAAAATCATCAGAAAATTAGATTCTACGAAACCTTTTGAATTGCGAGTTTCAGCATAAAATCGTAATATATTATACAATAGTTTCGGTCAAAAAATCAATTAAATCGAGGACTGTTCGAAACGATACAAAACTTTTCAGATAATTTATATATTTTACGAAGGAAGGTGATGATGGAAGACCATGCAAAAAATCATCGGAAAATTAGATTCCACGAAACTTTTCAAAATGCAAGTTTCGGTCAAGAAATCATTATATAGTATACACTAGTTTATACTAATTTTGCTCAAAAAATCAAATTAAATCGAGGACTGTTTGAAATGATACAAAACTCTTCAGATCCTTCTTATATGTTACGAGGAAAGGTTATGATTGAATTCCATGCAAAAAATAATTTGAAAATTAGATTCTATGAAAATTTTTGAATTCCGAGTTTCGGACAAAAAATCGTAATATATTATACACTAGTTTATTCTAGTTTCGGTTAAAAAATCAATTAAATCGAGGACTGTTCGAAATGCTACAAAAATTTTCAGATAATTTATATATTTTACAAGGGAAGGTTATGATGGAAGTCCATAAAAAATCATCTGAAAATTAGATTCTACAAAACTTTTTGAATTGCGAGTTTCCGTCAAAAATTAGTAATATATTATACACTAGTTTATACTAGTTTCAGTCAATAAATAAATTAAATCGGGGACTATTCGAAACGATACAAAACTTTTCAGATAATTTATATATTTTAAGAGGGAAGGTTATGATGGAACACCATGCAAAAAATCATCAGAAAATTAGATTCTATGTTCCTTTTTTAAATGCGAGTTTCAGTCAAAAAATCATAATATATTATACACTAGTTTATACTAGTTTTTCTCAAATAACCAATTAATTCGAGAACTGATCAGAACGATACAAAAATTTTCATATCATTCTTATATTTTACGGGGGAAGGAAGTCCATGCAAAAAATCATCAGAAAATTAGATTCTACGAAACCTTTTGAATTGCGAGTTTCAGCATAAAATCGTAATATATTATACACTAGTTTCGGTCAAAAAATCAATTAAATCGAGGACTGTTCGAAACGATACAAAACTTTTCAGATAATTTATATATTTTACGAAGGAAGGTGATGATGGAAGACCATGCAAAAAATCATAGGTAAATTAGATTCCACGAAACTTTTCAAAATGCAAGTTTCGGTCAAGAAATCATTATATAGTATACACTAGTTTATACTAATTTTGCTCAAAAAATCAAATTAAATCGAGGACTGTTTGAAATGATACAAAACTCTTCAGATCCTTCTTATATGTTACGAGGAAAGGTTCTGATTGAATTCCATGCAAAAAATAATTTGAAAATTAGATTCTATGAAAATTTTTGAATTCCGAGTTTCGGACAAAAAATCGTAATATATTATACACTAGTTTATTCTAGTTTCGGTTAAAAAATCAATTAAATCGAGGACTGTTCGAAATGCTACAAAAATTTTCAGATAATTTATATATTTTACAAGGGAAGGTTATGATGGAAGTCCATAAAAAATCATCTGAAAATTAGATTCTACAAAACTTTTTAAAATGCGAGTTTCCGTCAAAAATTTGTAATATATTATACACTAGTTTATACTAGTTTCAGTCAAAAAATAAATTAAATCGGGGACTATTCGAAACGATACAAAACTTTTCAGATAATTTATATATTTTAAGAGGGAAGGTTATGATGGAACACCATGCAAAAAATCATCAGAAAATTAGATTCTACGTTCCTTTTTAAAATGCGAGTTTCGGTCAAAAAATCATAATATATTATACACTAGTTTATACTAGTTTTTCTCAAAAAACCAATTAATTCGAGAACTGATCAGAACGATACAAAAATTTTCATATCATTCTTATATTTTACGGGGGAAGGAAGTCCATGCAAAAAATCATCAGAAAATTAGATTCTACGAAACCTTTTGAATTGCGAGTTTCAGCATAAAATCGTAATATATTATACACTTGTTTCGGTCAAAAAATCAATTAAATCGAGGACTGTTCGAAACGATACAAAACTTTTCAGATAATTTATATATTTTACAAAGGAAGGTGATGATGGAAGACCATGCAAAAAATTATCGGAAAATTAGATTCCACGAAACTTTTCAAAATGCAAGTTTCGGTCAAGAAATCATTATATAGTATACACTAGTTTATACTAATTTTGCTCAAAAAATCAAATTAAATCGAGGACTGTTTGAAATGATACAAAACTCTTCAGATCCTTCTTATATGTTACGAGGAAAGGTTATGATTGAATTCCATGCAAAAAATAATTTGAAAATTAGATTCTATGAAAAATTTTGAATTCCGAGTTTCGGACAAAAAATCGTAATATATTATACACTAGTTTATTCTAGATTCGGTTAAAAAATCAATTAAATCGAGGACTGTTCGAAATGCTACAAAAATTTTCAGATAATTTATATATTTTACAAGGGAAGGTTATGATGGAAGTCCATAAAAAATCATCTGAAAATTAGATTCTACAAAACTTTTTGAAATGCGAGTTTCCGTCAAAAATTTGTAATATATTATACACTAGTTTATACTAGTTTCAGTCAAAAAATAAATTAAATCGGGGACTATTCGAAACGATACAAAACTTTTCAGATAATTTATATATTTTAAGAGGGAAGGTTATGATGGAACACCATGCAAAAAATCATCAGAAAATTAGATTCTACGTTCCTTTTTAAAATGCGAGTTTCGGTCAAAAAATCATAATATATTATACACTAGTTTATACTAGTTTTTCTCAAAAAACCAATTAATTCGAGAACTGATCAGAACGATACAAAAATTTTCATATCATTCTTATATTTTACGGGGGAAGGAAGTCCATGCAAAAAATCATCAGAAAATTAGATTCTACGAAACCTTTTGAATTGCGAGTTTCAGCATAAAATCGTAATATATTAAACACTTGTTTCGGTCAAAAAATCAATTAAATCGAGGACTGTTCGAAACGATACAAAACTTTTCAGATAATTTATATATTTTACAAAGGAAGGTGATGATGGAAGACCATGCAAAAAATTATCGGAAAATTAGATTCCACGAAACTTTTCAAAATGCAAGTTTCGGTCAAGAAATCATTATATAGTATACACTAGTTTATACTAATTTTGCTCAAAAAATCAAATTAAATCGAGGACTGTTTGAAATGATACAAAACTCTTCAGATCCTTCTTATATGTTACGAGGAAAGGTTATGATTGAATTCCATGCAAAAAATAATTTGAAAATTAGATTCTATGAAAAATTTTGAATTCCGAGTTTCGGACAAAAAATCGTAATATATTATACACTAGTTTATTCTAGATTCGGTTAAAAAATCAATTAAATCGAGGACTGTTCGAAATGCTACAAAAATTTTCAGATAATTTATATATTTTACAAGGGAAGGTTATGATGGAAGTCCATAAAAAATCATCTGAAAATTAGATTCTACAAAACTTTTTGAAATGCGAGTTTCCGTCAAAAATTTGTAATATATTATACACTAGTTTATACTAGTTTCAGTCAAAAAATAAATTAAATCGGGGACTATTTGAAACGATACAAAACTTTTCAGATAATTTATATATTTTAAGAGGGAAGGTTATGATGGAACACCATGCAAAAAATCATCAGAAAATTAGATTCTACGTTCCTTTTTGAAATGCGAGTTTCAGTCAAAAAATCATAATATATTATACACTAGTTTATACTAGTTTTTCTCAAATAACCAATTAATTCGAGAACTGATCAGAACGATACAAAAATTTTCATATCATTCTTATATTTTACGGGGGAAGGAAGTCCATGCAAAAAATCATCCGAAAATTAGATTCTACGAAACCTTTTGAATTGCGAGTTTCAGCATAAAATCGTAATATATTATACACTAGTTTCGGTCAAAAAATCAATTAAATCGAGGACTGTTCGAAACGATACAAAACTTTTCAGATAATTTATATATTTTACGAAGGAAGGTGATGATGGAAGACCATGCAAAAAATCATCAGAAAATTAGATTCCACGAAACTTTTCAAAATGCAAGTTTCGGTCAAGAAATCATTATATAGTATACACTAGTTTATACTAATTTTGCTCAAAAAATCAAATTAAATCGAGGACTGTTTGAAATGATACAAAACTCTTCAGATCCTTCTTATATGTTACGAGGAAAGGTTCTGATTGAATTCCATGCAAAAAATAATTTGAAAATTAGATTCTATGAAAATTTTTGAATTCCGAGTTTCGGACAAAAAATCGTAATATATTATACACTAGTTTATTCTAGTTTCGGTTAAAAAATCAATTAAATCGAGGACTGTTCGAAATGCTACAAAAATTTTCAGATAATTTATATATTTTACAAGGGAAGGTTATGATGGAAGTCCATAAAAAATCATCTGAAAATTAGATTCTACAAAACTTTTTGAAATGCGAGTTTCCGTCAAAAATTTGTAATATATTATACACTAGTTTCGGTCAAAAAATCAATTAAATCGAGGACTGTTCGAAACGATACAAAACTTTTCAGATAATTTATATATTTTACAAAGGAAGGTGATGATGGAAGACCATGCAAAAAATCATCGGAAAATTAGATTCCACGAAACTTTTCAAAATGCAAGTTTCGGTCAAGAAATCATTATATAGTATACACTAGTTTATACTAATTTTGCTCAAAAAATCAAATTAAATCGAGGACTGTTTGAAATGATACAAAACTCTTCAGATCCTTCTTATATGTTACGAGGAAAGGTTATGATTGAATTCCATGCAAAAAATAATTTGAAAATTAGATTCTATGAAAATTTTTGAATTCCGAGTTTCGGACAAAAAATCGTAATATATTATACACTAGTTTATTCTAGTTTCGGTTAAAAAATCAATTAAATCAAGGACTGTTCGAAATGCTACAAAAATTTTCAGATAATTTATATATTTTACAAGGGAAGGTTATGATGGAAGTCCATAAAAAATCATCTGAAAATTAGATTCTACAAAACTTTTTGAAATGCGAGTTTCCGTCAAAAATTTGTAATATATTATACACTAGTTTATACTAGTTTCAGTCAAAAAATAAATTAAATCGGGGACTATTCGAAACGATACAAAACTTTTCAGATAATTTATATATTTTAAGAGGGAAGGTTATGATGGAACACCATGCAAAAAATCATCAGAAAATTAGATTCTACGTTCCTTTTTAAAATGCGAGTTTCGGTCAAAAAATCATAATATATTATACACTAGTTTATACTAGTTTTTCTCAAAAAACCAATTAATTCGAGAACTGATCAGAACGATACAAAAATTTTCATATCATTCTTATATTTTACGGGGGAAGGAAGTCCATGCAAAAAATCATCAGAAAATTAGATTCTACGAAACCTTTTGAATTGCGAGTTTCAGCATAAAATCGTAATATATTATACACTAGTTTCGGTCAAAAAATCAATTAAATCGAGGACTGTTCGAAACGATACAAAACTTTTCAGATAATTTATATATTTTACGAAGGAAGGTGATGATGGAAGACCATGCAAAAAATCATCGGAAAATTAGATTCCACGAAACTTTTCAAAATGCAAGTTTCGGTCAAGAAATCATTATATAGTATACACTAGTTTATACTAATTTTGCTCAAAAAATCAAATTAAATCGAGGACTGTTTGAAATGATACAAAACTCTTCAGATCCTTCTTATATGTTACGAGGAAAGGTTCTGATTGAATTCCATGCAAAAAATAATTTGAAAATTAGATTCTATGAAAATTTTTGAATTCCGAGTTTCGGACAAAAAATCGTAATATATTATACACTAGTTTATTCTAGTTTCGGTTAAAAAATCAATTAAATCGAGGACTGTTCGAAATGCTACAAAAATTTTCAGATAATTTATATATTTTACAAGGGAAGGTTATGATGGAAGTCCATAAAAAATCATCTGAAAATTAGATTCTACAAAACTTTTTGAAATGCGAGTTTCCGTCAAAAATTTGTAATATATTATACACTAGTTTATACTACTTTCAGTCAAAAAATAAATTAAATCGGGGACTATTCGAAACGATACAAAAATTTTCAGATAATTTATATATTTTAAGAGGGAAGGTTATGATGGAACACCATGCAAAAAATCATCAGAAAATTAGTTTCTACGTTCCTTTTTGAAATGCGAGTTTCGGTCAAAAAATCATAATATATTATACACTAGTTTATACTAGTTTTTCTCAAAAAACCAATTAATTCGAGAACTGATCAGAACGATACAAAAATTTTCTTATCATTCTTATATGTTACGGGGGAAGGAAGTCCATGCAAAAAATCATCAGAAAATTAGATTCTACGAAACCTTTTGAATTGCGAGTTTCAGCATAAAATCGTAATATATTATACACTAGTTTCGTTCAAAAAATCAATTAAATCGAGGACTGTTCGAAACGATACAAAACTTTTTAGATAATTTATATATTTTATGAAGGAAGGTGATGATGGAAGACCATGCAAAAAATTATCGGAAAATTAGATTCCACGAAACATTTCAAAATGCAAGTTTCGGTCAAGAAATCATTATATAGTATACACTAGTTTATACTAATTTTGCTCAAAAAATCAAATTAAATCGAGGACTGTTTGAAATGATACAAAACTCTTCAGATCCTTCTTATATGTTACGAGGAAAGGTTATGATTGAATTCCATGCAAAAAATAATTTGAAAATTAGATTCTATGAAAATTTTTGAATTCCGAGTTTCGGACAAAAAATCGTAATATATTATACACTAGTTTATTCTAGATTCGGTTAAAAAATCAATTAAATCGAGGACTGTTAGAAATGCTACAAAAATTTTCAGATAATTTATATATTTTACAAGGGAAGGTTATGATGGAAGTCCATAAAAAATCATCTGAAAATTAGATTCTACAAAACTTTTTGAAATGCGAGTTTCCGTCAAAAATTTGTAATATATTATACACTAGTTTCGGTCAAAAAATCAATTAAATCGAGGACTGTTCGAAACGATACAAAACTTTTCAGATAATTTATATATTTTACGAAGGAAGGTGATGATGGAAGACCATGCAAAAAATCATCGGAAAATTAGATTCCACGAAACTTTTCAAAATGCAAGTTTCGGTCAAGAAATCATTATATAGTATACACTAGTTTATACTAATTTTGCTCAAAAAATCAAATTAAATCGAGGACTGTTTGAAATGATACAAAACTCTTCAGATCCTTCTTATATGTTACGAGGAAAGGTTATGATTGAATTCCATGCAAAAAATAATTTGAAAATTAGATTCTATGAAAATTTTTGAATTCCGAGTTTCGGACAAAAAATCGTAATATATTATACACTAGTTTATTCTAGTTTCGGTTAAAAAATCAATTAAATCAAGGACTGTTCGAAATGCTACAAAAATTTTCAGATAATTTATATATTTTACAAGGGAAGGTTATGATGGAAGTCCATAAAAAATCATCTGAAAATTAGATTCTACAAAACTTTTTGAAATGCGAGTTTCCGTCAAAAATTTGTAATATATTATACACTAGTTTATACTAGTTTCAGTCAAAAAATAAATTAAATCGGGGACTATTCGAAACGATACAAAACTTTTCAGATAATTTATATATTTTAAGAGGGAAGGTTATGATGGAACACCATGCAAAAAATCATCAGAAAATTAGATTCTACGTTCCTTTTTAAAATGCGAGTTTCGGTCAAAAAATCATAATATATTATACACTAGTTTATACTAGTTTTTCTCAAAAAACCAATTAATTCGAGAACTGATCAGAACGATACAAAAATTTTCATATCATTCTTATATTTTACGGGGGAAGGAAGTCCATG
Source organism: Lathyrus aphaca (assembly GCA_963966055.1). Lineage (NCBI taxonomy): Eukaryota > Viridiplantae > Streptophyta > Magnoliopsida > Fabales > Fabaceae > Lathyrus > Lathyrus aphaca. Next base: position 567,912,288 of record OZ014523.1, read on the forward strand.
CAAAAAATCATCAGAAAATTAGATTCTACGAAACCTTTTGAATTGCGAGTTTCAGCATAAAATCGTAATATATTATACACTTGTTTCGGTCAAAAAATCAATTAAATCGAGGACTGTTCGAAACGATACAAAACTTTTCAGATAATTTATATATTTTACAAAGGAAGGTGATGATGGAAGACCATGCAAAAAATTATCGGAAAATTAGATTCCACGAAACTTTTCAAAATGCAAGTTTCGGTCAAGAAATCATTATATAGTATACACTAGTTTATACTAATTTTGCTCAAAAAATCAAATTAAATCGAGGACTGTTTGAAATGATACAAAACTCTTCAGATCCTTCTTATATGTTACGAGGAAAGGTTATGATTGAATTCCATGCAAAAAATAATTTGAAAATTAGATTCTATGAAAAATTTTGAATTCCGAGTTTCGGACAAAAAATCGTAATATATTATACACTAGTTTATTCTAGATTCGGTTAAAAAATCAATTAAATCGAGGACTGTTCGAAATGCTACAAAAATTTTCAGATAATTTATATATTTTACAAGGGAAGGTTATGATGGAAGTCCATAAAAAATCATCTGAAAATTAGATTCTACAAAACTTTTTGAAATGCGAGTTTCCGTCAAAAATTTGTAATATATTATACACTAGTTTATACTAGTTTCAGTCAAAAAATAAATTAAATCGGGGACTATTCGAAACGATACAAAACTTTTCAGATAATTTATATATTTTAAGAGGGAAGGTTATGATGGAACACCATGCAAAAAATCATCAGAAATTTAGATTCTACGTTCCTTTTTGAAATGCGAGTTTCAGTCAAAAAATCATAATATATTATACACTAGTTTATACTAGTTTTTCTCAAATAACCAATTAATTCGAGAACTGATCAGAACGATACAAAAATTTTCATATCATTCTTATATTTTACGGGGGAAGGAAGTCCATGCAAAAAATCATCAGAAAATTAGATTCTACGAAACCTTTTGAATTGCGAGTTTCAGCATAAAATCGTAATATATTATACACTAGTTTCGGTCAAAAAATCAATTAAATCGAGGACTGTTCGAAACGATACAAAACTTTTCAGATAATTTATATATTTTACGAAGGAAGGTGATGATGGAAGACCATGCAAAAAATCATCGGAAAATTAGATTCCACGAAACTTTTCAAAATGCAAGTTTCGGTCAAGAAATCATTATATAGTATACACTAGTTTATACTAATTTTGCTCAAAAAATCAAATTAAATCGAGGACTGTTTGAAATGATACAAAACTCTTCAGATCCTTCTTATATGTTACGAGGAAAGGTTATGATTGAATTCCATGCAAAAAATAATTTGAAAATTAGATTCTATGAAAATTTTTGAATTCCGAGTTTCGGACAAAAAATCGTAATATATTATACACTAGTTTATTCTAGTTTCGGTTAAAAAATCAATTAAATCGAGGACTGTTCGAAATGCTACAAAAATTTTCAGATAATTTATATATTTTACAAGGGAAGGTTATGATGGAAGTCCATAAAAAATCATCTGAAAATTAGATTCTACAAAACTTTTTGAAATGCGAGTTTCCGTCAAAAATTTGTAATATATTATACACTAGTTTATACTACTTTCAGTCAAAAAATAAATTAAATCGGGGACTATTCGAAACGATACAAAAATTTTCAGATAATTTATATATTTTAAGAGGGAAGGTTATGATGGAACACCATGCAAAAAATCATCAGAAAATTAGTTTCTACGTTCCTTTTTGAAATGCGAGTTTCGGTCAAAAAATCATAATATATTATACACTAGTTTATACTAGTTTTTCTCAAAAAACCAATTAATTCGAGAACTGATCAGAACGATACAAAAATTTTCTTATCATTCTTATATGTTACGGGGGAAGGAAGTCCATGCAAAAAATCATCAGAAAATTAGATTCTACGAAACCTTTTGAATTGCGAGTTTCAGCATAAAATCGTAATATATTATACACTAGTTTCGTTCAAAAAATCAATTAAATCGAGGACTGTTCGAAACGATACAAAACTTTTTAGATAATTTATATATTTTATGAAGGAAGGTGATGATGGAAGACCATGCAAAAAATTATCGGAAAATTAGATTCCACGAAACATTTCAAAATGCAAGTTTCGGTCAAGAAATCATTATATAGTATACACTAGTTTATACTAATTTTGCTCAAAAAATCAAATTAAATCGAGGACTGTTTGAAATGATACAAAACTCTTCAGATCCTTCTTATATGTTACGAGGAAAGGTTATGATTGAATTCCATGCAAAAAATAATTTGAAAATTAGATTCTATGAAAATTTTTGAATTCCGAGTTTCGGACAAAAAATCGTAATATATTATACACTAGTTTATTCTAGATTCGGTTAAAAAATCAATTAAATCGAGGACTGTTAGAAATGCTACAAAAATTTTCAGATAATTTATATATTTTACAAGGGAAGGTTATGATGGAAGTCCATAAAAAATCATCTGAAAATTAGATTCTACAAAACTTTTTGAAATGCGAGTTTCCGTCAAAAATTTGTAATATATTATACACTAGTTTATACTAGTTTCAGTCAAAAAATAAATTAAATCGGGGACTATTCGAAACGATACAAAACTTTTCAGATAATTTATATATTTTAAGAGGGAAGGTTATGATGGAACACCATGCAAAAAATCATCAGAAAATTAGATTCTACGTTCCTTTTTGAAATGCGAGTTTCAGTCAAAAAATCATAATATATTATACACTAGTTTATACTAGTTTTTCTCAAATAACCAATTAATTCGAGAACTGATCAGAACGATACAAAAATTTTCATATCATTCTTATATTTTACGGGGGAAGGAAGTCCATGCAAAAAATCATCAGAAAATTAGATTCTACGAAACCTTTTGAATTGCGAGTTTCAGCATAAAATCGTAATATTTTATACACTAGTTTCGGTCAAAAAATCAATTAAATCGAGGACTGTTCGAAACGATACAAAACTTTTCAGATAATTTATATATTTTACGAAGGAAGGTGATGATGGAAGACCATGCAAAAAATCATCGGAAAATTAGATTCCACGAAACTTTTCAAAATGCAAGTTTCGGTCAAGAAATCATTATATAGTATACACTAGTTTATACTAATTTTGCTCAAAAAATCAAATTAAATCGAGGACTGTTTGAAATGATACAAAACTCTTCAGATCCTTCTTATATGTTACGAGGAAAGGTTATGATTGAATTCCATGCAAAAAATAATTTGAAAATTAGATTCTATGAAAATTTTTGAATTCCGAGTTTCGGACAAAAAATCGTAATATATTATACACTAGTTTATTCTAGTTTCGGTTAAAAAATCAATTAAATCGAGGACTGTTCGAAATGCTACAAAAATTTTCAGATAATTTATATATTTTACAAGGGAAGGTTATGATGGAAGTCCATAAAAAATCATCTGAAAATTAGATTCTACAAAACTTTTTGAAATGCGAGTTTCCGTCAAAAATTTGTAATATATTATACACTAGTTTATACTAGTTTCAGTCAAAAAATAAATTAAATCGGGGACTATTCGAAACGATACAAAACTTTTCAGATAATTTATATATTTTAAGAGGGAAGGTTATGATGGAACACCATGCAAAAAATCATCAGAAAATTAGATTCTACGTTCCTTTTTGAAATGCGAGTTTCGGTCAAAAAATCATAATATATTATACACTAGTTTATACTAGTTTTTCTCAATAAACCAATTAATTCGAGAACTGATCAGAACGATACAAAAATTTTCATATCATTCTTATATTTTACGGGGGAAGGAAGTCCATGCAAAAAATCATCAGAAAATTAGATTCTACGAAACCTTTTGAATTGCGAGTTTCAGCATAAAATCGTAATATATTATACACTAGTTTCGGTCAAAAAATCAATTAAATCGAGGACTGTTCGAAACGATACAAAACTTTTCAGATAATTTATATATTTTACGAAGGAAGGTGATGATGGAAGACCATGCAAAAAATCATCGGAAAATTAGATTCCACGAAACTTTTCAAAATGCAAGTTTCGGTCAAGAAATCATTATATAGTATACACTAGTTTATACTAATTTTGCTCAAAAAATCAAATTAAATCGAGGACTGTTTGAAATGATACAAAACTCTTCAGATCCTTCTTATATGTTACGAGGAAAGGTTATGATTGAATTCCATGCAAAAAATAATTTGAAAATTAGATTCTATGAAAATTTTTGAATTCCGAGTTTCGGACAAAAAATCGTAATATATTATACACTAGTTTATTCTAGATTCGGTTAAAAAATCAATTAAATCGAGGACTGTTCGAAATGCTACAAAAATTTTCAGATAATTTATATATTTTACAAGGGAAGGTTATGATGGAAGTCCATAAAAAATCATCTGAAAATTAGATTCTACAAAACTTTTTGAAATGCGAGTTTCCGTCAAAAATTTGTAATATATTATACACTAGTTTATACTAGTTTCAGTCAAAAAATAAATTAAATCGGGGACTATTCGAAACGATACAAAACTTTTCAGATAATTTATATATTTTAAGAGGGAAGGTTATGATGGAACACCATGCAAAAAATCATCAGAAAATTAGATTCTACGTTCCTTTTTGAAATGCGAGTTTCAGTCAAAAAATCATAATATATTATACACTAGTTTATACTAGTTTTTCTCAAATAACCAATTAATTCGAGAACTGATCAGAACGATACAAAAATTTTCATATCATTCTTATATTTTACGGGGGAAGGAAGTCCATGCAAAAAATCATCAGAAAATTAGATTCTACGAAACCTTTTGAATTGCGAGTTTCAGCATAAAATCGTAATATATTATACACTAGTTTCGGTCAAAAAATCAATTAAATCGAGGACTGTTCGAAACGATACAAAACTTTTCAGATAATTTATATATTTTACGAAGGAAGGTGATGATGGAAGACCATGCAAAAAATCATCGGAAAATTAGATTCCACGAAACTTTTCAAAATGCAAGTTTCGGTCAAGAAATCATTATATAGTATACACTAGTTTATACTAATTTTGCTCAAAAAATCAAATTAAATCGAGGACTGTTTGAAATGATACAAAACTCTTCAGATCCTTCTTATATGTTACGAGGAAAGGTTATGATTGAATTCCATGCAAAAAATAATTTGAAAATTAGATTCTATGAAAATTTTTGAATTCCGAGTTTCGGACAAAAAATCGTAATATATTATACACTAGTTTATTCTAGATTCGGTTAAAAAATCAATTAAATCGAGGACTGTTCGAAATGCTACAAAAATTTTCAGATAATTTATATATTTTACAAGGGAAGGTTATGATGGAAGTCCATAAAAAATCATCTGAAAATTAGATTCTACAAAACTTTTTGAAATGCGAGTTTCCGTCAAAAATTTGTAATATATTATACACTAGTTTATACTAGTTTCAGTCAAAAAATAAATTAAATCGGGGACTATTCGAAACGATACAAAACTTTTCAGATAATTTATATATTTTAAGAGGGAAGGTTATGATGGAACACCATGCAAAAAATCATCAGAAAATTAGATTCTACGTTCCTTTTTGAAATGCGAGTTTCAGTCAAAAAATCATAATATATTATACACTAGTTTATACTAGTTTTTCTCAAATAACCAATTAATTCGAGAACTGATCAGAACGATACAAAAATTTTCATATCATTCTTATATTTTACGGGGGAAGGAAGTCCATGCAAAAAATCATCAGAAAATTAGATTCTACGAAACCTTTTGAATTGCGAGTTTCAGCATAAAATCGTAATATATTATACACTAGTTTCGGTCAAAAAATCAATTAAATCGAGGACTGTTCGAAACGATACAAAACTTTTCAGATAATTTATATATTTTACGAAGGAAGGTGATGATGGAAGACCATGCAAAAAATCATCGGAAAATTAGATTCCACGAAACTTTTCAAAATGCAAGTTTCGGTCAAGAAATCATTATATAGTATACACTAGTTTATACTAATTTTGCTCAAAAAATCAAATTAAATCGAGGACTGTTTGAAATGATACAAAACTCTTCAGATCCTTCTTATATGTTACGAGGAAAGGTTATGATTGAATTCCATGCAAAAAATAATTTGAAAATTAGATTCTATGAAAATTTTTGAATTCCGAGTTTCGGACAAAAAATCGTAATATATTATACACTAGTTTATTCTAGTTTCGGTTAAAAAATCAATTAAATCAAGGACTGTTCGAAATGCTACAAAAATTTTCAGATAATTTATATATTTTACAAGGGAAGGTTATGATGGAAGTCCATAAAAAATCATCTGAAAATTAGATTCTACAAAACTTTTTGAAATGCGAGTTTCCGTCAAAAATTTGTAATATATTATACACTATTTTATACTAGTTTCAGTCAAAAAATAAATTAAATCGGGGACTATTCGAAACGATACAAAACTTTTCAGATAATTTATATATTTTAAGAGGGAAGGTTATGATGGAACACCATGCAAAAAATCATCAGAAAATTAGATTCTACGTTCCTTTTTGAAATGCGAGTTTCGGTCAAAAAATCATAATATATTATACACTAGTTTATACTAGTTTTTCTCAATAAACCAATTAATTCGAGAACTGATCAGAACGATACAAAAATTTTCATATCATTCTTATATTTTACGGGATAAGGAAGTCCATGCAAAAAATCATCAGAAAATTAGATTCTACGAAACCTTTTGAATTGCGAGTTTCAGCATAAAATCGTAATATATTATACACTAGTTTCGGTCAAAAAATCAATTAAATCGAGGACTGTTCGAAACGATACAAAACTTTTCAGATAATTTATATATTTTACGAAGGAAGGTGATGATGGAAGACCATGCAAAAAATCATCGGAAAATTAGATTCCACGAAACTTTTCAAAATGCAAGTTTCGGTCAAGAAATCATTATATAGTATACACTAGTTTATACTAATTTTGCTCAAAAAATCAAATTAAATCGAGGACTGTTTGAAATGATACAAAACTCTTCAGATCCTTCTTATATGTTACGAGGAAAGGTTATGATTGAATTCCATGCAAAAAATAATTTGAAAATTAGATTCTATGAAAATTTTTGAATTCCGAGTTTCGGACAAAAAATCGTAATATATTATACACTAGTTTATTCTAGATTCGGTTAAAAAATCAATTAAATCGAGGACTGTTCGAAATGCTACAAAAATTTTCAGATAATTTATATATTTTACAAGGGAAGGTTATGATGGAAGTCCATAAAAAATCATCTGAAAATTAGATTCTACAAAACTTTTTGAAATGCGAGTTTCCGTCAAAAATTTGTAATATATTATACACTAGTTTATACTAGTTTCAGTCAAAAAATAAATTAAATCGGGGACTATTCGAAACGATACAAAACTTTTCAGATAATTTATATATTTTAAGAGGGAAGGTTATGATGGAACACCATGCAAAAAATCATCAGAAAATTAGATTCTACGTTCCTTTTTGAAATGCGAGTTTTGGTCAAAAAATCATAATATATTATACACTAGTTTATACTAGTTTTTCTCAATAAACCAATTAATTCGAGAACTGATCAGAACGATACAAAAATTTTCATATCATTCTTATATTTTACGGGGGAAGGAAGTCCATGCAAAAAATCATCAGAAAATTAGATTCTACGAAACCTTTTGAATTGCGAGTTTCAGCATAAAATCGTAATATATTATACACTAGTTTCGGTCAAAAAATCAATTAAATCGAGGACTGTTCGAAACGATACAAAACTTTTCAGATAATTTATATATTTTACGAAGGAAGGTGATGATGGAAGACCATGCAAAAAATCATCGGAAAATTAGATTCCACGAAACTTTTCAAAATGCAAGTTTCGGTCAAGAAATCATTATATAGTATACACTAGTTTATACTAATTTTGCTCAAAAAATCAAATTAAATCGAGGACTGTTTGAAATGATACAAAACTCTTCAGATCCTTCTTATATGTTACGAGGAAAGGTTATGATTGAATTCCATGCAAAAAATAATTTGAAAATTAGATTCTATGAAAATTTTTGAATTCCGAGTTTCGGACAAAAAATCGTAATATATTATACACTAGTTTATTCTAGATTCGGTTAAAAAATCAATTAAATCGAGGACTGTTCGAAATGCTACAAAAATTTTCAGATAATTTATATATTTTACAAGGGAAGGTTATGATGGAAGTCCATAAAAAATCATCTGAAAATTAGATTCTACAAAACTTTTTGAAATGCGAGTTTCCGTCAAAAATTTGTAATATATTATACACTAGTTTATACTAGTTTCAGTCAAAAAATAAATTAAATCGGGGACTATTCGAAACGATACAAAACTTTTCAGATAATTTATATATTTTAAGAGGGAAGGTTATGATGGAACACCATGCAAAAAATCATCAGAAAATTAGATTCTACGTTCCTTTTTGAAATGCGAGTTTCAGTCAAAAAATCATAATATATTATACACTAGTTTATACTAGTTTTTCTCAAATAACCAATTAATTCGAGAACTGATCAGAACGATACAAAAATTTTCATATCATTCTTATATTTTACGGGGGAAGGAAGTCCATGCAAAAAATCATCAGAAAATTAGATTCTACGAAACCTTTTGAATTGCGAGTTTCAGCATAAAATCGTAATATATTATACACTAGTTTCGGTCAAAAAATCAATTAAATCGAGGACTGTTCGAAACGATACAAAACTTTTCAGATAATTTATATATTTTACGAAGGAAGGTGATGATGGAAGACCATGCAAAAAATCATCGGAAAATTAGATTCCACGAAACTTTTCAAAATGCAAGTTTCGGTCAAGAAATCATTATATAGTATACACTAGTTTATACTAATTTTGCTCAAAAAATCAAATTAAATCGAGGACTGTTTGAAATGATACAAAACTCTTCAGATCCTTCTTATATGTTACGAGGAAAGGTTATGATTGAATTCCATGCAAAAAATAATTTGAAAATTAGATTCTATGAAAATTTTTGAATTCCGAGTTTCGGACAAAAAATCGTAATATATTATACACTAGTTTATTCTAGATTCGGTTAAAAAATCAATTAAATCGAGGACTGTTCGAAATGCTACAAAAATTTTCAGATAATTTATATATTTTACAAGGGAAGGTTATGATGGAAGTCCATAAAAAATCATCTGAAAATTAGATTCTACAAAACTTTTTGAAATGCGAGTTTCCGTCAAAAATTTGTAATATATTATACACTAGTTTATACTAGTTTCAGTCAAAAAATAAATTAAATCGGGGACTATTCGAAACGATACAAAACTTTTCAGATAATTTATATATTTTAAGAGGGAAGGTTATGATGGAACACCATGCAAAAAATCATCAGAAAATTATATTCTACGTTCCTTTTTGAAATTCGAGTTTCAGTCAAAAAATCATAATACATTATACACTAGTTTATACTAGTTTTTCTCAAATAACCAATTAATTCGAGAACTGATCAGAACGATACAAAAATTTTCATATCATTCTTATATTTTACGGGGGAAGGAAGTCCATGCAAAAAATCATCAGAAAATTAGATTCTACGAAACCTTTTGAATTGCGAGTTTCAGCATAAAATCGTAATATATTATACACTAGTTTCGGTCAAAAAATCAATTAAAACGAGGACTGTTCGAAACGATACAAAACTTTTCAGATAATTTATATATTTTACGAAGGAAGGTGATGATGGAAGACCATGCAAAAAATCATCGGAAAATTAGATTCCACGAAACTTTTCAAAATGCAAGTTTCGGTCAAGAAATCATTATATAGTATACACTAGTTTATACTAATTTTGCTCAAAAAATCAAATTAAATCGAGGACTGTTTGAAATGATACAAAACTCTTCAGATCCTTCTTATATGTTACGAGGAAAGGTTATGATTGAATTCCATGCAAAAAATAATTTGAAAATTAGATTCTATGAAAATTTTTGAATTCCGAGTATCGGACAAAAAATCGTAATATATTATACACTAGTTTATTCTAGTTTCGGTTAAAAAATCAATTAAATCGAGGACTGTTCGAAATGCTACAAAAAATTTCAGATAATTTATATATTTTACAAGGGAAGGTTATGATGGAAGTCCATAAAAAATCATCTGAAAATTAGATTCTACGAAACTTTTTGAAATGCGAGTTTCCGTCAAAAATTTGTAATATATTATACACTAGTTTATACTAGTTTCAGTCAAAAAATAAATTAAATCGGGGACTATTCGAAACGATACAAAACTTTTCAGATAATTTATATATTTTAAGAGGGAAGGTTATGATGGAAGACCATGCAAAAAATCATCAGAAAATTAGATTCTACGTTCCTTTTTGAAATGCGAGCTTCGGTCAAAAAATCATAATATATTATACACTAGTTTATACTAGTTTTGCTCTAAAAACCAATTAATTCGAGAACTGATCAGAACGATACAAATATTTTCATATCTTTCTAATATGTTACGGGGGAAGGAAGTCCATGCAAAATATCATCAGAAAATTAGATTCTACGAAACCTTTTGAATTGCGAGTTTCAGCATAAAATCGTAATATATTATACACTAGTTTCGGTCAAAAAATCAATTAAATCGAGGACTGTTCGAAATGATACAAAACTTTTCAGATAATTTATATATTTTACGAAGGAAGGTTATGATGGAAGACCATGCCAAAAATCATCGGAAAATTAGATTCCACGAAACTTTTCAAAATGCAAGTTTCGGTCAAGAAATCATTATATAGTATACACTAGTTTATACAAATTTTGCTCAAAAAATCAAATTAAATCGAGGACTGTTTGAAATGATACAAAACTCTTCAGATCCTTCTTATATGTTACGAGGAAAGGTTATGATTGAATTCCATGCAAAAAATAATTTGAAAATTAGATTCTATGAAAATTTTTGAATTCCGAGTTTCGGACAAAAAATCGTAATATATTATACACTAGTTTATTCTAGATTCGGTTAAAAAATCAATTAAATCGAGGACTGTTCGAAATGCTACAAAAATTTTCAGATAATTTATATATTTTACAAGGGAAGGTTATGATGGAAGTCCATAAAAAATCATCTGAAAATTAGATTCTACAAAACTTTTTGAAATGCGAGTTTCCGTCAAAAATTTGTAATATATTATACACTAGTTTATACTAGTTTCAGTCAAAAAATAAATTAAATCGGGGACTATTCGAAACGATACAAAACTTTTCAGATAATTTATATATTTTAAGAGGGAAGGTTATGATGGAACACCATGCAAAAAATCATCAGAAAATTATATTCTACGTTCCTTTTTGAAATTCGAGTTTCAGTCAAAAAATCATAATACATTATACACTAGTTTATACTAGTTTTTCTCAAATAACCAATTAATTCGAGAACTGATCAGAACGATACAAAAATTTTCATATCATTCTTATATTTTACGGGGGAAGGAAGTCCATGCAAAAAATCATCAGAAAATTAGATTCTACGAAACCTTTTGAATTGCGAGTTTCAGCATAAAATCGTAATATATTATACACTAGTTTCGGTCAAAAAATCAATTAAATCGAGGACTGTTCGAAACGATACAAAACTTTTCAGATAATTTATATATTTTACGAAGGAAGGTGATGATGGAAGACCATGCAAAAAATCATCGGAAAATTAGATTCCACGAAACTTTTCAAAATGCAAGTTTCGGTCAAGAAATCATTATATAGTATACACTAGTTTATACTAATTTTGCTCAAAAAATCAAATTAAATCGAGGACTGTTTGAAATGATACAAAACTCTTCAGATCCTTCTTATATGTTACGAGGAAAGGTTATGATTGAATTCCATGCAAAAAATAATTTGAAAATTAGATTCTATGAAAATTTTTGAATTCCGAGTATCGGACAAAAAATCGTAATATATTATACACTAGTTTATTCTAGTTTCGGTTAAAAAATCAATTAAATCGAGGACTGTTCGAAATGCTACAAAAAATTTCAGATAATTTATATATTTTACAAGGGAAGGTTATGATGGAAGTCCATAAAAAATCATCTGAAAATTAGATTCTACGAAACTTTTTGAAATGGGAGTTTCCGTCAAAAATTTGTAATATATTATACACTAGTTTATACTAGTTTCAGTCAAAAAATAAATTAAATCGGGGACTATTCGAAACGATACAAAACTTTTCAGATAATTTATATATTTTAAGAGGGAAGGTTATGATGGAAGACCATGCAAAAAATCATCAGAAAATTAGATTCTACGTTCCTTTTTGAAATGCGAGCTTCGGTCAAAAAATCATAATATATTATACACTAGTTTATACTAGTTTTGCTCTAAAAACCAATTAATTCGAGAACTGATCAGAACGATACAAATATTTTCATATCTTTCTAATATGTTACGGGGGAAGGAAGTCCATGCAAAATATCATCAGAAAATTAGATTCTACGAAACCTTTTGAATTGCGAGTTTCAGCATAAAATCGTAATATATTATACACTAGTTTCGGTCAAAAAATCAATTAAATCGAGGACTGTTCGAAATGATACAAAACTTTTCAGATAATTTATATATTTTACGAAGGAAGGTTATGATGGAAGACCATGCCAAAAATCATCGGAAAATTAGATTCCACGAAACTTTTCAAAATGCAAGTTTCGGTCAAGAAATCATTATATAGTATACACTAGTTTATACAAATTTTGCTCAAAAAATCAAATTAAATCGAGGACTGTTTGAAATGATACAAAACTCTTCAGATCCTTCTTATATGTTACGAGGAAAGGTTATGATTGAATTCCATGCAAAAAATAATTTGAAAATTAGATTCTATGAAAATTTTTGAATTCCGAGTTTCGGACAAAAAATCGTAATATATTATACACTAGTTTATTCTAGATTCGGTTAAAAAATCAATTAAATCGAGGACTGTTCGAAATGCTACAAAAATTTTCAGATAATTTATATATTTTACAAGGGAAGGTTATGATGGAAGTCCATAAAAAATCATCTGAAAATTAGATTCTACAAAACTTTTTGAAATGCGAGTTTCCGTCAAAAATTTGTAATATATTATACACTAGTTTATACTAGTTTCAGTCAAAAAATAAATTAAATCGGGGACTATTCGAAACGATACAAAACTTTTCAGATAATTTATATATTTTAAGAGGGAAGGTTATGATGGAACACCATGCAAAAAATCATCAGAAAATTAGATTCTACGTTCCTTTTTGAAATGCGAGTTTCAGTCAAAAAATCATAATATATTATACACTAGTTTATACTAGTTTTTCTCAAATAACCAATTAATTCGAGAACTGATCAGAACGATACAAAAATTTTCATATCATTCTTATATTTTACGGGGGAAGGAAGTCCATGCAAAAAATCATCAGAAAATTAGATTCTACGAAACCTTTTGAATTGCGAGTTTCAGCATAAAATCGTAATATATTATACACTAGTTTCGGTCAAAAAATCAATTAAATCGAGGACTGTTCGAAACGATACAAAACTTTTCAGATAATTTATATATTTTGCGAAGGAAGGTGATGATGGAAGACCATGCAAAAAATCATCGGAAAATTAGATTCCACGAAACTTTTCAAAATGCAAGTTTCGGTCAAGAAATCATTATATAGTATACACTAGTTTATACTAATTTTGCTCAAAAAATCAAATTAAATCGAGGACTGTTTGAAATGATACAAAACTCTTCAGATCCTTCTTATATGTTACGAGGAAAGGTTATGATTGAATTCCATGCAAAAAATAATTTGAAAATTAGATTCTATGAAAATTTTTGAATTCCGAGTTTCGGACAAAAAATCGTAATATATTATACACTAGTTTATTCTAGTTTCGGTTAAAAAATCAATTAAATCAAGGACTGTTCGAAATGCTACAAAAATTTCCAGATAATTTATATATTTTACAAGGGAAGGTTATGATGGAAGTCCATAAAAAATCATCTGAAAATTAGATTCTACAAAACTTTTTGAAATGCGAGTTTCCGTCAAAAATTTGTAATATATTATACACTAGTTTATACTAGTTTCAGTCAAAAAATAAATTAAATCGGGGACTATTCGAAACGATACAAAACTTTTCAGATAATTTATATATTTTAAGAGGGAAGGTTATGATGGAACACCATGCAAAAAATCATCAGAAAATTAGATTCTACGTTCCTTTTTGAAATGCGAGTTTCGGTCAAAAAATCATAATATATTATACACTAGTTTATACTAGTTTTTCTCAAAAAACCAATTAATTCGAGAACTGATCAGAACGATACAAAAATTTTCATATCATTCTTATATTTTACGGGGGAAGGAAGTCCATGCAAAAAATCATCAGAAAATTAGATTCTACGAAACCTTTTGAATTGCGAGTTTCAGCATAAAATCGTAATATATTATACACTAGTTTCGGTCAAAAAATCAATTAAATCGAGGACTGTTCGAAACGATACAAAACTTTTCAGATAATTTATATATTTTACGAAGGAAGGTGATGATGGAAGACCATGCAAAAAATCATCGGAAAATTAGATTCCACGAAACTTTTCAAAATGCAAGTTTCGGTCAAGAAATCATTATATAGTATACACTAGTTTATACTAATTTTGCTCAAAAAATCAAATTAAATCGAGGACTGTTTGAAATGATACAAAACTCTTCAGATCCTTCTTATATGTTACGAGGAAAGGTTATGATTGAATTCCATGCAAAAAATAATTTGAAAATTAGATTCTATGAAAAATTTTGAATTCCGAGTTTCGGACAAAAAATCGTAATATATTATACACTAGTTTATTCTAGATTCGGTTAAAAAATCAATTAAATCGAGGACTGTTCGAAATGCTACAAAAATTTTCAGATAATTTATATATTTTACAAGGGAAGGTTATGATGGAAGTCCATAAAAAATCATCTGAAAATTAGATTCTACAAAACTTTTTGAAATGCGAGTTTCCGTCAAAAATTTGTAATATATTATACACTAGTTTATACTAGTTTCAGTCAAAAAATAAATTAAATCGGGGACTATTCGAAACGATACAAAACTTTTCAGATAATTTATATATTTTAAGAGGGAAGGTTATGATGGAACACCATGCAAAAAATCATCAGAAAATTAGATTCTACGTTCCTTTTTGAAATGCGAGTTTCAGTCAAAAAATCATAATATATTATACACTAGTTTATACTAGTTTTTCTCAAATAACCAATTAATTCGAGAACTGATCAGAACGATACAAAAATTTTCATATCATTCTTATATTTTACGGGGGAAGGAAGTCCATGCAAAAAATCATCAGAAAATTAGATTCTACGAAACCTTTTGAATTGCGAGTTTCAGCATAAAATCGTAATATATTATACACTAGTTTCGGTCAAAAAATCAATTAAATCGAGGACTGTTCGAAACGATACAAAACTTTTCAGATAATTTATATATTTTGCGAAGGAAGGTGATGATGGAAGACCATGCAAAAAATCATCGGAAAATTAGATTCCACGAAACTTTTCAAAATGCAAGTTTCGGTCAAGAAATCATTATATAGTATACACTAGTTTATACTAATTTTGCTCAAAAAATCAAATTAAATCGAGGACTGTTTGAAATGATACAAAACTCTTCAGATCCTTCTTATATGTTACGAGGAAAGGTTATGATTGAATTCCATGCAAAAAATAATTTGAAAATTAGATTCTATGAAAATTTTTGAATTCCGAGTTTCGGACAAAAAATCGTAATATATTATACACTAGTTTATTCTAGTTTCGGTTAAAAAATCAATTAAATCAAGGACTGTTCGAAATGCTACAAAAATTTCCAGATAATTTATATATTTTACAAGGGAAGGTTATGATGGAAGTCCATAAAAAATCATCTGAAAATTAGATTCTACAAAACTTTTTGAAATGCGAGTTTCCGTCAAAAATTTGTAATATATTATACACTAGTTTATACTAGTTTCAGTCAAAAAATAAATTAAATCGGGGACTATTCGAAACGATACAAAACTTTTCAGATAATTTATATATTTTAAGAGGGAAGGTTATGATGGAACACCATGCAAAAAATCATCAGAAAATTAGATTCTACGTTCCTTTTTGAAATGCGAGTTTCGGTCAAAAAATCATAATATATTATACACTAGTTTATACTAGTTTTTCTCAAAAAACCAATTAATTCGAGAACTGATCAGAACGATACAAAAATTTTCATATCATTCTTATATTTTACGGGGGAAGGAAGTCCATGCAAAAAATCATCAGAAAATTAGATTCTACGAAACCTTTTGAATTGCGAGTTTCAGCATAAAATCGTAATATATTATACACTAGTTTCGGTCAAAAAATCAATTAAATCGAGGACTGTTCGAAACGATACAAAACTTTTCAGATAATTTATATATTTTACGAAGGAAGGTGATGATGGAAGACCATGCAAAAAATCATCGGAAAATTAGATTCCACGAAACTTTTCAAAATGCAAGTTTCGGTCAAGAAATCATTATATAGTATACACTAGTTTATACTAATTTTGCTCAAAAAATCAAATTAAATCGAGGACTGTTTGAAATGATACAAAACTCTTCAGATCCTTCTTATATGTTACGAGGAAAGGTTATGATTGAATTCCATGCAAAAAATAATTTGAAAATTAGATTCTATGAAAAATTTTGAATTCCGAGTTTCGGACAAAAAATCGTAATATATTATACACTAGTTTATTCTAGATTCGGTTAAAAAATCAATTAAATCGAGGACTGTTCGAAATGCTACAAAAATTTTCAGATAATTTATATATTTTACAAGGGAAGGTTATGATGGAAGTCCATAAAAAATCATCTGAAAATTAGATTCTACAAAACTTTTTGAAATGCGAGTTTCCGTCAAAAATTTGTAATATATTATACACTAGTTTATACTAGTTTCAGTCAAAAAATAAATTAAATCGGGGACTATTCGAAACGATACAAAACTTTTCAGATAATTTATATATTTTAAGAGGGAAGGTTATGATGGAACACCATGCAAAAAATCATCAGAAAATTAGATTCTACGTTCCTTTTTGAAATGCGAGTTTCAGTCAAAAAATCATAATATATTATACACTAGTTTATACTAGTTTTTCTCAAATAACCAATTAATTCGAGAACTGATCAGAACGATACAAAAATTTTCATATCATTCTTATATTTTACGGGGGAAGGAAGTCCATGCAAAAAATCATCAGAAAATTAGATTCTACGAAACCTTTTGAATTGCGAGTTTCAGCATAAAATCGTAATATATTATACACTAGTTTCGGTCAAAAAATCAATTAAATTGAGGACTGTTCGAAACGATACAAAACTTTTCAGATAATTTATATATTTTGCGAAGGAAGGTGATGATGGAAGACCATGCAAAAAATCATCGGAAAATTAGATTCCACGAAACTTTTCAAAATGCAAGTTTCGGTCAAGAAATCATTATATAGTATACACTAGTTTATACTAATTTTGCTCAAAAAATCAAATTAAATCGAGGACTGTTTGAAATGATACAAAACTCTTCAGATCCTTCTTATATGTTACGAGGAAAGGTTATGATTGAATTCCATGCAAAAAATAATTTGAAAATTAGATTCTATGAAAATTTTTGAATTCCGAGTTTCGGACAAAAAATCGTAATATATTATACACTAGTTTATTCTAGATTCGGTTAAAAAATCAATTAAATCGAGGACTGTTCGAAATGCTACAAAAATTTTCAGATAATTTATATATTTTACAAGGGAAGGTTATGATGGAAGTCCATAAAAAATCATCTGAAAATTAGATTCTACAAAACTTTTTGAAATGCGAGTTTCCGTCAAAAATTTGTAATATATTATACACTAGTTTATACTAGTTTCAGTCAAAAAATAAATTAAATCGGGGACTATTCGAAACGATACAAAACTTTTCAGATAATTTATATATTTTAAGAGGGAAGGTTATGATGGAACACCATGCAAAAAATCATCAGAAAATTAGATTCTACGTTCCTTTTTGAAATGCGAGTTTCAGTCAAAAAATCATAATATATTATACACTAGTTTATACTAGTTTTTCTCAAATAACCAATTAATTCGAGAACTGATCAGAACGATACAAAAATTTTCATATCATTCTTATATTTTACGGGGGAAGGAAGTCCATGCAAAAAATCATCAGAAAATTAGATTCTACGAAACCTTTTGAATTGCGAGTTTCAGCATAAAATCGTAATATATTATACACTAGTTTCGGTCAAAAAATCAATTAAATTGAGGACTGTTCGAAACGATACAAAACTTTTCAGATAATTTATATATTTTGCGAAGGAAGGTGATGATGGAAGACCATGCAAAAAATCATCGGAAAATTAGATTCCACGAAACTTTTCAAAATGCAAGTTTCGGTCAAGAAATCATTATATAGTATACACTAGTTTATACTAATTTTGCTCAAAAAATCAAATTAAATCGAGGACTGTTTGAAATGATACAAAACTCTTCAGATCCTTCTTATATGTTACGAGGAAAGGTTATGATTGAATTCCATGCAAAAAATAATTTGAAAATTAGATTCTATGAAAATTTTTGAATTCCGAGTTTCGGACAAAAAATCGTAATATATTATACACTAGTTTATTCTAGTTTCGGTTAAAAAATCAATTAAATCAAGGACTGTTCGAAATGCTACAAAAATTTCCAGATAATTTATATATTTTACAAGGGAAGGTTATGATGGAAGTCCATAAAAAATCATCTGAAAATTAGATTCTACAAAACTTTTTGAAATGCGAGTTTCCGTCAAAAATTTGTAATATATTATACACTAGTTTATACTAGTTTCAGTCAAAAAATAAATTAAATCGGGGACTATTCGAAACGATACAAAACTTTTCAGATAATTTATATATTTTAAGAGGGAAGGTTATGATGGAACACCATGCAAAAAATCATCAGAAAATTAGATTCTACGTTCCTTTTTGAAATGCGAGTTTCGGTCAAAAAATCATAATATATTATACACTAGTTTATACTAGTTTTTCTCAAAAAACCAATTAATTCGAGAACTGATCAGAACGATACAAAAATTTTCATATCATTCTTATATTTTACGGGGGAAGGAAGTCCATGCAAAAAATCATCAGAAAATTAGATTCTACGAAACCTTTTGAATTGCGAGTTTCAGCATAAAATCGTAATATATTATACACTAGTTTCGGTCAAAAAATCAATTAAATCGAGGACTGTTCGAAACGATACAAAACTTTTCAGATAATTTATATATTTTACGAAGGAAGGTGATGATGGAAGACCATGCAAAAAATCATCGGAAAATTAGATTCCACGAAACTTTTCAAAATGCAAGTTTCGGTCAAGAAATCATTATATAGTATACACTAGTTTATACTAATTTTGCTCAAAAAATCAAATTAAATCGAGGACTGTTTGAAATGATACAAAACTCTTCAGATCCTTCTTATATGTTACGAGGAAAGGTTATGATTGAATTCCATGCAAAAAATAATTTGAAAATTAGATTCTATGAAAAATTTTGAATTCCGAGTTTCGGACAAAAAATCGTAATATATTATACACTAGTTTATTCTAGATTCGGTTAAAAAATCAATTAAATCGAGGACTGTTCGAAATGCTACAAAAATTTTCAGATAATTTATATATTTTACAAGGGAAGGTTATGATGGAAGTCCATAAAAAATCATCTGAAAATTAGATTCTACAAAACTTTTTGAAATGCGAGTTTCCGTCAAAAATTTGTAATATATTATACACTAGTTTATACTAGTTTCAGTCAAAAAATAAATTAAATCGGGGACTATTCGAAACGATACAAAACTTTTCAGATAATTTATATATTTTAAGAGGGAAGGTTATGATGGAACACCATGCAAAAAATCATCAGAAAATTAGATTCTACGTTCCTTTTTGAAATGCGAGTTTCAGTCAAAAAATCATAATATATTATACACTAGATTATACTAGTTTTTCTCAAATAACCAATTAATTCGAGAACTGATCAGAACGATACAAAAATTTTCATATCATTCTTATATTTTACGGGGGAAGGAAGTCCATGCAAAAAATCATCAGAAAATTAGATTCTACGAAACCTTTTGAATTGCGAGTTTCAGCATAAAATCGTAATATATTATACACTAGTTTCGGTCAAAAAATCAATTAAATCGAGGACTGTTCGAAACGATACAAAACTTTTCAGATAATTTATATATTTTACGAAGGAAGGTGATGATGGAAGACCATGCAAAAAATCATCGGAAAATTAGATTCCACGAAACTTTTCAAAATGCAAGTTTCGGTCAAGAAATCATTATATAGTATACACTAGTTTATACTAATTTTGCTCAAAAAATCAAATTAAATCGAGGACTGTTTGAAATGATACAAAACTCTTCAGATCCTTCTTATATGTTACGAGGAAAGGTTATGATTGAATTCCATGCAAAAAATAATTTGAAAATTAGATTCTATGAAAATTTTTGAATTCCGAGTTTCGGACAAAAAATCGTAATATATTATACACTAGTTTATTCTAGTTTCGGTTAAAAAATCAATTAAATCAAGGACTGTTCGAAATGCTACAAAAATTTTCAGATAATTTATATATTTTACAAGGGAAGGTTATGATGGAAGTCCATAAAAAATCATCTGAAAATTAGATTCTACAAAACTTTTTGAAATGCGAGTTTCCGTCAAAAATTTGTAATATATTATACACTAGTTTATACTAGTTTCAGTCAAAAAATAAATTAAATCGGGGACTATTCGAAACGATACAAAACTTTTCAGATAATTTATATATTTTAAGAGGGAAGGTTATGATGGAACACCATGCAAAAAATCATCAGAAAATTAGATTCTACGTTCCTTTTTGAAATGCGAGTTTCGGTCAAAAAATCATAATATATTATACACTAGTTTATACTAGTTTTTCTCAAAAAACCAATTAATTCGAGAACTGATCAGAACGATACAAAAATTTTCATATCATTCTTATATTTTACGGGGGAAGGAAGTCCATGCAAAAAATCATCAGAAAATTAGATTCTACGAAACCTTTTGAATTGCGAGTTTCAGCATAAAATCGTAATATATTATACACTAGTTTCGGTCAAAAAATCAATTAAATCGAGGACTGTTCGAAACGATACAAAACTTTTCAGATAATTTATATATTTTACGAAGGAAGGTGATGATGGAAGACCATGCAAAAAATCATCGGAAAATTAGATTCCACGAAACTTTTCAAAATGCAAGTTTCGGTCAAGAAATCATTATATAGTATACACTAGTTTATACTAATTTTGCTCAAAAAATCAAATTAAATCGAGGACTGTTTGAAATGATACAAAACTCTTCAGATCCTTCTTATATGTTACGAGGAAAGGTTATGATTGAATTCCATGCAAAAAATAATTTGAAAATTAGATTCTATGAAAATTTTTGAATTCCGAGTTTCGGACAAAAAATCGTAATATATTATACACTAGTTTATTCTAGATTCGGTTAAAAAATCAATTAAATCGAGGACTGTTCGAAATGCTACAAAAATTTTCAGATAATTTATATATTTTACAAGGGAAGGTTATGATGGAAGTCCATAAAAAATCATCTGAAAATTAGATTCTACAAAACTTTTTGAAATGCGAGTTTCCGTCAAAAATTTGTAATATATTATACACTAGTTTATACTAGTTTCAGTCAAAAAATAAATTAAATCGGGGACTATTCGAAACGATACAAAACTTTTCAGATAATTTATATATTTTAAGAGGGAAGGTTATGATGGAACACCATGCAAAAAATCATCAGAAAATTAGATTCTACGTTCCTTTTTGAAATGCGAGTTTCAGTCAAAAAATCATAATATATTATACACTAGTTTATACTAGTTTTTCTCAAATAACCAATTAATTCGAGAACTGATCAGAACGATACAAAAATTTTCATATCATTCTTATATTTTACGGGGGAAGGAAGTCCATGCAAAAAATCATCAGAAAATTAGATTCTACGAAACCTTTTGAATTGCGAGTTTCAGCATAAAATCGTAATATATTATACACTAGTTTCGGTCAAAAAATCAATTAAATCGAGGACTGTTCGAAACGATACAAAACTTTTCAGATAATTTATATATTTTACGAAGGAAGGTGATGATGGAAGACCATGCAAAAAATCATCGGAAAATTAGATTCCACGAAACTTTTCAAAATGCAAGTTTCGGTCAAGAAATCATTATATAGTATACACTAGTTTATACTAATTTTGCTCAAAAAATCAAATTAAATCGAGGACTGTTTGAAATGATACAAAACTCTTCAGATCCTTCTTATATGTTACGAGGAAAGGTTATGATTGAATTCCATGCAAAAAATAATTTGAAAATTAGATTCTATGAAAATTTTTGAATTCCGAGTTTCGGACAAAAAATCGTAATATATTATACACTAGTTTATTCTAGTTTCGGTTAAAAAATCAATTAAATCAAGGACTGTTCGAAATGCTACAAAAATTTTCAGATAATTTATATATTTTACAAGGGAAGGTTATGATGGAAGTCCATAAAAAATCATCTGAAAATTAGATTCTACAAAACTTTTTGAAATGCGAGTTTCCGTCAAAAATTTGTAATATATTATACACTAGTTTATACTAGTTTCAGTCAAAAAATAAATTAAATCGGGGACTATTCGAAATGATACAAAACTTTTCAGATAATTTATATATTTTAAGAGGGAAGGTTATGATGGAACACCATGCAAAAAATCATCAGAAAATTAGATTCTACGTTCCTTTTTGAAATGCGAGTTTCGGTCAAAAAATCATAATATATTATACACTAGTTTATACTAGTTTTTCTCAATAAACCAATTAATTCGAGAACTGATCAGAACGATACAAAAATTTTCATATCATTCTTATATTTTACGGGGGAAGGAAGTCCATGCAAAAAATCATCAGAAAATTAGATTCTACGAAACCTTTTGAATTGCGAGTTTCAGCATAAAATCGTAATATATTATACACTAGTTTCGGTCAAAAAATCAATTAAATCGAGGACTGTTCGAAACGATACAAAACTTTTCAGATAATTTATATATTTTACGAAGGAAGGTGATGATGGAAGACCATGCAAAAAATCATCGGAAAATTAGATTCCACGAAACTTTTCAAAATGCAAGTTTCGGTCAAGAAATCATTATATAAAATACACTAGTTTATACTAATTTTGCTCAAAAAATCAAATTAAATCGAGGACTGTTTGAAATGATACAAAACTCTTCAGATCCTTCTTATATGTTACGAGGAAAGGTTATGATTTAATTCCATGCAAAAAATAATTTGATAATTAGATTCTATGAAACTTTTTGAATTCCGAGATTCAGACAAAAAATCGTAATATATTATACACTAGTTTATTCTAGTTTCGGTCAAAAAATCAATTAAATCGAGGACTGTTCGAAATGCTACAAAAAAATTTCAGATAATTTATATATTTTACAAGGGAAGGTTATGATGGAAGTCCATAAAAAATCATCTGAAAATTAGATTCTACGAAACTTTTTGAAATGCGAGTTTCCGTGAAAAAATTGTAATATATTATACACTAGTTTATACTAGTTTCAGTCAAAAAATAAATTAAATCGGGGACTATTCGAAACAATACAAAACTTTTCTGATAATTTATATATTTTACGAGGGAAGGTTATGATGGAAGACCATGCAAAAAATCATCAGAAAATTAGATTCTACGAACCTTTTTGAAATGCGAGTTTCGGTCAAAAAATCATAATATATTATACACTAGTTTATACTAGTTTTGCTCAAATAACCAATTAATTCGAGAACTGATCAGAACGATACAAAAATTTTCATATCATTCTTATATTTTACGGGGGAAGGAAGTCCATGCAAAAAATCATCAGAAAATTAGATTCTACGAAACCTTTTGAATTGCGAGTTTCAGCATAAAATCGTAATATATTATACACTAGTTTCGGTCAAAAAATCAATTAAATCGAGGACTGTTCGAAACGATACAAAACTTTTCAGATAATTTATATATTT
Organism: Lathyrus aphaca; assembly: GCA_963966055.1. Lineage (NCBI taxonomy): Eukaryota > Viridiplantae > Streptophyta > Magnoliopsida > Fabales > Fabaceae > Lathyrus > Lathyrus aphaca. Next base: position 567,936,545 of record OZ014523.1, read on the forward strand.
TACGAAGGAAGGTGATGATGGAAGACCATGCAAAAAATCATCGGAAAATTAGATTCCACGAAACTTTTCAAAATGCAAGTTTCGGTCAAGAAATCATTATATAGTATACACTAGTTTATACTAATTTTGCTCAAAAAATCAAATTAAATCGAGGACTATTTGAAATGATACAAAACTCTTCAGATCCTTCTTATATGTTACGAGGAAAGGTTATGATTGAATTCCATGCAAAAAATAATTTGAAAATTAGATTCTATGAAAATTTTTGAATTCCGAGTTTCGGACAAAAAATCGTAATATATTATACACTAGTTTATTCTAGTTTCGGTTAAAAAATCAATTAAATCAAGGACTGTTCGAAATGCTACAAAAATTTTCAGATAATTTATATATTTTACAAGGGAAGGTTATGATGGAAGTCCATAAAAAATCATCTGAAAATTAGATTCTACAAAACTTTTTGAAATTCGAGTTTCCGTCAAAAATTTGTAATATATTATACACTAGTTTATACTAGTTTCAGTCAAAAAATAAATTAAATCGGGGACTATTCGAAATGATACAAAACTTTTCAGATAATTTATATATTTTAAGAGGGAAGGTTATGATGGAACACCATGCAAAAAATCATCAGAAAATTAGATTCTACGTTCCTTTTTGAAATGCGAGTTTCGGTCAAAAAATCATAATATATTATACACTAGTTTATACTAGTTTTTCTCAATAAACCAATTAATTCGAGAACTGATCAGAACGATACAAAAATTTTCATATCATTCTTATATTTTACGGGGGAAGGAAGTCCATGCAAAAAATCATCAGAAAATTAGATTCTACGAAACCTTTTGAATTGCGAGTTTCAGCATAAAATCGTAATATATTATACACTAGTTTCGGTCAAAAAATCAATTAAATCGAGGACTGTTCGAAACGATACAAAACTTTTCAGATAATTTATATATTTTACGAAGGAAGGTGATGATGGAAGACCATGCAAAAAATCATCGGAAAATTAGATTCCACGAAACTTTTCAAAATGCAAGTTTCGGTCAAGAAATCATTATATAAAATACACTAGTTTATACTAATTTTGCTCAAAAAATCAAATTAAATCGAGGACTGTTTGAAATGATACAAAACTCTTCAGATCCTTCTTATATGTTACGAGGAAAGGTTATGATTTAATTCCATGCAAAAAATAATTTGATAATTAGATTCTATGAAACTTTTTGAATTCCGAGATTCAGACAAAAAATCGTAATATATTATACACTAGTTTATTCTAGTTTCGGTCAAAAAATCAATTAAATCGAGGACTGTTCGAAATGCTACAAAAAAATTTCAGATAATTTATATATTTTACAAGGGAAGGTTATGATGGAAGTCCATAAAAAATCATCTGAAAATTAGATTCTACGAAACTTTTTGAAATGCGAGTTTCCGTGAAAAAATTGTAATATATTATACACTAGTTTATACTAGTTTCAGTCAAAAAATAAATTAAATCGGGGACTATTCGAAACAATACAAAACTTTTCTGATAATTTATATATTTTACGAGGGAAGGTTATGATGGAAGACCATGCAAAAAATCATCAGAAAATTAGATTCTACGAACCTTTTTGAAATGCGAGTTTCGGTCAAAAAATCATAATATATTATACACTAGTTTATACTAGTTTTGCTCAAATAACCAATTAATTCGAGAACTGATCAGAACGATACAAAAATTTTCATATCATTCTTATATTTTACGGGGGAAGGAAGTCCATGCAAAAAATCATCAGAAAATTAGATTCTACGAAACCTTTTGAATTGCGAGTTTCAGCATAAAATCGTAATATATTATACACTAGTTTCGGTCAAAAAATCAATTAAATCGAGGACTGTTCGAAACGATACAAAACTTTTCAGATAATTTATATATTTTACGAAGGAAGGTGATGATGGAAGACCATGCAAAAAATCATCGGAAAATTAGATTCCACGAAACTTTTCAAAATGCAAGTTTCGGTCAAGAAATCATTATATAGTATACACTAGTTTATACTAATTTTGCTCAAAAAATCAAATTAAATCGAGGACTGTTTGAAATGATACAAAACTCTTCAGATCCTTCTTATATGTTACGAGGAAAGGTTATGATTGAATTCCATGCAAAAAATAATTTGAAAATTAGATTCTATGAAAATTTTTGAATTCCGAGTTTCGGACAAAAAATCGTAATATATTATACACTACTTTATTCTAGTTTCGGTTAAAAAATCAATTAAATCAAGGACTGTTCGAAATGCTACAAAAATTTTCAGATAATTTATATATTTTACAAGGGAAGGTTATGATGGAAGTCCATAAAAAATCATCTGAAAATTAGATTCTACAAAACTTTTTGAAATGCGAGTTTCCGTCAAAAATTTGTAATATATTATACACTAGTTTATACTAGTTTCAGTCAAAAAATAAATTAAATCGGGGACTATTCGAAACGATACAAAACTTTTCAGATAATTTATATATTTTAAGAGGGAAGGTTATGATGGAACACCATGCAAAAAATCATCAGAAAATTAGATTCTACGTTCCTTTTTGAAATGCGAGTTTCAGTCAAAAAATCATAATATATTATACACTAGTTTATACTAGTTTTTCTCAAATAACCAATTAATTCGAGAACTGATCAGAACGATTCAAAAATTTTCATATCATTCTTATATTTTACGGGGGAAGGAAGTCCATGCAAAAAATCATCAGAAAATTAGATTCTACGAAACCTTTTGAATTGCGAGTTTCAGCATAAAATCGTAATATATTATACACTAATTTCGGTCAAAAAATCAATTAAATCGAGGACTGTTCGAAACGATACAAAACTTTTCAGATAATTTATATATTTTACGAAGGAAGGTGATGATGGAAGACCATGCAAAAAATCATCGGAAAATTAGATTCCACGAAACTTTTCAAAATGCAAGTTTCGGTCAAGAAATCATTATATAGTATACACTAGTTTATACTAATTTTGCTCAAAAAATCAAATTAAATCGAGGACTGTTTGAAATGATACAAAACTCTTCAGATCCTTCTTATATGTTACGAGGAAAGGTGATGATTGAAATCCAAGCAAAAAATAATTTGAATATTAGATACTATGAAACTTTTTGAATTCCGAGTTTCGGACAAAAAATCGTTATATATTATACACTAGTTTATTCTAGTTTCGGTTAAAAAATCAATTAAATCGAGGACTGTTCGAAATGCTACAAATTTTTTCAGATAATTTATATATTTTACAAAGGAAGGTTATGATGGAAGTCCATAAAAAATCATCTGAAAATTAGATTCTACGAAACTTTTTGAAATGCGAGTTTCCGTCAAAAAATTGTAATATATTATACACTAGTTTATACTAGTTTCAGTCAAAAAATAAACTAAATCGGGGACTATTCGAAACGATACAAAAATTTTCAGATAATTTATATATTTTACAAGGGAAGGTTATGATGGAAGACCATGCAAAAAATCTTCAGAAAATTAGATTCTACAAACCTTTTTGAAATGCGAGTTTCGGTCAAAAAATCAATATATTATACACTAGTTTATAGTAGTTTTTCTCATAAAAAACAAATTAAATCGAGAACTGATCAGAATGATACAAAAATTTTCATATCCTTCTTATATGTTACGAGGGAAGGTTATGATGGATGTCCTTGCAAAAAATCATATGAAAATTGGATTCTATGAAACTTTTTGAATTGCGAGTTTCAGACAAAAAATCGTAATATATTTATTCTAGTTTCGGTCAAAAAATCAATTAAATCATGGACTGTTCGAAATGCTACAAAAATTTTCAGATAATTTATATATTTTACGATGGAAGGTTATGATGGAAGTCCATAAAAAATCATCTGAAAATTAGATTCTACGAAACGTTTTGAAATGCGAGTTTCCGTCAAAAAATTGTAATATATTATACACTAGTTTATACTAGTTTCGGTCAAAAAATAAATTAAATCGAGGACTATTCGAAACGATACAAAACATTTCAGATAATTTATATATTTTACGAGGGAAGGTTATGATGGAACACCATGCAAATAATCATCAGAAAATTAGATTCTACGAACCTTTTTGAAATGCGCGTTTCGGTCAAAAAATCATAATATATTATACACTAGTTTATACTAGTTTTGCTCAAAAAACCAATTAATTTGAGAACTGATCAGAACGATACAAAAATTTTCATATCCTTCTTATATATTACGGGGGAAGAAAGTTCATGCAAATAATCATCAGAAAATTAGATTCTACGAAACCTTTTGAACTGTGAGTTTCAGCATAAATCGTAATATATTATACACTAGTTTCGGTCAAAAAATCAATTAAATCAAGGACAGTTCGAAACGATACAAAACTTTTCAGATATTTACATATTTTACGAAGGAAGGTTATGATGAAAGACCATGCAAAAAATCATCAGAAAATTAGATTCCACGAAACTTTTCAAAATACAACTTTCGGTCGAGAAATCTTTATATAGTATACACTAGTTTATACTAATTTTGCTCAAAAAATCAAATTAAATTGAGGATTGTTCGAAATGATACAAAACTCTTCAGATCCTTCTTATATGTTACGAGGGAAGGTTATGATTGAAGTCCAAGAAAAAAATAATTTGAATATTAGATTCTATGAAACTTTTTGAATTCCGAGTTTCGGACAAAAAATCGTTATATATTATACACTAGTTTATTCTAGTTTCGGTTAAAAAATCAATTAAATCGAGGACTGTTCGAAATGCTACAAATTTTTTCAGATAATTTATATATTTTACAAAGGAAGGTTATGATGGAAGTCCATAAAAAATCATCTGAAAAATAGATTCTACGAAACTTTTTGAAATGCGAGTTTCCGTCAAAAAATTGTAATATATTATACACTTGTTTATACTAGTTTCAGTCAAAAAATAAACTAAATCGGGGACTATTCGAAACGATACAAAAATTTTCAGATAATTTATATATTTTACAAGGGAAGGTTATGATGGAAGACCATGCAAAAAATCTTCAGAAAATTAGATTCTACAAACCTTTTTGAAATGCGAGTTTCGGTCAAAAAATCAATATATTATACACTAGTTTATAGTAGTTTTTCTCATAAAAAACAAATTAAATCGAGAACTGATCAGAATGATACAAAAATTTTCATATCCTTCTTATATGTTACGAGGGAAGGTTATGATGGATGTCCTTGCAAAAAATCATATGAAAATTGGATTCTATGAAACTTTTTGAATTGCGAGTTTCAGACAAAAAATCGTAATATATTTATTCTAGTTTCGGTCAAAAAATCAATTAAATCATGGACTGTTCGAAATGCTACAAAAATTTTCAGATAATTTATATATTTTACGATGGAAGGTTATGATGGAAGTCCATAAAAAATCATCTGAAAATTAGATTCTACGAAACGTTTTGAAATGCGAGTTTCCGTCAAAAAATTGTAATATATTATACACTAGTTTATACTAGTTTCGGTCAAAAAATAAATTAAATCGAGGACTATTCGAAACGATACAAAACATTTCAGATAATTTATATATTTTACGAGGGAAGGTTATGATGGAACACCATGCAAATAATCATCAGAAAATTAGATTCTACGAACCTTTTTGAAATGCGCGTTTCGGTCAAAAAATCATAATATATTATACACTAGTTTATACTAGTTTTGCTCAAAAAACCAATTAATTTGAGAACTGATCAGAACGATACAAAAAATTTCATATCCTTCTTATATATTACGGGGGAAGAAAGTTCATGCAAATAATCATCAGAAAATTAGATTCTACGAAACCTTTTGAACTGTGAGTTTCAGCATAAATCGTAATATATTATACACTAGTTTCGGTCAAAAAATCAATTAAATCAAGGACAGTTCGAAACGATACAAAACTTTTCAGATATTTACATATTTTACGAAGGAAGGTTATGATGAAAGACCATGCAAAAAATCATCAGAAAATTAGATTCCACGAAACTTTTCAAAATACAACTTTCGGTCGAGAAATCTTTATATAGTATACACTAGTTTATACTAATTTTGCTCAAAAAATCAAATTAAATTGAGGATTGTTCGAAATGATACAAAACTCTTCAGATCCTTCTTATATGTTACGAGGGAAGGTTATGATTGAAGTCCAAGAAAAAAATAATTTGAATATTAGATTCTATGAAACTTTTTGAATTCCGAGTTTCGGACAAAAAATCGTTATATATTATACACTAGTTTATTCTAGTTTCGGTTAAAAAATCAATTAAATCGAGGACTGTTCGAAATGCTACAAATTTTTTCAGATAATTTATATATTTTACAAAGGAAGGTTATGATGGAAGTCCATAAAAAATCATCTGAAAAATAGATTCTACGAAACTTTTTGAAATGCGAGTTTCCGTCAAAAAATTGTAATATATTATACACTAGTTTATACTAGTTTCAGTCAAAAAATAAACTAAATCGGGGACTATTCGAAACGATACAAAACTTTTCAGATAATTTATATATTTTACAAGGGAAGGTTATGATGGAAGACCATGCAAAAAATCTTCAGAAAATTAGATTCTACAAACCTTTTTGAAATGCGAGTTTCGGTCAAAAAATCAATATATTATACACTAGTTTATAGTAGTTTTTCTCATAAAAAACAAATTAAATCGAGAACTGAACAGAATGATACAAAAATTTTCATATCCTTCTTATATGTTACGAGGGAAGGTTATGATGGAAGTCCTTGCAAAAAATCATATGAAAATTGGATTCTATGAATCTTTTTGAATTGCGAGTTTCAGACAAAAAATCGTAATATATTTATTCTAGTTTCGGTCAAAAAATCAATTAAATCATGGACTGTTCGAAATGCTACAAAAATTTTCAGATAATTTATATATTTTACGATGGAAGGTTATGATGGAAGTCCATAAAAAATCATCTAAAAATTAGATTCTACGAAACGTTTTGAAATGCGAGTTTCCGTCAAAAAATTGTAATATATTATACACTAGTTTATACTAGTTTCGGTCAAAAAATAAATTAAATCGAGGACTATTCGAAACGATACAAAACATTTCAGATAATTTATATATTTTACGAGGGAAGGTTATGATGGAAGACCATGCAAATAATCATCAGAAAATTAGATTCTACGAACCTTTTTGAAATGCGCGTTTCGGTCAAAAAATCATAATATATTATACACTAGTTTATACTAGTTTTGCTCAAAAAACCAATTAATTTGAGAACTGATCAGAACGATACAAAAATTTTCATATCCTTCTTATATATTACGGGGGAAGAAAGTTCATGCAAATAATCATCAGAAAATTAGATTCTACGAAACCTTTTGAACTGTGAGTTTCAGCATAAATCGTAATATATTATACACTAGTTTCGGTCAAAATCAATTAAATCAAGGACTGTTCGAAACGATACAAAACTTTTCAGATAATTTACATATTTTACGAAGGAAGGTTATGATGAAAGACCATGCAAAAAATCATCAGAAAATTAGATTCCACGAAACTTTTCAAAATGCAACTTTCGGTCGAGAAATCTTTATATAGTATACACTAGTTTATACTAATTTTGCTCAAAAAATCAAATTAAATTGAGGATTGTTCGAAATGATAGAAAACTCTTCAGATCCTTCTTATATGTTACGAGGGAAGGTTATGATTGAAGTCCAAGAAAAAAATAATTTGACTATTAGATTCTATGAAACTTTTTGAATTCCGAGTTTCGGACAAAAAATCGTTATATATTATACACTAGTTTATTCTAGTTTCGGTTAAAAAATCAATTAAATCGAGGACTGTTCGAAATGCTACAAATTTTTTCAGATAATTTATATATTTTACAAAGGAAGGTTATGATGGAAGTCCATAAAAAATCATCTGAAAAATAGATTCTACGAAACTTTTTGAAATGCGAGTTTCCGTCAAAAAATTGTAATATATTATACACTAGTTTATACTAGTTTCAGTCAAAAAATAAACTAAATCGGGGACTATTCGAAACGATACAAAACTTTTCAGATAATTTATATATTTTACAAGGGAAGGTTATGATGGAAGACCATGCAAAAAATCTTCAGAAAATTAGATTCTACAAACCTTTTTGAAATGCGAGTTTCGGTCAAAAAATCAATATATTATACACTAGTTTATAGTAGTTTTTCTCATAAAAAACAAATTAAATATAGAACTGATCAGAATGATACAAAAATTTTCATATCCTTCTTATATGTTACGAGGGAAGGTTATGATGGAAGTCCTTGCAAAAAATCATATGAAAATTGGATTCTATGAATCTTTTTGAATTGCGAGTTTCAGACAAAAAATCGTAATATATTTATTCTAGTTTCGGTCAAAAAATCAATTAAATCATGGACTGTTCGAAATGCTACAAAAATTTTCAGATAATTTATATATTTTACGATGGAAGGTTATGATGGAAGTCCATAAAAAATCATCTGAAAATTAGATTCTACAAACGTTTTGAAATAAGAGTTTCCGTCAAAAAATTGTAATATATTATACACTAGTTTATACTAGTTTCGGTCAAAAAATAAATTAAATCGAGGACTATTCGAAACGATACAAAACATTTCAGATAATTTATATATTTTATGAGGGAAGGTTATGATGGAAGACCATGCAAATAATCATCAGAAAATTAGATTCTACGAACCTTTTTGAAATGCGCGTTTCGGTCAAAAAATCATAATATATTATACACTAGTTTATACTAGTTTTGCTCAAAAAACCAATTAATTTGAGAACTGATCAGAACGATACAAAAATTTTCATATCCTTCTTATATATTACGGGGGAAGAAAGTTCATGCAAATAATCATCAGAAAATTAGATTCTACGAAACCTTTTGAACTGTGAGTTTCAGCATATATCGTAATATATTATACACTAGTTTCGGTCAAAATCAATTAAATCAAGGACTGTTCGAAACGATACAAAACTTTTCAGATAATTTACATATTTTACGAAGGAAGGTTATGATGAAAGACCATGCAAAAAATCATCAGAAAATTAGATTCCACGAAACTTTTCAAAATGCAACTTTCGGTCGAGAAATCTTTATATAGTATCCTCTAGTTTATACTAATTTTGCTCAAAAAATCAAATTAAATTGAGGATTGTTCGAAATGATACAAAACTCTTCAGATCCTTCTTATATGTTACGAGGGAAGGTTATGATTGAAGTCCAAGAAAAAAATAATTTGAATATTAGATTCTATGAAACTTTTTGAATTCCGAGTTTCGGACAAAAAATCGTTATATATTATACACTAGTTTATTCTAGTTTCGGTTAAAAAATCAATTAAATCGAGGACTGTTCGAAATGCAACAAATTTTTTCAGATAATTTATATATTTTACAAAGGAAGGTTATGATGGAAGTCCATAAAAAATCATCTGAAAAATAGATTCTACGAAACTTTTTGAAATGCGAGTTTCCGTCAAAAAATTGTAATATATTATACACTAGTTTATACTAGTTTCAGTCAAAAAATAAACTAAATCGGGGACTATTCGAAACGATACAAAACTTTTCAGATAATTTATATATTTTACAAGGGAAGGTTATGATGGAAGACCATGCAAAAAATCTTCAGAAAATTAGATTCTACAAACCTTTTTGAAATGCAAGTTTCGGTCAAAAAATCAATATATTATACACTAGTTTATAGTAGTTTTTCTCATAAAAAACAAATTAAATCGAGAACTGATCAGAATGATACAAAAATTTTCATATCCTTCTTATATGTTACGAGGGAAGGTTATGATGGAAGTCCTTGCAAAAAATCATATGAAAATTGGATTCTATGAATCTTTTTGAATTGCGAGTTTCAGACAAAAAATCGTAATATATTTATTCTAGTTTCGGTCAAAAAATCAATTAAATCATGGACTGTTCGAAATGCTACAAAAATTTTCAGATAATTTATATATTTTACGATGGAAGGTTATGATGGAAGTCCATAAAAAATCATCTGAAAATTAGATTCTACGAAACGTTTTGAAATGCGAGTTTCCGTCAAAAAATTGTAATATATTATACACTAGTTTATACAAGTTTCGGTCAAAAAATAAATTAAATCGAGGACTATTCGAAACGATACAAAACATTTCAGATAATTTATATATTTTACGAGGGAAGGTTATGATGGAAGACCATGCAAATAATCATCAGAAAATTAGATTCTACGAACCTTTTTGAAATGCGCGTTTCGGTCAAAAAATCATAATATATTATACTCTAGTTTATACTAGTTTTGCTCAAAAAAATAAATTAAATCGAGAACTGATCAGAATGATACAAAAAATTTCATATTCGTTTTGATATGTTACGAGGCAAGGATATGATGGAAGTCCATGCAAAAAATCATCAGAAAATTAGATTCTACGAAACATTTTGAATTGCGAGTTTCAGCAAAAAATCGTAATATATTATACACTAGTTTATACTAGTTTCGGTCAAAAAATCGAGGACAATTCGAAACGATACAAAACTTTTCAGATAATTTATATATTTTACGAGGGAAGGTTATGATGGAAGACCATGCAAAAAATCATCAGAAAATTAGATTCCACGAAACTTTTCAAAATGCAAGTTTCGGTCAAAAAATTATTATATATTATACACTAGTTTATACTAATTTTGCTCAAAAAATCAAATTAAATCGAGGACTGTTCAAAATGATACTAAACTCTTCAGATCCTTCTTATATGTTACGAGGGAAGGTTATGATGGAAGACCATGCAAAAAATCCTCAGAAAATTAGATTCTACGAACCTTTTTGAAATGTGAGTTACGGTCAAAAAATCATAATATATTTTACACTAGTTTATACTAGTTTTGCTCAAAAAACCAATTAATTCGAGAACTGATCAGAACGATACAAAAATTTTCATATCCTTCTTATATTTTACGGGGGAAGGATATGAAGGAAGTCCATGCAAAAATTCATCAGAAAATTAGATTCTACGAAACTTTTTGAATTTCATGTTTCAACATAAAATCGTAATATATTATACACTAGTTTATACTAATTTCGGTCAAAAAATCAATTAAATCGAGGACTGTTCGAAAAGATTAAAAACTTTTCAGATAATTTATATATTTTACAAAGGAAGGTTATGATGGAAGAACATGCAAAAAATCATCAGAAAATTAGATTCCACGAAACTTTTAAAAATACAAGTTTCGGTCAAGAAATCATTATATAGTATACACTAGTTTATACTAATTTTGCTCAAATAATAAAATTAAATCGAAGACTGTTCGAAATGATACAAAACTCTTCAGATCCTTCTTATATGTTATGAGGAAAGTTTATGATTGAAGTCCATGCAAAAAATAATTTGAAAATTAGATTCTATGAAACTTTTTGAATTCCGAGTTTCGGACAAAAAATTGTAATATATTATACCCTAGTTTATTCTAGTTTCGGTTAAAAAATCAATTAAATCGAGGACTGTTCGAAATACTACAAATTTTTACAAGGGAAGGTTATGATGGAAGTCCATAAAAAATCATCTGAAAATTAGATTCTACAAAACATTTTGAAATGCGATTTTCCGTTAAAAAATTGTAATATATTATACACTAGTTTATACTAGTTTCAATCAAAAAATAAATTAAATCGGGGACTATTCGAAACGATACAAAACTTTTCAGATAATTTATATATTTTACAAGGGAAGGTTATGATGGAAGACCATGCGAAAAATCATCAGAAAATTTGATTCTATGAAGCTTTTTGAAATGCGAGTTTCGGTCAAAAAATCATCATATATTATACACTAGTTTATACTAGTTTTGCTCAAAAAACCAATTAATTCGAGAACTGATCAGAACGATACAAAAATTTTCATATCATTCTTATATTTACGGGGGAAGGATATGAAGGAAGTCCATGCAAATAATCATCAGAAAATTAGATTCTACAAAACTTTTTGAATTGCGAGTTTCAGCATAAAATCGTAATATATTATACACTAGTTTCGGTCAAAAAATCAATTAAATCGAGGACTGTTCGAAAAGATAGAAAAATTTTCAGATAATTTATATATTTTACGAAGGAAGGTTATGATGGAAGAACATGCAAAAAATCATCAGAAAATTAGATTCCACGAAACTTTTCAAAATGCAAGTTCCGATCAAGAAATCAATATATAGTATACACTAGTTTATACTAATTTTGCTCAAATAATAAAATTAAATCGAGGACTGTTCGAAATGATACAAAACTCTTCAGATCCATCTTATATGTTACGAGGGAAGGTTATGATTGAAGTCCATGCAAAAAATAATTTGAAAATTAGATTCTATGAAACTTTTTGAATTCCGAGTTTCGGACAAAAAATCGTAATATATTATACACTAGTTTATCCTAGTTTCGGTTGAAAAATCAATTTAATCGAGGACTGTTCGAAATGCTACAAATTTTTTCAGATAATTTATATATTTTATAAGGGAGGGTAATGATGGAAGTCCATAAAAAATCATCTGAAAATTTGATACTACGAAACTTTTTGAAATGCAAGTTTCCGTCAAAAAATCGTAATATATTATACACTAGTTTATACTAGTTTCAGTCAAAAAATAAATTAAATTGGAGACTATTCGAAACGATACAAAACATTTCAGATAATTTATATATTTTACGAGGGAAGGTTATGATTGAAGACCATGCAAAAAATCATCAAAAAATTAGATTCTACAAACCTTTTTGAAATGCGAGTTTCGGTCAAAAAATCATAATATTTTATACACTAGTTTATACTAGTTTTTCTCCAAAAACCAATTAATTCGAGAACTGATCAGAACGATACAAAAATTTTCATATCCTTCTTATATGTTACGATTGAAGGATATGAAGGAAGTCCATGTAAAAAATCATCAGAAAATTAGATTCTACGTAACATTTTGAATTGCGAGTTTCAGCATAAAATCGTAATATATTATACACTAGTTTATACTAATTTCGGTCAAAAAATCAAAGAAATCGAGGACTGTTCGAAACGTTACAAAACTTTTCAGATAATTTATATATTTTACGAAGGAAGGTTATGATGGAAGACCATGCAAAAAATCATCAGAAAATTAGATTCCACGAAACTTTTCAAAATGCAAGTTTCGGTCAAGAAATCATTATATAGTATACACTAGTTTACACTAATTTTGCTCAAAAAATCAAATTAAATCGAGGACTGTTCGAAATGATACAAAACTCTTTAGATCCTTCTTATATGTTATGAGGAAAGGTTATGATTGAAGTCAATGCAAAAAAATAATTTGAAAATTAGATTCTATGAAACTTTTTGAATTCCGAGTTTCGGACAAAAAATCGTAATATATTATACCCTAGTTTATTCTAGTTTCGGTTAAAAAATCAATTAAATCGAGGACTATTCGAAATGCTACAAATTTTTTCAGATAATTTATATATTTTATAAGGGAAGGTTATGATGGAAGTCCATAAAAAATCTTCTGAAAATTAGATTCTACAAAACTTTTTGAAATGCGAGTTTTCGTCAAAAAATTGTAATATATTATACACTAGTTTATACTAGTTTCAATCAAAAAATAAATTAAATCGGGGACTATTCGAAACGATACCAAACTTTTCAGATAATTTATATATTTTACGAGGGAAGGTTATGATGGAAGACCATGCGAAAAATCATCAGAATATTTGATTCTACGAACCTTTTTGAAATGCGAGTTTCGGTCAAAAAATCACCATATATTATACACTAGTTTTACTCAAAAAACCAATTAATTCGAGAACTGATCAGAACGATACAAAAATTTTCATATCCTTCTTATATGTTACGGGGGAAGGATATGAAGGAAGTCCATGCAAAAAATCATCAGAAAATTAAATTCTACGAAACTTTTTGAATTGCGAGTTTCAGCATAAAATCGTAATATATTATACACTAGTTTCGGTCAAAAAATCAATTAAATCGATGACTATTCGAAACGATACAAAACTTTTCAGATAATTTATATATTTTACGAAGGAAGGTTATGATGGAAGACCATGCAAAAAATCATCAGAAAATTAGATTCCACGAAACTTTTTAAAATCCATGTTTTGGTCAAGAAATCATTATATAGTATACACTAGTTTATACTAATTTTGCTCAAAAAATCATATTAAATCGCGGACTGTTTGAAATGATACAAAACTCTTCAGATCCATCTTATATGTTACGAGGGAAGGTTATGATTGAAGTCCATGCAAAAAATAATTTGAAAATTAGATTCTATGAAACTTTTTGAATTCCGAGTTTCGGACAAAAAATCGTAATATATTATACACTAGTTTATTCTAGTTTCGGTTGAAAAATCAATTTAATCGAGGACTGTTCGAAATGCTACAAATTTTTTCAGATAATTTATATATTTTACAAGGGAGGGTAATTATGGAAGTCCATAAAAAATCATCTGAAAATTTGATACTACGAAACTTTTTGAAATGCAAGTTTCCGTCAAAAAATCGTAATATATTATACACTAGTTTATACTAGTTTCAGTCAAAAAATAAATTAAATCGGAGACTATTCGAAACGATACAAAACTTTTCAGATAATTTATATATTTTACGAGGGAAGGTTATGATTGAAGACCATGCAAAAAATCATCAAAAAATTAGATTCTACGAACCTTTTTGAAATGCGAGTTTCGGTCAAAAAATCATAATATATTATACACTAGTTTATACTAGTTTTTCTCCAAAAACCAATTAATTCGAGAACTGATCAGAACGATACAAAAATTTTCATATCCTTCTTATATGTTACGAGGGAAGGATATGAAGGAAGTCCATGTAAAAAATCATCAGAAAATTAGATTCTACGAAACATTTTGAATTGCGAGTTTCAGCATAAAATCGTAATATATTATACACTAGTTTATACTAATTTCGGTCAAAAAATCAAAGAAATCGAGGACTGTTCGAAACGTTACAAAACTTTTCAGATAATTTATATATTTTACGAAGGAAGGTTATGATGGAAGACCATGCAAAAAATCATCAGAAAATTAGATTCCACGAAACTTTTCAAAATGCAAGTTTCGGTCAAGAAATCATTATATAGTATACACTAGTTTATACTAATTTTGCTCAAAAAATCAAATTTAATCGAGGACTGTTCGAAATGATACAAAACTCTTCAGATCCTTCTTATATGTTATGAGGAAAGGTTATGATTGAAGTCCATGCAAAAAAATAATTTGAAAATTAGATTCTATGAAACTTTTTGATTTCTGAGTTTCGGACAAAAAATCGTAATATATTTTACCCTAGTTTATTCTAGTTTCGGTTAAAAAATCAATTAAATCGAGGACTGTTCGAAATGCTACAAATTTTTTCAGATAATTTATATATTTTACAAGGGAAGGTTATGATGGAAGTCCATAAAAAATCATCTGAAAATTAGATTCTACAAAACTTTTTGAAATGCGAGTTTCCGTCAAAAAATTGTAATATATTATAAACTAGTTTATACTAGTTTCAATCAAAAAATAAATTAAATCGGGGACTATTCGAAACGATACAAAACTTTTCAGATAATTTATATATTTTACGAGGGAAGGGTATGATGGAAGACCATGCGAAAAATCATCAGAAAATTTGATTCTACGAACCTTTTTGAAATGCGAGTTTCGGTCAAAAAATCATCATATATTATACACTAGTTTATACTAGTTTTACTCAAAAAACCAATTAATTCGAGAACTGATCAGAACGATACAAAAATTTTCATATCCTTCTTATATGTTACGGGGGAAGGATATGAAGGAAGTCCATGCAAAAAATCATCAGAAAATTAAATTCTACGAAACTTTTTGAATTGCGAGTTTCAGCATAAAATCATAATATATTATACACTAGTTTCGGTCAAAAAATCAATTAAATCAATGACTATTCAAAACGATACAAAACTTTTCAGATAATTTATATATTTTACGAAGGAAGGTTATGATGGAAGACCATGCAAAAACTCATCAGAAAATTAGATTCCACGAAACTTTTTAAAATGCAAGTTTCGGTCAAGAAATCATTATATATTATACACTAGTTTATACTAATTTTGCTCAAAAAATCATATTAAATCGAGGACTGTTTGAAATGATACAAAACTCTTCAGATCCATCTTATATGTTACGAGGGAAGGTTATGATTGAAGTCCATGCAAAAAATAATTTGAAAATTAGATTCTATGAAACTATTTGAATTCCGAGTTTCAGACAAAAAATCGTAATATATTATACACTAGTTTATTCTAGTTTCGGTTGAAAAGTCAATTTAATCGAGGACTGTTCGAAATGTTACAAATTTTTTCAGATAATTTATATATTTTACAAGGGAGGGTAATGATGGAAGTTCATAAAAAATCATCTGAAAATTTGATACTACGAAACTTTTTGAAATGCGAGTTTCCGTCAAAAAATCGTAATATATTATACACTAGTTTATACTAGTTTCAGTCAAAAAATAAATTAAATCGGAGACTATTCGAAACGATAGAAAACTTTTCAGATAATTTATATATTTTACGAGGGAAGGTTATGATTGAAGACCATGCAAAAAATCATCAAAAAATTAGATTCTACGAACCTTTTTGAAATGCGAGTTTCGGTCAAAAAATCATAATATATTATACACTAGTTTATACTAGTTTTTCTCCAAAAACCAATTAATTCGAGAACTGATCAGAACGATACAAAAATTTTCATATCCTTCTTATATGTTACGAGGGAAGGATATGAAGGAAGTCCATGTAAAAAATCATCAGAAAATTAGATTCTACGAAACATTTTGAATTGCGAGTTTCAGCATAAAATCGTAATATATTATACACTAGTTTATACTAATTTCGGTCAAAAAATCAATTAAATTGAGGACTGTTCGAAACGTTACAAAACTTTTCAGATAATTTATATATTTTACGAAGGAAGGTTATGATGGAAGACCATGCAAAAAATCATCAGAAAATTAGATTCCACGAAACTTTTCAAAATGCAAGTTTCGGTCAAGAAATCATTATATAGTATACACTAGTTTATACTAATTTTGCTAAAAAATCAAATTAAATCGAGGACTGTTCGAAATTATACAAAACTCTTCAGATCCTTCTTATATGTTATGAGGAAAGGTTATGATTGAAGTCCATGCAAAAAAATAATTTGAAAATTAGATTCTATGAAACTTTTTGAATTCCGAGTTTCGGACAAAAAATCGTAATATATTACACCCTAGTTTATTCTAGTTTCGGTTAAAAAATCAATTAAATCGAGGACTGTTCGAAATGCTACAAATTTTTTCAGATAATTTATATATTTTACAAGGGAAGGTTATGATGGAAGTCCATAAAAAATCATCTGAATATTAGATTCTACAAAACTTTTTGAAATGCGAGTTTCCGTCAAAAAATTGTAATATATTATACACTAGTTTATACTAGTTTCAATCAAAAAATAAATTAAATCGGGGACTATTCGAAACGATACAAAACTTTTCAGATAATTTATATATTTTACGAGGGAAGGTTATGATGGAAGACTATGCGAAAAATCATCAGAAAATTTGATTCTACGAACCTTTTTGAAATGCGAGTTTCGTTCAAAAAATCATCATATATTATACACTAGTTTATATTACTCAAAAAACCAATTAATTCGAGAACTGATCAGAACGATACAAAAATTTTCATATCCTTCTTATATGTTACGGGGGAAGGATATGATGGAAGTCCATGCAAAAAATCATCAGAAAATTAAATTCTACGAAACTTTTTGAATTGCGAGTTTCAGCATAAAATCGTAATATATTATACACTAGTTTCGGTCAAAAAAATCAATTGAATCGATGACTATTCGAAACGATACAAAACTTTTCAGATAATTTATATATTTTACGAAGGAAGGTTATGATGGAAGACCATGCAAAAAATCATCAGAAAATTAGATTCCACGAAACTTTTCAAAATGCATGTTTCGGTCAAGAAATCATTATATAGTATACACTAGTTTATACTAATTTTGCTCAAAAAATCAAATTTAATCGAGGACTGTTCGAAATGATACAAAACTCTTCAGATCCATCTTATATGTTACGAGGGAAGGTTATGATTGAAGTCCATGCAAAAAATAATTTGAAAATTAGATTCTATGAAACTTTTTGAATTCCGAGTTTCGGACAAAAAAACGTAATATATTATACACTAGTTTATTCTAGTTTCGGTTGAAAAATCAATTTAATCGAGGACTGTTCGAAATGTTACAAATTTTTTCAGATAATTTATATATTTTACAAGGGAGGGTAATGATGGAAGTCCATAAAAAATCATCTGAAAATTAGATACTACGAAACTTTTTGAAATGCAAGTTTCCGTCAAAAAATCGTAATATATTATACACTAGTTTATACTAGTTTCAGTCAAAAAATAAATTAAATCGGAGACTATTCGAAACGATACAAAACTTTTCAGATAATTTATATATTTTACGAGGGAAGGTTATGATTGAAGACCATGCAAAAAATCATCAAAAAATTAGATTCTACGAACCTTTTTGAAATGCGAGTTTCGGTCAAAAAATCATAATATATTATACACTAGTTTATACTAGTTTTTCTCCAAAAACCAATTAATTCGAGAACTGATCAGAACGATACAAAAATTTTCATATCCTTCTTATATGTTACGAGGGAAGGATATGAAGGAAGTCCATGTAAAAAATCATCAGAAAATTAGATTCTACGAAACATTTTGAATTGCGAGTTTCAGCATAAAATCGTAATATATTATACACTAGTTTATACTAATTTCGGTCAAAAAATCAAAGAAATCGAGGACTGTTCGAAACGTTACAAAACTTTTCAGATAATTTATATATTTTACGAAGGAAGGTTATGATGGAAGACCATGCAAAAAATCATCAGAAAATTAGATTCCACGAAACTTTTCAAAATGCAAGTTTCGGTCAAGAAATCATTATATAGTATACACTAGTTTATACTAATTTTGCTCAAAAAATCAAATTTAATCGAGGACTGTTCGAAATGATACAAAACTCTTCAGATCCTTCTTATATGTTATGAGGAAAGGTTATGATTGAAGTCCATGCAAAAAAATAATTTGAAAATTAGATTCTATGAAACTTTTTGAATTCTGAGTTTCGGACAAAAAATCGTAATATATTATACCCTAGTTTATTCTAGTTTCGGTTAAAAAATCAATTAAATCGAGGACTGTTCGAAATGCTACAAATTTTTTCAGATAATTTATATATTTTACAAGGGAAGGTTATGATGGAAGTCCATAAAAAATCATCTGAAAATTAGATTCTACAAAACATTTTTAAATGCGAGTTTCCGTCAAAAAATTGTAATATATTATACACTAGTTTATACTAGTTTCAATCAAAAAATAAATTAAATCGGGGACTATTCGAAACGATACAAAACTTTTCAGATAATTTATATATTTTACGAGGGAAGGGTATGATGGAAGACCATGCGAAAAATCATCAGAAAATTTGATTCTACGAACCTTTTTGAAATGCGAGTTTCGGTCAAAAAATCATCATATATTATACACTAGTTTATACTAGTTTTACTCAAAAAACCAATTAATTCGAGAACTGATCAGAACGATACAAAAATTTTCATATCCTTCTTATATGTTACGGGGGAAGGATATGAAGGAAGTCCATGCAAAAAATCATCAGAAAATTAAATTCTACGAAACTTTTTGAATTGCGAGTTTCAGCATAAAATCATAATATATTATACACTAGTTTCGGTCAAAAAATCAATTAAATCAATGACTATTCAAAACGATACAAAACTTTTCAGATAATTTATATATTTTACGAAGGAAGGTTATGATGGAAGACCATGCAAAAACTCATCAGAAAATTAGATTCCACGAAACTTTTTAAAATGCAAGTTTCGGTCAAGAAATCATTATATATTATACACTAGTTTATACTAATTTTGCTCAAAAAATCATATTAAATCGAGGACTGTTTGAAATGATACAAAACTCTTCAGATCCATCTTATATGTTACGAGGGAAGGTTATGATTGAAGTCCATGCAAAAAATAATTTGAAAATTAGATTCTATGAAACTATTTGAATTCCGAGTTTCAGACAAAAAATCGTAATATATTATACACTAGTTTATTCTAGTTTCGGTTGAAAAGTCAATTTAATCGAGGACTGTTCGAAATGTTACAAATTTTTTCAGATAATTTATATATTTTACAAGGGAGGGTAATGATGGAAGTCCATAAAAAATCATCTGAAAATTTGATACTACGAAACTTTTTGAAATGCGAGTTTCCGTCAAAAAATCGTAATATATTATACACTAGTTTATACTAGTTTCAGTCAAAAAATAAATTAAATCGGAGACTATTCGAAACGATAGAAAACTTTTCAGATAATTTATATATTTTACGAGGGAAGGTTATGATTGAAGACCATGCAAAAAATCATCAAAAAATTAGATTCTACGAACCTTTTTGAAATGCGAGTTTCGGTCAAAAAATCATAATATATTATACACTAGTTTATACTAGTTTTTCTCCAAAAACCAATTAATTCGAGAACTGATCAGAACGATACAAAAATTTTCATATCCTTCTTATATGTTACGAGGGAAGGATATGAAGGAAGTCCATGTAAAAAATCATCAGAAAATTAGATTCTACGAAACATTTTGAATTGCGAGTTTCAGCATAAAATCGTAATATATTATACACTAGTTTATACTAATTTCGGTCAAAAAATCAATTAAATTGAGGACTGTTCGAAACGTTACAAAACTTTTCAGATAATTTATATATTTTACGAAGGAAGGTTATGATGGAAGACCATGCAAAAAATCATCAGAAAATTAGATTCCACGAAACTTTTCAAAATGCAAGTTTCGGTCAAGAAATCATTATATAGTATACACTAGTTTATACTAATTTTGCTCAAAAAATCAAATTAAATCGAGGACTGTTCGAAATTATACAAAACTCTTCAGATCCTTCTTATATGTTATGAGGAAAGGTTATGATTGAAGTCCATGCAAAAAAATAATTTGAAAATTAGATTCTATGAAACTTTTTGAATTCCGAGTTTCGGACAAAAAATCGTAATATATTACACCCTAGTTTATTCTAGTTTCGGTTAAAAAATCAATTAAATCGAGGACTGTTCGAAATGCTACAAATTTTTTCAGATAATTTATATATTTTACAAGGGAAGGTTATGATGGAAGTCCATAAAAAATCATCTGAATATTAGATTCTACAAAACTTTTTGAAATGCGAGTTTCCGTCAAAAAATTGTAATATATTATACACTAGTTTATACTAGTTTCAATCAAAAAATAAATTAAATCGGGGACTATTCGAAACGATACAAAACTTTTCAGATAATTTATATATTTTACGAGGGAAGGTTATGATGGAAGACTATGCGAAAAATCATCAGAAAATTTGATTCTACGAACCTTTTTGAAATGCGAGTTTCGTTCAAAAAATCATCATATATTATACACTAGTTTATATTACTCAAAAAACCAATTAATTCGAGAACTGATCAGAACGATACAAAAATTTTCATATCCTTCTTATATGTTACGGGGGAAGGATATGATGGAAGTCCATGCAAAAAATCATCAGAAAATTAAATTCTACGAAACTTTTTGAATTGCGAGTTTCAGCATAAAATCGTAATATATTATACACTAGTTTCGGTCAAAAAAATCAATTGAATCGATGACTATTCAAAACGATACAAAACTTTTCAGATAATTTATATATTTTACGAAGGAAGGTTATGATGGAAGACCATGCAAAAACTCATCAGAAAATTAGATTCCACGAAACTTTTTAAAATGCAAGTTTCGGTCAAGAAATCATTATATATTATACACTAGTTTATACTAATTTTGCTCAAAAAATCATATTAAATCGAGGACTGTTTGAAATGATACAAAACTCTTCAGATCCATCTTATATGTTACGAGGGAAGGTTATGATTGAAGTCCATGCAAAAAATAATTTGAAAATTAGATTCTATGAAACTATTTGAATTCCGAGTTTCAGACAAAAAATCGTAATATATTATACACTAGTTTATTCTAGTTTCGGTTGAAAAGTCAATTTAATCGAGGACTGTTCGAAATGTTACAAATTTTTTCAGATAATTTATATATTTTACAAGGGAGGGTAATGATGGAAGTCCATAAAAAATCATCTGAAAATTTGATACTACGAAACTTTTTGAAATGCGAGTTTCCGTCAAAAAATCGTAATATATTATACACTAGTTTATACTAGTTTCAGTCAAAAAATAAATTAAATCGGAGACTATTCGAAACGATAGAAAACTTTTCAGATAATTTATATATTTTACGAGGGAAGGTTATGATTGAAGACCATGCAAAAAATCATCAAAAAATTAGATTCTACGAACCTTTTTGAAATGCGAGTTTCGGTCAAAAAATCATAATATATTATACACTAGTTTATACTAGTTTTTCTCCAAAAACCAATTAATTCGAGAACTGATCAGAACGATACAAAAATTTTCATATCCTTCTTATATGTTACGAGGGAAGGATATGAAGGAAGTCCATGTAAAAAATCATCAGAAAATTAGATTCTACGAAACATTTTGAATTGCGAGTTTCAGCATAAAATCGTAATATATTATACACTAGTTTATACTAATTTCGGTCAAAAAATCAATTAAATTGAGGACTGTTCGAAACGTTACAAAACTTTTCAGATAATTTATATATTTTACGAAGGAAGGTTATGATGGAAGACCATGCAAAAAATCATCAGAAAATTAGATTCCACGAAACTTTTCAAAATGCAAGTTTCGGTCAAGAAATCATTATATAGTATACACTAGTTTATACTAATTTTGCTCAAAAAATCAAATTAAATCGAGGACTGTTCGAAATTATACAAAACTCTTCAGATCCTTCTTATATGTTATGAGGAAAGGTTATGATTGAAGTCCATGCAAAAAAATAATTTGAAAATTAGATTCTATGAAACTTTTTGAATTCCGAGTTTCGGACAAAAAATCGTAATATATTACACCCTAGTTTATTCTAGTTTCGGTTAAAAAATCAATTAAATCGAGGACTGTTCGAAATGCTACAAATTTTTTCAGATAATTTATATATTTTACAAGGGAAGGTTATGATGGAAGTCCATAAAAAATCATCTGAATATTAGATTCTACAAAACTTTTTGAAATGCGAGTTTCCGTCAAAAAATTGTAATATATTATACACTAGTTTATACTAGTTTCAATCAAAAAATAAATTAAATCGGGGACTATTCGAAACGATACAAAACTTTTCAGATAATTTATATATTTTACGAGGGAAGGTTATGATGGAAGACTATGCGAAAAATCATCAGAAAATTTGATTCTACGAACCTTTTTGAAATGCGAGTTTCGTTCAAAAAATCATCATATATTATACACTAGTTTATATTACTCAAAAAACCAATTAATTCGAGAACTGATCAGAACGATACAAAAATTTTCATATCCTTCTTATATGTTACGGGGGAAGGATATGATGGAAGTCCATGCAAAAAATCATCAGAAAATTAAATTCTACGAAACTTTTTGAATTGCGAGTTTCAGCATAAAATCGTAATATATTATACACTAGTTTCGGTCAAAAAAATCAATTGAATCGATGACTATTCAAAACGATACAAAACTTTTCAGATAATTTATATATTTTACGAAGGAAGGTTATGATGGAAGACCATGCAAAAACTCATCAGAAAATTAGATTCCACGAAACTTTTTAAAATGCAAGTTTCGGTCAAGAAATCATTATATATTATACACTAGTTTATACTAATTTTGCTCAAAAAATCATATTAAATCGAGGACTGTTTGAAATGATACAAAACTCTTCAGATCCATCTTATATGTTACGAGGGAAGGTTATGATTGAAGTCCATGCAAAAAATAATTTGAAAATTAGATTCTATGAAACTATTTGAATTCCGAGTTTCAGACAAAAAATCGTAATATATTATACACTAGTTTATTCTAGTTTCGGTTGAAAAGTCAATTTAATCGAGGACTGTTCGAAATGTTACAAATTTTTTCAGATAATTTATATATTTTACAAGGGAGGGTAATGATGGAAGTCCATAAAAAATCATCTGAAAATTTGATACTACGAAACTTTTTGAAATGCGAGTTTCCGTCAAAAAATCGTAATATATTATACACTAGTTTATACTAGTTTCAGTCAAAAAATAAATTAAATCGGAGACTATTCGAAACGATAGAAAACTTTTCAGATAATTTATATATTTTACGAGGGAAGGTTATGATTGAAGACCATGCAAAAAATCATCAAAAAATTAGATTCTACGAACCTTTTTGAAATGCGAGTTTCGGTCAAAAAATCATAATATATTATACACTAGTTTATACTAGTTTTTCTCCAAAAACCAATTAATTCGAGAACTGATCAGAACGATACAAAAATTTTCATATCCTTCTTATATGTTACGAGGGAAGGATATGAAGGAAGTCCATGTAAAAAATCATCAGAAAATTAGATTCTACGAAACATTTTGAATTGCGAGTTTCAGCATAAAATCGTAATATATTATACACTAGTTTATACTAATTTCGGTCAAAAAATCAATTAAATTGAGGACTGTTCGAAACGTTACAAAACTTTTCAGATAATTTATATATTTTACGAAGGAAGGTTATGATGGAAGACCATGCAAAAAATCATCAGAAAATTAGATTCCACGAAACTTTTCAAAATGCAAGTTTCGGTCAAGAAATCATTATATAGTATACACTAGTTTATACTAATTTTGCTCAAAAAATCAAATTAAATCGAGGACTGTTCGAAATTATACAAAACTCTTCAGATCCTTCTTATATGTTATGAGGAAAGGTTATGATTGAAGTCCATGCAAAAAAATAATTTGAAAATTAGATTCTATGAAACTTTTTGAATTCCGAGTTTCGGACAAAAAATCGTAATATATTACACCCTAGTTTATTCTAGTTTCGGTTAAAAAATCAATTAAATCGAGGACTGTTCGAAATGCTACAAATTTTTTCAGATAATTTATATATTTTACAAGGGAAGGTTATGATGGAAGTCCATAAAAAATCATCTGAATATTAGATTCTACAAAACTTTTTGAAATGCGAGTTTCCGTCAAAAAATTGTAATATATTATACACTAGTTTATACTAGTTTCAATCAAAAAATAAATTAAATCGGGGACTATTCGAAACGATACAAAACTTTTCAGATAATTTATATATTTTACGAGGGAAGGTTATGATGGAAGACTATGCGAAAAATCATCAGAAAATTTGATTCTACGAACCTTTTTGAAATGCGAGTTTCGTTCAAAAAATCATCATATATTATACACTAGTTTATATTACTCAAAAAACCAATTAATTCGAGAACTGATCAGAACGATACAAAAATTTTCATATCCTTCTTATATGTTACGGGGGAAGGATATGATGGAAGTCCATGCAAAAAATCATCAGA
This sequence comes from Lathyrus aphaca, assembly GCA_963966055.1. NCBI lineage: Eukaryota > Viridiplantae > Streptophyta > Magnoliopsida > Fabales > Fabaceae > Lathyrus > Lathyrus aphaca. The sequence continues at coordinate 567,962,218 of OZ014523.1, forward strand.
AAATTAAATTCTACGAAACTTTTTGAATTGCGAGTTTCAGCATAAAATCGTAATATATTATACACTAGTTTCGGTCAAAAAAATCAATTGAATCGATGACTATTCAAAACGATACAAAACTTTTCAGATAATTTATATATTTTACGAAGGAAGGTTATGATGGAAGACCATGCAAAAACTCATCAGAAAATTAGATTCCACGAAACTTTTTAAAATGCAAGTTTCGGTCAAGAAATCATTATATATTATACACTAGTTTATACTAATTTTGCTCAAAAAATCATATTAAATCGAGGACTGTTTGAAATGATACAAAACTCTTCAGATCCATCTTATATGTTACGAGGGAAGGTTATGATTGAAGTCCATGCAAAAAATAATTTGAAAATTAGATTCTATGAAACTATTTGAATTCCGAGTTTCAGACAAAAAATCGTAATATATTATACACTAGTTTATTCTAGTTTCGGTTGAAAAGTCAATTTAATCGAGGACTGTTCGAAATGTTACAAATTTTTTCAGATAATTTATATATTTTACAAGGGAGGGTAATGATGGAAGTCCATAAAAAATCATCTGAAAATTTGATACTACGAAACTTTTTGAAATGCGAGTTTCCGTCAAAAAATCGTAATATATTATACACTAGTTTATACTAGTTTCAGTCAAAAAATAAATTAAATCGGAGACTATTCGAAACGATAGAAAACTTTTCAGATAATTTATATATTTTACGAGGGAAGGTTATGATTGAAGACCATGCAAAAAATCATCAAAAAATTAGATTCTACGAACCTTTTTGAAATGCGAGTTTCGGTCAAAAAATCATAATATATTATACACTAGTTTATACTAGTTTTTCTCCAAAAACCAATTAATTCGAGAACTGATCAGAACGATACAAAAATTTTCATATCCTTCTTATATGTTACGAGGGAAGGATATGAAGGAAGTCCATGTAAAAAATCATCAGAAAATTAGATTCTACGAAACATTTTGAATTGCGAGTTTCAGCATAAAATCGTAATATATTATACACTAGTTTATACTAATTTCGGTCAAAAAATCAATTAAATTGAGGACTGTTCGAAACGTTACAAAACTTTTCAGATAATTTATATATTTTACGAAGGAAGGTTATGATGGAAGACCATGCAAAAAATCATCAGAAAATTAGATTCCACGAAACTTTTCAAAATGCAAGTTTCGGTCAAGAAATCATTATATAGTATACACTAGTTTATACTAATTTTGCTCAAAAAATCAAATTAAATCGAGGACTGTTCGAAATTATACAAAACTCTTCAGATCCTTCTTATATGTTATGAGGAAAGGTTATGATTGAAGTCCATGCAAAAAAATAATTTGAAAATTAGATTCTATGAAACTTTTTGAATTCCGAGTTTCGGACAAAAAATCGTAATATATTACACCCTAGTTTATTCTAGTTTCGGTTAAAAAATCAATTAAATCGAGGACTGTTCGAAATGCTACAAATTTTTTCAGATAATTTATATATTTTACAAGGGAAGGTTATGATGGAAGTCCATAAAAAATCATCTGAATATTAGATTCTACAAAACTTTTTGAAATGCGAGTTTCCGTCAAAAAATTGTAATATATTATACACTAGTTTATACTAGTTTCAATCAAAAAATAAATTAAATCGGGGACTATTCGAAACGATACAAAACTTTTCAGATAATTTATATATTTTACGAGGGAAGGTTATGATGGAAGACTATGCGAAAAATCATCAGAAAATTTGATTCTACGAACCTTTTTGAAATGCGAGTTTCGTTCAAAAAATCATCATATATTATACACTAGTTTATATTACTCAAAAAACCAATTAATTCGAGAACTGATCAGAACGATACAAAAATTTTCATATCCTTCTTATATGTTACGGGGGAAGGATATGATGGAAGTCCATGCAAAAAATCATCAGAAAATTAAATTCTACGAAACTTTTTGAATTGCGAGTTTCAGCATAAAATCGTAATATATTATACACTAGTTTCGGTCAAAAAAATCAATTGAATCGATGACTATTCAAAACGATACAAAACTTTTCAGATAATTTATATATTTTACGAAGGAAGGTTATGATGGAAGACCATGCAAAAACTCATCAGAAAATTAGATTCCACGAAACTTTTTAAAATGCAAGTTTCGGTCAAGAAATCATTATATATTATACACTAGTTTATACTAATTTTGCTCAAAAAATCATATTAAATCGAGGACTGTTTGAAATGATACAAAACTCTTCAGATCCATCTTATATGTTACGAGGGAAGGTTATGATTGAAGTCCATGCAAAAAATAATTTGAAAATTAGATTCTATGAAACTATTTGAATTCCGAGTTTCAGACAAAAAATCGTAATATATTATACACTAGTTTATTCTAGTTTCGGTTGAAAAGTCAATTTAATCGAGGACTGTTCGAAATGTTACAAATTTTTTCAGATAATTTATATATTTTACAAGGGAGGGTAATGATGGAAGTCCATAAAAAATCATCTGAAAATTTGATACTACGAAACTTTTTGAAATGCGAGTTTCCGTCAAAAAATCGTAATATATTATACACTAGTTTATACTAGTTTCAGTCAAAAAATAAATTAAATCGGAGACTATTCGAAACGATAGAAAACTTTTCAGATAATTTATATATTTTACGAGGGAAGGTTATGATTGAAGACCATGCAAAAAATCATCAAAAAATTAGATTCTACGAACCTTTTTGAAATGCGAGTTTCGGTCAAAAAATCATAATATATTATACACTAGTTTATACTAGTTTTTCTCCAAAAACCAATTAATTCGAGAACTGATCAGAACGATACAAAAATTTTCATATCCTTCTTATATGTTACGAGGGAAGGATATGAAGGAAGTCCATGTAAAAAATCATCAGAAAATTAGATTCTACGAAACATTTTGAATTGCGAGTTTCAGCATAAAATCGTAATATATTATACACTAGTTTATACTAATTTCGGTCAAAAAATCAATTAAATTGAGGACTGTTCGAAACGTTACAAAACTTTTCAGATAATTTATATATTTTACGAAGGAAGGTTATGATGGAAGACCATGCAAAAAATCATCAGAAAATTAGATTCCACGAAACTTTTCAAAATGCAAGTTTCGGTCAAGAAATCATTATATAGTATACACTAGTTTATACTAATTTTGCTCAAAAAATCAAATTAAATCGAGGACTGTTCGAAATTATACAAAACTCTTCAGATCCTTCTTATATGTTATGAGGAAAGGTTATGATTGAAGTCCATGCAAAAAAATAATTTGAAAATTAGATTCTATGAAACTTTTTGAATTCCGAGTTTCGGACAAAAAATCGTAATATATTACACCCTAGTTTATTCTAGTTTCGGTTAAAAAATCAATTAAATCGAGGACTGTTCGAAATGCTACAAATTTTTTCAGATAATTTATATATTTTACAAGGGAAGGTTATGATGGAAGTCCATAAAAAATCATCTGAATATTAGATTCTACAAAACTTTTTGAAATGCGAGTTTCCGTCAAAAAATTGTAATATATTATACACTAGTTTATACTAGTTTCAATCAAAAAATAAATTAAATCGGGGACTATTCGAAACGATACAAAACTTTTCAGATAATTTATATATTTTACGAGGGAAGGTTATGATGGAAGACTATGCGAAAAATCATCAGAAAATTTGATTCTACGAACCTTTTTGAAATGCGAGTTTCGTTCAAAAAATCATCATATATTATACACTAGTTTATATTACTCAAAAAACCAATTAATTCGAGAACTGATCAGAACGATACAAAAATTTTCATATCCTTCTTATATGTTACGGGGGAAGGATATGATGGAAGTCCATGCAAAAAATCATCAGAAAATTAAATTCTACGAAACTTTTTGAATTGCGAGTTTCAGCATAAAATCGTAATATATTATACACTAGTTTCGGTCAAAAAAATCAATTGAATCGATGACTATTCAAAACGATACAAAACTTTTCAGATAATTTATATATTTTACGAAGGAAGGTTATGATGGAAGACCATGCAAAAACTCATCAGAAAATTAGATTCCACGAAACTTTTTAAAATGCAAGTTTCGGTCAAGAAATCATTATATATTATACACTAGTTTATACTAATTTTGCTCAAAAAATCATATTAAATCGAGGACTGTTTGAAATGATACAAAACTCTTCAGATCCATCTTATATGTTACGAGGGAAGGTTATGATTGAAGTCCATGCAAAAAATAATTTGAAAATTAGATTCTATGAAACTATTTGAATTCCGAGTTTCAGACAAAAAATCGTAATATATTATACACTAGTTTATTCTAGTTTCGGTTGAAAAGTCAATTTAATCGAGGACTGTTCGAAATGTTACAAATTTTTTCAGATAATTTATATATTTTACAAGGGAGGGTAATGATGGAAGTCCATAAAAAATCATCTGAAAATTTGATACTACGAAACTTTTTGAAATGCGAGTTTCCGTCAAAAAATCGTAATATATTATACACTAGTTTATACTAGTTTCAGTCAAAAAATAAATTAAATCGGAGACTATTCGAAACGATAGAAAACTTTTCAGATAATTTATATATTTTACGAGGGAAGGTTATGATTGAAGACCATGCAAAAAATCATCAAAAAATTAGATTCTACGAACCTTTTTGAAATGCGAGTTTCGGTCAAAAAATCATAATATATTATACACTAGTTTATACTAGTTTTTCTCCAAAAACCAATTAATTCGAGAACTGATCAGAACGATACAAAAATTTTCATATCCTTCTTATATGTTACGAGGGAAGGATATGAAGGAAGTCCATGTAAAAAATCATCAGAAAATTAGATTCTACGAAACATTTTGAATTGCGAGTTTCAGCATAAAATCGTAATATATTATACACTAGTTTATACTAATTTCGGTCAAAAAATCAATTAAATTGAGGACTGTTCGAAACGTTACAAAACTTTTCAGATAATTTATATATTTTACGAAGGAAGGTTATGATGGAAGACCATGCAAAAAATCATCAGAAAATTAGATTCCACGAAACTTTTCAAAATGCAAGTTTCGGTCAAGAAATCATTATATAGTATACACTAGTTTATACTAATTTTGCTCAAAAAATCAAATTAAATCGAGGACTGTTCGAAATTATACAAAACTCTTCAGATCCTTCTTATATGTTATGAGGAAAGGTTATGATTGAAGTCCATGCAAAAAAATAATTTGAAAATTAGATTCTATGAAACTTTTTGAATTCCGAGTTTCGGACAAAAAATCGTAATATATTACACCCTAGTTTATTCTAGTTTCGGTTAAAAAATCAATTAAATCGAGGACTGTTCGAAATGCTACAAATTTTTTCAGATAATTTATATATTTTACAAGGGAAGGTTATGATGGAAGTCCATAAAAAATCATCTGAATATTAGATTCTACAAAACTTTTTGAAATGCGAGTTTCCGTCAAAAAATTGTAATATATTATACACTAGTTTATACTAGTTTCAATCAAAAAATAAATTAAATCGGGGACTATTCGAAACGATACAAAACTTTTCAGATAATTTATATATTTTACGAGGGAAGGTTATGATGGAAGACTATGCGAAAAATCATCAGAAAATTTGATTCTACGAACCTTTTTGAAATGCGAGTTTCGTTCAAAAAATCATCATATATTATACACTAGTTTATATTACTCAAAAAACCAATTAATTCGAGAACTGATCAGAACGATACAAAAATTTTCATATCCTTCTTATATGTTACGGGGGAAGGATATGATGGAAGTCCATGCAAAAAATCATCAGAAAATTAAATTCTACGAAACTTTTTGAATTGCGAGTTTCAGCATAAAATCGTAATATATTATACACTAGTTTCGGTCAAAAAAATCAATTGAATCGATGACTATTCAAAACGATACAAAACTTTTCAGATAATTTATATATTTTACGAAGGAAGGTTATGATGGAAGACCATGCAAAAACTCATCAGAAAATTAGATTCCACGAAACTTTTTAAAATGCAAGTTTCGGTCAAGAAATCATTATATATTATACACTAGTTTATACTAATTTTGCTCAAAAAATCATATTAAATCGAGGACTGTTTGAAATGATACAAAACTCTTCAGATCCATCTTATATGTTACGAGGGAAGGTTATGATTGAAGTCCATGCAAAAAATAATTTGAAAATTAGATTCTATGAAACTATTTGAATTCCGAGTTTCAGACAAAAAATCGTAATATATTATACACTAGTTTATTCTAGTTTCGGTTGAAAAGTCAATTTAATCGAGGACTGTTCGAAATGTTACAAATTTTTTCAGATAATTTATATATTTTACAAGGGAGGGTAATGATGGAAGTCCATAAAAAATCATCTGAAAATTTGATACTACGAAACTTTTTGAAATGCGAGTTTCCGTCAAAAAATCGTAATATATTATACACTAGTTTATACTAGTTTCAGTCAAAAAATAAATTAAATCGGAGACTATTCGAAACGATAGAAAACTTTTCAGATAATTTATATATTTTACGAGGGAAGGTTATGATTGAAGACCATTAAAAATCATCAAAAAATTAGATTCTACGAACCTTTTTGAAATGCGAGTTTCGGTCAAAAAATCATAATATATTATACACTAGTTTATACTAGTTTTTCTCCAAAAACCAATTAATTCGAGAACTGATCAGAACGATACAAAAATTTTCATATCCTTCTTATATGTTACGAGGGAAGGATATGAAGGAAGTCCATGTAAAAAATCATCAGAAAATTAGATTCTACGAAACATTTTGAATTGCGAGTTTCAGCATAAAATCGTAATATATTATACACTAGTTTATACTAATTTCGGTCAAAAAATCAATTAAATTGAGGACTGTTCGAAACGTTACAAAACTTTTCAGATAATTTATATATTTTACGAAGGAAGGTTATGATGGAAGACCATGCAAAAAATCATCAGAAAATTAGATTCCACGAAACTTTTCAAAATGCAAGTTTCGGTCAAGAAATCATTATATAGTATACACTAGTTTATACTAATTTTGCTCAAAAAATCAAATTAAATCGAGGACTGTTCGAAATTATACAAAACTCTTCAGATCCTTCTTATATGTTATGAGGAAAGGTTATGATTGAAGTCCATGCAAAAAAATAATTTGAAAATTAGATTCTATGAAACTTTTTGAATTCCGAGTTTCGGACAAAAAATCGTAATATATTACACCCTAGTTTATTCTAGTTTCGGTTAAAAAATCAATTAAATCGAGGACTGTTCGAAATGCTACAAATTTTTTCAGATAATTTATATATTTTACAAGGGAAGGTTATGATGGAAGTCCATAAAAAATCATCTGAATATTAGATTCTACAAAACTTTTTGAAATGCGAGTTTCCGTCAAAAAATTGTAATATATTATACACTAGTTTATACTAGTTTCAATCAAAAAATAAATTAAATCGGGGACTATTCGAAACGATACAAAACTTTTCAGATAATTTATATATTTTACGAGGGAAGGTTATGATGGAAGACTATGCGAAAAATCATCAGAAAATTTGATTCTACGAACCTTTTTGAAATGCGAGTTTCGTTCAAAAAATCATCATATATTATACACTAGTTTATATTACTCAAAAAACCAATTAATTCGAGAACTGATCAGAACGATACAAAAATTTTCATATCCTTCTTATATGTTACGGGGGAAGGATATGATGGAAGTCCATGCAAAAAATCATCAGAAAATTAAATTCTACGAAACTTTTTGAATTGCGAGTTTCAGCATAAAATCGTAATATATTATACACTAGTTTCGGTCAAAAAAATCAATTGAATCGATGACTATTCGAAACGATACAAAACTTTTCAGATAATTTATATATTTTACGAAGGAAGGTTATGATGGAAGACCATGCAAAAAATCATCAGAAAATTAGATTCCACGAAACTTTTCAAAATGCATGTTTCGGTCAAGAAATCATTATATAGTATACACTAGTTTATACTAATTTTGCTCAAAAAATCATATTAAATCGAGGACTGTTTGAAATGATACAAAACTCTTCAGATCCATCTTATATGTTACGAGGGAAGGTTATGATTGAAGTCCATGCAAAAAATAATTTGAAAATTAGATTCTATGAAACTATTTGAATTCCTAGTTTCGGACAAAAAATCGTAATATATTATACACTAGTTTATTCTAGTTTCGGTTGAAAAATCAATTTAATCGAGGACTGTTCGAAATGCTACAAATTTTTTCAGGTAATTTATATATTTTACAAGGGAGGGTAATGATGGAAGTCCATAAAAAATCATCTGAAAATTTGATACTACGAAACTTTTTGAAATGCGAGTTTCCGTCAAAAAATCGTAATATATTATACACTAGTTTATACTAGTTTCAGTCAAAAAATAAATTAAATCGGAGACTATTCGAAACGATACAAAACTTTTCAGATAATTTATATATTTTACGAGGGAAGGTTATGATTGAAGACCATGCAAAAAATCATCAAAAAATTAGATTCTACGAACCTTTTTGAAATGCGAGTTTCGGTCAAAAAATCATAATATATTATACACTAGTTTATACTAGTTTTTCTCCAAAAACCAATTAATTCGAGAACTCATCAGAACGATACAAAAATTTTCATATCCTTCTTATATGTTACGAGGGAAGGATATGAAGGAAGTCCATGTAAAAAATCATCAGAAAATTAGATTCTACGAAACATTTTCAATTGCGAGTTTCAGCATAAAATCGTAATATATTATACACTAGTTTATACTAATTTCGGTCAAAAAATCAATTAAATCGAGGACTGTTCGAAACGTTACAAAACTTTTCAGATAATTTATATATTTTACGAAGGAAGGTTATGATGGAAGACCATGCAAAAAATCATCAGAAAATTAGATTCCACGAAACTTTTGAAAATGCAAGTTTCGGTCAAGAAATCATTATATAGTATACACTAGTTTATACTAATTTTGCTCAAAAAATCAAATTAAATCGAGGACTGTTCGAAATGATACAAAACTCTTCAGATCCTTCTTATATGTTATGACCAAAGGTTATGATTGAAGTCCATGCAAAAAAATAATTTGAAAATTAGACTCTATGAAACTTTTTGAATTCCGAGTTTCGGACAAAAAATCGTAATATATTACACCCTAGTTTATTCTAGTTTCGGTTAAAAAATCAATTAAATCGAGGACTGTTCGAAATGCTACAAATTTTTTCAGATAATTTATATATGTTACAAGGGAAGGTTATGATGGAAGTCCATAAAAAATCATCTGAAAATTAGATTCTACAAAACTTTTTGAAATGCGAGTTTCCGTCAAAAAATTGTAATATATTATACACTAGTTTATACTAGTTTCAATCAAAAAAAAATTAAATCGGGGACTATTCGAAACGATACAAAACTTTTCAGATGATTTATATATTTTACGAGGGAAGGTTATGATGGAAGACCATGCGAAAAATCATCAGAAAATTTGATTCTACGAACCTTTTTGAAATGCGAGTTTCGGTCAAAAAATCATCATATATTATACACTAGTTTATACTAGTTTTGCTCAAAAAACCAATTAATTCGAGAACTGATCAGAACGATACAAAAATTTTCATATCCTTCTTATATGTTACGGGGGAAGGATATGAAGGAAGTCCATGCAAAAAATCATCAGAAAATTAGATTCTACGAAACTTTTTGAATTGCGAGTTTCAGCATAAAATCGTAATATATTATACACTAGTTTCGGTCAAAAAATCAATTAAACCGGGTCCTGTTCGAAACGATACAAAACTTTTCAGATAATTTGTATATTTTACGAAGGAAGGTTATGATGGAAGACCATGCAAAAAAATCATCAGAAAATTAGATTCCACGAAGCTTTTCAAAATGCAAGTTTCGGTCAAGATATCATTATATAGTATACACTAGTTTATACTAATTTTGCTCAAAAAATCATATTAAATCGAGGACTGTTTGAAATGATACAAAACTCTTCAGATCCATCTTATATGTTACGAGGGAAGGTTATGATTGAAGTCCATGCAAAAAATAATTTGAAAATTAGATTCTATGAAACTTTTTGAATTCCGAGTTTCGGACAAAAAATCGTAATATATTATACACTAGTTTATTCTAGTTTCGGTTGAAAAATCAATTTAATCGAGGACTGTTCGAAATGCTACAAATTTTTTCAGATAATTTATATATTTTACAAAGGAAGGTTATGATGGATGTCCATAAAAAATCATCTGAAAAATAGATTCTACGAAACTTTTTGAAATGCGAGTTTCCGTCAAAAAATTGTAATATATTATACACTAGTTTATACTAGTTTCAGTCAAAAAATAAACTAAATCGGGGACTATTCGAAACGATACAAAACTTTTCAGATAATTTTTATATTTTATAAGGGAAGGTTATGATGGAAGACCATGCAAAAAATCTTCAGAAAATTAGATTCTACAAACCTTTTTGAAATGCGAGTTTCGGTCAAAAAATCAATATATTATACACTAGTTTATAGTAGTTTTTCTCATAAAAAACAAATTAAATCGAGAACTGAACAGAATGATACAAAAATTTTCATATCCTTCTTATATGTTACGAGGGAAGGTTATGATGGAAGTCCTTGAAAAAAATCATATGAAAATTGGATTCTATGAATCTTTTTGAATTGCGAGTTTCAGACAAAAAATCGTAATATATTTATTCTAGTTTCGGTCAAAAAATCAATTAAATCATGGACTGTTCGAAATGCTACAAAAATTTTCAGATAATTTATATATTTTACGATGGAAGGTTATGATGGAAGTCCATAAAAAATCATCTTAAAATTAGATTCTACGAAACGTTTTGAAATGCGAGTTTCCGTCAAAAAATTGTAATATATTATACACTAGTTTATACTAGTTTCGGTCAAAAAATAAATTAAATCGAGGACTATTCGAAACGATACAAAACATTTCAGATTAATTATATATTTTACGAGGGAAGGTTATGATGGAAGACCATGCAAATAATCATCAGAAAATTAGATTCTACGAACCTTTTTGAAATGCGCGTTTCAGTCAAAAAATCATAATATATTATACACTAGTTTATACTAGTTTTGCTCAAAAAACCAATTAATTTGAGAACTGGTCAGAACGATACAAAAATTTTCATATCCTTCTTATATATTACGGGGGAAGAAAGTTCATGCAAATAATCATTAGAAAATTAGATTCTACGAAACCTTTTGAACTGTGAGTTTCAGCATAAATCGTAATATATTATACACTAGTTTCGGTCAAAATCAATTAAATCAAGGACTGTTCGAAACGATACAAAACTTTTCAGATAATTTACATATTTTACGAAGGAAGGTTATGATGAAAGACCATGCAAAAAATCATCAGAAAATTAGATTCCACGAAACATTTCAAAATGCAACTTTCGGTCGAGAAATCTTTATATAGTATACACTAGTTTATACTAATTTTGCTCAAAAAATCAAATTAAATTGAGGATTGTTCGAAATGATACAAAACTCTTCAGATCCTTCTTATATGTTACGAGGGAAGGTTATGATTGAAGTCCAAGAAAAAAATAATTTGAATATTAGATTCTATGAAACTTTTTGAATTCCGAGTTTCGGACAAAAAATCGTTATATATTATACACTAGTTTATTCTAGTTTCGGTTAAAAAATCAATTAAATCGAGGACTGTTCGAAATGCTACAAATTTTTTCAGATAATTTATATATTTTACAAAGGAAGGTTATGATGGAAGTCCATAAAAAATCATCTGAAAAATAGATTCTACGAAACTTTTTGAAATGCGAGTTTCCGTCAAAAAATTGTAATATATTATACACTAGTTTATACTAGTTTCAGTCAAAAAATAAACTAAATCGGGGACTATTCGAAACGATACAAAACTTTTCAGATAATTTATATATTTTACAAGGGAAGGTTATGATGGAAGACCATGCAAAAAATCTTCAGAAAATTAGATTCTACAAACCTTTTTGAAATGCGAGTTTCGGTCAAAAAATCAATATATTATACACTAGTTTATAGTAGTTTTTCTCATAAAAAACAAATTAAATCGAGAACTGATCAGAATGATACAAAAATTTTCATATCCTTCTTATATGTTACGAGGGAAGGTTATGATGGAAGTCCTTGCAAAAAATCATATGAAAATTGGATTCTATGAATCTTTTTGAATTGCGAGTTTCAGACAAAAAATCGTAATATATTTATTCTAGTTTCGGTCAAAAAATCAATTAAATCATGGACTGTTCGAAATGCTACAAAAAATTTCAGATAATTTATATATTTTACGATGGAAGGTTATGATGGAAGTCCATAAAAAATCATCTTAAAATTAGATTCTACGAAACGTTTTGAAATGCGAGTTTCCGTCAAAAAATTGTAATATATTATACACTAGTTTATACTAGTTTCGGTCAAAAAATAAATTAAATCGAGGACTATTCGAAACGATACAAAACATTTCAGATAATTTATATATTTTACGAGGGAAGGTTATGATGGAAGACCATGCAAATAATCATCAGAAAATTAGATTCTACGAACCTTTTTGAAATGCGCGTTTCGGTCAAAAAATCATAATATATTATACTCTAGTTTATACTAGTTTTGCTCAAAAAAATAAATTAAATCGAGAACTGATCAGAATGATACAAAAAATTTCATATTCGTTTTGATATGTTACGAGGGAAGGATATGATGGAAGTCCATGCAAAAAATCATCAGAAAATTAGATTCTACGAAACATTTTGAATTGCGAGTTTCAGCAAAAAATCGTAATATATTATACACTAGTTTATACTAGTTTCGGTCAAAAAATCGAGGACAATTCGAAAAGATACAAAACTTTTCAGATAATTTATATATTTTACGAGGGAAGGTTATGATGGAAGACCATGCAAAAAATCATCAGAAAATTAGATTCCACAAAACATTTCAAAATGCAAGTTTCGGTCAAAAAATTATTATATAACATACACTAGTTTATACTAATTTTGCTCAAAAAATCAAATTAAATCGAGGACTGTTCAAAATGATACTAAACTCTTCAGATCCTTCTTATATGTTACGAGGGAAGGTTATGATGGAAGACCATGCAAAAAATCCTCAGAAAATTAGATTCTACGAACCTTTTTGAAATGTGAGTTACGGTCAAAAAATCATAATATATTTTACACTAGTTTATACTAGTTTTGCTCAAAAAACCAATTAATTCGAGAACTGATCAGAACGATACAAAAATTTTCATATCCTTCTTATATTTTACGGGGGAAGGATATGAAGGAGAACATGCAAAAATTCATCAGAAAATTAGATTCTACGAAACTTTTTGAATTGCATGTTTCAACATAAAATCGTAATATATTATACACTAGTTTATACTAATTTCGGTCAAAAAATCAATTAAATCGAGGACTGTTCGAAAAGATAAAAATTTTTCAGATAATTTATATATTTTACAAAGGAAGGTTATGATGGAAGAACATGCAAAAAATCATCAGAAAATTAGATTCCACGAAACTTTTCAAAATACAAGTTTCGGTCAAGAAATCATTATATAGTATACACTAGTTTATACTAATTTTGCTCAAATAATAAAATTAAATCGAAGACTGTTCGAAATGATACAAAACTCTTCAGATCCTTCTTATATGTTATGAGGAAAGTTTATGATTGAAGTCCATGCAAAAAATAATTTGAAAATTAGATTCTATGAAACTTTTTGAATTCCGAGTTTCGGACAAAAAATTGTAATATATTATACCCTAGTTTATTCTAGTTTCGGTTAAAAAATCAATTAAATCGAGGACTGTTCGAAATACTACAAATTTTTACAAGGGAAGGTTATGATGGAAGTCCATAAAAAATCATCTGAAAATTAGATTCTACAAAACTTTTTGAAATGCGAGTTTCCGTCAAAAAATTGTAATATATTATACACTAGTTTATACTAGTTTCAATCAAAAAATACATTAAATCGGGGACTATTCGAAACGATACAAAACTTTTCAGATAATTTATATATTTTACAAGGGAAGGTTATGATGGAAGACCATGCGAAAAATCATCAGAAAATTTGATTCTATGAACCTTTTTGAAATGCGAGTTTCGGTCAAAAAATCATCATATATTATACACTAGTTTATACTAGTTTTGCTCAAAAAACCAATTAATTCGAGAACTGATCAGAACGATACAAAAATTTTCATATCATTCTTATATGTTACGGGGGAAGGATATGAAGGAAGTCCATGCAAATAATCATCAGAAAATTAGATTCTACAAAACTTTTTGAATTGCGATTTTCAGCATAAAATCGTAATATATTATACACTAGTTTCGGTCAAAAAATCAATTAAATCGAGGACTGTTCGAAAAGATAGAAAAATTTTCAGATAATTTATATATTTTACGAAGGAAGGTTATGATGGAAGAACATGCAAAAAATCATCAGAAAATTAGATTCCACGAAACTTTTCAAAATGCAAGTTCCGATCAAGAAATCAATATATAGTATACACTAGTTTATACTAATTTTGCTCAAATAATAAAATTAAATCGAGGACTGTTCGAAATGATACAAAACTCTTCAGATCCATCTTATATGTTACGAGGGAAGGTTATGATTGAAGTCCATGCAAAAAATAATTTGAAAATTAGATTCTATGAAACTTTTTGAATTCCGAGTTTCGGACAAAAAATCGTAATATATTATACACTAGTTTATCCTAGTTTCGGTTGAAAAATCAATTTAATCGAGGACTGTTCGAAATGCTACAAATTTTTTCAGATAATTTATATATTTTATAAGGGAGGGTAATGATGGAAGTCCATAAAAAATCATCTGAAAATTTGATACTACGAAACTTTTTGAAATGCAAGTTTCCGTCAAAAAATCGTAATATATTATACACTAGTTTATACTAGTTTCAGTCAAAAAATAAATTAAATTGGAGACTATTCGAAACGATACAAAACATTTCAGATAATTTATATATTTTACGAGGGAAGGTTATGATTTAAGACCATGCAAAAAATCATCAAAAAATTAGATTCTACAAACCTTTTTGAAATGCGAGTTTCGGTCAAAAAATCAATATATTATACACTAGTTTATAGTAGTTTTTCTCATAAAAAACAAATTAAATCGAGAACTGATCAGAATGATACAAAAATTTTCATATCCTTCTTATATGTTACGAGGGAAGGTTATGATGGAAGTCCTTGCAAAAAATCATATGAAAATTGGATTCTATGAATCTTTTTGAATTGCGAGTTTCAGACAAAAAATCGTAATATATTTATTCTAGTTTCGGTCAAAAAATCAATTAAATCATGGACTGTTCGAAATGCTACAAAAATTTTCAGATAATTTATATATTTTACAATGGAAGGTTATGATGGAAGTCCATAAAAAATCATCTGAAAATTAGATTCTACGAAACGTTTTGAAATGCGAGTTTCCGTCAAAAAATTGTAATATATTATACACTAGTTTATACAAGTTTCGGTCAAAAAATAAATTAAATCGAGGACTATTCGAAACGATACAAAACATTTCAGATAATTTATATATTTTACGAGGGAAGGTTATGATGGAAGACCATGCAAATAATCATCAGAAAATTAGATTCTACGAACCTTTTTGAAATGCGCGTTTCGGTCAAAAAATCATAATATATTATACTCTAGTTTATACTAATTTTGCTCAAAAAAATAAATTAAATCGAGAACTGATCAGAATGATACAAAAAATTTCATATTCGTTTTGATATGTTACAAGGGAAGGATATGATGGAAGTCCATGCAAAAAATCATCAGAAAATTAGATTCTACGAAACATTTTGAATTGCGAGTTTCAGCAAAAAATCGTAATATATTATACACTAGTTTATACTAGTTTCGGTCAAAAAATCGAGGACAATTCGAAACGATACAAAACTTTTCAAATAATTTATATATTTTACGAGGGAAGGTTATGATGGAAGACCATGCAAAAAATCATCAGAAAATTAGATTCCACGAAACTTTTCAAAATGCAAGTTTCGGTCAAAAAATTATTATATATTATACACTAGTTTATACTAATTTTGCTCAAAAAATCAAATTAAATCGAGGACTGTTCAAAATGATACTAAACTCTTCAGATCCTTCTTATATGTTACGAGGGAAGGTTATGATGGAAGACCATGCAAAAAATCCTCAGAAAATTAGATTCTACGAACCTTTTTGAAATGTGAGTTACGGTCAAAAAATCATAATATATTTTACACTAGTTTATACTAGTTTTGCTCAAAAAACCAATTAATTCGAGAACTGATCAGAACGATACAAAAATTTTCATATCCTTCTTATATTTTACGGGGGAAGGATATGAAGGAAGTCCATGCAAAAATTCATCAGAAAATTAGATTCTACGAAACTTTTTGAATTGCATGTTTCAACATAAAATCGTAATATATTATACACTAGTTTATACTAATTTCGGTCAAAAAATCAATTAAATCGAGGACTGTTCGAAAAGATTAAAAACTTTTCAGATAATTTATATATTTTACAAAGGAAGGTTATGATGGAAGAACATGCAAAAAATCATCAGAAAATTAGATTCCACGAAACTTTTCAAAATACAAGTTTCGGTCAAGAAATCATTATATAGTATACACTAGTTTATACTAATTTTGCTCAAATAATAAAATTAAATCGAAGACTGTTCGAAATGATACAAAACTCTTCAGATCCTTCTTATATGTTATGAGGAAAGTTTATGATTGAAGTCCATGCAAAAAATAATTTGAAAATTAGATTCTATGAAACTTTTTGAATTCCGAGTTTCGGACAAAAAATTGTAATATATTATACCCTAGTTTATTCTAGTTTCGGTTAAAAAATCAATTAAATCGAGGACTGTTCGAAATACTACAAATTTTTACAAGGGAAGGTTATGATGGAAGTCCATAAAAAATCATCTGAAAATTAGATTCTACAAAACTTTTTGAAATGCGAGTTTCCGTCAAAAAATTGTAATATATTATACACTAGTTTATACTAGTTTCAATCAAAAAATAAATTAAATCGGGGACTATTCGAAACGATACAAAACTTTTCAGATAATTTATATATTTTACAAGGGAAGGTTTTGATGGAAGACCATGCGAAAAATCATCAGAAAATTCGATTCTATGAACCTTTTTGAAATGCGAGTTTCGGTCAAAAAATCATCATATATTATACACTAGTTTATACTAGTTTTGCTCAAAAAACCAATTAATTCGAGAACTGATCAGAATGATACAAAAATTTTCATATCATTCTTATATGTTACGGGGGAAGGATATGAAGGAAGTCCATGCAAATAATCATCAGAAAATTAGATTCTACAAAACTTTTTGAATTGCGAGTTTCAGCATAAAATCGTAATATATTATACACTAGTTTCGGTCAAAAAATCAATTAAATCGATGACTATTCGAAACGATACAAAACTTTTCAGATAATTTATATATTTTACGAAGGAAGGTTATGATGGAAGACCATGCAAAAAATCATCAGAAAATTAGATTCCACGAAACTTTTTAAAATGCATGTTTCGGTCAAGAAATCATTATATAGTATACACTAGTTTATACTAATTTTGCTCAAAAAATCATATTAAATCGAGGACTGTTTGAAATGATACAAAACTCTTCAGATCCATCTTATATGTTACGAGGGAAGGTTATGATTGAAGTCCATGCAAAAAATAATTTGAAAATTAGATTCTATGAAACTATTTGAATTCCGAGTTTCGGACAAAAAATCGTAATATATTATACACTAGTTTATTCTAGTTTCGGTTGAAAAATCAATTTAATCGAGGACTGTTCGAAATGCTACAAATTTTTTCAGGTAATTTATATATTTTACAAGGGAGGGTAATGATGGAAGTCCATAAAAAATCATCTGAAAATTTGATACTACGAAACTTTTTGAAATGCGAGTTTCCGTCAAAAAATCGTAATATATTATACACTAGTTTATACTAGTTTCAGTCAAAAAATAAATTAAATCGGAGACTATTCGAAACGATACAAAACTTTTCAGATAATTTATATATTTTACGAGGGAAGGTTATGATTGAAGACCATGCAAAAAATCATCAAAAAATTAGATTCTACGAACCTTTTTGAAATGCGAGTTTCGGTCAAAAAATCATAATATATTATACACTAGTTTATACTAGTTTTTCTCCAAAAACCAATTAATTCGAGAACTCATCAGAACGATACAAAAATTTTCATATCCTTCTTATATGTTACGAGGGAAGGATATGAAGGAAGTCCATGTAAAAAATCATCAGAAAATTAGATTCTACGAAACATTTTCAATTGCGAGTTTCAGCATAAAATCGTAATATATTATACACTAGTTTATACTAATTTCGGTCAAAAAATCAATTAAATCGAGGACTGTTCGAAACGTTACAAAACTTTTCAGATAATTTATATATTTTACGAAGGAAGGTTATGATGGAAGACCATGCAAAAAATCATCAGAAAATTAGATTCCACGAAACTTTTGAAAATGCAAGTTTCGGTCAAGAAATCATTATATAGTATACACTAGTTTATACTAATTTTGCTCAAAAAATCAAATTAAATCGAGGACTGTTCGAAATGATACAAAACTCTTCAGATCCTTCTTATATGTTATGAGCAAAGGTTATGATTGAAGTCCATGCAAAAAAATAATTTGAAAATTAGACTCTATGAAACTTTTTGAATTCCGAGTTTCGGACAAAAAATCGTAATATATTACACCCTAGTTTATTCTAGTTTCGGTTAAAAAATCAATTAAATCGAGGACTGTTCGAAATGCTACAAATTTTTTCAGATAATTTATATATGTTACAAGGGAAGGTTATGATGGAAGTCCATAAAAAATCATCTGAAAATTAGATTCTACAAAACTTTTTGAAATGCGAGTTTCCGTCAAAAAATTGTAATATATTATACACTAGTTTATACTAGTTTCAATAAAAAAAAATTAAATCGGGGACTATTCGAAACGATACAAAACTTTTCAGATGATTTATATATTTTACGAGGGAAGGTTATGATGGAAGACCATGCGAAAAATCATCAGAAAATTTGATTCTACGAACCTTTTTGAAATGCGAGTTTCGGTCAAAAAATCATCATATATTATACACTAGTTTATACTAGTTTTGCTCAAAAAACCAATTAATTCGAGAACTGATCAGAACGATACAAAAAATTTCATATCCTTCTTATATGTTACGGGGGAAGGATATGAAGGGAGTCCATGCAAAAAATCATCAGAAAATTAGATTCTACGAAACTTTTTGAATTGCGAGTTTCAGCATAAAATCGTAATATATTATACACTAGTTTCGGTCAAAAAATCAATTAAACCGGGTCCTGTTCGAAACGATACAAAACTTTTCAGATAATTTGTATATTTTACGAAGGAAGGTTATGATGGAAGACCATGCAAAAAATCATCAGAAAATTAGATTCCACGAAGCTTTTCAAAATGCAAGTTTCGGTCAAGATATCATTATATAGTATACACTAGTTTATACTAATTTTGCTCAAAAAATCATATTAAATCGAGGACTGTTTGAAATGATACAAAACTCTTCAGATCCATCTTATATGTTACGAGGGAAGGTTATGATTGAAGTCCATGCAAAAAATAATTTGAAAATTAGATTCTATGAAACTTTTTGAATTCCGAGTTTCGGACAAAAAATCGTAATATATTATACACTAGTTTATTCTAGTTTCGGTTGAAAAATCAATTTAATCGAGGACTGTTCGAAATGCTACAAATTTTTTCAGATAATTTATATATTTTACAAGGGAGGGTAATGATGGAAGTCCATAAAAAATCATCTGAAAATTTGATACTACGAAACTTTTTGAAATGCAAGTTTCCGTCAAAAAATCGTAATATATTATACACTAGTTTATACTAGTTTCAGTCAAAAAATAAATTAAATCGGAGACTATTCGAAACGATACAAAACTTTTCAGATAATTTATATATTTTACGAGGGAAGGTTATGATTGAAGACCATGCAAAAAATCATCAAAAAATTAGATTCTACGAACCTTTTTGAAATGCGAGTTTCGGTCAAAAAATCATAATATATTATACACTAGTTTATACTAGTTTTTCTCCAAAAACCAATTAATTCGAGAACTGATCAGAACGATACAAAAATTTT
This sequence comes from Lathyrus aphaca, assembly GCA_963966055.1. Taxonomy (NCBI): domain Eukaryota; kingdom Viridiplantae; phylum Streptophyta; class Magnoliopsida; order Fabales; family Fabaceae; genus Lathyrus; species Lathyrus aphaca. The sequence continues at coordinate 567,982,580 of OZ014523.1, forward strand.
CATATCCTTCTTATATGTTACGAGGGAAGGATATGAAGGAAGTCCATGTAAAAAATCATCAGAAAATTAGATTCTACGAAACATTTTGAATTGCGAGTTTCAGCATAAAATCGTAATATATTATACACTAGTTTATACTAATTTCGGTCAAAAAATCAAAGAAATCGAGGACTGTTCGAAACGTTACAAAACTTTTCAGATAATTTATATATTTTACGAAGGAAGGTTATGATGGAAGACCATGCAAAAAATCATCAGAAAATTAGATTCCACGAAACTTTTCAAAATGCAAGTTTCGGTTAAGAAATCATTATATAGTATACACTAGTTTATACTAATTTTGCTCAAAAAATCAAATTTAATCGAGGACTGTTCGAAATGATACAAAACTCTTCAGATCCTTCTTATATGTTATGAGGAAAGGTTATGATTGAAGTCCATGCAAAAAAATAATCTGAAAATTAGATTCTATGAAACTTTTTGAATTCCGAGTTTCGGACAAAAAATCGTAATATATTATACCCTAGTTTATTCTAGTTTCGGTTAAAAAATCAATTAAATCGAGGACTGTTCGAAATGCTACAAATTTTTTCAGATAATTTATATATTTTACAAGGGAAGGTTATGATGGAAGTCCATAAAAAATCATCTGAAAATTAGATTCTACAAAACTTTTTGAAATGCGAGTTTCCGTCAAAAAATTGTAATATATTATACACTAGTTTATACTAGTTTCAATCAAAAAATAAATTAAATCGGGGACTATTCGAAACGATACAAAACTTTTCAGATAATTTATATATTTTACGAGGGAAGGTTATGATGGAAGACCATGCGAAAAATCATCAGAATATTTGATTCTACGAACCTTTTTGAAATGCGAGTTTCGGTCAAAAAATCATCATATATTATACACTAGTTTATACTAGTTTTACTCAAAAAACCAATTAATTCGAGAACTGATCAGAACGATACAAAAATTTTCATATCCTTCTTATATGTTACCGGGGAAGGATATGAAGGAAGTCCATGCAAAAAATCATCAGAAAATTAAATTCTACGAAACTTTTTGAATTGCGAGTTTCAGCATAAAATCGTAATATATTATACACTAGTTTCGGTCAAAAAATCAATTAAATCGATGACTATTCGAAACGATACAAAACTTTTCAGATAATTTATATATTTTACGAAGGAAGGTTATGATGGAAGACCATGCAAAAAATCATCAGAAAATTAGATTCCACGAAACTTTTTAAAATGCATGTTTCGGTCAAGAAATCATTATATAGTATACACTAGTTTATACTAATTTTGCTCAAAAAATCATATTAAATCGAGGACTGTTTGAAATGATACAAAACTCTTCAGATCCATCTTATATGTTACGAGGGAAGGTTATGATTGAAGTCCATGCAAAAAATAATTTGAAAATTAGATTCTATGAAACTATTTGAATTCCGAGTTTCGGACAAAAAATCGTAATATATTATACACTAGTTTATTCTAGTTTCGGTTGAAAAATCAATTTAATCGAGGACTGTTCGAAATGCTACAAATTTTTTCAGGTAATTTATATATTTTACAAGGGAGGGTAATGATGGAAGTCCATAAAAAATCATCTGAAAATTTGATACTACGAAACTTTTTGAAATGCGAGTTTCCGTCAAAAAATCGTAATATATTATACACTAGTTTATACTAGTTTCAGTCAAAAAATAAATTAAATCGGAGACTATTCGAAACGATACAAAACTTTTCAGATAATTTATATATTTTACGAGGGAAGGTTATGATTGAAGACCATGCAAAAAATCATCAAAAAATTAGATTCTACGAACCTTTTTGAAATGCGAGTTTCGGTCAAAAAATCATAATATATTATACACTAGTTTATACTAGTTTTTCTCCAAAAACCAATTAATTCGAGAACTCATCAGAACGATACAAAAATTTTCATATCCTTCTTATATGTTACGAGGGAAGGATATGAAGGAAGTCCATGTAAAAAATCATCAGAAAATTAGATTCTACGTAACATTTTGAATTGCGAGTTTCAGCATAAAATCGTAATATATTATACACTAGTTTATACTAATTTCGGTCAAAAAATCAAAGAAATCGAGGACTGTTCGAAACGTTACAAAACTTTTCAGATAATTTATATATTTTACGAAGGAAGGTTATGATGGAAGACCATGCAAAAAATCATCAGAAAATTAGATTCCACGAAACTTTTGAAAATGCAAGTTTCGGTCAAGAAATCATTATATAGTATACACTAATTTTGCTCAAAAAATCAAATTAAATCGAGGACTGTTCGAAATGATACAAAACTCTTTAGATCCTTCTTATATGTTATGAGGAAAGGTTATGATTGAAGTCAATGCAAAAAAATAATTTGAAAATTAGATTCTATGAAACTTTTTGAATTCCGAGTTTCGGACAAAAAATCGTAATATATTATACCCTAGTTTATTCTAGTTTCGGTTAAAAAATCAATTAAATCGAGGACTATTCGAAATGCTACAAATTTTTTCAGATAATTTATATATTTTACAAGGGAAGGTTATGATGGAAGTCCATAAAAAATCTTCTGAAAATTAGATTCTACAAAACTTTTTGAAATGCGAGTTTTCGTCAAAAAATTGTAATATATTATACACTAGTTTATACTAGTTTCAATCAAAAAATAAATTAAATCGGGGACTATTCGAAACGATACAAAACTTTTCAGATAATTTATATATTTTACGAGGGAAGGTTATGATGGAAGACCATGCGAAAAATCATCAGAATATTTGATTCTACGAACCTTTTTGAAATGCGAGTTTCGGTCAAAAAATCATCATATATTATACACTAGTTTATACTAGTTTTACTCAAAAAACCAATTAATTCGAGAACTGATCAGAACGATACAAAAATTTTCATATCCTTCTTATATGTTACCGGGGAAGGATATGAAGGAAGTCCATGCAAAAAATCATCAGAAAATTAAATTCTACGAAACTTTTTGAATTGCGAGTTTCAGCATAAAATCGTAATATATTATACACTAGTTTCGGTCAAAAAATCAATTAAATCGATGACTATTCGAAACGATACAAAACTTTTCAGATAATTTATATATTTTACGAAGGAAGGTTATGATGGAAGACCATGCAAAAAATCATCAGAAAATTAGATTCCACGAAACTTTTTAAAATGCATGTTTCGGTCAAGAAATCATTATATAGTATACACTAGTTTATACTAATTTTGCTCAAAAAATCATATTAAATCGAGGACTGTTTGAAATGATACAAAACTCTTCAGATCCATCTTATATGTTACGAGGGAAGGTTATGATTGAAGTCCATGCAAAAAATAATTTGAAAATTAGATTCTATGAAACTATTTGAATTCCGAGTTTCGGACAAAAAATCGTAATATATTATACACTAGTTTATTCTAGTTTCGGTTGAAAAATCAATTTAATCGAGGACTGTTCGAAATGCTACAAATTTTTTCAGGTAATTTATATATTTTACAAGGGAGGGTAATGATGGAAGTCCATAAAAAATCATCTGAAAATTTGATACTACGAAACTTTTTGAAATGCGAGTTTCCGTCAAAAAATCGTAATATATTATACACTAGTTTATACTAGTTTCAGTCAAAAAATAAATTAAATCGGAGACTATTCGAAACGATACAAAACTTTTCAGATAATTTATATATTTTACGAGGGAAGGTTATGATTGAAGACCATGCAAAAAATCATCAAAAAATTAGATTCTACGAACCTTTTTGAAATGCGAGTTTCGGTCAAAAAATCATAATATATTATACACTAGTTTATACTAGTTTTTCTCCAAAAACCAATTAATTCGAGAACTCATCAGAACGATACAAAAATTTTCATATCCTTCTTATATGTTACGAGGGAAGGATATGAAGGAAGTCCATGTAAAAAATCATCAGAAAATTAGATTCTACGAAACATTTTCAATTGCGAGTTTCAGCATAAAATCGTAATATATTATACACTAGTTTATACTAATTTCGGTCAAAAAATCAATTAAATCGAGGACTGTTCGAAACGTTACAAAACTTTTCAGATAATTTATATATTTTACGAAGGAAGGTTATGATGGAAGACCATGCAAAAAATCATCAGAAAATTAGATTCCACGAAACTTTTGAAAATGCAAGTTTCGGTCAAGAAATCATTATATAGTATACACTAGTTTATACTAATTTTGCTCAAAAAATCAAATTAAATCGAGGACTGTTCGAAATGATACAAAACTCTTCAGATCCTTCTTATATGTTATGAGCAAAGGTTATGATTGAAGTCCATGCAAAAAAATAATTTGAAAATTAGACTCTATGAAACTTTTTGAATTCCGAGTTTCGGACAAAAAATCGTAATATATTACACCCTAGTTTATTCTAGTTTCGGTTAAAAAATCAATTAAATCGAGGACTGTTCGAAATGCTACAAATTTTTTCAGATAATTTATATATGTTACAAGGGAAGGTTATGATGGAAGTCCATAAAAAATCATCTGAAAATTAGATTCTACAAAACTTTTTGAAATGCGAGTTTCCGTCAAAAAATTGTAATATATTATACACTAGTTTATACTAGTTTCAATAAAAAAAAATTAAATCGGGGACTATTCGAAACGATACAAAACTTTTCAGATGATTTATATATTTTACGAGGGAAGGTTATGATGGAAGACCATGCGAAAAATCATCAGAAAATTTGATTCTACGAACCTTTTTGAAATGCGAGTTTCGGTCAAAAAATCATCATATATTATACACTAGTTTATACTAGTTTTGCTCAAAAAACCAATTAATTCGAGAACTGATCAGAACGATACAAAAAATTTCATATCCTTCTTATATGTTACGGGGGAAGGATATGAAGGGAGTCCATGCAAAAAATCATCAGAAAATTAGATTCTACGAAACTTTTTGAATTGCGAGTTTCAGCATAAAATCGTAATATATTATACACTAGTTTCGGTCAAAAAATCAATTAAACCGGGTCCTGTTCGAAACGATACAAAACTTTTCAGATAATTTGTATATTTTACGAAGGAAGGTTATGATGGAAGACCATGCAAAAAATCATCAGAAAATTAGATTCCACGAAGCTTTTCAAAATGCAAGTTTCGGTCAAGATATCATTATATAGTATACACTAGTTTATACTAATTTTGCTCAAAAAATCATATTAAATCGAGGACTGTTTGAAATGATACAAAACTCTTCAGATCCATCTTATATGTTACGAGGGAAGGTTATGATTGAAGTCCATGCAAAAAATAATTTGAAAATTAGATTCTATGAAACTTTTTGAATTCCGAGTTTCGGACAAAAAATCGTAATATATTATACACTAGTTTATTCTAGTTTCGGTTGAAAAATCAATTTAATCGAGGACTGTTCGAAATGCTACAAATTTTTTCAGATAATTTATATATTTTACAAGGGAGGGTAATGATGGAAGTCCATAAAAAATCATCTGAAAATTTGATACTACGAAACTTTTTGAAATGCAAGTTTCCGTCAAAAAATCGTAATATATTATACACTAGTTTATACTAGTTTCAGTCAAAAAATAAATTAAATCGGAGACTATTCGAAACGATACAAAACTTTTCAGATAATTTATATATTTTACGAGGGAAGGTTATGATTGAAGACCATGCAAAAAATCATCAAAAAATTAGATTCTACGAACCTTTTTGAAATGCGAGTTTCGGTCAAAAAATCATAATATATTATACACTAGTTTATACTAGTTTTTCTCCAAAAACCAATTAATTCGAGAACTGATCAGAACGATACAAAAATTTTCATATCCTTCTTATATGTTACGAGGGAAGGATATGAAGGAAGTCCATGTAAAAAATCATCAGAAAATTAGATTCTACGAAACATTTTGAATTGCGAGTTTCAGCATAAAATCGTAATATATTATACACTAGTTTATACTAATTTCGGTCAAAAAATCAAAGAAATCGAGGACTGTTCGAAACGTTACAAAACTTTTCAGATAATTTATATATTTTACGAAGGAAGGTTATGATGGAAGACCATGCAAAAAATCATCAGAAAATTAGATTCCACGAAACTTTTCAAAATGCAAGTTTCGGTTAAGAAATCATTATATAGTATACACTAGTTTATACTAATTTTGCTCAAAAAATCAAATTTAATCGAGGACTGTTCGAAATGATACAAAACTCTTCAGATCCTTCTTATATGTTATGAGGAAAGGTTATGATTGAAGTCCATGCAAAAAAATAATCTGAAAATTAGATTCTATGAAACTTTTTGAATTCCGAGTTTCGGACAAAAAATCGTAATATATTATACCCTAGTTTATTCTAGTTTCGGTTAAAAAATCAATTAAATCGAGGACTGTTCGAAATGCTACAAATTTTTTCAGATAATTTATATATTTTACAAGGGAAGGTTATGATGGAAGTCCATAAAAAATCATCTGAAAATTAGATTCTACAAAACTTTTTGAAATGCGAGTTTCCGTCAAAAAATTGTAATATATTATACACTAGTTTATACTAGTTTCAATCAAAAAATAAATTAAATCGGGGACTATTCGAAACGATACAAAACTTTTCAGATAATTTATATATTTTACGAGGGAAGGTTATGATGGAAGACCATGCGAAAAATCATCAGAATATTTGATTCTACGAACCTTTTTGAAATGCGAGTTTCGGTCAAAAAATCATCATATATTATACACTAGTTTATACTAGTTTTACTCAAAAAACCAATTAATTCGAGAACTGATCAGAACGATACAAAAATTTTCATATCCTTCTTATATGTTACCGGGGAAGGATATGAAGGAAGTCCATGCAAAAAATCATCAGAAAATTAAATTCTACGAAACTTTTTGAATTGCGAGTTTCAGCATAAAATCGTAATATATTATACACTAGTTTCGGTCAAAAAATCAATTAAATCGATGACTATTCGAAACGATACAAAACTTTTCAGATAATTTATATATTTTACGAAGGAAGGTTATGATGGAAGACCATGCAAAAAATCATCAGAAAATTAGATTCCACGAAACTTTTTAAAATGCATGTTTCGGTCAAGAAATCATTATATAGTATACACTAGTTTATACTAATTTTGCTCAAAAAATCATATTAAATCGAGGACTGTTTGAAATGATACAAAACTCTTCAGATCCATCTTATATGTTACGAGGGAAGGTTATGATTGAAGTCCATGCAAAAAATAATTTGAAAATTAGATTCTATGAAACTATTTGAATTCCGAGTTTCGGACAAAAAATCGTAATATATTATACACTAGTTTATTCTAGTTTCGGTTGAAAAATCAATTTAATCGAGGACTGTTCGAAATGCTACAAATTTTTTCAGGTAATTTATATATTTTACAAGGGAGGGTAATGATGGAAGTCCATAAAAAATCATCTGAAAATTTGATACTACGAAACTTTTTGAAATGCGAGTTTCCGTCAAAAAATCGTAATATATTATACACTAGTTTATACTAGTTTCAGTCAAAAAATAAATTAAATCGGAGACTATTCGAAACGATACAAAACTTTTCAGATAATTTATATATTTTACGAGGGAAGGTTATGATTGAAGACCATGCAAAAAATCATCAAAAAATTAGATTCTACGAACCTTTTTGAAATGCGAGTTTCGGTCAAAAAATCATAATATATTATACACTAGTTTATACTAGTTTTTCTCCAAAAACCAATTAATTCGAGAACTCATCAGAACGATACAAAAATTTTCATATCCTTCTTATATGTTACGAGGGAAGGATATGAAGGAAGTCCATGTAAAAAATCATCAGAAAATTAGATTCTACGAAACATTTTCAATTGCGAGTTTCAGCATAAAATCGTAATATATTATACACTAGTTTATACTAATTTCGGTCAAAAAATCAATTAAATCGAGGACTGTTCGAAACGTTACAAAACTTTTCAGATAATTTATATATTTTACGAAGGAAGGTTATGATGGAAGACCATGCAAAAAATCATCAGAAAATTAGATTCCACGAAACTTTTGAAAATGCAAGTTTCGGTCAAGAAATCATTATATAGTATACACTAGTTTATACTAATTTTGCTCAAAAAATCAAATTAAATCGAGGACTGTTCGAAATGATACAAAACTCTTCAGATCCTTCTTATATGTTATGAGCAAAGGTTATGATTGAAGTCCATGCAAAAAAATAATTTGAAAATTAGACTCTATGAAACTTTTTGAATTCCGAGTTTCGGACAAAAAATCGTAATATATTACACCCTAGTTTATTCTAGTTTCGGTTAAAAAATCAATTAAATCGAGGACTGTTCGAAATGCTACAAATTTTTTCAGATTATTTATATATGTTACAAGGGAAGGTTATGATGGAAGTCCATAAAAAATCATCTGAAAATTAGATTCTACAAAACTTTTTGAAATGCGAGTTTCCGTCAAAAAATTGTAATATATTATACACTAGTTTATACTAGTTTCAATAAAAAAAAATTAAATCGGGGACTATTCGAAACGATACAAAACTTTTCAGATGATTTATATATTTTACGAGGGAAGGTTATGATGGAAGACCATGCGAAAAATCATCAGAAAATTTGATTCTACGAACCTTTTTGAAATGCGAGTTTCGGTCAAAAAATCATCATATATTATACACTAGTTTATACTAGTTTTGCTCAAAAAACCAATTAATTCGAGAACTGATCAGAACGATACAAAAAATTTCATATCCTTCTTATATGTTACGGGGGAAGGATATGAAGGGAGTCCATGCAAAAAATCATCAGAAAATTAGATTCTACGAAACTTTTTGAATTGCGAGTTTCAGCATAAAATCGTAATATATTATACACTAGTTTCGGTCAAAAAATCAATTAAACCGGGTCCTGTTCGAAACGATACAAAACTTTTCAGATAATTTGTATATTTTACGAAGGAAGGTTATGATGGAAGACCATGCAAAAAATCATCAGAAAATTAGATTCCACGAAGCTTTTCAAAATGCAAGTTTCGGTCAAGATATCATTATATAGTATACACTAGTTTATACTAATTTTGCTCAAAAAATCATATTAAATCGAGGACTGTTTGAAATGATACAAAACTCTTCAGATCCATCTTATATGTTACGAGGGAAGGTTATGATTGAAGTCCATGCAAAAAATAATTTGAAAATTAGATTCTATGAAACTTTTTGAATTCCGAGTTTCGGACAAAAAATCGTAATATATTATACACTAGTTTATTCTAGTTTCGGTTGAAAAATCAATTTAATCGAGGACTGTTCGAAATGCTACAAATTTTTTCAGATAATTTATATATTTTACAAGGGAGGGTAATGATGGAAGTCCATAAAAAATCATCTGAAAATTTGATACTACGAAACTTTTTGAAATGCAAGTTTCCGTCAAAAAATCGTAATATATTATACACTAGTTTATACTAGTTTCAGTCAAAAAATAAATTAAATCGGAGACTATTCGAAACGATACAAAACTTTTCAGATAATTTATATATTTTACGAGGGAAGGTTATGATTGAAGACCATGCAAAAAATCATCAAAAAATTAGATTCTACGAACCTTTTTGAAATGCGAGTTTCGGTCAAAAAATCATAATATATTATACACTAGTTTATACTAGTTTTTCTCCAAAAACCAATTAATTCGAGAACTGATCAGAACGATACAAAAATTTTCATATCCTTCTTATATGTTACGAGGGAAGGATATGAAGGAAGTCCATGTAAAAAATCATCAGAAAATTAGATTCTACGAAACATTTTGAATTGCGAGTTTCAGCATAAAATCGTAATATATTATACACTAGTTTATACTAATTTCGGTCAAAAAATCAAAGAAATCGAGGACTGTTCGAAACGTTACAAAACTTTTCAGATAATTTATATATTTTACGAAGGAAGGTTATGATGGAAGACCATGCAAAAAATCATCAGAAAATTAGATTCCACGAAACTTTTCAAAATGCAAGTTTCGGTTAAGAAATCATTATATAGTATACACTAGTTTATACTAATTTTGCTCAAAAAATCAAATTTAATCGAGGACTGTTCGAAATGATACAAAACTCTTCAGATCCTTCTTATATGTTATGAGGAAAGGTTATGATTGAAGTCCATGCAAAAAAATAATCTGAAAATTAGATTCTATGAAACTTTTTGAATTCCGAGTTTCGGACAAAAAATCGTAATATATTATACCCTAGTTTATTCTAGTTTCGGTTAAAAAATCAATTAAATCGAGGACTGTTCGAAATGCTACAAATTTTTTCAGATAATTTATATATTTTACAAGGGAAGGTTATGATGGAAGTCCATAAAAAATCATCTGAAAATTAGATTCTACAAAACTTTTTGAAATGCGAGTTTCCGTCAAAAAATTGTAATATATTATACACTAGTTTATACTAGTTTCAATCAAAAAATAAATTAAATCGGGGACTATTCGAAACGATACAAAACTTTTCAGATAATTTATATATTTTACGAGGGAAGGGTATGATGGAAGACCATGCGAAAAATCATCAGAAAATTTGATTCTACGAACCTTTTTGAAATGCGAGTTTCGGTCAAAAAATCATCATATATTATACACTAGTTTATACTAGTTTTACTCAAAAAACCAATTAATTCGAGAACTGATCAGAACGATACAAAAATTTTCATATCCTTCTTATATGTTACGGGGGAAGGATATGAAGGAAGTCCATGCAAAAAATCATCAGAAAATTAAATTCTACGAAACTTTTTGAATTGCGAGTTTCAGCATAAAATCATAATATATTATACACTAGTTTCGGTCAAAAAATCAATTAAATCAATGACTATTCAAAATGATACAAAACTTTTCAGATAATTTATATATTTTACGAAGGAAGGTTATGATGGAAGACCATGCAAAAACTCATCAGAAAATTAGATTCCACGAAACTTTTTAAAATGCAAGTTTCGGTCAAGAAATCATTATATATTATACACTAGTTTATACTAATTTTGCTCAAAAAATCATATTAAATCGAGGACTGTTTGAAATGATACAAAACTCTTTAGATCCATCTTATATGTTACGAGGGAAGGTTATGATTGAAGTCCATGCAAAAAATAATTTGAAAATTAGATTCTATGAAACTATTTGAATTCCGAGTTTCAGACAAAAAATCGTAATATATTATACACTAGTTTATTCTAGTTTCGGTTGAAAAATCAATTTAATCGAGGACTGTTCGAAATGCTACAAATTTTTTCAGATAATTTATATATTTTACAAGGGAGGGTAATGATGGAAGTCCATAAAAAATCATCTGAAAATTTGATACTACGAAACTTTTTGAAATGCGAGTTTCCGTCAAAAAATCGTAATATATTATACACTAGTTTATACTAGTTTCAGTCAAAAAATAAATTAAATCGGAGACTATTCGAAACGATACAAAACTTTTCAGATAATTTATATATTTTACGAGGGAAGGTTATGATTGAAGACCATGCAAAAAATCATCAAAAAATTAGATTCTACGAACCTTTTTGAAATGCGAGTTTCGGTCAAAAAATCATAATATATTATACACTAGTTTATACTAGTTTTTCTCCAAAAACCAATTAATTCGAGAACTCATCAGAACGATACAAAAATTTTCATATCCTTCTTATATGTTACGAGGGAAGGATATGAAGGAAGTCCATGTAAAAAATCATCAGAAAATTAGATTCTACGAAACATTTTGAATTGCGAGTTTCAGCATAAAATCGTAATATATTATACACTAGTTTATACTAATTTCGGTCAAAAAATCAAAGAAATCGAGGACTGTTCGAAACGTTACAAAACTTTTCAGATAATTTATATATTTTACGAAGGAAGGTTATGATGGAAGACCATGCAAAAAATCATCAGAAAATTAGATTCCACGAAACTTTTCAAAATGCAAGTTTCGGTTAAGAAATCATTATATAGTATACACTAGTTTATACTAATTTTGCTCAAAAAATCAAATTTAATCGAGGACTGTTCGAAATGATACAAAACTCTTCAGATCCTTCTTATATGTTATGAGGAAAGGTTATGATTGAAGTCCATGCAAAAAAATAATCTGAAAATTAGATTCTATGAAACTTTTTGAATTCCGAGTTTCGGACAAAAAATCGTAATATATTATACCCTAGTTTATTCTAGTTTCGGTTAAAAAATCAATTAAATCGAGGACTGTTCGAAATGCTACAAATTTTTTCAGATAATTTATATATTTTACAAGGGAAGGTTATGATGGAAGTCCATAAAAAATCATCTGAAAATTAGATTCTACAAAACTTTTTGAAATGCGAGTTTCCGTCAAAAAATTGTAATATATTATACACTAGTTTATACTAGTTTCAATCAAAAAATAAATTAAATCGGGGACTATTCGAAACGATACAAAACTTTTCAGATAATTTATATATTTTACGAGGGAAGGGTATGATGGAAGACCATGCGAAAAATCATCAGAAAATTTGATTCTACGAACCTTTTTGAAATGCGAGTTTCGGTCAAAAAATCATCATATATTATACACTAGTTTATACTAGTTTTACTCAAAAAACCAATTAATTCGAGAACTGATCAGAACGATACAAAAATTTTCATATCCTTCTTATATGTTACGGGGGAAGGATATGAAGGAAGTCCATGCAAAAAATCATCAGAAAATTAAATTCTACGAAACTTTTTGAATTGCGAGTTTCAGCATAAAATCATAATATATTATACACTAGTTTCGGTCAAAAAATCAATTAAATCAATGACTATTCAAAATGATACAAAACTTTTCAGATAATTTATATATTTTACGAAGGAAGGTTATGATGGAAGACCATGCAAAAACTCATCAGAAAATTAGATTCCACGAAACTTTTTAAAATGCAAGTTTCGGTCAAGAAATCATTATATATTATACACTAGTTTATACTAATTTTGCTCAAAAAATCATATTAAATCGAGGACTGTTTGAAATGATACAAAACTCTTTAGATCCATCTTATATGTTACGAGGGAAGGTTATGATTGAAGTCCATGCAAAAAATAATTTGAAAATTAGATTCTATGAAACTATTTGAATTCCGAGTTTCAGACAAAAAATCGTAATATATTATACACTAGTTTATTCTAGTTTCGGTTGAAAAATCAATTTAATCGAGGACTGTTCGAAATGCTACAAATTTTTTCAGATAATTTATATATTTTACAAGGGAGGGTAATGATGGAAGTCCATAAAAAATCATCTGAAAATTTGATACTACGAAACTTTTTGAAATGCGAGTTTCCGTCAAAAAATCGTAATATATTATACACTAGTTTATACTAGTTTCAGTCAAAAAATAAATTAAATCGGAGACTATTCGAAACGATACAAAACTTTTCAGATAATTTATATATTTTACGAGGGAAGGTTATGATTGAAGACCATGCAAAAAATCATCAAAAAATTAGATTCTACGAACCTTTTTGAAATGCGAGTTTCGGTCAAAAAATCATAATATATTATACACTAGTTTATACTAGTTTTTCTCCAAAAACCAATTAATTCGAGAACTCATCAGAACGATACAAAAATTTTCATATCCTTCTTATATGTTACGAGGGAAGGATATGAAGGAAGTCCATGTAAAAAATCATCAGAAAATTAGATTCTACGAAACATTTTCAATTGCGAGTTTCAGCATAAAATCGTAATATATTATACACTAGTTTATACTAATTTCGGTCAAAAAATCAATTAAATCGAGGACTGTTCGAAACGTTACAAAACTTTTCAGATAATTTATATATTTTACGAAGGAAGGTTATGATGGAAGACCATGCAAAAAATCATCAGAAAATTAGATTCCACGAAACTTTTGAAAATGCAAGTTTCGGTCAAGAAATCATTATATAGTATACACTAGTTTATACTAATTTTGCTCAAAAAATCAAATTAAATCGAGGACTGTTCGAAATGATACAAAACTCTTCAGATCCTTCTTATATGTTATGAGCAAAGGTTATGATTGAAGTCCATGCAAAAAAATAATTTGAAAATTAGACTCTATGAAACTTTTTGAATTCCGAGTTTCGGACAAAAAATCGTAATAAATTACACCCTAGTTTATTCTAGTTTCGGTTAAAAAATCAATTAAATCGAGGACTGTTCGAAATGCTACAAATTTTTTCAGATAATTTATATATGTTACAAGGGAAGGTTATGATGGAAGTCCATAAAAAATCATCTGAAAATTAGATTCTACAAAACTTTTTGAAATGCGAGTTTCCTTCAAAAAATTGTAATATATTATACACTAGTTTATACTAGTTTCAATCAAAAAAAAATTAAATCGGGGACTATTCGAAACGATACAAAACTTTTCAGATGATTTGTATATTTTACGAGGGAAGGTTATGATGGAAGACCATGCGAAAAATCATCAGAAAATTTGATTCTACGAACCTTTTTGAAATGCGAGTTTCGGTCAAAAAATCATCATATATTATACACTAGTTTATACTAGTTTTGCTCAAAAAACCAATTAATTCGAGAACTGATCAGAACGATACAAAAATTTTCATATCCTTCTTATATGTTACGGGGGAAGGATATGAAGGAAGTCCATGCAAAAAATCATCAGAAAATTAGATTCTACGAAACTTTTTGAATTGCGAGTTTCAGCATAAAATCGTAATATATTATACACTAGTTTCGGTCAAAAAATCAATTAAACCGGGTCCTGTTCGAAACGATACAAAACTTTTCAGATAATTTGTATATTTTACGAAGGAAGGTTATGATGGAAGACCATGCAAAAAATCATCAGAAAATTAGATTCCACGAAGCTTTTCAAAATGCAAGTTTCGGTCAAGATATCATTATATAGTATACACTAGTTTATACTAATTTTGCTCAAAAAATCATATTAAATCAAGGACTGTTTGAAATGATACAAAACTCTTCAGATCCATCTTATATGTTACAAGGGAAGGTTATGATTGAAGTCCATGCAAAAAATAATTTGAAAATTAGATTCTATGAAACTTTTTGAATTCCGAGTTTCGGACAAAAAATCGTAATATATTATACACTAGTTTATTCTAGTTTCGGTTGAAAAATCAATTTAATCGAGGACTGTTCGAAATGCTACAAATTTTTTCAGATAATTTATATATTTTACAAGGGAGGGTAATGATGGAAGTCCATAAAAAATCATCTGAAAATTTGATACTACGAAACTTTTTGAAATGCAAGTTTCCGTCAAAAAATCGTAATATATTATACACTAGTTTATACTAGTTTCAGTCAAAAAATATATTAAATCGGAGACTATTCGAAACGATACAAAACTTTTCAGATAATTTATATATTTTACGAGGGAAGGTTATGATTGAAGACCATGCAAAAAATCATCAAAAAATTAGATTCTACGAACCTTTTTGAAATGCGAGTTTCGGTCAAAAAATCATAATATATTATACACTAGTTTATACTAGTTTTTCTCCAAAAACCAATTAATTCGAGAACTGATCAGAACGATACAAAAATTTTCATATCCTTCTTATATGTTACGAGGGAAGGATATGAAGGAAGTCCATGTAAAAAATCATCAGAAAATTAGATTCTACGAAACATTTTGAATTGCGAGTTTCAGCATAAAATCGTAATATATTATACACTAGTTTATACTAATTTCGGTCAAAAAATCAAAGAAATCGAGGACTGTTCGAAACGTTACAAAACTTTTCAGATAATTTATATATTTTACGAAGGAAGGTTATGATGGAAGACCATGCAAAAAATCATCAGAAAATTAGATTCCACGAAACTTTTCAAAATGCAAGTTTCGGTCAAGAAATCATTATATAGTATACACTAGTTTATACTAATTTTGCTCAAAAAATCAAATTTAATCGAGGACTGTTCGAAATGATACAAAACTCTTCAGATCCTTCTTATATGTTATGAGGAAAGGTTATGATTGAAGTCCATGCAAAAAAATAATTTGAAAATTAGATTCTATGAAACTTTTTGAATTCCGAGTTTCGGACAAAAAATCGTAATATATTATACCCTATTTTATTCTAGTTTCGGTTAAAAAATCAATTAAATCGAGGACTGTTCGAAATGCTACAAATTTTTTCAGATAATTTATATATTTTACAAGGGAAGGTTATGATGGAAGTCCATAAAAAATCATCTGAAAATTAGATTCTACAAAACTTTTTGAAATGCGAGTTTCCGTCAAAAAATTGTAATATATTATACACTAGTTTATACTAGTTTCAATCAAAAAATAAATTAAATCGGGGACTATTCGAAACGATACAAAACTTTTCAGATAATTTATATATTTTACGAGGGAAGGGTATGATGGAAGACCATGCGAAAAATCATCAGAAAATTTGATTCTACGAACCTTTTTGAAATGCGAGTTTCGGTCAAAAAATCATCATATATTATACACTAGTTTATACTAGTTTTACTCAAAAAACCAATTAATTCGAGAACTGATCAGAACGATACAAAAATTTTCATATCCTTCTTATATGTTACGGGGGAAGGATATGAAGGAAGTCCATGCAAAAAATCATCAGAAAATTAAATTCTACGAAACTTTTTGAATTGCGAGTTTCAGCATAAAATCATAATATATTATACACTAGTTTCGGTCAAAAAATCAATTAAATCAATGACTATTCAAAACGATACAAAACTTTTCAGATAATTTATATATTTTACGAAGGAAGGTTATGATGGAAGACCATGCAAAAACTCATCAGAAAATTAGATTCCACGAAACTTTTTAAAATGCAAGTTTCGGTCAAGAAATCATTATATATTATACACTAGTTTATACTAATTTTGCTCAAAAAATCATATTAAATCGGGGACTGTTTGAAATGATACAAAACTCTTTAGATCCATCTTATATGTTACGAGGGAAGGTTATGATTGAAGTCCATGCAAAAAATAATTTGAAAATTAGATTCTATGAAACTATTTGAATTCGGAGTTTCAGACAAAAAATCGTAATATATTATACACTAGTTTATTCTAGTTTCGGTTGAAAAATCAATTTAATCGAGGACTGTTCGAAATGCTACAAATTTTTTCAGATAATTTATATATTTTACAAGGGAGGGTAATGATGGAAGTCCATAAAAAATCATCTGAAAATTTGATACTACGATACTTTTTGAAATGCGAGTTTCCGTCAAAAAATCGTAATATATTATACACTAGTTTATACTAGTTTCAGTCAAAAAATAAATTAAATCGGAGACTATTCGAAACGATAGAAAACTTTTCAGATAATTTATATATTTTACGAGGGAAGGTTATGATTGAAGACCATGCAAAAAATCATCAAAAAATTAGATTCTACGAACCTTTTTGAAATGCGAGTTTCGGTCAAAAAATCATAATATATTATACACTAGTTTATACTAGTTTTTCTCCAAAAACCAATTAATTCGAGAACTGATCAGAACGATACAAAAATTTTCATATCCTTCTTATATGTTACGAGGGAAGGATATGAAGGAAGTCCATGTAAAAAATCATCAGAAAATTAGATTCTACAAAACATTTTGAATTGCGAGTTTCAGCATAAAATCGTAATATATTATACACTAGTTTATACTAATTTCGGTCAAAAAATCAATTAAATCGAGGACTGTTCGAAACGTTACAAAACTTTTCAGATAATTTATATATTTTACGAAGGAAGGTTATGATGGAAGACCATGCAAAAAATCATCAGAAAATTAGATTCCACGAAACTTTTCAAAATGCAAGTTTCGGTCAAGAAATCATTATATAGTATACACTAGTTTATACTAATTTTGCTCAAAAAATCAAATTAAATCGAGGACTGTTCGAAATTATACAAAACTCTTCAGATCCTTCTTATATGTTATGAGGAAAGGTTATGATTGAAGTCCATGCAAAAAAATAATTTGAAAATTAGATTCTATGAAACTTTTTGAATTCCGAGTTTCGGACAAAAAATCGTAATATATTACACCCTAGTTTATTCTAGTTTCGGTTAAAAAATCAATTAAATCGAGGACTGTTCGAAATGCTACAAATTTTTTCAGATAATTTATATATTTTACAAGGGAAGGTTATGATGCAAGTCAATAAAAAATCATCTGAATATTAGATTCTACAAAACTTTTTGAAATGCGAGTTTCCGTCAAAAAATTGTAATATATTATACACTAGTTTATACTAGTTTCAATCAAAAAATAAATTAAATCGGGGACTATTCGAAACGATACAAAACTTTTCAGATAATTTATATATTTTACGAGGGAAGGTTATGATGGAAGACTATGCAAAAAATCATCAGAAAATTTGATTCTACGAACCTTTTTGAAATGCGAGTTTCGGTCAAAAAATCATCATATATTATACACTAGTTTATATTACTCAAAAAACCAATTAATTCGAGAACTGATCAGAACGATACAAAAATTTTCATATCCTTCTTATATGTTACGGGGGAAGGATATGATGGAAGTCCATGCAAAAAATCATCAGAAAATTAAATTCTACGAAACTTTTTGAATTGCGAGTTTCAGCATAAAATCGTAATATATTATACACTAGTTTCGGTCAAAAAATCAATTAAATCGATGACTATTCGAAACGATACAAAACTTTTCAGATAATTTATATATTTTACGAAGGAAGGTTATGATGGAAGACCATGCAAAAACTCATCAGAAAATTAGATTCCACGAAACTTTTCAAAATGCATGTTTCGGTCAAGAAATCATTATATAGTATACACTAGTTTATACTAATTTTGCTCAAAAAATCATATTAAATCGAGGACTGTTTGAAATGATACAAAACTCTTCAGATCCATCTTATATGTTACGAGGGAAGGTTATGATTGAAGTCCATGCAAAAAATAATTTGAAAATTAGATTCTATGAAACTATTTGAATTCCTAGTTTCGGACAAAAAATCGTAATATATTATACACTAGTTTATTCTAGTTTCGGTTGAAAAATCAATTTAATCGAGGACTGTTCGAAATGCTACAAATTTTTTCAGGTAATTTATATATTTTACAAGGGAGGGTAATGATGGAAGTCCATAAAAAATCATCTGAAAATTTGATACTACGAAACTTTTTGAAATGCGAGTTTCCGTCAAAAAATCGTAATATATTATACACTAGTTTATACTAGTTTCACTCAAAAAATAAATTAAATCGGAGACTATTCGAAACGATAGAAAACTTTTCAGATAATTTATATATTTTACGAGGGAAGGTTATGATTGAAGACCATGCAAGAAATCATCAAAAAATTAGATTCTACGAACCTTTTTGAAATGCGAGTTTCGGTCAAAAAATCATAATATATTATACACTAGTTTATACTAGTTTTTCTCCAAAAACCAATTAATTCGAGAACTGATCAGAACGATACAAAAATTTTCATATCCTTCTTATATGTTACGAGGGAAGGATGTGAAGGAAGTCCATGTAAAAAATCATCAGAAAATTAGATTCTACGAAACATTTTGAATTGCGAGTTTCAGCATAAAATCGTAATATATTATACACTAGTTTATACTAATTTCGGTCAAAAAATCAATTAAATCGAGGACTGTTCGAAACGTTACAAAACTTTTCAGATAATTTATATATTTTACGAAGGAAGGTTATGATGGAAGACCATGCAAAAAATCATCAGAAAATTAGATTCCACGAAACTTTTGAAAATGCAAGTTTCGGTCAAGAAATCATTATATAGTATACACTAGTTTATACTAATTTTGCTCAAAAAATCAAATTAAATCGAGGACTGTTCGAAATGATACAAAACTCTTCAGATCCTTCTTATATGTTATGAGCAAAGGTTATGATTGAAGTCCATGCAAAAAAATAATTTGAAAATTAGACTCTATGAAACTTTTTGAATTCCGAGTTTCGGACAAAAAATCGTAATATATTACACCCTAGTTTATTCTAGTTTCGGTTAAAAAATCAATTAAATCGAGGACTGTTCGAAATGCTACAAATTTTTTCAGATAATTTATATATTTTACAAGGGAAGGTTATGATGCAAGTCAATAAAAAATCATCTGAATATTAGATTCTACAAAACTTTTTGAAATGCGAGTTTCCGTCAAAAAATTGTAATATATTATACACTAGTTTATACTAGTTTCAATCAAAAAATAAATTAAATCGGGGACTATTCGAAACGATACAAAACTTTTCAGATAATTTATATATTTTACGAGGGAAGGTTATGATGGAAGACTATGCAAAAAATCATCAGAAAATTTGATTCTACGAACCTTTTTGAAATGCGAGTTTCGGTCAAAAAATCATCATATATTATACACTAGTTTATATTACTCAAAAAACCAATTAATTCGAGAACTGATCAGAACGATACAAAAATTTTCATATCCTTCTTATATGTTACGGGGGAAGGATATGATGGAAGTCCATGCAAAAAATCATCAGAAAATTAAATTCTACGAAACTTTTTGAATTGCGAGTTTCAGCATAAAATCGTAATATATTATACACTAGTTTCGGTCAAAAAATCAATTAAATCGATGACTATTCGAAACGATACAAAACTTTTCAGATAATTTATATATTTTACGAAGGAAGGTTATGATGGAAGACCATGCAAAAAATCATCAGAAAATTAGATTCCACGAAACTTTTCAAAATGCATGTTTCGGTCAAGAAATCATTATATAGTATACACTAGTTTATACTAATTTTGCTCAAAAAATCATATTAAATCGAGGACTGTTTGAAATGATACAAAACTCTTCAGATCCATCTTATATGTTACGAGGGAAGGTTATGATTGAAGTCCATGCAAAAAATAATTTGAAAATTAGATTCTATGAAACTATTTGAATTCCTAGTTTCGGACAAAAAATCGTAATATATTATACACTAGTTTATTCTAGTTTCGGTTGAAAAATCAATTTAATCGAGGACTGTTCGAAATGCTACAAATTTTTTCAGGTAATTTATATATTTTACAAGGGAGGGTAATGATGGAAGTCCATAAAAAATCATCTGAAAATTTGATACTACGAAACTTTTTGAAATGCGAGTTTCCGTCAAAAAATCGTAATATATTATACACTAGTTTATACTAGTTTCACTCAAAAAATAAATTAAATCGGAGACTATTCGAAACGATAGAAAACTTTTCAGATAATTTATATATTTTACGAGGGAAGGTTATGATTGAAGACCATGCAAGAAATCATCAAAAAATTAGATTCTACGAACCTTTTTGAAATGCGAGTTTCGGTCAAAAAATCATAATATATTATACACTAGTTTATACTAGTTTTTCTCCAAAAACCAATTAATTCGAGAACTGATCAGAACGATACAAAAATTTTCATATCCTTCTTATATGTTACGAGGGAAGGATGTGAAGGAAGTCCATGTAAAAAATCATCAGAAAATTAGATTCTACGAAACATTTTGAATTGCGAGTTTCAGCATAAAATCGTAATATATTATACACTAGTTTATACTAATTTCGGTCAAAAAATCAATTAAATCGAGGACTGTTCGAAACGTTACAAAACTTTTCAGATAATTTATATATTTTACGAAGGAAGGTTATGATGGAAGACCATGCAAAAAATCATCAGAAAATTAGATTCCACGAAACTTTTGAAAATGCAAGTTTCGGTCAAGAAATCATTATATAGTATACACTAGTTTATACTAATTTTGCTCAAAAAATCAAATTAAATCGAGGACTGTTCGAAATGATACAAAACTCTTCAGATCCTTCTTATATGTTATGAGCAAAGGTTATGATTGAAGTCCATGCAAAAAAATAATTTGAAAATTAGACTCTATGAAACTTTTTGAATTCCGAGTTTCGGACAAAAAATCGTAATATATTACACCCTAGTTTATTCTAGTTTCGGTTAAAAAATCAATTAAATCGAGGACTGTTCGAAATGCTACAAATTTTTTCAGATAATTTATATATGTTACAAGGGAAGGTTATGATGGAAGTCCATAAAAAATCATCTGAAAATTAGATTCTACAAAACTTTTTGAAATGCGAGTTTCCGTCAAAAAATTGTAATATATTATACACTAGTTTATACTAGTTTCAATCAAAAAAAAAATTAAATCGGGGACTATTCGAAACGATACAAAACTTTTCAGATGATTTATATATTTTACGAGGGAAGGTTATGATGGAAGACCATGCGAAAAATCATCAGAAAATTTGATTCTACGAACCTTTTTGAAATGCGAGTTTCGGTCAAAAAATCATCATATATTATACACTAGTTTATACTAGTTTTGCTCAAAAAACCAATTAATTCGAGAACTGATCAGAACGATACAAAAATTTTCATATCCTTCTTATATGTTACGGGGGAAGGATATGAAGGAAGTCCATGCAAAAAATCATCAGAAAATTAGATTCTACGAAACTTTTTGAATTGCGAGTTTCAGCATAAAATCGTAATATATTATACACTAGTTTCGGTCAAAAAATCAATTAAACCGGGTCCTGTTCGAAACGATACAAAACTTTTCAGATAATTTGTATATTTTACAAAGGAAGGTTATGATGGAAGACCATGCAAAAAATCATCAGAAAATTAGATTCCACGAAGCTTTTCAAAATGCAAGTTTCGGTCAAGATATCATTATATAGTATACACTAGTTTATACTAATTTTGCTCAAAAAATCATATTAAATCGAGGACTGTTTGAAATTATACAAAACTCTTCAGATCCTTCTTATATGTTACGAGGGAAGGGTATGATTGAAGTCCATGCAAAAAATAGTTTGAAAATTAGATTCTATGAAACTATTTGAATTCCTAGTTTCGGACAAAAAATCGTAATATATTATACACTAGTTTATTCTAGTTTCGGTTGAAAAATCAATTTAATCGAGGACTGTTCGAAATGCTACAAATTTTTTCAGGTAATTTATATATTTTACAAGGGAGGGTAATGATGGAAGTCCATAAAAAAATCATCTGAAAATTTGATACTACGAAACTTTTTGAAATGCGAGTTTCCGTCAAAAAATCGTAATATATTATACACTAGTTTATACTAGTTTCAGTCAAAAAATAAATTAAATCGGAGACTATTCGAAACGATACAAAACTTTTCAGATAATTTATATATTTTACGAGGGAAGGTTATGATTGAAGACCATGCAAAAAATCATCAAAAAATTAGATTCTACGAACCTTTTTGAAATGCGAGTTTCGGTCAAAAAATCATAATATATTATACACTAGTTTATACTAGTTTTTCTCCAAAAACCAATTAATTCGAGAACTCATCAGAACGATACAAAAATTTTCATATCCTTCTTATATGTTACGAGGGAAGGATATGAAGGAAGTCCATGTAAAAAATCATCAGAAAATTAGATTCTACGAAACATTTTCAATTGCGAGTTTCAGCATAAAATCGTAATATATTATACACTAGTTTATACTAATTTCGGTCAAAAAATCAATTAAATCGAGGACTGTTCGAAACGTTACAAAACTTTTCAGATAATTTATATATTTTACGAAGGAAGGTTATGATGGAAGACCATGCAAAAAATCATCAGAAAATTAGATTCCACGAAACTTTTGAAAATGCAAGTTTCGGTCAAGAAATCATTATATAGTATACACTAGTTTATACTAATTTTGCTCAAAAAATCAAATTAAATCGAGGACTGTTCGAAATGATACAAAACTCTTCAGATCCTTCTTATATGTTATGAGCAAAGGTTATGATTGAAGTCCATGCAAAAAAATAATTTGAAAATTAGACTCTATGAAACTTTTTGAATTCCGAGTTTCGGACAAAAAATCGTAATATATTACACCCTAGTTTATTCTAGTTTCGGTTAAAAAATCAATTAAATCGAGGACTGTTCGAAATGCTACAAATTTTTTCAGATAATTTATATATGTTACAAGGGAAGGTTATGATGGAAGTCCATAAAAAATCATCTGAAAATTAGATTCTACAAAACTTTTTGAAATGCGAGTTTCCGTCAAAAAATTGTAATATATTATACACTAGTTTATACTAGTTTCAATCAAAAAAAAAATTAAATCGGGGACTATTCGAAACGATACAAAACTTTTCAGATGATTTATATATTTTACGAGGGAAGGTTATGATGGAAGACCATGCGAAAAATCATCAGAAAATTTGATTCTACGAACCTTTTTTAAATGCGAGTTTCGGTCAAAAAATCATCATATATTATACACTAGTTTATACTAGTTTTGCTCAAAAAACCAATTAATTCGAGAACTGATCAGAACGATACAAAAATTTTCATATCCTTCTTATATGTTACGGGGGAAGGATATGAAGGAAGTCCATGCAAAAAATCATCAGAAAATTAGATTCTACGAAACTTTTTGAATTGCGAGTTTCAGCATAAAATCGTAATATATTATACACTAGTTTCGGTCAAAAAATCACTTAACCCGGGTCCTGTTCGAAACGATACAAAACTTTTCAGATAATTTGTATATTTTACGAAGGAAGGTTATGATGGAAGACCATGCAAAAAATCATCAGAAAATTAGATTCCACGAAGCTTTTCAAAATGCAAGTTTCGGTCAAGATATCATTATATAGTATACACTAGTTTATACTAATTTTGCTCAAAAAATCATATTAAATCGAGGACTGTTCGAAATTATACAAAACTCTTCAGATCCTTCTTATATGTTACGAGGGAAGGGTATGATTGAAGTCCATGCAAAAAATAGTTTGAAAATTAGATTCTATGAAACTATTTGAATTCCGAGTTTCGGACAAAAAATCGTAATATATTATACACTAGTTTATTCTAGTTTCGGAGAAAAAATCAATTAAATCGAGGACTGTTCGAAATGCTACAAATTTTTCAAATAATTTATATATTTTACAAGGGAGGGTAATGATGGAAGTCCATAAAAAAATCATCTGAAAATTTGATACTACGAAACTTTTTGAAATGCGAGTTTCCGTCAAAAAATCGTAATATATTATACACTAGTTTATACTAGTTTCAGTCAAAAAATAAATTAAATCGGAGACTATTCGAAACGATACAAAACTTTTCAGATAATTTATATATTTTACGAGGGAAGGTTATGATTGAAGACCATGCAAAAAATCATCAAAAAATTAGATTCTACGAACCTTTTTGAAATGCGAGTTTCGGTCAAAAAATCATAATATATTATACACTAGTTTATACTAGTTTTTCTCCAAAAACCAATTAATTCGAGAACTGATCAGAACGATACAAAAATTTTCATATCCTTCTTATATGTTACGAGGGAAGGATATGAAGGAAGTCCATGTAAAAAATCATCAGAAAATTAGATTCTACGAAACATTTTGAATTGCGAGTTTTAGCATAAAATTGTAATATATTATACACTAGTTTATACTAATTTCGGTCAAAAAATCAATTAAATCGAGGACTGTTCGAAACGTTACAAAACTTTTCAGATAATTTATATATTTTACGAAGGAAGGTTATGATGGAAGACCATGCAAAAAATCATCAGAAAATTAGATTCCACGAAACTTTTCAAAATGCAAGTTTCGGTCAAGAAATCATTATATAGTATACACTAGTTTATACTAATTTTGCTCAAAAAATCAAATTAAATCGAGGACTGTTCAAAATTATACAAAACTCTTCAGATCCTTCTTATATGTTATGAGGAAAGGTTATGATTGAAGTCCATGCAAAAAAATAATTTGAAAATTAGATTCTATGAAACTTTTTGAATTCCGAGTTTCGGACAAAAAATCGTAATATATTACACCCTAGTTTATTCTAGTTTCGGTTAAAAAGTCAATTAAATCGAGGACTGTTCGAAATGCTACAAATTTTTTCAGATAATTTATATATGTTACAAGGGAAGGTTATGATGGAAGTCCATAAAAAATCATCTGAAAATTAGATTCTACAAAACTTTTTGAAATGCGAGTTTCCGTCAAAAAATTGTAATATATTATACACTAGTTTATACTAGTTTCAATCAAAAAATAAATTAAATCGGGGACTATTCGAAACGATACAAAACTTTTCAGATGATTTATATATTTTACGAGGGAAGGTTATGATGGAAGACCATGCGAAAAATCATCAGAAAATTTGATTCTACGAACCTTTTTGAAATGCGAGTTTCGGTCAAAAAATCATCATATATTATACACTAGTTTATACTAGTTTTGCTCAAAAAACCAATTAATTCGAGAACTGATCAGAACGATACAAAAATTTTCATATCCTTCTTATATGTTACGGGGGAAGGATATGAAGGAAGTCCATGCAAAAAATCATCAGAAAATTAGATTCTACGAAACTTTTTGAATTGCGAGTTTCAGCATAAAATCGTAATATATTATACACTAGTTTCGGTCAAAAAATCAATTAAACTGGGTCCTGTTCGAAACGATACAAAACTTTTCAGATAATTTGTATATTTTACGAAGGAAGGTTATGATGGCAGACCATGCAAAAAATCATTAGAAAATTAGATTCCACGAAACTTTTCAAAATGCATGTTTCGGTCAAGAAATCATTATATAGTATACACTAGTTTATACTAATTTTGCTCAAAAAATCAAATTAAATCGAGGACTGTTCGAAATGATACAAAACTCTTCAGATCCTTCTTATATGTTATGAGCAAAGGTTATGATTGAAGTCCATGCAAAAAAATAATTTGAAAATTAGACTCTATGAAACTTTTTGAATTCCGAGTTTCGGACAAAAAATCGTAATATATTACACCCTAGTTTATTCTAGTTTCGGTTAAAAAATCAATTAAATCGAGGACTGTTCGAAATGCTACAAATTTTTTCAGATAATTTATATATGTTACAAGGGAAGGTTATGATGGAAGTCCATAAAAAATCATCTGAAAATTAGATTCTACAAAACTTTTTGAAATGCGAGTTTCCGTCAAAAAATTGTAATATATTATACACTAGTTTATACTAGTTTCAATCAAAAAAAAAATTAAATCGGGGACTATTCGAAACGATACAAAACTTTTCAGATGATTTATATATTTTACGAGGGAAGGTTATGATGGAAGACCATGCGAAAAATCATCAGAAAATTTGATTCTACGAACCTTTTTTAAATGCGAGTTTCGGTCAAAAAATCATCATATATTATACACTAGTTTATACTAGTTTTGCTCAAAAAACCAATTAATTCGAGAACTGATCAGAACGATACAAAAATTTTCATATCCTTCTTATATGTTACGGGGGAAGGATATGAAGGAAGTCCATGCAAAAAATCATCAGAAAATTAGATTCTACGAAACTTTTTGAATTGCGAGTTTCAGCATAAAATCGTAATATATTATACACTAGTTTCGGTCAAAAAATCACTTAACCCGGGTCCTGTTCGAAACGATACAAAACTTTTCAGATAATTTGTATATTTTACGAAGGAAGGTTATGATGGAAGACCATGCAAAAAATCATCAGAAAATTAGATTCCACGAAGCTTTTCAAAATGCAAGTTTCGGTCAAGATATCATTATATAGTATACACTAGTTTATACTAATTTTGCTCAAAAAATCATATTAAATCGAGGACTGTTCGAAATTATACAAAACTCTTCAGATCCTTCTTATATGTTACGAGGGAAGGGTATGATTGAAGTCCATGCAAAAAATAGTTTGAAAATTAGATTCTATGAAACTATTTGAATTCCGAGTTTCGGACAAAAAATCGTAATATATTATACACTAGTTTATTCTAGTTTCGGAGAAAAAATCAATTAAATCGAGGACTGTTCGAAATGCTACAAATTTTTCAAATAATTTATATATTTTACAAGGGAGGGTAATGATGGAAGTCCATAAAAAAATCATCTGAAAATTTGATACTACGAAACTTTTTGAAATGCGAGTTTCCGTCAAAAAATCGTAATATATTATACACTAGTTTATACTAGTTTCAGTCAAAAAATAAATTAAATCGGAGACTATTCGAAACGATACAAAACTTTTCAGATAATTTATATATTTTACGAGGGAAGGTTATGATTGAAGACCATGCAAAAAATCATCAAAAAATTAGATTCTACGAACCTTTTTGAAATGCGAGTTTCGGTCAAAAAATCATAATATATTATACACTAGTTTATACTAGTTTTTCTCCAAAAACCAATTAATTCGAGAACTGATCAGAACGATACAAAAATTTTCATATCCTTCTTATATGTTACGAGGGAAGGATATGAAGGAAGTCCATGTAAAAAATCATCAGAAAATTAGATTCTACGAAACATTTTGAATTGCGAGTTTTAGCATAAAATTGTAATATATTATACACTAGTTTATACTAATTTCGGTCAAAAAATCAATTAAATCGAGGACTGTTCGAAACGTTACAAAACTTTTCAGATAATTTATATATTTTACGAAGGAAGGTTATGATGGAAGACCATGCAAAAAATCATCAGAAAATTAGATTCCACGAAACTTTTCAAAATGCAAGTTTCGGTCAAGAAATCATTATATAGTATACACTAGTTTATACTAATTTTGCTCAAAAAATCAAATTAAATCGAGGACTGTTCAAAATTATACAAAACTCTTCAGATCCTTCTTATATGTTATGAGGAAAGGTTATGATTGAAGTCCATGCAAAAAAATAATTTGAAAATTAGATTCTATGAAACTTTTTGAATTCCGAGTTTCGGACAAAAAATCGTAATATATTACACCCTAGTTTATTCTAGTTTCGGTTAAAAAGTCAATTAAATCGAGGACTGTTCGAAATGCTACAAATTTTTTCAGATAATTTATATATGTTACAAGGGAAGGTTATGATGGAAGTCCATAAAAAATCATCTGAAAATTAGATTCTACAAAACTTTTTGAAATGCGAGTTTCCGTCAAAAAATTGTAATATATTATACACTAGTTTATACTAGTTTCAATCAAAAAATAAATTAAATCGGGGACTATTCGAAACGATACAAAACTTTTCAGATGATTTATATATTTTACGAGGGAAGGTTATGATGGAAGACCATGCGAAAAATCATCAGAAAATTTGATTCTACGAACCTTTTTGAAATGCGAGTTTCGGTCAAAAAATCATCATATATTATACACTAGTTTATACTAGTTTTGCTCAAAAAACCAATTAATTCGAGAACTGATCAGAACGATACAAAAATTTTCATATCCTTCTTATATGTTACGGGGGAAGGATATGAAGGAAGTCCATGCAAAAAATCATCAGAAAATTAGATTCTACGAAACTTTTTGAATTGCGAGTTTCAGCATAAAATCGTAATATATTATACACTAGTTTCGGTCAAAAAATCAATTAAACTGGGTCCTGTTCGAAACGATACAAAACTTTTCAGATAATTTGTATATTTTACGAAGGAAGGTTATGATGGCAGACCATGCAAAAAATCATTAGAAAATTAGATTCCACGAAACTTTTCAAAATGCATGTTTCGGTCAAGAAATCATTATATAGTATACACTAGTTTATACTAATTTTGCTCAAAAAATCATATTAAATCGAGGACTGTTCGAAATTATACAAAACTCTTCAGATCCTTCTTATATGTTACGAGGGAAGGGTATGATTGAAGTCCATGCAAAAAATAGTTTGAAAATTAGATTCTATGAAACTATTTGAATTCCGAGTTTCGGACAAAAAATCGTAATATATTATACACTAGTTTATTCTAGTTTCGGAGAAAAAATCAATTAAATCGAGGACTGTTCGAAATGCTACAAATTTTTCAAATAATTTATATATTTTACAAGGGAGGGTAATGATGGAAGTCCATAAAAAAATCATCTGAAAATTTGATACTACGAAACTTTTTGAAATGCGAGTTTCCGTCAAAAAATCGTAATATATTATACACTAGTTTATACTAGTTTCAGTCAAAAAATAAATTAAATCGGAGATTATTCGAAACGATACAAAACTTTTCAGATAATTTATATATTTTACGAGGGAAGGTTATGATTGAAGACCATGCAAAAAATCATCAAAAAATTAGATTCTACGAACCTTTTTGAAATGCGAGTTTCGGTCAAAAAATCATAATATATTATACACTAGTTTATACTAGTTTTTCTCCAAAAACCAATTAATTCGAGAACTGATCAGAACGATACAAAAATTTTCATATCCTTCTTATATGTTACGAGGGAAGGATATGAAGGAAGTCCATGTAAAAAATCATCAGAAAATTAGATTCTACGAAACATTTTGAATTGCGAGTTTCAGCATAAAATCGTAATATATTATACACTAGTTTATACTAATTTCGGTCAAAAAAATCAATTAAATCGAGGACTGTTCGAAACGTTACAAAACATTTCAGATAATTTATATATTTTACGAAGGAAGGTTATGATGGAAGACCATGCAAAAAATCATCAGAAAATTAGATTCCACGAAACTTTTCAAAATGCAAGTTTCGGTCAAGAAATCATTATATAGTATACACTAGTTTATACTAATTTTGCTCAAAAAATCAAATTAAATCGAGGACTGTTCGAAATTATACAAAACTCTTCAGATCCTTCTTATATGTTATGAGGAAAGGTTATGATTGAAGTCCATGCAAAAAAATAATTTGAAAATTAGATTCTATGAAACTTTTTGAATTCCGAGTTTCGGACAAAAAATCGTAATATATTACACCCTAGTTTATTCTAGTTTCGGTTAAAAAATAATTTAAATCGAGGACTGTTCGAAATGCTACAAATTTTTTCAGATAATTTATATATTTTACAAGGGAAGGTTATGATGGAAGTCCATAAAAAATCATCTGAATATTAGATTCTACAAAACTTTTTGAAATGCGAGTTTCCGTCAAAAAATTGTGATATATTATACACTAGTTTATACTAGTTTCAATCAAAAAATAAATTAAATTGGGGACTATTCGAAACGATACAAAACTTTTCAGATAATTTATATATTTTACGAGGGAAGGTTATGATGGAAGACTATGCGAAAAATCATCAGAAAATTTGATTCTACGAACCTTTTTGAAATGCGAGTTTCGGTCAAAAAATCATCATATATTATACACTAGTTTATATTACTCAAAAAACGAATTAATTCGAGAACTGATCAGAACGATACAAAAATTTTCATATCCTTCTTATATGTTACGGGGGAAGGATATGAAGGAAGTCCATGCAAAAAATCATCAGAAAATTAAATTCTACGAAACTTTTTGAATTGCGAGTTTCAGCATAAAATCGTAATATATTATACACTAGTTTCGGTCAAAAAATCAATTAAATCGATGACTATTCGAAACGATACAAAACATTTCAGATAATTTATATATTTTACGAAGGAAGGTTATGATGGAAGACCATGCAAAATATCATCAGAAAATTAGATTCCACGAAACTTTTCAAAATGCATGTTTCGGTCAAGAAATCATTATATAGTATACACTAGTTTATACTAATTTTGCTCAAAAAATCATATTAAATCGAGGACTGTTCGAAATTATACAAAACTCTTCAGATCCTTCTTATATGTTACGAGGGAAGGGTATGATTGAAGTCCATGCAAAAAATAGTTTGAAAATTAGATTCTATGAAACTATTTGAATTCCGGGTTTCGGACAAAAAATCGTAATATATTATACACTAGTTTATTCTAGTTTCGGAGAAAAAATCAATTAAATCGAGGACTGTTCGAAATGCTACAAATTTTTCAAATAATTTATATATTTTACAAGGGAGGGTAATGATGGAAGTCCATAAAAAAATCATCTGAAAATTTGATACTACGAAACTTTTTGAAATGCGAGTTTCCGTCAAAAAATCGTAATATATTATACACTAGTTTATACTAGTTTCAGTCAAAAAATAAATTAAATCGGAGACTATTCGAAACGATACAAAACTTTTCAGATAATTTATATATTTTACGAGGGAAGGTTATGATTGAAGACCATGCAAAAAATCATCAAAAAATTAGATTCTACGAACCTTTTTGAAATGCGAGTTTCGGTCAAAAAATCATAATATATTATACACTAGTTTATACTAGTTTTTCTCCAAAAACCAATTAATTCGAGAACTGATCAGAACGATACAAAAATTTTCATATCCTTCTTATATGTTACGAGGGAAGGATATGAAGGAAGTCCATGTAAAAAATCATCAGAAAATTAGATTCTACGAAACATTTTGAATTGCGAGTTTCAGCATAAAATCGTAATATATTATACACTAGTTTATACTAATTTCGGTCAAAAAATCAATTAAATCGAGGACTGTTCGAAACGTTACAAAACTTTTCAGATAATTTATATATTTTACGAAGGAAGGTTATGATGGAAGACCATGCAAAAAATCATCAGAAAATTAGATTCCACGAAACTTTTCAAAATGCAAGTTTCGGTCAAGAAATCATTATATAGTATACACTAGTTTATACTAATTTTGCTCAAAAAATCAAATTAAATCGAGGACTGTTCGAAATTATACAAAACTCTTCAGATCCTTCTTATATGTTATGAGGAAAGGTTATGATTGAAGTCCATGCAAAAAAATAATTTGAAAATTAGATTCTATGAAACTTTTTGAATTCCGAGTTTCGGACAAAAAATCGCAATATATTACACCCTAGTTTATTCTAGTTTCGGTTAAAAAATAATTTAAATCGAGGACTGTTCGAAATGCTACAAATTTTTTCAGATAATTTATATATGTTACAAGGGAAGGTTATGATGGAAGTCCATAAAAAATCATCTGAAAATTAGATTCTACAAAACTTTTTGAAATGCGAGTTTCCGTCAAAAAATTGTGATATATTATACACTAGTTTATACTAGTTTCAATCAAAAAATAAATTAAATTGGGGACTATTCGAAACGATACAAAACTTTTCAGATGATTTATATATTTTACGAGGGAAGGTTATGATGGAAGACCATGCGAAAAATCATCAGAAAATTTGATTCTACGAACCTTTTTGAAATGCGAGTTTCGGTCAAAAAATCATCATATATTATACACTAGTTTATATTACTCAAAAAACGAATTAATTCGAGAACTGATCAGAACGATACAAAAATTTTCATATCCTTCTTATATGTTACGGGGGAAGGATATGAAGGAAGTCCATGCAAAAAATCATCAGAAAATTAAATTCTACGAAACTTTTTGAATTGCGAGTTTCAGCATAAAATCGTAATATATTATACACTAGTTTCGGTCAAAAAATCAATTAAATCGATGACTATTCGAAACGATACAAAACATTTCAGATAATTTATATATTTTACGAAGGAAGGTTATGATGGAAGACCATGCAAAATATCATCAGAAAATTAGATTCCACGAAACTTTTCAAAATGCATGTTTCGGTCAAGAAATCATTATATAGTATACACTAGTTTATACTAATTTTGCTCAAAAAATCATATTAAATCGAGGACTGTTCGAAATTATACAAAACTCTTCAGATCCTTCTTATATGTTACGAGGGAAGGGTATGATTGAAGTCCATGCAAAAAATAGTTTGAAAATTAGATTCTATGAAACTATTTGAATTCCGAGTTTCGGACAAAAAATCGTAATATATTATACACTAGTTTATTCTAGTTTCGGAGAAAAAATCAATTAAATCGAGGACTGTTCGAAATGCTACAAATTTTTCAAATAATTTATATATTTTACAAGGGAGGGTAATGATGGAAGTCCATAAAAAAATCATCTGAAAATTTGATACTACGAAACTTTTTGAAATGCGAGTTTCCGTCAAAAAATCGTAATATATTATACACTAGTTTATACTAGTTTCAGTCAAAAAATAAATTAAATCGGAGACTATTCGAAACGATACAAATCTTTTCAGATAATTTATATATTTTACGAGGGAAGGTTATGATTGAAGACCATGCAAAAAATCATCAAAAAATTAGATTCTACGAACCTTTTTGAAATGCGAGTTTCGGTCAAAAAATCATAATATATTATACACTAGTTTATACTAGTTTTTCTCCAAAAACCAATTAATTCGAGAACTGATCAGAACGATACAAAAAATTTCATATCCTTCTTATATGTTACGAGGGAAGGATATGAAGGAAGTCCATGTAAAAAATCATCAGAAAGTTAGATTCTACGAAACATTTTGAATTGCGAGTTTCAGCATAAAATCGTAATATATTATACACTAGTTTATACTAATTTCGGTCAAAAAATCAATTAAATCGAGGACTGTTCGAAACGTTACAAAACTTTTCAGATAATTTATATATTTTACGAAGGAAGGTTATGATGGAAGACCATGCAAAAAATCATCAGAAAATTAGATTCCACGAAACTTTTCAAAATGCAAGTTTCGGTCAAGAAATCATTATATAGTATACACTAGTTTATACTAATTTTGCTCAAAAAATCAAATTAAATCGAGGACTGTTCGAAATTATACAAAACTCTTCAGATCCTTCTTATATGTTATGAGGAAAGGTTATGATTGAAGTCCATGCAAAAAAATAATTTGAAAATTAGATTCTATGAAACTTTTTGAATTCCGAGTTTCGGACAAAAAATCGTAATATATAACACCCTAGTTTATTCTAGTTTCGGTTAAAAAATCAATTAAATCGAGGACTGTTCGAAATGCTACAAATTTTTTCAGATAATTTATATATGTTACAAGGGAAGGTTATGATGGAAGTCCATAAAAAATCATCTGAAAATTAGATTCTACAAAACTTTTTGAAATGCGAGTTTCCGTCAAAAAATTGTAATATATTATACACTAGTTTATACTAGTTTCAATCAAAAAATAAATTAAATCGGGGACTATTCGAAACGATACAAAACTTTTCAGATGATTTATATATTTTACGAGGGAAGGTTATGATGGAAGACCATGCGAAAAATCATCAGAAAATTTGATTCTACGAACCTTTTTGAAATGCGAGTTTCGGTCAAAAAATCATCATATATTATACACTAGTTTATACTAGTTTTGCTCAAAAAACCAATTAATTCGAGAACTCATCAGAACGATACAAAAATTTTCATATCCTTCTTATATGTTACGGGGGAAGGATATGAAGGAAGTCCATGCAAAAAATCATCAGAAAATTAGATTCTACGAAACGTTTTGAATTGCGAGTTTCAGCATAAAATCGTAATATATTATACACTAGTTTCGGTCAAAAAATCAATTAAACCGGGTCCTGTTCGAAACGATACAAAACTTTTCAGATAATTTGTATATTTTACGAAGGAAGGTTATGATGGAAGACCATGCAAAAAATCATCAGAAAATTAGATTCCACGAAACTTTTCAAAATGCAAGTTTCGGTCAAGATATCATTATATAGTATACACTAGTTTATACTAATTTTGCTCAAAAAATCATATTAAATCGAGGATTATTCGAAATTATACAAAACTCTTCAGATCCTTCTTATATGTTACGAGGGAAGGGTATGATTGAAGTCCATGCAAAAAATAGTTTGAAAATTAGATTCTATGAAACTATTTGAATTCCGAGTTTCGGACAAAAAATCGTAATATATTATACACTAGTTTATTCTAGTTTCGGAGAAAAAATCAATTAAATCGAGGACTGTTCGAAATGCTACAAATTTTTCAAATAATTTATATATTTTACAAGGGAGGGTAATGATGGAAGTCCATAAAAAAATCATCTGAAAATTTGATACTACGAAACTTTTTGAAATGCGAGTTTCCGTCAAAAAATCGTAATATATTATACACTAGTTTATACTAGTTTCAGTCAAAAAATAAATTAAATCGGAGACTATTCGAAACGATACAAAACTTTTCAGATAATTTATATATTTTACGAGGGAAGGTTATGATTGAAGACCATGCAAAAAATCATCAAAAAATTAGATTCTACGAACCTTTTTGAAATGCGAGTTTCGGTCAAAAAATCATAATATATTATACACTAGTTTATACTAGTTTTTCTCCAAAAACCAATTAATTCGAGAACTGATCAGAACGATACAAAAAATTTCATATCCTTCTTATATGTTACGAGGGAAGGATATGAAGGAAGTCCATGTAAAAAATCATCAGAAAGTTAGATTCTACGAAACATTTTGAATTGCGAGTTTCAGCATAAAATCGTAATATATTATACACTAGTTTATACTAATTTCGGTCAAAAAATCAATTAAATCGAGGACTGTTCGAAACGTTACAAAACTTTTCAGATAATTTATATATTTTACGAAGGAAGGTTATGATGGAAGACCATGCAAAAAATCATCAGAAAATTAGATTCCACGAAACTTTTCAAAATGCAAGTTTCGGTCAAGAAATCATTATATAGTATACACTAGTTTATACTAATTTTGCTCAAAAAATCAAATTAAATCGAGGACTGTTCGAAATTATACAAAACTCTTCAGATCCTTCTTATATGTTATGAGGAAAGGTTATGATTGAAGTCCATGCAAAAAAATAATTTGAAAATTAGATTCTATGAAACTTTTTGAATTCCGAGTTTCGGACAAAAAATCGTAATATATAACACCCTAGTTTATTCTAGTTTCGGTTAAAAAATCAATTAAATCGAGGACTGTTCGAAATGCTACAAATTTTTTCAGATAATTTATATATGTTACAAGGGAAGGTTATGATGGAAGTCCATAAAAAATCATCTGAAAATTAGATTCTACAAAACTTTTTGAAATGCGAGTTTCCGTCAAAAAATTGTAATATATTATACACTAGTTTATACTAGTTT
Source organism: Lathyrus aphaca (assembly GCA_963966055.1). Classification (NCBI taxonomy): domain Eukaryota; kingdom Viridiplantae; phylum Streptophyta; class Magnoliopsida; order Fabales; family Fabaceae; genus Lathyrus; species Lathyrus aphaca. Next base: position 568,019,478 of record OZ014523.1, read on the forward strand.
CAATCAAAAAATAAATTAAATCGGGGACTATTCGAAACGATACAAAACTTTTCAGATGATTTATATATTTTACGAGGGAAGGTTATGATGGAAGACCATGCGAAAAATCATCAGAAAATTTGATTCTACGAACCTTTTTGAAATGCGAGTTTCGGTCAAAAAATCATCATATATTATACACTAGTTTATACTAGTTTTGCTCAAAAAACCAATTAATTCGAGAACTCATCAGAACGATACAAAAATTTTCATATCCTTCTTATATGTTACGGGGGAAGGATATGAAGGAAGTCCATGCAAAAAATCATCAGAAAATTAGATTCTACGAAACTTTTTGAATTGCGAGTTTCAGCATAAAATCGTAATATATTATACACTAGTTTCGGTCAAAAAATCAATTAAACCGGGTCCTGTTCGAAACGATACAAAACTTTTCAGATAATTTGTATATTTTACGAAGGAAGGTTATGATGGAAGACCATGCAAAAAATCATCAGAAAATTAGATTCCACGAAACTTTTCAAAATGCAAGTTTCGGTCAAGATATCATTATATAGTATACACTAGTTTATACTAATTTTGCTCAAAAAATCATATTAAATCGAGGATTGTTCGAAATTATACAAAACTCTTCAGATCCTTCTTATATGTTACGAGGGAAGGGTATGATTGAAGTCCATGCAAAAAATAGTTTGAAAATTAGATTCTATGAAACTATTTGAATTCCGAGTTTCGGACAAAAAATCTTAATATATTATACACTAGTTTATTCTAGTTTCGGAGAAAAAATCAATTAAATCGAGGACTGTTCGAAATGCTACAAATTTTTCAAATAATTTATATATTTTACAAGGGAGGGTAATGATGGAAGTCCATAAAAAAATCATCTGAAAATTTGATACTACGAAACTTTTTGAAATGCGAGTTTCCGTCAAAAAATCGTAATATATTATACACTAGTTTATACTAGTTTCAGTCAAAAAATAAATTAAATCGGAGACTATTCGAAACGATACAAAACTTTTCAGATAATTTATATATTTTACGAGGGAAGGTTATGATTGAAGACCATGCAAAAAATCATCAAAAAATTAGATTCTACGAACCTTTTTGAAATGCGAGTTTCGGTCAAAAAATCATAATATATTATACACTAGTTTATACTAGTTTTTCTCCAAAAACCAATTAATTCGAGAACTGATCAGAACGATACAAAAAATTTCATATCCTTCTTATATGTTACGAGGGAAGGATATGAAGGAAGTCCATGTAAAAAATCATCAGAAAGTTAGATTCTACGAAACATTTTGAATTGCGAGTTTCAGCATAAAATCGTAATATATTATACACTAGTTTATACTAATTTCGGTCAAAAAATCAATTAAATCGAGGACTGTTCGAAACGTTACAAAACTTTTCAGATAATTTATATATTTTACGAAGGAAGGTTATGATGGAAGACCATGCAAAAAATCATCAGAAAATTAGATTCCACGAAACTTTTCAAAATGCAAGTTTCGGTCAAGAAATCATTATATAGTATACACTAGTTTATACTAATTTTGCTCAAAAAATCAAATTAAATCGAGGACTGTTCGAAATTATACAAAACTCTTCAGATCCTTCTTATATGTTATGAGGAAAGGTTATGATTGAAGTCCATGCAAAAAAATAATTTGAAAATTAGATTCTATGAAACTTTTTGAATTCCGAGTTTCGGACAAAAAATCGTAATATATAACACCCTAGTTTATTCTAGTTTCGGTTAAAAAATCAATTAAATCGAGGACTGTTCGAAATGCTACAAAATTTTTCAGATAATTTATATATGTTACAAGGGAAGGTTATGATGGAAGTCCATAAAAAATCATCTGAAAATTAGATTCTACAAAACTTTTTGAAATGCGAGTTTCCGTCAAAAAATTGTAATATATTATACACTAGTTTATACTAGTTTCAATCAAAAAATAAATTAAATCGGGGACTATTCGAAACGATACAAAACTTTTCAGATGATTTATATATTTTACGAGGGAAGGTTATGATGGAAGACCATGCGAAAAATCATCAGAAAATTTGATTCTACGAACCTTTTTGAAATGCGAGTTTCGGTCAAAAAATCATCATATATTATACACTAGTTTATACTAGTTTTGCTCAAAAAACCAATTAATTCGAGAACTCATCAGAACGATACAAAAATTTTCATATCCTTCTTATATGTTACGGGGGAAGGATATGAAGGAAGTCCATGCAAAAAATCATCAGAAAATTAGATTCTACGAAACTTTTTGAATTGCGAGTTTCAGCATAAAATCGTAATATATTATACACTAGTTTCGGTCAAAAAATCAATTAAATCGGGTCCTGTTCGAAACGATACAAAACTTTTCAGATAATTTGTATATTTTACGAAGGAAGGTTATGATGGAAGACCATGCAAAAAATCATCAGAAAATTAGATTCCACGAAACTTTTCAAAATGCAAGTTTCGGTCAAGATATCATTATATAGTATACACTAGTTTATACTAATTTTGCTCAAAAAATCATATTAAATCGAGGATTGTTCGAAATTATACAAAACTCTTCAGATCCTTCTTATATGTTACGAGGGAAGGGTATGATTGAAGTCCATGCAAAAAATAGTTTGAAAATTAGATTCTATGAAACTATTTGAATTCCGAGTTTCGGACAAAAAATCTTAATATATTATACACTAGTTTATTCTAGTTTCGGAGAAAAAATCAATTAAATCGAGGACTGTTCGAAATGCTACAAATTTTTCAAATAATTTATATATTTTACAAGGGAGGGTAATGATGGAAGTCCATAAAAAAATCATCTGAAAATTTGATACTACGAAACTTTTTGAAATGCGAGTTTCCGTCAAAAAATCGTAATATATTATACACTAGTTTATACTAGTTTCAGTCAAAAAATAAATTAAATCGGAGACTATTCGAAACGATACAAAACTTTTCAGATAATTTATATATTTTACGAGGGAAGGTTATGATTGAAGACCATGCAAAAAATCATCAAAAAATTAGATTCTACGAACCTTTTTGAAATGCGAGTTTCGGTCAAAAAATCATAATATATTATACACTAGTTTATACTAGTTTTTCTCCAAAAACCAATTAATTCGAGAACTGATCAGAACGATACAAAAAATTTCATATCCTTCTTATATGTTACGAGGGAAGGATATGAAGGAAGTCCATGTAAAAAATCATCAGAAAGTTAGATTCTACGAAACATTTTGAATTGCGAGTTTCAGCATAAAATCGTAATATATTATACACTAGTTTATACTAATTTCGGTCAAAAAATCAATTAAATCGAGGACTGTTCGAAACGTTACAAAACTTTTCAGATAATTTATATATTTTACGAAGGAAGGTTATGATGGAAGACCATGCAAAAAATCATCAGAAAATTAGATTCCACGAAACTTTTCAAAATGCAAGTTTCGGTCAAGAAATCATTATATAGTATACACTAGTTTATACTAATTTTGCTCAAAAAATCAAATTAAATCGAGGACTGTTCGAAATTATACAAAACTCTTCAGATCCTTCTTATATGTTATGAGGAAAGGTTATGATTGAAGTCCATGCAAAAAAATAATTTGAAAATTAGATTCTATGAAACTTTTTGAATTCCGAGTTTCGGACAAAAAATCGTAATATATAACACCCTAGTTTATTCTAGTTTCGGTTAAAAAATCAATTAAATCGAGGACTGTTCGAAATGCTACAAAATTTTTCAGATAATTTATATATGTTACAAGGGAAGGTTATGATGGAAGTCCATAAAAAATCATCTGAAAATTAGATTCTACAAAACTTTTTGAAATGCGAGTTTCCGTCAAAAAATTGTAATATATTATACACTAGTTTATACTAGTTTCAATCAAAAAATAAATTAAATCGGGGACTATTCGAAACGATACAAAACTTTTCAGATGATTTATATATTTTACGAGGGAAGGTTATGATGGAAGACCATGCGAAAAATCATCAGAAAATTTGATTCTACGAACCTTTTTGAAATGCGAGTTTCGGTCAAAAAATCATCATATATTATACACTAGTTTATACTAGTTTTGCTCAAAAAACCAATTAATTCGAGAACTCATCAGAACGATACAAAAATTTTCATATCCTTCTTATATGTTACGGGGGAAGGATATGAAGGAAGTCCATGCAAAAAATCATCAGAAAATTAGATTCTACGAAACTTTTTGAATTGCGAGTTTCAGCATAAAATCGTAATATATTATACACTAGTTTCGGTCAAAAAATCAATTAAACCGGGTCCTGTTCGAAACGATACAAAACTTTTCAGATAATTTGTATATTTTACGAAGGAAGGTTATGATGGAAGACCATGCAAAAAATCATCAGAAAATTAGATTCCACGAAACTTTTCAAAATGCAAGTTTCGGTCAAGATATCATTATATAGTATACACTAGTTTATACTAATTTTGCTCAAAAAATCATATTAAATCGAGGATTGTTCGAAATTATACAAAACTCTTCAGATCCTTCTTATATGTTACGAGGGAAGGGTATGATTGAAGTCCATGCAAAAAATAGTTTGAAAATTAGATTCTATGAAACTATTTGAATTCCGAGTTTCGGACAAAAAATCTTAATATATTATACACTAGTTTATTCTAGTTTCGGAGAAAAAATCAATTAAATCGAGGACTGTTCGAAATGCTACAAATTTTTCAAATAATTTATATATTTTACAAGGGAGGGTAATGATGGAAGTCCATAAAAAAATCATCTGAAAATTTGATACTACGAAACTTTTTGAAATGCGAGTTTCCGTCAAAAAATCGTAATATATTATACACTAGTTTATACTAGTTTCAGTCAAAAAATAAATTAAATCGGAGACTATTCGAAACGATACAAAACTTTTCAGATAATTTATATATTTTACGAGGGAAGGTTATGATTGAAGACCATGCAAAAAATCATCAAAAAATTAGATTCTACGAACCTTTTTGAAATGCGAGTTTCGGTCAAAAAATCATAATATATTATACACTAGTTTATACTAGTTTTTCTCCAAAAACCAATTAATTCGAGAACTGATCAGAACGATACAAAAAATTTCATATCCTTCTTATATGTTACGAGGGAAGGATATGAAGGAAGTCCATGTAAAAAATCATCAGAAAGTTAGATTCTACGAAACATTTTGAATTGCGAGTTTCAGCATAAAATCGTAATATATTATACACTAGTTTATACTAATTTCGGTCAAAAAATCAATTAAATCGAGGACTGTTCGAAACGTTACAAAACTTTTCAGATAATTTATATATTTTACGAAGGAAGGTTATGATGGAAGACCATGCAAAAAATCATCAGAAAATTAGATTCCACGAAACTTTTCAAAATGCAAGTTTCGGTCAAGAAATCATTATATAGTATACACTAGTTTATACTAATTTTGCTCAAAAAATCAAATTAAATCGAGGACTGTTCGAAATTATACAAAACTCTTCAGATCCTTCTTATATGTTATGAGGAAAGGTTATGATTGAAGTCCATGCAAAAAAATAATTTGAAAATTAGATTCTATGAAACTTTTTGAATTCCGAGTTTCGGACAAAAAATCGTAATATATAACACCCTAGTTTATTCTAGTTTTGGTTTAAAAATCAAATAAATCGAGGACTGTTCGAAATGCTACAAATTTTTTCAGATAATTTATATATGTTACAAGGGAAGGTTATGATGGAAGTCCATAAAAAATCATCTGAAAATTAGATTCTACAAAACTTTTTGAAATGCGAGTTTCCGTCAAAAAATTGTAATATATTATACACTAGTTTATACTAGTTTCAATCAAAAAATAAATTAAATCGGGGACTATTCGAAACGATACAAAACTTTTCAGATGATTTATATATTTTACGAGGGAAGGTTATGATGGAAGACCATGCGAAAAATCATCAGAAAATTTGATTCTACGAACCTTTTTGAAATGCGAGTTTCGGTCAAAAAATCATCATATATTATACACTAGTTTATACTAGTTTTGCTCAAAAAACCAATTAATTCGAGAACTCATCAGAACGATACAAAAATTTTCATATCCTTCTTATATGTTACGGGGGAAGGATATGAAGGAAGTCCATGCAAAAAATCATCAGAAAATTAGATTCTACGAAACTTTTTGAATTGCGAGTTTCAGCATAAAATCGTAATATATTATACACTAGTTTCGGTCAAAAAATCAATTAAACCGGGTCCTGTTCGAAACGATACAAAACTTTTCAGATAATTTGTATATTTTACGAAGGAAGGTTATGATGGAAGACCATGCAAAAAATCATCAGAAAATTAGATTCCACGAAACTTTTCAAAATGCAAGTTTCGGTCAAGATATCATTATATAGTATACACTAGTTTATACTAATTTTGCTCAAAAAATCATATTAAATCGAGGATTGTTCGAAATTATACAAAACTCTTCAGATCCTTCTTATATGTTACGAGGGAAGGGTATGATTGAAGTCCATGCAAAAAATAGTTTGAAAATTAGATTCTATGAAACTATTTGAATTCCGAGTTTCGGACAAAAAATCTTAATATATTATACACTAGTTTATTCTAGTTTCGGAGAAAAAATCAATTAAATCGAGGACTGTTCGAAATGCTACAAATTTTTCAAATAATTTATATATTTTACAAGGGAGGGTAATGATGGAAGTCCATAAAAAAATCATCTGAAAATTTGATACTACGAAACTTTTTGAAATGCGAGTTTCCGTCAAAAAATCGTAATATATTATACACTAGTTTATACTAGTTTCAGTCAAAAAATAAATTAAATCGGAGACTATTCGAAACGATACAAAACTTTTCAGATAATTTATATATTTTACGAGGGAAGGTTATGATTGAAGACCATGCAAAAAATCATCAAAAAATTAGATTCTACGAACCTTTTTGAAATGCGAGTTTCGGTCAAAAAATCATAATATATTATACACTAGTTTATACTAGTTTTTCTCCAAAAACCAATTAATTCGAGAACTGATCAGAACGATACAAAAAATTTCATATCCTTCTTATATGTTACGAGGGAAGGATATGAAGGAAGTCCATGTAAAAAATCATCAGAAAGTTAGATTCTACGAAACATTTTGAATTGCGAGTTTCAGCATAAAATCGTAATATATTATACACTAGTTTATACTAATTTCGGTCAAAAAATCAATTAAATCGAGGACTGTTCGAAACGTTACAAAACTTTTCAGATAATTTATATATTTTACGAAGGAAGGTTATGATGGAAGACCATGCAAAAAATCATCAGAAAATTAGATTCCACGAAACTTTTCAAAATGCAAGTTTCGGTCAAGAAATCATTATATAGTATACACTAGTTTATACTAATTTTGCTCAAAAAATCAAATTAAATCGAGGACTGTTCGAAATTATACAAAACTCTTCAGATCCTTCTTATATGTTATGAGGAAAGGTTATGATTGAAGTCCATGCAAAAAAATAATTTGAAAATTAGATTCTATGAAACTTTTTGAATTCCGAGTTTCGGACAAAAAATCGTAATATATAACACCCTAGTTTATTCTAGTTTCGGTTAAAAAATCAATTAAATCGAGGACTGTTCGAAATGCTACAAATTTTTTCAGATAATTTATATATGTTACAAGGGAAGGTTATGATGGAAGTCCATAAAAAATCATCTGAAAATTAGATTCTACAAAACTTTTTGAAATGCGAGTTTCCGTCAAAAAATTGTAATATATTATACACTAGTTTATACTAGTTTCAATCAAAAAATAAATTAAATCGGGGACTATTCGAAACGATACAAAACTTTTCAGATGATTTATATATTTTACGAGGGAAGGTTATGATGGAAGACCATGCGAAAAATCATCAGAAAATTTGATTCTACGAACCTTTTTGAAATGCGAGTTTCGGTCAAAAAATCATCATATATTATACACTAGTTTATACTAGTTTTGCTCAAAAAACCAATTAATTCGAGAACTCATCAGAACGATACAAAAATTTTCATATCCTTCTTATATGTTACGGGGGAAGGATATGAAGGAAGTCCATGCAAAAAATCATCAGAAAATTAGATTCTACGAAACTTTTTGAATTGCGAGTTTCAGCATAAAATCGTAATATATTATACACTAGTTTCGGTCAAAAAATCAATTAAACCGGGTCCTGTTCGAAACGATACAAAACTTTTCAGATAATTTGTATATTTTACGAAGGAAGGTTATGATGGAAGACCATGCAAAAAATCATCAGAAAATTAGATTCCACGAAACTTTTCAAAATGCAAGTTTCGGTCAAGAAATCATTATATAGTATACACTAGTTTATACTAATTTTGCTCAAAAAATCAAATTAAATCGAGGACTGTTCGAAATTATACAAAACTCTTCAGATCCTTCTTATATGTTATGAGGAAAGGTTATGATTGAAGTCCATGCAAAAAAATAATTTGAAAATTAGATTCTATGAAACTTTTTGAATTCCGAGTTTCGGACAAAAAATCGTAATATATAACACCCTAGTTTATTCTAGTTTCGGTTAAAAAATCAATTAAATCGAGGACTGTTCGAAATGCTACAAATTTTTTCAGATAATTTATATATGTTACAAGGGAAGGTTATGATGGAAGTCCATAAAAAATCATCTGAAAATTAGATTCTACAAAACTTTTTGAAATGCGAGTTTCCGTCAAAAAATTGTAATATATTATACACTAGTTTATACTAGTTTCAATCAAAAAATAAATTAAATCGGGGACTATTCGAAACGATACAAAACTTTTCAGATGATTTATATATTTTACGAGGGAAGGTTATGATGGAAGACCATGCGAAAAATCATCAGAAAATTTGATTCTACGAACCTTTTTGAAATGCGAGTTTCGGTCAAAAAATCATCATATATTATACACTAGTTTATACTAGTTTTGCTCAAAAAACCAATTAATTCGAGAACTCATCAGAACGATACAAAAATTTTCATATCCTTCTTATATGTTACGGGGGAAGGATATGAAGGAAGTCCATGCAAAAAATCATCAGAAAATTAGATTCTACGAAACTTTTTGAATTGCGAGTTTCAGCATAAAATCGTAATATATTATACACTAGTTTCGGTCAAAAAATCAATTAAACCGGGTCCTGTTCGAAACAATACAAAACTTTTCAGATAATTTGTATATTTTACGAAGGAAGGTTATGATGGAAGACCATGCAAAAAATCATCAGAAAATTAGATTCCACGAAACTTTTCAAAATGCAAGTTTCGGTCAAGATATCATTATATAGTATACACTAGTTTATACTAATTTTGCTCAAAAAATCATATTAAATCGAGGATTGTTCGAAATTATACAAAACTCTTCAGATCCTTCTTATATGTTACGAGGGAAGGGTATGATTGAAGTCCATGCAACAAAATGGTTTGAAAATTAGATTCTATGAAACTATTTGAATTCCGAGTTTCGGACAAAAAATCTTAATATATTATACACTAGTTTATTCTAGTTTCGGAGAAAAAATCAATTAAATCGAGGACTGTTCGAAATGCTACAAATTTTTCAAATAATTTATATATTTTACAAGGGAGGGTAATGATGGAAGTCCATAAAAAAATCATCTGAAAATTTGATACTACGAAACTTTTTGAAATGCGAGTTTCCGTCAAAAAATCGTAATATATTATACACTAGTTTATACTAGTTTCAGTCAAAAAATAAATTAAATCGGAGACTATTCGAAACGATACAAAACTTTTCAGATAATTTATATATTTTACGAGGGAAGGTTATGATTGAAGACCATGCAAAAAATCATCAAAAAATTAGATTCTACGAACCTTTTTGAAATGCGAGTTTCGGTCAAAAAATCATAATATATTATACACTAGTTTATACTAGTTTTTCTCCAAAAACCAATTAATTCGAGAACTGATCAGAACGATACAAAAATTTTCATATCCTTCTTATATGTTACGAGGGAAGGATATGAAGGAAGTCCATGTAAAAAAACATCAGAAAATTAGATTCTACGAAACATTTTGAATTGCGAGTTTCAGCATAAAATCGTAATATATTATACACTAGTTTATACTAATTTCGGTCAAAAAATCAATTAAATCGAGGACTGTTCGAAACGTTACAAAACTTTTCAGATAATTTATATATTTTACGAAGGAAGGTTATGATGGAAGACCATGCAAAAAATCATCAGAAAATTAGATTCCACGAAACTTTTCAAAATGCAAGTTTCGGTCAAGAAATCATTATATAGTATACACTAGTTTATACTAATTTTGCTCAAAAAATCAAATTAAATCGAGGACAGTTCGAAATTATACAAAACTCTTCAGATCCTTCTTATATGTTATGAGGACAGGTTATGATTGAAGTCCATGCAAAAAAATAATTTGAAAATTAGATTCTATGAAACTTTTTGAATTCCGAGTTTCGGACAAAAAATCGTAATATATAACACCCTAGTTTATTCTAGTTTCGGTTAAAAAATCAATTAAATCGAGGACTGTTCGAAATGCTACAAATTTTTTCAGATAATTTATATATGTTACAAGGGAAGGTTATGATGGAAGTCCATAAAAAATCATCTGAAAATTAGATTCTACAAAACTTTTTGAAATGCGAGTTTCCGTCAAAAAATTGTAATATATTATACACTAGTTTATACTAGTTTCAATCAAAAAATAAATTAAATCGGGGACTATTCGAAACGATACAAAACTTTTCAGATGATTTATATATTTTACGAGGGAAGGTTATGATGGAAGACCATGCGAAAAATCATCAGAAAATTTGATTCTACGAACCTTTTTGAAATGCGAGTTTCGGTCAAAAAATCATCATATATTATACACTAGTTTATACTAGTTTTGCTCAAAAAACCAATTAATTCGAGAACTCATCAGAACGATACAAAAATTTTCATATCCTTCTTATATGTTACGGGGGAAGGATATGAAGGAAGTCCATGCAAAAAATCATCAGAAAATTAGATTCTACGAAACTTTTTGAATTGCGAGTTTCAGCATAAAATCGTAATATATTATACACTAGTTTCGGTCAAAAAATCAATTAAACCGGGTCCTGTTCGAAACGATACAAAACTTTTCAGATAATTTGTATATTTTACGAAGGAAGGTTATGATGGAAGACCATGCAAAAAATCATCAGAAAATTAGATTCCACGAAACTTTTCAAAATGCAAGTTTCGGTCAAGATATCATTATATAGTATACACTAGTTTATACTAATTTTGCTCAAAAAATCATATTAAATCGAGGATTGTTCGAAATTATACAAAACTCTTCAGATCCTTCTTATATGTTACGAGGGAAGGGTATGATTGAAGTCCATGCAAAAAATAGTTTGAAAATTAGATTCTATGAAACTATTTGAATTCCGAGTTTCGGACAAAAAATCTTAATATATTATACACTAGTTTATTCTAGTTTCGGAGAAAAAATCAATTAAATCGAGGACTGTTCGAAATGCTACAAATTTTTCAAATAATTTATATATTTTACAAGGGAGGGTAATGATGGAAGTCCATAAAAAAATCATCTGAAAATTTGATACTACGAAACTTTTTGAAATGCGAGTTTCTGTCAAAAAATCGTAATATATTATACACTAGTTTATACTAGTTTCAGTCAAAAAATAAATTAAATCGGAGACTATTCGAAACGATACAAAACTTTTCAGATAATTTATATATTTTACGAGGGAAGGTTATGATTGAAGACCATGCAAAAAATCATCAAAAAATTAGATTCTACGAACCTTTTTGAAATGCGAGTTTCGGTCAAAAAATCATAATATATTATACACTAGTTTATACTAGTTTTTCTCCAAAAACCAATTAATTCGAGAACTGATCAGAACGATACAAAAAATTTCATATCCTTCTTATATGTTACGAGGGAAGGATATGAAGGAAGTCCATGTAAAAAATCATCAGAAAGTTAGATTCTACGGAACATTTTGAATTGCGAGTTTCAGCATAAAATCGTAATATATTATACACTAGTTTATACTAATTTCGGTCAAAAAATCAATTAAATCGAGGACTGTTCGAAACGTTACAAAACTTTTCAGATAATTTATATATTTTACGAAGGAAGGTTATGATGGAAGACCATGCAAAAAATCATCAGAAAATTAGATTCCACGAAACTTTTCAAAATGCAAGTTTCGGTCAAGAAATCATTATATAGTATACACTAGTTTATACTAATTTTGCTCAAAAAATCAAATTAAATCGAGGACTGTTCGAAATTATACAAAACTCTTCAGATCCTTCTTATATGTTATGAGGAAAGGTTATGATTGAAGTCCATGCAAAAAAATAATTTGAAAATTAGATTCTATGAAACTTTTTGAATTCCGAGTTTCGGACAAAAAATCGTAATATATAACACCCTAGTTTATTCTAGTTTCGGTTAAAAAATCAATTAAATTGAGGACTGTTCGAAATGCTACAAATTTTTTCAGATAATTTATATATGTTACAAGGGAAGGTTATGATGGAAGTCCATAAAAAATCATCTGAAAATTAGATTCTACAAAACTTTTTGAAATGCGAGTTTCCGTCAAAAAATTGTAATATATTATACACTAGTTTATACTAGTTTCAATCAAAAAATAAATTAAATCGGGGACTATTCGAAACGATACAAAACTTTTCAGATGATTTATATATTTTACGAGGGAAGGTTATGATGGAAGACCATGCGAAAAATCATCAGAAAATTTGATTCTACGAACCTTTTTGAAATGCGAGTTTCGGTCAAAAAATCATCATATATTATACACTAGTTTATACTAGTTTTGCTCAAAAAACCAATTAATTCGAGAACTCATCAGAACGATACAAAAATTTTCATATCCTTCTTATATGTTACGGGGGAAGGATATGAAGGAAGTCCATGCAAAAAATCATCAGAAAATTAGATTCTACGAAACTTTTTGAATTGCGAGTTTCAGCATAAAATCGTAATATATTATACACTAGTTTCGGTCAAAAAATCAATTAAACCGGGTCCTGTTCGAAACGATACAAAACTTTTCAGATAATTTGTATATTTTACGAAGGAAGGTTATGATGGAAGACCATGCAAAAAATCATCAGAAAATTAGATTCCACGAAACTTTTCAAAATGCAAGTTTCGGTCAAGATATCATTATATAGTATACACTAGTTTATACTAATTTTGCTCAAAAAATCATATTAAATCGAGGATTGTTCGAAATTATACAAAACTCTTCAGATCCTTCTTATATGTTACGAGGGAAGGGTATGATTGAAGTCCATGCAACAAAATGGTTTGAAAATTAGATTCTATGAAACTATTTGAATTCCGAGTTTCGGACAAAAAATCTTAATATATTATACACTAGTTTATTCTAGTTTCGGAGAAAAAATCAATTAAATCGAGGACTGTTCGAAATGCTACAAATTTTTCAAATAATTTATATATTTTACAAGGGAGGGTAATGATGGAAGTCCATAAAAAAATCATCTGAAAATTTGATACTACGAAACTTTTTGAAATGCGAGTTTCCGTCAAAAAATCGTAATATATTATACACTAGTTTATACTAGTTTCAGTCAAAAAATAAATTAAATCGGAGACTATTCGAAACGATACAAAACTTTTCAGATAATTTATATATTTTACGAGGGAAGGTTATGATTGAAGACCATGCAAAAAATCATCAAAAAATTAGATTCTACGAACATTTTTGAAATGCGAGTTTCGGTCAAAAAATCATAATATATTATACACTAGTTTATACTAGTTTTTCTCCAAAAATCAATTAATTCGAGAACTGATCAGAACGATACAAAAATTTTCATATCCTTCTTATATGTTACGAGGGAAGGATATGAAGGAAGTCCATGTAAAAAAACATCAGAAAATTAGATTCTACGAAACATTTTGAATTGCGAGTTTCAGCATAAAATCGTAATATATTATACACTAGTTTATACTAATTTCGGTCAAAAAATCAATTAAATCGAGGACTGTTCAAAATGTTACAAAACTTTTCAGATAATTTATATATTTTACGAAGGAAGGTTATGATGGAAGACCATGCAAAAAATCATCAGAAAATTAGATTCCACGAAACTTTTCAAAATGCAAGTTTCGGTCAAGAAATCATTATATAGTATACACTAGTTTATACTAATTTTGCTCAAAAAATCAAATTAAATCGAGGACAGTTCGAAATTATACAAAACTCTTCAGATCCTTCTTATATGTTATGAGGACAGGTTATGATTGAAGTCCATGCAAAAAAATAATTTGAAAATTAGATTCTATGAAACTTTTTGAATTCCGAGTTTCGGACAAAAAATCGTAATATATAACACCCTAGTTTATTCTAGTTTCGGTTAAAAAATCAATTAAATCGAGGACTGTTCGAAATGCTACAAATTTTTTCAGATAATTTATATATGTTACAAGGGAAGGTTATGATGGAAGTCCATAAAAAATCATCTGAAAATTAGATTCTACAAAACTTTTTGAAATGCGAGTTTCCGTCAAAAAATTGTAATATATTATACACTAGTTTATACTAGTTTCAATCAAAAAATAAATTAAATCGGGGACTATTCGAAACGATACAAAACTTTTCAGATGATTTATATATTTTACGAGGGAAGGTTATGATGGAAGACCATGCGAAAAATCATCAGAAAATTTGATTCTACGAACCTTTTTGAAATGCGAGTTTCGGTCAAAAAATCATCATATATTATACACTAGTTTATACTAGTTTTGCTCAAAAAACCAATTAATTCGAGAACTCATCAGAACGATACAAAAATTTTCATATCCTTCTTATATGTTACGGGGGAAGGATATGAAGGAAGTCCATGCAAAAAATCATCAGAAAATTAGATTCTACGAAACTTTTTGAATTGCGAGTTTCAGCATAAAATCGTAATATATTATACACTAGTTTCGGTCAAAAAATCAATTAAACCGGGTCCTGTTCGAAACGATACAAAACTTTTCAGATAATTTGTATATTTTACGAAGGAAGGTTATGATGGAAGACCATGCAAAAAATCATCAGAAAATTAGATTCCACGAAACTTTTCAAAATGCAAGTTTCGGTCAAGATATCATTATATAGTATACACTAGTTTATACTAATTTTGCTCAAAAAATCATATTAAATCGAGGATTGTTCGAAATTATACAAAACTCTTCAGATCCTTCTTATATGTTACGAGGGAAGGGTATGATTGAAGTCCATGCAAAAAATAGTTTGAAAATTAGATTCTATGAAACTATTTGAATTCCGAGTTTCGGACAAAAAATCTTAATATATTATACACTAGTTTATTCTAGTTTCGGAGAAAAAATCAATTAAATCGAGGACTGTTCGAAATGCTACAAATTTTTCAAATAATTTATATATTTTACAAGGGAGGGTAATGATGGAAGTCCATAAAAAAATCATCTGAAAATTTGATACTACGAAACTTTTTGAAATGCGAGTTTCCGTCAAAAAATCGTAATATATTATACACTAGTTTATACTAGTTTCAGTCAAAAAATAAATTAAATCGGAGACTATTCGAAACGATACAAAACTTTTCAGATAATTTATATATTTTACGAGGGAAGGTTATGATTGAAGACCATGCAAAAAATCATCAAAAAATTAGATTCTACGAACCTTTTTGAAATGCGAGTTTCGGTCAAAAAATCATAATATATTATACACTAGTTTATACTAGTTTTTCTCCAAAAACCAATTAATTCGAGAACTGATCAGAACGATACAAAAATTTTCATATCCTTCTTATATGTTACGAGGGAAGGATATGAAGGAAGTCCATGTAAAAAAACATCAGAAAATTAGATTCTACGAAACATTTTGAATTGCGAGTTTCAGCATAAAATCGTAATATATTATACACTAGTTTATACTAATTTCGGTCAAAAAATCAATTAAATCGAGGACTGTTCGAAACGTTACAAAACTTTTCAGATAATTTATATATTTTACGAAGGAAGGTTATGATGGAAGACCATGCAAAAAATCATCAGAAAATTAGATTCCACGAAACTTTTCAAAATGCAAGTTTCGGTCAAGAAATCATTATATAGTATACACTAGTTTATACTAATTTTGCTCAAAAAATCAAATTAAATCGAGGACAGTTCGAAATTATACAAAACTCTTCAGATCCTTCTTATATGTTATGAGGACAGGTTATGATTGAAGTCCATGCAAAAAAATAATTTGAAAATTAGATTCTATGAAACTTTTTGAATTCCGAGTTTCGGACAAAAAATCGTAATATATAACACCCTAGTTTATTCTAGATTCGGTTAAAAAATCAATTAAATCGAGGACTGTTCGAAATGCTACAATTTTTTTCAGATAATTTATATATGTTACAAGGGAAGGTTATGATGGAAGTCCATAAAAAATCATCTGAAAATTAGATTCTACAAAACTTTTTGAAATGCGAGTTTCCGTCAAAAAATTGTAATATATTATACACTAGTTTATACTAGTTTCAATCAAAAAATAAATTAAATCGGGGACTAT
The DNA here is from genome assembly GCA_963966055.1 of Lathyrus aphaca. Classification (NCBI taxonomy): domain Eukaryota; kingdom Viridiplantae; phylum Streptophyta; class Magnoliopsida; order Fabales; family Fabaceae; genus Lathyrus; species Lathyrus aphaca. The sequence continues at coordinate 568,036,141 of OZ014523.1, forward strand.
TCGAAACGATACAAAACTTTTCAGATGATTTATATATTTTACGAGGGAAGGTTATGATGGAAGACCATGCGAAAAATCATCAGAAAATTTGATTCTACGAACCTTTTTGAAATGCGAGTTTCGGTCAAAAAATCATCATATATTATACACTAGTTTATACTAGTTTTGCTCAAAAAACCAATTAATTCGAGAACTCATCAGAACGATACAAAAATTTTCATATCCTTCTTATATGTTACGGGGGAAGGATATGAAGGAAGTCCATGCAAAAAATCATCAGAAAATTAGATTCTACGAAACTTTTTGAATTGCGAGTTTCAGCATAAAATCGTAATATATTATACACTAGTTTCGGTCAAAAAATCAATTAAACCGGGTCCTGTTCGAAACGATACAAAACTTTTCAGATAATTTGTATATTTTACGAAGGAAGGTTATGATGGAAGACCATGCAAAAAATCATCAGAAAATTAGATTCCACGAAACTTTTCAAAATGCAAGTTTCGGTCAATATATCATTATATAGTATACACTAGTTTATACTAATTTTGCTCAAAAAATCATATTAAATCGAGGATTGTTCGAAATTATACAAAACTCTTCAGATCCTTCTTATATGTTACGAGGGAAGGGTATGATTGAAGTCCATGCAAAAAATAGTTTGAAAATTAGATTCTATGAAACTATTTGAATTCCGAGTTTCGGACAAAAAATCTTAATATATTATACACTAGTTTATTCTAGTTTCGGAGAAAAAATCAATTAAATCGAGGACTGTTCGAAATGCTACAAATTTTTCAAATAATTTATATATTTTACAAGGGAGGGTAATGATGGAAGTCCATAAAAAAATCATCTGAAAATTTGATACTACGAAACTTTTTGAAATGCGAGTTTCCGTCAAAAAATCGTAATATATTATACACTAGTTTATACTAGTTTCAGTCAAAAAATAAATTAAATCGGAGACTATTCGAAACGATACAAAACTTTTCAGATAATTTATATATTTTACGAGGGAAGGTTATGATTGAAGACCATGCAAAAAATCATCAAAAAATTAGATTCTACGAACCTTTTTGAAATGCGAGTTTCGGTCAAAAAATCATAATATATTATACACTAGTTTATACTAGTTTTTCTCCAAAAACCAATTAATTCGAGAACTGATCAGAACGATACAAAAATTTTCATATCCTTCTTATATGTTACGAGGGAAGGATATGAAGGAAGTCCATGTAAAAAATCATCAGAAAATTAGATTCTACGAAACATTTTGAATTGCGAGTTTCAGCATAAAATCGTAATATATTATACACTAGTTTATACTAATTTCGGTCAAAAAATCAATTAAATCGAGGACTGTTCGAAACGTTACAAAACTTTTCAGATAATTTATATATTTTACGAAGGAAGGTTATGATGGAAGACCATGCAAAAAATCATCAGAAAATTAGATTCCACGAAACTTTTCAAAATGCAAGTTTCGGTCAAGAAATCATTATATAGTATACACTAGTTTATACTAATTTTGCTCAAAAAATCAAATTAAATCGAGGACAGTTCGAAATTATACAAAACTCTTCAGATCCTTCTTATATGTTATGAGGACAGGTTATGATTGAAGTCCATGCAAAAAAATAATTTGAAAATTAGATTCTATGAAACTTTTTGAATTCCGAGTTTCGGACAAAAAATCGTAATATATTACACCCTAGTTTATTCTAGTTTCGGTTAAAAAATCAATTAAATCGAGGACTGTTCGAAATGCTACAAATTTTTTCAGATAATTTATATATGTTACAATGGAAGGTTATGATGGTAGTCCATAAAAAATCATCTGAAAATTAGATTCTACAAAACTTTTTGAAATGCGAGTTTCCGTCAAAAAATTGTAATATATTATACACTAGTTTATACTAGTTTCAATCAAAAAATAAATTAAATCGGGGACTATTCGAAACGATACAAAACTTTTCAGATGATTTATATATTTTACGAGGGAAGGTTATGATGGAAGACCATGCGAAAAATCATCAGAAAATTTGATTCTACGAACCTTTTTGAAATGCGAGTTTCGGTCAAAAAATCATCATATATTATACACTAGTTTATACTAGTTTTGCTCAAAAAACCAATTAATTCGAGAACTCATCAGAACGATACAAAAATTTTCATATCCTTCTTATATGTTACGGGGGAAGGATATGAAGGAAGTCCATGCAAAAAATCATCAGAAAATTAGATTCTACGAAACTTTTTGAATTGCGAATTTCAGCATAAAATCGTAATATATTATACACTAGTTTCGGTCAAAAAATCAATTAAACCGGGTCCTGTTCGAAACGATACAAAACTTTTCAGATAATTTGTATATTTTACGAAGGAAGGTTATGATGGAATACCATGCAAAAAATCATCAGAAAATTAGATTCCACGAAACTTTTCTAAATGCAAGTTTCGGTCAAGATATCATTATATAGTATACACTAGTTTATACTAATTTTGCTCAAAAAATCATATTAAATCGAGGACTGTTCGAAATTATACAAAACTCTTCAGATCCTTCTTATATGTTACGAGGGAAGGGTATGATTGAAGTCCATGCAAAAAATAGTTTGAAAATTAGATTCTATGAAACTATTTGAATTCCGAGTTTCGGACAAAAAATCGTAATATATTATACACTAGTTTATTCTAGTTTCGGAGAAAAAATCAATTAAATCGAGGACTGTTCGAAATGCTACAAATTTTTCAAATAATTTATATATTTTACAAGGGAGGGTAATGATGGAAGTCCATAAAAAAATCATCTGAAAATTTGATACTACGAAACTTTTTGAAATGCGAGTTTCTGTCAAAAAATCTTAATATATTATACACTAGTTTATACTAGTTTCAGTCAAAAAATAAATTAAATCGGAGACTATTCGAAACGATACAAAACTTTTCAGATAATTTATATATTTTACGAGGGAAGGTTATGATTGAAGACCATGCAAAAAATCATCAAAAAATTAGATTCTACGAACCTTTTTGAAATGCGAGTTTCGGTCAAAAAATCATAATATATTATACACTAGTTTATACTAGTTTTTCTCCAAAAACCAATTAATTGGAGAACTGATCAGAACGATACAAAAATTTTCATATCCTTCTTATATGTTACGAGGGAAGGATATGAAGGAAGTCCATGTAAAAAATCATCAGAAAATTAGATTCTACGAAACATTTTGAATTGCGAGTTTCAGCATAAAATCGTAATATATTATACACTAGTTTATACTAATTTCGGTCAAAAAATCAATTAAATCGAGGACTGTTCGAAACGTTACAAAACTTTTCAGATAATTTATATATTTTACGAAGGAAGGTTATGATGGAAGACCATGCAAAAAATCATCAGAAAATTAGATTCCACGAAACTTTTCAAAATGCAAGTTTCGGTCAAGAAATCATTATATAGTATACACTAGTTTATACTAATTTTGCTCAAAAAATCAAATTAAATCGAGGACTGTTCGAAATTATACAAAACTCTTCAGATCCTTCTTATATGTTATGAGGAAAGGTTATGATTGAAGTCCATGCAAAAAAATAATTTGAAAATTAGATTCTATGAAACTTTTTGAATTCCGAGTTTCGGACAAAAAATCGTAATATATTACACCCAAGTTTATTCTAGTTTCGGTTAAAAAATCAATTAAATCGAGGACTGTTCGAAATGCTACAAATTTTTTCAGATAATTTATATATGTTACAAGGGAAGGTTATGATGGAAGTCCATAAAAAATCATCTGAAAATTAGATTCTACAAAACTTTTTGAAATGCGAGTTTCCGTCAAAAAATTGTAATATATTATACACTAGTTTATACTAGTTTCAATCAAAAAATAAATTAAATCGGGGACTATTCGAAACGATACAAAACTTTTCAGATGATTTATATATTTTACTAGGGAAGGTTATGATGGAAGACCATGCGAAAAATCATCAGAAAATTTTATTCTACGAACCTTTTTGAAATGCGAGTTTCGGTCAAAAAATCATCATATATTATACACTAGTTTATACTAGTTTTGCTCAAAAAACCAATTAATTCGAGAACTCATCAGAACGATACAAAAATTTTCATATCCTTCTTATATGTTACGGGGGAAGGATATGAAGGAAGTCCATGCAAAAAATCATCAGAAAATTAGATTCTACGAAACTTTTTGAATTGCGAGTTTCAGCATAAAATCGTAATATATTATACACTAGTTTCGGTCAAAAAATCAATTAAACCGGGTCCTGTTCGAAACGATACAAAACTTTTCAGATAATTTGTATATTTTACGAAGGAAGGTTATGATGGAAGACCATGCAAAAAATCATCAGAAAATTAGATTCCACGAAACTTTTCAAAATGCAAGTTTCGGTCAAGATATCATTATATACTATACACTAGTTTATACTAATTTTGCTCAAAAAATCATATTAAATCGAGGATTGTTCGAAATTATACAAAACTCTTCAGATCCTTCTTATATGTTACGAGGGAAGGGTATGATTGAAGTCCATGCAAAAAATAGTTTGAAAATTAGATTCTATGAAACTATTTGAATTCCGAGTTTCGGACAAAAAATCGTAATATATTATACACTAGTTTATTCTAGTTTCGGAGAAAAAATCAATTAAATCGAGGACTGTTCGAAATGCTACAAATTTTTCAAATAATTTATATATTTTACAAGGGAGGGTAATGATGGAAGTCCATAAAAAAATCATCTGAAAATTTGATACTACGAAACTTTTTGAAATGCGAGTTTCCGTCAAAAAATCGTAATATATTATACACTAGTTTATACTAGTTTCAGTCAAAAAATAAATTAAATCGGAGACTATTCGAAACGATACAAAACTTTTCAGATAATTTATATATTTTACGAGGGAAGGTTATGATTGAAGACCATGCAAAAAATCATCAAAAAATTAGATTCTACGAACCTTTTTGAAATGCGAGTTTCGGTCAAAAAATCATAATATATTATACACTAGTTTATACTAGTTTTTCTCCAAAAACCAATTAATTCGAGAACTGATCAGAACGATACAAAAAATTTCATATCCTTCTTATATGTTACGAGGGAAGGATATGAAGGAAGTCCATGTAAAAAATCATCAGAAAATTAGATTCTACGAAACATTTTGAATTGCGAGTTTCAGCATAAAATCGTAATATATTATACACTAGTTTATACTAATTTCGGTCAAAAAATCAATTAAATCGAGGACTGTTCGAAACGTTACAAAACTTTTCAGATAATTTATATATTTTACGAAGGAAGGTTATGATGGAAGACCATGCAAAAAATCATCAGAAAATTAGATTCCACGAAACTTTTCAAAATGCAAGTTTCGGTCAAGAAATCATTATATAGTATACACTAGTTTATACTAATTTTGCTCAAAAAATCAAATTAAATCGAGGACAGTTCGAAATTATACAAAACTCTTCAGATCCTTCTTATATGTTATGAGGAAAGGTTATGATTGAAGTCCATGCAAAAAAATAATTTGAAAATTAGATTCTATGAAACTTTTTGAATTCCGAGTTTCGGACAAAAAATCGTAATATATTACACCCTAGTTTATTCTAGTTTCGGTTAAAAAATCAATTAAATCGAGGACTGTTCGAAATGCTACAAATTTTTTCAGATAATTTATATATGTTACAATGGAAGGTTATGATGGAAGTCCATAAAAAATCATCTGAAAATTAGATTCTACAAAACTTTTTGAAATGCGAGTTTCCGTCAAAAAATTGTAATATATTATACACTAGTTTATACTAGTTTCAATCAAAAAATAAATTAAATCGGGGACTATTCGAAACGATACAAAACTTTTCAGATGATTTATATATTTTACGAGGGAAGGTTATGATGGAAGACCATGCGAAAAATCATCAGAAAATTTGATTCTACGAACCTTTTTGAAATGCGAGTTTCGGTCAAAAAATCATCATATATTATACACTAGTTTATACTAGTTTTGCTCAAAAAACCAATTAATTCGAGAACTCATCAGAACGATACAAAAATTTTCATATCCTTCTTATATGTTACGGGGGAAGGATATGAAGGAAGTCCATGCAAAAAATCATCAGAAAATTAGATTCTACGAAACTTTTTGAATTGCGAGTTTCAGCATAAAATCGTAATATATTATACACTAGTTTCGGTCAAAAAATCAATTAAACCGGGTCCTGTTCGAAACGATACAAAACTTTTCAGATAATTTGTATATTTTACGAAGGAAGGTTATGATGGAAGACCATGCAAAAAATCATCAGAAAATTAGATTCCACGAAACTTTTCAAAATGCAAGTTTCGGTCAAGATATCATTATATAGTATACACTAGTTTTTTACTAATTTTGCTCAAAAAATCATATTAAATCGAGGATTGTTCGAAATTATACAAAACTCTTCAGATCCTTCTTATATGTTACGAGGGAAGGGTATGATTGAAGTCCATGCAAAAAATAGTTTGAAAATTAGATTCTATGAAACTATTTGAATTCCGAGTTTCGGACAAAAAATCGTAATATATTATACACTAGTTTATTCTAGTTTCGGAGAAAAAATCAATTAAATCGAGGACTGTTCGAAATGCTACAAATTTTTCAAATAATTTATATATTTTACAAGGGAGGGTAATGATGGAAGTCCATAAAAAAATCATCTGAAAATTTGATACTACGAAACTTTTTGAAATGCGAGTTTCCATCAAAAAATCGTAATATATTATACACTAGTTTATACTAGTTTCAGTCAAAAAATAAATTAAATCGGAGACTATTCGAAACGATACAAAACTTTTCAGATAATTTATATATTTTACGAGGGAAGGTTATGATTGAAGACCATGCAAAAAATCATCAAAAAATTAGATTCTACGAACCTTTTTGAAATGCGAGTTTCGGTCAAAAAATCATAATATATTATACACTAGTTTATACTAGTTTTTCTCCAAAAACCAATTAATTCGAGAACTGATCAGAACGATACAAAAATTTTCATATCCTTCTTATATGTTACGAGGGAAGGATATGAAGGAAGTCCATGTAAAAAATCATCAGAAAATTAGATTCTACGAAACATTTTGAATTGCGAGTTTCAGCATAAAATCGTAATATATTATACACTAGTTTATACTAATTTCGGTCAAAAAATCAATTAAATCGAGGACTGTTCGAAACGTTACAAAACTTTTCAGATAATTTATATATTTTACGAAGGAAGGTTATGATGGAAGACCATGCAAAAAATCATCAGAAAATTAGATTCCACGAAACTTTTCAAAATGCAAGTTTCGGTCAAGAAATCATTATATAGTATACACTAGTTTATACTAATTTTGCTCAAAAAATCAAATTAAATCGAGGACTGTTCGAAATTATACAAAACTCTTCAGATCCTTCTTATATGTTATGAGGAAAGGTTATGATTGAAGTCCATGCAAAAAAATAATTTGAAAATTAGATTCTATGAAACTTTTTGAATTCCGAGTTTCGGACAAAAAATCGTAATATATTACACCCTAGTTTATTCTAGTTTCGGTTAAAAAATCAATTAAATCGAGGACTGTTCGAAATGCTACAAATTTTTTCAGATAATTTATATATGTTACAATGGAAGGTTATGATGGAAGTCCATAAAAAATCATCTGAAAATTAGATTCTACAAAACTTTTTGAAATGTGAGTTTCTGTCAAAAAATTGTAATATATTATACACTAGTTTATACTAGTTTCAATCAAAAAATAAATTAAATCGGGGACTATTCGAAACGATACAAAACTTTTCAGATGATTTATATATTTTACGAGGGAAGGTTATGATGGAAGACCATGCGAAAAATCATCAGAAAATTTGATTCTACGAACCTTTTTGAAATGCGAGTTTCGGTCAAAAAATCATCATATATTATACACTGGTTTATACTAGTTTTGCTCAAAAAACCAATTAATTCGAGAACTCATCAGAACGATACAAAAATTTTCATATCCTTCTTATATGTTACGGGGGAAGGATATGAAGGAAGTCCATGCAAAAAATCATCAGAAAATTAGATTCTACGAAACTTTTTGAATTGCGAGTTTCAGCATAAAATCGTAATATATTATACACTAGTTTCGGTCAAAAAATCAATTAAACCGGGTCCTGTTCGAAACGATACAAAACTTTTCAGATAATTTGTATATTTTACGAAGGAAGGTTATGATGGAAGACCATGCAAAAAATCATTAGAAAATTAGATTCCACGAAACTTTTCAAAATGCAAGTTTCGGTCAAGATAACATTATATAGTATACACTAGTTTATACTAATTTTGCTCAATAAATCATATTAAATCGAGGACTGTTCGAAATTATACAAAACTCTTCAGATCCTTCTTATATGTTACGAGGGAAGGGTATGATTGAAGTCCATGCAAAAAATAGTTTGAAAATTAGATTCTATGAAACTATTTGAATTCCGAGTTTCGGACAAAAAATCGTAATATATTATACACTAGTTTATTCTAGTTTCGGAGAAAAAATCAATTAAATCGAGGACTGTTCGAAATGCTACAAATTTTTCAAATAATTTAAATATTTTACAAGGGAGGGTAATGATGGAAGTCCATAAAAAAATCATCTGAAAATTTGATACTACGAAACTTTTTGAAATGCGAGTTTCCGTCAAAAAATCGTAATATATTATACACTAGTTTATACTAGTTTCAGTCAAAAAATAAATTAAATCGGAGACTATTCGAAACGATACAAAACTTTTCAGATAATTTATATATTTTACGAGGGAAGGTTATGATTGAAGACCATGCAAAAAATCATCAAAAAATTAGATTCTACGAACCTTTTTGAAATGCGAGTTTCGGTCAAAAAATCATAATATATTATACACTAGTTTATACTAGTTTTTCTCCAAAAACCAATTAATTCGAGAACTGATCAGAACGATACAAAAATTTTCATATCCTTCTTATATGTTACGAGGGAAGGATATGAAGGAAGTCCATGTAAAAAATCATCAGAAAATTAGATTCTACGAAACATTTTGAATTGCGAGTTTCAGCATAAAATCGTAATATATTATACACTAGTTTATACTATTTTCGGTCAAAAAATCAATTAAATCGAGGACTGTTCGAAACGTTACAAAACTTTTCAGATAATTTATATATTTTACGAAGGAAGGTTATGATGGAAGACCATGCAAAAAATATCAGAAAATTAGATTCCACGAAACTTTTCAAAATGCAAGTTTCGGTCAAGAAATCATTATATAGTATACACTAGTTTATACTAATTTTGCTCAAAAAATCAAATTAAATCGAGGACTGTTCGAAATTATACAAAACTCTTCAGATCCTTCTTATATGTTATGAGGAAAGGTTATGATTGAAGTCCATGCAAAAAAATAATTTGAAAATTAGATTCTATGAAACTTTTTGAATTCCGAGTTTCGGACAAAAAATCGTAATATATTACACCCTAGTTTATTCTAGTTTCGGTTAAAAAATCAATTAAATCGAGGACTGTTCGAAATGCTACAAATTTTTTCAGATAATTTATATATGTTACAATGGAAGGTTATGATGGAAGTCCATAAAAAATCATCTGAAAATTAGATTCTACAAAACTTTTTGAAATGCGAGTTTCCGTCAAAAAATTGTAATATATTATACACTAGTTTATACTAGTTTCAATCAAAAAATAAATTAAATCGGGGACTATTCGAAACGATACAAAACTTTTCAGATGATTTATATATTTTACGAGGGAAGGTTATGAAGGAAGACCATGCGAAAAATCATCAGAAAATTTTATTCTACGAACCTTTTTGAAATGCGAGTTTCGGTCAAAAAATAATCATATATTATACACTAGTTTATACTAGTTTTGCTCAAAAAACCAATTAATTCGAGAACTCATCAGAACGATACAAAAATTTTCATATCCTTCTTATATGTTACGGGGGAAGGATATGAAGGAATTCCATGCAAAAAATCATCAGAAAATTAGATTCTACGAAACTTTTTGAATTGCGAGTTTCAGCATAAAATCGTAATATATTATACAATAGTTTCGGTCAAAAAATCAATTAAACCGGGTCCTGTTCGAAACGATACAAAACTTTTCAGATAATTTGTATATTTTACGAAGGAAGGTTATGATGGAAGACCATGCAAAAAATCATCAGAAAATTAGATTCCACGAAACTTTTCAAAATGCAAGTTTCGGTCAAGATATCATTATATAGTATACACTAGTTTATACTAATTTTGCTCAAAAAATCATATTAAATCGAGGACTGTTCGAAATTATACAAAACTCTTCAGATCCTTCTTATATGTTACGAGGGAAGGGTATGATTGAAGTCCATGCAAAAAATAGTTTGAAAATTAGATTCTATGAAACTATTTGAATTCCGAGTTTCGGACAAAAAATCGTAATATATTATACACTAGTTTATTCTAGTTTCGGAGAAAAAATCAATTAAATCGAGGACTGTTCGAAATGCTACAAATTTTTCAAATAATTTATATATTTTACAAGGGAGGGTAATGATGGAAGTCCATAAAAAAATCATCTGAAAATTTGATACTACGAAACTTTTTGAAATGCGAGTTTCCGTCAAAAAATCGTAATATATTATACACTAGTTTATACTAGTTTCAGTCAAAAAATAAATTAAATCGGAGACTATTCGAAACGATACAAAACTTTTCAGATAATTTATATATTTTACGAGGGAAGGTTATGATTGAAGACCATGCAAAAAATCATCAAAAAATTAGATTCTACGAACCTTTTTGAAATGCGAGTTTCGGTCAAAAAATCATAATATATTATACACTAGTTTATACTAGTTTTTCTCCAAAAACCAATTAATTCGAGAACTGATCAGAACGATACAAAAATTTTCATATCCTTCTTATATGTTACGAGGGAAGGATATGAAGGAAGTCCATGTAAAAAATCATCAGAAAATTAGATTCTACGAAACATTTTGAATTGCGAGTTTCAGCATAAAATCGTAATATATTATACACTAGTTTATACTAATTTCGGTCAAAAAATCAATTAAATCGAGGACTGTTCGAAACGTTACAAAACTTTTCAGATAATTTATATATTTTACGAAGGAAGGTTATGATGGAAGACCATGCAAAAAATCATCAGAAAATTAGATTCCACGAAACTTTTCAAAATGCAAGTTTCGGTCAAGAAATCATTATATAGTATACACTAGTTTATACTAATTTTGCTCAAAAAATCAAATTAAATCGAGGACTGTTCGAATTTATACAAAACTCTTCAGATCCTTCTTATATGTTATGAGGAAAGGTTATGATTGAAGTCCATGCAAAAAAATAATTTGAAAATTAGATTCTATGAAACTTTTTGAATTCCGAGTTTCGGACAAAAAATCGTAATATATTACACCCTAGTTTATTCTAGTTTCGGTTAAAAAATCAATTAAATCGAGGACTGTTCGAAATGCTACAAATTTTTTCAGATAATTTATATATGTTACAATGGAAGGTTATGATGGAAGTCCATAAAAAATCATCTGAAAATTAGATTCTACAAAACTTTTTGAAATGCGAGTTTCCGTCAAAAAATTGTAATATATTATACACTAGTTTATACTAGTTTCAATCAAAAAATAAATTAAATCGGGGACTATTCGAAACGATACAAAACTTTTCAGATGATTTATATATTTTATGAGGGAAGGTTATGAAGGAAGACCATGCGAAAAATCATCAGAAAATTTTATTCTACGAACCTTTTTGAAATGCGAGTTTCGGTCAAAAAATAATCATATATTATACACTAGTTTATACTAGTTTTGCTCAAAAAACCAATTAATTCGAGAACTCATCAGAACGATACAAAAATTTTCATATCCTTCTTATATGTTACGGGGGAAGGATATGAAGGAATTCCATGCAAAAAATCATCAGAAAATTAGATTCTACGAAACTTTTTGAATTGCGAGTTTCAGCATAAAATCGTAATATATTATACAATAGTTTCGGTCAAAAAATCAATTAAACCGGGTCCTGTTCGAAACGATACAAAACTTTTCAGATAATTTGTATATTTTACGAAGGAAGGTTATGATGGAAGACCATGCAAAAAATCATCAGAAAATTAGATTCCACGAAACTTTTCAAAATGCAAGTTTCGGTCAAGATATCATTATATAGTATACACTAGTTTATACTAATTTTGCTCAAAAAATCATATTAAATCGAGGACTGTTCGAAATTATACAAAACTCTTCAGATCCTTCTTATATGTTACGAGGGAAGGGTATGATTGAAGTCCATGCAAAAAATAGTTTGAAAATTAGATTCTATGAAACTATTTGAATTCCGAGTTTCGGACAAAAAATCGTAATATATTATACACTAGTTTATTCTAGTTTCGGAGAAAAAATCAATTAAATCGAGGACTGTTCGAAATGCTACAAATTTTTCAAATAATTTATATATTTTACAAGGGAGGGTAATGATGGAAGTCCATAAAAAAATCATCTGAAAATTTGATACTACGAAACTTTTTGAAATGCGAGTTTCCGTCAAAAAATCGTAATATATTATGCACTAGTTTATACTAGTTTCAGTCAAAAAATAAATTAAATCGGAGACTATTCGAAACGATACAAAACTTTTCAGATAATTTATATATTTTACGAGTGAAGGTTATGATTGAAGACCATGCAAAAAATCATCAAAAAATTAGATTCTACGAACCTTTTTGAAATGCGAGTTTCGGTCAAAAAATCATAATATATTATACACTAGTTTATACTAGTTTTTCTCCAAAAACCAATTAATTCGAGAACTGATAAGAACGATACAAAAATTTTCATATCCTTCTTATATGTTACGAGGGAAGGATATGAAGGAAGTCCATGTAAAAAATCATCAGAAAATTAGATTCTACGAAACATTTTGAATTGCGAGTTTCAGCATAAAATCGTAATATATTATACACTAGTTTATACTAATTTCGGTCAAAAAATCAATTAAATCGAGGACTGTTCGAAACGTTACAAAACTTTTCAGATAATTTATATATTTTACGAAGGAAGGTTATGATGGAAGACCATGCAAAAAATCATCAGAAAATTAGATTCCACGAAACTTTTCAAAATGCAAGTTTCGGTCAAGAAATCATTATATAGTATACACTAGTTTATACTAATTTTGCTCAAAAAATCAAATTAAATCGAGGACTGTTCGAAATTATACAAAACTCTTCAGATCCTTCTTATATGTTATGAGGAAAGGTTATGATTGAAGTCCATGCAAAAAAATAATTTGAAAATTAGATTCTATGAAACTTTTTGAATTCCGAGTTTCGGACAAAAAATCGTAATATATTACACCCTAGTTTATTCTAGTTTCGGTTAAAAAATAATTTAAATCGAGGACTGTTCGAAATGCTACAAATTTTTTCAGATAATTTATATATGTTACAAGGGAAGGTTATGATGGAAGTCCATAAAAAATCATCTGAATATTAGATTCTACAAAACTTTTTGAAATGCGAGTTTCCGTCAAAAAATTGTAATATATTATACACTAGTTTATACTAGTTTCAATCAAAAAATAAATTAAATCGGGGACTATTCGAAACGATACAAAACTTTTCAGATGATTTATATATTTTACGAGGGAAGGTTATGATGGAAGACCATGCGAAAAATCATCAGAAAATTTGATTCTACGAACCTTTTTGAAATGCGAGTTTCGGTCAAAAAATAATCATATATTATACACTAGTTTATACTAGTTTTGCTCAAAAAACCAATTAATTCGAGAACTCATCAGAACGATACAAAAATTTTCATATCCTTCTTATATGTTACGGGGGAAGGATATGAAGGAATTCCATGCAAAAAATCATCAGAAAATTAGATTCTACGAAACTTTTTGAATTGCGAGTTTCAGCATAAAATCCTAATATATTATACAATAGTTTCGGTCAAAAAATCAATTAAACCGGGTCCTGTTCGAAACGATACAAAACTTTTCAGATAATTTGTATATTTTACGAAGGAAGGTTATGATGGAAGACCATGCAAAAAATCATCAGAAAATTAGATTCCACGAAACTTTTCAAAATGCAAGTTTCGGTCAAGATATCATTATATAGTATACACTAGTTTATACTAATTTTGCTCAAAAAATCATATTAAATCGAGGACTGTTCGAAATTATACAAAACTCTTCAGATCCTTCTTATATGTTACGAGGGAAGGGTATGATTGAAGTCCATGCAAAAAATAGTTTGAAAATTAGATTCTATGAAACTATTTGAATTCCGAGTTTCGGACAAAAAATCGTAATATATTATACACTAGTTTATTCTAGTTTCGGAGAAAAAATCAATTAAATCGAGGACTGTTCGAAATGCTACAAATTTTTCAAATAATTTATATATTTTACAAGGGAGGGTAATGATGGAAGTCCATAAAAAAATCATCTGAAAATTTGATACTACGAAACTTTTTGAAATGCGAGTTTCCGTCAAAAAATCGTAATATATTATGCACTAGTTTATACTAGTTTCAGTCAAAAAATAAATTAAATCGGAGACTATTCGAAACGATACAAAACTTTTCAGATAATTTATATATTTTACGAGTGAAGGTTATGATTGAAGACCATGCAAAAAATCATCAAAAAATTAGATTCTACGAACCTTTTTGAAATGCGAGTTTCGGTCAAAAAATCATAATATATTATACACTAGTTTATACTAGTTTTTCTCCAAAAACCAATTAATTCGAGAACTGATAAGAACGATACAAAAATTTTCATATCCTTCTTATATGTTACGAGGGAAGGATATGAAGGAAGTCCATGTAAAAAATCATCAGAAAATTAGATTCTACGAAACATTTTGAATTGCGAGTTTCAGCATAAAATCGTAATATATTATACACTAGTTTATACTAATTTCGGTCAAAAAATCAATTAAATCGAGGACTGTTCGAAACGTTACAAAACTTTTCAGATAATTTATATATTTTACGAAGGAAGGTTATGATGGAAGACCATGCAAAAAATCATCAGAAAATTAGA
Organism: Lathyrus aphaca; assembly: GCA_963966055.1. Classification (NCBI taxonomy): domain Eukaryota; kingdom Viridiplantae; phylum Streptophyta; class Magnoliopsida; order Fabales; family Fabaceae; genus Lathyrus; species Lathyrus aphaca. The sequence continues at coordinate 568,051,298 of OZ014523.1, forward strand.
TTCCACGAAACTTTTCAAAATGCAAGTTTCGGTCAAGAAATCATTATATAGTATACACTAGTTTATACTAATTTTGCTCAAAAAATCAAATTAAATCGAGGACTGTTCGAAATTATACAAAACTCTTCAGATCCTTCTTATATGTTATGAGGAAAGGTTATGATTGAAGTCCATGCAAAAAAATAATTTGAAAATTAGATTCTATGAAACTTTTTGAATTCCGAGTTTCGGACAAAAAATCGTAATATATTACACCCTAGTTTATTCTAGTTTCGGTTAAAAAATAATTTAAATCGAGGACTGTTCGAAATGCTACAAATTTTTTCAGATAATTTATATATGTTACAAGGGAAGGTTATGATGGAAGTCCATAAAAAATCATCTGAATATTAGATTCTACAAAACTTTTTGAAATGCGAGTTTCCGTCAAAAAATTGTAATATATTATACACTAGTTTATACTAGTTTCAATCAAAAAATAAATTAAATCGGGGACTATTCGAAACGATACAAAACTTTTCAGATGATTTATATATTTTACGAGGGAAGGTTATGATGGAAGACCATGCGAAAAATCATCAGAAAATTTGATTCTACGAACCTTTTTGAAATGCGAGTTTCGGTCAAAAAATAATCATATATTATACACTAGTTTATACTAGTTTTGCTCAAAAAACCAATTAATTCGAGAACTCATCAGAACGATACAAAAATTTTCATATCCTTCTTATATGTTACGGGGGAAGGATATGAAGGAATTCCATGCAAAAAATCATCAGAAAATTAGATTCTACGAAACTTTTTGAATTGCGAGTTTCAGCATAAAATCCTAATATATTATACAATAGTTTCGGTCAAAAAATCAATTAAACCGGGTCCTGTTCGAAACGATACAAAACTTTTCAGATAATTTGTATATTTTACGAAGGAAGGTTATGATGGAAGACCATGCAAAAAATCATCAGAAAATTAGATTCCACGAAACTTTTCAAAATGCAAGTTTCGGTCAAGATATCATTATATAGTATACACTAGTTTATACTAATTTTGCTCAAAAAATCATATTAAATCGAGGACTGTTCGAAATTATACAAAACTCTTCAGATCCTTCTTATATGTTACGAGGGAAGGGTATGATTGAAGTCCATGCAAAAAATAGTTTGAAAATTAGATTCTATGAAACTATTTGAATTCCGAGTTTCGGACAAAAAATCGTAATATATTATACACTAGTTTATTCTAGTTTCGGAGAAAAAATCAATTAAATTGAGGACTGTTCGAAATGCTACAAATTTTTCAAATAATTTATATATTTTACAAGGGAGGGTAATGATGGAAGTCCATAAAAAAATCATCTGAAAATTTGATACTACGAAACTTTTTGAAATGCGAGTTTCCGTCAAAAAATCGTAATATATTATACACTAGTTTATACTAGTTTCAGTCAAAAAATAAATTAAATCGGAGACTATTCGAAACGATACAAAACTTTTCAGATAATTTATATATTTTACGAGGGAAGGTTATGATTGAAGACCATGCAAAAAATCATCAAAAAATTAGATTCTACGAACCTTTTTGAAATGCGAGTTTCGGTCAAAAAATCATAATATATTATACACTAGTTTATACTAGTTTTTCTCCAAAAACCAATTAATTCGAGAATTGATAAGAACGATACAAAAATTTTCATATCCTTCTTATATGTTACGAGGGAAGGATATGAAGGAAGTCCATGTAAAAAATCATCAGAAAATTAGATTCTACGAAACATTTTGAATTGCGAGTTTCAGCATAAAATCGTAATATATTATACACTAGTTTATACTAATTTCGGTCAAAAAATCAATTAAATCGAGGACTGTTCGAAACGTTACAAAACTTTTCAGATAATTTATATATTTTACGAAGGAAGGTTATGATGGAAGACCATGCAAAAAATCATCAGAAAATTAGATTCCACGAAACTTTTCAAAATGCAAGTTTCGGTCAAGAAATCATTATATAGTATACACTAGTTTATACTAATTTTGCTCAAAAAATCAAATTAAATCGAGGACTGTTCGAAATTATACAAAACTCTTCAGATCCTTCTTATATGTTATGAGGAAAGGTTATGATTGAAGTCCATGCAAAAAAATAATTTGAAAATTAGATTCTATGAAACTTTTTGAATTCCGAGTTTCGGACAAAAAATCGTAATATATTACACCCTAGTTTATTCTAGTTTCGGTTAAAAAATAATTTAAATCGAGGACTGTTCGAAATGCTACAAATTTTTTCAGATAATTTATATATTTTACAAGGGAAGGTTATGATGGAAGTCCATAAAAAATCATCTGAATATTAGATTCTACAAAACTTTTTGAAATGCGAGTTTCCGTCAAAAAATTGTGATATATTATACACTAGTTTATACTAGTTTCAATCAAAAAATAAATTAAATTGGGGACTATTCGAAACGATACAAAACTTTTCAGATAATTTATATATTTTACGAGGGAAGGTTATGATGGAAGACTATGCGAAAAATCATCAGAAAATTTGATTCTACGAACCTTTTTGAAATGCGAGTTTCGGTCAAAAAATCATCATATATTATACACTAGTTTATATTACTCAAAAAACCAATTAATTCGAGAACTGATCAGAACGATACAAAAATTTTCATATCCTTCTTATATGTTACGGGGGAAGGATATGAAGGAAGTCCATGCAAAAAATCATCAGAAAATTAAATTCTACGAAACTTTTTGAATTGCGAGTTTCAGCATTAAATCGTAATATATTATACACTAGTTTCGGTCAAAAAATCAATTAAATCTATGACTATTCGAAACGATACAAAACTTTTCAGATAATTTATATATTTTACGAAGGAAGGTTATGATGGAAGACCATGCAAAATATCATCAGAAAATTAGATTCCACGAAACTTTTCAAAATGCATGTTTCGGTCAAGAAATCATTATATAGTATACACTAGTTTATACTAATTTTGCTCAAAAAATCAAATTAAATCGAGGACTGTTTGAAATTATACAAAACTCTTCAGATCCATCTTATATGTTACGAGGGAAGGTTATGATTGAAGTCCATGCAAAAAATAATTTGAAAATTAGATTCTATGAAACCATTTGAATTCCGAGTTTCGGACAAAAAATCGTAATATATTATACACTAGTTTATTCTAGTTTTGGTTGAAAAATCAATTTAATCGAGGACTGTTCGAAATGCTACAAATTTTTTCAGGTAATTTATATATTTTACAAGGGAGGGTAATTATGGAAGTCCATAAAAAATCATCTGAAAATTTGATACTACGAAACTTTTTGAAATGCGAGTTTCCGTCAAAAAATCGTAATATATTATACACTAGTTTATACTAGTTTCAGTCAAAAAATAAATTAAATCGGAGACTATTCGAAACGATACAAAACTTTTCAGATAATTTATATATTTTACGAGGGAAGGTTATGATTGAAGACCATGCAAAAAATCATCAAAAAATTAGATTCTACGAACCTTTTTGAAATGCGAGTTTCGGTCAAAAAATCATAATATATTATACACTAGTTTATACTAGTTTTTCTCCAAAAACCAATTAATTCGAGAACTCATCAGAACGATACAAAAATTTTCATATCCTTCTTATATGTTACGGGGGAAGGATATGAAGGAAGTCCATGCAAAAAATCATCAGAAAATTAGATTCTACGAAACTTTTTGAATTGCGAGTTTCAGCATAAAATCGTAATATATTATACAATAGTTTCGGTCAAAAAATCAATTAAACCGGGTCCTGTTCGAAACGATACAAAACTTTTCAGATAATTTGTATATTTTACGAAGGAAGGTTATGATGGAAGACCATGAAAAAAATCATCAGAAAATTAGATTCCACGAAACTTTTCAAAATGCAAGTTTCGGTCAAGATATCATTATATAGTATACACTAGTTTATACTAATTTTGCTCAAAAAATCATATTAAATCGAGGACTGTTCGAAATTATACAAAACTCTTCAGATCCTTCTTATATGTTACGAGGGAAGCGTATGATTGAAGTCCATGCAAAAAATAGTTTGAAAATTAGATTCTATGAAACTATTTGAATTCCGAGTTTCGGACAAAAAATCGTAATATATTATACACTAGTTTATTCTAGTTTCGGAGAAAAAATCAATTAAATCGAGGACTGTTCGAAATGCTACAAATTTTTCAAATAATTTATATACTTTACAAGGGAGGGTAATGATGGAAGTCCATAAAAAAATCATCTGAAAATTTGATACTACGAAACTTTTTGAAATGCGAGTTTCCGTCAAAAAATCGTAATATATTATACACTAGTTTATACTAGTTTCAGTCAAAAAATAAATTAAATCGGAGACTATTCGAAACGATACAAAACTTTTCAGATAATTTATATATTTTACGAGGGAAGGTTATGATTGAAGACCATGCAAAAAATCATCAAAAAATTAGATTCTACGAACCTTTTTGAAATGCGAGTTTCGGTCAAAAAATCATAATATATTATACACTAGTTTATACTAGTTTTTCTCCAAAAACCAATTAATTCGAGAACTGATCAGAACGATACAAAAAATTTCATATCCTTCTTATATGTTACGGGGGAAGGATATGAAGGAAGTCCATGCAAAAAATCATCAGAAAATTAGATTCTACGAAACTTTTTGAATTGCGAGTTTCAGCATAAAATCGTAATATATTATACACTTGTTTCGGTCAAAAAATCAATTAAACCAGGTCCTGTTCGAAACGATACAAAACTTTTCAGATAATTTGTATATTTTACGAAGGAAGGTTATGATGGAAGACGATGCAAAAAATCATCAGAAAATTAGATTCCACGAAACTTTTCAAAATGCAAGTTTCGGTCAAGATATCATTATATAGTATACACTAGTTTATACTAATTTTGCTCAAAAAATCATATTAAATCGAGGACTGTTCGAAATTATACAAAAATCTTAAGATCCTTCTTATATGTTACGAGGGAAGGGTATGATTGAAGTCCATGCAAAAAATAGTTTGAAAATTAGATTCTATGAAACTATTTGAATTCCGAGTTTCGGACAAAAAATCGTAATATATTATACACTAGTTTATTCTAGTTTCGGAGAAAAAATCAATTAAATCGAGGACTGTTCGAAATGCTACAAATTTTTCAAATAATTTATATATTTTACAAGGGAGGGTAATGATGGAAGTCCATAAAAAAATCATCTGAAAATTTGATACTACGAAACTTTTTGAAATGCGAGTTTCCGTCAAAAAATCGTAATATATTATACACTAGTTTATACTAGTTTCAGTCAAAAAATAAATTAAATCGGAGACTATTCGAAACGATACAAAACTTTTCAGATAATTTATATATTTTACGAGGGAAGGTTATGATTGAAGACCATGCAAAAAATCATCAAAAAATTAGATTCTACGAACCTTTTTGAAATGCAAGTTTCGGTCAAAAAATCATAATATATTATAAACTAGTTTATACTAGTTTTTCTTCAAAAACCAATTAATTCGAGAACTCATCAGAACGATACAAAAATTTTCATATCCTTCTTATATGTTACGGGGGAAGGATATGAAGGAAGTCCATGCAAAAAATCATCAGAAAATTAGATTCTACGAAACTTTTTGAATTGCGAGTTTCAGCATAAAATCGTAATATATTATACAATAGTTTCGGTCAAAAAATCAATTAAACCGGGTCCTGTTCGAAACGATACAAAACTTTTCAGATAATTTGTATATTTTACGAAGGAAGGTTATGATGGAAGACCATGAAAAAAATCATCAGAAAATTAGATTCCACGAAACTTTTCAAAATGCAAGTTTCGGTCAAGATATCATTATATAGTATACACTAGTTTATACTAATTTTGCTCAAAAAATCATATTAAATCGAGGACTGTTCGAAATTATACAAAACTCTTCAGATCCTTCTTATATGTTACGAGGGAAGCGTATGATTGAAGTCCATGCAAAAAATAGTTTGAAAATTAGATTCTATGAAACTATTTGAATTCCGAGTTTCGGACAAAAAATCGTAATATATTATACACTAGTTTATTCTAGTTTCGGAGAAAAAATCAATTAAATCGAGGACTGTTCGAAATGCTACAAATTTTTCAAATAATTTATATATTTTACAAGGGAGGGTAATGATGGAAGTCCATAAAAAAATCATCTGAAAATTTGATACTACGAAACTTTTTGAAATGCGAGTTTCCGTCAAAAAATCGTAATATATTATACACTAGTTTATACTAGTTTCAGTCAAAAAATAAATTAAATCGGAGACTATTCGAAACGATACAAAACTTTTCAGATAATTTATATATTTTACGAGGGAAGGTTATGATTGAAGACCATGCAAAAAATCATCAAAAAATTAGATTCTACGAACCTTTTTGAAATGCGAGTTTCGGTCAAAAAATCATAATATATTATACACTAGTTTATACTAGTTTTTCTCCAAAAACCAATTAATTCGAGAACTCATCAGAACGATACAAAAATTTTCATATCCTTCTTATATGTTACGGGGGAAGTATATGAAGGAAGTCCATGCAAAAAATCATCAGAAAATTAGATTCTACGAAACTTTTTGAATTGCGAGTTTCAGCATAAAATCGTAATATATTATACACTTGTTTCTGTCAAAAAATCAATTAAACCGGGTCCTGTTCGAAACGATACAAAACTTTTCAGATAATTTGTATATTTTACGAAGGAAGGTTATGATGGAAGACCATGCAAAAAATCATCAGAAAATTAGATTCCACGAAACTTTTCAAAATGCAAGTTTCGGTCAAGATATCATTATATAGTATACACTAGTTTACACTGATTTTGCTCAAAAAATCATATTAAATCGAGGACTGTTCGAAATTATACAAAACTCTTCAGATCCTTCTTATATGTTACGAGGGAAGGGTATGATTGAAGTCCATGCAAAAAATAGTTTGAAAATTAGATTCTATGAAACTATTTGAATTCCGAGTTTCGGACAAAAAATCGTAATATATTATACACTAGTTTATTCTAGTTTCGGAGAAAAAATCAATTAAATCGAGGACTGTTCGAAATGCTACAAATTTTTCAAATAATTTATATATTTTACAAGGGAGGGTAATGATGGAAGTCCATAAAAAAATCATCTGAAAATTTGATACTACGAAACTTTTTGAAATGCGAGTTTCCGTCAAAAAATCGTAATATATTATACACTAGTTTATACTAGTTTCAGTCAAAAAATAAATTAAATCGGAGACTATTCGAAACGATACAAAACTTTTCAGATAATTTATATATTTTACGAGGGAAGGTTATGATTGAAGACCATGCAAAAAATCATCAAAAAATTAGATTCTACGAACCTTTTTGAAATGCAAGTTTCGGTCAAAAAATCATAATATATTATACACTAGTTTATACTAGTTTTTCTCCAAAAACCAATTAATTCGAGAACTCATCAGAACGATACAAAAATTTTCATATCCTTCTTATATGTTACGGGGGAAGGATATGAAGGAAGTCCATGCAAAAAATCATCAGAAAATTAGATTCTACGAAACTTTTTGAATTGCGAGTTTCAGCATAAAATCGTAATATATTATACAATAGTTTCGGTCAAAAAATCAATTAAACCGGGTCCTGTTCGAAACGATACAAAACTTTTCAGATAATTTGTATATTTTACGAAGGAAGGTTATGATGGAAGACCATGAAAAAAATCATCAGAAAATTAGATTCCACGAAACTTTTCAAAATGCAAGTTTCGGTCAAGATATCATTATATAGTATACACTAGTTTATACTAATTTTGCTCAAAAAATCATATTAAATCGAGGACTGTTCGAAATTATACAAAACTCTTCAGATCCTTCTTATATGTTACGAGGGAAGCGTATGATTGAAGTCCATGCAAAAAATAGTTTGAAAATTAGATTCTATGAAACTATTTGAATTCCGAGTTTCGGACAAAAAATCGTAATATATTATACACTAGTTTATTCTAGTTTCGGAGAAAAAATCAATTAAATCGAGGACTGTTCGAAATGCTACAAATTTTTCAAATAATTTATATATTTTACAAGGGAGGGTAATGATGGAAGTCCATAAAAAAATCATCTGAAAATTTGATACTACGAAACTTTTTGAAATGCGAGTTTCCGTCAAAAAATCGTAATATATTATACACTAGTTTATACTAGTTTCAGTCAAAAAATAAATTAAATCGGAGACTATTCGAAACGATACAAAACTTTTCAGATAATTTATATATTTTACGAGGGAAGGTTATGATTGAAGACCATGCAAAAAATCATCAAAAAATTAGATTCTACGAACCTTTTTGAAATGCGAGTTTCGGTCAAAAAATCATAATATATTATACACTAGTTTATACTAGTTTTTCTCCAAAAACCAATTAATTCGAGAACTCATCAGAACGATACAAAAATTTTCATATCCTTCTTATATGTTACGGGGGAAGTATATGAAGGAAGTCCATGCAAAAAATCATCAGAAAATTAGATTCTACGAAACTTTTTGAATTGCGAGTTTCAGCATAAAATCGTAATATATTATACACTTGTTTCTGTCAAAAAATCAATTAAACCGGGTCCTGTTCGAAACGATACAAAACTTTTCAGATAATTTGTATATTTTACGAAGGAAGGTTATGATGGAAGACCATGCAAAAAATCATCAGAAAATTAGATTCCACGAAACTTTTCAAAATGCAAGTTTCGGTCAAGATATCATTATATAGTATACACTAGTTTACACTGATTTTGCTCAAAAAATCATATTAAATCGAGGACTGTTCGAAATTATACAAAACTCTTCAGATCCTTCTTATATGTTACGAGGGAAGGGTATGATTGAAGTCCATGCAAAAAATAGTTTGAAAATTAGATTCTATGAAACTATTTGAATTCCGAGTTTCGGACAAAAAATCGTAATATATTATACACTAGTTTATTCTAGTTTCGGAGAAAAAATCAATTAAATCGAGGACTGTTCGAAATGCTACAAATTTTTCAAATAATTTATATATTTTACAAGGGAGGGTAATGATGGAAGTCCATAAAAAAATCATCTGAAAATTTGATACTACGAAACTTTTTGAAATGCGAGTTTCCGTCAAAAAATCGTAATATATTATACACTAGTTTATACTAGTTTCAGTCAAAAAATAAATTAAATCGGAGACTATTCGAAACGATACAAAACTTTTCAGATAATTTATATATTTTACGAGGGAAGGTTATGATTGAAGACCATGCAAAAAATCATCAAAAAATTAGATTCTACGAACCTTTTTGAAATGCGAGTTTCGGTCAAAAAATCATAATATATTATACACTAGTTTATACTAGTTTTTCTCCAAAAACCAATTAATTCGAGAACTCATCAGAACGATACAAAAATTTTCATATCCTTCTTATATGTTACGGGGGAAGTATATGAAGGAAGTCCATGCAAAAAATCATCAGAAAATTAGATTCTACGAAACTTTTTGAATTGCGAGTTTCAGCATAAAATCGTAATATATTATACACTTGTTTCTGTCAAAAAATCAATTAAACCGGGTCCTGTTCGAAACGATACAAAACTTTTCAGATAATTTGTATATTTTACGAAGGAAGGTTATGATGGAAGACCATGCAAAAAATCATCAGAAAATTAGATTCCACGAAACTTTTCAAAATGCAAGTTTCGGTCAAGATATCATTATATAGTATACACTAGTTTACACTGATTTTGCTCAAAAAATCATATTAAATCGAGGACTGTTCGAAATTATACAAAACTCTTCAGATCCTTCTTATATGTTACGAGGGAAGGGTATGATTGAAGTCCATGCAAAAAATAGTTTGAAAATTAGATTCTATGAAACTATTTGAATTCCGAGTTTCGGACAAAAAATCGTAATATATTATACACTAGTTTATTCTAGTTTCGGAGAAAAAATCAATTAAATCGAGGACTGTTCGAAATGCTACAAATTTTTCAAATAATTTATATATTTTACAAGGGAGGGTAATGATGGAAGTCCATAAAAAAATCATCTGAAAATTTGATACTACGAAACTTTTTGAAATGCGAGTTTCCGTCAAAAAATCGTAATATATTATACACTAGTTTATACTAGTTTCAGTCAAAAAATAAATTAAATCGGAGACTATTCGAAACGATACAAAACTTTTCAGATAATTTATATATTTTACGAGGGAAGGTTATGATTGAAGACCATGCAAAAAATCATCAAAAAATTAGATTCTACGAACCTTTTTGAAATGCAAGTTTCGGTCAAAAAATCATAATATATTATACACTAGTTTATACTAGTTTTTCTCCAAAAACCAATTAATTCGAGAACTCATCAGAACGATACAAAAATTTTCATATCCTTCTTATATGTTACGGGGGAAGGATATGAAGGAAGTCCATGCAAAAAATCATCAGAAAATTAGATTCTACGAAACTTTTTGAATTGCGAGTTTCAGCATAAAATCGTAATATATTATACAATAGTTTCGGTCAAAAAATCAATTAAACCGGGTCCTGTTCGAAACGATACAAAACTTTTCAGATAATTTGTATATTTTACGAAGGAAGGTTATGATGGAAGACCATGAAAAAAATCATCAGAAAATTAGATTCCACGAAACTTTTCAAAATGCAAGTTTCGGTCAAGATATCATTATATAGTATACACTAGTTTATACTAATTTTGCTCAAAAAATCATATTAAATCGAGGACTGTTCGAAATTATACAAAACTCTTCAGATCCTTCTTATATGTTACGAGGGAAGCGTATGATTGAAGTCCATGCAAAAAATAGTTTGAAAATTAGATTCTATGAAACTATTTGAATTCCGAGTTTCGGACAAAAAATCGTAATATATTATACACTAGTTTATTCTAGTTTCGGAGAAAAAATCAATTAAATCGAGGACTGTTCGAAATGCTACAAATTTTTCAAATAATTTATATATTTTACAAGGGAGGGTAATGATGGAAGTCCATAAAAAAATCATCTGAAAATTTGATACTACGAAACTTTTTGAAATGCGAGTTTCCGTCAAAAAATCGTAATATATTATACACTAGTTTATACTAGTTTCAGTCAAAAAATAAATTAAATCGGAGACTATTCGAAACGATACAAAACTTTTCAGATAATTTATATATTTTACGAGGGAAGGTTATGATTGAAGACCATGCAAAAAATCATCAAAAAATTAGATTCTACGAACCTTTTTGAAATGCGAGTTTCGGTCAAAAAATCATAATATATTATACACTAGTTTATACTAGTTTTTCTCCAAAAACCAATTAATTCGAGAACTCATCAGAACGATACAAAAATTTTCATATCCTTCTTATATGTTACGGGGGAAGTATATGAAGGAAGTCCATGCAAAAAATCATCAGAAAATTAGATTCTACGAAACTTTTTGAATTGCGAGTTTCAGCATAAAATCGTAATATATTATACACTTGTTTCTGTCAAAAAATCAATTAAACCGGGTCCTGTTCGAAACGATACAAAACTTTTCAGATAATTTGTATATTTTACGAAGGAAGGTTATGATGGAAGACCATGCAAAAAATCATCAGAAAATTAGATTCCACGAAACTTTTCAAAATGCAAGTTTCGGTCAAGATATCATTATATAGTATACACTAGTTTACACTGATTTTGCTCAAAAAATCATATTAAATCGAGGACTGTTCGAAATTATACAAAACTCTTCAGATCCTTCTTATATGTTACGAGGGAAGGGTATGATTGAAGTCCATGCAAAAAATAGTTTGAAAATTAGATTCTATGAAACTATTTGAATTCCGAGTTTCGGACAAAAAATCGTAATATATTATACACTAGTTTATTCTAGTTTCGGAGAAAAAATCAATTAAATCGAGGACTGTTCGAAATGCTACAAATTTTTCAAATAATTTATATATTTTACAAGGGAGGGTAATGATGGAAGTCCATAAAAAAATCATCTGAAAATTTGATACTACGAAACTTTTTGAAATGCGAGTTTCCGTCAAAAAATCGTAATATATTATACACTAGTTTATACTAGTTTCAGTCAAAAAATAAATTAAATCGGAGACTATTCGAAACGATACAAAACTTTTCAGATAATTTATATATTTTACGAGGGAAGGTTATGATTGAAGACCATGCAAAAAATCATCAAAAAATTAGATTCTACGAACCTTTTTGAAATGCAAGTTTCGGTCAAAAAATCATAATATATTATACACTAGTTTATACTAGTTTTTCTCCAAAAACCAATTAATTCGAGAACTCATCAGAACGATACAAAAATTTTCATATCCTTCTTATATGTTACGGGGGAAGGATATGAAGGAAGTCCATGCAAAAAATCATCAGAAAATTAGATTCTACGAAACTTTTTGAATTGCGAGTTTCAGCATAAAATCGTAATATATTATACAATAGTTTCGGTCAAAAAATCAATTAAACCGGGTCCTGTTCGAAACGATACAAAACTTTTCAGATAATTTGTATATTTTACGAAGGAAGGTTATGATGGAAGACCATGAAAAAAATCATCAGAAAATTAGATTCCACGAAACTTTTCAAAATGCAAGTTTCGGTCAAGATATCATTATATAGTATACACTAGTTTATACTAATTTTGCTCAAAAAATCATATTAAATCGAGGACTGTTCGAAATTATACAAAACTCTTCAGATCCTTCTTATATGTTACGAGGGAAGCGTATGATTGAAGTCCATGCAAAAAATAGTTTGAAAATTAGATTCTATGAAACTATTTGAATTCCGAGTTTCGGACAAAAAATCGTAATATATTATACACTAGTTTATTCTAGTTTCGGAGAAAAAATCAATTAAATCGAGGACTGTTCGAAATGCTACAAATTTTTCAAATAATTTATATATTTTACAAGGGAGGGTAATGATGGAAGTCCATAAAAAAATCATCTGAAAATTTGATACTACGAAACTTTTTGAAATGCGAGTTTCCGTCAAAAAATCGTAATATATTATACACTAGTTTATACTAGTTTCAGTCAAAAAATAAATTAAATCGGAGACTATTCGAAACGATACAAAACTTTTCAGATAATTTATATATTTTACGAGGGAAGGTTATGATTGAAGACCATGCAAAAAATCATCAAAAAATTAGATTCTACGAACCTTTTTGAAATGCGAGTTTCGGTCAAAAAATCATAATATATTATACACTAGTTTATACTAGTTTTTCTCCAAAAACCAATTAATTCGAGAACTCATCAGAACGATACAAAAATTTTCATATCCTTCTTATATGTTACGGGGGAAGTATATGAAGGAAGTCCATGCAAAAAATCATCAGAAAATTAGATTCTACGAAACTTTTTGAATTGCGAGTTTCAGCATAAAATCGTAATATATTATACACTTGTTTCTGTCAAAAAATCAATTAAACCGGGTCCTGTTCGAAACGATACAAAACTTTTCAGATAATTTGTATATTTTACGAAGGAAGGTTATGATGGAAGACCATGCAAAAAATCATCAGAAAATTAGATTCCACGAAACTTTTCAAAATGCAAGTTTCGGTCAAGATATCATTATATAGTATACACTAGTTTACACTGATTTTGCTCAAAAAATCATATTAAATCGAGGACTGTTCGAAATTATACAAAACTCTTCAGATCCTTCTTATATGTTACGAGGGAAGGGTATGATTGAAGTCCATGCAAAAAATAGTTTGAAAATTAGATTCTATGAAACTATTTGAATTCCGAGTTTCGGACAAAAAATCGTAATATATTATACACTAGTTTATTCTAGTTTCGGAGAAAAAATCAATTAAATCGAGGACTGTTCGAAATGCTACAAATTTTTCAAATAATTTATATATTTTACAAGGGAGGGTAATGATGGAAGTCCATAAAAAAATCATCTGAAAATTTGATACTACGAAACTTTTTGAAATGCGAGTTTCCGTCAAAAAATCGTAATATATTATACACTAGTTTATACTAGTTTCAGTCAAAAAATAAATTAAATCGGAGACTATTCGAAACGATACAAAACTTTTCAGATAATTTATATATTTTACGAGGGAAGGTTATGATTGAAGACCATGCAAAAAATCATCAAAAAATTAGATTCTACGAACCTTTTTGAAATGCGAGTTTCGGTCAAAAAATCATAATATATTATACACTAGTTTATACTAGTTTTTCTCCAAAAACCAATTAATTCGAGAACTCATCAGAACGATACAAAAATTTTCATATCCTTCTTATATGTTACGGGGGAAGTATATGAAGGAAGTCCATGCAAAAAATCATCAGAAAATTAGATTCTACGAAACTTTTTGAATTGCGAGTTTCAGCATAAAATCGTAATATATTATACACTTGTTTCTGTCAAAAAATCAATTAAACCGGGTCCTGTTCGAAACGATACAAAACTTTTCAGATAATTTGTATATTTTACGAAGGAAGGTTATGATGGAAGACCATGCAAAAAATCATCAGAAAATTAGATTCCACGAAACTTTTCAAAATGCAAGTTTCGGTCAAGATATCATTATATAGTATACACTAGTTTACACTGATTTTGCTCAAAAAATCATATTAAATCGAGGACTGTTCGAAATTATACAAAACTCTTCAGATCCTTCTTATATGTTACGAGGGAAGGGTATGATTGAAGTCCATGCAAAAAATAGTTTGAAAATTAGATTCTATGAAACTATTTGAATTCCGAGTTTCGGACAAAAAATCGTAATATATTATACACTAGTTTATTCTAGTTTCGGAGAAAAAATCAATTAAATCGAGGACTGTTCGAAATGCTACAAATTTTTCAAATAATTTATATATTTTACAATGGAGGGTAATGATGGAAGTCCATAAAAAAATCATCTGAAAATTTGATACTACGAAACTTTTTGAAATGCGAGTTTCCGTCAAAAAATCGTAATATATTATACACTAGTTTATACTAGTTTCAGTCAAATAATAAATTAAATCGGAGACTATTCGAAACGATACAAAACTTTTCAGATAATTTATATATTTTACGAGGGAAGGTTATGATTGAAGACCATGCAAAAAATCATCAAAAAATTAGATTCTACGAACCTTTTTGAAATGCAAGTTTCGGTCAAAAAATCATAATATATTATACACTAGTTTATACTAGTTTTTCTCCAAAAACCAATTAATTCGAGAACTCATCAGAACGATACAAAAATTTTCATATCCTTCTTATATGTTACGGGGGAAGGATATGAAGGAAGTCCATGCAAAAAATCATCAGAAAATTAGATTCTACGAAACTTTTTGAATTGCGAGTTTCAGCATAAAATCGTAATATATTATACAATAGTTTCGGTCAAAAAATCAATTAAACCGGGTCCTGTTCGAAACGATACAAAACTTTTCAGATAATTTGTATATTTTACGAAGGAAGGTTATGATGGAAGACCATGAAAAAAATCATCAGAAAATTAGATTCCACGAAACTTTTCAAAATGCAAGTTTCGGTCAAGATATCATTATATAGTATACACTAGTTTATACTAATTTTGCTCAAAAAATCATATTAAATCGAGGACTGTTCGAAATTATACAAAACTCTTCAGATCCTTATTATATGTTACGAGGGAAGCGTATGATTGAAGTCCATGCAAAAAATAGTTTGAAAATTAGATTCTATGAAACTATTTGAATTCCGAGTTTCGGACAAAAAATCGTAATATATTATACACTAGTTTATTCTAGTTTCGGAGAAAAAATCAATTAAATCGAGGACTGTTCGAAATGCTACAAATTTTTCAAATAATTTATATATTTTACAAGGGAGGGTAATGATGGAAGTCCATAAAAAAATCATCTGAAAATTTGATACTACGAAACTTTTTGAAATGCGAGTTTCCGTCAAAAAATCGTAATATATTATACACTAGTTTATACTAGTTTCAGTCAAATAATAAATTAAATCGGAGACTATTCGAAACGATACAAAACTTTTCAGATAATTTATATATTTTACGAGGGAAGGTTATGATTGAAGACCATGCAAAAAATCATCAAAAAATTAGATTCTACGAACCTTTTTGAAATGCAAGTTTCGGTCAAAAAATCATAATATATTATACACTAGTTTATACTAGTTTTTCTCCAAAAACCAATTAATTCGAGAACTCATCAGAACGATACAAAAATTTTCATATCCTTCTTATATGTTACGGGGGAAGGATATGAAGGAAGTCCATGCAAAAAATCATCAGAAAATTAGATTCTACGAAACTTTTTGAATTGCGAGTTTCAGCATAAAATCGTAATATATTATACAATAGTTTCGGTCAAAAAATCAATTAAACCGGGTCCTGTTCGAAACGATACAAAACTTTTCAGATAATTTGTATATTTTACGAAGGAAGGTTATGATGGAAGACCATGAAAAAAATCATCAGAAAATTAGATTCCACGAAACTTTTCAAAATGCAAGTTTCGGTCAAGATATCATTATATAGTATACACTAGTTTATACTAATTTTGCTCAAAAAATCATATTAAATCGAGGACTGTTCGAAATTATACAAAACTCTTCAGATCCTTATTATATGTTACGAGGGAAGCGTATGATTGAAGTCCATGCAAAAAATAGTTTGAAAATTAGATTCTATGAAACTATTTGAATTCCGAGTTTCGGACAAAAAATCGTAATATATTATACACTAGTTTATTCTAGTTTCGGAGAAAAAATCAATTAAATCGAGGACTGTTCGAAATGCTACAAATTTTTCAAATAATTTATATATTTTACAAGGGAGGGTAATGATGGAAGTCCATAAAAAAATCATCTGAAAATTTGATACTACGAAACTTTTTGAAATGCGAGTTTCCGTCAAAAAATCGTAATATATTATACACTAGTTTATACTAGTTTCAGTCAAAAAATAAATTAAATCGGAGACTATTCGAAACGATACAAAACTTTTCAGATAATTCATATATTTTACGAGGGAAGGTTATGATTGAAGACCATGCAAAAAATCATCAAAAAATTAGATTCTACGAACCTTTTTGAAATGCGAGTTTCGGTCAAAAAATCATAATATATTATACACTAGTTTATACTAGTTTTTCTCCAAAAACCAATTAATTCGAGAACTCATCAGAACGATACAAAAATTTTCATATCCTTCTTATATGTTACGGGGGAAGGATATGAAGGAAGTCCATGCAAAAAATCATCAGAAAATTAGATTCTACGAAACTTTTTGAATTGCGAGTTTCAGCATAAAATCGTAATATATTATACAATAGTTTCGGTCAAAAAATCAATTAAACCGGGTCCTGTTCGAAACGATACAAAACTTTTCAGATAATTTGTATATTTTACGAAGGATGGTTATGATGGAAGACCATGAAAAAAATCATCAGAAAATTAGATTCCACGAAACTTTTCAAAATGCAAGTTTCGGTCAAGATATCATTATATAGTATACACTAGTTTATACTAATTTTGCTCAAAAAATCATATTAAATCGAGGACTGTTCGAAATTATACAAAACTCTTCAGATCCTTCTTATATGTTACGAGGGAAGCGTATGATTGAAGTCCATGCAAAAAATAGTTTGAAAATTAGATTCTATGAAACTATTTGAATTCCGAGTTTCGGACAAAAAATCGTAATATATTATACACTAGTTTATTCTAGTTTCGGAGAAAAAATCAATTAAATCGAGGACTGTTCGAAATGCTACAAATTTTTCAAATAATTTATATATTTTACAAGGGAGGGTAATGATGGAAGTCCATAAAAAAATCATCTGAAAATTTGATACTACGAAACTTTTTGAAATGCGAGTTTCCGTCAAAAAATCGTAATATATTATACACTAGTTTATACTAGTTTCAGTCAAAAAATAAATTAAATCGGAGACTATTCGAAACGATACAAAACTTTTCAGATAATTTATATATTTTACGAGGGAAGGTTATGATTGAAGACCATGCAAAAAATCATCAAATAATTAGATTCTACGAACCTTTTTGAAATGCGAGTTTCGGTCAAAAAATCATAATATATTATACACTAGTTTATACTAGTTTTTCTCCAAAAACCAATTAATTCGAGAACTGATCAGAACGATACAAAAATTTTCATATCCTTCTTATATGTTACGGGGGAAGGATATGAAGGAAGTCCATGCAAAAAATCATCAGAAAATTAGATTCTACGAAACTTTTTGAATTGCGATGTTCAGCATAAAATCGTAATATATTATACAATAGTTTCGGTCAAAAAATCAATTAAACCGGGTCCTGTTCGAAACGATACAAAACTTTTCAGATAATTTGTATATTTTACGAAGGAAGGTTATGATGGAAGACCATGAAAAAAATCATCAGAAAATTAGATTCCACGAAACTTTTCAAAATGCAAGTTTCGGTCAAGATATCATTATATAGTATACACTAGTTTATACTAATTTTGCTCAAAAAATCATATTAAATCGAGGACTGTTCGAAATTATACAAAACTCTTCAGATCCTTCTTATATGTTACGAGGGAAGCGTATGATTGAAGTCCATGCAAAAAATAGTTTGAAAATTAGATTCTATGAAACTATTTGAATTCCGAGTTTCGGACAAAAAATCGTAATATATTATACACTAGTTTATTCTAGTTTCGGAGAAAAAATCAATTAAATCAAGGACTGTTCGAAATGCTACAAATTTTTCAAATAATTTATATATTTTACAAGGGAGGGTAATGATGGAAGTCCATAAAAAAATCATCTGAAAATTTGATACTACGAAACTTTTTGAAATGCGAGTTTCCGTCAAAAAATCGTAATATATTATACACTAGTTTATACTAGTTTCAGTCAAAAAATAAATTAAATCGGAGACTATTCGAAACGTTACAAAACTTTTCAGATAATTTATATATTTTACGAGGGAAGGTTATGATTGAAGACCATGCAAAAAATCATCAAAAAATTAGATTCTACGAACCTTTTTGAAATGCGAGTTTCGGTCAAAAAATCATAATATATTATACACTAGTTTATACTAGTTTTTCTCCAAAAACCAATTAATTCGAGAACTGATCAGAACGATACAAAAATTTTCATATCCTTCTTATATGTTACGGGGGAAGGATATGAAGGAAGTCCATGCAAAAAATCATCAGAAAATTAGATTCTACGAAACTTTTTGAATTGCGATGTTCAGCATAAAATCGTAATATATTATACACTAGTTTCGGTCAAAAAATCAATTAAACCGGGTCCTGTTCGAAACGATACAAAACTTTTCAGATAATTTGTATATTTTACGAAGGAAGGTTATGATGGAAGACCATGCAAAAAATCATCAGAAAATTAGATTCCACGAAACTTTTCAAAATGCAAGTTTCGGTCAAGATATCATTATATAGTATACACTAGTTTATACTAATTTTGCTTAAAAAATCATATTAAATCGAGGACTGTTCAAAATTATACAAAACTCTTCAGATCCTTCTTATATGTTACGAGGGAAGGGTATGATTGAAGTCCATGCAAAAAATAGTTTGAAAATTAGATTCTATGAAACTATTTTAATTCCGAGTTTCGGACAAAAAATCGTAATATATTATACACTAGTTTATTCTAGTTTCGGAGAAAAAATCAATTAAATCGAGGACTGTTCGAAATGCTACAAATTTTTCAAATAATTTATATATTTTACAAGGGAGGGTAATGATGGAAGTCCATAAAAAAATCATCTGAAAATTTGATACTACGAAACTTTTTGAAATGCGAGTTTCCGTCAAAAAATCGTAATATATTATACACTAGTTTATACTAGTTTCAGTCAAAAAATAAATTAAATCGGAGACTATTCGAAACGATACAAAACTTTTCAGATAATTTATATATTTTACGAGGGAAGGTTATGATTGAAGACCATGCAAAAAATCATCAAAAAATTAGATTCTACGAACCTTTTTGAAATGCGAGTTTCGGTCAAAAAATCATAATATATTATACACTAGTTTATACTAGTTTTTCTCCAAAAACCAATTAATTCGAGAACTGATCAGAACGATACAAAAATTTTCATATCCTTCTTATATGTTACGGGGGAAGGATATGAAGGAAGTCCATGCAAAAAATCATCAGAAAATTAGATTCTACGAAACTTTTTGAATTGTGATGTTCAGCATAAAATCGTAATATATTATACACTAGTTTCGGTCAAAAAATCAATTAAACCGGGTCCTGTTCGAAACGATACAAAACTTTTCAGATAATTTGTATATTTTACGAAGGAAGGTTATGATGGAAGACCATGCAAAAAATCATCAGAAAATTAGATTCCACGAAACTTTTCAAAATGCAAGTTTCGGTCAAGATATCATTATATAGTATACACTAGTTTATACTAATTTTGCTTAAAAAATCATATTAAATCGAGGACTGTTCGAAATTATACAAAACTCTTCAGATCCTTCTTATATGTTACGAGGGAAGGGTATGATTGAAGTCCATGCAAAAAATAGTTTGAAAATTAGATTCTATGAAACTATTTGAATTCCGAGTTTCGGACAAAAAATCGTAATATATTATACACTAGTTTATTCTAGTTTCGGAGAAAAAATCAATTAAATCGAGGACTGTTCGAAATGCTACAAAATTTTCAAATAATTTATATATTTTACAAGGGAGGGTAATGATGGAAGTCCATAAAAAAATCATCTGAAAATTTGATACTACAAAACTTTTTGAAATGCGAGTTTCCGTCAAAAAATCGTAATATATTATACACTAGTTTATACTAGTTTCAGTCAAAAAATAAATTAAATCGGAGACTATTCGAAACGATACAAAACTTTTCAGATAATTTATATATTTTACGAGGGAAGGTTATGATTGAAGACCATGCAAAAAATCATCAAAAAGTTAGATTCTACGAACCTTTTTGAAATGGGAGTTTCGGTCAAAAAATCATAATATATTAAACACTAGTTTATACTACTTTTTCTCCAAAAACCAATTAATTCGAGAACTGATCAGAACGATACAAAAATTTTCATATCCTTCTTATATGTTACGAGGGAAGGATATGAAGGAAGTCCATGTAAAAAATCATCATAAAATTAGATTCTACGAAACATTTTGAATTGCGAGTTTCAGCATAAAATCGTAATATATTATACACTAGTTTATACTAATTTCGGTCAAAAAATCAATTAAATCGAGGACTGTTCGAAACGTTACAAAACTTTTCAGATAATTTATATATTTTACGAAGGAAGGTTATGATGGAAGACTATGCTTAAATTCATCAGAAAATTAGATTCCACGAAACTTTTCAAAATGCAAGTTTCGGTCAAGAAATCATTATATAGTATACACTAGTTTATACTAATTTTGCTCAAAAAATTAAATTAAATCGAGGACTATTCGAAATGATACAAAACTCTTCAGATCCTTCTTATATGTTATGAGGAAAGGTTATGATTGAAGTCCATGCAAAAAATAATTTGAAAATTAGATTCTATGAAACTTTTTGAATTCCAAGTTTCGGACAAAAAATCGTAATATATTATACCCTAGTTTATTCTTGTTTCGGTTAAAAAATCAATTAAATCGAGGACTGTTCGAAATGCTACAAATTTTTTCAGATAATTTATATATTTTACAAGGGAAGGTTATGATGGAAGTCCATAAAAAGTCATCTAAAAATTAGATTCTACAAAACTTTTTGAAATGCGAGTTTCCATCAAAAAATTGTAATATATTATACACTAGTTTATACTAGTTTCAATCAAAAAATAAATTAAATCGGGGACTATTCGAAACGATACAAAACTTTTCAGATGATTTATATATTTTACCAGGGAAGGTTATGATGGAAGACCATGCGAAAAATCATCAGAAAATTTGATTCTACGAACCTTTTTGAAATGCGAGTTTCGGTCAAAAAATCATCATATATTATACACTAGTTTATACTAGTTTTGCTCAAAAAACCAATTAATTCGAGAACTGATCAGAACGATACAAAAAATTTCATATCCTTCTTATATGTTACGGGGGAAGGATATGAAGGAAGTCCATGCAAAAAATCATCAGAAAATTAGATTCTACGAAACTTTTTGAATTGCGAGTTTCAGCATAAAATCGTAATATATTATACACTATTTTAAGTAAAAAAATCAATTAAACCGGGGACTGTTCGAAACGATACAAAACTTTTCAGATAATTTGTATATTTTACGAAGGAAGGTTATGATGGAAGACCATGTAAAAACTCATCAGAAAATTAGATTCCACGAAACTTTTCAAAATGCAAGTTTCGGTCAAGAAATCATTATATAGTATACACTAGTTTATACTAATTTTGCTCAAAAAATCATATTAAATCGAGGACTGTTTGAAATTATACAAAACTCTTCAGATCCTTCTTATATGTTACGAGGGAAGGGTATGATTGAAGTCCATGCAAAAAATAGTTTGAAAATTAGATTCTATGAAACTTTTTGAATTCCGAGTTTCGGACAAAAAATCGTAATATATTAAACACTAGTTTATTCTAGTTTCGGTGAAAAAATCAATTAAATCGAGGACTGTTCGAAATGCTACAAATTTTTTCAAATAATTTATATATTTTACAAAGGAAGGTTATGATGGAAGTCCATAAAAATTCATCTGAAAATTAGATTCTACGAAACTTTTTGAAATGCGAGTTTCCGTCAAAAAATCGTAATATATTATACACTAGTTTATACTAGTTTCAGTCAAAAAATAAATTAAATCAGGGACATTTCGAAACGATACAAAACATTTCAGATAATTTATATACTTTACGAGAGAAGGTTATGATGGAAGACCATGCAAAAAATCATCAGAAAATTAGATTCCACGAAACTTTTCAAAATGCAAGTTTCGGTCAAGAAATAATATATAGTATACACTAGTTTATACTAATTTTGCTCAAAAAATCAAATTAAATCGACGACTGTTCGAAATGATACAAGTTTCAGCATAAAATCGTAATATATTATACACTAGTTTCGGTCAAAAAATCAATTAAACCGGGGACTGTTCGAAACGATTCAGAACTTTTCAGATAATTTGTATATTTTACGAAGGAAGGTTATGATGGAAGACCATGTAAAAAATCATCAGAAAATTAGATTCCACGAAACTTTTCAAAATGCAAGTTTCGGTCAAGAAATCATTATATAGTATACACTAGTTTATACTAATTTTGCTCAAAAAATCATATTAAATCGACGACTGTTCGAAATGATACAAAATCTTCAGATCCTTCTTATATGTTACGAGGAAAGGTTATGATTGAAGTCCATGTAAAAAATAATTTGAAAATTAGATTCTATGAAACTTTTTGAATTTCGAGTTTCGGACAAAAAATCGTAATATATTATACACTAGTTTATTCTAGTTTCGGTTAAAAAATCAATTAAATCGAGGACTGTTCGAAATGCTACAAATTTTTTCAGATAATTTATATATTTTACAAGGGAAGGTTATGATGGAAGTCCATAAAAAATCATCTGAAAATTAGATTCTACAAAACTTTTTGAAATGCGAGTTTCCGTCAAAAAATTGTAATATATTATACACTAGTTTATACTAGTTTCAATCAAAAAATAAATTAAATCGGGGACTATTTGAAACGATACAAAACTTTTCAGATAATTTATATATTTTACGAGGGAAGGTTATGATGGAAGACCATGCAAAAAATCATCAGAAAATTAGATTCTACGAACCATTTTGAAATGCGAGTTTTGGTCAAAAAATCATAATATATTATACACTAATTTATTATAGTTTTGCTCAAAAAACCAATTAATTCGAGAACTGATCAGAACGATACAAAAATTTTCATATCATTCTTATATGTTACGGGGGAAGGATATGAAGGAAGTCCATGCAAAAAATCATCAGAAAATTAGATTCTACGAAACTTTTTTACTTGCGAGTTTTAGCATAAAATCGTAATATATTATACACTAGTTTATACTAGTTTCTGTCAAAAAATCAATTAAATCGAGGATTGTTCGAAACGATACAAAACTTTTCAGATAATTTATATATTTTACGAAGGAAGGTTATGATGGAAGACCATGCAAAAAATCATCAGAAAATTAGATTCCACGAAACTTTTCAAAATGCAAGTTTTGGTCAAGAAATCATTATATAGTACTAGTTTATACTAATTTTGCTCAAAAAATCAAATTAAATCAAGGACTGTTCGAAATGATACAAAACTCTTCAGATCCTTCTTATATGTTACGAGGAAAGGTTATGATTGAAGTCCATGCAAAAAATAATTTGAAAATTAGATTCTATGAAACTATTTGAATTCCGAGTTTCGGACAAAAAATCGTAATATATTAAACACTAGTTTATTCTAGTTTCGGTTAAAAAATCAATTAAATCGAGGACTGTTCGAAATGCTACAAATTTTTTCAGATAATTTATATATTTTACAAGGGAAGGTTATGATGGAAGTCCATAAAAAATCATCTGAAAATTAGATTCTACAAAACTTTTTGAAATGCGAGTTTCCGTCAAAAAATTGTAATATATTATACGCTAGTTTATACTAGTTTCAATCAAAAAATAAATTAAATCGGGGACTATTCGAAACGATACAAAACTTTTCAGATAATTTATATATTTTACGAAGGAAGGTTATGATGGAAGACCATGCAAAAAATCATCAGAAAATTAGATTACACGAAACTTTTCAAAATGCAAGTTTCGGTCAAGAAATAATATATAGTATACACTAGTTTATACTAATTTTGCTCAAAAAATCAAATTAAATCGACGACTGTTCGAAATGATACAAAACTCTTCAGATCCTTCTTATATGTTACGAGGAAAGGTTATGATTGAAGTCCATGTAAAAAATAATTTGAAAATTAGATTCTATGAAACTTTTTGAATTTTGAGTTTCGGATAAAAATCGTAATATATTATACACTAGTTTATTCTAGTTTCGATTAAAAAATCAATTAAATCGAGGACTGTTCGAAATGCTACAAATTTTTTCAGATAATTTATATATTTTACAAGGGAAGGTTATGATGGAAGTCCATAAAAAATCATCTGAAAATTAGATTCTACAAAACTTTTTGAAATGCGAGTTTCCGTCAAAAAATTGTAATATATTATACACTAGTTTATACTAGTTTCAATCAAAAAATAAATTAAATCGGGGACTATTTGAAACGATACAAAACTTTTCAGATAATTTATATATTTTACGAGGGAAGGTTATGATGGAAGACCATGCGAAAAATCATCAGAAAATTAGATTCTACGAACCTTTTTGAAATGCGAGTTTCGGTCAAAATATCATAATATATTATACACTAATTTATACTAGTTTTGCTCAAAAAACCAATTAATTCGAGAACTGATCAGAACGATACAAAAATTTTCATATCATTCTTATATGTTACGGGGGAAGGATATGAAGGAAGTCCATGCAAAAAATCATCAAAAAATTAGATTCTACGAAACTTTTTTACTTGCGAGTTTTAGCATAAAATCGTAATATATTATACACTAGTTTATACTAGTTTCTGTCAAAAAATCAATTAAATCGAGGACTGTTCGAAACGATACAAAACTTTTCAGATAATTTATATATTTTACGAAGGAAGGTTATGTTGGAAGACCATGCAAAAAATCATCAGAAAATTAGATTCCACGAAACTTTTCAAAATGCAAGTTTCGGTCAAGAAATCATTATACAGTATACACTAATTTATACTAATTTTGCTCAAAAAATCATATTAAATCGAGGGCTGTTCGAAATTATACAAAACTCTTCAGATCCTTCTTATATGTTACGAGGGAAGGGTATGATTGAAGTCCATGCAAAAAATAGTTTGAAAATTAGATTCTATGAAACTTTTTGAATTCCGAGTTTCGGACAAAAAATCGTAATATATTAAACACTAGTTTATTCTAGTTTCGGTGAAAATATCAATTAAATCGAGGACTGTTCGAAAAGCTACAAATTTTTTCAAATAATTTATATATTTTACAAAGGACGGTTATGATGGAAGTCCATAAAAAATCATCTGAAAGTTAGATTCTACGAAACTTTTTGAAATGGGAGTTTCCGTCAAAAAATTGTAATATATTATACACTAGTTTATACTAGTTTTAGTCAAAAAATAAATTAAATCAGGGACTATTCGAAATGATACAAAACTTTTCAGATAATTTATATATTTTACGATGGAAGGTTATGATGGAAGACCATGCAAAAAATCATCAGAAAATTAGATTCTACGAACCATTTTGAAATGCGAGTTTTGGTCAAAAAATCATAATATATTATACACTAATTTATACTAGTTTTGCTCAAAAAACCAATTAATTCGAGAACTGATCAGAACGATACAAAAATTTTCATATCATTCTTATATGTTACGGGGGAAGGATATGAAGGAAGTCCATGCAAAAAATCATCAGAAAATTAGATTCTACGAAACTTTTTTACTTGCGAGTTTCAGCATAAAATCGTAATATATTATACACTAGTTTATACTAGTTTCTGTCAAAAAATCAATTAAATCGAGGACTGTTCGAAACGATACAAAACTTTTCAGATAATTTATATATCTTACGAAGGAAGGTTATGATGGAAGACCATGCAAAAAATCATCAGAAAATTAGATTCCACGAAACTTTTCAAAATGCAAGTTTCGGTCAAGAAATAATATATAGTATACACTAGTTTATACT
The DNA here is from genome assembly GCA_963966055.1 of Lathyrus aphaca. Lineage (NCBI taxonomy): Eukaryota > Viridiplantae > Streptophyta > Magnoliopsida > Fabales > Fabaceae > Lathyrus > Lathyrus aphaca. The sequence continues at coordinate 568,078,163 of OZ014523.1, forward strand.
AATTTTGCTCAAAAAATCAAATTAAATCGACGACTGTTCGAAATGATACAAAACTCTTCAGATCCTTCTTATATGTTACGAGGAAAGGTTATGATTGAAGCCCATGAAAAAAATAATTTGAAAATTAGATTCTATGAAACTTTTTGAATTTCGAGTTTCGGACAAAAAATCGTAATATATTATACACTAGTTTATTCTAGTTCCGGTTAAAAAATCAATTAAATCGAGGACTGTTCGAAATGCTACAAATTTTTACAGATAATTTATATATTTTACAAGGGAAGGTTATGATGGAAGCCATAAAAAATCATCTGAAAATAAGATTCTACAAAACTTTTTGAAATGCGAGTTTCCGTCAAAAAATTGTAATATATTATACGCTAGTTTATACTAGTTTCAATCAAAAAATAAATTAAATCGGGGACTATTTGAAACGATACAAAACTTTTCAGATAATTTATATATTTTACGAGGGAAGGTTATGATGGAAGACCATGCGAAAAATCATCAGAAAATTAGATTCTACGAACCTTTTTGAAATGTGAGTTTCTGTCAAAATATCATAATATATTATACACTAGTTTATACTAGTTTTGCTCAAATAACCAAATAATTCGAGAACTGATCAGAACGATACAAATATTTTCATATCCTTCTTATATGTTACGGGGGAAGGATATGATGGAAGTCCATGCAAAAAATCATCAGAAAATTAGATTCTATGAAACTTTTTGAATTGCGAGTTTCAGCATAAAATCGTAATATATTATACACTAGTTTCGATCAAAAAATCAATTAATCCGGGGACTGTTCGAAACGATACAAAACTTTTCAGATAATTTGTATATTTTACGAGGGAAGGTTATGATGGAAGACCATGTAAAAAATCATCAGAAAATTAGATTCCACAAAACTTTTCAAAATGCAAGTTTCGGTCAAGAAATCATTATATAGTATACACTAGTTTATACTAATTTTGCTCAAAAATTCATATTAAATCGAGGACTGTTCGAAATTATACAAAACTCTTCAGATCCTTCTTATATGTTACGAGGGAAGGGTATGATTGAAGTCCATGCAAAAAATAATTTGAAAATTAGATTCTATGAAACTTTTTGAATTCCGAGTTTCGGACAAAAAATCGTAATATATTAAACACTAGTTTATTCTAGTTTCGGTTAAAAAATCAATTAAATCGAGGACTGTTCGAAATGCTACAAATTTTTTCAGATAATTTATATTTTTTACAAAGGACGGTTATGATGGAAGTCCATAAAAAATCATCTGAAAGTTAGATTCTACGAAACATTTTGAAATGCGAGTTTCCGTCAAAAAATTGTAATATATTATACGCTAGTTTATACTAGTTTCAATCAAAAAATAAATTAAATCGGGGACTATTCGAAACGATACAAAACTTTTCAGATAATTTATATATTTTATGAGGGAAGGTTATGATGGAAGACCATGCAAAAAATCATCAGAAAATTAGATTACACAAACCTTTTTGAAATGCGAGTTTCGGTCAAGAAATAATATATAGTATACACTAGTTTATACTAATTTTGCTCAAAAAATCAAATTAAATTGACGACTGTTCGAAATGATACAAAACTCTTCAGATCCTTCTTATATGTTACGAGGAAAGGTTATGATTGAAATCCATGTAAAAAATAATTTGAAAATTAGATTCTATGAAACTTTTTTAATTTCGAGTTTCGGACAAAAAATCGTAATATATTATACACTAGTTTATTCTAGTTTCGGTTAAAAAATCAATTAAATCGAGGACTGTTCGAAATGCTACAAATTTTTTCAGATAATTTATATATTTTACAAGGGAAGGTTATGATGGAAGTCCATAAAAAATCATCTGAAAATTAGATTCTACAAAACTTTTTGAAATGCGAGTTTCCGTCAAAAAATTGTAATATATTATACACTAGTTTATACTAGTTTCAATCAAAAAATAAATTAAATCGGGGACTATTTGAATCGATACAAAACTTTTCAGATAATTTATATATGTTACGAGGGAAGGTTATGATGGAAGACCATGCGAAAAATCATCAGAAAATTAGATTCTACGAACCTTTTTGAAATGCGAGTTTCGGTCAAAATATCATAATATATTATACACTAATTTATACTAGTTTTGCTCAAAAAACCAATTAATTCGAGAACTGATCAGAACGATACAAAAATTTTCATATCATTCTTATATGTTACGGGGGAAGGATATGAAGGAAGTCCATGCAAAAAATCATCAAAAAATTAGATTCTACGAAACTTTTTTACTTGCGAGTTTTAGCATAAAATCGTAATATATTATACACTAGTTTATACTAGTTTCTGTCAAAAAATCAATTAAATCGAGGACTGTTCAAAACGATACAAAACTTTTCAGATAATTTATATATTTTACGAAGGAAGGTTATGATCGAAGACCATGCAAAAAATCATCAGAAAATTAGATTCCACGAAACTTTTCAAAATGCAAGTTTCGGTCAAGAAATCATTATATAGTATACACTAGTTTATACTAATTTTGCTCAAAAAATCATATTAAATCGAGGGCTGTTCGAAATTATACAAAACTCTTCAGATCCTTCTTATATGTTACGAGGGAAGGGTATGATTGAAGTCCATGCAAAAAATAGTTTGAAAATTAGATTCTATGAAACTTTTTGAATTCCGAGTTTCGGACAAAAAATCGTAATATATTAAACACTAGTTTATTCTAGTTTCGGTGAAAATATCAATTAAATCGAGGACTGTTCGAAAAGCTACAAATTTTTTCAAATAATTTATATATTTTACAAAGGACGGTTATGATGGAAGTCCATAAAAAATCATCTGAAAGTTAGATTCTACGAAACTTTTTGAAATGGGAGTTTCCGTCAAAAAATTGTAATATATTATACACTAGTTTATACTAGTTTTAGTCAAAAAATAAATTAAATCAGGGACTATTCGAAATGATACAAAACTTTTCAGATAATTTATATATTTTACGATGGAAGGTTATGATGGAAAACCATGCAAAAAATCATCAGAAAATTAGATTCTACGAACCATTTTGAAATGCGAGTTTTGGTCAAAAAATCATAATATATTATACACTAATTTATACTAGTTTTGCTCAAAAAACCAATTAATTCGAGAACTGATCAGAACGATACAAAAATTTTCATATCATTCTTATATGTTACGGGGGAAGGATATGAAGGAAGTTCATGCAAAAAATCATCAGAAAATTAGATTCTACGAAACTTTTTTACTTGCGAGTTTCAGCATAAAATCGTAATATATTATACACTAGTTTATACTAGTTTCTGTCAAAAAATCAATTAAATCGAGGACTGTTCGAAACGATACAAAACTTTTCAGATAATTTATATATTTTACGAAGGAAGGTTATGATGGAAGACCATGCAAAAAATCATCAGAAAATTAGATTCCACGAAACTTTTCAAAATGCAAGTTTCGGTCAAGAAATAATATATAGTATACACTAGTTTATACTAATTTTGCTCAAAAAATCAAATTAAATCGACGACTGTTCGAAATGATACAAAACTCTTCAGATCCTTCTTATATGTTACGAGGAAAGGTTATGATTGAAGCCCATGAAAAAAATAATTTGAAAATTAGATTCTATGAAACTTTTTGAATTTCGAGTTTCGGACAAAAAATCGTAATATATTATACACTAGTTTATTCTAGTTCCGGTTAAAAAATCAATTAAATCGAGGACTGTTCGAAATGCTACAAATTTTTACAGATAATTTATATATTTTACAAGGGAAGGTTATGATGGAAGCCATAAAAAATCATCTGAAAATAAGATTCTACAAAACTTTTTGAAATGCGAGTTTCCGTCAAAAAATTGTAATATATTATACGCTAGTTTATACTAGTTTCAATCAAAAAATAAATTAAATCGGGGACTATTTGAAACGATACAAAACTTTTCAGATAATTTATATATTTTACGAGGGAAGGTTATGATGGAAGACCATGCGAAAAATCATCAGAAAATTAGATTCTACGAACCTTTTTGAAATGTGAGTTTCTGTCAAAATATCATAATATATTATACACTAGTTTATACTAGTTTTGCTCAAATAACCAAATAATTCGAGAACTGATCAGAACGATACAAATATTTTCATATCCTTCTTATATGTTACGGGGGAAGGATATGATGGAAGTCCATGCAAAAAATCATCAGAAAATTAGATTCTATGAAACTTTTTGAATTGCGAGTTTCAGCATAAAATCGTAATATATTATACACTAGTTTCGATCAAAAAATCAATTAATCCGGGGACTGTTCGAAACGATACAAAACTTTTCAGATAATTTGTATATTTTACGAGGGAAGGTTATGATGGAAGACCATGTAAAAAATCATCAGAAAATTAGATTCCACAAAACTTTTCAAAATGCAAGTTTCGGTCAAGAAATCATTATATAGTATACACTAGTTTATACTAATTTTGCTCAAAAATTCATATTAAATCGAGGACTGTTCGAAATTATACAAAACTCTTCAGATCCTTCTTATATGTTACGAGGGAAGGGTATGATTGAAGTCCATGCAAAAAATAATTTGAAAATTAGATTCTATGAAACTTTTTGAATTCCGAGTTTCGGACAAAAAATCGTAATATATTAAACACTAGTTTATTCTAGTTTCGGTTAAAAAATCAATTAAATCGAGGACTGTTCGAAATGCTACAAATTTTTTCAGATAATTTATATATTTTACAAAGGACGGTTATGATGGAAGTCCATAAAAAATCATCTGAAAATTAGATTCTACAAAACTTTTTGAAATGCGAGTTTCCGTCAAAAAATTGTAATATATTATACACTAGTTTATACTAGTTTCAATCAAAAAATAAATTAAATCGGGGACTATTTGAAACGATACAAAACTTTTCAGATAATTTATATATTTTACGAGGGAAGGTTATGATGGAAGACCATGCGAAAAATCATCAGAAAATTAGATTCTACGAACCTTTTTGAAATGCGAGTTTCGGTCAAAATATCATAATATATTATACACTAATTTATACTAGTTTTGCTCAAAAAACCAATTAATTCGAGAACTGATCAGAACGATACAAAAATTTTCATATCATTCTTATATGTTACGGGGGAAGGATATGAAGGAAGTCCATGCAAAAAATCATCAAAAAATTAGATTCTACGAAACTTTTTTACTTGCGAGTTTTAGCATAAAATCGTAATATATTATACACTAGTTTATACTAGTTTCTGTCAAAAAATCAATTAAATCGAGGACTGTTCGAAACGATACAAAACTTTTCAGATAATTTATATATTTTACGAAGGAAGGTTATGATGGAAGACCATGCAAAAAATCATCAGAAAATTAGATTCCACGAAACTTTTCAAAATGCAAGTTTCGGTCAAGAAATCATTATATAGTATACACTAGTTTATACTAATTTTGCTCAAAAAATCATATTAAATCGAGGGCTGTTCGAAATTATACAAAACTCTTCAGATCCTTCTTATATGTTACGAGGGAAGGGTATGATTGAAGTCCATGCAAAAAATAGTTTGAAAATTAGATTCTATGAAACTTTTTGAATTCCGAGTTTCGGACAAAAAATCGTAATATATTAAACACTAGTTTATTCTAGTTTCGGTGAAAATATCAATTAAATCGAGGACTGTTTGAAAAGCTACAAATTTTTTCAAATAATTTATATATTTTACAAAGGACGGTTATGATGGAAGTCCATAAAAAATCATCTGAAAGTTAGATTCTACGAAACTTTTTGAAATGGGAGTTTCCGTCAAAAAATTGTAATATATTATACACTAGTTTATACTAGTTTTAGTCAAAAAATAAATTAAATCAGGGACTATTCGAAATGATACAAAACTTTTCAGATAATTTATATATTTTACGATGGAAGGTTATGATGGAAGACCATGCAAAAAATCATCAGAAAATTAGATTCTACGAAACTTTTCAAAATGCAAGTTTCGGTCAAGAAATAATATATAGTATACACTAGTTTATACTAATTTTGCTCAAAAAATCAAATTAAATCGACGACTGTTCGAAATGATACAAAACTCTTCAGATCCTTCTTATATGTTACGAGGAAAGGTTATGATTGAAGCCCATGAAAAAAATAATTTGAAAATTAGATTCTATGAAACTTTTTGAATTTCGAGTTTCGGACAAAAAATCGTAATATATTATACACTAGTTTATTCTAGTTTCGGTTAAAAAATCAATTAAATTGAGGACTGTTCGAAATGCTACAAATTTTTACAGATAATTTATATATTTTACAAGGGAAGGTTATGACGGAAGTCCATAAAAAATCATCTGAAAATTAGATTCTACAAAACTTTTTGAAATGCGAGTTTCCGTCAAAAAATTGTAATATATTATACGCTAGTTTATACTAGTTTCAATCAAAAAATAAATTAAATCGGGGACTATTTGAAACGATACAAAACTTTTCAGATAATTTATATATTTTACGAGGGAAGGTTATGATGGAAGACCATGCGAAAAATCATCAGAAAATTAGATTCTACGAACCTTTTTGAAATGTGAGTTTCTGTCAAAATATCATAATATATTATACACTAGTTTATACTAGTTTTGCTCAAAAAACCAAATAATTCGAGAACTGATCAGAACGATACAAATATTTTCATATCCTTCTTATATGTTACGGGGGAAGGATATGAAGGAAGTCCATGCAAAAAATCATCAGAAAATTAGATTCTACGAAACTTTTTGAATTGCGAGTTTCAGCATAAAATTGTAATATATTATACACTAGTTTCGATCAAAAAATCAATTAATCCGGGGACTGTTCGAAACGATACAAAACTTTTCAGATAATTTGTATATTTTACGAGGGAAGGTTATGATGGAAGACCATGTAAAAAATCATCAGAAAATTAGATTCCACAAAACTTTTCAAAATGCATGTTTCGGTCAAGAAATCATTATATAGTATACACTAGTTTATACTAATTTTGCTCAAAAATTCATATTAAATCGAGGACTATTCGAAATTATACAAAACTCTTCAGATCCTTCTTATATGTTACGAGGGAAGGGTATGATTTGAAGTCCATGAAAAAAATAATTTGAAAATTAGATTCTATGAAACTTTTTGAATTCCGAGTTTCGGACAAAAAATCGTAATATATTATACACTAGTTTATTCTAGTTTCGGTTAAAAAATCAATTAAATCGAGGACTGTTCGAAATGCTACAAATTTTTTCAGATAATTTATATATTTTACAAGGGAAGGTTATGATGGAAGTCCATAAAAAATCATCTGAAAATTAGATTCTACAAAACTTTTTGAAATGCGAGTTTCCTCCAAAAAATTGTGATATATTATACACTAGTTTATACTAGTTTCAATCAAAAAATAAATTAAATCGGGGACTATTTGAAACGATACAAAACTTTTCAGATAATTTATATATTTTACGAGGGAAGGTTATGATGGAAGACCATGCGAAAAATCATCAGAAAATTAGATTCTACGAACCTTTTTGAAATGCGAGTTTCGGTCAAAATATCATAATATATTATACACTAGTTTATACTAGTTTTGCTTAAAAAACCAATTAATTCGAGAACTGATCAGAACGATACAAATATTTTCATATCCTTCTTATATGTTACGGGGGAAGGATATGAAGGAAGTCCATGCAAAAAATCATCAGAAAATTAGATTCTACGAAACTTTTTGAATTGCGAGTTTCAGCATAAAATCGTAATATATTATACACTAGTTTCGGTCAAAAAATCAATTAAACCGGGGACTGTTCGAAACGATACAAAACTTTTCAGATAATTTGTATATTTTACGAAGGAAGGTTATGATGGAAGACCATGTAAAAAATCATCAGAAAATTAGATTCCACGAAACTTTTCAAAATGCAAGTTTCGGTCAAGAAATCATTATATAGTATACACTAGTTTATACTAATTTTGCTCAAAAAATCAAATTAAATCGAGGACTGGTCGAAATGATACAAAACTCTTCAGATCCTTCTTATATGTTACGAGGAAAGGTTATGATTGAAGTCTATGCAAAAAATAATTTGAAAATTATATTCTATGAAACTATTTGAATTCCGAGTTTCGGACAAAAAATCGTAATATACTAAACACTAGTTTATTCTAGTTTCGGTTAAAAAATCAATTAAATCGAGGACTGTTCGAAATGCTACAAATTTTTTCAGATAATTTTTATATTTTACAAGGGAAGGTTATGATGGAAGTCCATAAAAAATCATCTGAAAATTAGATTCTACAAAACTTTTTGAAATGCGAGTTTCCGTCAAAAAATTGTAATATATTATACACTAGTTTATACTAGTTTCAATCAAACAATAAATTAAATCGGGGACTATTCGAAACGATACAAAACTTTTCAGATAATTTATATATTTTACGAAGGAAGGTTATGATGGAAGACCATGCAAAAAATCATCAGAAAATTAGATTCCACGAAACTTTTCAAAATGCAAGTTTCGGTCAAGAAATAATATATAGTATACACTAGTTTATACTAATTTTGCTCAAAAAATCATATTAAATCGACGACTGTTCGAAATGATACAAAACTCTTCAGATCCTTCTTATATGTTACGAGGAAAGGTTATGATTGAAGTCCATGCAAAAAATAAATCGAAAATTAGATTCTATGAAACCTTTTGAATTTCGAGTTTCGGACAAAAAATCGTAATATATTATACACTAGTTTATTCTAGTTTCGGTTAAAAAATCAATTAATTCGAGGACTGTTCGAAATGCTACAAATTTTTACAGATAATTTATATATTTTACAAGGGAAGGTTATGACGGAAGTCCATAAAAAATCATCTGAAAATTAGATTCTACAAAACTTTTTGAAATGCGAGTTTCCGTCAAAAAATTGTAATATATTATACACTAGTTTATACTTGTTTCAATCAAAAAATAAATTAAATTGGGGACTATTTGAAACGATACAAAACTTTTCAGATAATTTATATATTTTACGAGGGAAGGTTATGATGGAAGACCATGCGAAAAATCATCAGAAAATTAGATTCTACTAACCTTTTTGAAATGCGAGTTTCGGTCAAAAAATAATAATATATTATACACTAATTTATACTAGTTTTGCTCAAAAAACCAATTAATTCGAGAATTGATCAGAACGATACAAAAAATTTCATATCCTTCTTATATGTTACGGGGGAAGGATATGAAGTAAGTCCATGCAAAAATCGTCAGAAAATTAGATTCTACGAAACTTTTTGAATTGCGAGTTTCAGAATAAAATCGTAATATATTATACACTAGTTTTGGTCAAAAAATCAATTAAATCGAGGACTATTCGAAACGATACAAAACTTTTCAGATAATTTATATATTTTACGAAGGAAGGTTATGATGGAAGACCATGCAAAAAATCATCAGAAAATTAGATTCCACGAAACTTTTCAAAATGCAAGTTTTGGTCAAGAAATCATTATATAGTATACACTAGTTTATACTAATTTTGCTCAAAAAATCAAATTAAATCGAGGACTGTTCGAAATGATACAAAACTCTTCAGATCCTTCTTATATGTTACGAGGAAAGGTTATGATTGAAGTCTATGCAAAAAATAATTTGAAAATTAGATTCTATGAAACTATTTGAATTCCGAGTTTCGGACAAAAAATCGTAATATATTAAACACTAGTTTATTCTAGTTTCGATTAAAAAATCAATTAAATCGAGGACTGTTCGAAATGCTACAAATTTTTTCAAATAATTTTTATATTTTACAAGGGAAGGTTATGATGGAAGTCCATAAAAAATCATCTGAAAATTAGATTCTACAAAACTTTTTGAAATGCGAGTTTCCGTCAAAAAATTGTAATATATTATACACTAGTTTATACTAGTTTCAATCAAACAATAAATTAAATCGGGGACTATTCGAAACGATACAAAACTTTTCAGATAATTTATATATTTAACGAAGGAAGGTTATGATGGAAGACCATGCAAAAAATCATCAGAAAATTAGATTACACGAAACTTTTCAAAATGCAAGTTTCGGTCAAGAAATAATATATAGTATACACTAGTTTATACTAATTTTGCTCTAAAAATAAAATTAAATCCACGACTGTTCAAAATGATACAAAACTCTTCAGATCCTTCTTATATGTTACGAGGAAAGGTTATGATTGAAGTCCATGTAAAAAATAATTTGAAAATTATATTCTATGAAACTTTTTGAATTTCGAGTTTCGGACAAAAAATCGTAATATATTATACACTAGTTTATTCTAGTTTCGGTTAAAAAATCAATTATATCGAGGACTGTTCGAAATGCTACAAATTTTTTCAAATAATTTATATATTTTACAAGGGAAGGTTATGATGGAAGTCCATAAAAAATCATCTGAAAATTAGATTCTACAAAACTTTTTGAAATGCGAGTTTCCTCCAAAAAATTGTGATATATTATACACTAGTTTATACTAGTTTCAATCAAAAAAAAAATTAAATCGGGGACTATTTGAAACGATACAAAACTTTTCAGATAATTTATATATTTTACGAGGGAAGGTTATGATGGAAGACCATGCGAAAAATCATCAGAAAATTAGATTCTACGAACCTTTTTGAAATGCGAGTTTCGGTCAAAATATCATAATATATTATACACTAGTTTATACTAGTTTTGCTTAAAAAACCAATTAATTCGAGAACTGATCAGAACGATACAAATATTTTCATATCCTTCTTATATGTTACGGGGGAAGGATATGAAGGATGTCCATGCAAAAAAACATCAGAAAATTAGATTCTACGAAACTTTTTGAATTGCGAGTTTCAGCATAAAATCGTAATATATTATACACTAGTTTCGGTCAAAAAATCAATTAAACCGGGGACTGTTCGAAACGATACAAAACTTTTCAGATAATTTGTATATTTTACGAAGGAAGGTTATGATGGAAGACCATGTAAAAAATCATCAGAAAATTAGATTCCACGAAACTTTTCAAAATGCAAGTTTCGGTCAAGAAATCATTATATAGTATACACTAGTTTATACTAATTTTGCTCAAAAAATCAAATTAAATCGAGGACTGTTCGAAATGATACAAAACTCTTCAGATCCTTCTTATATGTTACGAGGAAAGGTTATGATTGAAGTCTATGCAAAAAATAATTTGAAAATTAGATTCTATGAAACTATTTGAATTCCGAGTTTCGGACAAAAAATCGTAATATATTAAACACTAGTTTATTCTAGTTTCGGTTAAAAAATCAATTAAATCGAGGACTGTTCGAAATGCTACAAATTTTTTCAGATAATTTTTATATTTTACAAGGGAAGGTTATGATGGAAGTCCATAAAAAATCATCTGAAAATTAGATTCTACAAAACTTTTTGAAATGCGAGTTTCCGTCAAAAAATTGTAATATATTATACACTAGTTTATACTAGTTTCAATCAAACAATAAATTAAATCGGGGACTGTTCGAAACGATACAAAACTTTTCAGATAATTTGTATATTTTACGAAGGAAGGTTATGATGGAAGACCATGTAAAAAATCATCAGAAAATTAGATTCCACAAAACTTTTCAAAATGCAAGTTTCGGTCAAGAAATCATTATATAGTATACACTAGTTTATACTAATTTTGTTCAAAAAATCATATTAAATCGAGGACTGTTCGAAATTATACAAAACTCTTCAGATCCTTCTTATATGTTACGAGGGAATGGTATGATTGAAGTCCATGCAAAAAATAATTTTAAAATTAGATTCTATGAAACTTTTTGAATTTCGAGTTTCGGACAAAAAATCGTAATATATTATACACTAGTTTATTCTAGTTTCGGTTAAAAAATCAATTAAATCGAGGACTGTTCGAAATGCTACAAATTTTTACAGATAATTTATATATTTTACAAGGGAAGGTTATGACGGAAGTCCATAAAAAATCATCTGAAAATTAGATTCTACAAAACTTTTTGAAATGCGAGTTTCCGTCAAAAAATTGTAATATATTATACACTAGTTTATACTTGTTTCAATCAAAAAATAAATTAAATTGGGGACTATTTGAAACGATACAAAACTTTTCAGATAATTTATATATTTTACGAGGGAAGGTTATGATGGAAGACCATGCGAAAAATCATCAGAAAATTAGATTCTACTAACCTTTTTGAAATGCGAGTTTCGGTCAAAAAATAATAATATATTATACACTAATTTATACTAGTTTTGCTCAAAAAACCAATTAATTCGAGAATTGATCAGAACGATACAAAAAATTTCATATCCTTCTTATATGTTACGGGGGAAGGATATGAAGTAAGTCCATGCAAAAATCGTCAGAAAATTAGATTCTACGAAACTTTTTGAATTGCGAGTTTCAGAATAAAATCGTAATATATTATACACTAGTTTTGGTCAAAAAATCAATTAAATCGAGGACTATTCGAAACGATACAAAACTTTTCAGATAATTTATATATTTTACGAAGGAAGGTTATGATGGAAGACCATGCAAAAAATCATCAGAAAATTAGATTCCACGAAACTTTTCAAAATGCAAGTTTTGGTCAAGAAATCATTATATAGTATACACTAGTTTATACTAATTTTGCTCAAAAAATCAAATTAAATCGAGGACTGTTCGAAATGATACAAAACTCTTCAGATCCTTCTTATATGTTACGAGGAAAGGTTATGATTGAAGTCTATGCAAAAAATAATTTGAAAATTAGATTCTATGAAACTATTTGAATTCCGAGTTTCGGACAAAAAATCGTAATATATTAAACACTAGTTTATTCTAGTTTCGATTAAAAAATCAATTAAATCGAGGACTGTTCGAAATGCTACAAATTTTTTCAAATAATTTTTATATTTTACAAGGGAAGGTTATGATGGAAGTCCATAAAAAATCATCTGAAAATTAGATTCTACAAAACTTTTTGAAATGCGAGTTTCCGTCAAAAAATTGTAATATATTATACACTAGTTTATACTAGTTTCAATCAAACAATAAATTAAATCGGGGACTATTCGAAACGATACAAAACTTTTCAGATAATTTATATATTTAACGAAGGAAGGTTATGATGGAAGACCATGCAAAAAATCATCAGAAAATTAGATTACACGAAACTTTTCAAAATGCAAGTTTCGGTCAAGAAATAATATATAGTATACACTAGTTTATACTAATTTTGCTCTAAAAATAAAATTAAATCGACGACTGTTCAAAATGATACAAAACTCTTCAGATCCTTCTTATATGTTACGAGGAAAGGTTATGATTGAAGTCCATGTAAAAAATAATTTGAAAATTATATTCTATGAAACTTTTTGAATTTCGAGTTTCGGACAAAAAATCGTAATATATTATACACTAGTTTATTCTAGTTTCGGTTAAAAAATCAATTAAATCGAGGACTGTTCGAAATGCTACAAATTTTTTCAGATAATTTATATATTTTACAAGGGAAGGTTATGATGGAAGTCCATAAAAAATCATCTGAAAATTAGATTCTACAAAACTTTTTGAAATGCGAGTTTCCTCCAAAAAATTGTGATATATTATACACTAGTTTATACTAGTTTCAATCAAAAAAAAAATTAAATCGGGGACTATTTGAAACGATACAAAACTTTTCAGATAATTTATATATTTTACGAGGGAAGGTTATGATGGAAGACCATGCGAAAAATCATCAGAAAATTAGATTCTACGAACCTTTTTGAAATGCGAGTTTCGGTCAAAATATCATAATATAATATACACTAGTTTATACTAGTTTTGCTCAAAAAACCAATTAATTCGAGAACTGATCAGAACGATACAAATATTTTCATATCCTTCTTATATGTTACGGGGGAAGGATATGAAGGAAGTCCATACAAAAAATCATCAGAAAATTAGATTCTACGAAACTTTTTGAATTGCGAGTTTCAGCATAAAATCGTAATATATTATACACTAGTTTCGGTCAAAAAATCAATTAAACCGGGGACTGTTCGAAACGATACAAAATTTTTCAGATAATTTGTATATTTTACGAAGGAAGGTTATGATGGAAGACCATGTAAAAAATCATCAGAAAATTAGATTCCACGAAACTTTTCAAAATGCAAGTTTCGGTCAAGAAATCATTATATAGTATACACTAGTTTATACTAATTTTGCTCAAAAATACATATTAAATCGAGGACTGTTCGAAATTATACAAAACTCTTCAGATCCTTCTTATATGTTATGAGGGAAGGGTATGATTGAAGTCCATGCAAAAAATAGTTTGAAAATTAGATTCTATGAAACTTTTTGAATACCGAGTTTCGGACAAAAAATCGTAATATATTAAACACTAGTTTATTCTAGTTTCGGTGAAAAAATCAATTAAATCGAGGACTGTTCGAAATGCTACAAATTTTTTCAAATAATTTATATATTTTACAAAGGAAGGTTATGATGGAAGTCCATAAAAAATCATCAGAAAGTTAGATTCTACGAAACTTTTTGAAATGCAAGTTTCCGTCAAAAAATTGTAATATATTATACACTAGTTTATACTAGTTTCAGTCAAAAAATAAATTAAATCAGGGACTATTCGAAACGATACAAAACTTTTCAGATAATTTATATATTTTACGATGGAAGGTTATGATGGAAGACCATGCAAAAAATCATCAGAAAATTAGATTCTACGAACCATTTTGAAATGCGAGTTTCGGTCAAAAAATCATAATATATTATACACTAATTTATACTAGTTTTGCTCAAAAAACCAATTAATTCGAGAACTGATCAGAACGATACAAAAATTTTCATATCATTCTTATATGTTACAGGGGAAGGATATGAAGGAAGTCCATGCAAAAAATCATCAGAAAATTAGATTCTACGAAACTTTTTTACTTGCGAGTTTTAGCATAAAATCGTAATATATTATACACTAGTTTATACTAGTTTCTGTCAAAAAATCAATTAAATCGAGGACTGTTCGAAACGATACAAAACTTTTCAGATAATTTATATATTTTACGAATGAAGGTTATGATGGAAGACCATGCAAAAAATCATCAGAAAATTAGATTCCACGAAACTTTTCAAAATGCAAGTTTCGGTCAAGAAATAATATATAGTATACACTAGTTTATACTAATTTTGCTCAAAAAATCAAATTAAATCGACGACTGTTCGAAATGATACAAAACTCTTCAGATCCTTCTTATATGTTACGAGAAAAGGTTATGATTGAAGCCCATGAAAAAAATAATTTGAAAATTAGATTCTATGAAACTTTTTGAATTTTGAGTTTCGGACAAAAAATCGTAATATATTATACACTAGTTTATTCTAGTTTCGGTTAAAAAATCAATTAAATCGAGGACTGTTCGAAATGCTACAAATTTTTACAGATAATTTATATATTTTACAAGGGAAGGTTATGACGGAAGTCCATAAAAAATCATCTGAAAATTAGATTCTACAAAACTTTTTGAAATGCGAGTTTCCGTCAAAAAATTGTAATATATTATACACTAGTTTATACTTGTTTCAATCAAAAAATAAATTAAATTGGGGACTATTTGAAACGATACAAAACTTTTCAGATAATTTATATATTTTACGAGGGAAGGTTATGATGGAAGACCATGCGAAAAATCATCAGAAAATTAGATTCTACTAACCTTTTTGAAATGCGAGTTTCGGTCAAAAAATAATAATATATTATACACTAATTTATACTAGTTTTGCTCAAAAAACCAATTAATTCGAGAATTGATCAGAACGATACAAAAAATTTCATATCCTTCTTATATGTTACGGGGGAAGGATATGAAGTAAGTCCATGCAAAAATCGTCAGAAAATTAGATTCTACGAAACTTTTTGAATTGCGAGTTTCAGAATAAAATCGTAATATATTATACACTAGTTTTGGTCAAAAAATCAATTAAATCGAGGACTATTCGAAACGATACAAAACTTTTCAGATAATTTATATATTTTACGAAGGAAGGTTATGATGGAAGACCATGCAAAAAATCATCAGAAAATTAGATTCCACGAAACTTTTCAAAATGCAAGTTTTGGTCAAGAAATCATTATATAGTATACACTAGTTTATACTAATTTTGCTCAAAAAATCAAATTAAATCGAGGACTGTTCGAAATGATACAAAACTCTTCAGATCCTTCTTATATGTTACGAGGAAAGGTTATGATTGAAGTCTATGCAAAAAATAATTTGAAAATTAGATTCTATGAAACTATTTGAATTCCGAGTTTCGGACAAAAAATCGTAATATATTAAACACTAGTTTATTCTAGTTTCGATTAAAAAATCAATTAAATCGAGGACTGTTCGAAATGCTACAAATTTTTTCAAATAATTTTTATATTTTACAAGGGAAGGTTATGATGGAAGTCCATAAAAAATCATCTGAAAATTAGATTCTACAAAACTTTTTGAAATGCGAGTTTCCGTCAAAAAATTGTAATATATTATACACTAGTTTATACTAGTTTCAATCAAACAATAAATTAAATCGGGGACTATTCGAAACGATACAAAACTTTTCAGATAATTTATATATTTAACGAAGGAAGGTTATGATGGAAGACCATGCAAAAAATCATCAGAAAATTAGATTACACGAAACTTTTCAAAATGCAAGTTTCGGTCAAGAAATAATATATAGTATACACTAGTTTATACTAATTTTGCTCTAAAAATAAAATTAAATCGACGACTGTTCAAAATGATACAAAACTCTTCAGATCCTTCTTATATGTTACGAGGAAAGGTTATGATTGAAGTCCATGTAAAAAATAATTTGAAAATTATATTCTATGAAACTTTTTGAATTTCGAGTTTCGGACAAAAAATCGTAATATATTATACACTAGTTTATTCTAGTTTCGGTTAAAAAATCAATTAAATCGAGGACTGTTCGAAATGCTACAAATTTTTTCAGATAATTTATATATTTTACAAGGGAAGGTTATGATGGAAGTCCATAAAAAATCATCTGAAAATTAGATTCTACAAAACTTTTTGAAATGCGAGTTTCCTCCAAAAAATTGTGATATATTATACACTAGTTTATACTAGTTTCAATCAAAAAAAAATTAAATCGGGGACTATTTGAAACGATACAAAACTTTTCAGATAATTTATATATTTTACGAGGGAAGGTTATGATGGAAGACCATGCGAAAAATCATCAGAAAATTAGATTCTACGAACCTTTTTGAAATGCGAGTTTCGGTCAAAATATCATAATATAATATACACTAGTTTATACTAGTTTTGCTCAAAAAACCAATTAATTCGAGAACTGATCAGAACGATACAAATATTTTCATATCCTTCTTATATGTTACGGGGGAAGGATATGAAGGAAGTCCATACAAAAAATCATCAGAAAATTAGATTCTACGAAACTTTTTGAATTGCGAGTTTCAGCATAAAATCGTAATATATTATACACTAGTTTCGGTCAAAAAATCAATTAAACCGGGGACTGTTCGAAACGATACAAAATTTTTCAGATAATTTGTATATTTTACGAAGGAAGGTTATGATGGAAGACCATGTAAAAAATCATCAGAAAATTAGATTCCACGAAACTTTTCAAAATGCAAGTTTCGGTCAAGAAATCATTATATAGTATACACTAGTTTATACTAATTTTGCTCAAAAATACATATTAAATCGAGGACTGTTCGAAATTATACAAAACTCTTCAGATCCTTCTTATATGTTATGAGGGAAGGGTATGATTGAAGTCCATGCAAAAAATAGTTTGAAAATTAGATTCTATGAAACTTTTTGAATACCGAGTTTCGGACAAAAAATCGTAATATATTAAACACTAGTTTATTCTAGTTTCGGTGAAAAAATCAATTAAATCGAGGACTGTTCGAAATGCTACAAATTTTTTCAAATAATTTATATATTTTACAAAGGAAGGTTATGATGGAAGTCCATAAAAAATCATCAGAAAGTTAGATTCTACGAAACTTTTTGAAATGCAAGTTTCCGTCAAAAAATTGTAATATATTATACACTAGTTTATACTAGTTTCAGTCAAAAAATAAATTAAATCAGGGACTATTCGAAACGATACAAAACTTTTCAGATAATTTATATATTTTACGATGGAAGGTTATGATGGAAGACCATGCAAAAAATCATCAGAAAATTAGATTCTACGAACCATTTTGAAATGCGAGTTTCGGTCAAAAAATCATAATATATTATACACTAATTTATACTAGTTTTGCTCAAAAAACCAATTAATTCGAGAACTGATCAGAACGATACAAAAATTTTCATATCATTCTTATATGTTACAGGGGAAGGATATGAAGGAAGTCCATGCAAAAAATCATCAGAAAATTAGATTCTACGAAACTTTTTTACTTGCGAGTTTTAGCATAAAATCGTAATATATTATACACTAGTTTATACTAGTTTCTGTCAAAAAATCAATTAAATCGAGGACTGTTCGAAACGATACAAAACTTTTCAGATAATTTATATATTTTACGAATGAAGGTTATGATGGAAGACCATGCAAAAAATCATCAGAAAATTAGATTCCACGAAACTTTTCAAAATGCAAGTTTCGGTCAAGAAATAATATATAGTATACACTAGTTTATACTAATTTTGCTCAAAAAATCAAATTAAATCGACGACTGTTCGAAATGATACAAAACTCTTCAGATCCTTCTTATATGTTACGAGAAAAGGTTATGATTGAAGCCCATGAAAAAAATAATTTGAAAATTAGATTCTATGAAACTTTTTGAATTTTGAGTTTCGGACGAAAAATCGTAATATATTATACACTAGTTTATTCTAGTTTCGGTTAAAAAATCAATTAAATCGAGGACTGTTCGAAATGCTACAAATTTTTTCAGATAATTTATATATTTTACAAGGGAAGGTTATGATGGAAGTCCATAAAAAATCATCTGAAAATTAGATTCTACAAAACTTTTTGAAAGTCGAGTTTCCGTCAAAAAATTGTAATATATTATACACTAGTTTATACTAGTTTCAATCAAAAAATAAATTAAATCGGGGACTATTTGAAACGATACAAAACTTTTCAGATAATTTATATATTTTACGAGGGAAGGTTATGATGGAAGACCATGCGAAAAATCATCAGAAAATTAGATTACACGAAACTTTTTGAAATGTGAGTTTCGGTCAAAATATCATAATATATTATACACTAGTTTATACTAGTTTTGCTCAAAAAACCAATTAATTCGAGAACTGATCAGAACGATACAAATATTTTCATATCCTTCTTATATGTTACGGGGGAAGGATATGAAGGAAGTCCATGCAAAAAATCATCAGAAAATTAGATTCTACGAAACTTTTTGAATTGCGAGTTTCAGCATAAAATCGTAATATATTATACACTAGTTTCGGTCAAAAAATCAATTAATCTGGGGACTGTTCGAAACGATACAAAACTTTTCAGATAATTTGTATATTTTACGAAGGAAGGTTATGATGGAAGACCATGTAAAAAATCATCAGAAAATTAGATTCCACGAAACTTTTCAAAATGCAAGTTTCGGTCAAGAAATCATTATATAGTATACACTAGTTTATACTAATTTTGTTCAAAAAATCATATTAAATCGAGGACTGTTCGAAATTATACAAAACTCTTCAGATCCTTCTTATATGTTACGAGGGAATGGTATGATTGAAGTCCATGCAAAAAATAATTTTAAAATTAGATTCTATGAAACTTTTTGAATTTCGAGTTTCGGACAAAAAATCGTAATATATTATACACTAGATTATTATAGTTTCGGTTAAAAAATCAATTAAATCGAGGACTGTTCGAAATGCTACAAATTTTTTCAGATAATTTATATATTTTACAAGGGAAGGTTATGATGGAAGTCCATAAAAAATCATCTGAAAATTAGATTCTACAAAACTTTTTGAAATGCGAGTTTCCGTCAAAATATTGTAATATATTATACACTAGTTTATACTAGTTTCAATCAAAAAATAAATTAAATCGGGGACTATTTGAAACGATACAAAACTTTTCAGATAATTTATATATTTTACGAGGGAAGGTTATGATGGAAGACCATGCGAAAAATCATCAGAAAATTAGATTCTACGAACCTTTTTGAAATGCGAGTTTCGGTCAAAATATCATAATATATTATGACTAGTTTATACTAGTTTTGCTCAAAAAACCAATTAATTCGAGAACTGATCAGAACGATACAAATATTTTCATATCCTTCTTATATGTTTCGGGGGAAGGATATGAAGGAAGTCCATGCAAAAAATCATCAGAAAATTAGATTCTACGAAACTTTTTGAATTGCGAGTTTCAGCATAAAATCGTAATATATTATACACTAGTTTCGGTCAAAAAATCAATTAAACCGAGGACTGTTCGAAACGATACAAAACTTTTCAGATAATTTGTATATTTTACGAAGGAAGGTTATGATGGAAGACCATGTAAAAAATCATCAGAAAATTAGATTCCACGAAACTTTTCAAAATGCAAGTTTCAGTCAAGAAATCATTATATAGTATACACTAGTTTATACTAATTTTGCTCAAAAATTTATATTAAATTGAGGACTGTTCGAAATTATACAAACCTCTTTAGATCCTTCTTATATGTTAAGAGGGAAGGGTATGATTGAAGTCCATGCAAAAAAATAGTTTGAAAATTAGATTCTATGAAACTTTTTGAATTCCGAGTTTCGGACAAAAAATCGTAATATATTAAACACTAGTTTATTCTAGTTTCGGTGAAAAAATCAATTAAATCGAGGACTGTTCGAAATGCTACAAATTTTTTCAAATAATTTATATATTTTACAAAGGAAGGTTATGATGGAAGTCCATATAAAATCATCTGAAAGTTAGATTCTACGAAACTTTTTGAAATGCGAGTTTCCGTCAAAAAATTGTAATATATTATACACTAGTTTATACTAGTTTCAGTCAAAAAATAAATTAAATCAGGGACTATTCGAAACGATACAAAACTTTTCAGATAATTTATATATTTTACGATGGAAGGTTATGATGGAAGACCATGCAAAAAAATCATCAGAAAATTAGATTCTACGAACCATTTTGAAATGCGAGTTTCGGTCAAAATATCATAATATATTATACACTAATTTATACTAGTTTTGCTCAAAAAACCAATTAATTCGAGAAGTGATCAGAACGATACAAAAATTTTCATATCATTCTTATATGTTAAGGGGGAAGGATATGAGGAAGTCCATGCAAAAAATCATCAGAAAATTAGATTCTACGAAACTTTTTTACTTGCGAGTTTTAGCATAAAATCGTAATATATTATACACTAGTTTATACTAGTTTCTGTCAAAAAATCAATTAAATCGAGGATTGTTCGAAACGTTACAAAACTTTTCAGATAATTTATATATTTTACGAAGGAAGGTTATGATGGAAGACCATGCAAAAAATCATCAGAAAATTAGATTCCACAAAACTTTTCAAAATGCATGTTTCGGTCAAGAAATAATATATAGTATACACTAGTTTATACTAATTTTGCTCAAAAAATCAAATTAAATCGACGACTGTTCGAAATGATACAAAACTCTTCAGATCCTTCTTATATGTTACGAGGAAAGGTTATGATTGAAGTCCATGCAAAAAATAATTTGAAAATTAGATTCTATGAAACTTTTTGAATTTCGAGTTTCGGACAAAAAATCGTAATATATTATACACTAGTTTATTCTAGTTTCGGTTAAAAAATCAATTAAATCGAGGACTGTTCGAAATGCTACAAATGTTTTTAGATAATTTATATATTTTACAAGGGAAGGTTATGATGGAAGTCCATAAAAAATCATCTGAAAATTAGATTCTACAAAACTTTTTGAAATGCGAGTTTCCGTCAAAAAATTGTGATATATTATACACTAGTTTATATTAGTTTCAATCAAAAAATAAATTAAATCGGGGACTATTTGAAACGATACAAAACTTTTCAGATAATTTATATATTTTACGAGGGAAGGTTATGATGGAAGACCATGCGAAAAATCATCAGAAAATTAGATTCTACGAACCTTTTCTAAATGCGAGTTTCGGTCAAAATATCATAATATATTATACACTAGTTTATACTAGTTTTGCTCAAAAAACCATTTAATTCGAGAACTGATCAGAACGATACAAATATTTTCATATCCTTCTTATATGTTACGGGGGAAGGATATGAAGGAAGTCCATGCAAAAAATCATCAGAAAATTAGATTCTTCGAAATTTTTTGAATTGCGAGTTTCAGCATAAAATCGTAATATATTTTACACTAGTTTCGGTCAAAAAATCAATTAAATCGGGGACTGTTCGAAACGATACAAAACTTTTCAGATAATTTGTATATTTTACGAAGGAAGGTTATGATGGAAGACCATGTAAAAATCATCAGAAAATTAGATTCCACGAAACTTTTCAAAATGCAAGTTTCGGTCAAGAAATCATTATATAGTATACACTAGTTTATACTAATTTTGCTCAAAAAATCATATTAAATCGAGGATTGTTCGATATTATACAAAACTCTTCAGATCCTTCTTATATGTTACGAGGGAAGGGTATGATTGAAGTCCATGCAAAAAATAATTTGAAAATTAGATTCTATGAAACTTTTTGAATTCCGAGTTTCGGACAAAAAATCGTAATATATTATACACTAGTTTATTCTAGTTTCGGTTAAAAAATCAATTAAATCGAGGACTGTTCGAAATGCTACAAATTTTTTCAGATAATTTATATATTTTACAAGGGAAGGTTATGATGGAAGTCCATAAAAAATCATCTGAAAATTAGATTCTACAAAACTTTTTGAAATGCGAGTTTCCGTCAAAAAATTGTAATATATTATATACTAGTTTATACTAGTTTCAATCAAAAAATAAATTAAATCGGGGACTATTTGAAACGATACAAAACTTTTCAGATAATTTATATATTTTACGAGGGAAGGGTATGATGGAAGACCATGCGAAAAATCATCAGAAAATTAGATTCTACGAACCTTTTTGAAATGTTAGTTTCGGTCAAAATATCATAATATATTATACACTAGTTTATACTAGTTTTGCTCAAAAAACCATTTAATTCGAGAACTGATCAGAACGATACAAATATTTTCATATCCTTCTTATATGTTACGGGGGAAGGATATGAAGGAAGTTCATGCAAAAAATCATCAGAAAATTAGATTCTACGAAACTTTTTGAATTGCGAGTTTCAGCATAAAATCGTAATATATTATACACTAGTTTCGGTCAAAAAATCAATTAAACTGGGGACTGTTCGAAACGATACAAAACTTTTCAGATAATTTCTATATTTTACGAAGGAAGGTTATGATGGAAGACCATGTAAAAAATAATCAGAAAATTAGATTCCACGAAACTTTTCAAAATGCAAGTTTCGGTCAAGAAATCATTATATAGTATACACTAGTTTATACTAATTTTGCTCAAAAAATCATATTAAATCGAGGACTGTTCGAAATTATACAAAACTCTTCAGATCCTTCTTATATGTTACGAGGGAAGGGTATGATTGAAGTCCATGCAAAAAATAGTTTGAAAATTAGATTCTATGAAACTTTTTGATTCCCAGTTTCAGACAAAAAATCGTAATATATTAAACACTAGTTTATTCTAGTTTCGGTGAAAAAATCAATTAAATCGAGGACTGTTCGAAATGCTACAAATTTTTCAAATAATTTATATATTTTTCAAAGGAAGGTTATGATGGAAGTCCATAAAAAATCATCTGAAAGTTAGATTCTACGAAACGTTTTGAAATGCGAGTTTCCGTCAAAAAATTGTAATATATTATACACTAGTTTATACTAGTTTCAGTCAAAAAATAAATTAAATCAGGGACTATTCGAAACGATACAAAACGTTTCAGATAATTTATATATTTTACGAGGGAAGGTTATGATTGAAGACCATGCAAAAAATCATCAAAAAATTAGATTCTACGAACACCTTTTTGAAATGCGAGTTTCGGTTAAAAAATCATAATATATTATACACTAGTTTATACATGTTTTTCTCCAAAAACCAATTAATTCAAGAACTCATCAGAACGATACAAAAATTTTCATATCCTTCTTATATGTTACGAGGGAAGGATATGAAGGAAGTCCATGTAAAAAATCATCAGAAAATTAGATTCTACGAAACATTTTGAATTGCGAGTTTCAGCATAAAATCGTAATATATTATACACTAGTTTATACTAATTTCGGTCAAAAAATCAATCAAATCGAGGACTGTTCGAAACGTTACAAAACTTTTCAGATAATTTATATATTTTACGAAGGAAGGTTATGATGGAAGACCATGCAAAAAATCATCAGAAAATTAGATTCCACGAAACTTTTCAAAATGCAAGTTTCGGTCAAGAAATCATTATATAGTATACACCAGTTTATACTAGTTTCAGTCAAAAAATAAATTAAATCAGGGAATATTCGAAACGATACAAAACTTTTCAGATAATTTATATATTTTACGAGGGAAGGTTATGATGGAAGACCATGCGAAAAATCATCAGAAAATTAGATTCTACGAACCTTTTTGAAATGCGAGTTTCGGTCAAAAAATCATAATATATTATACACTAATTTATACTAGTTTTGCTCAAAAAACCAATTAATTCGAAAACTGATCAGAACGATACAAAAATTTTCATATCATTCTTATATGTTACGGGGGAAGGATATGAAGGAAGTCCATGCAAAAAATCATTAGAAAATTAGATTCTACGAAACTTTTTTACTTGCGAGTTTCAGCATAAAATCATAATATAGTATACACTAGTTTATACTAGTTTCTGTCAAAGAATCAATTAAATCGAGGACTGTTCGAAACGATACAAAACTTTTCAGATAATTCATATATTTTACGAAGGAAGGTTATGATGGAAGACCATGCAAAAAATCATCAGAAAATTAGATTCCACGAAACTTTTCAAAATGCAAGTTTCGGTCAAGAAATAATATATAGTATACACTAGTTTATACTAATTTTGCTCAAAAAATCAAATTAAATCGACGACTGTTCGAAATGATACAAAACTCTTCAGATCCTTCTTATATGTTACGAGGAAAGGTTATGATTGAAGTCCATGCAAAAAATAATTTGAAAATTAGATTCTATGAAACTTTTTGAATTTCAAGTTTCGGACAAAAAATCGTAATATATTATACACTAGTTTATTCTAGTTTCGGTTAAAAAATCAATTAAATCGAGGACTGTTCGAAATGCTACAAATTTTTTCAGATAATTTATATATTTTACAAGGGAAGGTTATGATGGAAGTCCATAAAAAATCATCTGAAAATTAGATTCTACAAAACTTTTTGAAATGCGAGTTTCTGTCAAAAAATTGTAATATATTATACACTAGTTTATACTAGTTTCAATCAAAAAATAAATTAAATTGGGGACTATTTGAAACGATACAAAACTTTTCAGATAATTTATATATTTTACGAGGGAAGGTTATGATGGAAGACCATGCGAAAAATCATCAGAAAATTATATTCTACGAACCTTTTTGAAATGCGAGTTTCGGTCAAAATATCATAATATATTATACACTAGTTTATACTAGTTTTGCTCAAAAAACCAATTAATTCGAGAACTGATCAGAACGATACAAATATTTTCATATCCTTCTTATATGTTACTGGGCAAGGATATGAAGGAAGTCCATGCAAAAAATCATCAGAAAATTAGATTCTACGAAACTTTTTGAATTGCGAGTTTCAGCATAAAATCGTAATATATTATACACTAGTTTCGGTCAAAAAATCAATTAAACCGGGGACTGTTCGAAACGATACAAAACTTTTCAGATAGTTTGTATATTTTACGAAGGAAGGTTATGATCGAAGACCATGTAAAAAATCATCAGAAAATTAGATTCCACGAAACTTTTCAAAATGCAAGTTTCGGTCAAGAAATCATTATATAGTATACACTAGTTTATAATAATTTTGCTCAAAAAATCATATTAAATCGAGGACTGTTCGAAATTATACAAAACTCTTCAGATCCTTCTTATATGTTACGAGGGAAGGGTATGATTGAAGTCCATGCAAAAAATAGTTTGAAAATTAGATTCTATGAAACTTTTTGAATTCCGAGTCTCGGACAAAAAATCCTAATATATTAAACACTAGTTTATTCTAGTTTCGGTGAAAAAATAAATTAAATCGAGGACTGTTCGAAATGCTACAAATTTTTTCAAATAATTTATATATTTTACAAAGGAAGGTTATGATGGAAGTCCATAAAAAATCATCTGAAAGTTAGATTCTACGAAACTTTTTGAAATGCGAGTTTCTGTCAAAAAATTGTAATATATTATACACTAGTTTATACTAGTTTCAGTCAAAAAATAAATTAAATCAGGGACTATTCGAAACGATACAAAACTTTTCAGATAATTTATATATTTTACGTGGGAAGGTTATGATGGAAGACCAAGCAAAAAATCATCAGAAAATTAGATTCTACGAACCATTTTGAAATGCGAGTTTCGGTCAAAAAATCATAATATATTATACACTAGTTTATACTAGTTTTGCTCAAAAAACCAATTAATTCGAGAACTGATCAGAACGATACAAAAATTTTCATATCATTCTTATATGTTACGGGGGAAGGATATGAAGGAAGTCCATGCAAAAAAATCATCAGAAAATTAGATTCTACGAAACTTTTTTACTTACGAGTTTCAGCATAAAATCGTAATATACTATACACTAGTTTATACTAGTTTCTGTCAAAAAAATCAATTAAATCGAGGACTGTTCGAAACGATACAAAACTTTTCAGATAATTTATATATTTTACGAAGGAAGGTTATGATGGAAGACCATGCAAAAAATCATCAGAAAATTAGATTCCACGAAACTTTTCAAAATGCAAGTTTCGGTCAAGAAATAATATATAGTATACACTAGTTTATACTAATTTTGCTCAAAAAATCAAATTAAATCGACGACTGTTCGAAATGATACAAAACTCTTCAGATCCTTCTTATATGTTACGAGGAAAGGTTATGATTGAAGTCCATGCAAAAAATAATTTGAAAATTAGATTCTATGAAACTTTTTGAATTTCAAGTTTCGGACAAAAAATCGTAATATATTATACACTAGTTTATTCTAGTTTCGGTTAAAAAATCAATTAAATCGAGGACTGTTCGAAATGCTACAAATTTTTTCAGATAATTTATATATTTTACAAGGGAAGGTTATGATGGAAGTCCATAAAAAATCATCTGAAAATTAGATTCTACAAAACTTTTTGAAATGCGAGTTTCCGTCAAAAAATTGTAATATATTATACACTAGTTTATACTAGTTTCAATCAAAAAATAAATTAAATTGGGGACTATTTGAAACGATACAAAACTTTTCAGATAATTTATATATTTTACGAGGGAAGGTTATGATGGAAGACCATGCGAAAAATCATCAGAAAATTATATTCTACGAACCTTTTTGAAATGCGAGTTTCGGTCAAAATATCATAATATATTATACACTAGTTTATACTAGTTTTGCTCAAAAAACCATTTAATTCGAGAACTGATCAGAACGATACAAATATTTTCATATCCTTCTTATATGTTACGGGGGAAGGATATGAAGGAAGTCCATGCAAAAAATCATCAGAAAATTAGATTCTTCGAAATTTTTTGAATTGCGAGTTTCATCATAAAATCGTAATATATTTTACACTAGTTTCGGTCAAAAAATCAATTAAATCGGGGACTGTTCGAAACGATACAAAACTTTTCAGATAATTTGTATATTTTACGAAGGAAGGTTATGATGGAAGACCATGTAAAAATCATCAGAAAATTAGATTCCACGAAACTTTTCAAAATGCAAGTTTCGGTCAAGAAATCATTATATAGTATACACTAGTTTATACTAATTTTGCTCAAAAAATCATATTAAATCGAGGATTGTTCGATATTATACAAAACTCTTCAGATCCTTCTTATATGTTACGAGGGAAGGGTATGATTGAAGTCCATGCAAAAAATAATTTGAAAATTAGATTCTATGAAACTTTTTGAATTCCGAGTTTCGGACAAAAAATCGTAATATATTATACACTAGTTTATTCTAGTTTCGGTTAAAAAATCAATTAAATCGAGGACTGTTCGAAATGCTACAAATTTTTTCAGATAATTTATATATTTTACAAGGGAAGGTTATGATGGAAGTCCATAAAAAATCATCTGAAAATTAGATTCTACAAAACTTTTTGAAATGCGAGTTTCCGTCAAAAAATTGTAATATATTATATACTAGTTTATACTAGTTTCAATCAAAAAATAAATTAAATCGGGGACTATTTGAAACGATACAAAACTTTTCAGATAATTTATATATTTTACGAGGGAAGGGTATGATGGAAGACCATGCGAAAAATCATCAGAAAATTAGATTCTACGAACCTTTTTGAAATGTTAGTTTCGGTCAAAATATCATAATATATTATACACTAGTTTATACTAGTTTTGCTCAAAAAACCATTTAATTCGAGAACTGATCAGAACGATACAAATATTTTCATATCCTTCTTATATGTTACGGGGGAAGGATATGAAGGAAGTTCATGCAAAAAATCATCAGAAAATTAGATTCTACGAAACTTTTTGAATTGCGAGTTTCAGCATAAAATCGTAATATATTATACACTAGTTTCGGTCAAAAAATCAATTAAACTGGGGACTGTTCGAAACGATACAAAACTTTTCAGATAATTTCTATATTTTACGAAGGAAGGTTATGATGGAAGACCATGTAAAAAATAATCAGAAAATTAGATTCCACGAAACTTTTCAAAATGCAAGTTTCGGTCAAGAAATCATTATATAGTATACACTAGTTTATACTAATTTTGCTCAAAAAATCATATTAAATCGAGGACTGTTCGAAATTATACAAAACTCTTCAGATCCTTCTTATATGTTACGAGGGAAGGGTATGATTGAAGTCCATGCAAAAAATAGTTTGAAAATTAGATTCTATGAAACTTTTTGATTCCCAGTTTCAGACAAAAAATCGTAATATATTAAACACTAGTTTATTCTAGTTTCGGTGAAAAAATCAATTAAATCGAGGACTGTTCGAAATGCTACAAATTTTTCAAATAATTTATATATTTTTCAAAGGAAGGTTATGATGGAAGTCCATAAAAAATCATCTGAAAGTTAGATTCTACGAAACGTTTTGAAATGCGAGTTTCCGTCAAAAAATTGTAATATATTATACACTAGTTTATACTAGTTTCAGTCAAAAAATAAATTAAATCAGGGACTATTCGAAACGATACAAAACGTTTCAGATAATTTATATATTTTACGAGGGAAGGTTATGATTGAAGACCATGCAAAAAATCATCAAAAAATTAGATTCTACGAACACCTTTTTGAAATGCGAGTTTCGGTTAAAAAATCATAATATATTATACACTAGTTTATACATGTTTTTCTCCAAAAACCAATTAATTCAAGAACTCATCAGAACGATACAAAAATTTTCATATCCTTCTTATATGTTACGAGGGAAGGATATGAAGGAAGTCCATGTAAAAAATCATCAGAAAATTAGATTCTACGAAACATTTTGAATTGCGAGTTTCAGCATAAAATCGTAATATATTATACACTAGTTTATACTAATTTCGGTCAAAAAATCAATCAAATCGAGGACTGTTCGAAACGTTACAAAACTTTTCAGATAATTTATATATTTTACGAAGGAAGGTTATGATGGAAGACCATGCAAAAAATCATCAGAAAATTAGATTCCACGAAACTTTTCAAAATGCAAGTTTCGGTCAAGAAATCATTATATAGTATACACCAGTTTATACTAGTTTCAGTCAAAAAATAAATTAAATCAGGGAATATTCGAAACGATACAAAACTTTTCAGATAATTTATATATTTTACGAGGGAAGGTTATGATGGAAGACCATGCGAAAAATCATCAGAAAATTAGATTCTACGAACCTTTTTGAAATGCGAGTTTCGGTCAAAAAATCATAATATATTATACACTAATTTATACTAGTTTTGCTCAAAAAACCAATTAATTCGAAAACTGATCAGAACGATACAAAAATTTTCATATCATTCTTATATGTTACGGGGGAAGGATATGAAGGAAGTCCATGCAAAAAATCATTAGAAAATTAGATTCTACGAAACTTTTTTACTTGCGAGTTTCAGCATAAAATCATAATATAGTATACACTAGTTTATACTAGTTTCTGTCAAAGAATCAATTAAATCGAGGACTGTTCGAAACGATACAAAACTTTTCAGATAATTCATATATTTTACGAAGGAAGGTTATGATGGAAGACCATGCAAAAAATCATCAGAAAATTAGATTCCACGAAACTTTTCAAAATGCAAGTTTCGGTCAAGAAATAATATATAGTATACACTAGTTTATACTAATTTTGCTCAAAAAATCAAATTAAATCGACGACTGTTCGAAATGATACAAAACTCTTCAGATCCTTCTTATATGTTACGAGGAAAGGTTATGATTGAAGTCCATGCAAAAAATAATTTGAAAATTAGATTCTATGAAACTTTTTGAATTTCAAGTTTCGGACAAAAAATCGTAATATATTATACACTAGTTTATTCTAGTTTCGGTTAAAAAATCAATTAAATCGAGGACTGTTCGAAATGCTACAAATTTTTTCAGATAATTTATATATTTTACAAGGGAAGGTTATGATGGAAGTCCATAAAAAATCATCTGAAAATTAGATTCTACAAAACTTTTTGAAATGCGAGTTTCTGTCAAAAAATTGTAATATATTATACACTAGTTTATACTAGTTTCAATCAAAAAATAAATTAAATTGGGGACTATTTGAAACGATACAAAACTTTTCAGATAATTTATATATTTTACGAGGGAAGGTTATGATGGAAGACCATGCGAAAAATCATCAGAAAATTATATTCTACGAACCTTTTTGAAATGCGAGTTTCGGTCAAAATATCATAATATATTATACACTAGTTTATACTAGTTTTGCTCAAAAAACCAATTAATTCGAGAACTGATCAGAACGATACAAATATTTTCATATCCTTCTTATATGTTACTGGGCAAGGATATGAAGGAAGTCCATGCAAAAAATCATCAGAAAATTAGATTCTACGAAACTTTTTGAATTGCGAGTTTCAGCATAAAATCGTAATATATTATACACTAGTTTCGGTCAAAAAATCAATTAAACCGGGGACTGTTCGAAACGATACAAAACTTTTCAGATAGTTTGTATATTTTACGAAGGAAGGTTATGATCGAAGACCATGTAAAAAATCATCAGAAAATTAGATTCCACGAAACTTTTCAAAATGCAAGTTTCGGTCAAGAAATCATTATATAGTATACACTAGTTTATAATAATTTTGCTCAAAAAATCATATTAAATCGAGGACTGTTCGAAATTATACAAAACTCTTCAGATCCTTCTTATATGTTACGAGGGAAGGGTATGATTGAAGTCCATGCAAAAAATAGTTTGAAAATTAGATTCTATGAAACTTTTTGAATTCCGAGTTTCGGACAAAAAATCCTAATATATTAAACACTAGTTTATTCTAGTTTCGGTGAAAAAATAAATTAAATCGAGGACTGTTCGAAATGCTACAAATTTTTTCAAATAATTTATATATTTTACAAAGGAAGGTTATGATGGAAGTCCATAAAAAATCATCTGAAAGTTAGATTCTACGAAACTTTTTGAAATGCGAGTTTCTGTCAAAAAATTGTAATATATTATACACTAGTTTATACTAGTTTCAGTCAAAAAATAAATTAAATCAGGGACTATTCGAAACGATACAAAACTTTTCAGATAATTTATATATTTTACGTGGGAAGGTTATGATGGAAGACCAAGCAAAAAATCATCAGAAAATTAGATTCTACGAACCATTTTGAAATGCGAGTTTCGGTCAAAAAATCATAATATATTATACACTAGTTTATACTAGTTTTGCTCAAAAAACCAATTAATTCGAGAACTGATCAGAACGATACAAAAATTTTCATATCATTCTTATATGTTACGGGGGAAGGATATGAAGGAAGTCCATGCAAAAAAATCATCAGAAAATTAGATTCTACGAAACTTTTTTACTTACGAGTTTCAGCATAAAATCGTAATATACTATACACTAGTTTATACTAGTTTCTGTCAAAAAAATCAATTAAATCGAGGACTGTTCGAAACGATACAAAACTTTTCAGATAATTTATATATTTTACGAAGGAAGGTTATGATGGAAGACCATGCAAAAAATCATCAGAAAATTAGATTCCACGAAACTTTTCAAAATGCAAGTTTCGGTCAAGAAATAATATATAGTATACACTAGTTTATACTAATTTTGCTCAAAAAATCAAATTAAATCGACGACTGTTCGAAATGATACAAAACTCTTCAGATCCTTCTTATATGTTACGAGGAAAGGTTATGATTGAAGTCCATGCAAAAAATAATTTGAAAATTAGATTCTATGAAACTTTTTGAATTTCAAGTTTCGGACAAAAAATCGTAATATATTATACACTAGTTTATTCTAGTTTCGGTTAAAAAATCAATTAAATCGAGGACTGTTCGAAATGCTACAAATTTTTTCAGATAATTTATATATTTTACAAGGGAAGGTTATGATGGAAGTCCATAAAAAATCATCTGAAAATTAGATTCTACAAAACTTTTTGAAATGCGAGTTTCCGTCAAAAAATTGTAATATATTATACACTAGTTTATACTAGTTTCAATCAAAAAATAAATTAAATTGGGGACTATTTGAAACGATACAAAACTTTTCAGATAATTTATATATTTTACGAGGGAAGGTTATGATGGAAGACCATGCGAAAAATCATCAGAAAATTATATTCTACGAACCTTTTTGAAATGCGAGTTTCGGTCAAAATATCATAATATATTATACACTAGTTTATACTAGTTTTGCTCAAAAAACCATTTAATTCGAGAACTGATCAGAACGATACAAATATTTTCATATCCTTCTTATATGTTACGGGGGAAGGATATGAAGGAAGTCCATGCAAAAAATCATCAGAAAATTAGATTCTTCGAAATTTTTTGAATTGCGAGTTTCATCATAAAATCGTAATATATTTTACACTAGTTTCGGTCAAAAAATCAATTAAATCGGGGACTGTTCGAAACGATACAAAACTTTTCAGATAATTTGTATATTTTACGAAGGAAGGTTATGATGGAAGACCATGTAAAAATCATCAGAAAATTAGATTCCACGAAACTTTTCAAAATGCAAGTTTCGGTCAAGAAATCATTATATAGTATACACTAGTTTATACTAATTTTGCTCAAAAAATCATATTAAATCGAGGATTGTTCGATATTATACAAAACTCTTCAGATCCTTCTTATATGTTACGAGGGAAGGGTATGATTGAAGTCCATGCAAAAAATAATTTGAAAATTAGATTCTATGAAACTTTTTGAATTCCGAGTTTCGGACAAAAAATCGTAATATATTATACACTAGTTTATTCTAGTTTCGGTTAAAAAATCAATTAAATCGAGGACTGTTCGAAATGCTACAAATTTTTTCAGATAATTTATATATTTTACAAGGGAAGGTTATGATGGAAGTCCATAAAAAATCATCTGAAAATTAGATTCTACAAAACTTTTTGAAATGCGAGTTTCCGTCAAAAAATTGTAATATATTATATACTAGTTTATACTAGTTTCAATCAAAAAATAAATTAAATCGGGGACTATTTGAAACGATACAAAACTTTTCAGATAATTTATATATTTTACGAGGGAAGGGTATGATGGAAGACCATGCGAAAAATCATCAGAAAATTAGATTCTACGAACCTTTTTGAAATGTTAGTTTCGGTCAAAATATCATAATATATTATACACTAGTTTATACTAGTTTTGCTCAAAAAACCATTTAATTCGA
Source organism: Lathyrus aphaca (assembly GCA_963966055.1). Lineage (NCBI taxonomy): Eukaryota > Viridiplantae > Streptophyta > Magnoliopsida > Fabales > Fabaceae > Lathyrus > Lathyrus aphaca. The sequence continues at coordinate 568,112,391 of OZ014523.1, forward strand.
GAACTGATCAGAACGATACAAATATTTTCATATCCTTCTTATATGTTACGGGGGAAGGATATGAAGGAAGTTCATGCAAAAAATCATCAGAAAATTAGATTCTACGAAACTTTTTGAATTGCGAGTTTCAGCATAAAATCGTAATATATTATACACTAGTTTCGGTCAAAAAATCAATTAAACTGGGGACTGTTCGAAACGATACAAAACTTTTCAGATAATTTCTATATTTTACGAAGGAAGGTTATGATGGAAGACCATGTAAAAAATAATCAGAAAATTAGATTCCACGAAACTTTTCAAAATGCAAGTTTCGGTCAAGAAATCATTATATAGTATACACTAGTTTATACTAATTTTGCTCAAAAAATCATATTAAATCGAGGACTGTTCGAAATTATACAAAACTCTTCAGATCCTTCTTATATGTTACGAGGGAAGGGTATGATTGAAGTCCATGCAAAAAATAGTTTGAAAATTAGATTCTATGAAACTTTTTGATTCCCAGTTTCAGACAAAAAATCGTAATATATTAAACACTAGTTTATTCTAGTTTCGGTGAAAAAATCAATTAAATCGAGGACTGTTCGAAATGCTACAAATTTTTCAAATAATTTATATATTTTTCAAAGGAAGGTTATGATGGAAGTCCATAAAAAATCATCTGAAAGTTAGATTCTACGAAACGTTTTGAAATGCGAGTTTCCGTCAAAAAATTGTAATATATTATACACTAGTTTATACTAGTTTCAGTCAAAAAATAAATTAAATCAGGGACTATTCGAAACGATACAAAACGTTTCAGATAATTTATATATTTTACGAGGGAAGGTTATGATTGAAGACCATGCAAAAAATCATCAAAAAATTAGATTCTACGAACACCTTTTTGAAATGCGAGTTTCGGTTAAAAAATCATAATATATTATACACTAGTTTATACATGTTTTTCTCCAAAAACCAATTAATTCAAGAACTCATCAGAACGATACAAAAATTTTCATATCCTTCTTATATGTTACGAGGGAAGGATATGAAGGAAGTCCATGTAAAAAATCATCAGAAAATTAGATTCTACGAAACATTTTGAATTGCGAGTTTCAGCATAAAATCGTAATATATTATACACTAGTTTATACTAATTTCGGTCAAAAAATCAATCAAATCGAGGACTGTTCGAAACGTTACAAAACTTTTCAGATAATTTATATATTTTACGAAGGAAGGTTATGATGGAAGACCATGCAAAAAATCATCAGAAAATTAGATTCCACGAAACTTTTCAAAATGCAAGTTTCGGTCAAGAAATCATTATATAGTATACACCAGTTTATACTAGTTTCAGTCAAAAAATAAATTAAATCAGGGAATATTCGAAACGATACAAAACTTTTCAGATAATTTATATATTTTACGAGGGAAGGTTATGATGGAAGACCATGCGAAAAATCATCAGAAAATTAGATTCTACGAACCTTTTTGAAATGCGAGTTTCGGTCAAAAAATCATAATATATTATACACTAATTTATACTAGTTTTGCTCAAAAAACCAATTAATTCGAAAACTGATCAGAACGATACAAAAATTTTCATATCATTCTTATATGTTACGGGGGAAGGATATGAAGGAAGTCCATGCAAAAAATCATTAGAAAATTAGATTCTACGAAACTTTTTTACTTGCGAGTTTCAGCATAAAATCATAATATAGTATACACTAGTTTATACTAGTTTCTGTCAAAGAATCAATTAAATCGAGGACTGTTCGAAACGATACAAAACTTTTCAGATAATTCATATATTTTACGAAGGAAGGTTATGATGGAAGACCATGCAAAAAATCATCAGAAAATTAGATTCCACGAAACTTTTCAAAATGCAAGTTTCGGTCAAGAAATAATATATAGTATACACTAGTTTATACTAATTTTGCTCAAAAAATCAAATTAAATCGACGACTGTTCGAAATGATACAAAACTCTTCAGATCCTTCTTATATGTTACGAGGAAAGGTTATGATTGAAGTCCATGCAAAAAATAATTTGAAAATTAGATTCTATGAAACTTTTTGAATTTCAAGTTTCGGACAAAAAATCGTAATATATTATACACTAGTTTATTCTAGTTTCGGTTAAAAAATCAATTAAATCGAGGACTGTTCGAAATGCTACAAATTTTTTCAGATAATTTATATATTTTACAAGGGAAGGTTATGATGGAAGTCCATAAAAAATCATCTGAAAATTAGATTCTACAAAACTTTTTGAAATGCGAGTTTCCGTCAAAAAATTGTAATATATTATACACTAGTTTATACTAGTTTCAATCAAAAAATAAATTAAATTGGGGACTATTTGAAACGATACAAAACTTTTCAGATAATTTATATATTTTACGAGGGAAGGTTATGATGGAAGACCATGCGAAAAATCATCAGAAAATTATATTCTACGAACCTTTTTGAAATGCGAGTTTCGGTCAAAATATCATAATATATTATACACTAGTTTATACTAGTTTTGCTCAAAAAACCAATTAATTCGAGAACTGATCAGAACGATACAAATATTTTCATATCCTTCTTATATGTTACGGGGCAAGGATATGAAGGAAGTCCATGCAAAAAATCATCAGAAAATTAGATTCTACGAAACTTTTTGAATTGCGAGTTTCAGCATAAAATCGTAATATATTATACACTAGTTTCGGTCAAAAAATCAATTAAACCGGGGACTGTTCGAAACGATACAAAACTTTTCAGATAATTTGTATATTTTACGAAGGAAGGTTATGATGGAAGACCATGTAAAAAATCATCAGAAAATTAGATTCCACGAAACTTTTCAAAATGCAAGTTTCGGTCAAGAAATCATTATATAGTATACACTAGTTTATAATAATTTTGCTCAAAAAATCATATTAAATCGAGGACTGTTCGAAATTATACAAAACTCTTCAGATCCTTCTTATATGTTACGAGGGAAGGGTATGATTGAAGTCCATGCAAAAAATAGTTTGAAAATTAGATTCTATGAAACTTTTTGAATTCCGAGTTTCGGACAAAAAATCCTAATATATTAAACACTAGTTTATTCTAGTTTCGGTGAAAAAATAAATTAAATCGAGGACTGTTCGAAATGCTACAAATTTTATCAAATAATTTATATATTTTACAAAGGAAGGTTATGATGGAAGTCCATAAAAAATCATCTGAAAGTTAGATTCTACGAAACTTTTTGAAATGCGAGTTTCTGTCAAAAAATTGTAATATATTATACACTAGTTTATACTAGTTTCAGTCAAAAAATAAATTAAATCAGGGACTATTCGAAACGATACAAAACTTTTCAGATAATTTATATATTTTACGAGGGAAGGTTATGATGGAAGACCATGCGAAAAATCATCAGAAAATTAGATTCTACGAACCTTTTTGAAATGCGAGTTTCGGTCAAAATATCATAATATATTATCACTAGTTTATACTAGTTTTGCTCAAAAAACCAATTAATTCGAGAACTGATCAGAACGATACAAATATTTTCATATCCTTCTTATATGTTACGGGGGAAGGATATGAAGGAAGTCCATGCAAAAAATCATCAGAAAATTAGATTCTACGAAACTTTTTGAATTGCGAGTTTCAGCATAAAATCGTAATATATTATACACTAGTTTCGGTCAAAAAATCAATTAAACCGAGGACTGTTCGAAACGATACAAAACTTTTCAGATAATTTGTATATTTTACGAAGGAAGGTTATGATGGAAGACCATGTAAAAAATCATCAGAAAATTAGATTCCACGAAACTTTTCAAAATGCAAGTTTCAGTCAAGAAATCATTATATAGTATACACTAGTTTATACTAATTTTGCTCAAAAATTTATATTTAATTGAGGACTGTTCGAAATTATACAAACCTCTTTAGATCCTTCTTATATGTTAAGAGGGAAGGGTATGATTGAAGTCCATGCAAAAAAATAGTTTGAAAATTAGATTCTATGAAACTTTTTGAATTCCGAGTTTCGGACAAAAAATCGTAATATATTAAACACTAGTTTATTCTAGTTTCGGTGAAAAAATCAATTAAATCGAGGACTGTTCGAAATGCTACAAATTTTTTCAAATAATTTATATATTTTACAAAGGAAGGTTATGAAGGAAGTCCATATAAAATCATCTGAAAGTTAGATTCTACGAAACTTTTTGAAATGCGAGTTTCAGTCAAAAAATTGTAATATATTATACACTAGTTTATACTAGTTTCAGTCAAAAAATAAATTAAATCAGGGACTATTCGAAACGATACAAAACTTTTCAGATAATTTATATATTTTACGATGGAAGGTTATGATGGAAGACCATGCAAAAAAATCATCAGAAAATTAGATTCTACGAACCATTTTGAAATGCGAGTTTCGGTCAAAATATCATAATATATTATACACTAATTTATACTAGTTTTGCTCAAAAAACCAATTAATTCGAGAAGTGATCAGAACGATACAAAAATTTTCATATCATTCTTATATGTTACGGGGGAAGGATATGAAGGAAGTCCATGCAAAAAATCATCAGAAAATTAGATTCTACGAAACTTTTTTACTTGCGAGTTTTAGCATAAAATCGTAATATATTATACACTAGTTTATACTAGTTTCTGTCAAAAAATCAATTAAATCGAGGATTGTTCGAAACGTTACAAAACTTTTCAGATAATTTATATATTTTACGAAGGAAGGTTATGATGGAAGACCATGCAAAAAATCATCAGAAAATTAGATTCCACGAAACTTTTCAAAATGCATGTTTCGGTCAAGAAATAATATATAGTATACACTAGTTTATACTAATTTTGCTCAAAAAATCAAATTAAATCGACGACTGTTCGAAATGATACAAAACTCTTCAGATCCTTCTTATATGTTACGAGGAAAGGTTATGATTGAAGTCCATGCAAAAAATAATTTGAAAATTAGATTCTATGAAACTTTTTGAATTTCGAGTTTCGGACAAAAAATCGTAATATATTATACACTAGTTTATTCTAGTTTCGGTTAAAAAATCAATTAAATCGAGGACTGTTCGAAATGATACAAATTTTTTCAGATAATTTATATATTTTACAAGGGAAGGTTATGATGGAAGTCCATAAAAAATCATCTGAAAATTAGATTCTACAAAACTTTTTGAAATGCGAGTTTCCGTCAAAAAATTGTAATATATTATACACTAGTTTATACTAGTTTCAATCAAAAAATAAATTAAATCGGGGACTATTTGAAACGATACAAAACTTTTCAGATAATTTATATATTTTACGAGGGAAGGGTATGATGGAAGACCATGCGAAAAATCATCAGAAAATTAGATTCTACGAACCTTTTTGAAATGTTAGTTTCGGTCAAAATATCATAATATATTATACACTAGTTTATACTAGTTTTGCTCAAAAAACCATTTAATTCGAGAACTGATCAGAACGATACAAATATTTTCATATCCTTCTTATATGTTACGGGGGAAGGATATGAAGGAAGTTCATACAAAAAATCATCAGAAAATTAGATTCTACGGAACTTTTTGAATTGCGAGTTTCAGCATAAAATCGTAATATATTATACACTAGTTTCGGTCAAAAAATCAATTAAACTGGGGACTGTTCGAAACGATACAAAACTTTTCAAATAATTTCTATATTTTACGAAGGAAGGTTATGATGGAAGACCATGTAAAAAATAATCAGAAAATTAGATTCCACGAAACTTTTCAAAATGCAAGTTTCGGTCAAGAAATCATTATATAGTATACACTAGTTTATACTAATTTTGCTCAAAAAATCATATTAAATCGAGGACTGTTCGAAATTATACAAAACTCTTCAGATCCTTCTTATATGTTACGAGGGAAGGGTATGATTGAAGTCCATGCAAAAAATAGTTTGAAAATTAGATTCTATGAAACTTTTTGATTCCCAGTTTCGGACAAAAAATCGTAATATATTAAACACTAGTTTATTCTAGTTTCGGTGAAAAAATCAATTAAATCGAGGACTGTTCGAAATGCTACAAATTTTTCAAATAATTTATATATTTTTCAAAGGAAGGTTATGATGAAAGTCCATAAAAAATCATCTGAAAGTTAGATTCTACGAAACTTTTTGAAATGCGAGTTTACGTCAAAAAATTGTAATATATTATACACTAGTTTATACTAGTTTCAGTCAAAAAATAAATTAAATCAGTGACTATTCGAAACGATACAAAACGTTTCAGATAATTTATATATTTTACGAGGGAAGGTTATGATTGAAGACCATGCAAAAAATCATCAAAAAATTAGATTCTACGAACACCTTTTTGAAATGCGAGTTTCGGTTAAAAAATCATAATATATTATACACTAGTTTATACATGTTTTTCTCCAAAAACCAATTAATTCAAGAACTCATCAGAACGATACAAAAATTTTCATATCCTTCTTATATGTTACGAGGGAAGGATATGAAGGAAGTCCATGTAAAAAATCATCAGAAAATTAGATTCTACGAAACATTTTGAATTGCGAGTTTCAGCATAAAATCGTAATATATTATACACTAGTTTATACTAATTTCGGTCAAAAAATCAATCAAATCGAGGACTGTTCGAAACGTTACAAAACTTTTCAGATAATTTATATATTTTACGAAGGAAGGTTATGATGGAAGACCATGCAAAAAATCATCAGAAAATTAGATTCCACGAAACTTTTCAAAATGCAAGTTTCGGTCAAGAAATCATTATATAGTATACACCAGTTTATACTAGTTTCAGTCAAAAAATAAATTAAATCAGGGAATATTCGAAACGATACAAAACTTTTCAGATAATTTATATATTTTACGAGGGAAGGTTATGATGGAAGACCATGCGAAAAATCATCAGAAAATTAGATTCTACGAACCTTTTTGAAATGCGAGTTTCGGTCAAAAAATCATAATATATTATACACTAATTTATACTAGTTTTGCTCAAAAAACCAATTAATTCGAAAACTGATCAGAACGATACAAAAATTTTCATATCATTCTTATATGTTACGGGGGAAGGATATGAAGGAAGTCCATGCAAAAAATCATTAGAAAATTAGATTCTACGAAACTTTTTTACTTGCGAGTTTCAGCATAAAATCATAATATAGTATACACTAGTTTATACTAGTTTCTGTCAAAGAATCAATTAAATCGAGGACTGTTCGAAACGATACAAAACTTTTCAGATAATTCATATATTTTACGAAGGAAGGTTATGATGGAAGACCATGCAAAAAATCATCAGAAAATTAGATTCCACGAAACTTTTCAAAATGCAAGTTTCGGTCAAGAAATAATATATAGTATACACTAGTTTATACTAATTTTGCTCAAAAAATCAAATTAAATCGACGACTGTTCGAAATGATACAAAACTCTTCAGATCCTTCTTATATGTTACGAGGAAAGGTTATGATTGAAGTCCATGCAAAAAATAATTTGAAAATTAGATTCTATGAAACTTTTTGAATTTCAAGTTTCGGACAAAAAATCGTAATATATTATACACTAGTTTATTCTAGTTTCGGTTAAAAAATCAATTAAATCGAGGACTGTTCGAAATGCTACAAATTTTTTCAGATAATTTATATATTTTACAAGGGAAGGTTATGATGGAAGTCCATAAAAAATCATCTGAAAATTAGATTCTACAAAACTTTTTGAAATGCGAGTTTCTGTCAAAAAATTGTAATATATTATACACTAGTTTATACTAGTTTCAATCAAAAAATAAATTAAATTGGGGACTATTTGAAACGATACAAAACTTTTCAGATAATTTATATATTTTACGAGGGAAGGTTATGATGGAAGACCATGCGAAAAATCATCAGAAAATTATATTCTACGAACCTTTTTGAAATGCGAGTTTCGGTCAAAATATCATAATATATTATACACTAGTTTATACTAGTTTTGCTCAAAAAACCAATTAATTCGAGAACTGATCAGAACGATACAAATATTTTCATATCCTTCTTATATGTTACGGGGCAAGGATATGAAGGAAGTCCATGCAAAAAATCATCAGAAAATTAGATTCTACGAAACTTTTTGAATTGCGAGTTTCAGCATAAAATCGTAATATATTATACACTAGTTTCGGTCAAAAAATCAATTAAACCGGGGACTGTTCGAAACGATACAAAACTTTTCAGATAATTTGTATATTTTACGAAGGAAGGTTATGATGGAAGACCATGTAAAAAATCATCAGAAAATTAGATTCCACGAAACTTTTCAAAATGCAAGTTTCAGTCAAGAAATCATTATATAGTATACACTAGTTTATACTAATTTTGCTCAAAAATTTATATTTAATTGAGGACTGTTCGAAATTATACAAACCTCTTTAGATCCTTCTTATATGTTAAGAGGGAAGGGTATGATTGAAGTCCATGCAAAAAAATAGTTTGAAAATTAGATTCTATGAAACTTTTTGAATTCCGAGTTTCGGACAAAAAATCGTAATATATTAAACACTAGTTTATTCTAGTTTCGGTGAAAAAATCAATTAAATCGAGGACTGTTCGAAATGCTACAAATTTTTTCAAATAATTTATATATTTTACAAAGGAAGGTTATGATGGAAGTCCATATAAAATCATCTGAAAGTTAGATTCTACGAAACTTTTTGAAATGCGAGTTTCCGTCAAAAAATTGTAATATATTATACACTAGTTTATACTAGTTTCAGTCAAAAAATAAATTAAATCAGGGACTATTCGAAACGATACAAAACTTTTCAGATAATTTATATATTTTACGATGGAAGGTTATGATGGAAGACCATGCAAAAAAATCATCAGAAAATTAGATTCTACGAACCATTTTGAAATGCGAGTTTCGGTCAAAATATCATAATATATTATACACTAATTTATACTAGTTTTGCTCAAAAAACCAATTAATTCGAGAAGTGATCAGAACGATACAAAAATTTTCATATCATTCTTATATGTTACGGGGGAAGGATATGAAGGAAGTCCATGCAAAAAATCATCAGAAAATTAGATTCTACGAAACTTTTTTACTTGCGAGTTTTAGCATAAAATCGTAATATATTATACACTAGTTTATACTAGTTTCTGTCAAAAAATCAATTAAATCGAGGATTGTTCGAAACGTTACAAAACTTTTCAGATAATTTATATATTTTACGAAGGAAGGTTATGATGGAAGACCATGCAAAAAATCATCAGAAAATTAGATTCCACGAAACTTTTCAAAATGCATGTTTCGGTCAAGAAATAATATATAGTATACACTAGTTTATACTAATTTTGCTCAAAAAATCAAATTAAATCGACGACTGTTCGAAATGATACAAAACTCTTCAGATCCTTCTTATATGTTACGAGGAAAGGTTATGATTGAAGTCCATGCAAAAAATAATTTGAAAATTAGATTCTATGAAACTTTTTGAATTTCGAGTTTCGGACAAAAAATCGTAATATATTATACACTAGTTTATTCTAGTTTCGGTTAAAAAATCAATTAAATCGAGGACTGTTCGAAATGCTACAAATGTTTTCAGATAATTTATATATTTTACAAGGGAAGGTTATGATGGAAGTCCATAAAAAATCATCTGAAAATTAGATTCTACAAAACTTTTTGAAATGCGAGTTTCCGTCAAAAAATTGTGATATATTATACACTAGATTATACTAGTTTCAATCAAAAAATAAATTAAATCGGGGACTATTTGAAACGATACAAAACTTTTCAGATAATTTATATATTTTACGAGCGAAGGTTATGATGGAAGACCATGCGAAAAATCATCAGAAAATTAGATTCTACGAACCTTTTTGAAATGCGAGTTTCGGTCAAAATATCATAATATATTATACACTAGTTTATACTAGTTTTGCTCAAAAAACCATTTAATTCGAGAACTGATCAGAACGATACAAATATTTTCATATCCTTCTTATATGTTACGGGGGAAGGATATGAAGGAAGTCCATGCAAAAAATCATCAGAAAATTAGATTCTTCGAAATTTTTTGAATTGCGAGTTTCAGCATAAAATCGCAATATATTTTACACTAGTTTCGGTCAAAAAATCAATTAAATTGGGGACTGTTCGAAACGATACAAAACTTTTCAGATAATTTGTATATTTTACGAAGGAAGGTTATGATGGAAGACCATGTAAAAATCATCAGAAAATTAGATTCCACGAAACTTTTCAAAATGCAAGTTTCGGTCAAGAAATCATTATATAGTATACACTAGTTTATACTAATTTTGCTCAAAAAATCATATTAAATCGAGGACTGTTCGATATTATACAAAACTCTTCAGATCCTTCTTATATGTTACGAGGGAAGGGTATGATTGAAGTCCATGCAAAAAATAATTTGAAAATTAGATTCTATGAAACTTTTTGAATTCCGAGTTTCGGACAAAAAATCGTAATATATTATACACTAGTTTATTCTAGTTTCGGTTAAAAAATCAATTAAATCGAGGACTGTTCGAAATGCTACAAATTTTTTCAGATAATTTATATATTTTACAAGGGAAGGTTATGATGGAAGTCCATAAAATATCATCTGAAAATTAGATTCTACAAAACTTTTTGAAATGCGAGTTTCCGTCAAAAAATTGTAATATATTATACACTAGTTTATACTAGTTTCAATCAAAAAATAAATTAAATCGGGGACTATTTGAAACGATACAAAACTTTTCAGATAATTTATATATTTTACGAGGGAAGGGTATGATGGAAGATCATGCGAAAAATCATCAGAAAATTAGATTCTACGAACCTTTTTGAAATGTTAGTTTCGGTCAAAATATCATAATATATTATACACTAGTTTATACTAGTTTTGCTCAAAAAACCATTTAATTCGAGAACTGATCAGAACGATACAAATATTTTCATATCCTTCTTATATGTTACGGGGGAAGGATATGAAGGAAGTTCATGCAAAAAATCATCAGAAAATTAGATTCTACGAAACTTTTTGAATTGCGAGTTTCAGCATAAAATCGTAATATATTATACACTAGTTTCGGTCAAAAAATCAATTAAACTGGGGACTGTTCGAAACGATACAAAACTTTTCAGATAATTTCTATATTTTACGAAGGAAGGTTATGATGGAAGACCATGTAAAAAATAATCAGAAAATTAGATTCCACGAAACTTTTCAAAATGCATGTTTCGGTCAAGAAATCATTATATAGTATACACTAGTTTATACTAATTTTGCTCAAAAAATCATATTAAATCGAGGACTGTTCGAAATTATACAAAACTCTTCAGATCCTTCTTATATGTTACGAGGGAAGGGTATGATTGAAGTCCATGCAAAAAATAGTTTGAAAATTAGATTCTATGAAACTTTTTGATTCCCAGTTTCGGACAAAAAATCGTAATATATTAAACACTAGTTTATTCTAGTTTCGGTGAAAAAATCAATTAAATCGAGGACTGTTCGAAATGCTACAAATTTTTCAAATAATTTATATATTTTTCAAAGGAAGGTTATGATGAAAGTCCATAAAAAATCATTTGAAAGTTAGATTCTACGAAACTTTTTGAAATGCGAGTTTCCGTCAAAAAATTGTAATATATTATACACTAGTTTATACTAGTTTCAGTCAAAAAATAAATTAAATCAGGGACTATTCGAAATGATACAAAACGTTTCAGATAATTTATATATTTTACGAGGGAAGGTTATGATTGAAGACCATGCAAAAAATCATCAAAAAATTAGATTCTACGAACACCTTTTTGAAATGCGAGTTTCGGTTAAAAAATCATAATATATTATACACTATTTTATACATGTTTTTCTCCAAAAACCAATTAATTCAAGAACTCATCAGAACGATACAAAAATTTTCATATCCTTCTTATATGTTACGAGGGAAGGATATGAAGGAAGTCCATGTAAAAAATCATCAGAAAATTAGATTCTACGAAACATTTTGAATTGCGAGTTTCAGCATAAAATCGTAATATATTATACACTAGTTTATACTAATTTCGGTCAAAAAATCAATCAAATCGAGGACTGTTCGAAACGTTACAAAACTTTTCAGATAATTTATATATTTTACGAAGGAAGGTTATGATGGAGACCATGCAAAAAATCATCAGAAAATTAGATTCCACGAAACTTTTCAAAATGCAAGTTTCGGTCAAGAAATCATTATATAGTATACACCAGTTTATACTAGTTTCAGTCAAAAAATAAATTAAATCAGGGAATATTCGAAATGATACAAAACTTTTCAGATAATTTATATATTTTACGAGGGAAGGTTATGATAGAAGACCATGCAAAAAATCATCAGAAAATTAGATTCTACGAACCATTTTGAAATGCGAGTTTCGGTCAAAATATCATAATATATTATACACTAATTTATACTAGTTTTGCTCAAAAAACCAATTAATTCGAGAAGTGATCAGAACGATACAAAAATTTTCATATCATTCTTATATGTTACGGGGGAAGGATATGAAGGAAGTCCATGCAAAAAATCATCAGAAAATTAGATTCTACGAAACTTTTTTACTTGCGAGTTTTAGCATAAAATCGTAATATATTATACACTAGTTTATACTAGTTTCTGTCAAAAAATCAATTAAATCGAGGATTGTTCGAAACGTTACAAAACTTTTCAGATAATTTATATATTTTACGAAGGAAGGTTATGATGGAAGACCATGCAAAAAATCATCAGAAAATTAGATTCCACGAAACTTTTCAAAATGCAAGTTTCGGTCAAGAAATAATATATAGTATACACTAGTTTATACTAATTTTGCTCAAAAAATCAAATTAAATCGACGACTGTTCGAAATGATACAAAACTCTTCAGATCCTTCTTATATGTTACGAGGAAAGGTTATGATTGAAGTCCATGCAAAAAATAATTTGAAAATTAGATTCTATGAAACTTTTTGAATTTCGAGTTTCGGACAAAAAATCGTAATATATTATACACTAGTTTATTCTAGTTTCGGTTAAAAAATCAATTAAATCGAGGACTGTTCGAAATGCTACAAATTTTTTCAGATAATTTATATATTTTACAAGGGAAGGTTATGATGGAAGTCCATAAAAAATCATCTGAAAATTAGATTCTACAAAACTTTTTGAAATGCGAGTTTCCGTCAAAAAATTGTAATATATTATACACTAGTTTATACTAGTTTCAATCAAAAAATAAATTAAATTGGGGACTATTTGAAACGATACAAAACTTTTCAGATAATTTATATATTTTACGAGGGAAGGTTATGATGGAAGACCATGCGAAAAATCATCAGAAAATTATATTCTACGAACCTTTTTGAAATGCGAGTTTCGGTCAAAATATCATAATATATTATACACTAGTTTATACTAGTTTTGCTCAAAAAACCAATTAATTCGAGAACTGATCAGAACGATACAAATATTTTCATATCCTTCTTATATGTTACGGGGCAAGGATATGAAGGAAGTCCATGCAAAAAATCATCAGAAAATTAGATTCTACGAAACTTTTTGAATTGCGAGTTTCAGCATAAAATCGTAATATATTATACACTAGTTTCGTTCAAAAAATCAATTAAACCGGGGACTGTTCGAAACGATACAAAACTTTTCAGATAATTTGTATATTTTACGAAGGAAGGTTATGATGGAAGACCATGTAAAAAATCATCAGAAAATTAGATTCCACGAAACTTTTCAAAATGCAAGTTTCAGTCAAGAAATCATTATATAGTATACACTAGTTTATAATAATTTTGCTCAAAAAATCATATTAAATCGAGGACTGTTCGAAATTATACAAAACTCTTCAGATCCTTCTTATATGTTACGAGGGAAGGGTATGATTGAAGTCCATGCAAAAAATAGTTTGAAAATTAGATTCTATGAAACTTTTTGAATTCCGAGTTTCGGACAAAAAATCCTAATATATTAAACACTAGTTTATTCTAGTTTCGGTGAAAAAATAAATTAAATCGAGGACTGTTCGAAATGCTACAAATTTTTTCAAATAATTTATATATTTTACAAAGGAAGGTTATGATGGAAGTCCATAAAAAATCATCTGAAAGTTAGATTCTACGAAACTTTTTGAAATGCGAGTTTCTGTCAAAAAATTGTAATATATTATACACTAGTTTATACTAGTTTCAGTCAAAAAATAAATTAAATCAGGGACTATTCGAAACGATACAAAACTTTTCAGATAATTTATATATTTTACGTGGGAAGGTTATGATGGAAGACCATGCAAAAAATCATCAGAAAATTAGATTCTACGAACCATTTTGAAATGCGAGTTTCGGTCAAAAAATCATAATATATTATACACTAGTTTATACTAGTTTTGCTCAAAAAACCAATTAATTCGAGAACTGATCAGAACGATACAAAAATTTTCATATCATTCTTATATGTTACGGGGGAAGGATATGAAGGAAGTCCATGCAAAAAAATCATCAGAAAATTAGATTCTACGAAACTTTTTTACTTACGAGTTTCAGCATAAAATCGTAATATATTATACACTAGTTTATACTAGTTTCTGTCAAAAAAATCAATTAAATCGAGGACTGTTCGAAACGATACAAAACTTTTCAGATAATTTATATATTTTACGAAGGAAGGTTATGATGGAAGACCATGCAAAAAATCATCAGAAAATTAGATTCCACGAAACTTTTCAAAATGCAAGTTTCGGTCAAGAAATAATATATAGTATACACTAGTTTATACTAATTTTGCTCAAAAAATCAAATTAAATCGACGACTGTTCGAAATGATACAAAACTCTTCAGATCCTTCTTATATGTTACGAGGAAAGGTTATGATTGAAGTCCATGCAAAAAATAATTTTAAAATTAGATTCTATGAAACTTTTTGAATTTCGAGTTTCGGACAAAAAATCGTAATATATTATACACTAGTTTATTCTAGTTTTGGTTAAAAAATCAATTAAATCGAGTACTGTTCAAAATGCTACAAATTTTTTCAGATAAGTTATATATTTTACAAGGGAAGGTTATGATGGAAGTCCATAAAAATTCATCTGAAAATTAGATTCTACAAAACTTTTTGAAATGCGAGTTTCCGTCAAAAAATTGTAATATATTATACACTAGTTTATACTAGTTTCAATCAAAATATAAATTAAATTGGGGACTATTTGAAACGATACAAAACTTTTCAGATAATTTATATATTTTACGAGGGAAGGTTATGATGGAAGACCATGCGAAAAATCATCAGAAAATTAGATTCTACTAACCTTTTTGAAATGCGACTTTCGGTCAAAATATCATAATATATTATACACTAGTTTATACTAGTATTGCTCAAAAAACCAAGTAATTCGAGAACTGATCAGAACGATACAAAAATTTTCATATCCTTCTTATATGTTACGGGGGAAGGATATGAAGGAAGTCCATGCAAAAAATCATCAGAAAATTAGATTCGACGAAACTTTTTGAATTGCGAGTTTCAGAATAAAATCGTAATATATTATACACTAGTTTCGGTCAAAAAATCAATTAAATCGAGGACTGTTCGAAACGATACAAAACTTTTCAGATAATTTATATATTTTACGAAGGAAGGTTATGATGGAAGACCATGCAAAAAATCATCAGAAAATTAGATTCCACGAAACTTTTCAAAATGCAAGTTTCGGTCAAGAAATAATATATAGTATACACTAGTTTATACTAATTTTGCTTAAAAAATCAAATTAAATCGACGACTGTTCGAAATGATACAAAACTCTTCGGATCCTTCTTATATGTTACGAGGAAAGGTTATGATTGAAGTCCATGCAAAAAATAATTTGAAAATTAGATTCTATGAAACTATTTGAATTCCGAGTTTCAGACAAAAAAACGTAATATATTAAACACTAGTCTATTCTAGTTTCGGTTAAAAAATCAATTAAATCGAGGACTGTTCGAAATGCTACAAATTTTTTCAGATAATTTATATATTTTACAAGGGAAGGTTATGATGGAAGTCCATAAAAAATCATCTGAAAATTAGATTCTACAAAACTTTTTGAAATGCGAGTTTCCGTCAAAAAATTGTAATATATTATACACTAGTTTATACTAGTTTCAATCAAAAAATAAATTAAATCGGGGACTATTCGAAACGATACAAAACTTTTCAGATAATTTATATATTTTACGAGGGAAGGTTATGATGGAAGACCATGCGAAAAATCATCACAAAATTAGATTCTACTAACCTTTTTGAAATGCGAGTTTCGGTCAAAAAATCATAATATATTATACACTAGTTTATACTAGTTTTGCTCAACAAACCAATTAATTCGAGAACTGATCAGAACGATACAAAAATTTTCATATCCTTCTTATATGTTACGGGGGAAGGATATGAAGGAAGTCCATGCAAAAAATCATCAGAAAATTAGATTCTACGAAACTTTTTGAATTGCGACTTTCAGAATAAAATCGTAATATATTATACACTAGTTTCGGTCAAAAAATCAATTAAATCGAGGACTATTCGAAACGATACAAATCTTTTCAGATAATTTATATATTTTACGAAGGAAGGTTATGATGGAAAACCAGGCAAAAAATCATCAGAAAATTAGATTCCACGAAACTTTTCAAAATGCAAGTTTTGGTCAAGAAATCATTATATAGTATACACTAGTTTATACTAATTTTGCTCAAAAAATCAAATTAAATCGAGGACTGTTCGAAATGATACAAAACTCTTCAGATCCTTCTTATATGTTACGAGGAAAGGTTATGATTGAAGTCCATGCAAAAAATAATTTGAAAATTAGATTCTATGAAACTATTTGAATTCCGAGTTTCGCACAAAAAAACGTAATATATTAAACACTAGTTTATTCTAGTTTTGGTTAAAAAATCAATTAAATCGAGGACTGTTTGAAATGCTACAAATTTTTTCAGATAATTTATATATTTTACAAGGGAAGGTTATGATGGAAGTCCATAAAAAATCATCTGAAAATTAGATTCTACAAAACTTTTTGAAATGCGAGTTTCCGTCAAAAAATTGTAATATATTATACACTAGTTTATACTAGTTTCAATCAAAAAATAAATTAAATCGGGGACTATTCAAAACGATACAAAATTTTTCAGATAATTTATATATTTTACGAGGGAAGGTTATGATGGAAGACCATGCGAAAAATCATCAGAAAATTAGATTCTACGAACCTTATTGAAATGCGGGATTCGGTCAAAAAATCATAATATATTATACACTAGTTTATACTAGTTTTGCTCAAAAAACCAATTAATTCGAGAACTGATCAGAACGATATAAAAATTTTCATATCATTCTTATATGTTACGGGGGAAGGATATGTAGGAAGTCCATGCAAAAAATCATCAGAAAATTAGATTCTACGAAACTTTTTTACTTGCGAGTTTCAGCATAAAATCGTAATATATTATACACTAGTTTATACTAGTTTCTGTCAAAAAATCAATTAAATCGAGGAATGTTCGAAACGATACAAAACTTTTCAGATAATTTATATATTTTACGAAGGAAGGTTATGATGGAAGACCATGCAAAAAATCATCAGAAAATTAGATTCCACGAAACTTTTCAAAATGCAAGTTTCGGTCAAGAAATAATATATAGTATACACTAGTTTATACTAATTTTGCTCAAAAAATCAAATTAAATCGACGACTGTTCGAAATGATACAAAACTCTTCAGATCCTTCTTATATGTTACGAGGAAAGGTTATGATTGAAGTCCGTGCAAAAAATAATTTGAAAATTAGATTCTATGAAACTATTTGAATTTCGAGTTTCGGACAAAAAATCGTAATATATTATACACTAGTTTATTCTAGTTTCGATTAAAAAATCAATTAAATCGAGGACTGTTCAAAATGCTACAAATTTTTTCAGATAAGTTATATATTTTACAAGGGAAGGTTATGATGGAAGTCCATAAAAATTCATCTGAAAATTAGATTCTACAAAACTTTTTGAAATGCGAGTTTCCGTCAAAAAATTGTAATATATTATACACTAGTTTATACTAGTTTCAATCAAAATATAAATTAAATCGGGGACTATTCGAAACGATACAAAACTTTTCAGATAATTTATATATTTTACGAGGGAAGGTTATGATGGAAGACCATGCGAAAAATCATCAGAAAATTAGATTCTACGAACCTTATTGAAATGCGGGTTTCGGTCAAAAAATCATAATATATTATACACTAGTTTATACTAGTTTTGCTCAAAAAACCAATTAATTTGAGAACTGATCAGAACGATACAAAAATTTTCATATCATTCTTATATGTTACGGGGGAAGGATATGAAGGAAGTCCATGCAAAAAATTATAAGAAAATTAGATTCTACGAAACTTTTTTACTTGCGAGTTTCAGCATAAAATCGTAATATATTATACACTAGTTTCTGTCAAAAAATCAATTAATTCGAGGACTGTTCGAAACGATACAAAACTTTTCAGATAATTTATATATTTTACGAAGGAAGGTTATGATGGAAGACCATGCAAAAAATCATCAGAAAATTAGATTCCACGAAACTTTTCAAAATGCAAGTTTCGGTCAAGAAATAATATATAGTATACACTAGTTTATACTAATTTTGCTCAAAAAATCAAATTAAATCGACGACTGTTCGAAATGATACAAAACTCTTCAGATCCTTCTTATATGTTACGAGGAAAGGTTATGATTGAAGTCCATGCAAAAAATAATTTGAAAATTAGATTCTATGAAACTTTTTGAATTTCGAGTTTCGGACAAAAAATCCTAATATATTATTCACTAGTTTATTCTAGTTTCGGTTAAAAAATCAATTAAATCGAGGACTGTTCGAAATGCTACAAATTTTTTCAGATAAGTTATATATTTTACAAGGGAAGGTTATGATGGAAGTCCATAAAAAATCATCTGAAAATTAGATTCTGCAAAACTTTTTGAAATGCGAGTTTCCGTCAAAAAATTGTAATATATTATACACTAGTTTATACTAGTTTCAATCAAAAATTAAATTAAATCGGGGACTATTCGAAACGATACAAAACTTTTCAGATAATTTATATATTTTACGAGGGAAGGTTATGATGGAAGACCATGCGAAAAATCATCAGAAAATTAGATTCTACTAACCTTTTTGAAATGCGAGTTTCGGTCAAAAAATCATAATATATTATACACTAGTTTATACTAGTTTTGCTCAACAAACCAATTAATTCGAGAACTGATCAGAATGATACAAAAAATTTCATATCCTACTTATATGTTACGGGGGAAGGATATGAAGGAAGTCCATGCAAAAAATCATCAGAAAATTAGATTCTACGAAACTTTTTGAATTGCGAGTTTCAGAATAAAATCGTAATATATTATACACTAGTTTATACTAGTTTCTGTCAAAAAATCAATTAAATCGAGGACTGGTCGAAACGATACAAAACTTTTCAGATAATTTATATATTTTACGAAGGAAGGTTATGATGGAAGACCATGCAAAAAATCATCAGAAAATTAGATTCCACGAAACTTTTCAAAATGCAAGTTTCGGTCAAGAAATCATTATATAGTATACACTAGTTTATACTAATTTTGCTCAAAAAATCAAATTAAATCGAGGACTGTTCGAAATGATACAAAACTCTTCAGAACCTTCTTATATGTTACGAGGAAAGGTTATGATTGAAGTCCATGCAAAAAATAATTTGAAAATTAGATTCTATGAAACTTTTTGAATTCCTAGTTTCGGACAAAAAATCGTAATATATTATACACTAGTTTATTCTAGTTTAGGTTAAAAAATCAATTAAATCGAGGACTGTTCGAAATGCTACAACAATTTTCAGATAATTTATATATTTTACAAGGGAATGTTATGATGGAAGTCCATAAAAAATCATCTGAAAATTAGATTCTACGAAACTTTTTGAAATGCGAGTTTCCGTCAAAAAATTGTAATATATTATACACTAGTTTATACTAGTTTCAGTCAAAAAATAAATTAAATCAGGGACTATTCGAAACGATACAAAACTTTTCAGATAATTTATATATTTTACGAGGGAAGGTTATGATGGAAGACCATGCAAAAAATCATCAGAAAATTAGATTCTACGAACCTTTTAGAAATGCGAGTTTCGTTCAAAAAATCATAATATATTATACACTAGTTTATACTAGTTTTGCTCAAAAAACCAATTAATTCGAGAACTGATCAGAACGATACAAAAATTTTCATATCATTCTTATATGTTACGAGGGAAGGATATGAAGGAAGTCAATGCAAAAAATCATCAGAAAATTAGATTCTACGAAACTTTTTGAATTGCGAGTTTCAGCATAAAATCGTAATATATTATACACTAGTTTATACTAGTTTCTGTCAAAAAATCAATTAAATCGAGGACTGGTCGAAACGATACAAAACTTTTCAGATAATTTATATATTTTACGAAGGAAGGTTATGATGGAAGACTATGCAAAAAATCATCAGAAAATTAGATTCCACGAAACTTTTCAAAATGCAAGTTTCGGTCAAGAAATCATTATATAGTATACACTAGTTTATACTAATTTTGCTCAAAAAATCAAATTAAATCGAGGATTGTTCGAAATGATACAAAACTCTTCAGAACCTTCTTATATGTTACGAGGAAAGGTTATGATTGAAGTCCATGCAAAAAATAATTTGAAAATTAGATTCTATGAAACTATTTGAATTCCGAGTTTCGGACAAAAAATCGTAATATATTAAACACTAGTTTATTCTCGTTTCGGTTAAAAAATCAATTAAATCGAGGACTGTTCGAAATGCTACAAATTTTTTCAGATAATTTATATATTTTACAAGGGAAGGTTATGATGGAAGTCCATAAAAAATCATCTGAAAATTAGATTCTACAAAAAATTTTGAAATGCGAGTTTCCGTCAAAAAATTGTAATATATTATACACTTGTTTATACTAGTTACAATCAAAAAATAAATTAAATCGGGGACTATTCGAAATGATACAAAACTTTTCAGATAATTTATATATTTTACGATGGAAGGTTATGATGGAAGACCATGCCAAAACTCATCAGAAAATTAGATTCTACGAACCTTTTTGAAATGTGAGTTTCAGCATAAAATCGTACTATATTATACACTAGTTTCGGTCAAAAAATCAATTAAATCGAGGACTGTTCGAAATGATACAAAACTTTTCAGATAATTTATATATTTTATGAAGGAAGGTTATGATGGAAGACCATGTAAAAAATCATCAGAAAATTAGATTCCACGAAACTTTTCAAAATGCAAGTTTCGGTCAAGAAATCATTATATAGTATACATTAGTTTATACTAATTTTTCTCAAAAAAATCAAATTAAATCGAGGACTGTTTGAAATGATACAAAACTCTTCAGATCCTTCTTATATGTTACGAGGAAAGGTTATGATTGAAGTCCATGCAAAAAATAATTTGAAAATTATATTCCATGAAACTTTTTGAATTCCGAGTTTCGGACAAAAAATCGTAAAATATTATACACTAGTTTATTCTAGTTTCGGTTAAAAAATGAATTAAATTGAGGACTGTTCGATATGCTACAAAAATTTTCAGATAATTTATATATTTTACATGGGAAGGTTATGATGGAAGTCCATAAAAAATGTTCTGAAAATTAGAATCTACGAAACTTTTTGAAATGCAAGTTTCCGTCAAAAAGTTGTAATATATTATACATTAGTTTATACTAGTTTCAATCAAAAAATAAATTAAATCGGGGACTATTCGAAATGATACAAAACATTTCAGATAATTTATATATTTTACGAGGGAAGGTTATGATGGAAGACCATGCAAAAAATCATCAGAAAATTAGATTCTACGAACCTTTTTGAAATAGGAGTTTCGGTGAAAAAATCATAATATATTAAACACTAGTTTATACTAGTTTTGCTCAAAAAACCAATTAATTCGAGAACTGATCATAACGATACAAAAAATTTCATACCCTTCTTATATGTTACGGGGGAAGGATATGAAGGAAGTCCATGCAAAAAATCATCAGAAAATTAGATTTCTACGAAACTTTTTGAATTGCGAGTTTCAGCATAAAATCGTAATATATTATACACTAGTTTAGATCAAAAAATCAATTAAATCGAGGACTGTTCGAAACGATACAAAACTTTTCAAATAATTTATTTATTTTATGAAGGTAGGTTATAATGGAAGACCATGCAAAAAATCATCAGAAAATTAGATTCCACGAAACTTTTCAAAATGCAAGTTTCGGTCAAGAAATCATTATATAGTATACACTAGTTTATACTAATTTTGCTCAAAAAATCAAATTAAATTGAGGACTGTTCGAAATGATACAAAACTCTTCAGATCCTTCTTTTATGTTACGAGGGAAGGTTATGATTGAAGTCCATGCAAAGAATAATTTGAAAATTAGATTCTATGAAACTTTTTGAATTCCGAGTTTCGGATAAAAAATCGTAATATATTATACACTAGTTTATTCTAGTTTCGGTTAAAAAATCAATTAAATCGAGGACTGTTCGAAATGCTACAAATTTTTTAAGATAATTTATATATTTTATAAGGGAAGGTTATGATGGAAGTCCATAAAAAATCATCTGAAAATTAGATTCTACGAAACTTTTTGAATTGCGAGTTTCCGTCAAAAAATTGTAATATATTATACACTAGTTTATACTAGTTTCAGTCAAAAAATAAATTAAATCGGGGACTATTCGAAACTATACAAAACTTTTCAGATAATTTATATATTTTACGAGGGAAGGTTATGATGGAAGGCCATGTAAAAAATCATCAGAAAATTAGATTCTACAAACCTTTTTGAAATGCGAGTTTCGGTCAAAAAATCAATATATTATACACTAGTTTATACTAGTTTTTCTCAAAAAAACAAATTAAATCGAGAACTGATCAGAATGATACAAAAAATTTCATATCCTTCTTAATATGTTACGAGGGAAGGATATGATGGAAGTCCGTGCAAAAAATCATCTGAAAATTAGATTCTACGAAACATTTTGAATTGCGAGTTTCAGCAAAAAATCGTAATATATTATACACTAGTTTATACTAGTTTCGGTCAAAAAATCAATTAAACGAGGACTATTCGAAACGATACAAAACTTTTCAGATAATTTATATATTTTACAAGGGAAGGTTATGATGGAAGACCATGCAAAAAATCATCAGAAAATTAGATTCCATGAAACTTTTCAAAATGCGAGTTTCGGTCAAAAAATCAAAATATTATACACTAGTTTATACTAATTTTGCTCAAAAAAATCAAATTAAATCGAGGACTGTTCGAAATGATACTAAACTCTTCAGATCCTTCTTATATTTTACGAGGAAAGGTTATGATGGAAGACCAATCAAAAAATCATCAGAAAATTAGATTCTACAAACCTTTTTGAAATGCGAGTTTCGGTCAAAAAATCATAATATATTTTACACTAGTTTATTCTAGTTTTGCTCAAAAAACCAATTAATTCGAGAACTGATCATAACGATACAAAAATTTTCATATCCTTCTTATATGTTACCGGGGAAGGATATGAAGGAAGTCCATGCAAAAAATCATCAGAAAATTAGATTCTACGAAACTTTTTGAATTGCGAGTTTCAGCATAAAATCGTAATATATTATACACTAGTTTATACTAGTTTAGGTCAAAAAATCAATTAAATCGAGGACTATTCGAAACGATACAAAACATTTCAGATAATTTATATATTTTACGAGGGAAGGTTATGATGGAAGACCATGCAAAAAATCATCAGAAAATTAGATTCCAGGAAACTATTCAAAATGCATGTTTCGGTCAAGAAATCATTATATAGTATACACTAGTTTTTACTAATTTTGCTCAAAAAATCAAATTAAATCGAGGACTGTTCGAAATGATACAAAACTCTTCAGATCCTTCTTATATGTTACGAGGGAAGGTTATGATGGAATTCCGTGCAAAAAATCATATGAAAATTAGATTCTATGAAACATTTTGAATTGCGAGTTTCAGACAAAAAATCGTGATATATTTATTCTTTTTTCGGTCAAAAAATCAATTAAATCGAGGACTGTTCGAAATGCTACAAAAATTTTCAGATATTTTATATATTTTACGAGGGAAGGTTATGATGGAAGTCCATAAAAAATCATCTGAAAATTAAATTCTACGAAACGTTTTGAAATGCGAGTTTCCGTCAAAAAATCGTAATATATGATACACTAGTTTATACTAGTTTCGGTCAAAAAATAAATTAAATCGAGGACTATTCGAAACGATACAAAACTTTTCAGATAATTTTATATATTTTACGAGGGAAGGTTATGATGGAAGACCATGCAAATAATCATTAGAAAATTAGATTCTACGAATCTTTTTGAAATGCGAGTTTCGGTCAAAAAATCATAATATATTATACACTAGTTTATACTAGTTTTGCTCAAAATAACAAATTAAATCGAGAACTGATCATAACGATACAAAAAATTTCATATCCTTCTTAATATGTTACGAGGGAAGGAATGATGGAAGTCCATGCAAAAAATCATCAGAAAATTAGATTCTACGAAACATTTTGAATTGCGAGTTTCAGCAAAAAATCGTAATATATTATACACTAGTTTATAGTAGTTTCGGTCAAAAAATCAATTAAATCGAGGACTATTCGAAACGATACAAAACTTTTCAGATAATTTATATATTTTACAAGGGAAGGTTATGATGGAAGACCATGCAAAAATTCATTAGAAAATTAGATTCCACGAAACTTTTCAAAATGCAAGTTTCGGTCAAAAAATTATTATATAGTATACACTAGTTTATACTAATTTTGCTCAAAAAATCAAATTAAATATGGACTGTTCGAAATGATACAAAACTCTTCAGATCCTTCTTATATGTTACGAGGGAATGTTATGATTGAAGACCATGCAAAAAATCATATTAAAAATAGATTCTACGAACCTTTTTCAAATGCGAGTTTCGGTCAAAAAATCGTAATATATTATACACTAGTTTATTCTAGTTTTGCTCAAAAAACCAATTAATTTGAGAACTGATCAAAACGATACAAAAATTTTCATATCCTTCTTATATGTTACGAGGGAAGGATATGATGGAAGTCCATGTAAAAAATCATCAGAAAATTAGATTCTACGAAACTTTTTGAATTATGAGTTTCAGCATAAAATCGTAATATATTATACACTAGTTTATACTAGTTTAGGTCAAAAAATCAATTAAATCGAGGACTGTTCGAAACGATACAAAACTTTTCAGACAATTTATATATTTTACAAGGGAAGGTAATGATGGAAGACCATGCAAAAAATCATCAGAAAATTAGATTCCATGAAACTTTTCAAAATGCATGTTTCGGTCAATATATTATTATATATTATACACTAGTTTATACTAATTTTGCTCAAAAAATCAAATTAAATCGAGGACTGTTCGAAATGATACAAAACTCTTCAGATCCTTTTTATATGTTACGAGGGAAGGTTATGATTGAATTCCGTGTAAAAAATCATATGAAAATTGGATTCTATGAAACATTTTGAATTGCGAGTTTCAGACAAAAAATCGTAATATATTTAATCTTGTTTCGGTCAAAGAATCAATTAAATCGAGGACTGTTCGAAATGCTAGAAAAAATTTCAGATAATTTATATATTTTACGAGGGAAGGTTATGATGGAAGTCCATAAAAAATCATCTGAAAATTAAATTCTACGAAACGTTTTGAAATGAGAGTTTCCGTCAAAAAATCGTAATATATGATACACTAGTTTATACTAGTTTCGGTCAAAAAATAAATTAAATCGAGGACTATTCGAAACGATACAAAACTTTTCAGATAATTTTATATATTTTACGAGGGAAGGTTATGATGGAAGACCATGCAAATAATCATCAGAAAATTAGATTCTACGAATCTTTTTGAAATGCGAGTTTCGGTCAAAAAATCATAATATATTATACAATAGTTTATACTAGTTTTGCTCAAAATAAGAAATTAAATCGAGAACTGATCAGAACGATAAAAAAAATTTCATATCCTTCTTAATATGTTACGAGGGAAGGATATGATGGAAGTCCATGCAAAAAATCATCAGAAAATTAGATTCTACGAAACATTTTGAATTGCGAGTTTCAGCAAAAAATCGTAATATATTATACACTAGTTTATAGTAGTTTCGGTCAAAAAATCAATTAAATCGAGGACTATTCGAAACGATACAAAATTTTTCAGATAATTTATATATTTTACAAGGGAAGGTTATGATGGAAGACCATGCAAAAAATCATCAGAAAATTAGATTCCACGAAACTTTTCAAAATGCAAGTTTCAGTCAAAAAATTATTATATAGTATACACTAGTTTATACTAATTTTGCTCAAAAAATCAAATTAAATCAAGGACTGTTCGAAATGATACAAAACTCTTCAGATTCTTCTTATATGTTACGAGGAAAGGTAATGATGGAAGTCCGTGCAAAAAATCATATTAAAATTGGATTCTATGAAACGTTTTGAATTGCGTGTTTCAAAGAAAAAATCGTAATATATTATACACTAGTTTATTCTAGTTTCGGTCAAAAAAACAAATTAAATCGAGAACTGATCAGAATGATACAAAAATTTTCATATCCTTCTTATATGTTACGAGGGAAGGATATGATGGAAGTCCATGCAAAAAATCATCAGAAAATTAGATTCTACGAAACTTTTTGAATTGCGAGTTTCAGCATAAAATCGTAATATATTATACACTAGTTTATACTAGTTTAGGTCAAAAATTCAATTAAGTCGAGGACTGTTCGAAACGATACAAAACTTTTCAGACAATTTATATATTTTACAAGAGAAGGTAATGACGGAAGACCATGCAAAAAATCATCAGAAAATTAGATTCCACGAAACTTTTCAAAATGCATGTTTCGGTCAAAATATTATTATATATTATACACTAGTTTATACTAATTTTGCTCAAAAAATCAAATTAAATCGAGGACTGTTCGAAATGATACAAAACTCTTCAGATCCTTCTTATATGTTACGAGGGAAGGTTATGATTGAATTCCGTGTAAAAAATCATATGAAAATTGGATTCTATGAAACATTTTGAATTGCGAGTTTCAGACAAAAAATCTTAATATATTTAATCTTGTTTCAGTCAAAGAATCAATTAAATCGAGGACTGTTCGAAATGCTACAAAAAATTTCAGATAATTTATATATTTTACGAGGGAAGGTTATGATGGAAGTCCATAAAAAATCATCTGAAAATAAAATTCTACGAAACGTTTTGAAATGCGAGTTTCCGTCAAAAAATCGTAATATATGATACACTAGTTTATACTAGTTTCGGTCAAAAAATAAATTAAATCGAAGACTATTCGAAACGATACAAAACTTTTCAGATAATTTTATATATTTTACGAGGGAAGGTTATGATGGAAGACCATGCAAATAATCATCAGAAAATTAGATTCTACGAATCTTTTTTAAATGCGAGTTTCGTTCAAAAAATCATAATATATTATACAATAGTTTATACTAGTTTTGCTCAAAATAACAAATTAAATCGAGAACTGATCAGAACGATACAAAAAATTTCATATCCTTCTTAATATGTTACGAGGGAAGGATATGATGGAATTCCATGCAAAAAATCATCAGAAAATTAGATTCTACGAAACATTTTGAATTGCGAGTTACAGCAAAAAATCGTAATATATTATACACTAGTTTATAGTAGTTTCGGTCAAAAAATCAATTAAATCGAGGACTATTCGAAACGATACAAAACTTTTCAGATAATTTATATATTTTACAAGGGAAGGTTATGATGGAAGACCATGCGAAAAATCATCAGAAAATTAGATTCTACGAACCTTATTGAAATGCGGGTTTCGGTCAAAAAATCATAATATATTATACACTAGTTTATACTAGTTTTGCTCAAAAAACCAATTAATTTGAGAACTGATCAGAACGATACAAAAATTTTCATATCATTCTTATATGTTACGGGGGAAGGATATGAAGGAAGTCCATGCAAAAAATCATAAGAAAATTAGATTCTACGAAACTTTTTTACTTGCGAGTTTCAGCATAAAATCGTAATATATTATACACTAGTTTCTGTCAAAAAATCAATTAATTCGAGGACTGTTCGAAACGATACAAAACTTTTCAGATAATTTATATATTTTACGAAGGAAGGTTATGATGGAAGACCATGCAAAAAATCATCAGAAAATTAGATTCCACGAAACTTTTCAAAATGCAAGTTTCGGTCAAGAAATAATATATAGTATACACTAGTTTATACTAATTTTGCTCAAAAAATCAAATTAAATCGACGACTGTTCGAAATGATACAAAACTCTTCAGATCCTTCTTATATGTTACGAGGAAAGGTTATGATTGAAGTCCATGCAAAAAATAATTTGAAAATTAGATTCTATGAAACTTTTTGAATTTCGAGTTTCGGACAAAAAATCCTAATATATTATTCACTAGTTTATTCTAGTTTCGGTTAAAAAATCAATTAAATCGAGGACTGTTCGAAATGCTACAAATTTTTTCAGATAAGTTATATATTTTACAAGGGAAGGTTATGATGGAAGTCCATAAAAAATCATCTGAAAATTAGATTCTGCAAAACTTTTTGAAATGCGAGTTTCCGTCAAAAAATTGTAATATATTATACACTAGTTTATACTAGTTTCAATCAAAAATTAAATTAAATCGGGGACTATTCGAAACGATACAAAACTTTTCAGATAATTTATATATTTTACGAGGGAAGGTTATGATGGAAGACCATGCGAAAAATCATCAGAAAATTAGATTCTACTAACCTTTTTGAAATGCGAGTTTCGGTCAAAAAATCATAATATATTATACACTAGTTTATACTAGTTTTGCTCAACAAACCAATTAATTCGAGAACTGATCAGAATGATACAAAAAATTTCATATCCTACTTATATGTTACGGGGGAAGGATATGAAGGAAGTCCATGCAAAAAATCATCAGAAAATTAGATTCTACGAAACTTTTTGAATTGCGAGTTTCAGAATAAAATCGTAATATATTATACACTAGTTTATACTAGTTTCTGTCAAAAAATCAATTAAATCGAGGACTGGTCGAAACGATACAAAACTTTTCAGATAATTTATATATTTTACGAAGGAAGGTTATGATGGAAGACCATGCAAAAAATCATCAGAAAATTAGATTCCACGAAACTTTTCAAAATGCAAGTTTCGGTCAAGAAATCATTATATAGTATACACTAGTTTATACTAATTTTGCTCAAAAAATCAAATTAAATCGAGGACTGTTCGAAATGATACAAAACTCTTCAGAACCTTCTTATATGTTACGAGGAAAGGTTATGATTGAAGTCCATGCAAAAAATAATTTGAAAATTAGATTCTATGAAACTTTTTGAATTCCTAGTTTCGGACAAAAAATCGTAATATATTATACACTAGTTTATTCTAGTTTAGGTTAAAAAATCAATTAAATCGAGGACTGTTCGAAATGCTACAACAATTTTCAGATAATTTATATATTTTACAAGGGAATGTTATGATGGAAGTCCATAAAAAATCATCTGAAAATTAGATTCTACGAAACTTTTTGAAATGCGAGTTTCCGTCAAAAAATTGTAATATATTATACACTAGTTTATACTAGTTTCAGTCAAAAAATAAATTAAATCAGGGACTATTCGAAACGATACAAAACTTTTCAGATAATTTATATATTTTACGAGGGAAGGTTATGATGGAAGACCATGCAAAAAATCATCAGAAAATTAGATTCTACGAACCTTTTAGAAATGCGAGTTTCGTTCAAAAAATCATAATATATTATACACTAGTTTATACTAGTTTTGCTCAAAAAACCAATTAATTCGAGAACTGATCAGAACGATACAAAAATTTTCATATCATTCTTATATGTTACGAGGGAAGGATATGAAGGAAGTCAATGCAAAAAATCATCAGAAAATTAGATTCTACGAAACTTTTTGAATTGCGAGTTTCAGCATAAAATCGTAATATATTATACACTAGTTTATACTAGTTTCTGTCAAAAAATCAATTAAATCGAGGACTGGTCGAAACGATACAAAACTTTTCAGATAATTTATATATTTTACGAAGGAAGGTTATGATGGAAGACTATGCAAAAAATCATCAGAAAATTAGATTCCACGAAACTTTTCAAAATGCAAGTTTCGGTCAAGAAATCATTATATAGTATACACTAGTTTATACTAATTTTGCTCAAAAAATCAAATTAAATCGAGGATTGTTCGAAATGATACAAAACTCTTCAGAACCTTCTTATATGTTACGAGGAAAGGTTATGATTGAAGTCCATGCAAAAAATAATTTGAAAATTAGATTCTATGAAACTATTTGAATTCCGAGTTTCGGACAAAAAATCGTAATATATTAAACACTAGTTTATTCTCGTTTCGGTTAAAAAATCAATTAAATCGAGGACTGTTCGAAATGCTACAAATTTTTTCAGATAATTTATATATTTTACAAGGGAAGGTTATGATGGAAGTCCATAAAAAATCATCTGAAAATTAGATTCTACAAAAAATTTTGAAATGCGAGTTTCCGTCAAAAAATTGTAATATATTATACACTTGTTTATACTAGTTACAATCAAAAAATAAATTAAATCGGGGACTATTCGAAATGATACAAAACTTTTCAGATAATTTATATATTTTACGATGGAAGGTTATGATGGAAGACCATGCCAAAACTCATCAGAAAATTAGATTCTACGAACCTTTTTGAAATGTGAGTTTCAGCATAAAATCGTACTATATTATACACTAGTTTCGGTCAAAAAATCAATTAAATCGAGGACTGTTCGAAATGATACAAAACTTTTCAGATAATTTATATATTTTATGAAGGAAGGTTATGATGGAAGACCATGTAAAAAATCATCAGAAAATTAGATTCCACGAAACTTTTCAAAATGCAAGTTTCGGTCAAGAAATCATTATATAGTATACATTAGTTTATACTAATTTTTCTCAAAAAAATCAAATTAAATCGAGGACTGTTTGAAATGATACAAAACTCTTCAGATCCTTCTTATATGTTACGAGGAAAGGTTATGATTGAAGTCCATGCAAAAAATAATTTGAAAATTATATTCTATGAAACTTTTTGAATTCCGAGTTTCGGACAAAAAATCGTAAAATATTATACACTAGTTTATTCTAGTTTCGGTTAAAAAATGAATTAAATTGAGGACTGTTCGATATGCTACAAAAATTTTCAGATAATTTATATATTTTACATGGGAAGGTTATGATGGAAGTCCATAAAAAATGTTCTGAAAATTAGAATCTACGAAACTTTTTGAAATGCAAGTTTCCGTCAAAAAGTTGTAATATATTATACATTAGTTTATACTAGTTTCAATCAAAAAATAAATTAAATCGGGGACTATTCGAAATGATACAAAACATTTCAGATAATTTATATATTTTACGAGGGAAGGTTATGATGGAAGACCATGCAAAAAATCATCAGAAAATTAGATTCTACGAACCTTTTTGAAATAGGAGTTTCGGTCAAAAAATCATAATATATTAAACACTAGTTTATACTAGTTTTGCTCAAAAAACCAATTAATTCGAGAACTGATCATAACGATACAAAAAATTTCATACCCTTCTTATATGTTACGGGGGAAGGATATGAAGGAAGTCCATGCAAAAAATCATCAGAAAATTAGATTTCTACGAAACTTTTTGAATTGCGAGTTTCAGCATAAAATCGTAATATATTATACACTAGTTTAGATCAAAAAATCAATTAAATCGAGGACTGTTCGAAACGATACAAAACTTTTCAAATAATTTATTTATTTTATGAAGGTAGGTTATAATGGAAGACCATGCAAAAAATCATCAGAAAATTAGATTCCACGAAACTTTTCAAAATGCAAGTTTCGGTCAAGAAATCATTATATAGTATACACTAGTTTATACTAATTTTGCTCAAAAAATCAAATTAAATTGAGGACTGTTCGAAATGATACAAAACTCTTCAGATCCTTCTTTTATGTTACGAGGGAAGGTTATGATTGAAGTCCATGCAAAGAATAATTTGAAAATTAGATTCTATGAAACTTTTTGAATTCCGAGTTTCGGATAAAAAATCGTAATATATTATACACTAGTTTATTCTAGTTTCGGTTAAAAAATCAATTAAATCGAGGACTGTTCGAAATGCTACAAATTTTTTAAGATAATTTATATATTTTATAAGGGAAGGTTATGATGGAAGTCCATAAAAAATCATCTGAAAATTAGATTCTACGAAACTTTTTGAATTGCGAGTTTCCGTCAAAAAATTGTAATATATTATACACTAGTTTATACTAGTTTCAGTCAAAAAATAAATTAAATCGGGGACTATTCGAAACTATACAAAACTTTTCAGATAATTTATATATTTTACGAGGGAAGGTTATGATGGAAGGCCATGTAAAAAATCATCAGAAAATTAGATTCTACAAACCTTTTTGAAATGCGAGTTTCGGTCAAAAAATCAATATATTATACACTAGTTTATACTAGTTTTTCTCAAAAAAACAAATTAAATCGAGAACTGATCAGAATGATACAAAAAATTTCATATCCTTCTTAATATGTTACGAGGGAAGGATATGATGGAAGTCCGTGCAAAAAATCATCTGAAAATTAGATTCTACGAAACATTTTGAATTGCGAGTTTCAGCAAAAAATCGTAATATATTATACACTAGTTTATACTAGTTTCGGTCAAAAAATCAATTAAACGAGGACTATTCGAAACGATACAAAACTTTTCAGATAATTTATATATTTTACAAGGGAAGGTTATGATGGAAGACCATGCAAAAAATCATCAGAAAATTAGATTCCATGAAACTTTTCAAAATGCGAGTTTCGGTCAAAAAATCAAAATATTATACACTAGTTTATACTAATTTTGCTCAAAAAAATCAAATTAAATCGAGGACTGTTCGAAATGATACTAAACTCTTCAGATCCTTCTTATATTTTACGAGGAAAGGTTATGATGGAAGACCAATCAAAAAATCATCAGAAAATTAGATTCTACAAACCTTTTTGAAATGCGAGTTTCGGTCAAAAAATCATAATATATTTTACACTAGTTTATTCTAGTTTTGCTCAAAAAACCAATTAATTCGAGAACTGATCATAACGATACAAAAATTTTCATATCCTTCTTATATGTTACCGGGGAAGGATATGAAGGAAGTCCATGCAAAAAATCATCAGAAAATTAGATTCTACGAAACTTTTTGAATTGCGAGTTTCAGCATAAAATCGTAATATATTATACACTAGTTTATACTAGTTTAGGTCAAAAAATCAATTAAATCGAGGACTATTCGAAACGATACAAAACATTTCAGATAATTTATATATTTTACGAGGGAAGGTTATGATGGAAGACCATGCAAAAAATCATCAGAAAATTAGATTCCAGGAAACTATTCAAAATGCATGTTTCGGTCAAGAAATCATTATATAGTATACACTAGTTTTTACTAATTTTGCTCAAAAAATCAAATTAAATCGAGGACTGTTCGAAATGATACAAAACTCTTCAGATCCTTCTTATATGTTACGAGGGAAGGTTATGATGGAATTCCGTGCAAAAAATCATATGAAAATTAGATTCTATGAAACATTTTGAATTGCGAGTTTCAGACAAAAAATCGTGATATATTTATTCTTTTTTCGGTCAAAAAATCAATTAAATCGAGGACTGTTCGAAATGCTACAAAAATTTTCAGATATTTTATATATTTTACGAGGGAAGGTTATGATGGAAGTCCATAAAAAATCATCTGAAAATTAAATTCTACGAAACGTTTTGAAATGCGAGTTTCCGTCAAAAAATCGTAATATATGATACACTAGTTTATACTAGTTTCGGTCAAAAAATAAATTAAATCGAGGACTATTCGAAACGATACAAAACTTTTCAGATAATTTTATATATTTTACGAGGGAAGGTTATGATGGAAGACCATGCAAATAATCATTAGAAAATTAGATTCTACGAATCTTTTTGAAATGCGAGTTTCGGTCAAAAAATCATAATATATTATACACTAGTTTATACTAGTTTTGCTCAAAATAACAAATTAAATCGAGAACTGATCATAACGATACAAAAAATTTCATATCCTTCTTAATATGTTACGAGGGAAGGAATGATGGAAGTCCATGCAAAAAATCATCAGAAAATTAGATTCTACGAAACATTTTGAATTGCGAGTTTCAGCAAAAAATCGTAATATATTATACACTAGTTTATAGTAGTTTCGGTCAAAAAATCAATTAAATCGAGGACTATTCGAAACGATACAAAACTTTTCAGATAATTTATATATTTTACAAGGGAAGGTTATGATGGAAGACCATGCAAAAATTCATTAGAAAATTAGATTCCACGAAACTTTTCAAAATGCAAGTTTCGGTCAAAAAATTATTATATAGTATACACTAGTTTATACTAATTTTGCTCAAAAAATCAAATTAAATATGGACTGTTCGAAATGATACAAAACTCTTCAGATCCTTCTTATATGTTACGAGGGAATGTTATGATTGAAGACCATGCAAAAAATCATATTAAAAATAGATTCTACGAACCTTTTTCAAATGCGAGTTTCGGTCAAAAAATCGTAATATATTATACACTAGTTTATTCTAGTTTTGCTCAAAAAACCAATTAATTTGAGAACTGATCAAAACGATACAAAAATTTTCATATCCTTCTTATATGTTACGAGGGAAGGATATGATGGAAGTCCATGTAAAAAATCATCAGAAAATTAGATTCTACGAAACTTTTTGAATTATGAGTTTCAGCATAAAATCGTAATATATTATACACTAGTTTATACTAGTTTAGGTCAAAAAATCAATTAAATCGAGGACTGTTCGAAACGATACAAAACTTTTCAGACAATTTATATATTTTACAAGGGAAGGTAATGATGGAAGACCATGCAAAAAATCATCAGAAAATTAGATTCCATGAAACTTTTCAAAATGCATGTTTCGGTCAAAATATTATTATATATTATACACTAGTTTATACTAATTTTGCTCAAAAAATCAAATTAAATCGAGGACTGTTCGAAATGATACAAAACTCTTCAGATCCTTTTTATATGTTACGAGGGAAGGTTATGATTGAATTCCGTGTAAAAAATCATATGAAAATTGGATTCTATGAAACATTTTGAATTGCGAGTTTCAGACAAAAAATCGTAATATATTTAATCTTGTTTCGGTCAAAGAATCAATTAAATCGAGGACTGTTCGAAATGCTAGAAAAAATTTCAGATAATTTATATATTTTACGAGGGAAGGTTATGATGGAAGTCCATAAAAAATCATCTGAAAATTAAATTCTACGAAACGTTTTGAAATGAGAGTTTCCGTCAAAAAATCGTAATATATGATACACTAGTTTATACTAGTTTCGGTCAAAAAATAAATTAAATCGAGGACTATTCGAAACGATACAAAACTTTTCAGATAATTTTATATATTTTACGAGGGAAGGTTATGATGGAAGACCATGCAAATAATCATAAAAAAATTAGATTCTACGAATCTTTTTGAAATGCGAGTTTCGGTCAAAAAATCATAATATATTATACAATAGTTTATACTAGTTTTGCTCAAAATAAGAAATTAAATCGAGAACTGATCAGAACGATAAAAAAAATTTCATATCCTTCTTAATATGTTACGAGGGAAGGATATGATGGAAGTCCATGCAAAAAATCATCAGAAAATTAGATTCTACGAAACATTTTGAATTGCGAGTTTCAGCAAAAAATCGTAATATATTATACACTAGTTTATAGTAGTTTCGGTCAAAAAATCAATTAAATCGAGGACTATTCGAAACGATACAAAATTTTTCAGATAATTTATATATTTTACAAGGGAAGGTTATGATGGAAGACCATGCAAAAAATCATCAGAAAATTAGATTCCACGAAACTTTTCAAAATGCAAGTTTCAGTCAAAAAATTATTATATAGTATACACTAGTTTATACTAATTTTGCTCAAAAAATCAAATTAAATCAAGGACTGTTCGAAATGATACAAAACTCTTCAGATTCTTCTTATATGTTACGAGGAAAGGTAATGATGGAAGTCCGTGCAAAAAATCATATTAAAATTGGATTCTATGAAACGTTTTGAATTGCGTGTTTCAAAGAAAAAATCGTAATATATTATACACTAGTTTATTCTAGTTTCGGTCAAAAAAACAAATTAAATCGAGAACTGATCAGAATGATACAAAAATTTTCATATCCTTCTTATATGTTACGAGGGAAGGATATGATGGAAGTCCATGCAAAAAATCATCAGAAAATTAGATTCTACGAAACTTTTTGAATTGCGAGTTTCAGCATAAAATCGTAATATATTATACACTAGTTTATACTAGTTTAGGTCAAAAATTCAATTAAGTCGAGGACTGTTCGAAACGATACAAAACTTTTCAGACAATTTATATATTTTACAAGAGAAGGTAATGACGGAAGACCATGCAAAAAATCATCAGAAAATTAGATTCCACGAAACTTTTCAAAATGCATGTTTCGGTCAAAATATTATTATATATTATACACTAGTTTATACTAATTTTGCTCAAAAAATCAAATTAAATCGAGGACTGTTCGAAATGATACAAAACTCTTCAGATCCTTCTTATATGTTACGAGGGAAGGTTATGATTGAATTCCGTGTAAAAAATCATATGAAAATTGGATTCTATGAAACATTTTGAATTGCGAGTTTCAGACAAAAAATCTTAATATATTTAATCTTGTTTCAGTCAAAGAATCAATTAAATCGAGGACTGTTCGAAATGCTACAAAAAATTTCAGATAATTTATATATTTTACGAGGGAAGGTTATGATGGAAGTCCATAAAAAATCATCTGAAAATAAAATTCTACGAAACGTTTTGAAATGCGAGTTTCCGTCAAAAAATCGTAATATATGATACACTAGTTTATACTAGTTTCGGTCAAAAAATAAATTAAATCGAAGACTATTCGAAACGATACAAAACTTTTCAGATAATTTTATATATTTTACGAGGGAAGGTTATGATGGAAGACCATGCAAATAATCATCAGAAAATTAGATTCTACGAATCTTTTTTAAATGCGAGTTTCGTTCAAAAAATCATAATATATTATACAATAGTTTATACTAGTTTTGCTCAAAATAACAAATTAAATCGAGAACTGATCAGAACGATACAAAAAATTTCATATCCTTCTTAATATGTTACGAGGGAAGGATATGATGGAATTCCATGCAAAAAATCATCAGAAAATTAGATTCTACGAAACATTTTGAATTGCGAGTTACAGTAAAAAATCGTAATATATTATACACTAGTTTATAGTAGTTTCGGTCAAAAAATCAATTAAATCGAGGACTATTCGAAACGATACAAAACTTTTCAGATAATTTATATATTTTACAAGGGAAGGTTATGATGGAAGACCATGCAAAAAATCATCAGAAAATTAGATTCCACGAAACTTTTCAAAATGCAAGTTTCGGTCAAAAAATTATTATATAGTATACACTAGTTTATACTAATTTTGCTCAAAAAATCAAATTAAATCAAGGACTGTTCGAAATGATACAAAACTCTTCAGATTCTTCTTATATGTTACGAGGAAAGGTAATGATGGAAGTCCGTGCAAAAAATCATATTAAAATTGGATTCTATGAAACGTTTTGAATTGCGTGTTTCAGAGAAAAAATCGTAATATATTATACACTAGTTTATTCTAGTTTCGGTCAAAAAAACAAATTAAATCGAGAACTGATCAGAATGATACAAAAATTTTCATATCCTTCTTATATGTTACGAGGGAAGGATATGATGGAAGTCCATGCAAAAAATCATCAGAAAATTAGATTCTACGAAACTTTTTGAATTGCGAGTTTAAGCATAAAATCGTAATATATTATACACTAGTTTATACTAGTTTAGGTCAAAAAATCAATTAAATCGAGGACTGTTCGAAACGATACAAAACTTTTCAGACAATTTATATATTTTACAAGGGAAGGTAATGATGGAAGACCATGCAAAAAATCATCAGAAAATTAGATTCCATGAAACTTTTCAAAATGCATGTTTCGGTCAAAATATTATTATATATTATACACTAGTTTATACTAATTTTGCTCAAAAAATCAAATTAAATCGAGGACTGTTCGAAATGATACAAAACTCTTCATATCCTTCTTATATGTTACGAGGGAAGGTTATGATTGAATTCCGTGTAAAAAATCATATGAAAATTGGATTCTATGAAACATTTTGAATTGCGAGTTTCAGACAAAAAATCGTAATATATTTAATCTTGTTTCGGTCAAAGAAATAATTAAATCAAGGACTGTTCGAAATGCTACAAAAAATTTCAGATAATTTATATATTTTACGAGGGAAGGTTATGATGGAAGTCCATAAAATATCATCTGAAAATTAAATTCTACGAAACGTTTTGAAATGCGAGTTTCCGTCAAAAAATCGTAATATATGATACACTAGTTTATACTAGTTTCGGTCAAAAAATAAATTATATCGAGGACTATTCGAAACGATATAAAACTTTTCAGATAATTTTATATATTTTACGAGGAAAGGTTATGATGGAAGACCATGCAAATAATCATCAGAAAATTAGATTCTACGAATCTTTTTGAAATGCGAGTTTCGGTCAAAAAATCATAATATATTATACAATAGTTTATACTAGTTTTGCTCAAAATAACAAATTAAATCGAGAACTGATCAGAATGATACAAAAAATTTCATATCCTTCTTAATATGTTACGAGGGAAGGATATGATGGAAGTCCATGCAAAAAATCATCAGAAAATTAGATTCTACGAAACATTTTGAATTGCGAGTTTCAGCAAAAAATCGTAATATATTATACACTAGTTTATAGTAGTTTCGGTCAAAAAATCAATTAAATCGAGGACTATTCGAAACGATACAAAATTTTTCAGATAATTTATATATTTTACAAGGGAAGGTTATGATGGAAGACCATGCAAAAATTCATCAGAAAATTAGATTCCACGAAACTTTTCAAAATGCAAGTTTCGGTCAAAAAATTATTATATAGTATACACTAGTTTATACTAATTTTGTTCAAAAAATCAAATTAAATCAAGGACTGTTCGAAATGATACAAAACTCTTCAGATTCTTCTTATATGTTACGAGGGAAGGTAATGATAGAAGTCCGTGCAAAAAATCATATTAAAATTGGATTCTATGAAACGTTTTGAATTGCGTGTTTCAGAGAAAAAATCGTAATATATTATACACTAGTTTATTCTAGTTTCGGTCAAAAAAACAAATTAAATCGAGAACTGATCAGAATGATACAAAAAATTTCATATCCTTCTTATATGTTACGAGGGAAGGATATGATGGAAGTCCATGCAAAAAATCATCAGAAAATTAGATTCTACGAAAAATTTTGAATTGCGAGTTTCAGCAAAAAATCGTAATATATTATACACTAGTTTATACTAGTTTCGGTCAAAAAATCAATTAAATCGAGGAATGTTCGAAACGATACAAAACTTTTCAGATAATTTATATATTTTACAAGGGAAGGTAATGACGGAAGACCATGCAAAAAATCATCAGAAAATTAGATTCCACGAAACTTTTCAAAATGCAAGTTTCGGTCAAAAAATTATTATATATTATACAATAGTTTATACTAATTTTGCTCAAAAAATCAAATTAAATCGAGGACTGTTCGAAATGATAAAAAACTCTTCAGATCCTTCTTATATGTTACGAGGGAAGGTTATGATGGAATTCCGTGCAAAAAATCATATGAAAATTGGATTCTATGAAACGTTTTGAATTGCGTGTTTCAGACAAAAAATCGTAATATATTATACACTAGTTTATTCTAGTTTCGGTCAAAAAAACAAATTAAATCGAGAACTGATCAGAATGATACAAAAAATTTCATATCCTTCTTATATGTTACGAGGGAAGGATATGATGGAAGTCCATGCAAAAAATCATCAGAAAATTAGATTCTACGAAACTTTTTGAATTGCGAGTTTCAGCAAAAAAATCATAATATATTATACACTAGTTTATACTAGTTTCGGTCAAAAAATCAATTAAATCGAGGAATGTTCGAAACGATACAAAACTTTTCAGATAATTTATATATTTTACAAGGGAAGGTAATGATGGAAGACCATGCAAAAAATCATCAGAAAATTAGATTCCACGAAACTTTTCAAAATGCAAGTTTCGGTCAAAAAATTATTATATATTATATATTAATTTCAGTCAAAAAATCAATTAAATCGAGGACTGTTCGAAATGCTACAAAATTTTTAGGATAATTTATATATTTTATGAGGGAAGGTTATGTTTGAAGTCCATGCAAATTATATTCTACGAAATTTTTTGAAATGCAAAACTTTTCATATCCTTCTTATATGTTACGAGGGAACATTATGGTGGAAGGTCATGCAAAAAATCATCTGGAAATTTGATTCTACAAAACTTTTCAAAATGCATGTTTTGGTCAAAAAAATCATTTTCTATTATACACTAGTTTATTATAGTTTTGCTATAAAAAATTAAATTAAATCGAGGACTGATCGAAACCATACAAAACGTATCCATCTTATATGTCACGAGGGAAGGTTATGATGGAAGTCCATGCAAAAAATCATCTGAAATTTAGATTCTACGGAACTTTTTGAAATGCAAATTTCAGTCAAAAATTCGTAATAAATTATACACTAGTTTATACTAGTTTCGGTCAAAAAATAAATAAATTAAGAACTGTTCAAAATGCTACAAATTTGTAGCATTTCGAACAGTTCTTAATTTATTGATTTTTTGACCGAAACTAGTATAAACTAGTGTTTTAAAAATTTTCAGATAATTTATACATTTTACGAGGGAAGGTTATGATGGAAGTCCAAGCAAAAAATCATCTTAAAATTTGATTCCACGAAACTTTTCAAAATGTATGTTTCGGTCAAAAAATCATTATATATTATACACTAATTTATATTTGTTTTGCTAAAAAAAAATAAATTAAATCAAGAACTTATCGAAACAATACAAAACTTTTCATATCCTTCTTATATGTTACGTGGGAAGGTTATGATGCAAGTCCATGCAAAAAATCATCTGAAAATTAGATCCTACGAAACTTTTATAAAATCGAGTTTCGATCAAAAAATCGTAATATATTATACACTAGTTTATACTAGTTTCGGTCAAAAATCAATTAAATCGAGAACTGTTCGAAATGCTACAAAACTTTTCAAATGATTTATATATTTTATGAGGGAAGGTTATGATGGAAGTCCAAGCAAATTATTATCTGAAAATTAGAATCTACAAAAGTTTTCGAAATGCAAATTTCGTTCAAAAAATCATTTTATATTATACACTAGTTTATACTAGTTTTGCTAAAAAATTATATTAAATCGAGGAATGTTCGAAACGATACAAAACTTTTCAGATCCTTCTTATATGTTACGAGGGAAGGTTATAATGGAAGTATATGCAAAAAATCATTTGAAAGTTAGATTCTACGAAACTTTTTGAAATGCGAGTTTCGGTATAAAAAAATCGTAATATATTATACACTAGTGTATACTAGTTTCGGTCAAAAAATCAATTAAATCGAGGACTATTCGAAATGCTACAAAACTTTCAGATAATTTATATATTTTAAGAGGGAAGGTTATGATGGAAGTCCATGCAAAAAATGATCTGAAAATTTTATTCCACAAAACTTTTCAAAATGCATGTTTCGGTCAAAAAATCATTTTAAATTAAACACTAGTTTATACTAGTTTTGCTCAAAAAATCAAATTAAATCGAGCACTGTTCGAAACGATACAAAACTTTTCAGATCCTTCTAATATGTTAAGAGGGAAGGTTATGATGGAAGGACATGCAAAAAATCATTATAAAATTAGATTCTACAAAACTTTTTGAAATGCGAGTTTCGATCAAAAAATTGTACTATATTATAAACTAGTTTATACTAGTTTCGGTCAAAAAATCGATTAAATCGAGGACTGGTCGAGATGCTACAAAACTTTTCAGATCACATATATTTACGAGGGAAGGTTATGATGGAAGTCCATGCCAAAAATCATATGAAAATTTGATTCCTCGAAACTTTTCAAAATGCATGTTTCGGTCAAAAAATAATTTTATATTATACAATAGTTTATACTAGTTTTGCTCAAAAAACCAAATTAAATTGAGGACTTATCAAAACAATCAAAAGTTTTCATATCCTTCTTATATGTTACAAGGGAAGGTTATAATGGAAGTTCAGGCAAAAAATCATTTGAAAATTAGATTCTACGAAACTTTTTGAAATGTGAGTTTCGGTCTAAAAGATCGTAACATATCCTTCTTATACAGTAGTTTATACTAGTTTCGATCAAAAAATCAATTAAATCGAGGACTGTTCGTAACGATACAAAACTTTTCAGATAATTTATATATTTTACGAGGGAAAGTTATGATGGAAGTTCATGTAACAAATCATCTGAAAATTAGATTCCACGAAACTTTTCAAAATGCAAGTTTCTATCAAAAGTTATTATATATTATACACTAGTTTATACTAGTTTTGCTCAAAAAATCATATTAAATCGAGGACTATTTGAAACGATACAAAACTCTTCAAATCCTTCTAATATGTTACTATGTAAGGTTATGATGGAAGTCCATACAAAAAATCATATGAAAATTATATTCTATGAAACTTTTTGAATTGCGAGTTTTGGACAAAAAATAGTAATTGATTATACACTAGTTTATTCTTGTTTCGATCAAAAAATCAATTAAATTGAGGACTATTTGAAATGCTACAAAACTTTTCATATAATTTATATATCTTACGAGGGAAGGTTATGATGGAAGTCCATGCAAAATATCATCAGAAAATTAGATTCTATGAAACTTTTTGAATTGCGAGTATCAGAAAAAAAAAATTGTAATATATTATACACTAGTTTATACTAGTTTCGGTTAAAAAATCAATTAAATCGAGGACTGTTAGAAACGATACAAAACTTTTCAAGATAATTTATATATTTTACGAAAGAAGGTTATGATGGAAGTCCATGCAAGAAAATCATCTGAAAATTAGATTCCATGAAAATTTTCGAAACGCAAGTTTCGGTCAAAAACTCATTATATATTATACACTTATTTATACTAGTTTTGCTCAAAAATTCAAATTAAATCAAGGATTGTTCGAAATGATACAAAACTCTTCAGATCCTTATGATATGTTACGAGGAAAGGTTATGATGGAAGTCCATGCGAAAAATCATTTTATAATTATATTATATGAAACTTTTTGAAATGCGTGTTGATGACAAAAAATCGTAATATATTATACAATAGTGTATTCTAGTTTCGGTCAAAAAATAAATTAAATTGAGGACTGTTC
Source organism: Lathyrus aphaca (assembly GCA_963966055.1). Lineage (NCBI taxonomy): Eukaryota > Viridiplantae > Streptophyta > Magnoliopsida > Fabales > Fabaceae > Lathyrus > Lathyrus aphaca. Next base: position 568,156,196 of record OZ014523.1, read on the forward strand.
GAAATGCTACAAAACTTTTCAGATAATTTATATATTTTACAAGGGAATGTTATGATGGAAATCCATGCAAAATATCATCTGAAAAATAGATTCTATAAAACTTTTTGAAATGCGAGTTTCGGTCAAAAAATCATAATATACACTAGTTTATATTAGTTTCGGTCAAAAAGTCAATTAAATCAAGGACTGTTCAAAATTCTACAAAACTTTTCAGATAATTTTTATATTTTACTAGGGAAGGTTATGATAGAAGTCCATGCAAAAAATCATCTGAAAATAAGATTCTACGAAACTTTTTAAAATGCAAGTTTCGGTCAAAAAATCATAATATATTATACACTAGTTTATACTAGTTTTTCTCAAAAAAACAAATTAAATCGAGAACTAATCAGAACGATAAAAAACTTTTCATATCCTTCTTATATGTTACGAGGGAAGGATATGATGGCAGTCCATGCAAAAAATCATAATAAAATTAGATTCTACAAAACTTTTTGAATTGCGAGTTTCAACAAAAAATCGTAATATATTATACACTAGTTTATACAAGTTTCGGTCAAAAAATCAATTAAATCAAGGACTGTTCGAAACGATACAAAACTTTTCAGATAATTTATATATTTTACGAGGGAAGGTTATGATGGATGACCATGCAAAAAATCATCTGAAATTTACATTCCACAGAACTTTTCAAAATGCAAATTTGGGTCAAAAAATCATTATATAGTATACACTAGTTTATACTAATTTTGCTCAAAAAATCAAATTAAATCGAGGACTGTTCGAAACGATACAAAACTCTTCAGATCCTTCTTATATGTTACGAGGGAAGGTTATGATGGAAGTCCAAGCGAAAAATCATTTGAAAATTACATTCTATGAAACCTTTTGAATTGCGAGTTTCGGACAAAAAATCGTAATATATTATACACTAGTTTATTCTAGTCTCGCTCAAAAAATCAATTAAATCGAGGACTGTTCGAAATGCAACAAAAAATTTCAGATAATTTATATATTTTAAGAGGGAAGGTTATGATGGAAGTCCAAGCAAAAAATCATCTTAAAATTTGATTCCACGAAACTTTTCAAAATGTATGTTTCGGTCAAAAAATCATTATATATTATACACTAATTTATACTTGTTTTGCTCAAAAAAAACAAATTAAATCAAGAACTTATCGAAACAATACAAAACTTTTCATATCCTTCTTATATGTTACGTGGGAAGGTTATGATGCAAGTCCATGCAAAAAATCATCTGAAAATTAGATCCTACGAAACTTTTATAAATGCGAGTTTCAATCAAAAAATCGTAATATATTATACACTAGTTTATACTAGTTTCGGTCAAAAATCAATTAAATCGAGAACTGTTCGAAATGCTACAAAACTTTTCAAATGATTTATATATTTTATGAGGGAAGGTTATGATGGAAGTCCAAGCAAATTATTATCTGAAAATTAGAATCTACAAAAGTTTTCGAAATGCAAATTTCGTTCAAAAAATCATTTTATATTATACACTAGTTTATACTAGTTTTGCTAAAAAATTATATTAAATCGAGGAATGTTCGAAACGATACAAAACTTTTCAGATCCTTCTTATATGTTACGAGGGAAGGTTATAATGGAAGTATATGCAAAAAATCATTTGAAAGTTAGATTCTACGAAACTTTTTGAAATGCGAGTTTCGGTATAAAAAAATCGTAATATATTATACACTAGTTTATACTAGTTTCGGTCAAAAAATCAATTAAATCGAGGACTATTCGAAATGCTACAAAACTTTCAGATAATTTATATATTTTAAGAGGGAAGGTTATGATGGAAGTCAATGCAAAAAATGATCTGAAAATTTTATTCCACAAAACTTTTCAAAATGCATGTTTCGGTCAAAAAATCATTTTAAATTAAACACTAGTTTATACTAGTTTTGCTCAAAAAATCAAATTAAATCGAGCACTGTTCGAAACGATACAAAACTTTTCAGATCCTTCTAATATGTTAAGAGGGAAGGTTATGATGGAAGGACATGCAAAAAATCATTATAAAATTAGATTCTACAAAACTTTTTGAAATGCGAGTTTCGATCAAAAAATTGTACTATATTATAAACTAGTTTATACTAGTTTCGGTCAAAAAATCGATTAAATCGAGGACTGGTCAAGATGCTACAAAACTTTTCAGATCACATATATTTACGAGGGAAGGTTATGATGGAAGTCCATGCCAAAAATCATATGAAAATTTGATTCCTCGAAACTTTTCAAAATGCATGTTTCGGTCAAAAAATAATTTTATATTATACAATAGTTTATACTAGTTTTGCTCAAAAAACCAAATTAAATTGAGGACTTATCAAAACAATCAAAAGTTTTCATATCCTTCTTATATGTTACAAGGGAAGGTTATAATGGAAGTTCAGGCAAAAAATCATTTGAAAATTAGATTCTACGAAACTTTTTGAAATGTGAGTTTCGGTCTAAAAGATCGTAACATATCCTTCTTATACACTAGTTTATACTAGTTTCGATCAAAAAATCAATTAAATCGAGGACTGTTCGAAACGATACAAAATTTTTCAGATAATTTATATATTTTACGAGGGAAAGTTATGATGGAAGTTCATGTAACAAATCATCTGAAAATTAGATTCCACGAAACTTTTCAAAATGCAAGTTTCTATCAAAAGTTATTATATATTATACACTAGTTTATACTAGTTTTGCTCAAAAAATCATATTAAATCGAGGACTATTTGAAACGATACAAAACTCTTCAAATCCTTCTAATATGTTACTATGTAAGGTTATGATGGAAGTCCATACAAAAAATCATATGAAAATTATATTCTATGAAACGTTTTGAATTGCGAGTTTTGGACAAAAAATCGTAATTGATTATACACTAGTTTATTCTAGTTTCGATCAAAAAATCAATTAAATTGAGGACTGTTTGAAATGCTACAAAACTTTTCATATAATTTATATATCTTACGAGGGAAGGTTATGATGGAAGTCCATGCAAAATATCATCAGAAAATTAGATTCTATGAAACTTTTTGAATTGCGAGTATCAGAAAAAAAAATTGTAATATATTATACACTAGTTTATACTAGTTTCGGTCAAAAAATCAATTAAATCGAGGACTGTTAGAAACGATACAAAACTTTTCAAGATAATTTATATATTTTACGAAAGAAGGTTATGATGGAAGTCCATGCAAAAAAATCATCTGAAAATTAGATTCCATGAAAATTTTCAAAACGCAAGTTTCGGTCAAAAACTCATTATATATTATACACTTATTTATACTAGTTTTGCTCAAAAATTCAAATTAAATCAAGGATTGTTCAAAACGATACAAAAGTCATCAGATCCTTATGATATGTTACGAGGGAAGGTTATGATGGAAGTCCATGCGAAAAATCATTTTAAAATTATATTATATGAAACTTTTTGAATTGCGAGTTGATGACAAAAAATCTTAATATATTATACACTAGTTTATTCTAGTTTCGGTCAAAAAATAAATTAAATTGAGGACTGTTCGAAATGCTACAAAACTTTTCAGATAATTTATATATTTTACAAGGGAATGTTATGATGGAAATCCATGCAAAAAATCATCTGAAAATTAGATTCTATAAAACTTTTTGAAATGCGAGTTTCGGTCAAAAAATCGTAATATACACTAGTTTATATTAGTTTCGCTCAAAAAGTCAATTAAATCAAGGACTGTTCAAAATTCTACAAAACTTTTCAGATAAATTTTATATTTTATTAGGGAAGGTTATGATAGAAGTCCATGCAAAAAATCATCTGAAAATAAGATTCTACGAAACTTTTTAAAATGCAAGTTTCGGTCAAAAAATCATAATATATTATACACTAGTTTATACTAGTTTTTCTCAAAAAAACAAATTAAATCGAGAACTAATCAGAACGATACAAAACTTTTCATATCCTTCTTATATGTTACGAGGGAAGGATATGATGGCAGTCCATGCAAAAAATCATAATAAAATTAGATTCTACAAAACTTTTTGAATTGCGAGTTTCAGCAAAAAATCGTAATATATTATACACTAGTTTATACAAGTTTCGGTCAAAAAATAAATTAAATCAAGGACTGTTCGAAACGATACAAAACTTTTCAGATAATTTATATATTTTACGAGGGAAGGTTATGATGGATGACCATGCAAAAAATCATCTGAAATTTACATTCCACAGAACTTTTCAAAATGCAAATTTGGGTCAAAAAATCATTATATATTATACACTAGTTTATACTAATTTTGCTCAAAAAATCAAATTAAATCGAGGACTGTTCGAAACGATACAAAACTCTTCAGATCCTTCTTATATGTTACGAGGGAAGGTTATGATGGAAGTCCAAGCGAAAAATCATTTGAAAATTACATTCTATGAAACCTTTTGAATTGCGAGTTTCGGACAAAAAATCGTAATATATTATACACTAGTTTATTCTAGTCTCGCTCAAAAAATCAATTAAATCGAGGACTGTTCGAAATGCAACAAAAAATTTCAGATAATTTATATATTTTACGAGGGAAGGTTATGATGGAAGTCCATACAAAAATAATATGAAAATTAGATTCTACGAAATTTTTGAAATGCGAGTTTCGGTCAAAATATCGTAATATATTGTACACTAGTTTATACTAGTTTCGGTCAAAAAATAAATTAAATCGAGGACTATTCGAAATGATACAAAACTTTTCAGATAATTTATATATTTAACGAGGGAAGGTTATGATGGAAGTCCATGCAAAAAATCATCTGAAAATTAGATTCTACGGAACTTTTTGAAATACAAATTTCGGTCAAAAAATAGTTATATATTATACACTAGTTTATACTAGTTTCGGTCAAAAAATCAATAAATTAAGAACTGTTCAAAATGCTACAAATTTGTAGCATTTCGAACAGTTCTTAATTTATTGATTTTTTGACCGAAACTAGTATAAACTAGTGTTTTAAAACTTTTCAGATAATTTATACATTTTACGAGGGAAGGTTATGATGGAAGTCCAAGCAAAAAATCATCTTAAAATTTGATTCCACGAAACTTTTCAAAATGTATGTTTCGGTCAAAAAATCATTATATATTATACACTAATTTATACTTGTTTTGCTCAAAAAAAAACAAATTAAATCAAGAACTTATCGAAACAATACAAAACTTTTCATATCCTTCTTATATGTTACGTGGGAAGGTTATGATGCAAGTCCATGCAAAAAATCATCTGAAAATTAGATCCTACGAAACTTTTATAAATGCGAGTTTCGATCAAAAAATCGTAATATATTATACACTAGTTTATACTAGTTTCGGTCAAAAATCAATTAAATCGAGAACTGTTCGAAATGCTACAAAACTTTTCAAATGATTTATATATTTTATGAGGGAAGGTTATGATGGAAGTCCAAGCAAATTATTATCTGAAAATTAGAATCTACAAAAGTTTTCGAAATGCAAATTTCGTTCAAAAAATCATTTTATATTATACACTAGTTTATACTAGTTTTGCTCAAAAAATTATATTAAATCGAGGAATGTTCGAAACGATACAAAACTTTTCAGATCCTTCTTATATGTTACGAGGGAAGGTTATAATGGAAGTATATGCAAAAAATCATTTGATAGTTAGATTCTACGAAACTTTTTGAAATGCGAGTTTCGGTATAAAAAAAATCGTAATATATTATACACTAGTTTATACTAGTTTCGGTCAAAAAATAAATTAAATCGAGGACTATTCGAAATGCTACAAAACTTTCAGATAATTTATATATTTTAAGAGGGAAGGTTATGATGGAAGTCCATGCAAAAAATGATCTGAAAATTTTATTCCACAAAACTTTTCAAAATGCATGTTTCGGTCAAAAAATCATTTTAAATTAAACACTAGTTTATACTAGTTTTGCTCAAAAAATCAAATTAAATCGAGCACTGTTCGAAACGATACAAAACTTTTCAGATCCTTCTAATATGTTAAGAGGGAAGGTTATGATGGAAGGACATGCAAAAAATCATTATAAAATTAGATTCTACAAAACTTTTTGAAATGCGAGTTTCGATCAAAAAATTGTACTATATTATAAACTAGTTTATACTAGTTTCGGTCAAAAAATCAATTAAATCGAGGACTGGTCGAGATGCTACAAAACTTTTCAGATCACATATATTTACGAGGGAAGGTTATGATGGAAGTCCATGCCAAAAATCATATGAAAATTTGATTCCTCGAAACTTTTCAAAATGCATGTTTCGGTCAAAAAATCATTATATATTATACACTAGTTTATACTAGTTTTGCTCAAAAAACCAAATTAAATTGAGGACTTATCGAAACGATACAAAAGTTTTCATATCCTTCTTATATGTTACGAGGGAAGGTTATAATGGAAGTTCAGGCAAAAAATCATTTGAAAATTAGATTCTACGAAACTTTTTGAAATGTGAGTTTCGGTCTAAAAGATCGTAACATGTCCTTCTTATACACTAGTTTATACTAGTTTCGGTCAAAAAATTAATTAAATCGAGGACTGTTCGAAATGCTACAAAATTTTTAGATAATTTATATATTTTACGAGGGAAGGTTATGATGGAAGTCCATGCAACGAATCATCTGAAAATTAGATTCCACGAAACTTTTCAAAATGCAAGTTTCGGTCAAAAAATCATTATATATTATACACTAGTTTATAATAGTTTTGCTCAAAAAATCAAATTAAATCGAGAACTGATTGAAACGATACAAAACTCTTCAAATCCTTCTAATATGTTACTATGTAAGGTTATGATGGAAGTCCATACAAAAAATCATATGAAAATTATATTCTATGAAACTTTTTGAATTGCGAGTTTTGGACAAAAAATCGTAATTGATTATACACTAGTTTATTCTAGTTTCGATCAAAAAATCAATTAAATTGAGGACTGTTTGAAATGCTACAAAACTTTTCATATAATTTATATTTCTTACGTGGGAAGGTTATGATGGAAGTCCATGCAAAATATCATCAGAAAATTAGATTCTAAGATACTTTTTGAATTGCGAGTATCAGAAGAAAAAAAAATTGTATTATATTATACACTAGTTTATACTAATTTCGGTCAAAAAATCAATTAAATCGAGGACTGTTAGAAACGATACAAAACTTTTCAAGATAATTTATATATTTTACGAAAGAAGGTTATGATGGAAGTCCATGCAAAAAAATCATCTGAAAATTAGATTCCATGAAAATTTTCAAAACGCAAGTTTCGGTCAAAAACTCATTATATATTATACACTTATTTATACTAGTTTTGCTCAAAAATTCAAATTAAATCAAGGATTGTTCGAAACGATACAAAACTCTTCAGATCCTTATGATATGTTACGAGGGAAGGTTATGATGGAAGTCCATGCGAAAAATCATTTTAAAATTATATTATATGAAACTTTTTGAATTGCGAGTTGATGACAAAAAATCGTAATATATTATACACTAGTTTATTCTAGTTTCGGTCAAAAAATAAATTAAATTGAGGACTGTTCGAAATGCTACAAAACTTTTCAGATAATTTATATATTTTACAAGGGAATGTTATGATGGAAATCCATGCAAAAAATCATCTGAAAATTAGATTCTATAAAACTTTTTGAAATGCGAGTTTCGGTCAAAAAATCGTAATATACACTAGTTTATATTATTTTCGCTCAAAAAGTCAATTAAATCAAGGACTGTTCAAAATTCTACAAAACTTTTCAGATAATTTTTATATTTTACTAGGGAAGGTTATGATAGAAGTCCATGCAAAAAATCATCTGAAAATAAGATTCTACGAAACTTTTTAAAATGCAAGTTTCGGTCAAAAAATCATAATATATTATACACTAGTTTATACTAGTTTTTCTCAAAAAAACAAATTAAATCGAGAACTAATCAGAACGATACAAAACTTTTCATATCCTTCTTATATGTTACGAGGGAAGGATGTGATGGCAGTCCATGCAAAAAATCATAATAAAATTAGATTCTACAAAACTTTTTGAATTGCGAGTTTCAGCAAAAAATTGTAATATATTATACACTAGTTTATACAAGTTTCGGTCAAAAAATCAATTAAATCAAGGACTGTTCGAAACGATACAAAACTTTTCAGATAATTTATATATTTTACGAGGGAAGGTTATGATGGATGACCATGCAAAAAATCATCTGAAATTTACATTCCACAGAACTTTTCAAAATGCAAATTTGGGTCAAAAAATCATTATATATTATACACTAGTTTATACTAATTTTGCTCAAAAAATCAAATTAAATCGAGGACTGTTCGAAACGATACAAAACTCTTCAGATCCTTCTTATATGTTACGAGGGAAGGTTATGATGGAAGTCCAAGCGAAAAATCATTTGAAAATTACGTTCTATGAAACCTTTTGAATTGCGAGTTTCGGACATAAAATCGTAATATATTATACACTAGTTTATTCTAGTCTCGCTCAAAAAATCAATTAAATCGAGGACTGTTCGAAATGCAACAAAAAATTTCAGATAATTTATATATTTTACGAGGGAAGGTTATGATGGACGTCCATACAAAAATCATATGAAAATTAGATTCTACGAAACTTTTTGAAATGCGAGTTTCGGTCAAAATATCGTAATATATTGTACACTAGTTTATACTAGTTTCGGTCAAAAAATAAATTAAATCGAGGACTATTCGAAACGATACAAAACTTTTCAGATAATTTATATATTTAACGAGGGAAGGTTATGATGGAAGTCCATGCAAAAAATCATCTGAAAATTAGATTCTACGGAACTTTTTGAAATACAAATTTCGGTCAAAAAATAGTTATATATTATACACTAGTTTATACTAGTTTCGGTCAAAAAATCAATAAATTAAGAACTGTTCAAAATGCTACAAATTTGTAGCATTTCGAACAGTTCTTAATTTATTGATTTTTTGACCGAAACTAGTATAAACTAGTGTTTTAAAACTTTTCAGATAATTTATACATTTTACGAGGGAAGGTTATGATGGAAGTCCAAGCAAAAAATCATCTTAAAATTTGATTCCACGAAACTTTTCAAAATGTATGTTTCGGTCAAAAAATCATTATATATTATACACTAATTTATACTTGTTTTGCTCAAAAAAAACAAATTAAATCAAGAACTTATCGAAACAATACAAAACTTTTCATATCCTTCTTATATGTTACGTGGGAAGGTTATGATGCAAGTCCATGCAAAAAATCATCTGAAAATTAGATCCTACGAAACTTTTATAAATGCGAGTTTCTATCAAAAAAATCGTAATATATTATACACTAGTTTATACTAGTTTCGGTCAAAAATCAATTAAATCGAGAACTGTTCGAAATGCTACAAAACTTTTCAAATGATTTACATATTTTATGAGGGAAGGTTATGATGGAAGTCCAAGCAAATTATTATCTGAAAATTAGAATCTACAAAAGTTTTCGAAATGCAAATTTCGTTCAAAAAATCATTTTATATTATACACTAGTTTATACTAGTTTTGCTCAAAAAATTATATTAAATCGAGGAATGTTCGAAACGATACAAAACTTTTCAGATCCTTCTTATATGTTACGAGGGAAGGTTATAATGGAAGTATATGCAAAAAATCATTTGAAAGTTAGATTCTACGAAACTATTTGAAATGCGAGTTTCGGTAAAAAAAAATCGTAATATATTATACACTAGTTTATACTAGTTTCGGTCAAAAAATCAATTAAATCGAGGACTATTCGAAATGCTACAAAACTTTCAGATGATTTATATATTTTAAGAGGGAAGGTTATGATGGAAGTCCATGCAAAAAATGATCTGAAAATTTTATTCCACAAAACTTTTCAAAATGCATGTTTCGGTCAAAAAATCATTTTAAATTAAACACTAGTTTATACTAGTTTGCTCAAAAAATCAAATTAAATCGAGCACTGTTCGAAACGATACAAAACTTTTCAGATCCTTCTAATATGTTAAGAGGGAAGGTTATGATGGAAGGACATGCAAAAAATCATTATAAAATTAGATTCTACAAAACTTTTTGAAATGCGAGTTTCGATCAAAAAATTGTACTATATTATAAACTAGTTTATACTAGTTTCGGTCAAAAAATCAATTAAATCGAGGACTGGTCGAGATGCTACAAAACTTTTCAGATCACATATATTTACGAGGGAAGGTTATGATGGAAGTCCATGCCAAAAATCATATGAAAATTTGATTCCTCGAAACTTTTCAAAATGCATGTTTCGGTCAAAAAGTCATTTTATATTATACACTAGTTTATACTAGTTTTGCTCAAAAAACCAAATTAAATTGAGGACTTATCAAAACGATACAAAAGTTTCCATATCCTTCTTATATGTTACGAGGGAAGGTTATGATGGAAGTTCAGGCAAAAAATCATTTGAAAATTAGATTCTACGAAACTTTTTGAAATGTGAGTTTCGGTCTAAAAGATCGTAACATATCCTTCTTATACACTAGTTTATACTAGTTTCGATCAAAAAATCAATTAAATCGAGGACTGTTCGTAACGATACAAAACTTTTTAGATAATTTATATATTTTACGAGGGAAGGTTATGATGGAAGTCCATGTAACAAATCATCTGAAAATTAGATTCCACAAAACTTTTCAAAATGCAAGTTTCTATCAAAAGTCATTATATATTATACACTAGTTTATACTAGTTTTGCTCAAAAAATCATATTAAATCGAGGACTATTTGAAACGATACAAAACTCTTCAAATCCTTCTAATATGTTACTATGTAAGGTTATGATGGAAGTCCATACAAAAAATCATATGGAAATTATATTCTATGAAACTTTTTGAATTGCGAGTTTTGGACAAAAAATCGTAATTGATTATACACTAGTTTATTCTAGTTTCGATCAAAAAATCAATTAAATTGAGGACTGTTTGAAATGCTACAAAACTTTTCATATAATTTATATTTCTTACGAGGGAAGGTTATGATGGAAGTCCATGCAAAATATCATCAGAAAATTAGATTCTATGAAACTTTTTGAATTGCGAGTATCAGAAGAAAAAAAATGTAATATATTATACACTAGTTTATACTAGTTTCGGTCAAAAAATCAATTAAATCGAGGACTGTTAGAAACGATACAAAACTTTTCAAGATAATTTATATATTTTACGAAAGAAGGTTATGATGGAAGTCCTTGCAAAAAAATCATCTGAAAATTAGATTCCATGAAAATTTTCAAAACGCAAGTTTCGGTCAAAAACTCATTATATATTATACACTTATTTATTCTAGTTTTGCTCAAAAATTCAAATTAAATCAAGGATTGTTCGAAACGATACAAAACTCTTCAGATCCTTATGATATGTTACGAGGGAAGGTTATGATGGAAGTCCATGCGAAAAATCATTTTAAAATTATATTATATGAAACTTTTTGAATTGCGAGTTGATGACAAAAAATCGTAATATATTATACACTAGTTTATTCTAGTTTCGGTCAAAAAATAAATTAAATTGAGGACTGTTCGAAATGCTACAAAACTTTTCAGATAATTTATATATTTTACAAGGGAATGTTATGATGGAAATCCATGCAAAAAATCATCTGAAAATTAGATTCTTTAAAACTTTTTGAAATGCGAGTTTCGGTCAAAAAATCGTAATATACACTAGTTTATATTAGTTTCGCTCAAAAAGTCAATTAAATCAAGGACTGTTCAAAATTCTACAAAACTTTTCAGATAATTTTTATATTTTACTAGGGAAGGTTATGATAGAAGTCCATGCAAAAAATCATCTGAAAATAAGATTCTACGAAACTTTTTAAAATGCAAGTTTCGGTCAAAAAATCATAATATATTATACACTAGTTTATACTAGTTTTTCTCAAAAAAACAAATTAAATCGAGAACTAATCAGAACGATACAAAACTTTTCATATCCTTCTTATATGTTACGAGGGAAGGATGTGATGGCAGTCCATGCAAAAAATCATAATAAAATTAGATTCTACAAAACTTTTTGAATTGCGAGTTTCTGCAAAAAAATCGTAATATATTATACACTAGTTTATACAAGTTTCGGTCAAAAAATCAATTAAATCAAGGACTGTTCGAAACGATACAAAACTTTTCAGATAATTTATATATTTTACGAGGGAAGGTTATGATGGATGACCATGCAAAAAATCATCTGAAATTTACATTCCACAGAACTTTTCAAAATGCAAATTTGGGTCAAAAAAGCATTATATATTATACACTAGTTTATACTAATTTTGCTCAAAAAATCAAATTAAATCGAGGACTGTTCGAAACGATACAAAACTCTTCAGATCCTTCTTATATGTTACGAGGGAAGGTTATGATGGAAGTCCAAGCGAAAAATCATTTGAAAATTACGTTCTATGAAACCTTTTGAATTGCGAGTTTCGGACAAAAAATCGTAATATATTATACACTAGTTTATTCTAGTCTCGCTCAAAAAATCAATTAAATCGAGGACTGTTCGAAATGCAACAAAAAATTTCAGATAATTTATATATTTTACGAGGGAAGGTTATGATGGAAGTCCATACAAAAATCATATGAAAATTAGATTCTACGAAACTTTTTGAAATGCGAGTTTCGGTCAAAATATCGTAATATATTGTACACTAGTTTATACTAGTTTCGGTCAAAAAATAAATTAAATCGAGGACTATTCGAAACGATACAAAACTTTTCAGATAATTCATATATTTAACGAGGGAAGGTTATGATGGAAGTCCATGCAAAAAATCATCTGAAAGTTAGATTCTACGGAACTTTTTGAAATACAAATTTCGGTCAAAAAATAGTTATATATTATACACTAGTTTATACTAGTTTCGGTCAAAAAATCAATAAATTAAGAACTGTTCAAAATGCTACAAATTTGTAGCATTTCGAACAGTTCTTAATTTATTGATTTTTTGACCGAAACTAGTATAAACTAGTGTTTTAAAACTTTTCAGATAATTTATACATTTTACGAGGGAAGGTTATGATGGAAGTCCAAGCAAAAAATCATCTTAAAATTTGATTCCACGAAACTTTTCAAAATGTATGTTTCGGTCAAAAAATCATTATATATTATACACTAATTTATACTTGTTTTGCTCAAAAAAAACAAATTAAATCAAGAACTTATCGAAACAATACAAAACTTTTCATATCCTTCTTATATGTTACGTGGGAAGGTTATGATGCAAGTCCATGCAAAAAATCATCTGAAAATTAGATCCTACGAAACTTTTATAAATGCGAGTTTCTATCAAAAAATCGTAATATATTATACACTAGTTTATACTAGTTTCGGTCAAAAATCAATTAAATCGAGAACTGTTCGAAATGCTACAAAACTTTTCAAATGATTTACATATTTTATGAGGGAAGGTTATGATGGAAGTCCAAGCAAATTATTATCTGAAAATTAGAATCTACAAAAGTTTTCGAAATGCAAATTTCGTTCAACAAATCATTTTATATTATACACTAGTTTATACTAGTTTTGCTCAAAAAATTATATTAAATCGAGGAATGTTCGAAACGATACAAAACTTTTCAGATCCTTCTTATATGTTACGAGGGAAGGTTATAATGGAAGTATATGCAAAAAATCATTTGATAGTTAGATTCTACGAAACTTTTTGAAATGCGAGTTTCGGTATAAAAAAAATCGTAATATATTATACACTAGTTTATACTAGTTTCGGTCAAAAAATAAATTAAATCGAGGACTATTCGAAATGCTACAAAACTTTCAGATAATTTATATATTTTAAGAGGGAAGGTTATGATGGAAGTCCATGCAAAAAATGATCTGAAAATTTTATTCCACAAAACTTTTCAAAATGCATGTTTCGGTCAAAAAATCATTTTAAATTAAACACTAGTTTATACTAGTTTTGCTCAAAAAATCAAATTAAATCGAGCACTGTTCGAAACGATACAAAACTTTTCAGATCCTTCTAATATGTTAAGAGGGAAGGTTATGATGGAAGGACATGCAAAAAATCATTATAAAATTAGATTCTACAAAACTTTTTGAAATGCGAGTTTCGATCAAAAAATTGTACTATATTATAAACTAGTTTATACTAGTTTCGGTCAAAAAATCAATTAAATCGAGGACTGGTCGAGATGCTACAAAACTTTTCAGATCACATATATTTACGAGGGAAGGTTATGATGGAAGTCCATGCCAAAAATCATATGAAAATTTGATTCCTCGAAACTTTTCAAAATGCATGTTTCGGTCAAAAAATCATTTTATATTATACACTAGTTTATACTAGTTTTGCTCAAAAAACCAAATTAAATTGAGGACTTATCAAAACGATACAAAAGTTTCCATATCCTTCTTATATGTTACGAGGGAAGGTTATGATGGAAGTTCAGGCAAAAAATCATTTGAAAATTAGATTCTACGAAACTTTTTGAAATGTGAGTTTCGGTCTAAAAGATCGTAACATATCCTTCTTATACACTAGTTTATACTAGTTTCGATCAAAAAATCAATTAAATCGAGGACTGTTCGTAACGATACAAAACTTTTTAGATAATTTATATATTTTACGAGGGAAGGTTATGATGGAAGTCCATGTAACAAATCATCTGAAAATTAGATTCCACGAAACTTTTCAAAATGCAAGTTTCTATCAAAAGTCATTATATATTATACACTAGTTTATACTAGTTTTGCTCAAAAAATCATATTAAATCGAGGACTATTTGAAACGATACAAAACTCTTCAAATCCTTCTAATATGTTACTATGTAAGGTTATGATGGAAGTCCATACAAAAAATCATATGAAAATTATATTCTATGAAACTTTTTGAATTGCGAGTTTTGGACAAAAAATCGTAATTGATTATACACTAGTTTATTCTAGTTTCGATCAAAAAATCAATTAAATTGAGGACTGTTTGAAATGCTACAAAACTTTTCATATAATTTATATTTCTTACGAGGGAAGGTTATGATGGAAGTCCATGCAAAATATCATCAGAAAATTAGATTCTATGAAACTTTTTGAATTGCGAGTATCAGAAGAAAAAAATTGTAATATATTATACACTAGTTTATACTAGTTTCGGTCAAAAAATCAATTAAATTGAGGACTGTTAGAAACGATACAAAACTTTTCAAGATAATTTATATATTTTACGAAAGAAGGTTATGATGGAAGTCCTTGCAAAAAAATCATCTGAAAATTAGATTCCATGAAAATTTTCAAAACGCAAGTTTCGGTCAAAAACTCATTATATATTATACACTTATTTATACTTGTTTTGCTCAAAAAAAACAAATTAAATCAAGAACTTATCGAAACAATACAAAACTTTTCATATCCTTCTTATATGTTACGTGGGAAGGTTATGATGCAAGTCCATGCAAAAAATCATCTGAAAATTAGATCCTACGAAACTTTTATAAATGCGAGTTTCTATCAAAAAATCGTAATATATTATACACTAGTTTATACTAGTTTCGGTCAAAAATCAATTAAATCGAGAACTGTTCGAAATGCTACAAAACTTTTCAAATGATTTACATATTTTATGAGGGAAGGTTATGATGGAAGTCCAAGCAAATTATTATCTGAAAATTAGAATCTACAAAAGTTTTCGAAATGCAAATTTCGTTCAACAAATCATTTTATATTATACACTAGTTTATACTAGTTTTGCTCAAAAAATTATATTAAATCGAGGAATGTTCGAAACGATACAAAACTTTTCAGATCCTTCTTATATGTTACGAGGGAAGGTTATAATGGAAGTATATGCAAAAAATCATTTGATAGTTAGATTCTACGAAACTTTTTGAAATGCGAGTTTCGGTATAAAAAAAATCGTAATATATTATACACTAGTTTATACTAGTTTCGGTCAAAAAATAAATTAAATCGAGGACTATTCGAAATGCTACAAAACTTTCAGATAATTTATATATTTTAAGAGGGAAGGTTATGATGGAAGTCCATGCAAAAAATGATCTGAAAATTTTATTCCACAAAACTTTTCAAAATGCATGTTTCGGTCAAAAAATCATTTTAAATTAAACACTAGTTTATACTAGTTTTGCTCAAAAAATCAAATTAAATCGAGCACTGTTCGAAACGATACAAAACTTTTCAGATCCTTCTAATATGTTAAGAGGGAAGGTTATGATGGAAGGACATGCAAAAAATCATTATAAAATTAGATTCTACAAAACTTTTTGAAATGCGAGTTTCGATCAAAAAATTGTACTATATTATAAACTAGTTTATACTAGTTTCGGTCAAAAAATCAATTAAATTGAGGACTGGTCGAGATGCTAATAAAACTTTTCAGATCACATATATTTACGAGGGAAGGTTATGATGGAAGTCCATGCCAAAAATCATATGAAAATTTGATTCCTCGAAACTTTTCAAAATGCATGTTTCAGTCAAAAAATCATTATATATTATACACTAGTTTATACTAGTTTTGCTCAAAAAACCAAATTAAATTGAGGACTTATCGAAACGATACAAAAGTTTCCATATCCTTCTTATATGTTACGAGGGAAGGTTATGATGGAAGTTCAGGCAAAAAATCATTTGAAAATTAGATTCTACGAAACTTTTTGAAATGTGAGTTTCGGTCTAAAAGATCGTAACATATCCTTCTTATACACTAGTTTATACTAGTTTCGATCAAAAAATCAATTAAATCGAGGACTGTTCGTAACGATACAAAACTTTTTAGATAATTTATATATTTTACGAGGGAAGGTTATGATGGAAGTCCATGTAACAAATCATCTGAAAATTAGATTCCACGAAACTTTTCAAAATGCAAGTTTCTATCAAAAGTCATTATATATTATACACTAGTTTATACTAGTTTTGCTCAAAAAATCATATTAAATCGAGGACTATTTGAAACGATACAAAACTCTTCAAATCCTTCTAATATGTTACTATGTAAGGTTATGATGGAAGTCCATACAAAAAATCATATGAAAATTATATTCTATGAAACTTTTTGAATTGCGAGTTTTGGACAAAAAATCGTAATTGATTATACACTAGTTTATTCTAGTTTCGATCAAAAAATCAATTAAATTGAGGACTGTTTGAAATGCTACAAAACTTTTCATATAATTTATATTTCTTACGAGGGAAGGTTATGATGGAAGTCCATGCAAAATATCATCAGAAAATTAGATTCTATGAAACTTTTTGAATTGCGAGTATCAGAAGAAAAAAATTGTAATATATTATACACTAGTTTATACTAGTTTCGGTCAAAAAATCAATTAAATCGAGGACTGTTAGAAACGATACAAAACTTTTCAAGATAATTTATATATTTTACGAAAGAAGGTTATGATGGAAGTCCTTGCAAAAAAATCATCTGAAAATTAGATTCCATGAAAATTTTCAAAACGCAAGTTTCGGTCAAAAACTCATTATATATTATACACTTATTTATACTAGTTTTGCTCAAAAATTCAAATTAAATCAAGGATTGTTCGAAACGATACAAAACTCTTCAGATCCTTATGATATGTTACGAGGGAAGGTTATGATGGAAGTCCATGCGAAAAATCATTTTAAAATTATATTATATGAAACTTTTTGAATTGCGAGTTGATGACAAAAAATCGTAATATATTATACACTAGTTTATTCTAGTTTCGGTCAAAAAATAAATTAAATTGAGGACTGTTCGAAATGCTACAAAACTTTTCAGATAATTTATATATTTTACAAGGGAATGTTATGATGGAAATCCATGCAAAAAATCATCTGAAAATTAGATTCTTTAAAACTTTTTGAAATGCGAGTTTCGGTCAAAAAATCGTAATATACACTAGTTTATATTAGTTTCGCTCAAAAAGTCAATTAAATCAAGGACTGTTCAAAATTCTACAAAACTTTTCAGATAATTTTTATATTTTACTAGGGAAGGTTATGATAGAAGTCCATGCAAAAAATCATCTGAAAATAAGATTCTACGAAACTTTTTAAAATGCAAGTTTCGGTCAAAAAATCATAATATATTATACACTAGTTTATACTAGTTTTTCTCAAAAAAACAAATTAAATCGAGAACTAATCAGAACGATACAAAACTTTTCATATCCTTCTTATATGTTACGAGGGAAGGATGTGATGGCAGTCCATGCAAAAAATCATAATAAAATTAGATTCTACAAAACTTTTTGAATTGCGAGTTTCTGCAAAAAATCGTAATATATTATACACTAGTTTATACAAGTTTCGGTCAAAAAATCAATTAAATCAAGGACTGTTCGAAACGATACAAAACTTTTCAGATAATTTATATATTTTACGAGGGAAGGTTATGATGGATGACCATGCAAAAAATCATCTGAAATTTACATTCCACAGAACTTTTCAAAATGCAAATTTGGGTCAAAAAAGCATTATATATTATACACTAGTTTATACTAATTTTGCTCAAAAAATCAAATTAAATCGAGGACTGTTCGAAACGATACAAAACTCTTCAGATCCTTCTTATATGTTACGAGGGAAGGTTATGATGGAAGTCCAAGCGAAAAATCATTTGAAAATTACGTTCTAAGAAACCTTTTGAATTGCGAGTTTCGGACAAAAAATCGTAATATATTATACACTAGTTTATTCTAGTCTCGCTCAAAAAATCAATTAAATCGAGGACTGTTCGAAATGCAACAAAAAATTTCAGATAATTTATATATTTTACGAGGGAAGGTTATGATGGAAGTCCATACAAAAATCATATGAAAATTAGATTCTACGAAACTTTTTGAAATGCGAGTTTCGGTCAAAATATCGTAATATATTGTACACTAGTTTATACTAGTTTCGGTCAAAAAATAAATTAAATCGAGGACTATTCGAAACGATACAAAACTTTTCAGATAATTTATATATTTAACGAGGGAAGGTTATGATGGAAGTCCATGCAAAAAATCATCTGAAAATTAGATTCTACGGAACTTTTTGAAATACAAATTTCGGTCAAAAAATAGTTATATATTATACACTAGTTTATACTAGTTTCGGTCAAAAAATCAATAAATTAAGAACTGTTCAAAATGCTACAAATTTGTAGCATTTCGAACAGTTCTTAATTTATTGATTTTTTGACCGAAACTAGTATAAACTAGTGTTTTAAAACTTTTCAGATAATTTATACATTTTACGAGGGAAGGTTATGATGGAAGTCCAAGCAAAAAATCATCTTAAAATTTGATTCCACGAAACTTTTCAAAATGTATGTTTCGGTCAAAAAATCATTATATATTATACACTAATTTATACTTGTTTTGCTCAAAAAAAACAAATTAAATCAAGAACTTATCGAAACAATACAAAACTTTTCATATCCTTCTTATATGTTACGTGGGAAGGTTATGATGCAAGTCCATGCAAAAAATCATCTGAAAATTAGATCCTACGAAACTTTTATAAATGCGAGTTTCTATCAAAAAATCGTAATATATTATACACTAGTTTATACTAGTTTCGGTCAAAAATCAATTAAATCGAGAACTGTTCGAAATGCTACAAAACTTTTCAAATGATTTATATATTTTATGAGGGAAGGTTATGATGGAAGTCCAAGCAAATTATTATCTGAAAATTAGAATCTACAAAAGTTTTCGAAATGCAAATTTCGTTCAAAAAATCATTTTATATTATACACTAGTTTATACTAGTTTTGCTCAAAAAATTATATTAAATCGAGGAATGTTCGAAACGATACAAAACTTTTCAGATCCTTCTTATATGTTACGAGGGAAGGTTATAATGGAAGTATATGCAAAAAATCATTTGAAAGTTAGATTCTACGAAACTTTTTGAAATGCGAGTTTCGGTATAAAAAAATCGTAATATATTATACACTAGTTTATACTAGTTTCGGACAAAAAATCAATTAAATCGAGGACTATTCGAAATGCTACAAAACTTTCAGATAATTTATATATTTTAAGAGGGAAGGTTATGATGGAAGTCCATGCAAAAAATGATCTGAAAATTTTATTCCACAAAACTTTTCAAAATGCATGTTTCGGTCAAAAAATCATTTTAAATTAAACACTAGTTTATACTAGTTTTGCTCAAAAAATCAAATTAAATCGAGCACTGTTCGAAACAATACAAAACTTTTCAGATCCTTCTAATATGTTAAGAGGGAAGGTTATGATGGAAGGACATGCAAAAAATCATCATAAAATTAGATTCTACAAAACTTTTTGAAATGCGAGTTTCGATCAAAAAGCGTACTATATTATAAACTAGTTTATACTAGTTTCGGTCAAAAAATCAATTAAATTGAGGACTGGTCGAGATGCTACAAAACTTTTCAGATCACATATATTTACGAGGGAAGGTTATGATGGAAGTCCATGCCAAAAATCATATGAAAATTTGATTCCTCGAAACTTTTCAAAATGCATGTTTCGGTCAAAAAATCATTATATATTATACACTAGTTTATACTAGTTTTGCTCAAAAAATCAAATTAAATTGAGGACTGATCGAAACGATACAAAAGTTTTCATATCCTTCTTATATGTTACGAGGGAAGGTTATGATGGAAGTTCATGCAAAAAATCATTTGAAAATTAGATTCTACGAAACTTTTTGAAATGTGAGTTTCGGTCTAAAAGATCGTAACATGTCCTTCTTATACTCTAGTTTATACTAGTTTCGGTCAAAAAATCAATTAAATCGAGGACTGTTCGAAATGCTACAAAATTTTTAGATAATTTATATATTTTACGAGGGAAGGTTATGATGGAAGTCCATGCAACGAATCATCTGAAAATTAGATTCCACGAAACTTTTCAAAATGCAAGTTTCGGTCAAAAAATCATTATATATTATACACTAGTTTATACTAGTTTTGCTCAAAAAATCAAATTAAATCGAGAACTGATTAAAACGATACAAAACTTTTCATATCCTTCTTTTATGTTACGAGGGAAGGTTATGATGGAAGTCCCTGCAAAAATCATCTGAAAATTAGATTCTACGAAACTTTTTGAAATGCGAGTTTGGGTATGATATTTGGAAGCTTCATCTTTAATGAATGTAATTGAACTATCATTGAACACTTGACCAGACTGTAGGATAGAACTCCATTTTGAACGCCTAGTGTCAAAAAGTTCCCCTAGCCTAAAGTAGGTTGACCTTACCAAAGTGGTTATTGGTAGGTTACGAATGCCTTTAAAAACAGAGTTCATTGATTCCACGAGATTTGTGGTTATGTGACCCCATCATTGTCCTTTGTCATAGGCTTTGGTCCACTTATCCAATGGAATTTGGTTGATCCATCTGAATGCATCTTCATTTTTCAGTCTGATTTCATCACGATAGTGTTTGAATGATGGTTTGGTTAATGAATACCCCGCATTCATGACCTTCTTCCGCAATGCCTTGTCCTTGATCTCTCTCGTGAAATTTTGAGCGATGTGTCTAATTAAATAGACATGTGTTGAAGGAGGATCTTGCCAACCGTTATCAACATTCTTCCATGCACTTTCAATTTATGCATGTCTGTCCGAAATCAAACATAAGTTAGACTGGGTAGCCCCGTGAAGTCGGAGATTTTTCAGGAAAAAACTCCATCCCTCAGCAGTCTCTCCCTCGACTATAGCGAATGCAATTGGGAAGATGTTATTATTTTCGTCCTGGGCCACTCCCATCAATAAAGTTCCTTTGTATTTTCCGTAGAGCCATGTTCCATCAATTTGGATTATAGGCTTGCATAAGGCAAAACCCTTTATACATGGGTTAAATGCCCAAAAGAGTCGATGGAATATGCCATTTCCACTAATACAATGACTTTCTGGAGTATACGCCGGCAAGGTCTCAAGAATGACAACAGTTCTTGGAGCATATTGCTTAAGTGCCAACAAAAACTTTGGGAGTTCTTTGTACGAGTCCTCCCAATTTCCAAATACAACGGCAACAGCCTTCGTTATAGCTATCCATGCTTTCCTGTAAGACGGAGTATACTTGTGTTTATGAACTATGTGCTTAATTATCGTGTTGACCTTTACCGAAGGGTCTTCGCCAATGATTGATAAGATATCATTGCATATTAGCTGAGAGCTCAGTTGTCGATGATCCTGCAATGCATTAATTATCACACAAGTATGCTATTGACCCATAGATGCAACCTTCCAATCCTCACTTCTCTTTTTGTACAATGTTGTCAATCGAAACGGACATATTACGTCACGACAGTATATCTTATACAGTGTCGGTTTCATTCAGTCGACCTTATAATCAGCTGATAAATCCATGTGGTAATATTTGATCGCTCGGACGCAGTCTTCTTTTATTCGAAAATGGTCGCCCTCCTTTAATGCACCTTATCTTTGAGGATACGGATCGTAAAATATATCAGAAGATGGTTCATCACCTCCCAAGTTCAGGCTTGTCATGTGTTGAGGAGGACGATATACATGATTGGTCGGGACCTCAGGTTCATTGACCATTTCATCAACAATTGCCTCCTCTTCTTCCTTGTCCTCATCAACAACATCGACTTCAGCTAAATTATTGTCAGATTCGCAAAACACTTGCGAAGGATCAATGGTTTGAGACATCTGTTGTTGGTGTAGCGTAACGTAAAGCTCAATATCATTGAAACCAGAATATTCATGGCTGAGAAACATAGTACGGACACTTTCGTCATCACGTATAGTTAATTGGAAAAACATGACCTGGTTATCCTCATAAAAGACTGGATTTTTGTAAATGATGACGTCTACTGGACCACGCTGTAATTTCTTCTCCAACCTCTGTTTCAGATGAGCAAAATTGGACCGTCGGGTGATTGAGAACCGCATAAATTTGGTGTTACGAAAATTAAACCCAGATAGGTTACAATCGAATATTTCACCATTTATATGGGCGTTGATCATGTACTGGGGTGATTGAGTCATAGATCAAATACAAAGAAACTTTTAGAGATGTTTAATGTTTTACAGGTTTTTGGTATATTAAAACAACGTTACATGTCTATAAATAGAATTGTGAACAATTACTTTATAATATATTTTCTTTTCATCATTAAAGTTGTGCACAAGTTGTGGGATTATTTTACACAAGTTGTGGAATTATTTGGTAGGCTTATCTTATACAGTTTTCCTATTCAATTAATTTTGTAGGCTTATCTTATACAGTCTACAGTTTACCTACACAATTTGATTGTCTATACCATTATTGATGTTATTCACCTACACAATTTTTTTTCATACACATTTATTTAAGCTACTATACAATTATTTTGGTAGGCTTATCTTATACAGTTATTTTGAAAACCTATATTTATTATAAACAAATAACATGATACTTCATTCATACAATAAAAACATACTATAATACATACAATATTTTTGTACATTAAAATATCCAAAAACATACTATAACACGTTCGCCAATCAAGGTGGTGAATTAAGGTAGGGCATTGCATGGATTCGCCAATCAAGGTGGCAAATTAGTGTAGGGCATTTGCAAGGATTCACCAATCAAGCTGACGAATATGTGTAAGGTTAATAAAGTTGAAGATTCCTGCTCCCTGCATGCATGTTATGCCACAGAGATTCTTGTGTGTTGCTTTCTTGCCTTCCCTGCATGTCATTTCTTGTCACCTACATGCATCCATTAAATATGGTCAACAACTTCATTGAATGCATGTGACAAAGTTCAACAACATATTCAATGCATGATCCTCGTTTGCATGTTGCTCGCCAAATCAGAGTGGAGAATGGGGTGCATGATCCTCACAAATTGCGTTGCACCAATCAGAATGTTGTAGGGCTGCAAAATTTTGAACCAATTCGCCAATCGGTGTGGCGAATTCACATACACCCTACACACGTTCACCATTTCATTTGGCTTATGCGTGTACTGATTTTTTTTCTCTATAAATCAACCCTCCAATAACATGTTTTAACCACACACTAAACACTCTAAACACTCTAGCTTTATAAACACTCTAGCAAATCAATATTCAATGGCTCTACTAACTATGGGTGATCAACATAGAGGAACACCTGCAAATATTGCTAATTTTGTATGTTTCATTCTTTCCATAATTATTTTTACATGATTTAACTTATGTCAATTTTATTTAAATTTTACTTATCTCGATTATATATAATTTTAACTTATATCATGTTTGTCTACAGAATGTAAAAAGATTTCGTTGTCGGGTGCATGACTACATAGCGTATGATCCGATCATAGAACCGTATCTACGTTCATGCGGATTTGGTGATGTCATTAAGGTGCACAACAATTCGATAGACACAAAATTTATTTTGGCACTACAAGAGAGGTGGAGACCGGAGACACACACTTTTCACCTGCCATTTGGTGAATGCACGGTAACACTCGAAGATGTCTACATGCTTTTGGGTTTACGTGTATCTGATAAAGCTGTTTTTGGTGAGGTCAACCATGAAATACGTATAGTAAGGATTTGCTAGATGCCCTTCTCATTAACGAGGAGCAGCCAGCAAATACTCGTAGCAGGGGTTCAGGGATTAATCTAGGAGTCCTTAGAGCCCATTATGCTAGTTTAATTTTAAACAATCAATCAACTGAGTTAGAAAAAATTATTAAGACGAGGTGTTATATTATGCTTTTATTTGGTCATTTTTTATTTCCTGATGGTACCGGTAACACAATAAATATGATGTATTTACCGTTGTTGTGAGACATCAACAAGGTAACCACATATAGTTGGGGTTCGGCTGTTTTGGCCCATTTGTATAGTAGTCTTTGTAAAAATGTCGCAAAGGATACTTGTACATTTTTTTGTTGTGCTTTTCTGTTTCAAGCATGGGGGTATTCACGACTGCCGATGCTCGCCCCACACAATATGAATCCATGTACATTCCCCTACGCCAACCAGTAAGTCTGTTATTATAATTCTTTTCTTTAAATATTAAATTTTAAATTTTCTCTGATTATTCTACTTAAATTTTATATGATTATTGTAACTAATTTCTTTTAAATCTTTTATGTTTAGCTGGTCCGATCTTGGGATGGATTACAGTAGGAATCCTAGAAGTTCCATAGTTCTCTATCACAATTTGTTAGAGCACGTGGGTGTTGACCAGGTATTTTAAATATTCTACTTAAATAATTATCTTCTAAAAATATTCATTTTCTTCTAAAACTATTCATTTTCTTTTTAATGCAATTTATGTACCCAAAAAATTCTCTACTTAAAAAATTCTCTTCTAAAAATATTCTTTTCTTTTTAATGCAGTTTATCTGGCGGCCATATTTAGGCCTGGACCACGAACCTAACCCCGAAGATGTTGAAGTTTGGACAGCGAAAACACCAATCATCTGGTTCACCACAATTGAAATGCACCAAACAGATCGGGTGAAAATGCAGTTCAGAATGCAACAAGATATTTCGGGTCCTCCGACATGTTTGGGAGAATGGCATTTGAGAAGAGTAAGTGACATGTGGAATATGGATGATTGAAGGGACTTTGCTAGGGAGTTGCGTCAACAATGGAAAGATCGTCGTCAACATGTCATAAGGTGTTCAGTCCTGCAAAATGTTAGACCAACTAGAGAATATTTAGTTTGGTTTAGGTCAGTTACTACGCAACAGTGGGTGTCTGATAACCCATACTTGATTGACCCCCGATCGCAGGCCGCAGGATACGCCCAACCACCTACCCCACACCATGACTTACCCACCCAATTCCAGCCATCAACTTCAAACACCCATAGACCCTTCTTCCAAACCCGTAACTCATTCATGCCACAAACTCAAGCACATCAACAAGAGCCTAACTCATTCCAATATACCCCTGATAACTCCTTCAACCCCACACCAGCCTACCATAGCCCTCCCCCCACCCCCCCACCTTTGTTTTGTTCTCAAAACGAGGCAATATCCTCATTCGGTCAAGTGTATCGTCCTCACCAAACCCAATCCAACTCAGCCCAACCAATACGATCCAACTTTGAAAACATGGGCACTCAACTGAGTTACGGCAGCACCTTTGGCAGCAACCCTCCTGGTTATTGGGGACAAACGGTTGCAAACATAACAGAATCATCGGCTCAACAACAACCGCCTCCACCAAACACACAAAGACAGGAGGCACCTCAACCACCTCGTGGTAGAGTTCGAAGGCGGGGTCATCCCTGTGGATGTGATACTGGGGGACATTTAGATCGGGCGGGAAATTAATCTTTTGTAATACCAATGTTGAATTATCAATAATAATTTTCTATTAATTTTTTCGTTGTCGAATTCTTTTAATTAAATTTATTAATTTATCGTTATTAAATAATAATAAAAAATTATAATTTTATCATATATACTAATAAAAAATCAAATATAAGTGTTTCACATAGAAACAAAATTAATATATATATATATATATATATATATATATATATATATATATATATATATATATATATATATATATATGCCAAACTAATTAGGAAAACACTAAAAAAAATCAAATAATCTCATTGCACATGTTCGCCAGATGGATTGGCGAATTCCTTTGATATTTTCACTGGTTCGCCAAATGGTATGGTGAATTTGTGTAAAATTTCTTGCATTAGCCAATGCATTTGACGAATTGATTCAAGAATTATACATGTTCGCCAAATTGTATGGCGACCATGTGTAGAAACTATGTCACTTTGGTATTTTTTTTTAAACATATATTACTTTGGAAATATTTTTATAAAACTAGATTATTTTAAATAAAAAAATGGTTTAAACTGCTAGAGCTCAATCAAACAAAATTTTCTTTCAAACATCCTTTTGATATATACCTTTGGCCAATCACCTTCAAGTTCCAACATAACTTTATTCACCCTTTCTTTTGTTTCAAGAGATTCTCAATTTGACCCTCATTTTTCTGGTTTTGTCCAACTTCAATAGATTGTAGGTATTTCTTCTTCAATGACACTTATTCAAAATTGTTCAAGAAAATTATCAACGCTGGACAAAGGGTTAGAGTAGAAAAAAAAACTTGTACATTGTATGAATAATCTCATTTTTTTCTCTCTATTTCTCATATACTTTCGATTTATTTTTCACTTTTTTCTTTCATTTTCTCGTTAGAGTTAGTTTCTCTATTTTTCTAGCCACTTTTGTATGATCATTTTAATAAAAATATCTCACATACTTTAGATTCAATACAAAATCTCTAATATAACTCTACAGAGTGTGCTTAAATTTCTTGATTTAGATAGATACCATTCTTCCATGCAACTTCCTTTCACTCTTGTTTATTTTTACTTTTCAATTATATGACTTTATAAATAGCCTAAAAATCAACACTTGCATGCATCCAAATTAACTCAGAAAAGAAACTAAAGTGTTATGTTGTGATGGAGACAACTTGTATTACTTCCAAACAAGAAGAGACTATTGATTTGAACCAAATCACACTCCCACCCTTTCGTCTCTCAGACCTTGATGATCTCATGGTAATAACTACTGATGAAAAAGTGGCCAATTTCTGTTCTTGGAAACCTTACACAAGCAAAGAACAAGGCATCAAATTCATTGAAAATATACCAACCAAGTTTCTATGGTGCAAAGCAATATGCCTTAATGATCGCGCTATTGGCCGTATTTCTCTGAAATCAAGATCGCCACATGATAAAAGCAGGAACAAAACTGCAGAACTTGGTTATGTTATAGCCTCTAAATATTGGGGTAAAGGGATTGCCACATGTGCTGTGAAACAATTTCTTAAGGTTGTTTTCAATGAATTGTCACACTTGGAAAGGGTTGGAGCTTTTGTTGATGTTGAAAATGTTGGGTCTCAAAGAGTTTTGGAGAAAGCAGGCTTCCAAAAGGAAGGAGTTCTGAGAAAGTATCTGTTCATGAAAGGGAAAAGTAGAGACATGATCATGTTCAGTGTTCTTTTTAGTGATCTCCAACTATGATGTTTGTTTGTAAAATCCTTTATGGTATTTCAGTTTTTTTGTTATAAAATGTTCAATAGGGCCTTATATGAAATATCAAAACAAAACCTCAAGTTAGAGGAATATTATAATATGTATAAAGTTACATAGTCAAGTCAATTATGGCATACCAACATAGGGCCAACAACCTTGCTTGATCCCAACTCCAAGTAAATAGATACCCTTCTTCCATGCATCTTCCTCTAAGCTTAGTTTTTTTCTTTCAACTCTGACTTTATAAATAGCTTAAAATTCAGTAAACACCATCAACACTTGCATGCATTTAAATCAGAAAAGAAAAAAGAGTGTTGTGATGGAGGGAACAATTATTTCTTCCAAGCCATGTGCTAAAGAAAATAGCATTGATTTAACCCGAATCACACTGCGACCCTTTAATCTTACTGACGTCGATGATGTTATGGTGTGGACAACTGATGAAAAAGTGGCCAAGTTCTGCTCTTGGGAGCCTTACACCAGCAAAGATCAGGGTATCAGCTTCATTGAAGATACAGAAAGCAAGTTTCTATGCTGCAGAGCGATATGTCTTGATGATCGTGCTATTGGGTGTATCATGATGTTCTCACCTGATGATAAATGTAGAAACAAATCTGCAGAACTTGGCTATCATCTAGGATCTAAATATTGGGGTAAAGGGATTGGTACATGTGCTGTGAAACAAATTGTTAGTCTTGCATTCAGTGAATTGTCATACTTGGAAAGGCTTGAAGCTATGGTTGATGTGGAAAATGTTGGGTCTCAAAGAGTGTTGCAGAAAGCTGGTTTCAAAATGGAGGGAGTTCTCAGAAAGTATTTGTTCATGAAAGGAAAAAACAGAGATATGATTATGTTCAGTGTTCTTTCAACTGATCTCTAACTATGATTAGTTTGTTAGGAGGATAATATTGGAGATGGTGTCTTCTCCATTTCTATGACAGTAATTTTTGGGTTTGTTGAGTTACAATTCACCAATAAAATATTTTGTTCACACATGCAAAAAAGTTTCATCTCATTCCTAATTTCATTTTAAATTTAAGTCTTAATTGCCTTTTCAGATGTTGTAAAAATGTTCAAACTAAGGTATAGAAACATAGCCTCAAGTTGGAACCAATTCGGATGTGTCGTTGTTTTGTGATATTTGCTCTTTGTAAAATTAAAGGATAATAATATTGAAAAACTTATGCTGTTTTTTTTTATAAATGGAGAACAATAAATGTTGCTATTATGTTGGAACTTGGAAGCCAACATTTATTTCAACAATGTGATGATAGGAAATTAGTTTTGGGTGCAATAGAACAGTAGTTGACATAAAAAAATATTAACACATCAACTGTAATCACAAAGAAAATGATACATCAACTAAGTAAGTCTATATTGATTCGGTCAGTACCAATTGTAATCGCCAAGAGAATTTGTTACATCAACTAAGTATCTTGACTGGTCAGTAATTTAAGCGACAGAATCCATGCGATATATGAGAACCGAAAGGTGCACTTAAAAATCCATGCCATGCAAACTATTCGATAGCAAGGTACAGAAGGTGCACTTAAACTGCATCAGGATCGTTGATCACACCCAAGAAATCATCTTTTATGGTACCTATGCAGAACTGCAAAAAGGGGATAATATGTGATATTAGACAAGAGTTCTATAAATTATTGAAACCCTAAAACAAGATAAATAATTTAAAGACCAAAGGAAAAACAATTTAATAGTTTTGAAATACTGAAGAGTTGCACAAATCAGTAAAACATCATATCATAGTCATAAGAGCGAGTGGAATGGATACATGAGTTTGGCATGTGCATGGGTATTAAAAGTCAAAAGCATTATCAAAAGCTAAAACTGTCACTAGGCTGCAAGGCCATCGGTATAACAGGTTAATTAGGAGATCTTACATAAGCACACCGACATACAAGATAATCATGTCAGGAAATAGGAACCATGATTCGACACGTAATGATGTAACATCAACAAAATGGTAGAACAATAACCATTATCGGTGCATTAAGTAACTGAACAATTAGTGATCACAATTTTCTCACAAATTCTACCGTGTTCTTTGCATCTAACAATAAAGAAAAATTGCAGCATGAAGCAGAAATGATTCTTGCAAACCACAAAAGTGTGGGGTGAATTTTACTACTTCCTCGAGGTAGCTAGTAACATATAGTTGTTACTTGTTACTGATCATTGTTGAAATGGGTTGTCAGAATGGTGATAAAAGTTTAAAAACACTAGCATAAGCTTATTGCCACTTTTATGATATGTGCAAATCCCTATGGCTAAGCCTATGATTTACATGAGCTCAAAGATAAAACAAGCATAGACTGGGGTTTCTCTAATAGTAAACAGACCAGCAGGAAACGAAAGCTATATCTGCCCAGGGCTATTAAAAGCTTTCATATCTTATTAATTTGAATTTCTTAAAAGTATTATTTAGCATAAAGCTGATGGAGCTTAAAAGCATTCATAAAAGTAAAGTAAAAGATGCTATATCATGGGTCTTACAATTTCAGTAGCATCCACTCGAGTTCCAATAATCTTTAGTCTCACTTCACTATCTTTCTGAATTTTAACCTGCAAAAAACCAAATTATCAATGCCAAAAACATAGAAAAAAACACACGTGAACCCCTAAAACAAAATTTGTCCACTTCTTCAATGAGAAGTTATTACAAATGATACATACTGATCCATCTGATGTAGTGTAGTTTGGCATGTCTCCAGACTGGAACTCCATATCATCTGGAATCAACTGAAAGGAGAAAAAAGGGTCTCATGAAACAAAAAGATAAGATAATGTACAAGTTAAAGCATTTCCAAATGCAAAGTAATGACAAAAAATATCTTCAACTATTTATTTGTAAATAAAAGTGGAAAGTAATCGTTGGAGAATCTGAATTTTATAACATAAATCATATTATCATAATGACAAGAATATCTAAGGTATAAGTGTGTAAGGTGAAAAGATGATAGAAGCTTTTTATCATAGCCATGGGTGATAAAAGAACTTACATGGTTGGAAACGAAGATTTGAACTGGTCCAGCTTCAGCAAAAAAACCCATCTGTATGAACAGAACTTGACAATATAAACCACCTTATCAACATACATAGCTAGACACCTAAATTAACCAAAGAGTAAAATGTAGAAACAGAGGAATTGCATAAACCTTGTTGACCATTGTAACAACAGATTCTAAGATCTCTCCCTTAAATGGTCTGAAGACAACACATTGGTACTTCACCGGAAATGTGACAAACCCTGTCCCATCACGAATTATCCCTTTCCCAATGTTTTCAATCCCAGTAACGGCCACT
This sequence comes from Lathyrus aphaca, assembly GCA_963966055.1. Classification (NCBI taxonomy): domain Eukaryota; kingdom Viridiplantae; phylum Streptophyta; class Magnoliopsida; order Fabales; family Fabaceae; genus Lathyrus; species Lathyrus aphaca. The sequence continues at coordinate 568,187,577 of OZ014523.1, forward strand.
ACAAATCCATGTCGACCACTGAGTAACAGTTGAAAATCCACAAGTTACATCACACCAAAGGCCAAAACACAACCAGATTGATCTAAATTATACAGATTGTTCCAATCAAATGCATGGACAAAGTTAAAATGAATGACCTGCAGGTGCCTTCTACGTCCTTCATTAGCTTGGACACAAGATTTTCACGAAGGTTGCGACCAAAATAGCGTGGGTGCAGTTGCATGTTTCGCTCAAGCACTATATGGAAAAACATTTTCTTTTTCACCCAGCCTGGGCAATTAAGAGTGGATTATATGTGAATATTGAGAGTTTGAGATAAAATAAAAGGGATTTTCATTTTCATATAGATAGAAAGAGAGTTTACAAAAGTTACTATAGAATAGCTGAGAAATTCATACATAGACTCGTATAATGTAATTAACTCTAACTTAACACTAAAAATATGTACAATCAGCATATCAAAGAATGATTAAAACTAATCAAAGTGTTAAACTAAACTACTATGTAAATAAATAAAACAGTAAAACCCTAATTGTGGCCAGAATCGGCTGCGGCACGGAAGGGAGCAGCGACGGTGACGCACCTTAGCTACCGTCGCAAAGTTTTGCGGCGATAAAGCGAAGTTATATTGAAAAAAGAAAATAAAAATATTGACAGAGAACACTGAAGAAGCATAGAAGAGCAAAGAGGGATGGTAAAATCACAATACGAACCAGCGATGTGCTTTGAGTTACAATGGTGGCTGCTACGAAAAGGATGAAGGGTGTGTTTGGTTGCACGTTTCTGTTACCAATTGTGCGTTTAACAGAAGCTCCGAAACCAATTTTCTGCCAAAGAAAACATATGAAATAAAAATAATAGTTAGTGTTTTTTTTTATTATTATTAATTTATAAGTATTAACAATTTATTTAAATTAATATATTATCAGAAAATAAATAAGAAATGATATTGAAAAAACGAAATTGATACGGTTGAGACCTGCCAGAGAATAATCAGACGAGAAAGTATTTGGGTCAGGTTTCATATAATGTGTGTCGATGAAAAGAGGATAAAGATTAAAAAATAAAGAAATTACTCGGGAAGCATATCATGTGTCGGATTATCGTGGATTTGAATACCCTTTTGAAATCAAATTAGAAAACCTGACTTGAATCTCATTGAAGGAGTTAATCTCATTGGATTGGAAGAATATCATTGTGTGTTCGTGTGTGTTTGAACTTTGTCATGATAATTCAGAGTCTTGTCATTTACCTATCTATTATGGAGTTCCCAAGGCATCATGGTCTCATGTGTGATGAAATGTATGGCTCCGAGCGAGTCATAGTCAGATTTTATGTTAACCTCTTGTTGCCACATATTTCTAATGCTATTATAATAGAGATGAGCTTCGAGCAATCTCTCCCCTTGCTACTAAATTATGTTGAACAGACTCATTTGTGTTTACTTTCATCCACCCCAAATTTGATTTTCTCCAAATCACCATCATAAATCTCGGAGCCTTTTTATATTGTCTCTCAATTTGCAATATATCCAAGATACCTAACTCTATTTGTCGATGAGCGGACCTTTGAGAGGGACGAACGGATCTTAGTGTGTTCCAAAATGGTTCCCACCATTTTCTAAACACTTGGGATAACCTTCTTAAATCCTGTCGCATTCTTGGATAGTCAAATGAGATGGACAATATGTGTCCAAGATGCCATCATCATATGTTTAAGTTTAGAATGCTAACCTAGCATTGTTAGTTGAACAAGATCTTGTGTTGATGTTGGTAGAGTTATTGTCCCAGATATCACAATTATCTTCTTCCAAACATTCACAACATACTGACATTCAAAAATAATATGAGTTGAGGAATATGTTTATTTTACACAGACCAGACATGGAAGTCAAATAGCACCCATCTTCAGTAAATTCATGTTATAAAGTAATTTTCTGTAAATCAACCTCCATAAAGTAAAGGAAAATGTAGGAGACATGAACTTTTGCAAAATTAACTTCACTCATTATTGGGAATTGATTATGTACCAAGTGCTTATGTGTCTGCTTCATTGTAAGGTACCGGTTAGTTGCATGCTTCCAAAGTAATTGATCATGAATTTGACTCATTGGGAGTAAGATTTGAGTAATATGCAAAGACATTTCAGGATGTTCGGTATAAATGTAATTCATGATATTCCATCGACAATCCATAATGACATCACTCACCCTAGTCAACAACCTCTTCATGATGTGTAAAGGAATATCAAGGATCTCACTGAGTGGCTCTCCCACGCAATTATTATTCCATAAATTAATGTTGACTCTTGTACCTATAATACATCAGTCTCAACCCTAATAGTATCATAATGATGATAGATACTTGGCCAGATGGAAGATTTAATATGATATTATGTGGGGTATTATTAGTCATATATCTTGTCCGACATGAGATTCAAAATGACACTCATTTATAACCGATTTAATTCTCAGTCCTCCTGCTCCAAAGTTTTACATACATCTTTTCAAATGATTATACAACATTTTTACTAAAGATATTGCCATTCCAACATGCCTTGGACTATAGATTTGACCAACTGCACGTGCCTCATGATGGATTAAATAGCTCAATTCCAAGATGCTAGTTAGGTGCAAATCTTATGAGCAATGCATTGGAAGTTTGCTTTCTTCGGCTTTCCTTTCAACACCTGACATTTCATATAAGAAAATGGAATATGTATCTACTGGAACCCCAACCAAGTTTGGATAGTACTCGCTATTTGCACAAACATAACTCCAGCATAAATTTTACTTTTCTTTGTATTTATGACTTGCCCTATATCATAATCATTGAAGATTTCAAAGAAACATTTGATATTTTTCTTGTTGGTCTGGAAGAACATCATGATATCATATCTCTAGTTGTGTGCATCTTAGGCAGTTGAAAAAATCAAGGATCATGTAATGAGATATTAAATCTCAACCATTTGTTTTAAATCGAACGATTATTATCTCTCATTCTCATATAAGATTACATTTTCTCAATATATATATATATATATATATATATATATATATATATATATATATATATATTAAAATAGGAAGGAAAAAAAAGACACTTTTTTTTTAAGGAAATGTTATATGGATTCTTCTTTGAATTGAATTTCAATTGTAGTGTTTTTATAAATATTAATTTTAGTCATGTATCTTAATCTCAAGGTTTATTTTGGTCTTTTAAAATTAAAAGGTTTATATTAATCTCATTAACTCTTCAAAATATTTCATATTAGTGTCTTTTGTCTTATTAGCGACGAATTTAACGACTAATTTTTGAAGACCAATAAAGGACTAAAAACTGACCAATTTTTAAATTTTTCCGTTGTTAATAAGATGAAAATGACTATTATGAAACATTTTGAAAAATTAAGAGACCAATAAATGACAAAAAAAATATTAAACCTTAGATTTATCATTCTTTTACGAAGAGTGATTTTTTTTTCATTTCTTCCCAACTACATAATTTCGTATTTGTATGTAGAATAACTGAAATCCATATTATGTAAACTTATGAACAAGGATATTGAGTTTGTTGTAAAAGGAGAATGAGGCATTAGGACATTAGGACATTACATGTCCTCTACTCCCACACCACAAAAACGACCACTTAGGTATCTTATGATACAAGTGTGACTGATTTTAGAGTAATACAAAACATTTATCTTAAAGAATTGAAAATACAATTACTTAGAACTTACCTCTATAGTCGTTTCTTGAATAAAATCTATATTAGTAATTTTTTCCTAAAATATTTTATAACAATCATGGAATACCAATAATAGAGCAACCAATCTTATTTCAAGCTTGCTGCCAAAAAATCTCGAAAATACTAAGGTAAAACGGAATTTAATATTCAAATTAGATTGATAATATTACATTTGTTTGGCACACTTAAAAGATTTTTATATCTTGATGATTGTTGCCAAGGGTGGCTAGTAGGGAAAAAAACAAAGAACTTTTATTTCAATATTTTATATTTTCAAGCATACCCATGATAGTAACATTGCGCAATGTTTAAACAATAAGAAACAACAAAAAACCAGAAAAATTCAAAGAAACAACAAATAACCAAGAAAATTCAAAGTAAAACTCATAAGGCTATCAATAAGTAAAACTCATAAGACAATTTAGTAAGACTGAAGCTTAGATCCAAAATTAGATCCAAAATTGTACCAATTCTTAAAAATGAAATACACAATATCCAGACATAAATTATCAATAAAAACTTTAGTCAACAAAACTGGTTGAAAACAGCACATACATCCTAAACAAACAAAAATGCATAATGAGTTTGATCAAGCTCCAACAATTTCAGGGGTTCCCTCAACCACTGTCTCATCAGCAGGTCTTTCTACCTTGGTACCAACATCTTCCGAGTAATCGCCGTGAACCTATAACAAGTAACAATACAGAGTAATTAACGAAATAAAAAAAAATGAACTTCAAACAGCTTCTATTCTTAATTACTCTGCAATTAACAACATTGAATAACAAGCTAAGAAAAACGCTGATTTCAACCATGTAGTGGTAATGAATCATGATTGAAACATTCATCTCATTTAACAGTGTCATGTTTTTAAGTTATATATTGAAAAACAACCCATACCTCCATTAGTTTCCCAAGATCAAACTTAGGAGCCTTCAGGATCTTAACTTTACGAATGAAAACATTCTGAAGAGGGTAGATGCCACATGTGGCCTTCTCAATCTCCTTTCCAATCATCTCAGGGATAAATTTGCGGACAAGCTCTTTCAGGTCACAGGATGTTGCCTGGTTGATCATTTGCTCTCTCATCTTCCTACGAATCTAAAATAAAGACAAAAATAGTAGTGATAATTAGAATCAAACACGATTAAGTTTAAAAATAAAATAAAAGTTTGGAGGCAACATAAGCACAGCTAAAACCTAAGCTGCAATATTTTCATCAAAATTAATACTGAACGACTAGAACAATACTCAATTGAATTTAAAAAATAAAATAAAAAGTTGGTGGGGAAATGGCTCAGCTAAACCTAACTTTTTGTCAAATCTGAAAATAGATCAAGAGAATTTAGAGGAAATTTAGTAGCATAGATGAGTGTAAGGTAAATAAGGTAGGATTGAAAAGGCTAACAGCATATATACCTGTCTGATCTGACTTGATTGGGCATAACAAGTCCTCTTAACTTGGTTTGCTCTTCTCTTTGTGAACCCAATGCAAAACATCCTAAGAGTGTAATTGTCGGTGGTTTTCACATCGACATGAGCTTCAATAAGAGTTTGCCATTTACGAACCAAAGACCTGAGCTTGTCAGTTGTGAAGTCCATACCCTGCAGAGTAAACACATATCAATCATAAAGAGTTCGGGAACATGTATAACAGATTCATGAAGAATCTATCGATAAGAATTCAGGAAGACAAGTAAAAATGTAAATCCAGAAACATACCCAGAAGTTAGTGAGGAGATTTTTCCCCTGAACATCTTCAGCCCTCAGCCTAATCTTCCTGAAAGCATTGTCTTCATCTCCTTGAAGATCAGCCAATGATACCTCAAACACACGATGTTTGAGTCCATCGGAAGCAATCTGTTATATGCAAACACCAAAGAATCATTTCACAATCATATAAATTTCTGCATACATCACACACAGCTAAAATTACTTTTAAAAAACCTAAACAATAATAAGAACTATTCAGCCTAAGTTAATAACCATGCTGATTCTGAGATACTTAAATGTTAATCACACTAATTTGTAAGCACATCAAATTCACTCAATTATAATTAACACTAACTCTAATCTTAGAATAGATCTAACTTAATACGATAGTAACCTTACCTAATAGAATATTAACCCATATATACTAATATACAGAATCAACTATATATAATAGTTTCAATTACACTAATTTATTATTGACATTAAAACATACGAAATCTAAACAATTTGGGACTTAATCCGTTAATATCTAAGCTTGTATGCAATCAGATGGATTGAGATAAATCTAAGAATAAACAAATACAGAGGTGTTGAAAAACAGACCTTGGTACCCTGAGTACGGGAGACAAGTGTTTTGCCAACATTCTTGACCTGGAAGACAGAAGGGGCTTTGATATCATACCAGTCCTTCTTTGCAAAGGGATCGGCGCTGTAAATCGATGATAGTAGTGAGAATCAGAGGAAAAAATAACTAATTGAGATTTTGAAATCAAGAGTTAAGGGAGTAGAAACTCACGCCTTTTTCTTGCCACCCTTCTTTCCCTTTGAAATCCGCTTGTTCTTCCCTACAGCCATTGATGGGATGCTTACCTTAAGATGCTGATGACTGCCGAATGCGTGAAGCTTCAAAACCCTAGTTTTGTGTGGTAAAATGGACAGAACCGTTTTATATATTATCACCAAACTCTTTTGGGCTTAGAAAAGATTTGGGCTTATAATAATTTTGGGCACAGAACTCTTTTTATTTATTTTGTTAACTTTACCCTATATACATACCATTACCCTTTTTCAATTATTTTGAGGATTTTTTATGACACCCCTTAGGGGTTATAAGGCACCTAGCACATGTCATGAAATGCAACGATGTGATACTCCTCATAATTAGTAAACATTAATAGTGCATCATTCATTTTATGTTCAGCAAATAATCATCAAATAATCAGGGGTTTTTTCATAACAGCACACCCATAATGTAACACTCATTTTACCCAAAATAGAAAATACTCGTTTTATTAAGAAAAATCAGAGTTTTAACAAAAGTGGAATTCTACTTTTTCAATAAAAACCAACTTTCATAGTTCTTTACTAAAACAGCGAAAGTAAATGGTTCATCATAATTCATGCTCAACGGCATCGACAATACATATTCAACATAAGTCCTTGGTTTCATACATGGATACGTAACAAAACGATTTCAGAAAAAACAAAATAAAACCAAACAAAAATAGTTTCACATTCTCGTGTTACGTATTAGAGCATCTTATGACTCGAACAAACAACACAACTCCAAAGCAATCTCAAGTACCTGGTTTATCTGGACTTCCCAAGAAGTACAAACACAACAATAATAACAAAGGGGTGAGAAAACAATTCAATATTTTAACACGGTGCATATAACATCTTAAAGGGTAATCTCACACAATTCATCAACAAGTATCATATATCATTCATTCAATCAAATGCAAAGTAATTCCATGACACAATGCAAATGTGGTACCGACTCAATATTGGTTCATCAATTCGAACCCCGAATGCATCGCTTACGCTCCTACTGAGACACGATCATACATGCACCATCGATTCATAATGAATCCGGATAATCGCTTACGCTCCTTCTGAGACGTGATCATCCCACCAACCATACATGCATACGCAAGACTCGGTTATGCATGCGAAAGAAAATACATGCATGAACACAATCATACATAACACGATCCTCCTAGTCCTCATAAGTTACCAAACATCTCATCGTATGGATTACATAAAATCAGACAAGAGGCAGTGCCTACTATCAACACGATCCATCTGATTCATTAACAATAATCATACAAATCAACGCAAGCATATAGGACTTGAACATTAATTATTCGTTGTCGTACCCTATGAACTATTCATTAATACTATCATCAACACCTCAGACTAATGGGACGAGTATAGAACAAGAAATTGGGATAAAACCCTCATGGAATATGGAAAATTTTCCAAAACAAATGTCTGACACGGCCCCCCATATCCCCTGACACGGCCAGTGTCACACGACCTGGACACTCCCCTTTAAAAACCAAATTCACGCAAAGACAGGAGGCTGACACGCCCCCCCGTGTCACGCAACACGGCCCGTGTCAGGCCACCTGTAACCCAAAATCCAAGATAACCAATCATTCTTCAAGACAAAGACCTGACACGGCCCGTGTCAGAGGCCTTGCGCCCAAAAATCAGCTTTTTTCTAAAAAATTCAATTTCTTTCCTAATCTCATACTAGTTCGAATTTTATCACTTATGTTGCACTTTTATCACCCAAAACAGCCCTAATGTCGTTCTCACACTGATTTTAAGACCTCTAACATACATTATCTTCCCAACCTGACATTACTAATCAATCCCCGTGTCACCTGACACGGCCCGTATCGGAGGCTCTGCGTCCAAAAATCAGCTTTTTTCTAAAAATTCAATTTCTTTCCTAATCTCATACCAGTTCGAATTCTATCACTTATGTTGCACTTTTATCACCCAAAACAGCTATAGGGTTCTTGCACTTCTCTGTCGTTTCCTCTTTCTCCAGAGTCAATTCCTTCTTTTCCAAAAACACGATGTGAGCAAAATGGATCGTTGTTCTCTTCTCATAAAACAATACAAATTTCTACCTTGCCCCTTAGACCTCCAATTTTTATTATTTTATTTATATAATAATAATATTCAAATAATACCTCATTATTGTCATATTATTATTTAAATAAAACAATTCCTTACTTACAATTTTAAAAATACCACCCATATTCATAATAATTATTTTATTAAATAATTTATGAATTCGGGGTGTTACAACTTTCCCCCACTTATATTATTTTCGTCCTCGAAAATTGTACTCAATGAAATTACTTAGATATACTCTCACACCCGACTAATCACTCCTTTGCCATAACCGACAACTCTACAAATAACCCAAACAACAATAATAGTGCCAAGACAACTACCACAACAATAAAACACCACAATCGTTAATTCACAACACGCAGGTATACACCTGAAATATAACACAACAAAAATCGCTACCATCACTTTAGGTAACGAGGCGACAACAAGGACAAAAACCAAAATTTCACGATATACATCGTCTAGTTACAACAACACTGATAACAAACTAACCTTGCAGTTTTCTCCACCGAAATAACATAATCATAACCCATCAATGAAGCACATACATCACATATATTAATATCTCTGCATATCCCGCAATCCTCGATACGTAGATAACCTCTTACCATTACACATCCATTTTGGGACGTCCAATAGTCTCATTATCCCAACAGGTCTTATCGCCCAATATCTTGAGCATTTACTAACCATTTACGTAAAAACAGTTACACCACTTCACACTTCCGTTGCGCACTCTGATTACCCGCAGCTATCTATTTAATTAAGTTCACATCTAACTTTAACTTTTTCTAACCTTCCCCATAATTATAATAATTCACTTAGCATACCTCAATATCCGAAAGAAAGTCTCTTGACTGCTAACTCAATTCCAACTCTTTAACTATCAATGCAAGCATAGGAAAAGTTCGCGACCCCCTACCTCAGACATTCTGACTATCTTAGTCACCTCATCCTCCACTCTTTCCGATCAAATCAGAATTGTATACTCATGTGATTACCAAACACTTCAATCTCCAGTCGTAACGACAATACTATCGGATAATACTTTCCAACGCTTCAAACGGAACCCAATTCAGAGTTACGGATTAAAAGTTGTGAATTTTTCAAAAATTAAAATATGTCACTGTTACAGTGTTAACCGGTTAACCCATAACATTAACCGGTTAACGCCTCATTTTCTCCAAAAACACGTAAATTTTCCACTGGTTAACCGGTTAACACCTGGGGTTAACCGGTTAACGCCTGCGTATCAGAATTTTTTCTGTTGTTTACGAATTCAGCACCAAAAATCCCCCAAATTCTCCATACAGTTTTCATCTCATTCCACCCCAAAACCCCTTTAAATCAATCATCAAACATATACAACGACAATGCAGCAATTCAATATCAAACACACCATTCTAACTCATCTTATCAATCATAATTCATCAATTCGCACTCTTATAACTCAATTTATGTCAATAAGCCTAAAACTCACCAAAATCATACAAAACTTAATTTATTCTTAAACTAATTCCTATAAAACTATAATAGATTATGAAAACTCCCCATATCTTAGAGAATTCTGTCGATTAATAATCTTCTCCAAACTCTTAGCAACTTCAAGACCTTAAGTCTTCTCTCCTTCTTCTCTCAAAGCTCTTCTTCACAAAAACACGAAAAGTGAGAACTTTTGATCGTGTTCTCCTATTTGGGTAAAATTATCCCAGTTTATGATTTTCCAAACTTAACCTTATTATTTTCTCATAAAGAACACCTTGCCCCTTTTCTTTAAAATATTTTTATTAGTAATAACAATAATAGTATAATAATACACTAATTATTTTTATTATATAAAAATACTCTTTTTATCCCACAATTCTCCACATTTACTCAAAACCTCTAAATTCTTTCTAAATCAATTAAATAAATAAATAAATAAATTTAGATTTTCATGGTGTTACAACTCTCCTCTACTTTAAGAATTTTCGTCCTTGAAAATTACCCGAAGTAAACAGAGTCGGATACAATTCCTTCATCTGATCTTTCCGCTCTCAGGTCCAACTTTTTCCGGCTGGTCCACCCCACAATACCTTCACTAAGGCAATTTGTTTACCTCGCAATTGCTTCAATTCTCTGCTATCAATCCTTACCGGTAAAACTTCAATTATCAGATTATCCCTCACCTGAACATCATCTACTTGAATTACATGCGACGAATCTGGAATATACTTCCTCAACTACGACACATGGAACACATCATGTAGATTCGCAAGTGACGGCGGTAGAGCCACTCTATAGGCAACCTCTCATATCCTCTGCATAATCTGATACAGACCGACAAAACTTGGAGTGAGATTTCTAGACTTCAAAGCTCGTCTCACACCAGTCAAAAGAGTAACTCTTAAAAACACGCGATCTCCCTCTTGGAATTCAACTGCTTTTCTTCTCTTATCATGATAACTCTTATGACGACTCTGCGACGTCTTCATCCTTTCCTGAATCATCTTTATATTTTTAGTTGTTTCTTGAACAATCTCAGGTCCAAGCATCAAACTCTCTCCTGACTCATACCAACATAATGGAGTTCGACAACGTCTACCTTATAACGCTTCATATGGAGTCATTCCAATACTAACATGAAAATTGTTTTTGTATGTAAACTCAACCAACAGCAAGTGTGTAACACCCACTTTTCCCAATTTCAAAAATAACATAATTCATAATAAAAATCAGAGTTTTCATACAAAAGTGAGATGCTACACTTCATAACAAAACAAATTCAATATAGTTTTCATTAAACAGCGGAATTAAAATAGTTCATTTTTGTTCTTGCTCAACAGTATAACTATCTCAAAAATATAAAACAATTCCTTTAATTATCAAACAGATACGTAACTAACAAAGTCGGAAAATAAAATAAAAACAAAGTAACAAAAATCCACATTCCCGTGTTACGTATCAGAGCGCCCTATGACTCGAACAAGCAACACCAGAGCACTCTCATGTACCTGGGTTATCTGTACGTCCAAAGAAGCACAGACACAAAAAAAAAGGGTGAGAAACAATTCTATATCATAACGGTGCAAATAGCAATTTGAAGGAGTAATCACACACGAGTCATAACATGGAACACAAACCATTCATTCAAATATATGCAATGTGACTCCACAACACAATGCAAATGCGGTACCGACTTCAACAATGGTTCATCGATTCGAACCCGGATGCATCGCTTACGCTCCTACTGAGACACGATCATCCCCCGCCCATTGATTCACAATGAATCTGAATAACCACTTACGCTCCATCCGAGACATGATTATTCCACCAACATGTATGCGTATACAAGACTCGATTACACATACATCAACATATATAAACATGAACAAAACATTCATGACACGATCTTCCTGATCTTCACATTCACCAACATACCGCCAATATAATTCATATTATCCAAACAGAAATCATTACACATAATTAACACAATCTCATTAGATTTTTTTAACCAAATTATTCATAAGTACTATCTTCAAACTAAAGTAACGAACATTATCTCAGCTACCCCATATTCAGTCCTAAACATTATTAAAGAATTAAATAAGTATTCAGTAATTTTTAGAATAAAATAATAAAAATATAATTTTTCATGCTCCAGGTCTCGTTGAGCGAGCTCTCTGCTCGCTGAGCGAACAGCTCTCGGGATTCCCACTTTCCCTCACTCGTTGAGTGAGCTCCAGCTCGCTGAGCGAGCACTACGATTTGTCCAATCGCTCTTTGTGCTAAAACTCCAACCTGTTATGAATTCTCACACCAGTCCGAATTCAGTTCATTTTATTTCACTCCTAGCACCCAAAATAGTTCAATTGTTGTGCTTAATACTATTTTTTGCCTCTAACATTAATCAATCACCTAGTCTAACATTTACAAATCAAATTGGTAAAATTCTAGGTTCCCTTCATCTTCTCCAATTACTCCATTTTCAATAACCTTCATAACTCAATTTTCATAACACACGTATATTTATGCAATTCAACATCAAAATCTCAAACACATACAATCAATCATCATATTATCCACACTCATATCACAATTTCATCACAATCAATAATAACATACAATCCCTAAGAGAGTAAGGAACTACCAATTACCCTTTTATGCTAGATCACCAATATAAAACCTTTTCTCCCCCCTTACCTCAAAATTGAGCAATTCTTCACAAACCATTGACCTTGGAGCTCTACGATCCTTGATCTCCCTTCTCTTTTCCCTTTTCTTCAGAGCCATTTGTTCTTCGTCAAAAAGCACGATAATGAGAAAATGTATCGTGTTCTCTTTTTTCACAACATTACCAAATTACAACCTTGCCCCTTAATCCTCCAACTTACTATTTTATTTTATTTTATAACAATATTATAATAACAAAACCACCTCATTATCATATTATTATTTAAATAAAATAATTATCTAATTATTATTCCAAATACACCACCATACTCTCAATAATTATTTAATAAAATAATTTATAAAATCGGGGCGTTAGAAAGTGACTGTCCCAAGATCCCCCTTGGTCCAATACACAAGCTCTCAGCAAATCTTCTAAAGATTGCATTGTCTTTTCCATCTGACCATTTGTTTGCGGGTGATAAGCAGAACTCATCCTCAACAAAATACAAGACAAGAAAAATGCCATCTTCCATTGGAAAATTTTCTCTTCAACTCAATTATCTTCAACTTTGCTTTTTCCAATCTTCTTTTCTGTAAGATCAAACTTCGCCATTGCCACATCACAGTTTTTGCAAGAAAAAAAATTAGACTTGGACAATTCCACCATGGATTGAGCAGCTACGTCATCCCAGATGAAAAGATCGCAACTATTCCTCATATGCAAAATCAAGATACTAAGATACAACATAATTCCTAAACCCTAAAATAATCCTAAACCATAAAATGGATTTGGTTTCAAGAAATTACCTCAGAACTTCGGCACTTCCAGAATTTCTGGTTGCAAATTTGTATCGTTTTCGTAATTCACATCTTTATAGGACGACGACAACCACAAAACAGAACGACTGAAGTTTCATACGAATTGTTGCTTTCAAAACTTTAACTTGCATCCATTTTGAGGGAGAAGAAGAAAGATGAAGAAACGAAAAAGAAGAAGAACTTTAAGGATGAAGGACTTTGACTTGCACATGCGGAGGCGACAAAGAAGAAGAGGAAGATTTGGAACTTAAAATAACATATTTCATGCGTGGCATAAGTGTAGCATGCCAAATAAGCTCAACTGGTCCACATATGCAAATAAGGGTGACCCAAAAGGGAATCTGATTAAGTTGAGGGGGGATCAAAAAAATTCTTAAGGGGAGTAAACCGAACCTCGCTCATATGGCAGGGTGTAAACAACATTTAACCCTAAATTTTACATTAGTAACTCATATATATATATATATATATATATATATATATATATATATATATATATATATATATATATATATATATATATATATATATATATATATATATATATGAGTGGGATATTCTTACTCCAAGAGTAAGTTTCTAAATCTTACTTCACATATCGACCATTGATTTATTTTTAATCAATGATTATAATAATTAGTCAGTAATTAAATATGGAGAGAGAAACAATTAATCACATGTTGAATAATTATTAATTATTATAACCATTGATTACAAATGAATCAATGGTCAAGATGTGGAGTAAGTTTTAATAACTTACTCTTGGAGTAAGAATATCCCCATTATATATATATATATATATATTAGTAATATTAATATCAACTAAAACATTATTTAGATGTGGAAATGTCCTCTTTAGATCCAGATATTCACTTGGATCATGAAACATGAGAGACTTTTGACAAACTATAGGTGCCATAAGTCAAACCCAACAATCTTTGTTAAGTGCACCCCGTGTACATACGTAGAAGAATCCTTGATTTATGTGTTAAGATATTTCCCTAATGCAACTCAAATGTGGATTAGACTTGTCCCTTTTAACAAAATGATTCAATTTTACTCACTTTCTGTGTAGGGATTGGATCTCTTTCAATCTCAAAGAGGATATTGTGAATCTTCACATAATGCATTAGAGGTCCAACTTTATGATATATTGTTGGTACCTTTAAACGTAGAGTAACAAAAAAAAATTGAAGATTGTTTCTAGCTTTTTAGAAATAACAAGAACAATCTCGCATTTGGAGAAAGAGATAGAGAATGAAAACTTTGCACATAAGAGGTTAGGTTATTATGACCGGAGATTAGATATATTTGCTTATATCGTCCCGATCAAGATTCTATTAAACTCAACTGTGAAGATACTTGTAAGATCTTTATTGACATCACTTGATGTGAAGGATTATTAAGAGACTCGTAAAAAAATCGAGTGAAGGGATATGCACGTAAAACTAGTTTTTGAGATGTGCTCATTGTTGAAATAAAGACAATGTTGCATGCCATGAAGCTAGATTGGCAATAGAGAATTACAAATCTATTTATTATTGACCAAGTGACTATAAACACAAGAGAGTGGTGATTAGTTATATTCAAATTTAAAATACTTTAAGAAAAACTTTTGATTTGAAAATAATTTATGTTAAAATAAATATATAAACAAAGATTAAGCAACATAGTAAAATAAACGACATTAAGATAAAGAGATATAGAAATATCACACCATATATTCTTTTGCTTTTTCCTAAACCACATGACTTCTGTCCTCAAATGTTTCCTCTTATATTTCCACTAAAAATCGATGGCGGAACCAGGACCTCGAGTCAGGGCATTTCCTCTTAATAAATATCCACCAGATTATGTTTCTTCAAAAGCATATAACTCAGCCATACTAAAGTGTGTCATTTCATCAGGTTCTATTTGTACATCTTTACTTGCACACTAAACACACATTAGATAATACCATAGCTCCTTGAAATACAATTATTATCATCAAAACCAAAGTGGATGATGCTTAGAACAAATATTGTTATAATAAATCAGAACTTTTACACATGATCAGTAGAACAATCTTACAAAAACAACCTTGAGCTTTACATAAGCTCAACCTAATAACTATAAACGTAACACCCAAAGCTTTTACATATGTTCAACTCAACAACCTTAATCAAAACACTTGGAGCATTTACATAGGATCAACTTAACAACCTTGCAACTCTCATATATAATAAAAGATCATTATAGAACTAAACTCTTGAATAAGAAATTACAACACAACACCAATGCAACTCTCAGATGAAGTTTTTCACTCTCTCACCACTAAGGCAAGTCTAATGAAAAATATTTTATAAAAAATAGATATAGTAATATACGAGAAGAGTTTATTCACAAAACACTTTTATATTGGAAAAACATGGCCCATTGCATGGGCTTTTTAAGTTTTATAATTGATTAGAATTACAATTTTAATTTATATTAGATTAAAACGGAGAAGGAAAGTATAATCTTTGACGTCACTTAATCGATTATAATTTTTCCTCTTCGATTATGAAGCGTTACACTTGTTTTAATGAATTAGAATGAAAGGATTAGTTGATTAGACAATGTATTTTGCATTCTTAATTGATCAGAAAAGTTTTTTAATCGTTTAAGAGCTTACCCATATTAGTTTTAAGAAGTTTTTACAAAAAAAATGAGAAGTTTTAAATACTTTTTGTGTCTATGTGCATCGGCTTAGTACTTCAAGACCTACTCTTACTTCAATTTCATTTAACTCATTAAAATAAGATAAAACGCTAAACACATGATTAGACAAGTTGTCACAACTTTAGAACCTTAGTTCCTTCTTAATTGCTTAATTTAACTTTGATAAGCACTTTCAACTAGAGTTTAAAACAATTTAAGTCGTGCTTGCATCTTTACCGATGAAACTTGTGATATTATCTGTATTGTTCAATTGTCACAATCAAAATCATTGAAATGCATTTACCGGCACAACACGTAGAACCAAAATTGTCGAGAGTTATTCTAAAATCTTGATAGGTATCGTTAGTCAGGAAATTGGGGATGATCATAGTTTTTCAATCTTAATCTGGAGAATTAGAAAAATGAATCAAAAGAAGTAGCAAATTAAGTTCAATCATACTTGACGTGAAGGAAATCAATTTGAAGATTGACTAGCCAATTATAACTTTATTTTAAATAATAGTGAGATCATCATTCTTTTCTTCCGATTGTCCCAACGAATAAATTAGAAATTATTTTAGTTGATGATAATACAAGTCTCATTTCCCAAATTTGTTAGAGTCTCTTATTAGTTTTTCTTACCTATGAGACTTTCTTTTGTAAAATAAAAAATAAAAAAAATTATTTCCCATCCTCTAGATAGAAAAATACTTTATGGAAAATCCAAAATGTCTTTCAGATTCCGAAAATTCATCCTCGAAGGCACTCTATCACGTCTTATTATGTATCAAATGAGTGACACCCCAAAATAAAACAAAAATTTATTTTATAGATGCATCTCCGAATATTTTCAATAAATATATTGATATTTTCAACAATCATGTTTCGTATAAAAACAACAAAGGAGGATTTAAACACAATTTGAACATTCAATGGTAATGAGGGGGCCAAAAAGAAGCCCTTTCTCCAACCAGCCTCATCTTATAATTCACAGCCCCACGTACCTTAAGAACATGGACTAAATTATTGCACTCTTCCCTACTTAATTCTTTGTATAATTGCACTCTTTCTCTCTCATTTCAAACACCATAAAACCTCTTGTTGAACAAAGACACTTCCTTGTGCTTGAAGCAACAACATAATCAATCCTAATTTAGAAAATTCAGCAACTTAACAAATATAAATTAAACCTCTGTCAGCACTCATCATTGTCTTCAAATCCAACCAAAAGAACCAACACGTGGGTTGCAATATTCTGTCCCTCTTCTCCATCATCCAAATATTCTCATCCTTATAATAACTACCAACATAGATAATAAGATAAGAACGATTTCGTATGGATATGGAGATAGAGTCGGCAAAGTGTGAGTGTTGTGGCTTGAAAGAGGATTGCACTCAAGAGTACATCACTGAAGTGAAGTCGAAATTTGGTGGAAAATGGTTATGTGGGTTGTGTTCAGAAGCTGTTAGAGATGAAGCAATTAGAGGGAAAAGGATATTTGCAATGGAAGAAGCAATGAAATCTCACATGTTGTTCTGTCGTAGGATTAAAACGAATCCTGCAGTTTGTGTTGCTGATGGTATGAGACAGATGCTTAGGAGAAGGTCAACCGAGTTGTCTTCATCAAACAAACACAGTAAGAAGTCAACTACAACTTCCTAAATTGATGAAAGAAAAACAGGAGAGATTGGAAAGGTTGAAACAGGACACACCATCGCTCTGTTTTTTTGGTATGGTTGGAATCATGTTTAGTTGCCTTTTTGTGGCTATGTTTTTCATTGTCTTCTTGTATAGTGACTGTTACTTTACATCAGCTGTTATTTTGCTTTCCTTTGTGTTTCTTTTCAATTGGTAACAGAGGTAATTTTCAAAACAAAATGCCATAGCCATAGCCATTCTGTTAAAACAAATGCTTCTCATAGTTTGCTTTGTTGAAAAGGTGTTTTTGGGTTATCATATACCTTGCTTTACATACAATATATTCGTTCAAAGTAGGGTATCAATATCATCATCATCTTACAACAGTACCTTCCAAATGATTCACATGAATAAGTGGTGTTTGATGGATTTTAATTACTAGGTCAGGTATTCCACAAATAACAAATGACAGCCACATTCTTAAAATATAGTTTTTTAGATCCTTGAGTGAGATCTTAGGTTACTCCCACTAAACAAGTTGGATCTATATTTTATTAAGAGAGTCAACATAAATCAATAACCAAAATCATATCACAAAAATGTATTTTGCAGCATGCAGCTTTTAATTTTCAAGATTTTTTTCGCACTATATTATATCAACTATAGTTGGAAATTCAATTGAACCCTGTTCTTTGAACATCAGAAACCGACACTGTGTAACAAACATTGTACAATATATATAAGGGTGTTGTTTTCTGAATTCAATTTACAAATACAAATGGATCACCAATAGTCTTTACAAGAACAAATACCACTACTACAATGGTGAAACCTAGTCCTATCTCTCACAACGATTTCTACATGATACACCTTTGAGACTAACTTCATAAAAGAGTGACAATCCTCACATATTCTAAGATTTTTAACTATGTGAATGCATGATTCTTTCCTCCTACTAATTAGCCCATAGCAAACTGCTAACTTTTCACTATGCCATAGAACCAATTCTTTTTTATCTTCCTCTTCTAAATCAATCAAAATGCGTGAGGTGCTCGGTTTGTAGCCGACCAACTTCAGTTGACTGACTACCTCATCTAACTTCTGATATATTTCATCTGATTGTTTATGATATCTATCAGCCATCATAAACGTATGAACCTCATTGTTTATTTCAACCCTACTACACGCCTTCTCTTTTGAGATACCTTTATAACTCATTGATTTTCTAATCAGTCCAACATCATTCCATCTTCTTTCTTTGGCATATATGTTTGACAAAACCACTAGAGCTCCATCATGACCAGGCTCTAACTCAAGAAGCCGTTTGGCAGCGAATTCCCCTAACTCAGCTTCACCATGAATTTGACAAGCAGACATAAGGGATCCCCAAATGATAACATTCGGCGCAAAAGGCATTGTTTCAATAAGCTCAATAGCTTTTCTCAAGAGATTGGCTCTACAATACAGGTCAACCATGCAACCATAGTGCTCGTGGGTAGGAGAGATGCGATGCTCATTAACCATGGATGAAAACAATTTCTGGCCTTCCTCGACTAAACCTGCATGTCCACAAGCATAAAGCACACCTATAAATGTTACACCATTGGGCACAATATTTTCTTCTTTCATCCTATGGAAAAGGTTTATAGCACTATCTGCATTCCCGTGCATTGCAAATGCATTGATCATACTGGACCAGGATATCACATTTTTTCTCGGCATATTCTCAAACACCTCTCTTGCCTTGACCAAGTTCCCACATTTGGCATACATATCAATTAGTGCATTGTTAACTGATAGAGCTCTTCCAAACCCATTTCTATCTACATAGGTATGAATCCAATTTGCTTGACCAAATGTACCAACATGAGAACAAGCAGAAATGACACTCAGCATTGTGATCTGATCAGGCACTATTCTCCGCCGTAGCATTTCATTGAACAATTTAAGGGCCTCTTGAGGCTGATCACTTTCGGAATAACCAGATATCATTGCACTCCAACATACAAAGTCCTTTTCAATCATTTGGTCAAATATGAAACGAGCATCCTTAGCCATTCCAAGTTTTGCATAACCAGAAAGCATTGCAGTTGAAACAATCAAATGTTTCGACGAGAGTCCATCATATATTTCCCTAGCCAACTCCATTGCACCACAATTTGCATACATGTTAATGAGAGCAGACTGTAAGTAAGAGTTAATAGCAAGACCCTTGTCCTTAACAAACTCATGGACTGATCTGCCATATCTTAAATTTCCAGCATGACCACAGGCAGAGAGCACAGTACAAATGATAACAGAATCGGGTTTCATACCAGAGTTTTTCATATCTTCAAAGAGCCTTAAAGCATCATCATAATGACCATTCTGGCAGTACCTGTTTCAAAAATATCTTATTCAAAAAAGAAGCAAGTTGATTGCGGCTAAGTACTGAGGCATTGTTTAGATAAACAACTTAATTAAATGTTTTTATAAAATTAGCTTAAAGACATGCCATAGACTGTTTCTATAAGGTCTCTCAAACAGCTTTGCAACTACTTGTGTTACTGTG
The DNA here is from genome assembly GCA_963966055.1 of Lathyrus aphaca. Classification (NCBI taxonomy): domain Eukaryota; kingdom Viridiplantae; phylum Streptophyta; class Magnoliopsida; order Fabales; family Fabaceae; genus Lathyrus; species Lathyrus aphaca. Next base: position 568,207,810 of record OZ014523.1, read on the forward strand.
TTGGTATATAAGTCCAAATAAGCTAAGCTAGTACAAAGGGTTCTTAAAGACAAAGATTATATATAGCATACCCATCGATGATAGTATTCCAAGCAACAGCATCCGGATGAGACATTTTATCAAACAGCAACCGTGCATCCATGATGTGGCCACATGACGCATACATTGCAATTAAGCCAGTTTGAATAAAAGGGTCAGAAAGAAAACCGAGCTTTGAAACAAGGCCATGAATCTCCAACCCATAACTGAAGGCGGAAACTTTAGAAACAGCTTTCAACAACGGAGGGAAGCTAAAGCTGTCGAGAGTGAAAGCATTAATTGTTCTAAGATTGTGATATAAGAAAAGGGTCTTGTCGGGAAAGGGACAGCGAGAGAGATGACGGAGGAGTTGGTTAGAGAAATGGGTAGGTGGGTTGGGGATTTGGGAGAAAACGGAGAGAGCATAGTCGAGAGACGAAGAGGAAAAGGGGAGGGTGCAAGAAGAGAGTACAAGTTTGGAAAGGAGAGTGTATGAGAGTTGGGGGTTTGAGTTGAAGTGGAGAATTTGTGCATGGATTTGTTTGAGGTGAGAAAGTGTTGTTGACGATGAGAGTAATGTTTGTAAATGATGATGGGTGTGTGGGAGGGACATGGTGGCCATTGCCATGTCCATGGCCATACTATCAAGAGGAGATATGATATGAAATGGACATTCAAACAAAGGTAGGGATTAGTTTGGAAAATTTAAAGAATCAATTTACAATTATTTTTTAAAAATCATGGTCAATTTGAAAGTTTTAGAAAATACTATGAGCTTAACTCAAGAAACTTGAAAGACTAATATGAAAGAGTTTCACTATTGTTGTATAAATTATTTTTTTAGTCACAATTAATTTATTCCAAGAGTAAGTTGATGAGATCATGAGTTAATGTTAGATAATTTAATTATTAAAGTTATAAGTTGGTTGGACTTTTGTGGTGTAGTTGGGCTTTTTAGTCATTGGACCTTTATTCTACTATTCATTAGTGATAATATATATGTATTCTCTTTATGAGAATGAATACAAGGAATGAAATCAAAAGTTATTTTAATTATATTAGCAATTTTTTATTGTCCTTCTTAATTTTGTTAGGGTTTAGAATTTGCATCCTAACAATTGGTGTTTTCATTTTCGATCTCACTTTCCGCTTTATATCATGACAATATTATTGTTTGATGGAGAAGATGATGCATATTGGTGGATTCTTTGTTTTGAGAAAGTTTTCAAAGAACATGGAATACATGAGTCATTGAAGGTGTTGAAAGTTGTAGGAGTTTTGAGAGGTCCTGCTCTCAAATTGTGGATATGGTGGTATCGTGTTCATCGCATATATAATTTTTAGACATTATATTAAATTTAGGTTTAAATATTGTTTCCGTCTCTGTAAGTTGGCAAAGTTTTTGTTTTCGTTCCTGACGCTTTTTTTTCAAGTTCTCGTATGTCAATTTCTCTTTGGCGTTAGTCTCTGTTGTGAGTGGACTGTTAAAAAACGTTGAGGTGGCGGACAATGATGATTTGGATTATGTTTTAGCATTAGTTGAATTATTTTCTTTAACACATGTGGATATAATGTCCCCCTAAAATATATCATAAAAACTTATTACCCTCTTTTCAATTTAGTCCCTGTAAATTAGGATTTCATATTCCCCAAAGCATTTAAGTGCAGTCAGAGTTTAGGAAAGGTGAAGGCGACTGGTATGATCGTGATTGAGCGACCTAATTGAATCTTCCAAGTATATGACATTTACGATGAACATTCATTACGGGGGGAAGTTTGTTATGGATAGTGTCGTGTACTACTTAGGTAGGGATGAATATGCAGTATACGTTGACCCTGATAGGTGGAGCTTCTTTGAAGCAATTGGTATTGTGAAATAAATTTGCAACCTTATGTCCATTAGTTATTGGCTATGGTGGTATAACATTATATCGGGTAAGAATACAAGGATAATTAATGATATTGATGTTGTTGAGGTTTATGAAAAAGTTACTGAAACTAGTTGTGGTGTGGATTTATTTGTTGAGCATATACTAGTTGAAGTCGGTAATGTTATTGTGGATGATGTTAATGATGCTGAAGCTGATAATATTATTGAGGATGATTTTAATGATAATATTGGAAATGTAAATATTGATGATGATGATGATTGCAATCTAAATGTTGATGAATCTGCCAAGGTTGGTGATAATCTTTATGGTGTTGAAGGACTTAATACTGATGACAGTGATAATAGTGATTATAGTGGTTTATCATTTAAGGAAATTGAGGATGAAAGGGCCCTTGACATGTATGATGGATTTAATGTCGTGGACAAACCACCTATAAGGGTTAAGCATATAGCAAGGAAACATACGACTACTCCAACAAAGATAAAAATGTTGATGTCACTAGGGGTTCATCAAAGGGGTTAATGTATGTAATGAAGGGTTTGAAATTAATTATTTAAGTGATGATCTAGGGAGTAGTGATCCTGATGCATCAGAAGAAGAGAAATGGCCAAAATATCCTAGATTTAAGATGAAGGAATTAGACAATTACTACAAATTCAAAGTTGGTTTAGAGTTTGTATCTTTGCAGGACTTTAAAGAGGCAATAACTGAATGGTTAAGATTAAATGGAAGAGAGATAAAGTAAGTGAAAACTGACAAGGCTAGAGCGAGAGTAGTTTGTTAGGGAAAATGTGGATTTTTGGGTTTAGCATTTTGAATAACATCACTGTTAACTCCAAGTGGATTGCTAAAACTGTGGCGGCTAAAATGGCTTCATCTGATGGAATCAAGCTTCATGATATTGTCTCTGAGATTAGAAGTACTTTCTATGTAGGTATAACTATGAACATAGAATGAAAGGCTAAGAAAATTTCAAAATATTTGGTTGAAGGTGATGCAAAAAAGTAATATACACTATTATGGAGGTATTCTGCTGAATTAAGGAGGGTTAATGCAAGGAACACCTGCAAAATTAATGTCACCAAAGTTGGTACCACAATTTAACCCATATCTGGCTGCTTTTATTTTTGCTTTGATGGAGTATAAAAGGGATTCACTAATGCTTGCAGGCCATTCATGGGTGTTGATGGATGTCACCTAAAGACAAAATACGGAGGCACCGTGTTTGTTGTTGTTGGAAGGGACCATAGTGACCAATATTACCCATTGGCTTATGGTGTATCCGAGACTGAGACAAAGGAGTCACAAAGGTGGTTCTTGACCTTGCTTTTGGAAGACATTGGACAAGACAAAAGATGGGTATTTATATCAGACAAGCAAAAGGTACTTTTTAGATCCATATTTTTTTTAAATCCATCCTTATGTAATGTTTGACTTTGGTAATTCATCCATAAATTATGTAATTGTGTTTTGATTTGGTCCCTGGATATGTCAATTTGTTTTGAACTAGGTACCTTATTTTATTGTTTGTTTTGATTTCAAGGGCTTCATTAATGCATTTGAGGAGAAGTTTGAAAGGGTGGAGCATAGGCTTTGTCTTAGGCATTTATATGTCAGTTTCAAAAAGAAGTTTGGTGGTGGGGAAAAATCAGAGATTTGATGATGGCTGCAGCAAAGGCCACATATATACAAGCATGAGAAGCAAATATGGAAGAGTTAGAGGTGTTTAATCTTACGGCTTGGGAGTGGTTGATCAAAATACCTACAGGATTATGGTGTAAGGATGCTTTCATTTTATCCCAAAGGTGATGTGGTAATGAATAATGTATTTGAAGCTTCCAATAACACAATACTAGTGGCTAGGGATAAACCACTTTTAACCATGTGTGAATGGATAAGAAATTACCTTATGAATATAAATTCTAAACTGAGAGAGAAAGTTAATGGGTGGGAACATAGGATAATGCCAAGACCTGGAATTAGGTTAGATAAAGAGGTAGAAAATGTTGGTAATTGGATTCCAAATTGGTCCGGTGATACTATTTGGCAAGTTGAACATATCCATAGCAAACATAACTTTATAGTTGACACTTCTAAAAGGACTCATACCTGTAGCTTTTGGTACTTGGAAGGCATACCATGTAGACATGTAGTTGTTTCCTTATGCTTTAGTAACCAACACCTAGAAGATTATGTAGATGACTGTTATTATAAAGAAACATATGTGGAATGTTATGATTTTAATGTTAGCCCAATTAATGGCCAAGACATGTGGCATGAGGTTAATACTGAGGATAAGTTGCCTCCATCATACAAAAGAGGTCATGGTAAGCCAAAGAAATTAAGGAGGAGGGAACCTGATGAGGAACCTAACAAGGTAAGGACACATACATCTTATTATTGTACTAACTGTGGTATGCATGGCCATAATGCAAGGAGCTGTTAAGTCTAGTGCCTGACCTTGAAGCTTAGAAAAGAAAGGTATTAACTTGACTTGATTATGTATTCTTACTAGTTGTTTGTAAGTGATGTTGATTGAATCACTATGTGTGTAAAAAAATCAAAGAAAAATGCTACACCAAAAACACAACCTGAGTTTGTAGAAGAACAAACAACTCATGCTAAAAATAAAGATTATACTAAATAACAACAAACTCAAGATGAACCTCTAATTGAATAACAACTGGAAACACAATATGATGTGGACCAAGAGTTTAAACTGCTTGTAGTATATCGTTGTGCAACTTTTGAATCAACACAACTTCAATCCAATATCAAGGATCTCACTTCCCAGATTCCAGATCCACCTCAAGTTGCTATCGACTAACCTCCAACTGTTGAGGTTCCACCTGTAATGGCTTCATCGTGAGTTGGTGACTCACAACCAAACTACATTATGTCTGCACATGTTCAAGAGGTTGACCCTACACCTGATGAACCTGTTCATGCACTTCCACCTAAGGATCTTGTTTCAACGCCTCTTAAACCAGTTGAGTCTGCTCCTGACTAATTGAGTTAATGTGTATATTCTAAGCTTTATTGATATTAGCCTAATTTTATTTGTTTCTATTATGTCTTTGTAGTCAAAACAACCCAAACAAAAGGTCGTAAGGAAGTTGGAGTTACATAGAAGTGATAAAGCAAGGGTACTCAAATGCAAAAAGCTCAATGGAGAAGGAAATAGCCATGAACACCCATGGAAATTATAGACATTGGACCTGTTTTGATTTATCTTTTTTTGAACAACATTACTACAATGGTGTATTTTGATTATCCTTGTTGTTTTCTATTATGTATTTTGATTACAATACTACTCTGGCTTTAGCCTTTGAATTTGAACCTTTATGTATTGGATACAAGCATGTATTTTGGATTAAGCCTTTATGTTTATGATACAATGTGTATTTTGGATACACTATCAAGTTTCTTTTATGCACATTATCAAGTTTTGGTGTATGCACAATTCAAAACAGGAGGAACAATATAATTGCATACATATATTGTCCAAAACCAAAACATCTTTTTCATTCATCATATGGTACAAAGACCAATCTCAAAAACATTAATGTTACAAGGACTGAAAACAAAAAACAAAAACAAACACAAACAAATGGGCCTTAAATATCCTTGACAATGGACCTTAAATCCTTCAATATTTTCGAGCAGTTGCAACCACTTGAACTTCTAAGATCATTAGCTGGATTTCATTTAAGGTCATCGTCCCAACTGAACAACTTGCAACCAGACATTAACCTTGAATTTTGACGCTTCCAAAATCTTCTTTTAGGGTTTTTAATTGATTTTTACATACACATGTTAATGCTTTTATTGCAACCATAAACTGGTGCTTGACCGTAATAAGAGTTGGCAGACGAAGAAGAAGCCATGGATGTTGAAGGCAGAGAGAAGAATAAGAAAAGAAAAATGCAATGGCAAAGACAGAGGGGGGGGGGAGAAAAGAAAAATGTTTTTTATTTGGTCCCTCTTTAATAAAATTTTAAGAGGACATATCCACATGTGTTAAAAAAAATAATAAAACAAATGTTAAAACATAATCTAGGTCATCACTGTCTGCCAACTATTTTTTTAACGGTTCATTGACAACAAGGACTGTATCCAACATGAATTGGACATATGAGGACTTGGACTGAGAAAAAGATTCAGGGATGAAAACCAAAAACACACAAACTTGCAGGGACAAAAACACTATTTAAGTCTTACATTTATTATATATCTTTTAGCAATGCATTTATGTAGATTTGTTTGATTACATTAGATGTGATCAAATCAATTTAAATTGAGATTTAAATTTGAATCAAATCAAATCTTTTTGGGAGGATATTTGAAAAACAAATCTTAACAGAATATCCTACAATTATGGACGTGATGAAATGCCCATTGGAAAAATCCAGAGTCTGCATTGCTATTTAAGGTGGCACAAACCTAACATCCAAGGGTTCAAAGTATTAAATATTCCTTGTGTTAGGGTTTATCTTTCGAGTCTTTGTTTATGTTTTTTTTCACCACTATAGTGTTTTCATTCATATCGTAAAGCATAGAGTTTGGCTTATTAGTTGAGTTGTAATTCAACATTCATTATTCTCATTTTATAGTGATCACTTAGGATTAGTGATTGGGAGAAATTGAGACGGGTTATCATATTTAAGGGGAGTCCTAAATAGAAAGTCACTGGGATTAGGAAGATGCATTGAACAACATTGGGTTGTTGTTCCTATAAGACTAATTGTATTAATTAAAAATAATGAATTTCCTTTTTTTGGGTTAGAAACCCCTTAAATGCAAGTGAGGTTGAACCAAATTGGGTTAAAAATTATTTATGTTCTTTTATTGCTTTATCTTTTATTATTTTGTTTATCAATAATATGTCAAGTGTGGTTTAATATGTTGAACACCATGGCTTAAGCTTCTGCTCAAAAAATTGTCCCATTAAGAACAGAACTTCAATTGGCATCGGAGCAGATACCCTATTTTGTTTAGGTGAGCTTTAGGGAAGATATTTTATGTTCAAATGGACAACACTAAGAATGAAGAGTTTTTCAATAGACCACCTATTTTGGATGACACCAACTATGATTATTGGAAAGCAAAGTTGGGTGTTTTTCTTAAATCCAGGGACAATAAATGCATGGAAAAATGTTATAAAACGTTGGAAACATCCATTGATTACTCTATCTTTATCTCTCTATCTCTCTATCCATACCGCTCTCTCTCTCTTCATCTCTCTTTCTATCTCTCTATCTTTTTATCTCTCTTGTGCTAGCACACACGTTCCTCTTCATTTATCTCAAAACCCTTAATCTTGTTCCAAAATGAGCCAAAAGCCTCTGAAACTAAAACTCTGAATATGATTATTCCACTTAACATTTCAACAGATAAATCAAAGAGTAATGCAATCAAGAAGAATAAGAAAACATTTGAAAAGGTTAGTACCTCTAAAAAGGAAGGAGTGATGCATCCAAATGGATCTTGAGGTGGCATATTCCAAAGTATAAAAAATGTCTCTGAGAAACCATATCTTATCAGATTGATGCACACCCTATTATATGCATTTGTTGTAAGATGGTTCATTTCAAGGAAGCACATCCATTTTGATTCTGGTACGGGACCACTAACAGAAGGAATAATAACATCATGCATTGTATTAATAGGTTATGAAATTCTAGTTATGCAGATACTCCAATGTCTTATTTTAATATTAAGACAATAATTACTGCACTTTAGGAAACAAGAGAATTACACAATTGTTGTTTTGAAGTGATGCAACACAAATACCAACAAATGTTGAGACAACTAGTTGGGACATCTCAGTCAAGAACACAATAGAGAAAAACTGTAAATTACAGAATAATAAGAGCACATAATATATTGACCCAGATCGGTGTTAACAAACCTACATCTGGGGGATACCGGTCCGGGATGAAGACTCCATCAAATCGTATTATTATCACAAAGTTAAACTCCATTGTTTACAACTTTGTCTCCTAATGACTACCCTAATGAAAATCTTTACCAAAGCTAAACTCTAGTCTTTTATAACTCTGATAAGAGAACCTACTCACATCCTTCACAACCTGCGCTACATCTGTCTTCTGCCATCACAAAACCCGTCACGATTTCTTGACCTACAAGTCATCTTGGACATTCTTAAAAGCATCATCTAAGAACAATATAACAACCATTACCTAAAGGTTTCTGGTAGTGTACATGCACCTATGTCATCCTCTCTGCATCCCATACTGCAGAGGGGAACTACAACCCTAAGAGCCAACAACTCTCAAAACCTAAACCCTTATTTTTACAAAAGAGAACTAGGTTACAATTATTACATAAGACATATTTAACCCTAGGTCTAAGTCTTCATATATATAGTCTTATGTCTTGGGCATTCTATCTTTGTCTTGATCCATAACTTAAATCCTCAACAAATCTCGTACAAATTTGTTTATAATTTAAATCCTGCATATCAGTTTAGGATGTTGTATATTGATGTTAGGACATCTTCTTTGACATCTTTATTCTGCACAGATTCTTTATCTTCAGTCTTCTTATGTTTAGCCAAAATTTCGTCAAACCTCAGGTGCTTTCACGTTATTTTTTCCCTTATAGCGATGTGTATAATTCCCTATGCAATGTCAAATCTTTCAAAAGTTGTCGACGAACAATAAAATGATTATTTTCTCCTTTACCGAGAAAGGCAGACACAATACAATAATCGTAATTACCATCAACCTTAACATTTACAATACTCTAAATGTATTTGTGCATAAAAAGTGGCATGTCTTTAATGTAGATTATTTTCAGCATCAACCGTGAAATAAATGGTTTGTTAATACGGACTCCATTGTAAACATTTTTTTTTGAGATTTTGCAGCTGGAAAATTCGGGAAATGTGAATCAACATGTTCAAAGTATGAAGGATACCGTTTTTTTGAACATGTTGATTCAAGTATGAAGGAGACCATTTTTTTTTGAACATGTTGATTCAATTATGTGGTTTATAGATTGACAATCTTCCTTAATTGCTCTTTGATGTTAAAATTTATGGTGTCATCTATTTTAGAAAATCTATCTTGTATTATTTCCCACTCAGTCATGATAGTTACATATGCTTTACCATCCTTCATCATACAAGTATTTAGTAGATGGATTTAATATATCAGTTCATGCATCTATTATCATTTCAAACACAACATTAGGTTTGACCATTTTGTCGTATTCACCTCTGATTTGTTTGAAGCCTACTGTGGGTTTGAGTCGACTGCTCACATTTTTGGTTATGTAATATTGACAAAGTAATATGTAAGATGTACGAAACACCTTTGCAATCGAATTCATCAGTGTGGTGTCTCAATCAGTGACAATTACATTCAACATGTTTTCTTGGTCCTTAAACAAAGTATTGCACATTTACTAGGCCCATGTAACATTGACCTCTTTTTCGGATTTCAAAAATGCAAATCCCACTAAAAAGTCTTCTTTGTAGAATTAACACTAATAATTTTCAGAAGCGGAAACCTACACTTGTTGGTTTTATACGTTGAATCAATTATGAGGACAATGGTAAATGTGTTGAACAACTTGATACTTTTGGGATGAGTCCAAAATATGTCACAAACAATGACTTTATCCTCATAAACTTTGTACCTAGAAACATAATGGTTATCATCCAAAAGCTTTGAAAGTTATTGCATTTCAAATCTAGGACCTCTTATTGCCATGTTATTTCGATAACGCGCATAGCATACCTGCTTGATATTTGAAACACTTTTATGTCTTTTCTGTTTCAAAATATGTTTTTCAGCACCACCCTAATTAAAGACATGTCTGAAACAATTTCCTTCTCCTTCGGTTTAAGGCGACATACAATGCGATGACCGACTAGCTCGGTTTCCAAAAAATGATTAAGTATATAAAGAAATCACATTAAATTTCAATGTATCATTCAACTTATAGTAGTGTCTGTGCAATTTAAACATACACTCACATTTTCTCGATCTAGTGTCATCACATTTCAACTTTCAAATCGGTGAAACATGCATGTCACTTCTCTCACATCTCATGGTTGCAAATACATTCATTCTGTTGTGAATCTTGTCGTGAATTACAACGAAATTCAATATTAATTTGTAGGGAAAAGAATAATAGCAACCAAAATAAATGGTCTACAACAATAATAACTTGTACACAGGTAATATAACAGAATAAGACAAGAAACAAAATGAAGGTTTATTTACCCAGTTTGATCAAACGATATACTCTAGGGGAGAGAGTAGCTATTCAATTTACTATACTCAGAAATTTGTTACAAGAGAATACAAATGAGTTACAAGAAAATAACCTTCGCCTTCAGGTTCCCAAGAACAACCATGAAGGCGCCCAAGAACAACCATATTTTCTACCCAAGTGTTTCCCAACCTCTCTAACTATCAATATATGAATCACTCAAACCCAAGGTGTAATCCAAGATTTTCTTTATGTTGAAACCTAATACCTTTAAACCCTTGCTCTCCCTTGGTGGTGTAAACCTTAAGATTGTCACACGCCAAACATATAAGAGATACATATTTATAATAACAAATACCCAACAAACAAAGCCAAAAATCTGGATCCATGGACCGAACCAAAAAAACCTGAAAAACTAAAAACATTATTCACCATACGAACAACACTATTCATCCATACATACAACACTATTCATTCGTACGGGTGGCACTATTCACCGCCCGATTTTTTTCTCCTTTTTGTCTGACTTTTTAAAACTTCTGATTTTTGTGGTAAATGAAATCTCCAAAGTATGGTTTATTTCTCTTCATCAACAAAAATTTTAAGGCACATTTATAACAATCTCCACCTTGACTTTAAACCGTGTTGGTATCGATTTAACAATCAACAAAATTGTTGCTCTCTACCAAGTTGAAGCTCTAATCAATAACCTTGATCAAATTCAAGCAACCCTTGAATCTTGATCTCGTCACTTGCATCCACTTGTTTCTAATTTAACAAGCCTACAAGTATGATTTTTCAACCACTTTTGACTCCACCTATTTTCAAATTTCTCCCTGAAGGTTTTTCTTATTTTATTTTGCAGTCCTTCAGTCACATTAAAAACATAATATCCAAGACTAACATAACCTTCCCTTTAAGATGTTACAATAACCCTCCTCACCTCATAAAACGCCATAGCCGAATTTGCTTTTTTTGATTTTTTTTCTTCAATTTTTCGATTTCATATTAATACACATGATACATCCAATCTCTTTGCATATTTGTGTTTTGTATGATGTGAGCAAGCTATCCGGACAATCGAATTGAAGTTTAGGTGCAAGAATCATGATCTTCCATTGTTAAGGTTGGAAGCCATGAATTTGGGGAACCATAACTAGAGGCAATTTTAGACCAAATTGATTGGACCATTTAATTCAAGAGAAGGGTTCTAACTGATCTATGTGCTTATATGATATTTATAATGCTTGGTTTGATTTTTTTTTGAAATTGCAGGTCTTGTAGTGACAGACAAAATCGTCACTATAAGTTTTAGTGACAAAATCCATCCGTAGGTAAAAATCTGGACAGTTGGAGGAAGAAGATGACTTGCGCGCGTTTTTTATTTTCAAATTTCAATTTTAATATATAAGTTTTGTTTGTTAGTTTTTGACAATAGAATGCGCGTGACCTGGTGAATGGAATGCTTGTTGGTACCCAAGAGGACCTGGGTTGGATCCCAACGTCCCCCTTTCCTTTTTTTGGGCATTTTCCTATTTTCCTTTTGTTTTTCTTATTTTCTTTTATTTTCTATTTTATTTTTTTAAATAATTATTTAATCTAATTAATTTAACCAATGAAAGACCTAATAATATTTGTTAATATTTTTCATAAAAAATATAAAACCCCAAAAATATTTTTTTTACATAATTAATTTATTTCATCCAATTATTTCTTTTAATCAAACATTTTTTAAATAAAAATCTACTAATCAAAATCTTAATCAATATTTCCTTTATATTTTTCTTCTCGATTTTATTTTATTAGAATGATTGTATAGGACGCGCGAAACTTGTAATAATTTTTTTTCTCACATGATTTTATTTTCGTTCAAATAATGTAACTGCAAAAGTCTTGTAATAGTTATATGTTTTATTTTTCCGCACTTTATGTTTTCTGTCAGGTTTTATTTATGTATCTCTCCCAAAGCCATGTAATAACTTAAATTAGGGTTTATTTTCCGCACTATAAACTGTTAGATGTATGCTTAATAGGATTGTATGATAAGATTAAAATCAACCGTTAGCTAACCCTAATTTTCAGAATTAAAATAACTGAATTAAATACACTTGCACACTCACACCTCTAGGGCAACCTCTCTTTGTTGCCTTACAATAAATGTTCAAGTCCCTCGAACGTAGGGGTACCTTAACTTGTTGCCTAAAGAAACAAATAATCACAGTTGCCTTTCGAATAAAAGATCATAGTCCCTCGTTGTCCCTTCAAAGTTGCCTTTCGAATAAAAGATCATAGTCTCTCATTGTCCCTTGAAAGTTGCCTTCGAATAAATGATCTTGTACCTATAAGAATGATGATAATCCATTCGAATTGTTAAGGTATCCCTACATATTGCCTTCTATGACCATAACGATGACCCCATGCTTGTCCCTCCAAATCCAAGGATAAGACCACTTACTATATAATAGTAAGGACAATTTTATCCCTAAGGAAATGAAATAACAAAAAAGACTTACAACTTAGGGTAAGTAACTCTTAATGCTTGCTCACAACTTTCAAAAACACTTTTTACACCCCACTATCTTTTTCAAAATACTTTCAAACAAGTAAACACTTTGTATACATTCATACGAGAATCATTACAAAGTTAAATCTTCATGAAAATATTTTCCACACACTACACTTTTTTCAAACAAAATAAATAAAGTGAGCTAAGCAATTCAGAGCCATGGATAACCATGGATACAAAGGGTGCTAACACTTTCCTTTTGTATAACTTAACCCCCGAACTCAAAATCTTTTAAAGGTCTTTCCTGTTCTTTTATAACTTTCCTAAATTGGATGAAATAAAAGTCGGTGGCGACTCTTGCTTACCACAACATATTTTGCGACAAAAATTAAAACTCAGTTCTCCCACAATGTTACACAACAAAAATCAATATCATTTTTGTGGGGCAAAGAATAGTAACAACCAAAATAAATGACCTACAACAATAATAATTTGTACATAGATAATATAACAAAATAAGGCAAGAAATAAAACAAATGTTTGTTTACCCAGTTCAATCAAACGATCTACTCTGGAAGAGAGAACAACTATCCAATTCACTATACTCAGATAGTTGTTACAAGAGATCACAAATGAGTTAAAAGAAAGTAGCCTTCGCCTTCAGGTTCCCAAGAACAACCTTGAAGGCGCCAAAGAACAACCCTATTTTCTACCCAAGTGTTTTCCAACCTCTCAAACTCTCAATATATGAATCACTCAAATCTAAGGTGTAATCCAAGGTTTTCTTTGTGCTGAAACCTAATACCTCTAAACCCTTGCTCTCCCTTGTTGGTGTAAACCTTAAGATTGTCATTCACCAAACATATAAGAGATACATCATTATAATAGCAAATACCCAACAAACAAAATCCAAAATCTGGATCCATGGACCGAACAAAAAAAAGCCCGAAAAACTAACAACATTATTCACCGTACATACAATATTATTCATCCGTACGGACAACACTATTTATCCGTACGAATGACACTATTCACCGCCCATTTTTCCCCCTTTTCGTCTGACTTTCTAAAACTTCCGATTTTCACGGTAAATATAATCTCCAAAATATGTTTTCTTTCTATTCATCAACAAAGGTTTTAAGACACATTTATAACACCTTCGATTTGAACCATTGTCAGACTTTCTAATTATAATGCTAAACTCCAATTTAATGGCCTCCATGTGGACCCATTCAAACATATATTTACAAACAACAAATAGTTGTTCATTTCTAAAATGTTGAACAACATCTATCTCGACAACAACTGGTTTAATATCATCCTTCACTTCATCCAGTTTAACATCATCATTCACTATGTTCAGGTTTGCATCATTACTTACAACAGTTTCGGGAAACATATCCGGGTGGAATATATCTAATACAAACAAAAAAATAAAAACAGTTTAAAAAACTCACAGTAGTAGTAAAGTCCAACGATACACATCCGAAACATGACTAGTTAAATTCGAAGATGCACATCCAGATGTAACATACATTTTTTCAGCTCAATAACAAGATTAATGCAAACAATGAGGGATGAAATGAGTAAATTTAACCATAAATTGCAATCTCTTTTGCTCTTTTGTTGTGATAAAACACAAGAATGTTGATTTGGAGTAGAAAAGTTGATTGAAAATGATTTTTTAAGGGTTTTGGATTAAGGAAGTGATATGTAGTGCGAGGGAGATGATCATGCAAGGTGGTTTATATTCAATTATCCATTTGACATTTTTGGAGATGCATTTTTGAAATTGTCATTGAATAGTTAAATAAACCAGCTTAATGAAAAATACGAAATAAATGAAATTCAAGACTGTGTTTGAAGATGAATCTCCAAATACACCCAAACAAATTTCGCAGATGTATCTCCATACTATTTTTTTTACAAAACTAGAGTGATTGCTACTTATAAAAAATGAAATGATCTAAAATACATTCGGAGATACATATCCGACAATACATATAAATAAATTCAAATTTTAATGGTGTAAACTACAGGTAAGTATGAGAAAAAAAGTTGCCTAAAAATAAGAATTAGTTTGACAATATACCAAACAAAAATTTAAAAAATCACATTAAGGATAAGATCCAAAATTAATATAATATATATATATTTTTTAAATTATGCTAGTCTTGATTTAAAAAAAAAAGTGAATTAAAGGAACTTTAAATATTTTTAGAGACCAAACTGACCTAATCATCAATTTGCTCCTTTCTGTGTGTATGCGCGATTCCAATTTCATGTGAGAACGATAAGCAGACATCCAAAGGAACCTAATGGGTGAAGCATTATTCGATCTCGAACAACTTCTCATTTCCAAAAAGGTACAAATCTATTTCGTTATGAAAATCATCATTTATCTCTCTATATATCTTGTTAATGTCAATGGATCATTTTACTGAAAATTCAGAGTTTACTACCCTACTGAATTGAATCACCTTTCTTATCTTACTTGATGATAATCATGGTTGCCTGTTTTCATTTTTTCCATAGGAAAAACTGACACCTCAGGAGGTAGGTATTCTTCAATCATGCAAAGGTAAAGCTGTGAGGAATTTCACTGTAAGTTCACTTCTGGGAGGTGCTGCTGTATGGGCAGGTTTGTGATTTTGTTTCTTTTATTGCAAATTTATTGCTTTTCCAACATGATATCTTTAATGTATGGTTGTTTTAAGCTGTGTTGTCAATCACGGATTGTTAAAATTCTGCTGTGCAATAGGGCTATAGCGCAACTATTGTCACTATTTGATACTGAAACAACTATCACAGAACAATTGTGGTTTTTCTTTTCCTTTGTTGTGACTTCTCTTCCATGCTGATAATCACTATGTTCCTTTATGACAGCAACTGGGAAACTCAGGAAAGCATTTAGAGTAAACCTTTCAGCAGGTAAGAGAAATTATGTATTTTCCCTATTTGTACACTGTCTACTAAAGCCTTACATTATTCTTCATGTTTGTTGTTTTATTCTTTTGCAGGAGCTGGTGCTTTCTGTGGGCTGTGGATATTTAGTAGATCCTTGTTTTCTTGTGCAGACCATATTCTTACACTGGATGGCAGTATATTACAGAAGGAGTTAGCAAATATGTTTGTCTTCTCATCCTAATTGCTTGTACTTGACAAATACTTTTGGTTTGTGCAATAAGCTCCAATTACTGTCATATTTTCTGACATTCTTGAGAATGCATTAAATCAAATGCTCATTCATAAGTTTGAAATGGATCTTCTCCCGCAAGTTAAAAAGAGAGAATAAATTCTGATGAGAGAAAACATAAAAAGAGATGAAGAGTTTATTATGAGATGTAGAGAGGAATTGATGTAAAGGATCCAACCCCTTCATAAGTTAAGCAGAGCCAGTCAGCTAGACTTTGGTTTATGGTGCCATGTGCCATGGTCCTGTGTGCGACAAGTTCATTGTCAAGTGTCGTTTCTTCTGTCTGAATATAAGTAGAAACTAGCTTATGAATTGGAGTGATATTGATAGCCTGTTGCATGATAAAGAAACCTTATGATTCACTTTGTAGAGTAGAAGTGATAATGATGGATTTTATGAGTGTGAGGAAAGAGCTATTCTTTCATAGTAGACGCCTAGACGGCCATTTCAGGTGAACTGAGGATAGCATGGTTGTTAAATCACATTTGAATTGCAAAATTTTACCCCATCTACAGTTTCCAGTTTGATAAAGATACATCTGTAGTTAGTTTAAAAAATTTCTTATGGGATTAGACGGACATCTCTATGTCACGTCTCTGGTTGGACCAGGGATAAATAAGCAGCTGCAGGATTGTGTTTTAGGTTGTAGGATCGGGGGATTGAATGAGGTGGAAGATCCTTGAAGAACAGGGATGGATGGGTTTCGGGTTGGATTTGGTGGTTGACCCAGTTTGTAAAAGAAAGTAATCAAAATCCTAGTTTTAATGGTTCAATTTTTATGATCCCTCTCTCCTATTTCAACTGGAGCTCCATCAGCTGCTGAGACCAGCATCGCTTCCACCCTACGATCCTTGAGTTATTATCTTTTCACCCCTCCCAATCCAAAGTAGGATATCTCGAGTTTGTAGAAGCAAACACTAACCTCCTCTAATATCTGAACTCATTGATATATATGCCCACAAATAACCCTGAATTTCGTAGAATGGTCCATGGACCCTTTAAGTTGTGTTGCTTGCTTTATTACTAACTACATTCCTAGTGTGGAAAAAAGTGGGGGTGATGAAGGGAGAGAAAATGAATTTATTTGCTGTGGTCTCTTCTACTATCTGCTAATTGTTTTACGTAAGATTTTATTTCATTGCATTCTGACCTGTATATTTTTTTTGTTAAATGACAGAATGGTTACGAAGTACCAGAATGATCCTTTGCTAATGAAGCTTATATCTAAGCATTTTTATTCAGAAAATATTTATGATGATTCTACCTCTAATACTCCAAAATTACGATGGCGATACCGTAATTTTTTTAGTGATAATGCAATCAATGGAAAGAAGACACAAGATCATGGCTCATATAATACATCCCAAGGCGACTCTCACAATGATTCCTACGATGAATCCCAAGGGTATTCTGATTCCCTCAAGAAATCCCAAGGCAAGTCTGAAAATATTACTGACAGCAAAAGAACAACTCGTGGGACCGAGCAAATTTCCCAAGGCAAGTCTGAGAATATTACTGACAGCCAAAGAATAGCTCGTGGGGTCAAGCAAACTTTTGTAAGTATTCTCAGTCTTCCCTTTACATACTTTGAATTCAATTATATAGATGCTTTAGATGGAAGTGGTTACTAATATAAACTTCCCTCGGGGCCATTTTTCACCTTGGCCATCTCATGTGTTTGGAGAAGTAACTGTTAAAACTTAAAATGCTGGTGCTGAGAAAATTGCACACCCTTCTAGTGTAATGTGTGTTCTAATGAGAAGTATACTTGATCTTAGCTGAGTTTTATTCAATGGGCTGCTTAATGCCTCTGTGCGCCTTGATTATACTTTCATTAGACTTTTTATTGGTTTTACTAGTTCTCAAATTTAATGTACCGCAGTATATCCATTAAGCTCAGTCAGAAATAGATTGGCTGACAATTACTTCAGTTCAACTCTTCACCTCTCAGACCTTGGAAAGATGCCAAATGTAAATAAAAAACAAAGCACAAAACTGAATTTCTCTTTGACAAGAAAAAGTAGAATTTATTAATGCTTTATGTACGAAGGCAATTGCATAAAATGTTCATCGAAAATATTTCTTTTTCCGTCAATAAATGAATGAGCGACAAGTTCTTTTGATCTTCTAGCTATTGGGCAAGCTCACTCCTCTTTTGCAGTGGTAATACTAATGCGAAGGATGGACATATCTTTGACAAGATTTTCACTAATTGGTGCTTTTTATAACTTGTTCTTGTCTGCAACAAATTGCTGTACCTAAAACTAGGCTATAAAAAGTCGCTTTACCGGTCAATTATAATCAAAATGATGAACTACAATGGGATTTCTTTTGTACAATGGTTTTTGGTTTCAGCTTATTATTTTTTTCACATATCATTGCAGATAAATCCTGGTTCTGATATCATGTCAGAGGTAGACCCTCTTGATTGTCTTTTTGGTGGTGTTCCAGTAGAGGAGATTCTTCATCCTAATACCACAAACAAACCATCAGCAACTCATCATCGAAGCCATAGAAGATATCACCGTAGGCGTCGAATGCGTGATCTTGACGACCTTTCAAAATCAGTGAATGCAGCAGCTGTTTGATGCAAAGGGCTTGTGAAAAATTTGTGCTTTTGTTTTCTTAGCAACATTCAGATCTCATCAGTTTCTGCTAACGGTACTACGAAATTGGAAGAGGGTTCCTAGTGCCTTAATAATATGATATTTGAAGTTGGGTCTGTTTTAAACAATATGATATTTAAAGATCCATAAATTGAATTCAGGATTTTTTTTACTGAAATACCCTTGTTTTTCAACAAAATTCTCCAAATAACTCACTTTTCAAACTATTTTCCATCTATCCCACTTTTTGTCATTTTTAAGAGCAGTCTCCATATCAATTGATGACCATGTAAAAACTTTAAGAGGTGTCGCCAATTAGATTGGAGACACTATATGCAGTCTCCAATCCAATTGGCGACTTTATGTAAAAAATGTGAAGGGTCTCCAATTTAATTGGAGAACGTGTATTTGCAAAATTTAATTTAAAAAAATAAAAAACTTAATAAATAATAAAAATATGATTATATTAATAAATAATTAAAAATAAATTACATAATTTAATGACGATCGATAGAGCTGTCAAAATGGACTACCCGGTCCTAAACGGGCCGACCCTGATGGGCTCAGGTTTTTTAGGATTGGGCTAAAAACACTCATTTGTAATATGGACTCGAAAATTACTACCGAGCCCGGTCCTAGATGGACTTCGGGCTATCCGAACCTAAATGAGTTTTTTTTTTAAATAAAAAAATAAAAAATATCAAATTATAAATAAAATTAAAAATCATATTATTTTAAACATAATACATTTTTAAGTATTATATTATCTTTTATAAATACTATAATATGTTCTTAAATACAATACATATCTAAATTGTATAAAATAATACTCGAATATTTAACATGAAAAAAATTAATAGAATATGAGAAAAAAATGTTAATTATATCAATGTATAATATTCAAAAGAAAAATATTAAATAAAATAGAGATAAAATTTAGTGAGTTGAGAAAAATCAATGTGTTATTTTGGAATAAGATAATATAAATATTAATATAATTTTTTAAAATTTATATCTATATGGGCCTAAAGGGCTACCCACAGTCCTAATGGATAACAGATTTTTTAGGGTTGGACTAAAAAAGCCTTGAAAAATATGGGTTCCAATTTTAAGGCCCAAGTCCTATGATTTTACGGACCTGGCGGGTCGGCCCATGTGGACTAGCCCATTTTGACGGTTCTAACGACCGGGTTGGACAAATTGACCACCGGTTCCACACCCCGTAGGTCTTATCACTAGTTGTCCTCGTTGTTGATTCACTCCAGGTGTTGCGGGAGTTGAGATCTTCGGAATATCGCCAGACTCCCTTAATAATTCTTGTATCTCTACGTAGTCTTGTGTACGGAAAGACGACATGTCGTAACTGAGGTTGTGACCCATGCCACAGTAGTTTGGATGTGATGATGGAGTCATCGGTGTGTGACTTAGACGATTGAAAGGATTTAGGGTTTAGTGATATTACACCTTCACACCAACGAGGACAACGAGTGATACGACCTAGGGGATGTGTAATCGGTGATCGATATGCCCAACCCGACTGTCATCATTAAATTATGTAATTTATTTTTAATTATTTATTAATATAATCATATTTTTCATTATTTATTAAAGTTTTTTTTTTTAAAATTAAATTTTGCAAAAACACATTGTGTCCAATTGAATTGACGACTCTTCACATTTTTTACACAGTCGTCTATTACACTGTAGACTGCATATGTTGTCTCTAACCCGATTGACGATATCTCTTGAAATTTCTACATAGTCACCAATTGATATGGAGTCTGCTCTTAAAAATAGCAAAAAATGGAGTAGATTGAAAAATAATTTGAAAATAGGTTATTTGGAAAATTTTGTTGAAAAATTGGAATATTTCAATAAATTTTTTTAGAGCTAGTGACCACTTTTCTTTTTCATACTGCATATAGGTTAAAAATGATGTTAGATGCACAAACATCACAACCACAAATAATTTGAATTTAGACACACACATGATAAATAGTAGAAGAGGAAATAATTAGTTTATTATATTTGATATAAAATGGAAATTTATCTATTTATAATCAAAATTTTACAGAAATAACAGTCAAACAATTAACAAAACAAAATAAGTTATGCCGCTATTCTTTTTTGGATAACAAAAAATCAAAAGTATCTAACAAATCATATAAAAATATGTTGATTGTCACAATACACTTTCTCGTGCTTAGTCACTTTACTACTTGAAGCGGTTTTAATCATTTGTATTTATATATGCCTCTCAATTCAAATTATTTATAGTTGTGACCATAGAAATCTTGCTTGCTAGCAAAGATAAGGTGGATGAGGATGACTAGTCTTATCAAAAGACATGTGTCATAGAAGCAATTGAAAAATGAGCATGTTTTATTCATTGGATCAATTCAGCCATATAATTTGCATATATTTTAAAATAAACATTGCGAGAATGAAATGAAACAAAATCATAATTAGAGAGGAAATGTAATGAAACAAAATCATAATTACAGTATACTTAAAATTCAATTGATATACCAAAATAACTCAATTGAGTTGGTTTAGTGCATAGCATTATAATTCAAATTGAATGCACTAATCTTGTTCACCTTGGTTGTTTGGTTTTTTCCATTAGAATGTAACTTTTGTACTTGCCTTTAAAAAATGTAACTTTTGTAACGTTCCCTTCCATAGACAAAATAGTTTGTGATGCATTTTTGTTTTCTTTTCGGGAAGAATCATACAACCTTCCTTCTCTGTCCTTACATGTCATATCAGACTCAGAAGGCAATGTACTTAGATGCTAAGTTTTTCAGTGATCAAAGACAGACAAGTTTTGTAAAGAAAAAAATAAACAAGTTTACAAGTTTTTTGGCATATTCTTTGTGCTCCAAAGTAAACTAGTAGTTTTTTATTTAATAAAGCTCTCTCAAATTCATGACCCTGGCTGGAGCAATCTTTAAGACATGTTTTTGAATTATTTAGTTTTGTCATGTGACAAAATACTATAAAGGTATATCATCCACATGTTTTTCTCCAAAAAGTAATGCAGGTAACAGAAGTTGGATTAAAATAAATAGCGGAAATATAATAGGAGCTCCGATACTATTTTAGAATTAAAATTTAATTTGATCTTATAAAATTCACTTGTTATAGGTTAGAGATGCTTACTTATTTTGTTAGGGGTTTCATGTTTAATGCATGGTTATGAAAAAAATATATACTTTAGAATATGTCAGACTTGAATAAATATTGCAATTTAAAGTATAGATGGACAAAATAACCGAATCCACCCATAATCGAGTAATCCGAAAAATATTAAATGTAAACGGGTGGATTGGATCGGCTGCTCAAGTCAATAAGTGGACAATTGCAATTTTATATGAATTAAAATGAACGGGTGCGGATAAAATTAGCGAATCCATCGGAATCCACATCCGTTCGAAGAAGGTTATATCACCATTACTATAATTGTAATGTTTCAACGATTATAACACATAAATAGATGATAGATTGTTGAATGACATACTGTTATATCACTAATTTTAAAGTGGATAATTTTATCGTTTACCTAGATAATTTAGTTTATCAAAACAAATACATTAAATTAGGTGAATAAAGTTCTAAGAACTTACCTACACCAAAGTATACAAAGCATAAGGACGAATTCAAAAATATCAACATACTAAAGGCAGATGATTTAACTTATCACTCTCCATTTACATTTGATAGTTTATCCTTCATATATTAATGAATTTACCATATTATCCTTAACATAATTTTAAAATCATTATGTGAGCCCTTAAGTTCTTAGACACTATGCAAGTTTTCGATAATGTCTCTAGATTTCGGAGATATATTTCCTGATGCATCATATTTTAACTGAACTTTAAAATATTCCGGAAATATATCTTCGGAAGCACCCTAATACGTAAAATTTATTTGTTTTTGAACCAAACCCTATTTTTATAAATTTCTGGAAATTTTCCGGAGATATATTTATGGAATAAATTTATTTATAAAAATGAGTTTTGACTAAAAAAACGAATGAAATTTATGTATTGGAGTGCTTCCGGAGATATATTTCTCCGAAATATTTTAAAGTTTAGTTAAAATATGGTGCGTACGAAGATATATCTTCGGAACCTAGGGACATTATTGGAAACGTGCATGGTGCCTAAGAACCTTAAGGGATACCATAAGAAATCTTCTTTTATATGGATTAAAACAGACAAATGAAAATAGCGAGTCCATCAGAACCAACACCCGTTTGAAGAAGGTTATATCACTACTACTATTGTAACTATTCTAATGTTTCAACGAATATAACACGTCAATAAGTGGCAGATTGTTGAATTGCAGATTGTTGAATGACAGACTGTTATATCACCACTTTTAAAGTGGATAATTCTACTGTTTATCTAGATAATTTAGTTTATCAAAACAAATAAATTAGGTGAATATAGTTCTAAGAACTTACCTAGACCAAAACATAAAGAGGGATTCAAAAATATCAACAGTCTAGAGAGGAATAAGATTTAACTTGACACTCTCCAGTTATATCTGATACCCATATTAAGTGAATTTACCATATTATCCTTGACCAACTTTAAAACCATATTATCAAATTTGCTAAAAATTTATGCAAATCTTGAAACCTCCTAAGCGATGTTGGAAATCACGAGAAACATACCGAAAATGTATAAAAAGTGTGTTTTCTTTCTCGTTTATCATGCATTTTTACCAGTAATGTGAAAATTTTCAGTAAATTTTTTTATAATATGTATGAATTTATATCGAGAATTCTGAAATTTCCAGTATATTTATACCACGAATTTCATAATTCCCGATATATTTATACAGAGAATTCCAACATTTTCGATATATACGTACATATAATTTTGGAATTCCACATAGTTGAATTTTTTTACATATATTACCATAAATGTTGAATTTCCCGGAAGAAATCCAAATTTTCTGGAAATTTAGAGTTTTTCGGTAGTTAGTTCAATTTCTGATATACTTTTTCATCTTTTATTGTGGACCAGAGGAAGGGACACCACCATCCCAGACAAGACCACCGATAAAGACGCAATTATGTCCTGTGGTAGGACAACAAAGAAGGAGGCATAACGGGCATGGAGATCAATAAGGGTGGGAATAGGCCAGACAAACTAACAGGGACCTACTGCCTAACCAACATAGAATCAGAGGCCATGGCAGGTTTTTTTTTATAAGCCTATATAGCTAAAGAGACCAGGCCATATTGGCCGTAAGAAAACTCAATATATTTATTATTTTTATAAGCCTATCAGACCGACCTATTAAAAAAACTCAATATATTTATTATTATTATTATTATATTGTATTTTGAACTTTGAATTAAAATGCGGAATAAAACTTAGTTATCTTGAAGAACTTATGAAAATAGGTTGAAAAACATTATAAACAATGTCATAAGTTGTTGTCATAAGTTTTTTTTCCACAAGTTCTCTCCAACAAATAGTATCATCAAACTTATGCTAATAGAAAAAAGTTGAATGAGCCAATGAAAACAAACATTTAATCTCATTGATCTCTTAATTTGTTAATCTATTTAACATTAGTTGAATTTATTATTTACAAATGTTCAATTGAAGTAGACTTTTAAATAGACTTTCGAAAAGACCATAATCGGACCTAAAAATAAGCATATGATATGCTATAGGTCTGGCTTAGGCTTTAAATTTTTTAGCAGGCCAAACTCAAGCTTGTCAAAGCCTAGCTTGACCCAACCTATTCCCACCCCTAGATACCAACTTTGATCGATTCTCGTCAAAAATTGACGACTGATAAATTTTGCGCACCACGTACCAACAGACGCCGAGCTATTGTTGAGATATGCAAGTTGCTAAGTCTGTTCATGTTAAGGATGTTCAGGTTGCTGAGTATGTTGCTAACACTACCAGAAATTTCATTAGGTTACAATTTTCGGTATGACACAACAAATTGCAAAAATATTGGTAATGTATCACATATCTCCAAAATTGTAATATTTCCGGAAAAGAACGCCTACCAAAAATTTAAATCACACTACTAAAATTTAGTTCGGAAATTTCTATGAATCTACAAATGGGTGGATATTTACATTAGCCGGAAGGACAATTTCTTGGAAAAACAAGAAGCAAACATGTATTACCCTCTCAACTATGGAATCAGAGTTTGTGGCTCTCGCTTTCGCTGGACAAGAAGCAGAATGGTTGAGGGACATTCTGTTGGAAGTACCATTAGCTAAGGACAACGTTTCAAAGGTGTTGATACATTGTGATAGTCAAACCACCATAGCTAGAGCATTCAGTGAATTATATAATGGGAAGTCCAGACACATAAGTCTAACACACTCTCTCGTAAGAAAATTAATTAAGGATGGGATCATTTCACTGACATATATTCAAACTAACTATAACTTAGCAGATCCGTTTACCAAGTCACTGGCCAGAGACTTGGTAACGACTACCTCAAGAGGAATGGGGTTGAAACTCCTTGAATAAGGGTTCCAACAATGATAACAACCCAATCTGAAGTTAATAAATCTTAACCTATGGGTAATAACAAGTCATTGATTTGGATGATTGTATAACATTTTGCGATAATGTTAACTATTATATATCAAGGGTTGAGTTTTTGAAACTCTTAATGAAGTTCTATATCAAGGATATGCGTTCCAAGGAAATAGATACAAAATGAACTTCACCTATGTGGATTTCGAGATGGTGTCGTCTCAAAGTGAGAGTTGTAGTTTCTCTCATGAAAAAATTCATGAAAACCAGAAAAGCACATGGTCATAAATAGTTCTAGGCGAGATATGTAGACGAAGAACCTTAAAGAATATGTGTGAGGTAACACCAGTATAATCACAAGGGATAATGGTTCAAAGCATAACTACCTAACATTCCGATTAAACTTTGTGTTATCCTTACTAAGGTTTAGTTCAAATCGATAGATACTTAACTGTATTGAGATTCTTTTCTCTCTTTCTGGAATTGAGTTTGTCATTATTAGAACAAGTGGGAGATTGTTGTAATTAATAGGATTAATTACTTTAGAGATGTTCAAAAATGACAATAATTGGACAAGTGAATTCGGAATTCGGAATTTGCAACTCTTCATGAAATGTTGCAATATGAAAGCATGCAACTCTTGGAATGATATTATTAGCCAAACATTACAACTTTTGGTAAATAAAATTCTTTCACTAAGGGTCGCAACCTTGTGAAACTATACCAAGTGGCCTATATAATACTCATTAGAATTCAAAAATCAACACACACAAAACTCATTATAATTCCAACACTCTTCGCTACATTCAAATTTTTACCGGTCTTGTGCAAATTCGATAAGGCTGAATTATCCTGGATATTCCTGTATCAAAACTCTAAGACAAATCGAGAATGCTTAAAATACTATAAGGAAAATACTTCGTACACGATCCAAACCTAGATCGTTACTATTTTGAAATGTTACATAATAGAAGAATCGAATGACAACCATGCAAACATCTTTTTCAATGATTTTTCAATAAATTTGAAAAAACACATCATCAAAAATACCCCTAACTGTTTCTACTTAAAATATTTGACCATCTTTTTGCTAAAAAATCACATTATTCTTTAAAAATATATAATCTCAAAATTAAATTTTATAAAAAAAATTGAAAATAAAATTGAATTTACATAATTTATTTATATTTAAAAAGGTCATAATATATGGATAAAATATTTATAAAAAAAATTTAAATCTTTTTTTATTTAACATTTTATAAGTTTTTGTTAAAAAATATAATACTATAAAACTAATAATTTTTTTAAATAAAAAATCCAGTTTCATAAAAAAAAAAATCTGTCTATTCTTATATAAACAAAATCATATTTTAAATTTATTGAATAATACATCTATTTTCTATATATATATATATATATATATATATATATATATATATATATATATATATATATATATATATATATATATATATATATATATATATATATATTCTCAGTACATCTATTATTTAATAAATGTAAGAAAGAAAAATAATTTTTATTTATAGTGAGAAATTGAAGGAAATGACTATTTTAATATTTAAATAGAGCAAAATCATATTTTAAATTTATTGAGTAATTCACATATATAGTCTAAGTACATCAATTATCTAATAAATTAAGTACATCAACTATTTAATAAATTTTAAAAAATCTCAATTATTATTTATAATGAAAAATTGAGGAAAATGAATATTTTAATATTCAAAGTACATTTATTTTTTAATAAATAAAAAATAATTTATATTTATAATGAAAAATAGAGGAAAATGTGTATTTTAATATTGAAATAAACAACTTTTAAATAAAAACCAATTACATTATCACTTTGATTGGTCTAAAAGTGATGATAAACAACTATACAAATTAAGAAAATTAAAAGACAAAAAGAGGAAGAAAAATAATATTTGAATGGAATTCATTTATACAAGTCCTTTCATGCTTTTATTTTTTAGTAATACATTAACAAGAAGAAGAAAAATTATATATTGGTCAATATAGTAGGATATAACAATCTTGATTTAAATTCTACCTCTTATCCGTGCACATACAGAAGCATATATGTTAATAAATGTAAACCTTAATTTACTAAAAAAAAATCTATTATTTTTGACCAAAAAAAAGTATTGTTTACTCTATATATAATATTGCCAAATTAAAAAAAAAGTAAAAGTTTTATTAGTCATTTTTTACTTTGATTTTAGACCTTACATATATTCATTCTGATTTAATCAAGTTACATAACAGAGAGAGAGAAGAGAATATAAAAAGTTGAAGAGTGTTTGAAGAGCAATGAATTGCATTAGAAAATGGAACATAAGCATCCAATACGAGATGATGAAGACGATGAATCCTCTCTCTGAAGCAGAGACACTTGTTCTCTCTGGTTTCTCCACCAACAAACTTAGGCGTCTCCCTCACGTCTTCAGCAGAATCCTTCAACTTCCCTTACGATCTGATGCTGACGTGGCAATCGAAGAATCTCCTGACTGTTTCCGATTCATGGCGGTAACCGACTCCTCACTCGGTCACGTGGAGACTCACGCGCTTCACATCCATCCTGGTGTTACTAGAATTGTTGTAAGGGCAAGTCAGTCACTTCACTTTTCGTTGGATGATCTTCATCCTGATATCTGGAGGTTTCGTCTCCCTGACTCTGTCGTCCCGGAGCTCACCACCGCCGTGGTCGTCGACGGTGTGCTCGTCGTCACTGTTCCAAAGGCTGATCGTGATGATGACAACAGCACTGCATCTATTGGTGGTGCTTCGCTTGTGCTTGTTCAGTAATTAGTGTTCAAATTACTAGTAATAAATGGAAGCTTGTGTTGTTGCTTCATTTCATCTCTTTATTCAATAAATCTGTTTGTGCTTTTTAAGCGATTTAATTGGCTTATTTTTTTGAGCTTATTTTTTTAATAGGGACCGTGAAATACTTGAGATTCCCTGATGATTTCTACAATAAGTTTGTGGTTCTTTTTTTTGCACGGAATGTTGGTCTTGTAATGTGGGTCCTTAGATGTTATCAATGCGTGATGTTTTTTGGGGTCCATAATAAATTGTGGTGCTGTTCATGGAGATTAAATGAAATTGGTTAGGACGTGTTGAAGTAACTTCATAATAATTTATGGTAAAAAATGTTTGAACTAGATTATTGGTATTTGGTTGTAATGTGCTTTATTAAACTGAGATTAACATGTAGATTGAAAAAGATTTCGAAGGATTTTCTGTTTGGGGTAAATCATTCGCAATGACTCGAGTATATATTGGCAACTAAAAACAACAAAAATGGTTGGAAGCTCATTTTTACAATTTAGGTGGGGGAGGGGAAGAGAAGGAGCGAGATTTTAATCAAGGGGAGGTGAAGAAGAGATGGGAAGAATTTTAATTATATATAAATTTGGTTCAAAATACGAAAGAGGAGGAGATGAAAGATATTTTATTTACAAATATGTTTAGTTCACAAGGGGAGGAGAGTTATTTTAAAACTAATTTATTTTTTTATCCTTATAATTTTATCATTATATTTATCGTTTGTAATTTAAATAGAAATTCATTAATGATATATTTACCGTTTATAATTTTATCATAAAATTTTATAAAAACGTAACGATTATAATATATAATTTTAAAAATATTATCGAATACAATAAAATAACAAAATTTATTATAAAAAAAATATTACAATAATTAAAAAGTAATATTATAGTATAAAAAATAAAAATTAATAAATACATAATATAATAATAATAATAGTAATAATAATAACAATATAATAATAATAATAATAATAATAATAATAATAATAAGATGAAGATGTAAAAATACAAAATATAAAAATTATTAAATATTTTTTTCCTTTTGTCTATCTCTCTTTCCATTCTTAAAATTTGAATCAAATATAAAAATTATTAAATATTTTTTTCCTTTTCCTCCCTTTCCCTCAATTTATTCCCAATCAAACAAACCATTAAAAATGAAAGAAGATACTAATCAATATCCAATATATGTGTGATCCGTGTTTTCATAAGATCAATTTGTGAAGTTAATAATACATGTGTAAAACGTGGCTAATTATACATTTTGTAAAGATACTTCTTTTACAAGTTTTAGACACAACCAATTATATAATTTAAATAAAGATTTTTCCTGATAATTTCTTAAGTACATATGTTTCTAAAATATAATATTGCAACATAGAGCACATGTCAATTTAATTGATAATTTCATTTAATAAATAAGAGGTTAAATCAATTTCATTGGTGACTGCATCATGTCTAAGCTTAACCAATTGAATTGACAACTATGTACAACTTACAACTTACAAGAGCAATAAAATTCATATGATTTATATATATTGAATATCTTTTTTAATACAATTAACTAATAAAAAGATTGAATAAAACTATTGATATTTAATTTAAATAGGATTAGATGTAAGGATTCATCAAACATGTTACCGGTTCCACACTCCTTGGTACCGTTTCTCATGTCAATCTATGTTCATTCTCCTTAAATGTTTGATACGAGTTCCTTAGAACATCACTATCACCAAATTTTCCAATAAATTTTTGTAATTTTACGTACTCTTGTGAATGCATTTACGCTATTGTAAATGAGTTCATTGCCCATGACATTATAGTTGTGTTGTATTGTTTGGGTTGATGGGGTTATTGGTGAGTGGTCTGATCGGTTGAATGACGATATTGACGTGAATGCATGCTTCATTGGGGAAAGGAAGAAATGGTTGTTGTATTACTTGATAGTCATATGTTTGTTGAATGTTTTGGTGTTGCGATGTTAGGATGTTTTGTCTATGTTGTTGATACTATCAGGTTTAACTATATCGAGGTTGGCACATCTACGGAAAGTATCCAACCTTTTGTATGTCTTGTTCCCATGTCATTGCAGCATGTTCAAGTGTTTTCCTGGATGCTTCCAAGCATCTATCCGTTTGCAAAGTCTTAAAGGTATTCAGTGTATACAACAATAACTTCTCAGTGGTAGCAAAAGAGAAATATTAGTCTGCATATCAAAGGGATGTTACTTGGCACAACGAAAATATGATTAGGAAGAAAAAGGGTCGCCCAACAACACGAGTATAAGAACAAAAATGAATACGACTGACAAATTGGTAGGATTGTGTTGTATATGTAGTCAGTCCAAAGACATACGAAAACATTGTCCCAATGTTGAAATAGACTCTGCATGACAATTTATTATATGTTAAGATTTTTATAACCATGAAATTTAATATACATAACGACTTTTAGTTACAACAAAACAAACATAAATACCTCTAAAACAACAACACACAAACATAAACACGTCTAAAACAACAACTCAAAAAAACAAATGAAAAGACTTAACACCACAATATTATCTAAAAATTACAACAATCAAAACAATATCATCTGGTGCAAATATCATATCCCTAACATCATTGTCTGTTTTCATTGACACCCACTAGATATATCATCATTATATTCCACAATAGATATGTATGAAATAAGACTCTTAATGCTTCTAATTCTTACACCATTCTAACCAAAAGATTAAATTCCTCTCAAGTTGCTTGAAACTTCGAAAATTTCAAAAATACATCTTTATTGGAGGGTTCGTTAAAAAAACATGTCAAACTCTTTTACTACTTATATTAGAACAAGTGAAAAAAATATTAAGAAAATGTGAAAAGATGTGAAGAAATGGTAGAAGACACTTAGAAAAAAAATAAAAGTATCCAACCCATAGCAGACATATGAATAGATACCGATTGAATTGGCCAGACAAAGATGTAGACATCAATTGAAACAGATTTGTCAATTTTGTTTTAAAACAAATTTTATTAGCCAGTCATTTTTAAATGGAGATAGTATTACCCATCCAGTTAGCAAGAACTTATCAATTCTGCCTTTTGGACTCTCACCAGGACAGAACCAAGTCTCAAAGCAAAACGGTGTATCAATAAAAAATTATTTCACCCTCCAAAATATAACACATCCCTTTTTAAGGAATTGGAACTATTACACAGCCCCTTCTTTTAACTTTTGAAGACTTTGAATTTGTTTTATATTAAAACATTTTTTATATAACATATTGCTATATAATACCACTAGCACCAATTATTTATCAGTATAGTTGGATAAGTAACTTTTAAGTATCCACTTTATATTAGATTAAAAAGATCAAATAAATAAAACTGCAGAAAAATACCAAGCTTATGAGATTGCCACTGGGCAAATAAAATAGAATCATAAACTCAGCCAGTAAAGTCAAAAGTTTCCGGATTTTCTCGGAAATTACTTAAACTCCCCAGAGTTTGCCAAATGGGAATTTACATCTGAGTTAATTTAAACTCGCAAGAGCTAACTCAAGAGTTAGACAACTTTGAGAGTAAGCTTTTTGACATAGGCTTATTGCAGAAATAATTTATTATTTTCAACTGAACTTCTATCTTGAACATCATCTACTAGTTTTCTTTTTAAACTTCACTAAGCGAATATTCATATAAACTTATGAAAAGTTTCTTTAAAACAGAAGCTATTCCAAAGTGAATCCTAATCTGCCATTTGTAACCCAAAGTGCTCCTTTAAAATCTCTTTTGATGTCATACCAAAACCACTGGCCACCTTTTTCATATCTTCAAATTTCACCATTTCTCTTCTTATCTGTTCCTTTATTTCCCTGATAGCACGGTACAAGGGCTCTGACTGACTTAAGTTTGGGCATTCCAGTTCTGACACTACACTGTCTAACTGCTCATACAAGTTCTTCAAATTCAACTTCTGTGCCTTGAGTTTTTCTTTCGCCACCATATATTCAAGCTCTTGCGAATTTCTAAGACCCACCAGAACCTCATCAATCTCAGCCTCAAGTTTCAAAGAACGTCTATGATAATCATTAAACTCCTCCCTTAATCTAGCATCTGAACGGATTGCATTCATTGTTACTTCCATCGGATCAATGCCACGCTGTGGTAAGCCTGATTGTAATCATAAAATGTTCAGGGAAATAAATATGAATTTAAAAGATCCGTAGTGTTGACAGTCACAGAAGTCAAAGATTATAAACGTTCACATTCTGTAATATATCATACATGCAGTTTGTACACCTCTATAAGCATGCAACCATTGATGTGAGTGGAAACTTGAAAGTAGTAAAAAGTAAACAGCTAGGGATTGGGGATTGGGAAAGGAGATTTTACCTTCAGAATGAGCCATAGGATCGTCATCTCTCTTCCTCTTCTTCTTCATATTTTCACCATTGCTCACACATTTCAGCTGAAACAAAATTATCAACTTGGTCATAATAAGCCTTACAATATGGAACAGTCTAACAGATTACAAACAAGACGTTTTTGTAATTTTATTTCTATCATCTAAACTCATTTGAAATATACCTTTGTGATGGCCAATTCAACACTATTCAGAAGCTTCTTTGCAGCAGGTTTTGTTGAGCCGCGCAACAGACAAGCGCCAAGGTCTAAAACCTTCTTCTTAATTTCATCATCCAAATCAACAGTTATACTCTTACATATTTGAACAAATCTTTCAACATGAGCCACAAGATCAGTTCTCCCATCACATCGCCGGCAATGGTACTCAGCATCTAAACCAATACTTTTCTCAACCGTACCAGCCAAAGAAGAACGAAGCGCACATTCCAGATGAGCAACATGGCCACAAATTCCAGCACCAGCATTTACAGGACACTTAATATAACTATAGCCGCCATGAGCAGTACTAACAGCTTTGCAACAAAGAATGCAGGAACAACCCCGGCAAAACCCTGACTCAGAACAACATATATCACAAGACATAGCCGGGGAATATTTTATCGCCACTTCAAAGTTCAGGCTGTCGCACATTTGATTCCCCGCTTTACACTTGAGAATATTACTAGTCCTGCCGTCATCAGAGTCATATTCTCCTGCTGCCTGTGGTATCTGTTGAAGAGGTACAGCAGCTATCGGCACCACATTGCCTCCTACCATACAATTTCAACACCAACAAGAGTTATTATTGAATAAGCAAAGTGATCATCTAAATACGCAAAAGCTACATTTACACCACATTAATAAAAATTTATTATATATTAGGGTAATATATATTCAATTTAGAAAATTGGAGGTGTAATTGAACCTAGCGAGGACCTAATTTCTAAATTCTATGAAATCCCCCAAATTGAACACGAAAATCACGCATTGAAACCATGATAGATTCATAAAATTAATGAAATTGAAATCAAAATGAATAGATCGGTAAATAAAAAAAAGTAAATTCACGCAATAAATGAAAAACATGCAAACGAATCGAATTTAATAATCTAAATAAACGATCTGGTGTTTGTTACCGTTGGTAGAAGGCTGAGCAGCCGGAATCCTCCATGTGAAAGAAGCGAAAAACTTATTGACATCAGCGTCCGGAAAAGTGGTCTTAATGTAACGTTCAACGGAGAGCTTGCTGGCGAAGATGTGACGTTGTTTGCGTTTCGATCCTCCATTCTCCGGCGTCTGACTCAACCGAAGCGGTAAATAAAGGTACCGATCCTGAAAGCATAATCCGTTAGTCTGAAGTCTTTTCCCTGATTTCCATCCCCAGGTATCACCAGGTTCCGGCCAATTTTCCGGCGCGTAAGGTAATCCTTCGCCGGCTTCATCAGCAGCTGCTGGCCGTAGATTCATTTCAGAGAGTTTTTCGAAGAACTTGCTCCTCCCCATCGGAACTAGGGTTTTTGATTCTGTGGATTGTGAAAATGAAGAGAGAGAAAGAGATGAGTTAAATAAAAGGAGTAGCTGAAGTAACGGTTTCACAGTGATGAGACAAGAAAATGTTTTATATACGCAAAACACATTCATGCATTGTGTTTGAGTTACAAGTGTTACTAAGGTTATAAAAATAAGAGTTACAAGTGTTACTATGGTTCTAAACAAAAGAGTTACAGCGTACAAGTGTTACCGTGTAAGTAAAACTCAATTAATTAATTAAATAGTAAATCTGGTTCAATGAACGATAAAAAGGTCGATTTAATATACTCTCTCCGTCTCGGAATAAAAATCGTTTAAGAGTGTTGCACACAGATTAAAAAGCATAATAAGTAAAAGAATAAATATAACAATTTTACAAAAATGTCCTTAAGTTTTATTGATTACACATACATAGTCATAAGTGTAGAGAGTGAGTCAATGTATTGAGAATAATGCAAATAATATTAATTAGGATAAAATTGGTACAAATGAATTAATATTACATTAAAAAACTAAAATGACTCTTATTTTAGGACAAAAAATTTAGACTAAAAAGACATTTATTTTGAGACCAAAGGAATAATATCCTGTAGAGTTGTTAGTTCATTTCACATATTCATTTTCATTTTTATTTTATTATTATTGATATTTATTTCTATAATACTATCTTTTACCGTATATGATTTTAGAAAAATGATATTCTTACACCAAATGTATACCCCTATAACGTATTTCACTATTCACCAATATAATTAATAGTGAAATATTATAATAATATATAATCTTTTAAAATAATATAAAAAATTATTTTTTAAATATTTATTTTTTATTTAATACCTAAATATTTATTAATCAATTTCATTAATGTATTAACTAAGTTATTATATTGCATTAACCAATTTTGGTGACTACTAAAATTATTTTTAATGTCTGGACCTTATTAACCAATTTTATTACTGCATTAACCAAATTTTTAAATTGCATTAACCAACTTTTTTCAATACTTTTAAAATAATTGTTTATGAATATTGTTCACGTGTATTATTCATGTGCTGATATTATTCACATGACACTGTTCATGTATGGTTTTACTGTTCACTGACACTATTTATTAAAAATATTTTTTTAATTGAAAAATATATTGTTCACCGTATAAATACGGTAAACATTACATACAATGTATGTATTGGTGTAAGAAAATTGTGTAGAAATAGCAAAACTAATGATTTTATTAAGAAAATATCGTGATAGAAAGTAATATAATTAATATTGTATTTTAAAAACAATAAATAAATATTGAATTGAGATAATTTTATTGGTCCAAGTCAAAATAATATTGGTAAGACACTCGAATTGGGCATAACCGAACAATGGAAGGTTGGCTGTGTAAAGAAATTTCTTATCTAATCCTTTGGATTTTTCAGGTATCATGTGGATTTTCAATTTTTCTCTCCTGCTTCCGAAGATGTATCTCCGGACGCACCATTTTTTTCTCAACGTTGGTTTGTTTCGGAAATACATCTACGGAAAGTTTTATGTTGTACCTACGAAACATTTGTTTATACAATTCGCGTCAGACTCTTCTTCTTCTTCAAACACCCTCTCCATTTCTCTCAACTCCAAAAAAATTATTTCCACCAAAACTGATCGTTGTCACTTGAGTTCGACAGAGAAGATCATCTGCAACGATCAACACACTTCTAATCATCCATAACTCAATTCAATCAGTAAGTTATCGAGTTTACGAGTTTCCGAGTAATTTTTGAGTTTTCTCCGTAATCAATTTAGAATAGATTTTTAGGTGTATAAATCATTAAATAAGTTTAGAAACATAGTTTTGAGACAATGTAGGTATTGTTTGATGGATTAAACAGACGACCATGGCTTTAAAATGTCGATTTTTTTATGTTGGTTCGTTAATGGCGTTGTATGTATTATGCTGAAATTGAATAAGGTTCCGCAAGTGCATATACATAACACATTAACGTTAGAATGTTTCGTAGATGCACTTGTGGAACAACCCAGACTTTCTGAATTTTGGGTGCTTCCGTAAATTCATTTGAGGAAGCCTTTCGTGGATGCATTTACGGAAATAAAAAAATGTCATTTTATTTTTATTTTTTTGTTGTTGTATCTAATTCTAATTTATTGTTTATATGCAGACTATATGATTGTCTCAGATTCAGACTATGACCCCCGACGAATACATGAACGACTTGCCCAACTTGCATCAGTCCGACGTGAAAAAACCCAGTCAAATATACAGTCATCTACATCACAGGTCGAGATAGATTTACAAACCGTCTACATCACAGGCCCAAGACACTTCTTCATCCCGGAGGTGCCAAGATGCTACTGAGGGTACATCACAGTCTTCACCCTCCCGTAGGCGACGTCAGGACGGTCTGGTTCCAATACCAGAGCACGATGTTGATCTGGTTCCACCTCCAAAGGGTGATGAGCATACACATGGGGATGTTGGTGATAATGTTGATGCTCCTGAGGGTTTTCCAGGGGGTCCATCTGATATGTCCCTGCTGACAGGCTACGCAGAGCATACCGCCCGAGATGTTTGGTTTGGAAAGCTAACATTACTCAGATTTTTTTTTCATTTGGAATTTATTATATGTACAATTGTTTCTTATTAAAATTATTTTATTTGTTAATTTTCAGTCGCGTGACCCCATAGGTTTTATAGCCATGGGCGGAAGAGGTTGGATTTTCCAGAGGAGGAGTAGTTCTTAACTGCCTTTACTGAGTATGGTCTGAAGGACCTTTGTGAGATTGGGTATGGGGTGATCCAGAACGGTATGCTCATGGATTTTGCGGAGAGATGACACCTAGAGACCTCCTTTTTCCATCTACCACATGGCGAGATTACTATTACCCTTGACGACGTCTCATGTCTATTACATATATTGATTATGGGTATCTTCCCCCGTCACGGTAGGCTGACGAAGGAGGAGGCTCAGGATCTACTGGTTGGGGAGCTCAAGTTCTCTCTAAAGGATGCGCTGGAAGAGGTGGATAATACCCGCGAGAATCATGTGAGGTTCTCCACCCTAGAGCGTTATTATAAGGAGGCTATGGTTGTTGCATGATAAGTAGATGGTGATCCGGCGAAGGTCAAGATGCACAGACAACGGGCGTTGAGATGTTACTTGTTTTACTTGGTTGGCACACAACTGTTTCTGGACACCAACTCCTCGTATACAAATGTAGCTTACCTCATGTACTTCTTGGATACGAATCCACGAGTACAACTGGGGTGCGGCTACGTTGGCTTACACATATTCGAGACTCTCAGAGGGATGCCTAAGGAAGACCAGGACTGTCGCAGGCAGTTGTTCACTATATGTGGTAACAATCTTATACCTTTCGACTTTTTTCCATTATATTTTTGTGATAAAGCTTGATACAGATGTTGTTTATTTTCATTTCAGACTTGGATCTTCTAGAAATTTCCGTTCATAGCTGGTTAGGGGTCTGCCTGAGTACACAGAGGATTGGTCGTGAGCACGTGTCTTTTTCCCGCTGAGAGGGAACTAGACGATCGACCCGTACAGAGTCTATCTGGAACGTATGGTTGATGAGGATGTCAGATACGACATATATGCAGATCACCGTCAGATGCGCCCGTTTGATGAGATCTCACTATTCAACGGATGGTTGGCATGCAGTTCGACCATCATTGTGACATTTCTGCCCGAGTGCGTCATACGACAGTTCGATTATGCTTAGATTATACCCAGGCATCCTGCTGAATCCGCTCCTCTCGGCCTGACCTGTAGGAAGATAGAAGAGATATTTGATGAATTTCAGAACCACCTGGTACCATACGAGGCTCGGGTGACCAGAGCTGAACAAGACTGGAGTTGTGTCGATGACTACATCAGGTGGTTCTTAAGAGTCTCACATCCATACATGGTACCCACTACAGATGGATCACCTCTCAGACCAACTCATCAGGAGATATTAGAAGGGGAGCAGTCTCATTCGGGTCACACTCAGGATGTCTTGCCTCGATGTCGTCAGATACTTACTATTGGCCGATCACACATTGATGTCGGTTTCTTTAGAGGGGTCTGGCCAGAGGCGTATGTTGGATGAGATTCTTACTGTGGTAGAGGGGCACTATTGTACCACAGACATCGCGCCAGGACAGGTGGGATCGACAACCTGGAAAGCAGACCGAGCGGTCGAGGAGGGCGGTAGAGGCAGACGAGGCAGAGACAAAGGAGAAGGTGCAGATGTACTCCCGCACACACAATAGTTATTGTGGTGTCTATTTTGATGTACATATTTTTATGACATTGATGTAGTATTTTTTGATGATGACATTGACGTATTATTTGTATGACTTCTTATATATATATATATATATATATATATATATATATATATATATATATATATATATATATATATATATATATATATATATATATATATATCATACTACTTTATTTATGTTTGTACATTATTATTTATGCATCTCTGACTAACAAAACTAGTTTTATAAAAAATTGTTCTGATAAAATCTCGGAGATGCATATACGGAACTATTTTTGCAGATGTATCTCCGGTAACAGTCAGCATAAAACAAAAAAAATAGTACCTCCGGATGTGTATCTAAGGAATCATGAGGCATAATTGGAAATGTAACAGATGACTAAGAGACTTAAGGGGTGGATTAAGAAATTCATCGTGTAAATTAGGTTTGTCTCTGAAATTAGTATCTATGATCTATTTCATTTAACATACGAGGAAATGCTTTTTCCATCCTTTAGGGTATACCACACATCCTGAAAACTCAAAAATACTCTTCCTGGATCCGATGATATATTTTTGAACGTACTTAAAATCACATTAACAAATACGTTGCAAATGAGAAATCTCTATTTTGTTTAGGAAAATGTGTGATGATAAATAATATTAAAACAATAAATATTGTTCAATTTGAGATTAATAAGATAATTCCTCATATTTAATACAATATTCATACAAATACGTTGTAAATAAGACATCTATATTTTGTTTAGGAAAATATGCTATGATAAATTGTATTAAAATAACAAATGTTGATCAATTTGAGGTTAATAAGATAATTCCTCATATTTAATACCATACCCTTATAGATTCATTTTACATATTGATTTTTATTTTTTATAGACATTAATATAAGTAAAAAAATAGTATTCTTAATATATTTTGCTATATTATATTTGACCTTAGATAATTTGTACTTTCTATATTTTATAGATATTAATATAATTAGAAAATTTTATTATTCTTAATATTTTTTTGCTATATTATTTTTTACCATATATAATTTTAATTTCCTATAGACATTAATGTAATAAGTAAATTTTATTATTCTTAATAGTTTTTTTTTCTATAATACCTTTGACCATATACATTATTTAGTATATATTATGGTAAAGTATTATAATAAAATTATAATTAGTATTGTATTAACCTTTTGAAAACTATAAATAAATATTAGACTATTTGACCATATATAATTTTATTTAGTATATATTAAAAATTATTAAAAAATTTATAATTAGTATTTGTATTACTCTTTGAAAATTATAAATAAATATTAGACTATCTTTGACTATATATATGATTTTTTGAGTTATATATTATGGTAAGACTATTATAATACATATATAATTAGTGTTGTATTATTCTTTGAAAATTAGAAAAATATTAAATTGAGATAATTATATTGGTCTAAAAATGGATGATTCATGATAAATCGATCCAACTGAAATTCAACAATATTGGCAAGGTCGTCCAAATTGAGCTTGATTGTTTGAAGGAGGACCTGATTGTCCAAATTAGGCATGGTTGTTGAGCAGGTGTTTGAAGGAGGATCCGTTTCATATAACATATTTGGCTAAGGTGTCCAAGGAGTAACAATATGTAAACACCATTTATAAAGGAGGCAATTGTCTCGCCTATAATGGAGGAAGAATTAGTCTTCCACTATTTTTATTATTAAATAATTTTTAATCAATGACTGAAAATAATCCGTAATTATTTTTCATCAATTTGTTTTTTTTCTCTCCATATTTAATTTTTAATTATTTTAACCATTGATTAAAAATTGATTTAATGGACATGATATATATATATATATATATATATATATATATATATATATATATATATATATATATATATATATATATATATATATTTCTGCCCAAGGTTTGAAAAAGGATTAATCACTAATTTCAACAGAAAACACATATAGGGAGTCTCTTGCAACCCTACATAGACTCTTCATCTTTATTATGCTTTTAGAAAATACAATTGGCGCCCACTATGAGGTCCCATTAAAACTTAATTGAATCTCAAGTTCAATACATGCCACCAGAGGCGACGATGATGGTAAAGAGGGCTATTAAATAAGATTATGAAAATAAGGTAGTTCTGATTGCAAACTCACCACCTGCTTAAAATGACGTAATTGCAATGGAGCTTCCTGATAATGTAATTGAGATTATCAAGCATTGTGACATTCTAAGGCAATCTGCTTGTTTATGCAATGATTAACACATATAACTCTAAAGAAAAATCATTTAAGGTCCCTTCATGTGTGTTGAGAATGGATGTTATGCATGTTTGTGTAAATGCATGTGAAAAATACATATCATAGTAACCTCGTCAAATCATGCGTAGTTCATAGTACTATGTAACTAGACATTATACTATAATAGTTTATAGTCCTTGGAACAAACTAAAAGGATAATTTAGAGCTGATAACTATGTGGAATCCATCAATAAGTTTTTTATTTCATTTTGGTTTCAAGAAATACCTTTACACTGTTAAGCAGCAGATGCTCGCTCTACCTTAAGTATCCCATCAACATGTTTGGTTGGTAGTTTGTTTACTCAATTAAATGACATATCAATTTTTGTGTTATTGTTGGAATATGAAATGTTGGTTAGTAGAACAAATTTCATTCTCTTCTGACAACCTGCGCATGTTATGCCCTATGAGGATACTTAATTGAGTGTCAAGTAAAATGGATAGTGTTGAATATTTTCTCTCTTTGGACGGGTGCATATAAGTTAGTCTTAGGTTGAAATATGTTTAAAAAGTATTTTGATAATAACATATGATTATTAAACACCCCGGTTTCATGAGTAAAACCGAGGTGAATAATTCTTTTTTATTTTCTAAATTACATTGTTTACTCAAAATAAAATACATTGTTTACAACAAATCTTCGGTGATATCTAAATTTTGTTGCATACGCTTTAAAATAATTTATTTTTGAAAAAATAATGATTTTCTACATTTGTAATCTATCAACCGAGTACTCTTCAAAGGTTGAGCTTCCTTCTTTAATTGAGGGTTATTCCAAAAATACAACAACGACAACATCAACATAATTATGTGAGATAAAATACAAATGCATATAAAATGTTTTGTTCAAGATAGAAGAACATTGAAGATTTTTTCTATCTTACAATCTATTCCAAAGAATGATGCTTGCGAGTTTGGGACAGCTTCATATTAGTAAGGATTGTGGTAAAATCTATTTAACAAGTGCTTTTATAGTAAAATCTTATTATTTTATGCCCCGGTTAAATAGAAAACGGAAGGGTTATAACATTTTGTTTATACTTATAAACAAATAAAATCATAAATTACGATAGGTGGAAATCAGATATTGTACTGAGTTATTTTTCTGCTCAGTGTTATGAAAAACTGAGGAAATATATGATTTTTTTTATTTATTTTTAAATAATAAAAAATAACTTACATTGTTAGTGGAATGAACTCATGAGTTAATTTAGGAAATATATCACGATTTTTTATTGTTCGAGGTGAAAGTTTTGTCATAAAAAATATTATTTGTTATAGTGGAATTAACTCATGTTCCAAATTTAACCTTTTAATAATATTATTTTAGACAAATATCATTGGGGTGTTACAAATCCCCTATTTATTTAAAAAAATTATTTAGTTTCTCATTTTGAATTTTTCATTCTTATCACATTTTAGAGTCACTTTATCTTAGAAATTTTCATTTTTATTCCCAATTATAGTCATTTTTTCTTTTGTGAAATATTAATAAAATTGTTAGTGATATGGATATTTAACGTGTGTTGAAAGTGTAATTCCTTGTAGTATCGTCCGTGAATTTTACTCTACTTTTTACGATTTGATTGATTTGCACAAACCAATCCTTTCTTCCCATTATATGCGTTGAACACCCGAAATTCAATTACCACTCA
The DNA here is from genome assembly GCA_963966055.1 of Lathyrus aphaca. Taxonomy (NCBI): domain Eukaryota; kingdom Viridiplantae; phylum Streptophyta; class Magnoliopsida; order Fabales; family Fabaceae; genus Lathyrus; species Lathyrus aphaca. The sequence goes on from OZ014523.1 coordinate 568,249,846, forward strand.
TCGTTGCCTTGGACTCCATCTCTAACCGTGATCATTACGTTTTGCTCCGTGCGCATTTCTGCAGTATTTTTCACACTGTTACAGTTGTTGTCCCGCAAATTGCAGTTGCTACTGTTGCTGCCTAGCAACTCATTCATGTCATAATTATCTTCTCTGATCATGACTAAGAGCGTATTTTCATCATCTACCTCTTTCCTCACAACCTTAGCTTCATCTCCTTGAGAATCTCTTTGTTTTGCACCACATTCATTTGCAAAGTGTCCAAGCTTTTGACACTTCCAACACTGAATTTTGGATCTGTACCTGGTTTTCCGCCTCTAACATTTCCTCGATCACCATACATATTGGAGTTGTTCTCACCCTTTTACGTCATCGAATTCTTCGAATTTTATGGATCATTCCCACCCAAATTCTGAAAATTTGGCTTCCCTTTTGAAGCCCAATTTCCTTTTGATCTTCTACTCTTCTCGTTAAACTATGCTTGCAAATCCATCTCCGCTTTCTCTTTGTCGCTTCCTCCCTCACATCCATTATTTGTTCATGAGCCTCAAGAGAGCTTTGAAGCTCATCTTTTCTCAACGTCACAAGATCCTTCGATTCTTTGATAACAACCACAATGTTGTTGAATCTTGACGTTAACAACACAAGATCTTTGACACAATATTTTGCTCCGGAACGGTTTCTCCACATGCTTTGATTTGATTCACCAAACGCGTAATACATGTCACATAATCGTTGATCGTTTACTTCTCTTCCATTTGCGTTAACTCGAAATATCGTTTGTGAGTTTGTAACCTCACCACCTTTTCCTTAACAGCCCATGCATAAGATTTCTCCAAGATCTCTCAAGTTTGCTTCGTTGAATCTCAATCGCCAACTTTTTCAAAGTTATCACTATCGACGCAAGAATGAATCAAGAAGAGTGTCTTGTAATCTTTATTCTTTTCTTCATTGAATGCATCCTTTTGAACATCTGTAGCTTCTGCCCCAAGTGGTACAAAACCATTGTTGATCACTTTAATAACTTCTTGATATCCAAACAACATTTTCCTTTGTTTGGACCACTTGTCATAATTCTTTGAATCAAGAATCAAAAGGTTGGTGGAGATTCGATCATTGAAAAAGGTACTCATTGTTGCAGCGGAATTGGATCAGAACCAGTGCTCTTGATGCCAATGTTGGAACATACAAAAATAATTGAGGTGAATTAATGGAGAAAATTGAATTTTGAGAAGAAGAAGTTGAGAATTGAGAGAGAGAGAGAGAGAGAGAGAGAGAGAGAGAGAGAGAGAGAGAGAGAGAGAGAGAGATTGACATTAACCTCGTCCGGGAGCATACAAGGCCTTATATACATGACAAGTACAAAATAAAATGAAAAATTACAAAACAGTTTATTGAAATAATCTGAAACTGAAGCATAACAGAAAAATATAAATTCGCCTTTGTAACTGATTACGCAAAATGTTGTAATCGGTTACGCGTCTATGCTTTGCGGATCTTGACCAAATTAACATGTGATAACAGATTACACCAAAACTCGTAATCGATTACCACAACTGAAATGCTAAAAAAAATCTAATTTTCAACAATCCGAAAATACTTGTTTGAAAATATCATGAGTTTGCTGAAATTATGGCTGAGCCATCATAATTTTTTAAGAATTATAATTGACATGTTTTATAAAATTATGGTGACTCAATTTGATTTTAAAAAACCAAAAATATATTGAGATTCGTATGAAAGTAAGAAAAAAACACTTTACCATATAATAGGATGGTTTTAATTATTTTTGAAGTAATTGATTGTGATATTTTTTTTCCATTTGTAAGTTGCTAATTTGTTTAGCTAATGAGATGTAAAATCATTTAATTGAGTACGTGCATATATATTTTATTGAAATTCAATTTCGCAGCTCTAGAAAGATCAAAGAGCTAGCCATACAAATAAAAGAAGGAATTTATTTAAGCAAATGATATTTTTCTCTCTCTTTTGATAATTGAACTAGACTATAAAATAAGAGAGGAAGAGAGCATCATACTAATGCATTAAGATGAGTGACGTAACAAGCAATCTTCATGGATAACTATCAATTGTTCGGCTACCTTGTAATTAACATCATTATAAAACATTAGTAGAATTCAAAAATTATTAATTAATATGATGACATAAAATATTAAGGACTAGTTTAAGTGGTTGAATTGGAACATTGATAGATTTTGAGAATAAGCTGATTCATAAAAAAACATGAATAAAAAATTATCAAAAATTAAAGGAGTTTGATATGCTAATAATAATATTATAGCCAAATTTCATGTGTAAAATTTGAGATGAAATGTAATAATTAATTTCAATGATTGAAAACTTTGACACACATATAAAATTGGTGAATTAAAAATGGAAAATGTTAGAGGAAATATAATGTTTGTGTATATACCTGTTCGATGCTACCATCTTCTATCTCTGTATTGAATGTAAGCAACATGAATTCATGGAGTATATTTTCTAAATCTTCAACACAAATTGGTTCTGAAATTAATTAAAATAAATATTGATTAATAAAAAATGAAATTGGAAAATTGAAACATAAATATTAGCCAACAACAACGCAACCATTGGATTTGGAGAGCCAAGAGAATAAATCGGAAGCAAGTTCGTGCGATTTGCGGAGGGAATCACAACCACCCCATTGGTTCTTGATGGCCATTTGAAGAGCATACCAATGTGAGAGAAGCAATATGATACTCTCTCGCAATCGAATCATAGAGAGTGATTTCAATTCTCGATGGTTGTTTATATCGATGGAATCCATGAAAACAGACGTTGTTTATATCTCTTTTTTTCTATGTGTGTTGTCCAAACAACACACATAGAATGAGAAAGAAATGAGAAGGAAGATATGTATATATATGTGGATGTGGAGTGTGCGATAAATATTCGGAATTATGACATGAATAGTTGGAGAGAAAAGAGTAATTAAAAATACATTCATTCTATCTTTTATTAACTATATATAGAATATGTTTGTGAAAGACTAAAAGGGGACAAATGTTTTATCTTTCCTTTTTTATAGTATTTATAGATTGATTTGTTTTTTTGTTTAAAATTAATATTTTGCTATAAAAATAATCATTAATCCTAATATTATATATTTTATTATATCTTTTTCTTTTAATTTGATGAGCTAGTTACTTTTGACTTTAAAATAGATAAACACATTAATATCCTTTCATAAGAATTAATTTAAGATATATCTATTTCTTCTCCTCAACTAAACGATCACCTCTTTGATAATAAAGACCAATGTTTTTATATACTAGTTAGTTAGTTAAAAGCTCTAATATATTGGCATAAATTGATAGATCATGGAGGGTATAATTATCAATATATGGGTGCTTGATTTATACTAAGATACTTTACAATTCAGTAGTTTTTCATCTTCTTTTCGATGTCTAAAAGAATCTTCTCCACATTCAATGATAATAATCATTGAAGATAAAAAACAAATGATATTTGTCCATATAAAAATATTTTATCATTCTTTTTATATAAATTTCTTGGTGTACAAAAATTTAATTGTCCAAATATTCAATTTGTAATCTTAGACAAAACTTTGTCTTTCTCAAATCTTTTATCTCAAACTATTTTTTAATCAATTTATAGTGTTCAAAAACTCTTCAAGAGTTATTATCGTTGTGTCGAAGAGGTTAGTTGTATGGGTCGGTATTCCGGTTGTGGTGGAAACTAATCTCTATAATCACTTGTTCAAGTGGTGCTTTCTTTGATGAAGTTTTGTTCCAAGAAATCAGCGAGTATTATTTGGTTTGTGGCATGTTGGTGCATTTGACGCTCTCGTAATTTGATTATTTTTGCAGACGAGGTTGGAGATCCTGATGTTATCGTAGACAAGATTATTCTTTTCCCGTGGTGGTGGAGTCTGATGAGGAATAAACATAATTCTAGCTGCACATATTATGATTGACTCAAATGCCCTAATGATTTATTGTAACAATATTATCTAGGGATTTTAGTTCAATTTTTGTGGGTTATGTTTATCGGGTTGGAGTACCCCTAGTACTCCCCTTTATTAAATTGGTTGCTTGATTATTAAAGAAAAAACTCTTCAAGAGTTATAATGATATTTATATCATCATCATTAATAAAAATTATAAAAAATATTATTTTCTAGATCTTCTTGTAAAAATACATTGACAAATGGATTCATTTGCATATCATTCCCTTAGCAAATATCCACAAAGGCAATTGTTTTAATTTATAGACAAACTTATTTAATATTATAGAGTAGTCTTTTCGAAATCCAAAACTATGTGTCTCAAGTAAATTAAATCTTTTATAGAGCTTTATGTAAATTTTACTATCAAGTAAGTCATACAAATAAGTTGTTATAACATTCATCATGTGCAAAATAAGTCTTTCATGTGTTACAATGCTAATTAGATATCAAACATTACTTGCAGCCAGTACATGTAAATATGTTCCATCAAAATCAATCTTAGGTCTTTGCAAAAATCCTTGAACAACAAATCAAGCTTAATTTTACCAGTATCATTTCGTTTTGTATTTCATAAAAACTCATTTATAGCCAATTGGTTTCATACCTTAAGGTGTTTGGACCGTCGATCCAAAAATTCTTCGCTTGTAAAATATAATATACTTAACTTAAGTCAATTATGTGACAAAGGTAAGTGTAAACTTTGATTCTTCTGGATGTATAGTCATAAAATCTAAATCAAATGAAACTCTATTTACGAGCTTAACAAGTAGAAATATCTACACCATGAATTTAAATAAAATTTATTCAAATAATGTATGTCTTCTGAGTAACGATGATGAATCTTGGCTATAGAGTAGTCTTAATTTTTTCGGACGTCCAGTGTAGATTAGTTACACTTTAATCTTGGAAAAATAAATAGATACCTTATTTAACCATTATATTACCAATACAAATATTTTGTGAGAGGCTATTTAGCTACAGATCAATTGTGACAAATTTGAGGCCTTGTGCAGCAGTCTGTCTTGTACGTCCTCAAAGACGGCCCTGGACTATGGCATAGTAGAATAGCTCACATCCACATGGACCATTTAAACAAGTTGGTCTGCAAGGATCACGTAGACGGTCTGCCAAACTTGTCTTTCAAAAGAACAAATTATGTGATGCGTTCCAAAAAGGTAAGTAAAATGGAATTTTTTAAAGCAAAAAATATTGTTTACACAAATTAGCCATTACAACTACTTCACATGGACCTTTTTGTCCCATATAGAACTATAAGTCTTAAATTAAAATGTCTACGCCCTTGTAGTTGTGGGTGATTACTCTCATTACACCTTGACATTATTCATATCTAAAAAAATATATATGTTTGTTTCTTTCGAAAACTAGCCAAGGTTCTCCAAAACGAAAAAGAAATGAGCATTGCATCCATCAAAAGGGATCACTATGGAGAATTATAAAATGAGGAATTCAACTTTCCACAACGCTTGAGGAAGATGCCCCCGGTTGACCGTAATGTCACCAGATTGGATTTCATTCTTGGGGTATTTAATGGTGTTACTTCACTACATTCTAGAATTGATGCAACCACTTATTCAGCGTCAGTTCTGAATTTAATGGATCCAAACAACACAAATCTGAGATCTTGGTTTCTTCAAACTTCAATTTCTTAGTCTGAGGTGCTTTTAGAGTTCAGATATAGGGATCAAATATGGAATCGTGCAAATCGCAGGAATCAGAATTTGATTCCCACAGACGACGCCACTATTTCAATGCGAAACCAAAAATGATGAGGATTGTCAAAACTACGGAGCAATGAAGCTTCTAGAGCACTACGACGATGTGACATTATGGATCAAAGGTTGTGACCATGGTGCTTATTAAAATAGATGTATCGGTATTTGTGTGATGTCGTTAATTAATGTTTTATATCTCTGATACGGTGGATCTAGGGGATACCTGCATGGTTAACACTCTAACGCTCAAGTTAATTTAAGGTTCAAGATTGTTGTAATGAAATTGGAGGTTAGAGATTGTTTACCTGAAAACATTTTACGTAGGTATTTATACCTTAGGCCTGACGGGGCAGGTCGGATAGTGGACCTCATGTTATTGGACATTAGCGAGGAGCAGTGTGTCTCGGGTCTTTGGCCGACACAAAATAGTTCTCATGGGAAAAAAGGATCTGCTTAAGAATGAAGAGAAAAAATATCTAAAAATAAGTGAGTTTAGTTTTTCCTACACTTATGTACTAGCAATAAGGAAAGAAACGTGTCTTATCGATCGCTTTTCTCGCATGTAATACTCAAGTGTTTCAGTTTCCAATAATGATCATAATGACGTCTCTGAATAGACGTTTGACATTCCAAACAGTAGAAGCACGAAAGATGGCGATTGGGGGACGAAGGTGAAAATATCAAACCATTACCTTTATATTCAAGCTTGGGAGACAACTATTTTGGACCGACAACAACTCCCTTTGACCAACCACTTAGAGATAGGTCACCCCAGCCGAAACTATCAACTAACTATATATTCTTGTTTCTATAAACTTATCCTTATCCAGATCTATTTTGCAAATCAAACACTTATAACGGTCTTCTGCATTCCACGCCTGAAAGATAGTAATGTTGTTATTCATCCCCCTATATAGAGAATACCGTCATTTCATGTAACAAGTTTCAAAACACAATTCAAATACTCTCTACTCATTCACATATTAACTTGAGAGTTGAAATACTAACCTTGCAGGTGTACCTTCGTTCCACCGTCGGAAGTATTTCTCCACTATCAGGTTTATCTCTATCTCTGATTTCAGAACTGAACAATTATTATTATTTTCAGGGTTAATAGTCATTTACCCCCTGCAATATAGACGTGTTTTGATTTACCCCTATAAAAAAAAAATTTGGATTACCCCCTGTAATTTTAAAATTCTAAGTCTTTTGCCCCACAGGTGAAAAAATTATTCTCACTCCCTGATTTTTACACGTTTAGGGGGTAAATCAAAACTCGCATATGTTAAATGACTATTAATCCTTATTTTTATAATGATTTAAACTAGTGTAACTATTTATAAATCGTTTAGAATAACAATATATATTAGATTAAAGCATTTTTCTAATTTTAAAGATTAATTTAAATTGAATTATTAAAAATCAAGATAGATATTTATTTTTAAAATATTCACATTGCAAACTAATTATAATTATAAGATAAACTACCTTTATAAATAGGACAAATATTTAAAATTTTAATACTCCCTATGTTTTAAAATGAGTATCTTCTAAAAAATATTATTCCAAAATAAATATTGTTTATATTTTTGTATGTATGAATTATTGTTATTTTTTACGTTATACACAACTTTTAACACATTAATAAAATTAATTTAATAAAATATAATATTAGGACAATAATATATATATTTTTATTTATGTGCAAAAATCTTATAACAATATTATTTTAAACATAAAAAAATGAAAACTGTGTTCATTTGTAAAGATAAATAGTGAGTTTGAATAGGAAACATATTTGCAATACGAAATCTGAAAAATGGCAGGAGAAGGAGTGAGTCTGAACCATATATCTCGAGAATCCACCGACATTAACCGCCTCGCCAAATTCTACCAAGAGGTTAGTATTCTTTCTGTTGAATTCTGGATCAAAAATTGTAGCTAGATTATTTGTTTGTAATTTTGATGATCAGATATTTGGGTTCGAGCAAGTAGAAAGTCCCAAGTTAGAGTTTAAGGTTGTATGGCTACACCTTCCATCTTCTTCGCTCTATCTCCATCTCATCGAGCGCAATCCATCTAACAATCTCCCTGAGGGTCCCTGGAGTGCCGCTTCTCCCTTTAAAGACCCTTCCCATCTCCCCAGAGGCCATCATCTCTGCTTCTCTGTCCCCAATTTTCAATCCTTTATCCATACTCTCAAGGTTATTCTTTTCTTTATCGTTGTTTTTCCCAATTAACTTTGTGTATTGCAAATTGAACACTTCAGTTTTTGTAATTTGAGTGGAAGCATGTATGTGTTTGTTTGTTTGATTGATGCAGGACAAGGGTATTGACACTTTTGAGAAATCGCTGCCGGATGGCAAAATCAAACAAGTTTTCTTCTTTGACCCTGATGGTATGACTAACTCTACTCGTAGCAATTTTCTGATATTACTAAGATTTGGCTTTGTTATTATTGTCTGTGAACGGGTTGGTTATTGGCCCTTAGCCGAGCTCCTAACATCAAGTATTTGCAGGTAATGGCTTGGAGGTTGCAAGCAAGGAAAACTCCTCCTAGTTACTATCATGTGTATCTGTTATGTTATAATATTGTAACTATACTCTATAATAGTAGTAATAATAATGCACCTTATTGACAGCATTTAAGGACACCGAACATATGTTATAAAGATGCAGTTGTATTGTTATGCACCTTTATTAGTCTTGTTTTTCCTTTACCAGCTACATTAGATATCGTCACATGCTTGTGATTTATTGTTGTGTTAAGATATGTTTAGGTCCAAAAACAAATTGAAACAAAAGAATCCAAGAGGAATCTATTCTACTTATCTTTTCTATCCCCTGTACCTCAGTTGAATTGAAAGCCAAGAATCTTTGGCTAAACCAGTTCAAGTAGGTTTTTTTGCTTCTTGATATGAAGGGGAGCGTGAATACACAAATTGTTTGATAAATAAAATAGATGGACTCATGGTTTAATAGCATAAAATTTTGGACTTGGATGTCAAATACAACCAACTTCACTTGTCATATTTCAAGCAACAAATGCATTGCATATTAGAAGGTATTAACATATTTAACTAAAACAGTAGATACATAACAAAATAAAACTCTTGTTGAAAATAAATAAATCATGGAAATATTCTGTATGGAATTTCCCCTCATAATTTTACTTATAAATGAAACACTCAGCAATGGAAGTGAATGAGAACATAAATTTTGGTTTTTCTGATCAACTATCAGGTAACAATGAAATTTAATACTCAACATATATAAAAAGAGACAACAATTACTGACATACAATTTCAATTTCTACGTATTTACATTTTGCAACATAAGAAAATTGGGGACAGGTTTGGCTTGAGGACCAAGTTTCTGAGTCTGATCAAGCTCCCAAGACAGGCCAGCAGCTTGCCCTAAATAATGGACCTGATTGTAGAGAAAGAACTACAAATTTAAGAGCAAACACTAGAACGAATATTGTTATTTGGCTTGATGATTCTTTTACTAAATAATGGACTTGGTTTGATGTGTAGTTGGGTCCATGAGACAAGAGATAACGTAGCCCATCGCTTTGACAGATTGACTTCCTATTTGTTTAACTTTATACGATGGGAACTCGTGTTTTATTTCATTGTTGTTAACACCTGAAAAGTAAGATGAGATGAAAAAGGAGAGTTAAACAGAATTCAACAAAGTAATAAATAAAAGAAATCTGTAGTGGTGTTAGTGTTAGAGGTGAGTGATTCTGACAACATTCATTCCTCAAGAGCCTCCTTTTTGTGTGTATTTGGCAAGAAATGGCAGAAAAATAATGCTGGAAACTCAAAAGGGGGGAACAGGGCCATTTATGGGGGGAAAAGTAGCAAAGGAAACAACAGTAGTAACAACATGGATACAGACAAGACGACTATGAAACCATGATGGATCATTTAAAATAGTTGTTTGCTAAAATTCTGCTATGCTATAGTGGTTCTATTGGACACTAATGATAGACATATCATAGATAATAGGAGTTTGCTAAAATTCTGCTGTATTGTAGTTCTCTAGTGATACTAGCTACAGCTTTTATTTGACTGACACTGGACTGAGAACATTGAAATGTAGTGATTTTTACTGCCTTACTGGGGTGTTGAAAAGGATTACAAGGCTCAGATGGAAGTTTTTTTGCCAGAGAAGAGAGTGAAGGAGGAGCATGAGCATGGCTGCGAACTACATGCGTCTATGAAAGGACCCAGACAGAGTCGCCTCGCCAGTACATGGCTCTTATCTTCACACATGATGTCTGAATCAGTTGCATGAAATATCATCACAGCCTTGTTATATCCCAAAGAAGAAGAAAGATGGAAGATCGTTGTTGAGGGTGAAGAGTGAAAGAGAAAGATTGTTGTCATTGTTGTTGTGTGTAGAAAGGGAGGACATCCGTATGAATGATCATTGGCAATGAGAGCAACTTAGAGACAGCCATAGTTATCTCTGAGAGCAGCAAAGTCTCACAAATCAATTAGTTGTAAATGGAGAGGCTCAGAAAGAGAGATAGCTGACTGCGTCAATATGATAGAAACACCTCGCCAAGACCATCCATCTATCATCATAGCCACAGTCAATTCAGTTCCCAACAAACAAGAAGAAAGAGTTCAACCAGGCGAACCTTTTCCCAATCTGTGGTAGTTCTCAACCATTAAAACAATGCTGCAACACTTTGTAAATTGTAATAAAGATTTACAAAGTTTTCAGTTTGTATAGAATCCATCTCTTTGCTGAGGTATTAATATGTGAATCAATTTGTTGTACCTTTAGGCACTTCCCCAGTTGATTACGTATCAATCTTTTTGCTATGGATCTTTTGAATTTCTACGATCAAAACTACTGGAAAAGAAAGCAGGTATATGCAAAAGTTAGGCAAAGGAGGATGTTTATCCATGATGGTGTGCATCAGTATTCTGAATAGAACATGTTTTGCAGATTACTATTTGGCCTAACAGTAATGAGCAAACGCCTAGGAAAGCATTTGTTATTTGTTAGTATTGTGGCATTAAAACCAGATTGAATCCAAGCTGTGACACTTGCATCTCTAGCAACTTAGTTGGCTAAATTGCTCACAATTTACAAGTGTCAACATATTTGACCAGTACTAGTTTTACATAAAAATAAAAAATAAAAAGTTATAAGTAATAACTTTTAACCTTTCAATCTGTTCGATGTATTCTAAATGGATTAGTTAGTTCAATGGGTACTATTTCTAATTTGAGGAGTAAAGTACTATAGCTGAAAAGAGCAAAATTTTGGAGTAAAGTACTATAGCTGAGAAGAGCAAAAGTCTGATCCGCTTTAAGAATTACTAATATAATGTGAAATGCACAACTACTTAGGCAAGAGTTTGAGGGTCTACAACATTGAGAACTGAATGTAAAAATCCGCATGGCAATGAAATTGGTGTGGTGAATGAAATGAGAGAAAAAGAAATGCACCTCATTTACATTTCTTGAACAGAATCAATATCCTATTTGTTTAGCATCCTTAGATATTGGCATCTTGTGTTTTTATAGTATCACCTGAAACAAAGAGATGAGGTGAAAAACAAGAGAAAGTTATACAAAATCCATCCTTGAAGAGACTTGTCTCCGAATATTATCGATTCACACTATAGCCAGACAAATTCAATCCCTAATCTATTTCAGTCTCTCAATCCAGAAACATTAAGTGGCAGAAGAAGAATAGGAGGCTCAGATAGTGGTGCATTGTCAAAGAGGGTGAAGAGGAGCATGGCTGCGACTGTGCACGTTTGTCACTATGTGAGAAACAGAGTCACCTTGCCATGACACCGCTCTTTTGTTCTTCACCCACAATATCTGATATTTATCCATAGTTTCATGAAACATCATCACTGCCCCTTAGAAAGAGAGAAAGATAAAGCGAACCAGGTTTTGTTGTTGTGTGATGTATTAAGAAAGATCTGAGATTAGAGAATAATGATTTGGATAGAAATATGGTTTTGATATAACATTATGGCATAATTTGATCCATGTAGCCTACCCGCCTTAGGGGATAGACTTCATTGTTGTTGTAGAGAGAAGTGAAGTAAAAATGATCATTTGCAATGAAAGAAACTTAAAGCCTCACAATCACAAACTTGCAATGCAACTAAAAAGGCTCAGAAAGAGAGAGATGATTAGTGGTGGCTGCGTCAAAAACACCTCGCCACACAACCATCCTCTGTCATCACTGCCTCATACGATTCAATAAGACTAAACAAGGCAAGGCAACGGGACAGGAACAGGTGGGTATGGGTACGGATTATGTTGACATGCCTAAATAAGAACCAACAAACAAGAAGCAAGTATTCAACTGCATGCAATGCAACAAAAAATTTCTTCAATAACTTCTTCTCAAGCATTCATGTGAAACATGTTTCCTTTCTTACATATATTCCACCTCTTCATTCAGAATGGGCTATCTAGCTTCCCCCAAATTTACATTTCATTTCACCCTAATTACCCTGTCCTCAACAACTCTACATTTCGGGCTATTTACAATCTTTGCCCTTTTCGTCATAAAAATTTCATCGGCCTTTTTGTTTACCTTCTATAAAACATTTCCCTAATTTGTATTCGATATCTTATGTTTTTTAATTACTGAAATGAAATTCCCTTAGAAGGAGGACCTGATCTTAATTTAGAGCCCTCTTGGTCTGGTGTGTAGTCTTAATTTAGAGCCTCTTGGTCTGGTGTGTAGTCTTAATTTAGAACCCTTTTCTTCAACGGAATCAACTTCCAATTTTTCTAGCTTTGTTATATATTGAAATCTTGTACTTTGTTTGTAACACCTGAAAAGTAAGAGATGAAATTTAAAAATGGGATGTAATTTGTATTGGTTATACTGTTAAAGGTAGGTGATTATGAGAACAACATTCATTCTTCAAGAGCCTTTATATTTATCACTGGTCCGTTCGGAAACCAGACAGACCCTCGACATAATCTATCTCAGCCTCACTGCTGACATACAAACTAAACACGAAAACATTGTCAAGAAATGACAAAAATATTAGAATTATTAAAAAAACAAAGGATAATATGAATGGAAGTGCTAAATGAAGAATTTAGGAGGAAAAAGGCTGGAAACTCCAATAAAAAGGGGGACAAGTGCCATTAAGAAAAAATAAGTAAGCAAAGGAAATAATAACAGGTGTAGAAAAAATGCAAGTGAGATGAATGAAACCGTGTTGTCAATTACGGATAATGGAAAATAGCAGTTTAATCAAATTCTGTTATGCTACAGTTGTACAATTTGACAACACATTGCAATTTGCAAATAATAGCAGTTTGCTCAAATTCTGCTGTGTCGTAGTGATATAGTCCCATAATAGCCGCTATTTGAGAACACTGGACTGAACATTGAAAACTAGTGACTTTACTTCTTTTCTAGAAAGAAAAATTAAGCTACAAAAAGGGGGAAAATGAAGAGGGGATGTTGAAAAATTACAAGGCTCAGATTAGGTGGTTTGTCAGATAAGAGTGCGAAGAGGAGGAGGACGAGCATGACTGCGACTACAAGCATCGAAGGAAGAACCCACGGACGCAGTCGCCTCTCCAATACACGTCTTTTTTTCCACTCACAATGTCTGAATCAGTTGCATGAAATATCATCACTGCCTTGTTATATTCTAAAAGAGAAGAAGAAAGATTGAAGATCATGAAGGGTTTGTGTGTTTGGTTGTTGTGTGTAGAGAGTGGACAGAAGTATGAATGATCATTGGCAATGAGAGCAACTCAGAGACCGAAAGAGTGATCACTAAGAGCAGCAAAGCCTCACACAAGTTATCGAGTAGTTGTCAATGGAGAGGCTCAGAAAGAGAGATGACTGACTGCGTCAACATGATAGAAACGCCTCGCCAGAGCCATCCATCATCACTGCCTCATTCAAAATAATACCCAAGAAGCAAGAAGAAACTGTTCAACAAACCAAACCTTTTCCCAATCTGGGTCAGTTCTCAACCACGAAAACTATAACTAAACAAGGCTGCAACCACCTTGCATTAAGATTAACAAAGTTTTCAGTTGATATATAGGATATATCTCTGTCATGGGTATTAAGATGATAATCAATTTGTCACGGATCTTTTGAAAGATCAAACCCGAAAGGACCGGAAAAGAAAACAGGTATAGCCAAAAGTTAGGTCAAGCAGGAACAACATAATTCAATATGGTATGCGGCAGTGTGCTGGATAGAACACTTTTTGTGTATTATACACCTAAAAGTGATAAAAGATAAACTAGGGATAACTTGAATATTCTTAGTTACCCGAACAATATTTATTCTGAAAAGTTAAATAAATCTAACAAAAGTCACTTGGCTTGACAATAATGAACTTGGTATGGTGAAAAAAGATGAGAGAGAAAGAGATGTACCCCATTTAGATTTCTTGAACAGAACCAATATCCTATTTGTTTACCATCTTTAGATATTGGCATTTGTGTTTTTCAATATACCGCCTGAAAAGAAAGAGATGAGGTCAAAAACATCCTTCAAGAACCTTTTGTCTCTGCATATCATTGATTTACACTGAAACCAGACACACTCAAAACCCTAATCTACCTCACTCACACTCCAGACTCAGAAACAAAACGAAAAAACACTATGAAGAATCAGCCCAAAATTATTACAGAATTATAAAACACAAACGAGCAGATTGAGAATTGAGGGAAAAGTTAATTGCTGGAATTGAAACTTAAAAATTAGGGGTGGAAAGTGCCATAATAAAAGAAAGAAGAAAAGGAAAGTAAGAGTGAGATGCATAAATAACATACAATAGCATGGGGCGAGTAAGTACGGGTGTTGAAAAGAGTAAGAGGCTCAGTTGGAGAGTACTGTCAGATAAAAGGGTGAAGATCCATGGCTGCAACTGCGAGCGTCTGTCACCCAGTGAGACGGAGTTGCCTCGCCATGAGACATCTCTTTTGCTCTTCACTCAGTGTCTGATCTGAAACACATTGCATGAAACATCATCATTGCCTCTTATATCCAAAAGAAGAAAAAAAAGCAAGTATGAGTTGAATTTGAAGATGATGATGAAGCCAAGGAAGCAGAGAGAGAGACAGAGAGAGTGAGTGAGAATGAGAAAAAGTTATGTTGTTGTTGTTGTTGTTGTTCACAGTGTGAGAGTGAGGAGAGATGTAGGAATGATCATTGGCAATGAGAGAAACTCAGAAACCATCAAAGCCTCACAAACTAATGCATAATTGCAAAGGGAGAGGCTCAGATAGGAGAGATAGCTGGCTGCATTAACATGATAGAAACGCCTCGCCAGAACCATCCATCATCACTGCCTCATTCAATACCCAACATACTGGAAGAAACAGTTCTTGACCATAAAAACTATAACAAAACAAGGTTTCAAGTTAAAGAATGACCTTTAGGCTCTTCAGAACCATCCATCACCTTGTGTTAAAGAATGACAAAGCTTTAAGTACATTATGAGTATATCTTTTGACATGGATATGGAGATGTTAATCAATTTGATGCACCTTTAGGCTCTTGTCATTTTGAAGATTGAAAAAAAAAACACTAATTAGGATAGTTGGCAACTCCAAAGTTGAATCTGAAGTGGATCTTTTGAAAGAATACAATCATCCATGATGATATGCAGCGGTATTCTGATTCTGAAAAGAGCACTTTTTGCAGAATACATAGATAAAAGCAATACAAGATAAACTAGGGATAACATGTACATTCTCTGTTGTCGGTACCATATTTAGTCTGAATATGCAGTAATGACAGACCAACTAACATATAGATATATCTAGCAGAAGACACTTGCATCTTCACTAACTTTGATGACTAATTTGTTCACAATTTACAAGTATCAACATATATTTAGCCAGATACTAGTTTTCCATAGAAGTCATAAGTAAATTACTTTTACCCATTTCAAGTTGTTTGATATTATTTACCAAGTGCCGTAGTCCAATGACTGGTATTTGTTGATGGAATAATAAAGTACTATAGTTGAGAAGAGCAAAAATTATATCACACTTTGAATTTAAAACTAATGTGCAATGTATATCTGCTTTGGCAAAAGTTTGATGGCGCAATGAGTGGTATTTGTAGATGGAATAATAAAGTACTATAGCTGAGAATAGCAAAACTTATATCACACTTTGAATTTAAAACTAATGTGCAATGCATATCTACTTTGGCAAAAGTTTGATAGCCCACAACATGAAATTGAATATGAAACCCACATGGAAATGAACTTAGAGTGGTAAATGAGATGAGGGAAAAAAACGTACCCTATTTCTCTAGCATCTTGTGGTTTGGCTAGTAGACCCAGAAAAACAATAGAGAAAATTACACATAATTCAGAGAGACTCAAACTCTAATATATCTCAGTCTCTCACTCAAGACTGCAACAAAACAGGAACAACATTATGAAGAAATGGCACAAAATTATTATAGAAGTATTTAAAAAGCCTAAATAAAAGTGGTAGGAGAAATGGAGGAACAGTTAATGCTAGAAACTCGCAACAAGGAAGGGAAAAAGTGAGAGTGTGAGGGTGTTGAAGAGAAATAGGAGGCTCAGATAGAAATAGATTAGTATTTTCAGAGAAAAAAGCATGGCTGCGAATGCAAGACGGAGTCGCCTCGCCATGAGAGGTCTCTTTTGTTCATCACTTACAACGACCAATCTGATTATCCACACATCATCACTGCCTCGTAATATCCAAAAGGAAGAAGAAAGAAAGTAAGAAGGTGATGATATTGATGAGGATTATGATGATAATGAAGCATAGAGAAATAACAAGAGAATGAGGTTATGTTGGGGATGGTGGTGATGGTGAGTGTAGTATTGATCATTGGCAATGAGAGTGACGAACTCATCAAAGCCTCACAAAGTTGCAAAGCAAATGGAAACAAAAAAGGCTCAGAAAGAGAGAAAAGTGGTGGCTGCGTCAAAAACGCCTCGCCACACAACCCTCATCCATCATCACTGCCTCGTTCAGCAAAGAAGAAATAGTGTTCAATCAACTACATGCAAGGCAATTTAAATCTTCTTCGATAGTAACAGTCAGTTGAAATGGTATTCAATTTACAAAAGCAATGAAAAGAAAAACATGCATAGCCAAAATTTAGGTCAAGAAGGAGCACCATATTCATACCCTGTTAACATTTTTGAACAGAATGAATATCCTATTTCTTTAGCATCTTATGTTCGGGTTTGTAGCACCTGAAAAGAAAGAAACAAGGTGAAAAACAAGAGAGAAAGCTAGCTTTTCGTTTCTGCGTATCATTGATTCACAGACAGACGCAAACCCTAATATATCACAGTTTCTCATTCCGAACACAGAAACATAACAGAAAAATAGAATGGGTACGAAAGTATTATAGATTTATTTAAAATACATAAATAAAAACAAGCAAGGAAATGATAGAGTGAGAGAAAAAAAAGAGGCTCAGATAGAAATAGAATAGTATTTTCAGAGAACATGGCTGCGACTGCAAGGCGTAGTCACCTCGCCACTGAGAATGTTCGATCTGATTATGCATGCATCATCACAGCCTCCGAAAAGAAGAAGAAAGAAAGAAGGTCATGAACATGATTATTGATGATGAATTTGAATATGAAGTTGAGAGAGAGAGAGAGAGAGAGAGGTTATGTTGTTGTTGGTGATGGTGATGATGGTGTGTAGTAGAGAGCGAAGTATCTCTCGCGCAATGAGTATGGATCATTGGCAATGAGAGTGAAAAACTCGTCAAAACCTCACACTCAAAAACAAAACAAAAAAAAGGCTCAGAAGGAGAGAGAAGGAGTGGCTGCGTCATAAACGCCTCGCCACAAGCATCCATCATCATCACCGCGTCATTCAACAAATTAGAAAAGGAAGAAGCAGTGTTCAAGCAACAACAAACAATGCATTGCAATGCAAATATTCTTCAATACTTACCCCCAAACTTTACATTTCATTTCACACTCTCACTTCTACGTTTTGGGCTATTTATTTACGATTTTTGCCCTTTTCCTCCTAAATATTTCTTCTCCTTTTTCTTTTCTTCCCATAAACTATTTTTCACATTTTTACTACTATTTTCTTCTTTTAAGAAAACGGATTTTGAACTTTTTTTTTATAAATATTTCTGAAGTAATGATGTAAATTAAATTTAGTTATATAATATTAAGTTAATGGAAAAGATCGAAGAAAATAGAATATATCACTTCTTCTTTTTTTAAGTTTTTAAGAAAATGGATTCAAGTTTGCACTAATCTAATGAAGTCTTTATATTATTACAAATATAACTTTTTTCCTTACAAAGAGGGCCAAAATTCAAGAGGAAAAAGAAACTAAATTGATATTAATGTAACATTAATTTTATCTACTTTTAACAGTAATGTAATAATTGACATTATTATATTAACGTTAATAAATTATGCATCTATAACAATTGGTCATTATTATTGAGATAGTTATTTCTAGTTAATAATAATATTATAATACTTAGTCATACTATTAAGATAGATATTTTTAACTAATAATAATATTATAACACTCTCCATTTGAAATGTTTATTACATTGTTCTATTGAAGTCTTGTTGAAGAGAGAATTATAAGAACATATGTTGTCTCGATAAAAACTTTATTAAGAAAAATTCATTGGGATAAAAACTTTATTAAGGAGAAAATACAACATAATATTCACTCTCAAAAAAACACATTTAGTTCTTTTTTAAAGATCTCAAAGGTGACGTATTTCTATATTTTATACATGTTTCTTAAAAACTGATGTAGAAAGTGACTTTGTGAATAGATCGGTACATTATCACTTCAACGAATATATTGAATATCAACCTCTTTGTTTCTTTTGAGTTCTTGTGTGAATGAGAAAAATATTTGAGAGATATGCTTGGTTCTGTCACTTTTGATATAACATTTTTTCATCTGGAAAATACATGCAGGATTGACTTAAAACAAAATTGTTAGATTATTATAAATTGGTAAATCGGAAGCTCCTTGGATATGTCAAGTTACCGATCGTAACCATCTACATTCTTTGCTTGCTTCATGAAGGACAATTATTTTAGCATGATTTGAAGAAGGTGCTACAAGTGTTTACTTCTATAATCACCATGATATTGCAGTGTTACTGTATATAAATATATATTTAATATGTGATTTAGCATTATGCGGATCTGATGAATATCATACATCTGCATAACCAAGCAAAACTGATTTTGTATTGTTAGAAGAAAACAAGTCAGGTTCATATGTACCTCGAAGATATTGCAATATATGTTTTATTCCTTTCGAATGACTTTTTATAGGACATGAACTAAATCTTGCAGGTAAATTTATTGCAAAAGTTATATTAGATCTTGTATAGTTATCAAAGTTATATTAGATCTTGTATGTTATATTAGACATTGTTGAGATCTTCTTCATCACCTTCTTTAGATCTAAATTGATCATTTTTTTAACATTAGTGTTTTACCCATCATTGAAGTACTTAAAGAGTTTATTTTGTCCATGCTAAACAATGTCATTTCTATATAATTTGATTGATATACCGATATACCAGTTTTAGTATACTCCATTTGTAAACCAAGGCAAAACCTGTTTTTCCCAAATCTTTTATTTCAAATTCTTTCTTTAAGTAATTTATTTCTTTCTTAATTTCTCTTTTAGTTTCAATGATATTTAAATCATCAACATAGACAACAATTATTACAAAACTGAATATTGTTTTTCTTATAAAAATACAATGGCAAATATGATTATTTTCATAGCCTTCTTTAAGAAAATATCCACTTAGCCTATTATACCACACACGTCCGGATTGTTTTAACTCATACAATGATCTTCACAACTGAATTGCATACATATCTTTAGGTTTTGATGTCTCGGGCATTTTAAGTCCTTTTGGGATTTTCATGTATATATTGATATTAAGTGATCCATACAAATAAGCAGTAACAACATCCATAAGATACATATCATGATTGTTAAATACCGATAAACCAATTAAATAATAAAAATTAATGACATCCATAATAGGAGAATAAGTTACATAATAATCAATTTCTGGTCTCTGGTAAAAACCTTGTGTGACAAGACGAACCTTGTATTTGACAATCTCATTTTTCTCATTTTGTTTCCATACAAAAACCCACTTATACCCAACTGGATTCACATCTTTCGATATAGTCGTAAAGGGGCCAAATACTTTCCGATTTTTAAGAGAATTTAATCCAGTATCTATTGTATCCTTCCAATTTTTTCAATCATGTCTATTTTGACATTCATTCATAGCTCTTGGTTTGAAATCATCATTTATGCATTGGAGAATGAAAATATATCATTTATATATTCATACATTTTCGGTTCCAGAAAGTTCTCGTATCAACATAATTAATTAAGATCATTCTTGTTTTCATTTTCATTATCAATGATCCCATTATCATCATCTTGTGCTTCTTCGAGAGCATGTTTTTCAATCTTCTTCTTTACTGACTAAAGCCGAAATGACTCGGTAACCGCAATTACTATCCCCCACAACATCGACAATCTGCTCGATATATTTGTGTATAAACCAACATAATATGTCTTCTCAGTTGAGGTAACACCAACCATCTCAAATAACGAAAGTTTATACTTGTTGGTCTTGTAGGTTGAATCAAGTATGAGGATCGTTGAAAACGTGTTGAACAATTTTATCCAAACCAGACGAGTCCAATAAATATCTATAACCGTAGTTCCATCATCATACGTATTTGTACTGAGACGCATAACTATTATTGTCCAACAGTTTCAATAGTTGTTGCATCTCAGCTATATCACCCCTAATCGCCTTGTTAGTGAGGTACTGAATGTTATTCATTTGCTTGATATTTGCTATATTGTCGGGGTGATTCTGTTTTAATGTTGCAAGTATATTTTTTGGTTGAACAAGATTTAAGGTCATGTCACTAATACATTCCTTCTCTTCCGACTTGAGTCAACATACATTAGGATGACCGACTAATTTAAAACACAAATCATGGTTATGCAAATCACATATCACATTACATCTTCAATTTTTGTTTGCCAACATGTAACCATGAACCTTATACGGACATTCACATTTTCTACTATTTGTGTCGTCTCTTTTAAGTTTCCGGAGAGGAGTTTGATATCTCCCGCTTCTTTCGCACATTATCACAAAGGTGCATCTTCTATTCGAGCCATTATCAAATCTTCCGATTATCACACCAAATTCAATTATAGATGCTTCCATGTGAATCCATTCAAGCATTATATCACAATTTTCAAACTCTTTCTTGTTATTAAAGTTGTTGCCAACATCTACCGTCTTCACAACAACCCCTTGAACATTCGGAAAAACTACTTGTTTTGGAAAACGTCGAGGTGCACCATATCTATTGAAAACAATTAAAATAATAATAGAACATTAATTAATCTACTGTCGCAAGTGTTGGGAAATGAACACAGACGCGTTCCAGAAAGTTATCTTTGAAAAATTCCAAACAAAAACATGTTCCGGAGATAAATCTTTGGACACTGCGTAAGTTTTTTCAGAGAAAGATGATGATTAATTTGAGCAATATTGTAGAGGATAAATAACAATATTCACCTGAAATTCAATCTTATTTTGCCCCTTGTGTTATGTTGAACCAAAAGGATGGAGATTTAAAGTGAAAAAATGAGAATTAAGGGTTTTTAGGGTGAGGGTTTTTGTTGAAAATGGAGTATGACAACAATAGGGGACGAATCATGCAGCGGCAAACTTTATCAAATATTTATGGAGATGCATCTCCGAAAATAACTGACATGCAAAGGTGACAAACCATCTGGAGATATATCTTTGGAATAAAAATAGACCTAATATATAAAACGAATCTCATAATTGCTTTGGTTGAGTATGTAAATGATATATCCAGAGATATATCTCCGAAACCATGAGACATAATTGAAAATCCAAACGGGGTGCAATAAAAAATTCTCATGAACTAAACCAGAACAGAAGAACCGGTATTACTAATAAAAAAATGTTGGCATCAATTGCACAAAGTCATTAGTTAGTGTCTTGATTTCGGCATCAACTTATGATTATTTAAAGTTTAATGAGTGACCAAGTTACTCCAACATTTCACTCTAACCATTCATTCCCTTTTGTTGCAATTTTTCACAAAAACTGGATTTTATGAGTTGTGCATTGTTGCCCATCATGCTCATACGCATCACCTTTTATGTGCTAAAAACATCAAGTAGGTTGCTTAGTAAAACGAAAGTTAAAGCTTAAGGGAAAACACAAAGTCTTATTTAGTGACAAATATCACAATATTCCTAAGAACAACGAGGAGGTTACTTCGTGAACCGAAAGTTGAAGCTAAGGGAATCCGTTTGTTGTGGGAATGGGAATGACTGATACAACACCATCTACTCTAGAATATATCATTTTTGATATTATTTCTGACAGGGATTTCATAGGCAAAGGTAAAGGTGACTAGGATCCTTCCTCACTCTCAATTTGAGAGTCCAAATAAACACAATTCCTTTGCCACAATTTTGGTGACTGTCCATCCCATTCAACTACCTATATTGATTTGATTATGTACCCTGTAATTTTCTTGTGGCTTTATTGGCGGTCTTTCCTAAAAACTAACAACTATTGTTTCTTTTCATAAACTAACCATAAGAAAAACAGTATACATATATATACTCTCAAATACCAAATTTATTCCATCCAAGTATTCTAAAGCAAGTTTTCTTTCAGAATCACAAAACAGTAATTTTGGGAGTCAATTCCACTAAAATTCTTATGAAATAACAAAAAATCAATTCAAAGCCTGAAACAGTAATTCAGGGCTCGAAGATCATGGTTTCAGCTTGACGTCTCACAGACTCAAATAGCACAGAGGATAGGTACCTCTCCCCAAAGCTTGGAAAAATGACCTGCACCATGTCAAAATGAAACTGCAATCAAAAATTGCTTCACAATTTTGTATAATGAGGCTTTTATCTTAAAGAATCATGCAAGTAAATTAAATAAACAGAAAGATGAAATTATATTAGCCAGTTCTTAATCTACAATATTTTATTTTAGATTAATAACATCAAATCAATTCCTTAAGCGAGAGGTCTTAATTGAACCTTATGCTACCATTTTTTGTCATTATCATGTTGACATTGTTGATTGTGGTTTAAGAGATCATTAGTTCTTTAATTGAACCTTAAGCTACCATTTTTTGTCATTAAATGAAACTTGATATTTGTAATAGCATGAACTAAAATTTTAGGGATATAATCAACTTACAACAATAAGCTTTCCAGCATTTTCTGGCCTTTTGGCTATCTTAATGGCAGCGGCGGCTGCAGCTCCAGAAGATATTCCCACCTACAACAATACCAGAGCAAAGAGGTTCGGTAAATTATAAAATTTGTAAAGAAGATATGACCAGATTTTTTTTCCCACATCCAATTACCGATTATAAATTTACACTAGAGGTTCGATAAAATAGACACTAAGAACAGCAATATGCTGACTCTTAGTTGTTTCTATATAGTTTTAGAACTTACAAATAGGCCTTCTTTAAGTGCAAGAAGTTTTGCAGTTTCTATTGCTTCATCACTTGATATCTGCCAAATTATACATATCTCAGGTTAACACATTAAATATTGACAACTACTACAAAATAATGAGATTTTCGGTATCGTTCAAATATATAAAAAAATAAACTGCCAAATGAAATACATATCTAGGAATTGAGGGCATAAGAAGGTCAAGAAAACATCAACAATCAGATGCAATAACTATGGACATGTGAATCTTCCTACCTTATAAGACTGTACATTGCATTTCCAAACAATTTCCAAAAAAATAATTTCATACATCATTATATTGTATAAAGGATGATTATTGGTTATGCAATGATTATCCACAAGATTGTTTTTTGAAAACCATTGTCCACAAGTTGTTTAAGCTTACTTGAACGACTTCATCAATAAGACCAGTGTCTAAGACTCCAGGGACAAAGCCCGCACCAATCCCTTGAATCTTGTGAGGACCTAAACATTCACAGCAGCAGATTGTAAATTATACACAACACAAAAATTTCTTGATCTCAACCATAAGGGGCAAGACATTATCCTAAATAAAAACTGTTAAACTATATCTACCCTCTGAAGTAAAACCAAATAGGATCTAAATTATTCTCTGAAGGAAATGCAGCATATAATCACAGTGACAGAAACATCATAAGTTTAGCATGTGATTAGTCCGAGGATAATCACAATGGATTGCATATTCTATAAAAATCTAGTGAGAATCTTCTTTTAGGATAATCCCTATTTTAAGTAGTTTCTCCTGAATTTCTTTTAGATATTCCCCTACCCCTTTTAATCAGGCCCTTCTCCATTTGATCCTTAAGTCTCTATAGTACTTATAAATCGATCAATAGAAAACTAAATAACAGATCAACTTGTAATGCAAGAATTTTGTCTTTCATATGCAGTTTTGAGAAACTAAATTATTATAGAAAAACTTATATCTCACCTGGCTTTCCCCCTGAGAGCACTGGACTCTCCACCGGTTCCACACCAATCAGCTACACAAAGCAAAACAATGTTGAGAGCATATAAAAGAGAATGACATAGGAATAGTATAGATTAGTTCACTTTCCAGTTAAATCCTGTCCTAAGTGTCCCTAAATGTATTCAAACAAACCTTTATATTGGAATTTTGCTCCTTGAGATATTTCCCAGCACCTGTTATGGTTCCACCAGTACCTATCCCTGAAACAAATGCATCGACTTTCCCATCTGTGCCTTTCCATATCTCTGGACCGGTGGTTTCATAATGCACCTACAAAAGCAACAATAAATATAGCACAAGAAGTTGAGAATCCATTGTGGCAGTCATAGAACCAACGAGTTTATATACCTTGGGATTAGCAGGGTTTTCAAATTGCTGAAGTATGTAGGCATTAGGTGTCTTAGCCAATAGCTCTTCCGCTTTCTGAACAGCTCCTTTCATTCCCTTTGCAGGGTCTGTCAAAACCAATTCAGCTCCAAAAGCTAACAGAATAATTCTTCTTTCAAGACTCATTGAAGCAGGCATGGTAATTATGAGCTTGTAACCCTTGGCCGCTGCCATGAAGGCTAATCCAATGCCAGTATTACCACTTGTTGGTTCAATGAGGACACTCTTCAGTAAAAAAAGAAACCCAAGTATTAACAGCTATGAGATACAAAAAATAACTACCCAGAATTCTTTTCTTTTGCCTACCAATTCAAAACATTATACTTATGAATTGCAAAAATAAATTATGTATCATTAAGATCTAAAATGAATTCTACGATAGTAACATAAATTACGATGTTTTTGCTAAGAGAAGGCACTTTTACGAATCTATTACCAGCTTCACTTTTCTTTAATTATCAAAGTAAACCAACCTGTCCAGGTGTGATAAGCCCCTTCTCTTCGGCATCAGCAATCATACTATAACCAATCCTGCATGTCAAATATACATGATAAATAAGTACAAGCACCGTGTGAAACACAATTGTACCAAAAGAATGAATAAAAACTCAGAATCAATAGGTACCTGTCTTTAACACTAGAGCATGGCTCCATCAATTCGAGCTTGGCAGCGACTCGAGCAACGCAACCATCGGTAAGTTTATTTAGATACACTAATGGGGTTTTTCCAATCAACTACAGCAAGAAAGAGAACGCAATCATGAATAAAGGAAAAATCATGCAAAAAATGAGCATGATGAAGGAACAGAAACTGACTTCAGTAACATCATTAGCAATTCCAGATCTTTCAAGAGCCATGGTAACAGTTCAGCTGACTAGAAAATCCTGAGAAAGAAATAAACAGTATTAGCATAAGAATTAAGGTGAAAACAGAAATTGAATAAAGTTCATGTTGAGGGAGTTTCACACCGTTTGAGGAGTGGAAAAGGTGGTGCAAAATGTAAAGTAAGAAAATTAAACAACAATAGTTATTATTGATGTATTATTAGTGACAAATGATCATGAACCCTAATTTAATTGGCAATTCAGTGGTTAATTGATGTATTGAAAGATGATTGAAAAATAAAAAGAAAAAAGAAAAAAGAACCTCAGAAATGACGAAACGAGAGCACACGGGTAAGAAAACAATCAACAGACGGATGACAAAGCAAACAACGGTACGTCGTCAATATATATAGTAATATTATTATTCTTTCATTTCATTCCTATTATAATATATTATCTATTATTTTATTACAACAAACAATCCACACTTTTTCACCCAACTAAACTTCTGAATTGCTCATTTATATGTATATCTCAAAAGATCAATCTATATTTTATCAAATTATATTTTAATTTTGATTTCATTATTTCTTTATTTTTAAATTTTAAAAATACTATAATTATTTGATATTTGTTGATTTTTTGTTAGACCATTTTTTAACTTTTTTCAGTAGGATTCGAACCTGGATCCGTTTAAGTTAGAACAAAGATTGATTGTATTCAGTATGATTCAAATTGAGATATTGAGAGGTACAAACTTTTAAAATCTAAACCTTTATTATTAGGCCAATCCTTGATATCTATACATCTTGGTGAAATTTGAATTGTTAGACGTAAAAGAAATGAATTTAATTGGAATGTATTGATAGTGTAAAGCAGTTTTACACCGTCAGATAATGGTATCTGTCAGATCCAAAATTATATTGATTTTTATTTTAATTATATTTAAAATGATAATTATGAATGATCGTGATGGATTTAATGAAATAAAATTTTTTATATGTACAATATATAACAATTAATCTCAAAAGAAATTACAATTTTATTTTACGAAGAAAAGGTTAAATTAGAGTATTTTGTTTGTATTCTTTTGTATTAGAATTATAATTATATTAAAATGGATTTGCAATATCGTTTCGTCCAGCACTTTATGAGTTGGATTGAGATAGAAGTGGATTTAAAGAATCCGATTTGGTGTTTATTAGGATGCTTGTTATCATTTATGATCCATGTACAATAAACAATTGAAGCGTTTTCTAAAAGCAAAATATTTTATGGTCAACCATATCCATTGGAATTTTTTCTAAAAGCAATGTTTGAATTCGTGTTGTATTTCTCTTAAATTGCGGTGAAATTGTAACTTCATGAATATCACATCCATGATCCAATATACTATTGCAACATGTTTTTTTTTAATTGAGATTTTTCATGGTGACACAGAAATAAATATAGTAATCTCTTTTAAGCACTATTATGAAAGACAAGTTTATTTTTAAATATTAAATAATTTATATATCTAGTTTATAATGATGATATGTCAGTTTTGAATAAACATAAAAATAATTTTATATTTAAAATAATATATATATTAAATTTAATAATAACAAAATTATATAAATATATATTTCATTTAAGAACTATAAATGGATATAGTGGGAGAACTTATGACCTTGAAAGGTGGTGTTGATCTTTGTCATGGCGCGCCGCTTAATGGATTTGTATTGTTAGTACTCAAATGTTCAAGTCAGTTCAAGATTTAAGATGAGTGTAGTGGAAATTGTATATAAAAAAATATACATTGTTATTTATGTATGAATTGATTTTATATATTGGGTTTAGTTGAATGAATTTGAGATGGATTAAGCATTAGCCATTTAGGTTTTTCGTTGAGGCAGAATAGTTGTCCCCAAAGCTTTGTCGACACTGAATAAGTCAGGGGAAGCCTTAAATGATGTTGGTTGACCACCAGGATTTTGTCAAAGGGAAGTAAGACCTTAAACATTTGAGTTAGTTGAAAAAGTAATGGGGAACATGTGCATTAAATGCGTTTTCATCATGGGGGCATTTCATCGTCTTCTTCTGACATGTGCTCTGACACAACAAATTAGGGTATGACACAACATGTAGAGCACTCGAATTTGCATGTATCCATAAAGGTAAAATGGTCGTTGATCTTGTGCTTTCTTTTTCTAGATTGGTTGAATATCCATCAGTTGCAGTTGCCTACAAATATGAGGAGTTAAATGTTTGAAATTTGTTAACCCCTGACATTTAAACATATAGTCACTTTCTTAAAAAACGTCTTTGTTCCTTTTTCCCTAAGAGCATTCACATTGCCTTATTCAAAGTCTTTGCCTTTCTTCCTCTTCTTCGTTTTATCAACATCTCACAACCATGTATCTTCCTCAACTCAGATTTTCTTTCAGCGTTTCCTGTTTTTTAGACAAGATGAGTGATAATGTCAATAATATAACGAGTGGTTCTTAGAGTGATACTTCTTTTGTTTCGAGAATGATGACATCCCTTGATTACTATTTCCCTCTTATTGATCATGATCATCTAAAACTAGAGGTCATATGGTATTTAGGGTCTCCTTGGAGGAAATCGCTTCTTCATCCGATAAATTAGAAGCCTTCTTATCGAGTGTCGACATAGAGGTTACTCCCGTCGAGGTCCCTAGGCCCCATCCAACTTAACAGAGGAGGAAATACAAGTCAACAGATAGAGGAAAGAACACGCTAAAGATTATATTCAAATTTGTTTGAGAACTAATAATTGTGAACCCAATGTCGCTGATGTGAATGCCCACTTGGATCTTCAAGATCATCCAGATGCAACAGAGCATAGTTGGGTGGGTAAAAAATTAATGGACACTCCATTTATTTTGAACATTGAGGCTGACATAGTTCTTGCTAGAATTATGGTTGGCAATACCCGAGAATGATCGATTCTTCTAGTGTGATTGAAAATGAGGATATGTTGTTGCTTTGATGACTATGTGATCCCGCTTTATGAATGTTTATTCACAAGGATATGACTGTGGTTGCTTCTTTCTGACTTCGAATTAGTTGTCTTGAAGCATTTAAAAGTTTCTCTTTCCCAATTTTATATGGTGTCCTAGGAGTTTATAAGGTATTTGAGTTATGTGTCAAGCATAAATCTTGGAAGCATTTCATTGGATAATTCCTTGATTTGTTCCACCTAAGGCGCATCTCTCAACACAACTTCCTTAATTAGGGACTTATTAACTTCCATCAGGTCAATCCTTAGTTCGACCAATTTACTTTGGACTTGGGAAATTTTCTAAGGTGCTTCTTGTTGGTAAAACCCCTCATGTTCGCGACACATATCGCTTTTTGCTACCTTCATGTCGATTCTCATATCTTTTGTCGGAGTTCATACTTAAAGTACTGGTTTAAAATCCACTTTAACCAAAACACTTATTCCTATTATACCAAGTTGGGATTTCTTTATCTGGACAAGGAGGTAATGAATGAGGAAATACAATTTTAGTTCGACAAACTTGGTTACGAGAAGGATTTGGCCCTGACGAGGTGCCTCTTACCGAGGTGAGAAAATGAAAAATTGACACATACATCATTGTGAATGTTAATAATCAAGGGGAGAGGAAAACAAATACTTGGCGAAGATGGAGTCCTCGAGTTTTATTATGTATGATTGCGTTTTACATATAACATAGATCAGTTGGACAAGTTAAAAATGTTATATGACCTTGCCAATGCTCAATGTATTCGAGTTGTGGCGCCACTTCCGACAGTCACTGCTCCTACTCCAATTTCGGATATTGGGGTTTCTCCCGAGGTAGATCAACTTGTGGATGCTACGTCCACTTTAACATTGAAGAAGTCGTTCCCGCTTTTAGTTTCAATAAAGAGGGGACAAGATACGATCAACAATCCCCATAGGAAGAAGGTTTTTAAAAATGTAATGTGCGTTGGGGATGACGCTTCGGGGGAGAAAACTCCTTTATTATGGATGTCAGATGTCTTCTCTTTCCTCCTTGCTCACACTCCTGAGGAGGCTTCCAAAATTTTCTAGGGGTCGAATATCCTTTGTTCAAAATCTCCCTAAGGTGGAAAAGACGTAACTAGTCTCCAATGTCACTCATAATATGTGTTGGTCTACCTTTTTATTCTCCATTGTTTATGCTGGCAGAGGGACATTGTGGAGATGAGGACATATGTAATTTACTCTATTGGAGGAACTTATTGCATTGTAGGAAGAGGTCAAGGTTGTTGAATTTTTACAAGAGGAAGTCAAAATCTATTGTTCCTCATCTACTTTGGTTGCTTGGGTAAATAAACCGGAGGATGCCTTCAAGGTCCCTGATAAATGGTAGTCGGATACAACTGTTGTTATTGAGGAAAAGACCCGTCAAATGGATGGGGGATCAGAAGAATCTTTTTCAGGAGGATGACGATTATGCCAAAATCCTGAAAGTTATTAAAGACAAGGTTGTCGGTCTAAGGCAAACGCTTCATGACTCCCTTCAAAAAACTATGCAGGCCATGTTCGGGGTTCATGTCTAGGTCGTGGAGCAAACAATGAGGTTTTGTCCTAATGACATGATCCCAAACAAGACGTTGAAGTCATTCCAGGATGCTTTTATGGTGACTCTCGAGGGTGATCTTGGTGCCTCGGCTCCAGGAACTTCATATCGATTTCTTTCTTTTTATTCCTTTGTATTATTTTTATTTCCTATAACGCTTTCCAAAATTTCGAACCTTGGGTGTGACACTTATTAATATTTATTTATGTTTACTATAATATATCATAAAAAGTGAAGTTTTTGTTTAGTATTATACACAACTCACGAGTTTTAGTGAAATTTCTTAAAATTCCAACCTCTAAAATAAAAGAAAATTTATATTTTAATGCAAGAATAAATACTTTGTATAAGAGAATAATTGAATTAAGTTTCAAAGTATTTGAGTATTTAAACAAAATAAAAGTTATAAATTTTCATTTAAAAAAAAATAATTTAACAAATATATTGCATATATTGTAAAATAATTTTATCATGTCCTATTTTCCTATTTACTCCCTTCGAGAGACTAGCCACTGGCTGCAAGGTGTGTACAAAAGAGTAAATTGCCACAAGTCCTCACCAATCCACTACCACAAGTCTTATCCTTTCAAGTTCAACCGCATCTCAGAAACACTTACACTTGTTTTGGAACACCAAACACAAAAAACATGGCAACCCTTCAATTTACACCGTTAACTCTTTTCAAACAGACAACTAAGTTTCCATCTTCTTCTTCTTCTCAGTTCAACACAAACAAGAAATTACCATCACTCAGATTCACTGTCAAGTCTTCTTATAAAGTGGTGATTGAGCATGATGGCAAGTCCACGCAGCTTGAAGTTGAACCTGATGAGACCATACTGTCAAAAGCATTGGATTCTGGTTTGTCTGTTCCTCATGATTGTAAGCTTGGAGTTTGCATGACTTGCCCTGCTCGTCTTATCAGTGGCAAAGTTGATCAGAGTGATGGAATGCTGAGTGATGATGTTGTGGAACGTGGTTATGCACTTCTGTGTGCTTCTTACCCTCGTTCTGATTGTCATATTAAGGTTATACCAGAGGATGAACTACTCTCAATGCAGTTAGCTACAGCTAATGACTAATCTTGTTTCAGTTTTGAATGTAATTGTCAGAAATCAATGGAATATTGAGTCTTTTCTTGTTTCTTAAATAATTGATGTTTTCTTTCTTTGATATGCTATGTTACTTCAATTATGTAATTTTTCATTCATGCATGTGAAGTAGAATATTTCTTGTATACACTTTTGATCCTTGGAAGTCACATTTGACTTTGTTTTAGCTTTAGCTTCTTTAGCTTTGTTGATTAACTCATTCTTGTTGTTTTTCTTCTTGGATGATTTCTTCTTGGGAAACTCTAGATTATACTCTTCAAACTCCATGGAACTACGCTCTAGCTTATAAAATAGACTGCCACGAACTCTCATGTTCTATATCTGTGGAATGAGCATCGAGGGTTTCATGAATGACATGCTGACCATAAGAACTAGCTTCTGATGCAGCCAAATCCCCTTGTTGCCAGGCTTGTGTCACCACAGACGAGACCCCCTAAGCATCACGGTCGACAAGCTCAATGTCAAATCCACTTGAGGGGTGATTGAAGTTGGACAAAAACTCGGCGAAAGATGAAGGTTGCTACTAGAATTATACTCAGAATGAAGCACCATCATCCTTATTGGGAACTCGATAGAATTCACTCAACTTCAAGGCAATGTGTTCGTTGATTGTGTATGGAAGTGCCCTTTCTTGCGAGCATAGCCAACATTGTTGCTTTTTGTCTGTGGTTACTCTGGTTCACTGTAAACGATACCAACCCAAACAATTGTTAAATCAATCTTACAGATTCTTAGCAGTCTGGTTGTTCCGGTATGCAAGTCATCGCTCCAATATTATCACGGCGCAATAAAAACATTTCAACCGTTTGTTGTATGATTGAATGAGAAAGCCTATTTTGTGCAAGCTAATAAGTAATGCCAACAACATATCAGTCATTGTTTTATTGATATGATTGCAATTCATGTTCTGTTGTATTCTTCCACATGGATTGCTTAGCTTACATGAATGATTCCTTATTATTTTTAGGCCATTTAATCACAAGAGACACACTATGGTTCTTCTTTATAATTGCTTCATCATTGTAATTGGTTCCACAGTAAACTTGTGACTAAATAGAAACAGGTCTCAATCATGCAATTCCATTTTTTGTTGTCAAAAGTAGTTTACTGCCTGAAATTTCACATTATAAAGATTAATAAGTTGGATGTCTATTTGAACCCGTTTCCTTGCAGTCTGACGTTGTTTCTGTACAACTATTAACTGGATTGACCTAACGAACCCTTTCTCTAAAAACAAATAATATCATAGCTAAATATGCATCTATAGAATAGTATACACTGCATATGCATATCAAAATATTAACATCATATAATCAACTTATTGCATCACATTACCTCAACTCCATTTTCTTACAGCAAAAATATATTATTTATTGTCTATGTAGCTAGTTTGTTCAATTCATTACAGAATAGTTTTCACAAATTTCAATAAAGAAAACTAAGGAACAACAAAAACTACCATCTCAACACCTTAAAATAGACACTTTACCAATAGCAAGCAGTAACAATAACTTCTTTTGAGAAGTTACAAACAGCTTACCCTACACACAGATTTTCTAAAATATGGAATGCATTGAAGAAGGGGGGAAAATATGGACATAGTGGATGCTTTATAAGACACAGAATTCAGAGGAAGACAAATGTTACAAAAGTTAAAAGGAGAAGTGGCATTATAAATATTCAATTTCTATATCCACATTTCTTGCCCTCAACTTCTATATGATTAAGTAGGGGAAGAAAGATTAGTGAAAAATAAAATGGATGACATAAAGCAAAAAAGAAAAAGAAAGATAAAGAGAATAAATCAAGTATTAAAAAAAGTAGGGAATCTGTAAAAGCAAATTCTGAAAAAGCAATGGATAATTTGTGATGATTTCTGAACATTTTATATACATTATTACAACAAGCCTCTTCTCGGTTATGTTGTGTTCTTCATTTTTGCGATGACATAGAAGATGGATGTGATTCTACTAGTATTGACCAGAGGATTTGCACATCTTCATAGGGACAAGATTTCACATCTTCATATAGAATGTATATCCCTCTTCCTGCAATAAATAAATAATGATTGTGTAAAAGAAGAATGGTTTGTAATTGATTGTTTCAAGGATAAGAAATTTTCTACAAAGTTTACTTAGAAAAATGAAGGAAATAACAAAAAACATGAACAATGCAGTGTATGGAAAGTGTCATGGAAGTTACTCTTCTTTTGAGTTGAATGCAACTTGAACCAAACTTTCTTCAATGGAGAGAAGAGGGATTGAAGCCACCCCATTTGATGAAGAAGGTGTGGCTCATGTAATGTAGTGAAGAAGAAGACGAAGGTTATTCTAAGAAGAGGGTAAGAGAGAAACAGAGAAAAAAAAACTCTTGTATATATAGCCTTTGCTTAGACAAGGCTAAATATTCATGTTTTGGGAGATTTTCTCATTCCATTGTAGGCCAATGATGAGATTAATATATGTTGTAAGGTATAATGTCACTTTCATACCTTTTATTCCTAAGGGAACACTCCACCAATCAGCTTTAAATCTCACACTTTCATCACTGAAAAAGTAGAAAAAAGAAGCCTCTATTGGTGTTTCAATTTTCTCTTTCACTAAAGAGTAGCTTGTGGCTGAAGGTACCTATAAATCATTTGGAAGGTTTCCTATTTTGACACACAGGTCTTTCTTATTCCTCTTCCTCTTGCATTTCAAGCAAGTACAATAACCTTTATAAGAGTATCTATCAAGACACAAATGTACAAGGCTTTGTTCTTTGTTAGCCACCTGTTACTCTAGAGTGCCTTACAAGAGTGAAGATAATCCCTTGCTGACTTAGCATTCGCATGCTACTATTTATATGAATGATTTGACTAGAAAATTACATCACAAACATTATACATGTATTAGAAATCAAGTGAGAGTCATAAAATTACATCACAAATTTCAGAGAATCAACCGAAGTAGAAGCTTTAGGAAAAAAAGTCTTGTATGTATTATTTCCATTATACTACAAACATTTACATGTAAATGAACTTCTGTTGCTGAAACACAGGAAAAACAACTAAAAAAAGGTACAATGATGCCTAAAATATCAATTTGTGCCTTTGTTGAGAGTAACCAAATCTATTGTGTCACCAAAGGTTCTATCTAGGACCTTAGCACACCAACCATGCGCATCATCGACCATTGGCATCCTAACTTGCATCACAGGAACTGCAGCTGCACGGGTTCAAGGCATCACAAGAGTAGTTAAAACTCTCAGCTTGATGACAATGTCTAGATCCATGCACACACTGATTTCAGCAACTCCTTTTAGTGTGGCAGGAATTCCCATTATCTTGAAATATCCCAACAAGTAGTTTTCTACTGGCTGCTTTTCCTCCACACCTTCGTAGATAGGTATCAATACCTCAGTTTGATCGTCATGAATAGTTGTAAAAGGTAGATCCTTATGTGCTGGCAATGTGGTACTCCTCGGAATCATAGGGACAAATATTTTTCCCATCCGCTCAAATTCCAATGGCAAGAGGTATGGCTTGAATCTTTAGCAAGTCCAGGTTTCCAAACGAATCAACGATACCTGAAGTGATAGCTCCTTCGGTTGCCGCACCACAAACGGCACCTTCCAAAGGATTTATACCACCGTAAAATTTTGTTACTTTGCATATGTTGGCAACAAGATTCATCACCTTTGAGATATAAGAACATATCCACCAACGATTATCACATCATTTACATTTTCAGCTTCTACCTTTGTGTCATGTAAACACAGGATGACAAGGTTTTCACACTTTTCAAACACCTCTTTGTTTCTTCCTCAAACTCAGCCCTGTCAACAAACACCTAGTATACTTTCAAACCATCTCTCAATTTTACATTGACCAATTCTACATTGACCTGAACACTCGTTAGAGACGAAAGCTGATGAATTACATCCTAGGTTACAACTCGAAGCAATGCCATTGATTCAATTTCTTTTGTTCAAGAACATCCAACGTGAATTAAAAACAAGAAAGTTGCATGATTGATATATTGTAGTAAAAGAACTAGTAAAGAAAGAAGAATAGAGCAATCAATGATAAACCTGTGAGTGGTGAATGGTGATGCAGTAACAGGTCAATGTGGAACAAGAGAGAGAATAGGAGAAGACGCGATAGAGAAGTGAATGGTGATCCATATATCATTCCATGTTAAAAAATGTAAATAGTTATTTTCCTCAGATACATCATCATATAACCATGGCTAGTACAGTATACATATTTCCATTGAACAAGAATGGCCCTAGCTAGTTAAAATGTGAGCTGAAAGACTTCTTCTTGTGTCGTTGTTTAATCTTTAACTTCACATTTATACCACTATCAATGATGGAATTAAGAACAATCTGAAGTTTTCCCTCCACCCTTTCTCCTTTCCTTGGAGTGTAAATAATATCATGAATATCATCAGCCAATGCTCTCTGAGCCAGAATTTTCCCAACGGCAGCACAAGTGGTTTTATTCTTGGTTGAAGCCAGATCAAACTTGAGATCCTTGGAAATGGAATGTGCCACAACAACAACCTTGCTAGTTACCCTATGAACAATGCAGGCACGGACAGAGGCTTTTGATATATAAATGTCTAAGCAAAACGGTTCATGATAAGGACCTGTAAGCTGGTTAAAAGTGGGAACCCTCTGTCTCTTGTTCACAGAAGACACGTCATCGATTTCGTCCATCTGGGGCATAACACTTTTATTGTTTCTTTCAAAATCATTAACTTTGGGAAGCTTCTGAGCCTTGGAAGTCACATTTGGCTTTGTTTTAGCTCTAGCTTCTTTAGCTTTGTTGATTAACTCATTCTTGTTGTTTTTCTTCTTGGATGATTTCTTCTTGTGAAACTCTAGATTATACTCTTCAAACTCCATGGAACTACGCTCTAGCTTATAAAACAGACTGCCACGAACTCTCATGTTGTCAATGTCTTCGAAATCAAGTTCATCATCCGCATCCGTGGAGTGAGAATCGAGGGGTTCATCAATGACAGGCTGACCACAAGAAATAGCTTCTGATGCAGCCAAATCCCCTTGTCGCCAGGCTTGTGCAACCACAGACGAGACTCCCCAAGCATCATGGTCGACAAGCTCAATGTCAAATCCACTTGAGGGGTGATTGAAGTTGGACAAAAACGGCGAAAGATGAAGGTTGCTACTAGAATTATACTCAGAAGGTGGTTCGGATAGAGAACTCGCTGAAGCAGCAGCAACATCCTTATTGGGAACAGTGGTGAGAGAGTTGTAGCATAGATTGAATGCATTCAAATTCACTACGAAACGTTGAATGTGTATGGAAGCGGCCTTTCTTGCAAGCATGGACAACATTATGAAAAAGAAGCAGTTGTTATAAGTAACAAGTATAAGAATCCCAGGATTCAAAAATAATTATTTTTGCAGACCAAAATGTGAACAATGCTCACAGAAGCAAAACATCAAACAGTTGGTGAACATTGAGAATTACGACCAACTGAGGGTGAAGCTTAACACAATTGGTTGAATTACAAAATTGAATCTTTGGTGAGAGGTTGAATGTTGAAGAGTAATAATATGGTAGAAGTCAAACAGTGATTATGAAGAGGTTGTTGAAGCCGTTTCCTTCTCCACCGATGTAATGTTTATCGTGTCGTACAATTATCGCTCCTTTCAATTTCTGTTTCAAAGTTAAAAAAAAAAAACTTCAATTCTTTTTCGTAACACCCTATGAGTGAAATAGACAAGAGAGAGTTTACGAAGAGACAAGTTCCAAAGAGATATGAAAATTGAAATAGAGAGACTTTTAGTACTAAATTAAAGTTGATCAATGAAACCTAAAAATTGGTTAATAAAATGATGAAGTTGGTTATATTTAAATATTAAAATATTAGTTAATGAAGTTATGATGTTGATTAATAAATGTTCAAATATACAAATAATTTTCAGTGGTAAAACAAAATTGATTAATGAAATATAAAATGTTGATTAATGAAATTATACAATTAGTTGATCACACGATTTTATATCGGTATTTCTTAATAAAAAGAAAAAGAAATTTATATATTTGTAAAGTTATTTTATTAATACAATATTTTAGTTTATCGTTCGGTGAAGTGAAATACGATTTCGTAGTAATGTATGTTTTCATGTAAGAATATATTTTTTTTTATGTAAGAATATCAATTTTTCTTTATATTTATATGGTGGAAGAATCTAAATTTATTTTTCAACATATTTTTTCTTAAAGATGATATGCTATCGAACACATTCTATCACTTCTTAATTATTTAGGAGAATTTCTTATCCTATACCATGTGTCTCTCAGGCACCATGTGCACTTTTATTTTTGTTATTACTGCTTCCACTGATGTATTCCGGACGCACTCTTTTTTTTTTAAACATTGATTTATTTTGTGGCTACACCACAAGAACTTTTCCTCAAATATAGTTGAAAAACATATTTTGATATACTTTGTGCGCATAACCTTTCTCCTTCCTCACTTTCACTTTTCATCTTCCTCAACCTCAATCTCTCCAAACTCTCTCAAATCTCAAAAATTCAAATTCCACCAAGTCACATCGTTTTCGCTCGACTTCGACACAGAGGATCATATGTGACGATCAACTACGTCATAAACATGCGAAACTCATTTCAACTGGTAAGTTTCCGAATTTTCGAGTTATTTTTTAATATTCTCCGTAATCGGTTTAAAATAGCTATTTAGGCGTAGAAATCATTTGATCAGTTTAGAAACATAGTTTAGAGACAATTTAGATACTTTTATGGGGTTTAAACGAATGATCATGTGGTTATTTTTGAACTTTTCTTCAAGTGGGACGTTGATGGTGTTTGTCACTGTTTTCTCAAGTTTCAAAAGCTTCCGCAAGTACATCAGCGGAACAATTGAACATTAACAAGTTCTGTAGATGCACTTGCGGAACAACCCAGACTTTCTATATCCTGGGTGCTTCTGCAAATAGACTTGCGGAATAATTGAATGTTAACCTTTTTTTCTTTTCTTTTTTATTTCCGTTGTATCTTAATTTAACTTATTCGTTTGCAGACATTATGTCTTCTTCAGACTCGGACTATCAGATTCTTACAGAGAGACAGATACACAGTCGAGTTACCCAGCATGTCTCCGTCCGGAAGAAAAAGACCCATGTCCAGCCAGATGTTTACATTTAGAGTTGTAGACACTTATTCATCCCGGAGGCCACATAATGCTTCTGAGGGTACTTCATAGTCTCCGCCCTCCCAGAGGAGACGCTAGGAGAGTCCGATTCCACTACCGTAATGCGATGTTGAGGATCTTAAGCAGACCCATGAAGGAGTTGAGGAAA
Organism: Lathyrus aphaca; assembly: GCA_963966055.1. Classification (NCBI taxonomy): domain Eukaryota; kingdom Viridiplantae; phylum Streptophyta; class Magnoliopsida; order Fabales; family Fabaceae; genus Lathyrus; species Lathyrus aphaca. Next base: position 568,288,402 of record OZ014523.1, read on the forward strand.
CACAGATGGATGTTGTTGCCACTGTTCCTAAGAGTTATCCGGGAGGTCCATTTGACATGTCTCTGTTGTTGGGTTACGTAGAGCATCCTGCCCCACATGTCTGACATGGAGAGATAACATTACTCAATTTATTTTTTCATTCGGAAAATATTATATGTACCATTGTTTTTTATTAACAAAAATTTCTTTGATAATTTCCATGCACGTCAAGCTCAGAGGTTTGATAACCATGGATGCAAGTTAGTGACTCCACCAGAGGACGAGTGGCTCTTGACAACCATCGTTGCGTCTGGTCTGAAGGACCTTGCTGAGATTGGGTGTACTTTGTAACACCCTTTTAAACCCCATGAAAAATATATACATAATCAGAGTAATTTATCATGCATCTCAATTAAGGATGGCACACATGATTCAAAACATCATACAACACCTGGCATGCTCAATAACACTTAAAATAAAATCATGCTTTTCAAATATATTTTTCACATTAACATGTAGCAGCATAATCACTTTCATTAAGAATCTCATAACATTCAAGTCTCAAATAAACTTCATTCGTTAAATCAAATTGGGCATAAAATCCATTTCACCATAATTTCAAACTCAATTAGCAACATAAATAGAGTATACAATTGTATCTCTCAAACATGAATCAAACGTTTTCCCAGCGTTACATGACCAGAGCACGACTCAAAATCCAAAATAAATAAGCAACTAAGTGTAAACCCATAATTTCGACAAGATTAAAATTCAGGGTTTAAAGTCATCCTTGTCGAAGGATAGCATCAGGAGGAGAATCCAAGAATTGCTGACAAGGTTTTAAAGCTTCACTGTTTTGACAGAAATAGAAACAATGTTCTGGCAGAATAGTTTGGGAAGTGTGTGACTGAGGGCTTCGACAGAAGAAGTTGTTAATAAAAGATATGGTTTGGCAAGTGCTGAAGAGTTTTTCTCCTTTAAAAGGGTTTCGACAGTTTTGAAGAGGTACAAGGTTTTCGTCACCAAGGGAGAGATTCAAATTCAAAAGGTTGTAACCTTTGGCAGTTGGACACATGGAGGTTTCAGAGAAGAAATTTACATGCAGGCTGACACTTGTCATTTAGTTATAGTTTTTCCGTTCTAAGCAGTTATTTTGTTTGTATATAAATAGGATAGTTTGTGTTTAGAATAGTGTGTGAAAATTTGTACAAAATTCCTGTAAAAGCTCTAAGTACCCAGTGTGAGAGAAAATGAGTTTAGTATTTGGAACAATGTACGTTTAAAACACCAGTTATATTTCAAAGTCATTTTTAAATTACTTGTTTATTCTTCAAGTTCATGTCATTTTAAATGTTATTTACTTTTCCGCAAGTTTACAGCCTTCGACAGTTTCTTTGTTCTGGTTTAATTTTTAACTTTGTTTCGTCTTTAAGATTTAAAACTTTACTTTACTTGCAAAATCAAAGTTCTTAATACTTTGACAGCACTGATAAAACAAGCCACAAATCAGTTACCAAATTCTAAGAGTAGTTCGACAGAGATAATGCACATGTATCCCAGGACTTGTATGGTTGGTCCTGCAAGTAACCCAGTTTCCTGAAGAGATTGGTTAACCAGAGGTTGTTCGCCAGAAACCACTGCGAACAAATTGGCACACCCGGTGGGACTAGTGCATTCGATAAAATCTAATAGAAAACTTCTTAGACAAATTGTTCCTTGCTACGTTGTATGATTCTTAGAAGCGGTAAACTAGCCGTAACCGACGTAGAGAGACCAAAGAGAACAAGAAGAAGAGACATGGCTAACTTGCCAAATACTTCAAACAATCCTGACGAAACAATACCAGTTTCCAACCCTATCCCTTCGTCAGGAACAATACCAGTGTCTGGTCCTGTTTTAGAACAAATTAGGCCTCCTTTGGGGGATTCCATACCAACAGGTTCAGGATCCCAGAATGCGCCTAGTTCTTCCACCATGGGACACGCCAGACCCTTGGGAACCCCTCCCCCTGGAGGAAATACATTCAGGCCATATCTGAATTATTCTCAGCCTTTGACTGGGAGGGAACAACCATATGGAATGCCAACTTCTCTGATGGCAAGCCTACATAATTCGTCACCATTATTCTCTGATGCGATGGTTCAAGTGTCATCACCATTGCAGGGATCAGGATATGGTGGAAATGGAAATAGAATAAACCAAGTTCCACCAGGTTTCCATATGCCCGCTATGACAAATCATTCTGCGCAAGTAATTCGTCAACAGATGGATGAAAGCAATCATGATATGGTGCAGGCTTTGACACACCAAATGGGAGAAGTGTTCAACCCCTTAATACAGAACACTACCCAAACAAACCAAATATTGGCAGAACAGATGGCACGCATTGCTGACTTTTTTGGAGTCCCGCAAGCACAGCAAAGGATGCAATTGAATCAAAACCCTGCCAATAGGGCTGTCGAAGAAGAACTTACTATAAACCAAAGGCCCTTAGGAAATCCTCATGAAAATCCCAGGGGGCAAGAGGTGATAGTCGAACAGCCTAATGTAGAAGAGCCTATTCGACAGGAACCAAGAAGGATAATAGTCCAGAGAAATCAAAATGCTGACGAAGTGTTACAGCAGAGAATGCGTTACAATAACATGCCTGTCGAAAACAATATTGCCACCATGGTTGAGAGAATAATGGCACAAAATGGAGTAAACGTAGGATTACAAAGGCCTAGTTATACTTCCCCTTTGTCTGAATTTGTCTTACAACAAGAATTACCACCAAGGTGGAAAGTCCCCAAATTTACAAAATTTTCAGGGGATACTAGTGAGTCCACCATAGAACACGTGGCACGTTACTTGATAGAAGCAGGAGAAATTGCGAATAATGAGAACCTAAGGATGAAATATTTCCCAAGTTCTTTAACAAAAAATGCGTTCACTTGGTTCACATCACTTCCTGCAACTTCAATTTTTACTTGGACCCAATTAGAAAGATTGTTCCATGAACAATTTTATATGGGACAAACCAAGATAAGTTTGAAGGAGTTGGCAAGTGTCAAAAGAAAGTTTTCTGAACCTATAGATGACTATTTGAATAGGTTTAGATTACTAAAAGCCAGATGCTTTACGCAAGTGCCGGAACAAGAACTAGTCGAAATGGCTGCAGGGGGTCTAGATTATTCCATAAGGAAGAAACTGGATACCCAGTACTTGAGAGATATGGCACAACTGGCAGACAGAGTGAGGCAAATAGAAAGACTAAAAAATGAAAAATTCAGATCAAACAAAAACAAGAAGGAAAGAGTGGCCTATGTAGGAGTAATTCATGAAGATGATTATGACGAAGACGAACAAGTCATTTTCGACCAGCAAGAAATTGATCTGGCAGAATTAAAACAAGGCCCTCCATATTCTTTTAAAGTTTTAGCCCCGTCGAATGGAAAAAATCCAGTCGAAGTAGAAAAGAATGACAGGTTCCCTAAAAGAACCTATACATTCGACATCACTAAGTGTGATGAAATATTTGATTTATTAGTCAAAGATGGTCAGTTAATAAAACCAGCAGGCACGAAAGAGCCTCCTGTAGACCAACAGAAAAAGAGAGGTTTTTGTAAATACCATAATTTCTTGGGTCATAAAACTTCTCAATGTTACCTTTTCAGGGATCTTGTCCAGAACGCAATCCAAAATGGAAGGCTGAAGTTTGGAGACAAAGCCAAGCAGCAGATGAGGATTGACTCTAATCCTATGCAGGTGGTAGAGGCCAATTATGCTGAACCAGAAATGGTAAATGTGGTCAAAATGGAGATCGTGGCTGAAGAAAATTTTGAAATGGTGGAAGTTACTGAAAGCTTCGACACCAACTTCACCATGATAGAAGCTGCTGAAGGTTTCGACACCCATGTAAATGTGGTGGAAGAAGGCGATGATCTTGCTGACCAGACTGAAGAGAAAGAAGTCAAAGTTTCTGAAGACTTCGACAGTGATAATGCTAGCGAAACTACTGAAGGTTTCGACGAAAGAAATGCAGTCAAAGTGGGAAGAAGCTTCGACAAGAAAAACTACGAAAGAGATGCTGAGCAGGGGGTGATCTGGGATACTTTGGGAGAGTCGACTGGAAAGTTCGATTTCATGGTGAAATATTCAGCACCACCAAGCTCCAAAGCAGATATCAACAAAATCAAACCCACAGGGTGGGGAGATTCCTTCAAAAAGGATGACGAAGAGGCGGGTGACAAAACCCTCACTGTTCAGAAAGAGGCCAGTGAGGGCCTTGGTCAAGAGGAGATCAAAACAGCAGGGACTGATGACCATTCCCCCACTGTCGAACCAATAAACATTGGTACCATCAGAACTGAAGGGCATCCTGTCGAAAGGGTTGCACACTGCTGCAACTACATCTACAAGGGTTTACACCCAAAAGGCAATGTGAGTCAGTCAAAGGAGGACATCCCAGAGGAAATCATTCTGGTCGAAAAAATGAATAAATTGAAGATCACAACTGAACAGAATGCTGGGATTCACATGGTGGAAGTCACTCAAAGGGGAGGACCAGACACCAACAAGGGAAAGAAACATCAAGAGAAGCATCAGAAGCTGGTTTACCCAGAAGAAAACGAAAGTCTTGTCGAATTCATCCAGAGGTGTCAAAGGAAAAATGCAGAAGTCATGCTTTGCCCAAGATGCAGTGTTGTATTCGACAAGAAAGCAGCTGATGACTTAGAAGCAGCAGAAAAGACCCAGAGAAAGAGAAATTGGGGAACAGCCCCACCAACCAGAAATGGAAGATTCGACCCAAGAAGAGGGAAGCATCACAGTCAAGGGGTGGGAGAAAGACGTTTCAACACTTACAAACCATCTAACAGGCCAAATGATGACAAATGGGTTCAGCCTATAAGGGATGCCCAAGGTCAGAAGAGATGGAAGAGTTTTGAAGTGAACAGGGGTCCCTCAATGGAAGTTAAAAAGGAGGCAAAGCCAAAATATGTCTCTGAAAACTACAAAGGGAAGAATCTTATGTCCAGATCCCAATGGAGAAGATTCCAAAGGCAGAAGAAAATTGAAAAGGAAACTGTAGAATACCAAAGGGTTGGGCAGAAGAGAGCTGAATCTAGTAAATGTGTGCAGATTACAAATAGGGAGATGCCTCTGGCAGAAAAAGAAACTTTTCAGGAGAATAGATCTAGTGACACCACAGAGGTGCAGAAAACAAACAACAGAATGCCAGTGGACGAAGAAGTCACAGATGAATTTAGTTCAGAATCAGATGCCTCTTTCGACGTAACTTGCAATGTGGTGTCTGTGCTGCCTAGAGACTATGACAGGATAATGGAAGTTGAAGATGAAGAGGATGACATGGCAGATGACAGCATAGGCTTGAAGCCTGTATGCTACTACATAATGAACAATGGCTGTGTCGAAGAGCAAAATGCCTTCTTCGAAAAGCCAGATGATGCAATGAAGGCTCACTTAAAGCCTCTCTTCATAAAAGGAAAGTTAGAAGGTGTGGGTGTCAACAAAATTCTGATAGATGGTGGAGCAGCTGTAAATTTAATTCCTCATTACATGATAAAGAGGATTGGAAAAGATGACTCCGACACTAAGCCTCACAATATGGTGTTGTCCAACTATGAAGGTAAAGTGGGAACAACACTGGGAGTAATAGAACTGAACTTGACTGTAGGATCCATCACCAGGCCTACCATGTTTGTGGTGATAGCATCAAAGGCGAATTACAACTTACTGTTGGGAAGAGAATGGATCCATGGGATTGGGGTTGTACCATCCTCCATGCATCAAAGGATAGCAATCTGGAGGCCAGATGGGATTGTCGAAAATATAGAAGCAGATCAGAGTTACTTCACAACTGATGTGAACAATGTCACTGGTCGTAACTTCGACAAAAATCTAGCCCACATAGCACCATGCAATCCTGCTGCTTTCGACCTAACAGCTTCCGACAATGCTTACTGTTCCATGTACCTCCATCCTACACATGGTTTCCAGTGGGATAAAGAAATAATTGGGGAGACAAATTACACTTGGGGAACTGCCCATGTCAATCCAACTGGGTGGGGGAGTGAGTTCAGTGAAAATGACTGAGGCATCAACATTAGAAAAGATTTCGGCTTATATAGCCGAAAAACAACTCAAAGCGGCCCTTGAGGCTGAAGTAAGAAACATGGCTGTCGAAGCCAGCACTCAGATTGTCGAAAGACAACATCCTCAAGGAAATATTGAGGAGCAACATGCAGATCAGAGTTTTGAAGAAGACTCAAATGGTGAATGGCAGAATCAAAGACTTGATGCCATTTATGATGACGAACCTTTGGGGTTCGAAAAGGATCCAACCTCAACCAATATGAAAATGGTGGCACAGGATCCTCTAGAGGAGATTAATCTGGGTCTGGGGGCAGAGAAAAGGCCCACTTACATCAGTGCCAAGTTGAATCCTCAACTCAGAGTCGAAATAATCCAACTGCTGAATGAGTTTAAAGACTGCTTCGCCTGGGATTATGACGAAATGCCTGGTTTAGACAGAAGTTTGGTGGAATTGAAGTTGCCAATACTGGAAGGGAAGAAGCCAATAAAGCAGACCCCCAGACGTTTTGCACCTGAGATTCTGTCGAAAATCAAAGAAGAAGTCGAAAGACTTCTAAAATGTAAATTCATCCGTACAACAAGGTACGTCGAATGGATTGCTAATATTGTTCCTGTGATTAAGAAAAATGGCACACTAAGGGTGTGTATTGATTTTAGAGATCTAAACTCAGCCACCCCTAAGGATGAGTATCCTATGCCAGTAGCAGAAATGCTAGTAGATTCTGCAGCAGGCCATGAGTATTTAAGTATGCTTGATGGCTATTCTGGTTATAACCAGATTTTTATTGCTGAAGAAGACGTTCCAAAAACAGCTTTTCGTTGTCCAGGAGCAATAGGAACATATGAATGGGTAGTTATGCCCTTTGGTTTGAAAAATGCTGGAGCTACTTACCAAAGGGCCATGAATTCTATTTTTCACGATTTCATTGAAACATTTATGCAAATTTATATAGATGACATTGTGATTAAATCTGCTTCAGGCTTGGACCATATTAACCACCTTCGACAGTCCTTTGAAAGGATGAGGAAGTTTGGTTTGAAAATGAATCCTCTTAAATGTGCTTTTGGTGTGCAGGCTGGGGATTTCTTAGGCTTTGTGGTCCACAAAAAGGGGATTGAAATTAATGAGAACAAAGCTAAAGCAATAATGGAAGCAAAAGCGCCATCGACAAAGAAGGAGTTGCAGTCTCTACTAGGGAAAATCAACTTCCTCAGGAGATTTATCTCCAACCTTAGTGGAAAGACTCAGGCCTTCTCACCTCTGCTTCGACTAAAGAAGGAGGGTTTCACTTGGGGGCAAGAGCAACAAGATGCCTTCGACAAGATCAAGGAGTATCTGGCAAATCCTCCAGTTTTAATATCTCCTTGTCGAAAAAGAAGCATGAGGCTCTATATATCAGCATCTGACAGAACATTAGGAAGTATGCTTTGTCAAGAGGATGAACATGGCGTCGAAAGAGCCATTTATTATCTCAGCAGAGTCTTAAATGATGCTGAAACTAGATATAGTATGATAGAGAAATTATGTTTATGTGTATATTTCTCTTGTATAAAATTGAAGCATTATATAAAACCCGTTGATGTACATATATCTTCTCATTTCGACGTAATAAAACATATGTTGTCTAAGTCTATTTTACATAGTCGAATTGGAAAATGGGCTTTAGCTTTGACTGAATACTCTTTAAAATATATGCCTCTAAAAGCTGTTAAAGGGCAAGTAGTTGCTGATTTTATAGCTGACCACTCCATACTTGGAGATGAAACAAATTATGTCGAAAAAGAGCCTTGGAGGTTATATTTCGACGGTTCCAGCCACAAAAATGGAACAGGTATTGGGGTGTTAATTATTTCTCCCAATAAAATTCCAACAAAGTTCAAGTACAAAATAGAAGGATTCTGTTCAAACAATGAGGCAGAATATGAAGCCTTAATAGCTGGACTTGAAATCTTGTTGGAACTGGGGGCAACAGAGGTCGAAATAATGGGTGACTCCGAATTGGTGATAAAACAATTGACGAAAGAGTACAAATGTGTCAAAGAAAATTTGATCATGTACTTTGTGATAGCCAACAGGCTCCTCAAGAGATTCGACAGTGTAGTTTTTAGACACATTCCCAGATTGGAAAATCAGGAAGCAAATGACTTGGCTCAATTGGCTTCAGGGTATAAAGTGTCGAAAGAAAATCTGTTGAAGGTTGTCGAAGTGAGAGGTAAAGTTTTATCTACTAAGCTGGCCCCATCTGATTTGGAGACAATGAGATTAGGATATGGTGATGAAGAAAACTTTGAGATTTTCAATGTAGGTGATTTAGAAGCTGGAGATTGGAGAAAACCCATCAAAGATTATTTACAAAATCCAAATCAGACTGTCGAAAGAAAGATAAGGTACAGGGCCATAAGCTATGTGCTCTTTGGAAATGAACTGTTTAAAAAGACTGCAGAAGGAGTTCTACTAAAATGCCTAGGAGAGACTGAGGCTTATATAGCTCTGTCAAATGTACATGGTGGTGCATGTGGTGCTCACCAAGCAGGACATAAGATGAAATGGCTATTATTTCGACAAGGAATGTATTGGCCAACCATGTTGAAAGACTGTGTCGAATTTGCAAAAGGTTGTCAGGAATGTCAAATCCATGCAGGCATACCTCATGTGCCAGCGAGTGAGTTACATTCTATTGTAAAGCCTTGGCCATTTAGAGGTTGGGCTTTAGATTTAATTGGTGAGATTCGACCAGCCTCTTCGAAAGGGCAGAAGTACATATTAGTGGGAGTAGACTATTTCACTAAGTGGATTGAAGCCATACCTTTGACGAATGTAGATCAGGAAACAGTCATAGATTTCATCCAGAAACACATAATGTACAGGTTTGGAATACCAGAAACCATAACCACTGATCAAGGATCTGTGTTTACTGGCAGAAATATGCAAGCATTTGCAAGAGAGACAGGTTTTAAGTTGTTGACTTCGACACCCTATTTTGCCCAAGCAAATGGCCAGGTCGAAGCAGCTAACAAAGTGGTAATAAACCTGATAAAGAAGCATGTGGGTAAAAAACCCAGAAATTGGCATAAGACTTTGGATCAAATCCTTTGGGCTTGTCGAACATCCCCTAAGGAAGCAACTAATTCCACCCCATTTAAATTAACCTATGGACACGATGCAGTATTGCCTGTCGAAATTTGTTTACAGTCAATACGAATTCAAAGACATCATGAGATTCCATCTGAAATTTATTGGAATATGATGATGGATGAGTTGGTTGATTTAGACGAAGAAAGGTTGCGTGCTTTAGAATTAATAAGAAGGCAGAAAGAGAGAGTTGAAAAGTTTTATAACAAAAAAGTAAAATTCAAAGCCTTTTTAGTAAATGATTTAGTTTGGAAAGTGATCTTGCCCATGGAGAAGAAAGACAGAGTGATGGGAAAATGGTCCCCTAAGTGGGAAGGACCTTTTAAAATTCTAAGAGTTTTTTCCAATGGTGCATACGAAGTCGAAGAAATAGAAAAAGATAGAAGAGTGATGAAAATAAATGGAAAGTACTTAAAGAAGTATAGACCAACATTGCAGGAAATAAAAATCATAACAAATTAAAATTGCAAACAAAACTTGTCTTTGCCAAACAAATGGCGTAAAATAGCATTACATATAAAAGTGCTAAGAAAGGAAATATCCTTAAAACAAATAAAATTCCTAAGTTCTATTACAAAATTACTGTCGAAGGAATGTGGCTTTAAGCTCGTCGAATTTTTTCTTTTGGAGTTGGATTCGACGCTCACAAAGGCTCTTGCTGACAGTCATTTCGTCAAGCTCCCTATGAAGTTGCTGGGCTGTCTCTGCATGTTGTAGCCCTTTCTGGAGTTCACTGTCTATTGCTTCCTGATTTGGTTTTTTGAGAGAGGCCTGGCGTTCTTTTTCTTGGAGGATTTTTCTTTGGAGATCAGCAATCTGGGCTTGGTAAGCTTGAATATTGTTTTCACAATCAGCAGCAGCTTTGGTGTATTCGTCAGAAAGCTTATTCAGCTCTGAAATCCTTTCTGTCGAAGAAGCCACTGTGTTCCATGCTGAAACTTGCTCCTCAGACTTGGCTGTGATCTTTTGAGAGAATTCTTTTTGTCGAACCAGATCAGCGCTGACAGAATCAATCAAAGATATCAAATCCATCACCAAATGGCTTTCCTCAGTCGAAGCTTCCAGCAAGTTGGCACTTTTTAGGAGCTTCTTCAGATCATATTGAGCAGAAGTATTCTCAGCCAAGACTTCAAACAGGTCAACTCCAAGGATTCTTGTCTTGATCTCATCCATGATGACATTGATTGGTTGAAGGTCAGAAGTGGCCCCTGAAGCTGTCGAACCACTGGCAGAAGAATCTTGGAAGTTATACCTGGTGTCGAGCAAGGCTTTTAAGTACTCAAAGGGTTTTCTAACCTTCAAGCTCTCAATTTCTTCATGAGATAAACTCGTCGAAGCAGTGCCCAGAGAGGTTTCGACAGGAGCTTTTGATGAAGAGGGAATGTGTTGAGAGGTTCCTCCAATGCTCAAGTTAACTTCTGGCTGATTCGACAGAGTGACTTCTTCTTCGACATTTTCTTTATCAGCCATGGTGGTGTCAGTTGGACCTAGGACTGGTGCATCCTGAGCAATGGCATTTTCGTCAGTGTTTGGTATAGCAGCTGGTGGTGGAAGTGGTACATCTTGATCTGAATTTGTTTTTTCTGCAGTAGGGTCTGGTCGAAAGGGAGAGTTGTTGTCGGAAGACTCAGAATCACTGAGGTCGAATTCGTCCAAGGTTTGAGGCCCATGGACCCCTGCATCTGGAGTGGCATCATCCTGGAGTCTTTCAGCCAGAGTCCTCTCAGAATTAGAGGGAGCATGCTCTTCTTGGATTGCAGAGGTCTCTTCGACGTCAATAACAACCTACAAGCAAAAAACATAAAAGAAGAACTGTAAGATAAAGTTACATTCAGTCAAGGTTGGGGTGGTGTTTATCGAAATGGTTACCTGAGGGATTTCAGTATGGGCACTTGAGTCCCCACTTCTTTCGCTCCTTGAGGGAACTTTGTTCACTGGACTGGCGGGTGGAGTTCGTCTTTGGACCAGAGATCTTTGGGACGCCACTGTTTTAATTCTTAGACCTTTGTTTCTTTTCAAAGGCTGGGGTTCAGGGGACTCGTCCTCAGATTCTTCGACGCTTGCTTCCTTTTCTTCTGGTTTCCTTTTCTTTGCTGGGGTACGAGTTACCTATAAGAGAAAGAAAAGAAGGGTTCAGTATAAGAGAATATGAAGTATATAAATAAGGAGGGATGTTTTGTTTGTGTCGAAACCTTCTTGGCAGTTGCAGGAGACTTTTCGACTGTTTTTGAAGAAGTTCCTTCGCCAGTAGTCTTTCTGACAATTCTAACAGCTGAAAAGGAAAAGTTACATGAACATTGATATAATAATAAAAGAGTTAGAAGCAAAAAAGAAGAATGTAATTTCTTCGACACCTTCAAGAATGGGTTCGTCCACAGTAACATGTTCTATCCCAATATGAAGGTGCCCAGTGAAGTTGTGCAGATGATACTTCGTCGCAACCACGCGTTCGGCAGGTTTTTTGTTGCTTTCACGAAGCAGTTTTAAATATGATCCACATATAAACCAATCTGGAAATGGAGGACTCAAGGCCACTCCAAATTCTGCAGAAGGGAGTGGAGGGAATTTTGGAGGAAAAGTTGTGAAAGCAAAATCATAGTGTGCATGTGGTGGAAGAGATGTAGGAAACCACAACTTATTCAATTTTTCTGTGAATTTGTATTTTAAAGATACTGCTGCTTCAGCTATGGTTCGACGAAGATCATCAGGCCTGTAAATAGTTTCAAAATACATTTGAAACTTGTGAACTTCTTTGATATGCTGATCTGTACCTTTTTTCTTCCTGTCCTGCACAAAGGTAAAAGCATTTGTCAGAAGAGTAGTGAAGGTTGCTACGTCGAAAAATCTGTTGATATAGTATTCCTTCCACCAGACGTCGAATTCTTCAGTACAGAGGAAGTTTGGTAGGAAAATGGTGGGATAAACTTCAAGAGAAGGGTCAAAAAACTTGTTGTACAGTTCCAAACATTTGTCAAAATGGTGACATGAGTTGTAGAAGATAATGGCACCTTTCTTGTGGTAGATAGGCTTTGTCTTCGTCTGAATTAATCCAAACTGCCTAGCTACCAAATTGGGTTGGTACACAATGAGGGATACCTTTGTGTTGTTAAGGCTGTGATGGGAGAAGAAGTGCCTGGGCATGAGAAAAGCTTCCCAAATGGAAATGTAGGAATCTTCATCTTTCTGGTTCTCCACTGGTAGTTTTCTAGTAAACCATCTTGGACCTACTTTCCTGTTGGCGAATGGTGCCATTGAAGGAGAAAATTTGTAGCGTTTGGCGAACATCATGATGTAGCCAGTAAATGCTTGTTGAAGGCTTGTATTCTCATCAGTGGGGGTCAGTTGAACCAGCCTAGGCCATTCGACACGTCTTTCTTTGACTGCCTCTTCGACAATTGGCATTTTTATGGGGATGAAATTTTCAAAAGTGGCATTCAGCCATAGTTGTAGAAGCCAAAAAGGGCCTGTAAGACTTATGTTACCTTTGTCCTTAAGGGCCTTGAGGTTGCTTACACTTTCACTTAAGGATTCATAGAGGTTGGCCAAAAGTAGCTCACTCAGGCAAAATGCAACTCCATTGTGAAGTTGATTCGCCATAATGATAAAGCTTCTGGCCACCTGAAGGGACCTTGTACAAAATACAAATTTGGATAACCACAGGCTAAGGAAGGCAATGTGTTCTATGTCAGAGACTTCTTCATTGTTTCCACCTTGGTAATGGGCTATGAAAACAGAATACCCAGCATACTTTGTGTCGAAGCTTATGGGGTCCTTGTTCAAGTGTTCAGGGTTGAATATTTCCCCTAAAGGACTAAGGCCAGTTATGGCTGCTATGTCGAATAGGGTGGGGGTCACCATTCCACAAGGTAAGTGGAAGGTATTGTAAGTACTGTCCCAGAAATACAAGGAGGCTAGCAGCATGTTTTGGCAGTAACGGGGACCCTCTTTTGACAACTGGATTAAATCATAAATACCAGTTTTCTTCCAAAACTTTTCTTTGGCTTTTTTGACCCTAGTAAGCCATGCTAGGTAATCAGAGGGATCTTTCGTCAGAGGGGGACTCCTAAAAATCCTGTTTTGGTTTAGATAAGACAGATCTATTTCTGTCGAAGCCATAAGGACTTCAGGTTCTTTTGATGAGGTTTCGATAGGTTTGGGGTTCTTGTTAGCAGCTATGGGTTTTAAAGCAGAATAACAGGGGTAAAATTCTTCCAAACGTTTAGAATCAGCAGTGGGATCAAAAATAGGGCCTAACATAGCATGATGAATTCCAGAAACAGAAATGGGAATCATTACCTGTGACCTGTAAATGCTTGCCTTTTCCCTTTCATTTGGGGGTTCTGGGAAGTACTGTTGGTGCTGTGTTTGAGTAGGCCCAGATAACACGTGAGCAGGAGGAAGATCCGTAGTCTTCTTTGTCTTCTTTGCACTTTGTCCAGTGGTAGTCTTTGGAGGAGCCATTGATTTGATGAAGATGGTAAAGAAACAGGAGCTTTGAAAGATTTGGAAATGGAGTTTTCACGTTTGGGTAAGAGAAGAGTTTGAGAAGGTGAAAAGTATGAAATGGTGGTGAAAATGGTATTTATAGAGGTTGGAATAAATGAATAATAATAAAGAAAAAGAAAATGAAGAGACTTTTTCAGTTGGAAAAAGGGAAACATGCATGTTAATCCATTGGTGGAGATTGAAAGTGGCGGTTGGTAATGAGCCATGATTTACCTACAATCTAGGGTCATGGGAGATTGTGTGAAACGTGGGCTAGATGTGACGTTTCATAAAGTGAAAATCATGGTGTTTCCTTGGGACTCAACAAAAATCACTTTACAATAAATGCAACTGGAAGTCAAAGGTCATTTCGACAGCAAAAGACATTTCTCCTTTGATAGTCGAAAATATCTTTGCTGGGGGGCAATTTGTAAACCCATAATTTCGACAAGATTAAAATTCAGGGTTTAAAGTCATCCTTGTCGAAGGATAGCATCAGGAGGAGAATCCAAGAATTGCTGACAAGGTTTTAAAGCTTCACTGTTTCGACAGAAATAGAAACAATGTTCTGGCAGAATAGTTTGGGAAGTGTGTGACTGAGGGCTTCGACAGAAGAAGTTGTTAATAAAAGATATGGTTTGGCAAGTGCTGAAGAGTTTTTCTCCTTTAAAAGGGTTTCGACAGTTTTGAAGAGGTACAAGGTTTTCGTCACCAAGGGAGAGATTCAAATTCAAAAGGTTGTAACCTTTGGCAGTTGGACACATGGAGGTTTCAGAGAAGAAATTTACATGCAGGCTGACACTTGTCATTTAGTTATAGTTTTTCCGTTCTAAGCAGTTATTTTGTTTGTATATAAATAGGATAGTTTGTGTTTAGAATAGTGTGTGAAAATTTGTACAAAATTCCTGTAAAAGCTCTAAGTACCCAGTGTGAGAGAAAATGAGTTTAGTATTTGGAACAATGTACGTTTAAAACACCAGTTATATTTCAAAGTCATTTTTAAATTACTTGTTTATTCTTCAAGTTCATGTCATTTTAAATGTTATTTACTTTTCCGCAAGTTTACAGCCTTCAACAGTTTCTTTGTTCTGGTTTAATTTTTAACTTTGTTTCGTCTTTAAGATTTAAAACTTTACTTTACTTGCAAAATCAAAGTTCTTAATACTTTGACAGCACTGATAAAACAAGCCACAAATCAGTTACCAAATTCTAAGAGTAGTTCGACAGAGATAATGCACATGTATCCCAGGACTTGTATGGTTGGTCCTGCAAGTAACCCAGTTTCCTGAAGAGATTGGTTAACCAGAGGTTGTTCGCCAGAAACCACTGCGAACACTAAGTCAACTACTCTAACAACTACCTTGCACAAAAAGCAACTCTACTCCTCGATACCTGAGCGATGTCGTATAAAACATCATTCCAACAGAAGGGTGAGAATTCGTATAATTATCGAAATCATAAGATAATATATAATTTAAGGCATACAAGCATAATCACAATAATACTCACTTCAAAAGTTTCATCAGCATAATATCACTCAAGTGGTCATATTATTCACAAGTATATACTCACAATCCACAACTTTACAAATTCAACAATTCACATAATACACATAATCTCATATTGCAACCATAAACACAATGAGACTTGATGCAAAACTTAAATGCAACTCATGCATGTGGTACCAATCACTTGTCATCATTTTTTGGTTTTTACATTTAAACCGGGTCCGTTTCCTAGATCGATAACACGCAAAAAGCTCATTCCCTAAGCTTTCAAACCCGTTCCCTAGGTTTGAGACAAGTCACTAGCTCCCACGGAACTAGCAAACATTGTCTCTTGACAAAATGATGCATGTGCAAGTTCAACAACCATGTGCAATTAAGATTGTTCCTCAATCTTAATATTCATGCATATCTTCAATAATTCATCACATTTGAATTACCACACAATTACACATACTTGCACATATTTATGCATCATCCACACACAAATCATTTTCAAACGGTATACAACACATTTTACAGTATAATCTCAACGACATTATCTCACAACAAGCAAGTAATTCAAGAGGTATCAACATAATTCAATCTCAATTCACGAAATATGCATTACCGGTTAAACACGGAATGATTAATTTATCATCAAGTTAATCACCAAAACAATCCATATATTAATCACTAAATTAATCATCAAATTAATTATCAATTTACTCATCAAATTAATCACTAAATTATTCATCAAATTAATCACAAGTTAATCTCTAAATTAATCACCAAAATAATCACCAAATTAATTAACAAATTAATCATCAAATAGTCACAAAATTATAACCGTAATTACTATCCAAATTATAACAAAAATTATTATCCTTAATTATAAATAGAATTATTATAAAAAATATAATTAAATTATTAATCAAATAAGTATTACTCTTTATATTTCCAATACACTCCATATGCTAGTGATATGTGAACCACCTACCACTAATTATCAATACACAATATGCCTAGCCATACACATATAAAATTAGGGAAAATCAATGCAACATGCTTATGTCGTCATACATATAAGACATTGCATATTTCATTCACACATACACAAAAACAATACATCCAAAACATAACAAAAAAAAAGACACATAGCAGGTGAGGTTTCCAAAACAAAAAACACATATTCCATGACAGTTCAATAGGGCATCGAATTGATTTCAAAATTAGCTTAGCATAGAACTTCCTTTCTTCTAGCATGATTAAATCACTATGACTTTAACTTGGTGCAAATTACAATTAATCAACATATTAAGCATTAAGAGTATAATTAAAATTATCATTTAAAATTACAATTTTGAGGGAGTTTCCAAGGAACTCTAATAAAATTGAAATTAACTTAATTTCATCAATCAAGCTGAACGTTTATCTCTAACTCAAAACTAAAAAAATTACATTATACTAATAATATTAAATTATTATTAAATTTATTATTATTATTATTATTATTAAAATATATTTTATATATGTCTCAATAATTAACTCATTTTCGATTACCAAATTTCAATCAATTTTCTATTTGTTGAGTGTCAGACTCACATATTGCAAAATAAAAGACTTGACCCTGTTGGAGAGAAAAATGAATTAATATATGTTGTATCTAAATCTAAACAAGGGTGAGGATAGGGAATTGTCATAAAGTGATTTAAACGAAGTGCCAAAATTGAACTGCAACTTGTAATAAACTATCACTGTTACTATTTCGGATTCTAATTAGAAAATTAGTTTCAAATACTTCTCTCTTAATATAAATTAGTCTTTATAATATACCAAAAACTCTAATTCCAAACACAATCAATTATCACAAAATTAAAGATTATTAGCAAAATCTAAAAATTATGAAATCATGGAAAAATTGAGGTTTCATCCTAAATATATTTCTGTTAGTTAATTCTGCAATTTTTAATGGATCCAGACTGAATCGCGAACGAAGTCACTTTCCTTAAAAGTATTTCAAGCACACTCTCAAATTGTCTTAGAGTTGGAACGGCCTGAATACCCAGGATAAGTCAGCCTTTTTCTCGAAACTGCATAAGACTGGTGAAGATTCGAATGCAAGGAAAACGTTGGAATTATATATAGAAGAGGATATCGGATTTTTGGAGTGTTAATTTCGAAGTAACAATCATATATTTATAGCCATACATTTGTCGTTTCAGAAGTTTGCAACTCTTCATGAAACAACACTCTCTAATGAACATTTGCAATGGTTCAAATAAAATGTCATGCACCCTTTCATGAAATGTTATGTACTTCGAATTTAAATTCAAAATCAAACTCTATTGGAACAACTTTAATAGAAATAATCTTTCATTATTTCTAACAATCCCCCACTTGTTCTAATAATGACAAAAATAATAATTCCAGAAATAAGACATAAGAAGTGTTAGTACAGTTAAGTATCTTTCGATTTTAAACTTAACCTTAGTAAGGATAACACAAAGTTTAATCGGAATATTAGGTAGCAATGCTTTTAAACCATGAATCCATATGAATAGACCGGTGTTACCTTACACACACTCCTTAAAGATTCTTCCTCTGCATAACTCGCTTAGCACTTATTTATGGCCATGTGCTATCCTGTTTCATGAATTTTTTATGAGAGAAACTCCAACTCTCACTTTGAGACGGCACCATCTCAGAATTCACATAGGTGAAGTTCATATTGTATCTGTTTCCAATAGATACGTACCCTCGGTATTGAACTTCATTAAGAGTTTAAAATAAAACTCAACCCTCATTTCCAAGGTCAACATAATCACGAAATGTTAGACAATTATCCAAATCAACGACTTGTTATTACCCATTGAAAATCTTAAAGTTAATGTTCTGTTAACTTAGGATTGGGTTACCGTCGTTGTCGGTACTCTTACTCAAGGAGTTTCAACCCCATACCTCTCGAGGTTGTTTTTACTAAGTCTCTGGCCAGTGGCTTAGTAAACGGATCAGCCAAATTATAGTTTGTTCGTATATACGTGAGTGAAATGATTCCATCCTTAATCAGTTTTCTCACGAACGAATGTCTAAGTCCTATATGCCTAGACTTTCCATTATACACTTCGCTAAATGCTCTTGCCAAAGTGGCCTGACTATCGCAGTGTATCATCACTTTTGAAACATTGTCTTTAGCCAAAGGAACTTCCAAAAGAAGATCCCTTAACCACTCTGCCTCTTGACCAGCGGAAGCGAGAGCCACGAACTCTGATTCCATGGTCGAAAGAGTGATGCATGTTTGTTTCTTGCTCTTCCAAGAAATCGCTCCTCCAGCTAGGGTAAATATCCACCCAGTTGTGGATTTATGATCTCCCACATTAGAGATCCAACTCGCATCAGTATATCCTTCTAATATAGCAGGAAACCTACCATAATGAAGGCCAAGATCTTTGGTTTTCAACAAATAACCAAATATCCTCGTGATTGCCTTCCAATGTTCATTACTTGGATTACTAGTAAATCTACTCATTTTACTAACTGCAAACGATATATCGGGTCTGGTACATTGCATTAAGTACATAAGACAGCCAATCGCACTTGCATATTCTAATTGAGCCACTGCTCTTCCATCATTCTTTTCAAGTTTGATTACATGATCAAATGGAGTAGTGACTTCCTTAAATTTCAGGTGTTTGAACTTATCAAGCATTTTCTCAATATAATGTGTTTGGTTAAGTTCATAACCCCCACTATTTCGCTTAACTTTTATTCCTAAAATTGTGTCAACAAGTCCAAGATCTTTCATCTTGAAAGTGGAAGTTAGAAACCTTTTTGTTTCTAAAATTCCATTAAGTTTGTTGCTAATTATTAGCATGTCATCAACATAAAGACACAAGAATATTACAGTGTTATTATTTACTTTTGTATATAAACACTTGTCACAAGAATTAGGAATAAATCCATTTGACATTATTGTAGAATCAAACTTTTGATGCCATTGTTTTGGTGCTTGTTTTAAGCCATATAGAGATTTGACAAGTTTGCACACCTTTCGTTCATTTCCAGGAAGGACGTATCCTTCTGGTTGTTCCATGTAGATTTCCTCATCGAGATCTCCATTTAGGAACGTTGTCTTAACATCCATTTGATGAACAATCAGATCATTCAAAGATGCTAAAGCAAATAACAACCTTATAGTGGTTGTTCTTGCTACAGGTGCATAAGTGTCAAAATAATCTATACCTTCCTTTTGTCTAAATCCTTTTGCCACTAATCTTTCTTTATAAGTGTTTAATGTACCATCACTGTGATATTTCTTTTTAAACACCCACTTGCATCCAATGGGTCTTGATCCCTTTGGTAAATCAACAAGTTCCCAAGTGTGGTTGGACATTATTGAATCCATTTCATCTCGGATAGCATCTTTCCAAAAAGAGGAGTCTCTTGAAGCTATTGCTTCCTTATAAGTTTTGGGTTCTTCCCCTACTTGAAGAATTACCGGAATGCTTTTAATAAACTTTGTATTATTCCCCTCAACCAGATAAAATGAAATGGATTGAGAATCAATTTCGTCTGGTCCTAGGTTCTTTGGTTTCCGGACTCTTTTGCTTATCCTAGGTTCAGGTTGTGATTCAATGATTCGAGAAGTGCCTTCAGGTTGTATTTCTACAATCCGAGAAGAATCTTTTTCACAAGATTCTTTATTTATGGCCGACTCTAAATCTTTATCCTTAGTGATAAGATTTTCAAAGAATTCTACATCCCGAGATTCAACAATAACATTAGACTCTAAATTTAAAAGTCTATATGCTTTGCTATTTTGTGCATATCCTACAAAGGCACATCTTATCCCTCGAGGACCCAACTTGGTTCTCTTAGGATCCATGTTTTTGTAGTATGCCACACACCCCCACACCTTAAAATAGCCAATATTTGGTGTTATGTTTTTCCATACTTCATATGGAGAAATTCCAGTTTTCTTTAAAGGAATTCTATTAATTATGTGACAAGCGGATAATAAAGCTTCACCCCACAAATTGAAAGGTAGTTCAGAATGCATTAACATTGCATTCATCATTTCTTGATATGTTCGATTTTTCCTTTCGGCTATGCCATTTTGTTGTGGTGTTCTAGGCGCCGAACATTCATGTATTATACCGTGTTCTTCACAAAACGTATCAAATTCAATAGAAAAGTATTCACCGCCCCTATCACTCCTAAGGACTTTTATACTTCTACTTAATTGATTTTCCACTTCTGCTTTATAAATTTTAAAAGCATTAAAAGCTTCATCTTTATGCTTTAAGAGATATACATATGTGTATCTAGAACAATCATCAATGAATGTAATGAAATATCTATTTCCCCCACGGGTCAACATGCCATTGAATTCGCACAAATCTGAATGTACAAGATCAAGCAGATTTGTATTTCTTTCAACACTTTTGAAAGGTTTCTTAATCATCTTTGATTTAACACATAATTCACATTTATTGAAATTTTTGATATTACATGATATCAAGCCAAATTTTATTAGTCTCTTCATTGAACTAATACTAATATGTGCTAATCTATTGTGCCATAAAGTAACTGAATCAAGCATGTAAGCAGAATTAGAAATTTCATTAATCATATTATTGGTAATACATAATTTGATCATTCCTTCAGCGGAATATCCTTTTCCAACAAATACACCATTACGGGTCAAAATAAGTTTGCCCGATTCATACACAGATTTAATACCCGGTTTTCCCAATAAATCCCCACTAACAAGATTCCTATTCATGTCTGGAACATGAAGTACATTGACAAGAGTAACTTTCTTTCCAGAAGTGAAGTTGAGTTCGACCGATCTGGTTCCAACAACTTTAGATCGTACTTCATTTCCCATTTGTACTTCTTGTCCATCATTTGTCTCAGAATATGTTTTGAATGCAGCCCTGTCATACGAGACATGAACCGTAGCACATGTATCATACCACCAGCCTTGGACTTTGCCTTTGATTGCCATAATTTCGCTCACAGTAGCAATTATGTCATCATTAGCATTGACTGCATTGATCTCGTTTTTTGCTTTATTGTTCCTGCAATCTCGAGCATAGTGTCCAGGTTTTCCACATACAAAGCATCCATTCTTAGGACCCCTCGGACCACCAGAATTCTTGAACTTGTTATGTTCCCTTTTTGGCGCGAGGTGACTTTTCTTGACATCATGTTTTTTCTTTTCCTTGTTGGACACAGCATTGGCTTTGGAAAGACCCGCAGATTCTGATTTTTCCCTTTCCTTCGATTCCTCCTCGATTCGAAGATGTTTCTGGATTTTCTCCAAAGAAAAATCATCAGAACTGTGCAACAGTTTCTTTTTATAGCCTTTCCACGAAGCCGGTAACTTAGCAATGATAGCACCAACTTGAAAAGTTTCAGGAATGTCTATTTTCACTGCCTTGATTTTGTTCACCAGGACTTGCAATTCGTGCACTTGAGGAAGTATGGGCTTAGAATCAATAAATTTAAAATCAAAATATTTTGAAATTAAGAACTTCTTCGTACCTTCTTCTTCGACTTTGAATTTAAACTCCAGCGAATTCCATATGTCTCTAGCCGAAGGATTGTCGGTGTACAGGTCGTATAGACGGTCAGACAGTGTGTTCAGAATGTGTCCACGACATAGTAATTCGTCCTCCTTTCGCAGCATGCGCTCCTTCTTGAGTTGGTCAGAATCATCTTCAGTTGGTTCTGGAATCGGTGGCAGATCAGGATTCAAGACATAGTGAACCTTGAGTGCAGTAAGCAGGAATGTCATCTTGTCTTGCCATCTGGTAAAGTTGTTTCCATCAAAGCGATCCAATTTTACCAGATCCTGATTCATAACTTTGATGCTAGAAACAGCAGCGTCGGAATCCATGATATAAATACTTTTAAGATTGTTAGTTAATTCTGCAATTTTTAATGGATCCAGACTGAATCGCGAACGAAGTCACTTTCCTTAAAAGTATTTCAAGCACACTCTCAAATTGTCTTAGAGTTGGAACGGCCTGAATACCCAGGATAAGTCAGCCTTTTTCTCGAAACTGCACAAGACTGGTGAAGATTCGAATGCAAGGAAAACGTTGGAATTATATATAGAAGAGGATATCGGATTTTTGGAGTGTTAATTTCGAAGTAACAATCATATATTTATAGCCATACATTTGTCGTTTCAGAAGTTTGCAACTCTTCATGAAACAACACTCTCTAATGAACATTTGCAATGGTTCAAATAAAATGTCATGCACCCTTTCATGAAATGTTATGTACTTCGAATTTAAATTCAAAATCAAACTCTATTGGAACAACTTTAATAGAAATAATCTTTCATTATTTCTAACAATTTCTACCTATCCATACACTATCACACAATCCCAATAATCATATAAAAACCCCACCCTTACCTTGATTTTTTGAACTTTGTTCTTGAGTTTTCTCATCTTCTCTCTTCTAGCATATTTTTGTCTCTTCCAACTTCTAACCCTATTCTATCTTATTCTCTTCTTTTATCAATCTCACAATTTTCTTATTGGACTTATTAATCCATTCTCACACTTTCTAATCACACACCCACTATTGGCTCAATTAATATTTTCTAGTAAATCTATTTTATTCCACCAAATAAAATAAATCAATTAATTCAAATAATTAAATTAAATCAAATAATTCAATTAAATCCAATAAATCAATTAATTCAAATAATTCAAATAATTCAAATAAATCACATAATTCAATTTATTCAAATAATTTAATTAGACACAAAATCACACAATTAATTAATTAATATAATAAATAAATAATTACTAAAATCAGAATGTTACATACTCTGTGATACATACCAGTATGATCATGGCTTTTGTGGAGAGGTGACATCCAGAGACCTCATTTTTCCATCTACCACACGGGGAGATTACTATCACCCTTGACGATGGTTCATGTCTACTACATGTACTGATAAGGGGTATCCTCCCCCGTCATAGGAAGTTGTTGAAGGAGGAGGCTCGGGATATGCTATATGTCTACAGGTAGTTAGGATTGGACAAACATGCATCAATGTCGATTTTTTCCCTAGAGGTTTGATGTCATGCGTACAACGAAGGAGATGATTCTGGTGGCATTGAGGGGCACACAATACCGCAGAAATCGCGTCAGGTCTTGTGGAATAGGCAGCTGAGGAGGACGCAGAGGCAGACGAGACGACATAGACTGAGAGGATGTACTCCCGCACATATACTAGCTATATGTATTTTTTTTTATGATAGTGATGTGTTTATTTTGGATGATGACATTGATGTATTATATATTCGACATATGCATCTACGGACTATTTTCGCATATGCATCTGCGGAAGGTTTCAACATAAAACAAAAAATTGATGTATCTAAAAGTGTATAAGCCAAAACATGAGATATATTTGAAAATACAACAAATGACTGAAAGTATCATGGGGTGGATTGAAATATACTGGAGTTATATCCTCAATATAATATAATATAATATAAATAGTATATTTTCGTATTAGTGATTAGTCAATAAATAAATAATTTAATTATTGAAATGAATGCATTATGCGATAGAACGAAGCCATTTTTATGAATTTAGAGATGGTAGTGAAATGGCATAGGTAATAATAATAGGTATTGAAGGTATCGCATAGGTAATAATAATAGGTATTGAAGGTATTAGTAAGACGTTGGAAATGGAAGATGGTAAGCGAGGAACGATTCTGATAACAAACGACGACGGGATCGACGCTCCCGGTTTAAGAGCTCTAGTTGACTCATTAGTCAACACTAATCTTTTCAATATTATTGTTTCTGCTCCCGATAGGTATTTCAATCGCAAATCATTCCGTTCATAATCAATCAATCAATCAATCGCAAATAATAATACTCTGTTTGTTTGTTGCAGCGAGAAATCAGCTGTTAGTCACAGCATCACATGGCTTCATCCCATAGCTGCCAAACAAGTACACATTCATGGAACCATCGCTTCCTTCGCCGTTTCTGGTTCGTTTTTTCTCTTTCTCTTTTTTCTTTTTCCATTTTCCACTCCCTCATTTCTCTATTACTTCCAGGAACTCCCGCTGATTGCACTTCCCTCGGAATTTCCAAAGCACTCTTTCCTACCATTCCCGATCTGGTATTTTCCCCCAATTATTCTATATACATACTTATAACCTTATTCCTGTTTATATACAGAATTTCAATAGAAACTAATTTCAACTTATACATGAAACACTAGAGTTTTTATAACTATTTGTTATCAACTTTATCTTAATGAACTAAAAAGAATCACCTGAGTTTTTATGTGCTTTCTATTTTTTCAACAGGTTGTCAGTGGCATTAATAAGGGTAGCAACTGCGGCTATCATATGTATGTAGCACCATTTTCCTACCTATGTAGGACTCTATACAAGACTTTATTTTGTAATGAATAATTGTGAATTGCTCATTGAATAAACGTTTAATCAAGCTTTTTATTCTAAACAGGCCCAAAGTCATCCTGACAAATTTTCAAATGCTTAACTATAATACAATCCTTTATGAATTTAAAATGAATGCATGTTCCCAAGAGAGTGAAGGAGGAGCTAGGATCTGAAACCCTCTTCCTCCCCTTAGAATAAGAATGCTGATGATCATGTAAAAATTGGCATCATTCATTTGAAAATGATCTTTCTTGATATTTTCTTTCTTGTTTGAAATTTCTCTGGTTGAGACATTGACTTATGTTTATTTTATTTTCAATTCTATTATTATCTAACCTTAATTCAGTTTTTTTCATTGTATGTATTGTAATAATTTTTTATAAAAATTAGTTTCTATAATTATTTCCA
This sequence comes from Lathyrus aphaca, assembly GCA_963966055.1. Classification (NCBI taxonomy): domain Eukaryota; kingdom Viridiplantae; phylum Streptophyta; class Magnoliopsida; order Fabales; family Fabaceae; genus Lathyrus; species Lathyrus aphaca. The sequence continues at coordinate 568,313,441 of OZ014523.1, forward strand.
CCATGAAATAATTTGCGTTGCTTACAATCATTGTCATGGTCAATAAAAAAATTGTATTTCATAACATATGAAGTATCTTGTAAGAATACCCGTTGAAATTTTTTTATTGATTTCAAATGACAAAGATTTATCATCATCCCAAGCTATGAACATCATGATGATTCCATTTCCTTGAAATTTGAAATGAACCTCGAATGATATGCTCAATATTTATTTTTGCTAAAGTTGTGTCTCTAGTTATCGTCATAAAGAAATTTGTGTCCGTACCTGTTCTGTTATGTCTAATTCCCTTTCAGTGTTTACTCAGGCACGGTAGCTGGAGCTCGAGAGGCCTTCTTCAATGATATCCCTTCTATCTCTATTTCATATGATTGGTATGTTTGCAACATGTTTCTGTGCGATATTACTAGTTCTATCTTGAATATTTGTTCTGAATTGATTTTGAACCAATTTATTAACTTATAATTGTAACTGATAACTCGGTGAATGTCTTGAGTAATAATATTATGGCTTACTAGCATTTTAAGTTTTTCCAGAAATCTTTAATCTATATCCTTCAACATCAATAGCTTTTCATTATCATGTTTCACCATTTGAAGGCTATTCTATGTCCAGGGTTGAAGGAAAGAGTACTCCACATGACTTTTCCCTAGCTGCAGGAGTTTGCATTCCAATCATAAGCGCTGTACTGGTTGAGATAAAGAATCAAAGTTACCCTGGAAGATGTTTCTTGAATATAGACGTGCCAAACAATGTTGCGAACCATAAGGTATATTGCAATTCGTTTTGCAACTTATATGTTTAGTTTGTGATTTACAGTTAAATGGTTCTTTTAAATTAATATACATGGAAGGAAATTGTGGCATTGAATTATTCATGTTGTCTACCTCACCGAGTAGGAAAAGGATTGGTGGCTGTTCATATTGTTGTATATGTTTAACTTGTGATAAATTATTATTATGCTTCTATGATATACAGCCAAATAGCTATGTTTTGATGGACTAGCATCACATAGTACATGATAGGGGGATATATTAAAAATATATGTTGGTTCTAAAATGATTTCCTCATGAATAGTTTTTCAAAATATTTTATTGTGATTTTTAGGTCATTTTACAGAAATTATTTTAGAACTACCATCCTGTTATTAGGAGCACTGGATTAGGCAAACTGACGAAAATTGTCTTTAAAGTGTCGAGTAGTCGAGATTTTATTTTAATTATCTGTCTCGTGTATTTTTATATCCTATGTATTTTACTGTTTTATTCAAAGGCTTGCTATCACTGACTTTGCTACAAGAATATATTGCTTTGTCATGCAATTTTTTATAACTAATTTTTCGATTGTTGTCTGTGCATCTGAAAAAGGGTTACAAGCTAACTAGGCAGGGTAATAGTATCTTTAAGATGGGATGGAGAGAAGTCACCTCTGAGACAAAAGGACGAATAATGTCATCTGATATGACCAACACAGAAACGGATACACCTAAAAATGTTGGCACATCATCTGCATCACCTGAACATCTTTTATTTGCCAGAGAGGTAGGTTCTTTTCCTTTTTCTACTCAATATATTGTAAAATACCTTCAGATGAGCTTAATATTATGCAATGCAATATGCTGTTATTGGACTTACTACAAACAGAGGACAGTGAAGATTCAAGATTGTAAGTATTCAGTTTTATCGACTTCTGAAGTAGGTGCTAAGTTATATGGAACACTAAACAATCTTACTTGGACAGACATTTCATAATCCCCCACCTTCTCTTTCTCCAACGAATTATGATGTAGTAATCTTTTAACTTTTGTAGATACGAGGTTCTGTACTTGATCATGATGATACAGATCACAAATCTTTGAAGGAGGGCTATGTGAGTGTGTATGTGTGTGCTTAAGTTAAATGAATAAACTCATGCTAAACAATTTCATTTTTTTTCATTTTAAAGATCACTGTTACTCCTCTTGCTGGTCTCTCTCGTGCGGATGTAGATAGTCAGACCTATTTTGAAGATTGGCTGCAAACTGTCCCTAAGCACCTCTCTTCGGCAGCTTTATAACTCTGTAAGATCTATCGTGTATTTGCAGTTTATATGATAACTTTGATTCCCGGCTGTAGTTGCATCTGCATTTTGGTGTCTGCTAGTTAAAAACCAAAATTATTCTTGTGAATAATGAAAATTTTAGACAGGCTTTCTTATAATGTGTTTATGTAAAATCATCAGAAGTGACTTTTGTAAACCAATTTACTACAGCCAAAAATTTCAATAACATTTTTGTCAGTATGTATTTGCTTGATAATTGGTGAAGCGTGGACCATATACTTCATTCCTCATAATGTCTATGTTCATGGGGGCAGTCATGATCCATAGATCTATGGCAAACATTTTCAGCTAATAGTCAGTTTGATTGCCCTTTCAAATTAGGAGTGGAATAAAGATGGGATTGGGTTCATCCTACAACTTTTTATATCAAACTTTTCTCTTCTAAAACTCTTTTTAGGGTACTGACCCTAAAGTCACATCATCAATCTCAGCAATAAAATATAAATGATCAATCATGTATCGGATAGATGTTAGTTGAACATTCCTTGGGATAGGACTATGCATACTGTCCAATGAATGTTATTCTCTTGTGTGTTATAACTACGACTTATGAGTTTTGGTGCTGCCAATGTTGATAAGAGCATCCAAATTTGTAAAGTCATGGTCATGCATTATATAAGGATTTGTTACCTTCTTTCATATGGTAAAAAATGATAATAGTACTATTGATGGAATGAATGTGCAAGTATTAGAAAATGTGATTAGAAAACATGATAATAAATTTTCATTTAGTTGAGTTTTGCGAAAATACAAAAGATATATTAATAGATGCATCATCAGTTTTTGATTTATTTATTTTCTGGGGTTGCTTCATATGTTATATTCAAAACTGGATCTTGGCTAAGGCCAAAACAAGAAAATGTTCAAACATATTTGTTATGGTTACGTTACAAGCATGCTCAAAATGGTACTCGACAGCTCATTTAAATTGCCTTTAGCATCATATGTCATATGATCAATTTTAATATCCCATCACGTTGTTCTCTATCTTTTTATTTTATTTTTTATTTTTTTCGGGGGTTTACTTGTGGATGCTTTTTATCTGTAGTTTACTCTGGTTCACTAGAAATAATTCTAACCCAAACTGTTGGTAAATCAATTTTTCAGATCCTTAGCAGTCTCGTTGCTCCGGCATGCAAGCCATCGCTCCAATATTATCATGGCGCAATAAAAACATTTCAACCGATTGTTGTATGATTGAATGAGAAAGCCTATTTTGTGTAAGCTAATAAGTAATGCCAACAACATATCAGTCATTGTTATATTGATATCATAGCAATTCATGTTATGTTGTATTCTTCCACATGGATTGCTTAGCTTGTTTCATGAATGATTCCTTATTATTTTTAGGCCATTTAATCATTAGAGATGGAATAGAAAACGACTTTTTATCTCAATGGTCATTAGTGATGGATTTGCTATAAATAAACCCAAAATTGATTGGATCGGTTTAGATCAAAAAAGAAAGTTCAATATGATTGGAAAACTAAACATCATTATGACAAAATGAATGTTTTAGTATCTCCAATTATAAATCTCAAACAAAATGTGATACTTGCAAATTACTAGTAAGGTGAGGGTACTAATAAAATACAAATAGCAAGAATACATACTTTATCCTAAGAGTGTGAATTGTTTGCATGAAAAAGGAAACCATTATTAAATTGCTCTTAGAAATGAGTTATCTAATCTCTTGTATAAGGAATATTCCTTAATGATTGCTTCACCATTGTTACTAGTTCCATAGGTAAACTAGTGACCAGATAGAAACATTACTAAATCATGTCATTTCATTTCTTTAGAGGCACACACAATATCATAGCTCAATAAGCATTTATTGAATAGTATACTTGCACATGCATATCAAAATTTTCTTAACCAAATAGGCACAAAATTTCATATGATCCATTTATACCTCAACTCCATTTTCTTACAGCAAAGATGCATAATTTATTGTATACGTAGCTAGTTTGTTCTATTCACTCCAAAATAGCTTTCACTCACAAATTCAATAAAGAAAACTAAGGAACAGCAAAAACTACTATCTCAACACCTTAAAATAGACATCTTATCCATAGAAAGCTTTAACAATGACTTCTTTTGGAAAATTACAAACTACTTACCCTACACACAGATTTTCTAAAATATGGAATGCATTAAAGAAAGGGAAAAAACATGTACTGAGTAGATGCTTTATAAGACACATAATTCAATGAAAGACAAATGTCACAAAAGTTAAAAGGTAAAAATAAAGTAAAACCATTTCTTGCACTCATCTTTTATATGATTAACTAGGGGAAGAAAGAGAAGTGAAAAATAAAATGGATGACATAAAGGAAAAATATAGAGAATAAATCAAGTATTAAAAAAAGCAGGGAATCTGTAGAAGAAAATTGTAAAAAAGCAATGGATAATCTGTGACGGATTCTAAATATTTTATATACATTATCACATCAAGCCTCTTCTCAATTATGATGTTTTCTTCATTTTCGCGACGATATAGAAGGTGGATGTGATTCCACTAATATTGACCAGAGGATTTGAACATCTTCGTAGGGACAAGATTTCACATCTTCATATAGAATGTATATCCCTCTTCCTGCAAAAAGTAAAGAAGAATGATTGTATAAAAGAATTTTTCTACAAAGTGTACTAAGAATAATGAAGAAAATGGCAAAAAACATGGACAACGCAAGGTTTGGAAAGTTTCATGGAACATACTCTTCTTTTGAGTCGAATGTAACTTGAACCAAACCTTCTTCAATGGAGAGAAGAGGGATTGAAGCCACCCCATTTGATGAAGAAGGTGTGGCTCATGTAATGTAGTGAAGAAGAAGAAGAAGAAGGTTATTCTAAGAAGAGGGTAAGAGAGAAACAGAGAAAAAAACTCTTGTATATATAGCCTTTGCTTAGACAAGGCTAAATATTCATGTTTTGGGAGATTTTCTCATTCCATTGTAGGCCAATGATGAGATTAATATATGTTGTAAGGTATAATGTCACTTTCATACCTTTTATTCCTAAGGGAACACTCCACCAATCAGCTTTAAATCTCACACTTTCATCACTGAAAAAGTAGAAAAAAGAAGCCTCTATTGGTATTTCAATTTTCTCTTTCACTAAAGAGTAGCTTGTGGCTGAAGGTACCTATAAATCATTTGGAAGGTTTCCTATTTTGACACATAGGTCTTTCTTATTCCTCTTCCTCTTGCATTTCAAGCAAGTACAATAACCTTTATAAGAGTATCTATCAAGACACACATGTACAAGGCTTTGTTCTCTGCTAGCCACGTGTTACACTAGGGTGCCTTACAAGAGTGAAGATAATGCCTTGTTGACTCAGCATTCCCATGTTACTACTCATATGAATAATTTGACTTACTTGAATTTCCTTTAGAATTGTTTTTATTTTTTCATCTCTTTCTTTGTTTTATGCATTAAAGATAATGCAGGAGAGTGACAAGGATCAGAAATGGTTGGTAAATACCACTTACAAAACTAAAGTGATTTAACTAACAGCATTAAGAAAATTACATCACAAACATTATACATGTATTAGAAATCAAGTGAGAGTTAAAAATTACATCACAAACTTAAGAGAATCAACCAAAGTGGAAGGTTTTGAAGAAAAAAGTCTTGTATGTATTATTTCCATTATATTACAAAACATTATACATATAGATGAACTTCTGTTACTGAGACACAGGAAAAACAACTAAAAAGTTACTATGATGCACGAAGTATCAATTTATGCCTTTGTAGAGAGTGACCAAATCCATTGTGTCACCAAAGGTTCTATTTAGGGTTCCATGCACATTATCAACCATTGGCATCCTCACTTGCATAACACAAATTGCAGCTGCTCAGGTTCCAGGGATCAAAACAGCAACTAAAACTCTCAGTTTGTTAGCAGTATCTAGATCCATGCTCACATTTATTTCAGGAACTCCTTTTAGTGCTTCAGATATTCCCATTATCTTGAAATACCCCAATAACTGCGTTCCCTCCTCACCTTCGTAGACAAGCATCAATGCATCAGTTTGATTGTCATGAATAATGGTAAAAAGTAGATCCTTACCCGCTGGCACTGTGGTGCTCTTCGGAATTATATGGACAAATTTGTTCCCATCCGCACGAATTCCAATGGCAGAGTTATTATCAAGTCATGTTTCCCAAGGGATACCTTAAGGGATAGCTCCTTTGGTTGCTGCACCACAAACGGTGCCTGTGAGTGCAACCTTACGATTAGATGTATTTTGAACGAAACCAAAACTAGAATGTTTTATCATTTATGTACATTGGACGATATCATCTGAGTCTACATGTGCATTTTAACATTAAGGAGCATGACAACGGAAAATGTTTAGAAAAGATTCATGCATCAATGAATGAATTTATGCATCAAAAACTCGTTTTTATGAGAAAAATGAGCTATGTGTCGACACATACATGTCTCAAGTCGACACATAGAAGAAGAATATCTCTATGTGTCGACACACCCGTGTTTCAGGTCGACACATAGAAGGAAGAATTGTCTATGTGTCGACACATCCATTTTATAGGTCGACTCATGTGTTGCAGTTTTAAAGCATGTAGGCTCTGTTAGATATTATATATCGCCTCTACAGGTCGACACATGATTTGCATAGGTTGACCTATACATTAAAAATCTTGAAATTTTGCATTGTTTTTCCTTCCTTTTGCATTCATTTTGCTTCATACTTGCTCACATATATATACATGTTACGTGCATAATTCTTTTCAATGATTTTGATAAAATCGTAAATGAAACATAGAACATACTAAGAGGCTTCTTTATCTTCAACCTGGTCTTATGCACACCAAACAAAGTACACATAATTATTCATTATTTGGGTGGCATCTAGAATCAAGTTGATAACGTCCAAATTAGCTTGTGGTATTGTAAATTGGGTTGAAATCTTAGGAGGTTTCAAATAAGAAAACCAAGGTGAGGTATTCCTTCAAGATCAAAGGGGAGATTTGAAGGTTTTTGATAAGATTACTATTGTTGGATTCGATTGAGTGAAAGCTTTGAAGAGTTGCAGTTCTTGCAAAGGAATATTGTGATACGGTGTATCATCTTAGTAAATATTGGGTTAAAACAATTCATAATTTGGATTCGATCGAGTGAAGACTTTGAAGAGTTGTGATTCTTGCAAAGGAGTAGCGTGAGACGGTGAATCAAATTGGTATTGTTGGGTGACTTGATCAAGCTTAGATCAAGGGAAGAAAAAGTGTTAGGATCAACAACAAACATAGGGTTTGTAGGGTTGCATTGCTACATTTCTCTTATAAACTACTATTTGCAAAGTAAGATTAATTTCATTATCTCAATTCGAGTTCGACTTGAGGACAGACGTACCCATAGCGAGACTGATTAGGGAACCGCTTAAACAAATCCTTGTGTACTTTATCTCTCTCTCTCTCTCACACATATGTCGTATAGGTCATGAGACATATATTCACCATCTGAGTTAGAGCAAATAATTTTAACATTTGCTTGAAATTGAGTTTCAACATATATAAGAAATTTCTTAAATATAGAAAACTCTTCAGATTTGGACCGAAGGAAATATATCCAAGTAAAATGGTTGTAATCAGTACTACAAATATGAGATTTTACCTCAGTTGAGAGGGAGAGGTAACATACAATGTCATGGAAAGTGGTTAATTTTCCCCTCGTTCCACTGACAACCAAAGTAAAAAGTGGATTTGGTCATGGGCTCGATTCCCAACAATAACATTTTCACAATGACGTATGTGTTCTCCTCACCCCTAATTGAGAGTTACATCTGAGGTTAAATGTAACACCCCTTTTTTCTATTGATTAAGACTTTTAACCGAGGGAAAATCTAATGTATCTTCTATCAATTTTACTATGCTATTTACAAGTTGGACTAAACAAAATTTATTTTAAAGAATAGACATTTTTTTTTGTATTAATATAGATATTTCATAAAAACATAACCATTTGTTCAACAAAGAAGAAATTTCATCATCTAGAGAATATTTGCAACCCAATAAGAAAATGATTAATGGTAAGAATTTGAAAAGGAAACAATACAATGTGTTGATTCCTTTTTTATTTCTTATCATTCACCATTTTTTAAGGTTGAAATTATTTCACTAGATGATGCAATTTCTTCATTACTAAATAAATGGTCATACTTTTATGAAAAAGATAAATTAATAAAAATGCTTATGCTTTAAAATAAATTTCATTTTATTAAGCCCAAAATATCAAGAACACAATAAAGTGATAAAATATTTAAAAAAAATGGAAAGTCACCACTAACACGAACGAGGAATACACAAATCTAACATATTACTTTATCATTCCAATAAACTTAAGCAGGAAAAATTCCCCTGTATTTTGTAACGCAATGTCATCCATTGATGCCACTATCTTATAAGGACTTTAGTATTCTCCCTACTAAAGATGTGTTATATCAACACCAAATTTAAGGAGTTGAGACATCTGAACAACAACAACAACAACAACAGAACAACAAGAGTATCAATAAGAACACTAAACACTCTAAAGATGATGTTATATCAGCATCAAATATAAGAATTTAAGTCATCCCAACAACAAAAACAACACACCAACAAGAGCAACAGTAAGAATAAGAACAAGAACAATAGCAACAACAATAAAAAGAACAAAATCTATAGATTATTTCCACTTAAAACCCAAACAACCACAACATTAAATATTATATGACACAACAACAAAAACAACTTACATTGCTAAGTTAAATCCATGTTTTTGTTGTCTCGTTAGAGTTAAAGACAAGATTATGGAAATTCAAAACACTTTAATGGAAGAAATGATGTTTTCGAGTTTTTTTTTTTTATGTTTTAAATTATGTTTTCGAGTAGGTTTAGTGGAAAAATATGGTTTGGTTAATGGAATATGAAATTTGGAGGTAGATGAAAGCAAATATTTCTAGCGTTTCGTTAATGAAAATGAAAAATTTAAAGAACATAGAACATTATATATATACCTTGGAAAAACAAAAAGTGGTTGACTTTCCCCCTCTATTGGATGTCCCAACAGAGAGATGTAATTTTTTTTCATTAATTTTTTTAATAAAAAGGCGGCTTTATTTTATAAATAAAACAAAAATTATTGTTGTTGGGAGTCAAATCCATGACATTTCCCCCTCAGTTCAAAGATGCAACTGAGGTGAAACATTATGTATTTTTAGTTTTAAAATATAATAGAAAGGTGTTGGGAGTCGAACCCATGACCAAAAGGAAACTTAGAAGTTCAAGAAATGCAAAAAAAAATTCTTACGCGTTTACAGTAGAGGATCTGATGTATGCCCAAGTATGTATTCGTTCAAATATTGAGTTCATAGTTGAAGTGTTAGGCAGATATTTGAGAAGTCTAGAAATGAATCATTGAAAAGCATCCAAAAATGTTATGTACTTAAAGAGAACAAAAGATTATATGCCCACATATAGGATGTCGGTCCAGTTAGAGATCATTGGATACATTGACTCAGCTTTTCTTGGGTGCAAAGGTTGTAAAAGATACACTTTGGGTTATATCAACATGTTGGTTGGTGGTACATTTTCTTGGCATAGAGCCAAGCAAACTCTTACATGCAATCATGGGATTTGGTTAAAAAACCCTGTCACTGGGATGCAAATAAGGAATTGAAAGACCACTTAAGTTGTATTGTGACAATAAATCAATCGTCATATATTCCAATAATAATAGGACTTCGACCAAGTCAAAACATATTGACATCAAGTTCCTAGTTATTAAGGAAAGAGTATAAAGTAGACATATTTTTACAGAACACTTAGGGACAAACTCCATGATAGCAAACCCACTTATAAAAGGTCTTCCACCCAAGGTCTTTCATGAGCACACTATTCACACGAGTGTTTTACGGTTAGAGGAATATTTAGTTTAGTGGGAGTTAGTCATTTATGAATTTTCTATTATATGTTTGGTTGGTATTATGTATGCATACTATGATTTTGGATATTTTTCAAGTAATAACGTTTAATATTCAGCTATTTACACTTTGTACAATAAGGACATTGAATGCTCTCACTAAAGTAAAATAGGACCAGATAAAAATCGATAAAATATAAGATTATTGTTTAGATACCATAAGTCAATATCTAGTTTGATAGGGGACAAATTAGAATATTGAAAAGTAAGAAATAACCATAAGGTTATTTATATGGATTATGGTCCCCATTTGTAGAGCGGTCGAAACACATGTTTATCGGGATTCTCTCTTCATCCCCCATAAGAAGAAATTAAAGAAACTCTACAAATTGGAAGATCACAAACCTGAAACCTTCATCGATTCCAATGACAAACTCGGGTATGCTTCCGTTTTCATTCTCTTGTTGAATCTTGGTATAATTTTTAAGAGATGGGAGTCAATGATATATTTAACTCATAGGAATTAATTTAGAGTACTATTCTTGATTTCTATATTTATAAAAATCCAACAAATAAACCTATCAACTAAAAATTCAATAAGATCTAACTCAGATTCTAAATTGCATGAGTTTATTTATTAAAAGTGAAATATTTTATGATCAATGAATATATAGAATATTTGATTTAATATTACATATACATTATAATATCAATTTTGCTAAAACTAAAACAAAATGAACAATAATAATAATAATAATAAAAAGTTATTTTCTTCATATATCAAATACATGTATAAACCTTATTTTTCCTTTTCTAAAAATAGAAGGCAAGATAAAAATTGACAAAAGATGTTGGAGGTTTGGGTGAGATTGAGAAATGGAATCAAAATGAGAAAATCCAATTGGTTGAAACCATATCACCTTATCCATATGCCAAAACTCACCACACATCCAAATGCTAAAAATCCATACACATATTTTGTACTAATATTATTCATTCATTCATCACTATTGATCTCACTCATTCAACAATCACAACATTCATTCATTCACCATGGCTATGGCAACACAAGCCTCTCTCTTCACACCTCCACTCTCAACTCCAAAAACATGGAAACAACCCTCAACTCTATCTTTCATCTCTCTCAAACCCATCAAATTCACACCAAGAATAACTAAAATTTCTGCATCAGACGACAAAGCCGACGCAGCAACCGATGTAGCAACCAAAACAGAAGCACCAGTTGGATTCACCCCACCTGAGCTAGACCCAAACACACCATCTCCAATTTTCGGTGGAAGCACCGGTGGACTATTGCGTAAGGCCCAAGTTGAAGAATTCTATGTCATCACATGGGAATCACCTAAAGAACAGATTTTTGAGATGCCAACTGGTGGTGCAGCTATAATGAGAGAGGGTCCTAATCTTCTCAAATTGGCTAGGAAAGAACAGTGTTTGGCTTTAGGAACTAGATTAAGGTCCAAGTACAAGATTAAGTATCAGTTTTATAGGGTTTTCCCTAATGGTGAAGTTCAATATTTGCATCCTAAGGATGGTGTTTATCCAGAGAAGGTTAATCCAGGTCGTCAAGGGGTTGGTGTCAATTTCAGGTCTATTGGGAAGAATGTTAGCCCAATTGAGGTTAAGTTTACTGGTAAGCAACCTTATGATGTTTAAGGGATCATCTAACCCTCAAGGTGCTTGCTTAATTGCCTATGTAATCATGTTAATCACATTTATTTTCTGTGAGAAATTATGCTAAACTCTTTACATGTATTTATTTTTATGATCACTTGATTCGCTTTATTATATGTTTGGTTTCCATTTTGGTAGACGCGGATTCTAGATGTGTAGAATTGATTCTAACGTTTGGCTCACCGGGATTTCCTTAAACTTATATGCAAAAAAGTGTACATAGTTTAGGATGATTGATGTTGCGAGTTCAATATCGGTCACATAATAAACAAAAACAAAAGCACTTAAACAACATAGAGAGCTTAAAATATATTAGACTAGTGGTATAGATAGAGAGCATCATATGCAAATAGAAGCACAAACAAGATAGGAACTATTGATTGTTCATTGATACAAACACTTAGAAGCCTTTTGAGTGGTGGAAGTACAAGCCAAGGGATAATAGAAGAGGAAGAAAAAAAGTGAACTTCAGAAAGGAAATACATATAATAATAATGAAACAAATATCTTGAAAGCCTTTGTTAACTTGCATTGTGTGTCTTTTTTGTTTTACTATTTGAAGTTAAGTTATGCATTCTTGCCATGACCATATATGAACCTAGCTGATCCTTCTGTGTATACATGAGTTTCATTGATTAGCCTGCACAATAGTGTCATTCAAAATCATATGAGAATTATAGAACAAATTTTGATGACAACAACTACAAGAGTCTTAAGTTTTTAAGTCTTTCACTTACGAATTACGAACAGCTTTGCTCAAAGTCGAGGATGACAAAAATGTTTTTCCATCAAGATATCTATTCTCTTCATTAATCCTCTGCCTCATTCTGATGTCTAGTTCTTCAGCACTAAGATCCAATGGAGAATCTGAAGCCTAATATAGATCAAGGAGAAAAAAATAACATGTAGAATACTTAAATTCGGTATTAAAAACTTGTCAAAACATTGAATATCGATCATCAATCATCATTTATAAACTTACCATGACCCATCCCCAAATATCAGCATAAGATGGGATATGAGCTGAATAAGGTACCACATCTGCAAACATGAAAAAAGAAGGTTAATTTAGTTTGACTTAATTAGAGCTTTAATTAGAATTATACTAATAACTTTACTTACACTTGAAAACTTGTCTCAAGGTGTTGTAAATACATGAGAAAACTTCTGTGTGGCTGAATATTCCAGCAGGTCCTGCCTGCGTTATAGAAATAGCAACAATAATTTCACATCATGAATTCTGTTTCAACTTAAGCAAGTTTTTAATACATATTACAGACAAACGATATCCCCGGCCACTTTACCTGTGTCACAAATATTCCACCTTTCTTCAGTTTTGGTTTGAGACTGAGTTCATAGAAGTCTTTAGTGTAAAGCTTATAGCAAGGACCTCCTTCTATTGGATCAGCCAAATCTCCAACTATTATATCATACTTCTCTTCTATGCCTTCTAGTTCAGCCCTGTACCATTACAAGTATGAGTTTTAGCATTGATCATTATCATAATGTCTGCAATATCAAATTAATCGTGGTAGCAAAAATAACCTCGCGTCATTGATGACGACTTCAAGTCTAGAATCATGGAAAGCTTCCTTGTTTACAACTAGGTATGATTTACAAAACTCCACCACTTCCTGCTTCCATCAACATTAACACGTCAATTTTAAAACCACTTGAGATTGAAAGGAAAAAAAAATGAAAGTTAACATACCTCATCTATGTCACACATTACAACTTTGTCTACAGTCTTGTGCCTGAGAAGTTCCCTTGCAGTAGACCCTTCTCCTCCACCCATAATAAAAACATTTTTTGGCCTACAAAATAGAATTAAATTTAGATAATGAAAATATATCAAACTGCTATCTAAACTTCACAAGATCCATAGCTAATTAAACTAAGAGTAAAGAAAGTACATAGGATGGTGAAGAAGAGCTGGATGAACAAGACATTCATGGTAGATAAACTCATCTGTTTCTGCACTCTGAAGCTTTCCATCAAGTACTAATGCCTGCAAAGGTATCAGATGATTAAGAAGCTGGTTTAATTTAATTATAATTTCTTATAAGTTAATGTAACTTAAGAACTTACCTTGCCAAATGGCTTTGTGTCCAACAATGCAATGTCTTGATACTGACTAGCTCCTGTATGCAAGATGCTGCAACCCCACCACGCAAAAAAAGGTAGAATCATTATAAAACATTTAGCAAACATAGTGCTTAACTTTTTCATAACCAAAGGCAAAAAGAGCATATAACTTTTACTACATTGTTTATCTTTTTTGTAGCTTAAAAAACAGAAAATCTCCATTTTTGGAGACATTAGGTGCAGACTAATAGTTTATTCTTGTCTCACACAAACACAATGGAAAAGAACCTTCTTCTTTAGATTCTTGTTCCTTGGTTTTCTATTGTCTTTTCATGAACCTTTTAAACTACTACTAGTGATTAAGTTAAAAAGATGAAGATAGTGTAGTAATAATATATATACCTATTGAGAGCAAAACACCATCTAAGATTCTCTTCAATCTCTTCTTCATACCAGCAGCTCTTCCTATAACCATTAGGTGGTGAGTGGCTTTTGTCATTTCCTCCATTAATGCCATTTGAGTAAGCTAGTTCACCCATTTTTTCAATGAGAATAAGAGCAAGAGAATGTGAAAGAAGAGAAGAGAAGAGAAGAGAAGTGTGTTATGAATGGAATGGAGAGAAGGAAGAGGAGAATATAAGAAGGAAAAAGTAATAATTGAAAGGTGGGAAATCTAGGAAAGTGGAAGTGCTTGAGACATGAAAAAAGGTAAATAAAATCCTCATTGGTTTTCGTAAAGTACAATGTATACACATAACCTATGCGTGCATGATTAATTTTATATCATCATACCCTCCTTAGTTAACCCTGTATCTTACTATCTTAAATTAATTTCTTAGAATTGTTTTAACAACTTGTTTAAGACTAGTAAATAACTATTAGTACTCGTAATATTAATACTATTTGATTAAAAACATAATGTCTACTACTTTAAACACAATCATTAGCATTTGTCTGCAATTAGTAAAAGCACATAGCAAGAGCAGTATTTTTCCATGTAAATGGAAAAGAAAGAAAAAGTCTCAAAAACTTAACTTTATTATTGCCTTGAGAGTTTGTATTATATTAGGATTTACTCCTTTGCATTGCACTAGTACTAAAGTTCAATGAGCTAGTATACAATAATAATGCTAACACATGGATGTACAGTAATATATCTTATTTTTATATGTCCAAATCATCTAAATATATTTTACACTATCTTCTCTAAATATTTTCATTTCTAATTCTATCCAACACAAATCTTTGTATCTCGTTTTGATTCTTAACTATCCAACATGGCAAGTCTTCCTTCATCTTGAGTGATATTTTTGCAAATATGAGTGAGAAAAGAGTTAGTAGTATAAAAATAGGTATAGGTAAGATTGTATGGGGGGGTTAGATTAGGCATGCGAGGCACGTAGTGATGGTATGCATGATGATTGTAATGCATCAATTTGTCACGCAAGATATCCACTGATTTAATGGGAGTGAGAAGAAAGAATTAGCACTCCATAAAATGTGGTGTGTTGGAAAATGTGAGAAAAATAACAAGAGCGTGCATTGGATACAATCATGTATATTCTCTTTGTATCTTGGCGTGCCTATTCATCATCATCATAATTCCAACGCTAACTTAACTTATTTACTCCTATTTTAACCACTTTCTCTGTGGGACCCTTTTCTTCATGTAAGGTTGTCATCAGCATGATGTTGCTCATGCTGTCTCGCCATTACCATGAATCAATGTTGGTCCAATAAACATCATCGCCATAACCATGAATCAATGTTGGTCCAATAAACATCATTCTTACTGCTTCCAAGAGGAAATATCATCATCCCACTTTCCTTCTATTGCTCCCAACACCTCTTTACAATTTTTTTATTATATGTCTCTCATTTTATGATACCTATCTTAAAATGCATTTACTACCTGCTCCTCAACTCTTATTCTTTGAATTTTTTTAAATCTAGCACACATACATACACTAATTGAATAATACAAAGATTGATACGCTTTGTTAATAAAAATGTTTGAAGCAAACTTAATGTCTTTTATCTCATTTTTTTTAGGATTTATAAACGTTTCATTGTCGATTTCTTTGCTTGGAAGGTTCAAGAAATATGTGAATTTTCTATACGATATATAGTATCTATAGTTTCATTGTTAAATCATTTCCTTAGCAAAAATCAAGTTCTAGGAGACTGTCATAGATCATATATGACTATTTTTAGTTTGAAAACACGGTCAGGATTTTCATGGTCTTCAAAACTCGGTGGTTGAGAAATGTATAACTTTTCATTTATAAAACTTTTTAGAAAAGGAGACTTAACATTCATCTAATATAGTTTGAAATTAAGACAACAAGTAAATGCCTAAGGAAGTCTAATAGTTTTTTAGACAAGCTACGAGAACATAAATCTCTTTATAGTGTATCCCTTCAGCTTGATTATATCCTTTTTCCACAAGTCTTGTTTTATTTTTTGTAATTGTTATGATTTCTTCGAGTTTATTCCAAAAAAAAAAACTCATTTGATGCATTTGATTGTTTTATTTTTAGGACATTGGACAATATCTCATACATCGTTTTTTTTAATTGATTAAGTCATTCTTGTGTTGGTCCTTTTGAGATTGGTTACATTATGCAAAATAACATGGAGTTTGCTCAAGTTGGTTCTGATGCAGAAGGGACACATGTAGAACACGATGTTTTAGCATGTGTTCTGCAATATTTAATTTATGGAAACAAACATATGGTATTGGAGTTTGGTTCAAAATTAGTATATCCAAGATTCTCTCTACAAAGAAGACCTACAAGTCATGGAGAATAGTTAATTTGAATGTACTGGTGCAACATGTAGAACACGATGTTCCAGCATGTGCAGTGCAACATCTGACCTTGTCAGTAAGCCATAAGGGACGTTGTTAGGTGCAAATTTTCTTATTGGATTTCAATAAGATTTGTTGCAGATTCGTTAGCAATATATGGTTGATTTGTTTGACAGATGTTGGAGATTAAATCAAATTTAAATGGAGATTTAAATTTGAATTTGAATGTAACAAATCATATCTTTTGGAGAGTTTTATGGAGCTATCAATTCAAACAAGATCCTATATTATTCTGGACGAATTTAAATCAGATATCCATAAAGAAAAAGCCCATAAGACATTACTATATAAATAGACTCAATTCTCATGTTTTACTTGAGGGTTTGTACACAAGATTAAGTTTTTTATGTCTAGGGTTTGTGAGTCGTTTCTTTCTTGTATTTCACACTAATGACATAATAAGGATTAATGTTGAATCTTTTTTGTACACCACTCTATGTTTCAATAACTTGACATAGTTGTTGACTTGTGATAATTTAGTTGTAAATTCAATAATCAATAGACTTGTTATTGAGGTTGATCAGTAGGGGTTAATGGTTGAAGTGAGTGAGTGAGTTCTCATATTTATGGGGAGACTTAAATAGAAAGTCACTAGAATTAAGGAGAGGCATAAAAATTCATAGAGTTTGGGGTTCTTATAAGACTAATTGTTCTAATTCGAAGTAGTGGATTTCCTTTCTTGGGTAGAGTGCCCCCATAAGTATGTGTGGTTTCATCGAAATAGGTTACCAATCTCTTGTGATTGTATTCCTTTCTGCATTACTGTTGTTATTATTGTCATTCTGGTTTAAGAAGTTAGGTTATTTGTCCAAACATTGTGCCCAACATTTGTCCCATCAATAACCAAATTTGAATTGACATCAGAGCAAGCACTTTGTTCTATTTGGTGAGCTCCATAATGATATGTTTTGTTAAAATGGACAACACTAAGGATGAAAGTTCAGGCAATAAGTCATCTATTTTGGATGGCACAAATTATGACTACTAGAAACCAAAGATGGATGGTTTTCTCAAATCCATTGACATTTTTTTTGGAAGGTTGTGATTAAAGGTTGGAAACATCTTGTGATCACTGCAGAAGATGGTTTAACGAGTTTAAATTCTGAAGTTGATTGGTCCAAAGATGAAGATGACAAAGATCTTGGAAACGATAAATTCTTGATATTATCTTCAATGGACAAAAACATGTTTATAGTAATCAATAGTTATTTTGTAGCCAAAGAAGCTTGGGAGGTTCTCAAGACTTCTCATAAAGGAACATCCAAGGTTAAGATGTCGAATATGTAGCTCCTCACAACCAAGTTTAAGAATTTGGTTAGAAATATTCTCAGATACTTGCCTAAAAAATTTGACATGAATGTATTAGCTGGGATTTTCAACCAGAGAGAGAAACCCAGAAAACAAGTATTACATATGGGAAACGTTATGATTCGACCATAACTTGGACTTAGAAAATTTTGGTTGTTGAAGAGGCTTTTGACACCAGTTCCTTTGACCAGACAAACATAAGTGTTGCAAGAAAAAATGGTCAAAGAGGAGGTTATTTGGGCGTGATTTCATCATGTTCAAAATCCTGATAACTGCTTGAGTTTTTATCTCTAAAGGACACATGGAGAGTGCTGGAAGGCGAAATTCATGCAAAATCACACGTGGTGAACCAGAGGGAGGGGAACGTTAGAGGGTAGTTATTTTATATTTGCATATATAGTAGTTCATTTGTTTGAATTATGGGTGTTCATTGTGTTACAAACTTCTCACAAAACAAATTCAAAGTATAAAGTGTACGAGAAACAAGCAAATGACTGAGAACATGTAAGTCCGGATGAAACACCATCATTTCACTTTTCATGCAAAGTTTTTATGATTAAATAAATTCATTTATTTTAGTTCATCTTCATTACCTTTTATTGTCTTTTTTCAGTCTTTGTTCTTATCTTCAAGTTTTTTTTATTATTTACAGCTTTTCACTTTACGTTATTTACAAGAAGTTGGAGTACAGATTCATAGTTTCGCGTCGACACACTAACTTCGACCTATTCTAAGCCAATAACATTAAGGCACCAATAACGCAACAAACAATTATGATCTTAAGCACTATGTCCTAGGATTCACCGATTGATCATGCAAGTGAACCATATATTTGGAGACCCTTGATTGTTTGCCATTTTTCAAGGTAAACAAATTAAGACACCCAAAGGGACTTGTGCTAAGTTTTCCTTTGGTGTTTTTGATATATTTTATTTTTATTTTACATCTTAGGATTGTGTTCTATTCGTAAGTGATTTTGTGCATTTTTGTATGCAATTAAGGAATGATGGGGCTTTGTGTCATCCTCTTGTAGATAACCTTAATTCCCAAAATAATCCTCACAATGTAGGACAAGAGCCATTCTTTTGATTCCGACTAGAACAACGAGTCTAGAGGCATCGGTGACACCTGTCACGATGATGCCAACCCATGGGGTGATACCCCCTCCCCAGCCAGGAAATTATCTTAACAATTTTGTGATGGCAAAACCTTTGTTTGGAATCTCAATGCCACAACCTGGAAGAGATTATTCTTATGGTATGCCAACATCTATGATAGCCAACATGTAACCTAGTATGTCAACTTTTTGTGATAATGTGATTACCACAATGACAATGTATAACCCTTATCATGCCTCAGGTTCAACCATGAATAATATGGCACGACCAGGGGGAATAGATTATTTTCCCCAGAATTCGTCATCTTTAAACACAACTTCGATGATGGCTATGAGGCAACAGATGGACGAGAGTAACTTAGAATTGGTAAATACTCTAACCCAACAAATAGGAACCATATTTAACCCGTTGATTGCTAATACAAATCAAACTTATGAAGTATTGGCAAGTCAGATGGGGCGTATTGCTAATTTCTTTGGCAGACCCTCAATACAGATTCAGAAGTAGGTAGAGGTGGATTATGAGCTTAATTAGAAGGATAATTAGCATAACTTGAAATGAACACGAATTGATGTGTTTAATGGTGATTGTTGTTGTTTTGTGGGGTTGCTATTATTGTGGTTACACGACATTGTTGTTTATATATGTTGATGTAACATGTTAATGTATTTTGTGTTGTGGTATGTATTCTCGTTGATGTTGAGACATGTTGTGGTATGCGAAGATGCAAGGTGTTGATGTTGTTCGGTGTCGTGGTAAGTTGTTGTTGTTTTATGTTAGTTGTTGATGTTGGTTGCATGATGTAGTAGTTGTAGACATACATATTTGTCATTGATGGTGTATGGCATGTGCATGGTTGGGAATGATGTACCAAGGTAGGGTATGTCCATTCGAATCCCAAGGGGATTGGTGTGATGTTGGTGCGTTCATGAAATAAGGATCGTATGTGACCATGAAATAGGGGTCAAAGGTGTGATCATGAAATAGGGATCATACTGGACCATGAAAAAAGGGTCGAGAGTTCCGACAGAAACTGGACCTTGAAATAGAGATTGAATGATGATACATATGCATAGAGTTGGTAGAGTCTTATTGCATGGTTTGTTGTTGGTGTGTATAATGTTGTTATGTGTTATGGTGCATTTATTTGATTGTTGTTGATGAGAAGTGGTGAACTATTTAATAATACTTGTTTTTTTTCTTATTATTTTTCTTTTTTGTTGGTGTAAGTATCTCACCCCTTCTGTTTGGATGTTACCCTTATGTTGGTAATGTGCAGGTGATTAGGATAAGTATAGTGATGTTCGGTGAAGTCGGGGTACTTCATATTTAGAGGAGTCGACTCTGATACGTGCTTCGGGGTGTCGGGACGACGATTGTTCCTTGTTTATTTATTTTTAGGAAAACACTTTGTAATTGAATTTACTTTATGTTTCTTTGAGTTTCCGCTGCAACATTAAAATTGTTTTGTAAAACGTATCATTTGAGCCATATGTTTTTAGTGAATTGTGACACTCAAAATGATTGGTGCATTTTAATAACTCTGATTTTTATTTATAAATTCGTGGGGATATTTTGGGTGTTACAAGTTACATAGGTTCCCTTGTCTGTCAACACATTCCAATCACTAGTGATAATTGGAGGAATCAATTGTTACAAGCCAATAAAGATAAAATATGGATTGGGATACGAGTACTTACCAAATATGATTGATATTATTATATTTTTGTTGACAATTAAGTCTTTAATATACTTATACTAACACACTTTATGTGATGTTTTTTTCGTAGAGGTCTTTTAATATTGATGAGAGTCGGAAAAAGTATTGTCTTCAATTGGCCGGAAAAAGACACAAAGGGTTTCGAACTATGTTATCAAAAAATATCTTAGGGATGAGGAAAAAAAATCTGTTGAAGCAGAACTTCCACAGTTGTATGCAGACTTGATTACACCGGAAGAATGTGGCACTTTTGTAGCCAAACGGAAAACAGAAAAATTCAATGTAATGTTAATTTGTCATGTCTATTAATTATATTATATAATTGTTTCATTTTTTTTCTAATATGAGTTAAACCTGTTTATCCAGGAATTGAGTGTCATTAATCGCAAAAGAGCATCAAAACTCGCGTATTCATACAGAAAAGGGTGTGTGAGATATGCACGCTTACAATAAAAAATGGTAAGTATATATAAATGCTATGATTTTATAAATTATCTTATTGTGTTATAATTAATGATCTTAATATTTATATCAATGTGTAGTTAGAAGAGATGAAAAGTGAAGAAACATCACTTCTGAAACATATTTTGTGGAAGGAAGCTTGTGTGGGCAAGGATGTAGTTGTTAGGGAAAATGATCAACATGTTTGTGACGAATGTGTAAGTATAACATTATGTCTTTTTTAAGTTAATCGGAAATTTTAATCCCCACTAATAATTTTCGATATGTCAATGAATTTCAGAAGACTCTATCTAAATCCTTAACCACGGGTGAGGAGGATTGCAGGAGCATACTCAGTAAAGTACTAAACGTTCCTGAGTATTCTGGTCGGGTGAGGGGTAAGGTATTTGGTGTGACTCCATCTTCTTTGTACAAGCAGCCAAAGAGAGAAAAATCCTAGCAATCAAGAAGCGATGCAATCGTTGGAGGAATTAAAAGCGCAAGTCTGTGAATTACAAAAGGATAAAGAGAGATATGAGGCGGAAAAACACAGTTCAAAGGTGAAATATACTAATGACAAAGCTAGTATCAATGGTCAAAAGAAAATTCCCGAGGTAAGTAGCACATTTATTTTAATTGAAATATATTTTGTTTAATTAAATTAGCACATTTATTTTAATTAACATATATACACATTAACAGTTACATATTTATTATTACTTTAGGGCATTTCATCTTGTCACCTATTTTTATCGTTACCAATGTATCGTATAATTGGTAAGGGAAAAGTGCATAACAAATTGGGAGAATTACTTCATCATAGTTCGCTTCCTGATGGATATTTGAAAGTATCGGTTGATATTGCTATAGATAGGGATGCGTTACTACCTATACCTGACTTGGTTTCAGAGATAACATTGGTGGGAGATGCAATAGACTCGTTTGTTGCATGGTCGTCATACCTCATTTTCATAGATGATGAGGTAAGTTTAAAACCATTATGAATCTTTTAGTATTCAAATGTCAATTCTGAACCATTATTAAAATCATCCTGAACCATTACGTACATTTTGTTTACATGGTAATGTTAGACTCCTACAAAACCCACATCTAAGGATAAAGGAATTTTGTCGCACAACGAGTATGTTGCATCAACAAAAAGAGGTTCATTGAAAGTGTTATTCTATGATCCGAATTCAAAAGCTTCATGATTTTCTACTTTACCTAACTTATTTGATTTTTAGGTTCCTGCTCAAGTTTCACAACAAGTGATCAGCAAGAAAAAAGCTCCTGTAAGGACCGAGCCGACAAAAAGAGGTCTTACACATCACTTTTGGATGTGTCTTGAAACACTTGTGGCAACATAAAATGTGATGGATGTTGATATTCGTCAAATAGACATGGATGAAGGTGTTTTTGGTTTTCCTCATTCCGAAATAATTGGAAAAGAGAACAAGCTACAGATTTTCAATCATCTTGAATTAGGCATCGGTGTTATGCGTAACACCCATTATTCCCAAATTAAATAAAACAACTATTTTATTAAGAAAATCAGAGTTTTTATCAAAAGTGGAATGCTACTTTTTCACCAAAAACCAACAATATCATAGTCTTTACAAAAATAACGGAAGTACTTAATTCATCATAACTCTTTTCATTAAAACAACAGAAAAATCTCATTTATTCATCAAATGACAATATTCATAATCCTCTTGATTTATAATTTCCACAAAATATGATACGTAACTATTACTTAACAAGAATAATTAAAACAACAAAGATCTCCAACTCCCATGTTACGTATCAGAGCGACTCCTAAAACTCAACCAAGCAACTCGTACTCCGAGCGTACTCAAGTACCTGAATCATCTGTACTTTGGAAGAAGCACAGACGCAACCAAACAACAAAGGGGTGAGAAAACAATTCAATATTTTAATGGTGCAAATAACATCTAAAAGGGTAATCTCACCTCTATTCATCAATACACCACATACATCATACAATTAATCAATATCTCAAATAGTTCATCAACATATATCATACGTCATTAATTCAATCAATGCAAAGTGACTCGATGACACAATGCAAGTGTGGTACCGACTTTCAACAATGGTTCATTAATTCGAACCCGGATGTATCGCTTACGCTCCACCGAGACACGATCATCCCTGCACCAACAATTCACAATGAATTCGAATGATCACTTACGCTCCACCGAGACATGATCATTCCACCAAATGTGTATGCATATGCAGACTCAACACATACACCATAATACAAATACGCATGACAACAGTCATGCCTTCACGATCCTCATGATCTTCATCAATTATCACACATCCCATCACATGGGTCACATAAACAATCAGACAATATTCACACATATTATCAACACAATTTATATGGTTCAACATCAAGGGTCATATAAATCAACATAAGCACATATATTCCTACACACTAATTACCAATTATCATATCCTATGAATTCCTCATTAATTCCACTCTCAATTATTTTCCATACATTTTCCAATATAACATGATCCTTCCAATCCTCACCGCTACCAACCTTACCTCATGGGGTCTACGCAAAGCATACAATCAACAATATTACCAATCAACATGATCCTCGTGATTTTCATCGGTTATCAACCAGTCCATCATATAGTTTGTACAAGAATTATAATAACATCACCATACTCAACACATTTTAAGTAACCAATTAATAAAGTTATATTATCCACAATAATCATATAAAACTCACACACTAATTATCGGTTGTCAGGTCCTATAGTTACTCATGGATGTTATCCTCAAAGCCTTAGACTAATGGTAAGAAAGTATACCAAGGGAATGTGACGAAACTGGCTTAAAATATAGCGAATTTCCCAAATACAGATGCCTGGCACGGCCCCCCGTGTCCCCTGACACGGCCCGTGTCACACGGCATGACGAACCATCCTGAAAACATCATTTTCCAAAGTACAGAAGAGTGACACGGTCACCCGTGTCGTGTGACACGGCCCGTGTCACACCCTCTGATCTCCAATCTTCCCAAAAATCCTCCTAATCTTGTTCCCGTAGCCTGACACGGCCACCCGTGTCGTGTGACACGGCCCGTGTCAGGAGCCCTGCGCCCAAAATCAACTTTTTCCCAAAAATCACTTTTCATTCCCCATCTCATACCAGTTCAGGTTCTATTGATTATATCTCACTTTTATCACTCAAAATAGTCCCAATGTCATTCTTATACTGATTTTAAGACCTTTAACACCACATATCTTTCTAACCTAATATTACTAATCAAATTAGGGATTTAAAGTTTCTCTTCCTCTTCTCAATTCACATCATCAAAACATTCATATAATAGTTTTCATATTAATCCAATTATACAATTCAAACAACGATTATTCCAAATACAATAATCAATCATGTAATTCCATATTCATACCACAATTCATCAAATTATATCAAATCACACAATCCCTAGGAGAGTAAGGACCTCTCAACTACCCTTTCATGTTAGATCACCAATAAAGAACCCTTTCTCCCCCTTACCTTAGATTCAATCGATTCCTTGAACAATCTTGATCTTGGAGCTTTATGTCTCTTGCTCTTCTCTCCCTTTTTCCTCTTTCTCCAGAGTCAACTTCTTATTTCCACCCAAAACACGATGAATGAAAATGATTCCTTTTTCCTCTCTCATAAAACCACACCAATTTACCACCTTGCCCCTTAGACCTCCAATTCTTACTATTTTATTTATTTAGTAATAATATTCAAATAATACCATATTATCATTATATTATTATTTAAATAAACAATTCTTCACTTATAATCTCAAAAACACCACCCATATAAATAATAATTATTTTATTAAATAAATTATGAAATCGGGGTGTTACATTATGCATTCATACATCTGGTACTCCAATCAATCTATTATTTAATTAGTTAAATAATTTATTTACACATTTTAATGAAAATAGTCTAATGTTTATTATGTTTTTATTTAAGGTGCGTGTATGACAAATTGATGCGCGATAATCAATTGTCAAACATATTCTATTTCGTGTCTTGTGTCCGTGTCAATGCCATATTAATTGATACAAATCCAATTTTAGTAAGAGATCACTTACTCGGTAGATTTATGGCCAACAATACATAAATTTTGTATTTTTTACCGTATAATACCGAAAACAGGTAAGATTTTCATTCTAATTTCATTATAATCTTTATATCTTTTGCGTAGAAATTATTTATCTAAACTTGTTATATTTTACAATGGACACTGATTGTTGGTTGCTATTAATCCTACAAGAGAAATGGTGTATTATCTGAATTCATTGGATCATGAATGAACAACATATCAGAATATTAAGGATTTGGTTGTTACGTAAGTGAGATTATTCTAAATACTCATGTGTATTTGTATGTTTAATTATTTCTGTTAGATTGTTCTAAAGAAGAATACGTCTTATATCTAGTTCAGTTTTGATGACGACAAAGATTATCAAAGAAGAAAATAATCAAACGTGTCATCCATATCAATGATGAAGTCGATCAAGAAGATTTAACATAGAAATTCAAGTGAAGATTTGAGACAAGTAACTAAGGTACTCATTGCAATTTATACTATACTACTTTAAATTGCTCATAATTTCATCTCTCACTTCATCTAAAACCTTCTTGCATGATCATGCATGATTATCTTAAAAAAACATTCTTCTTTTGATTCTTATTACAAGTGTTCGTACACAAAGTTGTGTGAGAATATTGTGATATTCATTTGTCTCCATATTGATTATATGCAGAGCCGTCTCAATCTTTTAAGAGGCCATGTGTAAGAAGTTGAAGTTAACTTCAATTAAGTTATGAAATTTGTTTAAGAGGCCCTATTTAATCATAAATTAACTATACAATATTAATATGGAGGCCCTTTTTTCCATAGCTTAGTCATGAAAAAATGTGAGGCCCTGTGCGGTAGGCCGCCTTGCACGCCCTCAAAGACGGCCCTGATTATATGATTATATGATTGATCATTAGAAACAAGATGAATAGAATTTTGGAAACAAAGAAGTTTCTAACTTCCACATTCAAGATCAAGATGAGTGATCTTGGACTAGTTGACATACTTTTGGGGATCAAAGTAAAGCAAAATAATGGGGGTTATGAACTTAGTCAAACACACTATATTGAGAAAGTGATTGCAAAATCAAACACTTACACTTTAAGAAAGTGATCACTCCATGATCCTAGTGTCAAACTTCAAAAGAATGATGGAAGATTAGTAAAATGAGTATATTTTACTAGCAATCCAAATGGTGAACGCTGGAAGGTCATCATTAGGATTTTCGACTATCTTATTAAAACAAAAAAAACAAAAATCTTGATTTACATTATGGTAGATTTTCTGCCATTTTAGAAGAATATACTAAGGCGAGTTGGATATCGAGTGTTTAATATCATAAATTTATAATTGGGTCGATATTTACACTAGTTGAGGGTGTAAGTTCTTGGAAGAGCAAGAAACAAATATGAATTACTCTCTCAACCATAAAATCAGAATTTGAGACTATTGCTTCTGCTAGTGAAGAAGTTGAATGGTTGAGAGA
Organism: Lathyrus aphaca; assembly: GCA_963966055.1. Classification (NCBI taxonomy): domain Eukaryota; kingdom Viridiplantae; phylum Streptophyta; class Magnoliopsida; order Fabales; family Fabaceae; genus Lathyrus; species Lathyrus aphaca. Next base: position 568,340,323 of record OZ014523.1, read on the forward strand.
CCTTATGTTATAAGTTTCATTGGCTAAAGACAATGTTTCAAAGATGTTGATACATTGCAGTAGTCAAACCACTTTAACTAAAGAATACAAATGTGTATAACAAAAAGTCTAGGAAAATAGGACTTAGACATTCTTTCGTGAGGAAATTGATTAAGGATGTAATCATTCACATATATACGATCAAACTATAATTTCCTTGATCAATTTACTAAGCCACTGGTCAGAAACTTAGTAAAAACAACCTCGAGAGACATGAGGTTGAAACTCCTTGAGTAAGAGATCCAACAACGGTGGCAAACCAATCTTACGTTAGTAGAACATTAACCTCAAGATTCAATGGGTAACAACAAGTCGTTGATTTGGATGTTTGTCAAATATTCCGTGATAATGTTGACCTTTTAAAATGAGAGTTGAATTTCTATTTAGACTCTTAATGAAGTTCAATACTGTCTCATGAGAAAAGATACAATATGAACTTCACCTATGTGAATTTTGAGATGGTGCCGTCTCAAAGTGAGAGTTGGAGTTTCTCTCATGAAAAATTCATGAAAACAGGAAAAACATATGGGCATAAATAATGCTAGGCGAGAGATGTAGGAGAAGAACCATTAAAGATTGTGTGTATGGTAATGCCGATTTAATCTCACGAGATAACGGTTCAAAGCATAGCTACCTAACGTTCCGATTAGACTTTGCGTTATTCTCACTAAGGTTAAGTTCAAATCGAAAGATACTTAACTGTATTAACATTCTTTGTTTCTCTTTTTTTGGAATTGGTCTTGTCATTATTAGAATAAGTGGGGGTTTATTATAATTTATGAAAATTAAATGTCCAATTGATGTGTTCCAATATAACAAGAAAAGTAAAAGAGAAGCAACACTTTGCAGAATGAAAATAGGTAATTGTTGGAAACATGACAACTTTTGATTAAAAAATATTGTTTCATCAAGGGTCACAACCTTGTGAAACAAGACATGCATGTCTATAAATACCTCATTCGGGAATTCAGAAAATGACTACAAACTAAATATTTTGTTATACAAAATTCCAAACACTCTTCGCTACATAATCGAGTTTTCGTCGGTCTTGCGCATACTCGATAAAATACTGAATTATTCTGGATATTCCTAAATTTCAACTCTAAGATATTTTGAAGAGTACTTAAAATACTTTTAAAAGAATAATTTCGTTCACGATTCTAAACTCAATACAATCCATTCAATTTAAAGAATTTTCTAACCATTTTCAATTCCTTTGGTTTATACATTTTTTATAAACGAAGATTATCTATAACTTATGTGAACTATTGGTTAGATTTAAGATTAATTTAGACGTAACATGGGTATATTATTTTCTCATAAAATAAGTTAATTAATCTCCACTAACGTAACGCACACAATTTTATTTAATGTCACATCAAAATCATCTAATAGCTGATTTTAAATTTTCTAAGTTCCGATCTTCACGCTATAATTTCTCTGAAATCTTTTAGATCTACAATAACAAATTCTCTCTGATTTCTTTCTATCAAACCAAATCATACTCATGCTTCTGTCTCCAACATTCCCCTCTTTCACCGTTTCCCAAACCCGCTAAACGTGAAACAGAAACTACACAAAGGTTATTTGGTTATCGATTGCATACCCTAGACACACAATTTCATCTTTAGCATGTGAGTAATTATGGGCTCGGCAAATTTATCACCGTCTTCTTCCGGCCATATTGATATGTCAATTTCAGGTTTGTCTTTTTATTATAATCAGCGTTTTAGCATTCACTCATTCATGATTTTGGATCTGTGAAATTGGCTGTCTATTATATAGATAGCTAATAGATTTGATTTTGAATGGATGGTTATTTTATGTATGCGGTGGAAGAAAGTTTTTATTTTGTGCCCACTTTCTAGTTTTTTTTTATGTATCCGACTCTCGGTTTAACCTTAATTTGAAATCCAAATCCAAAGGAGTATATTTATCATGACCTATGATGCACATACACTATCACTAGACACCGGATAGACATATGCACGATTGCGGTCCGTCCCAAGTCGCCTAAATCGTTCACGCTTCAGTCTCATTGAGGCCCGAGCGTGAGGAGTAGCTGTGTTGAAAATTATGCCTTCATTGATGTCTGCCCCTAGTCGACTAAATTGCAGCATTTGGCTTGCCTTCATTGCAACCTCCAATACCTTCATTGTGTTGGGTTTGAAGTGGTGGATTTACTCCCATATTGCTTAGATATATAGCCTAGATTGTGTTGTGTATTATATAAGAGGGGGCAATTCTCACCTTACAATCCGGTTTTGTAGGGATGAGCTAGACCCAACCCACGCTTTCTAAGATGGTATTAGAGTCTATCCTAGATCCCTTGTTGGGCTTTCCGCATCGTCCAGACTTCGGCCTCATTGAGTCGAGCATGAGGGGTGTGATGATGCTACACATATCATGGTTAAATTAGGTTACACGGTTTTAGAAGCTGTTACTACGTTTCATCACAAAAAGGTTAAAGTTAGGGTAAGTGGGGAGGAGGAGTTGAATTGCTAGGTAAGGTTCAAAGGTAGCTGACAATTTGAACTTAAAACAAGTTATGACATGATAGCTATTAGACTTAAGATAAAGGGTAGAGTTAGCTAAAAGTAAACCAATTTGCAAACTTGGATTGCCATTATGTTTGAAAAATTCTCCCAAAAGTAAGAATAGGTTGATTGACATGTCTTTATTTTGTAGGGCTTCATGAAAAGCACAAAATGGAGCTAGAGAATTTGACTCTAACCACACAACCTTTCAAAACATTGAAATACTCCACATTGGCGGTTATTCAATACATTAAGAAAACAATGTTGTACTTATTGGCAAAAGGAGGATGGCTTCTGCTTTTCAGTGTTGTGGTAGGCACTCTCGGCGTAGTGCTGATGACCCAAGGTTGCCTGCATGAGAAGGTAATTTTATGTATTCAGTCGGTAACTTATGTTTGTTCTGTGCCAAAACACGTTCCATTGGAAGCAAGTTATTTCTATTGTTGTTTACTACTTTAGGATATAACATGCAATACTACCTTGGTAATCTAATCTAGAAATTCAAACCCTCTTTAATGTGCAGTGTTCAAGTTATATGAAATGCAGTAATATTAGAAAATTTGTAGCCAGCCTAAGTGTTCATATTATATATTGTTATTGTGGGAAGGTTAAACTTATGAGGATGACATTTTTTTTGATTGTGAAACTGTTATATCCTGAATCATTTTCTTAATGTTATACTTCTACCTTACTACGCACTCATTTAAGCATACCTTCATTTTTCCATATAGTTTTGGTCATTTTGTTTATATACTCACTTGGAGTCTACATATGCTTGTTCTCTTTGCAGCATCTTGAGGAGTTTCTTGAATATTTCCGCTTTGGACTGTGGTGGGTGGCCCTTGGGGTTGCATCTTCAATTGGTCTTGGTAAGTACAATAGGTGTGCACCAAAATAACTTATGCTTTTCAGTGTTGATGTGCAGTAGGGACTCTTGTGTGATTTTACCTAAATGTAAAGGAGTTATTTTTACAACATGAATGTGTTATACTAGAAATTTTACGGGACAGTGCAATCCTTTTTCCATCATCTTCCTCATGCCTTGTAGTCGTTGTCATTAAGTTTGCATTGTCCCTCTTTTATTTATGTGTGTATGTAGGTAAATTATTTTCTTATCATTTTATTTGATTCAGGATCTGGTTTGCACACATTTGTCCTATATTTGGGTCCTCACATAGCACTATTTACAATAAAAGCAATGCAATGTGGCCGAGTTGATTTGAAAAGTGCTCCGTATGATACAATACAGTTAAAAAGAGGTCCTTCATGGCTTGATAAAGATTGTTCTCAGTTTGGGCCACCATTATTCCAGTCAGAGTTTGGTTCTCAGGTTCCACTTAGCAGCATTTTGCCACAAGTTCAGATGGAGGCTGTTCTATGGGGTTTGGGAACGGCTATAGGGGAGCTTCCTCCTTACTTTATCTCCAGGGCAGGTATATCGTCACTGGTTTATCACATACTATTTTATCGATCATACATAACAAAGTCGTTATTAAGTGGTCATGATAGTTTGATTCTGGTAGCACATAATTATTCAGAAAACAAATGCTTGCCTTTGGAACATTTTATTTCACTTGTCTTGTATTTTTACTTGCTTCTATACTATGATGGTGCAATGTTCTGAAACTCGTTTCTGTTATTTATAGAAGGGGTGTATGGAATAAACTTATTTGATCTTATCTCATAACATAAATACTTAAATTAGGGTTTGGATACACTTATAAGAGTAGCTTATGATGTGTTGTTTTCACTTTCTGCTTTATTTCGATGAATTCTAGAGAATGGGTTATGAGTAAGAGCTTAATTTTCTCTTTGTTATAGCTTATTGAATAAGCACTTAATTAAGCTCTTCACCCAAACACACACTGAATCCTCTAGGTGAAAAGAAAAGTCCTTCATAGTTATTAAACAAAAAAAAGTATGACTCATTTACTGTTGGTTCTGTATTTTCAAAACAACGGTCACTACCTGCTTTGGAAGCTTTTGTCCTCATGGTTATCTACATCAATGTTGTCAAATATCCGCCATGTCAGCGCTATGGCCGATATACATGGCAGTTTTTTGGGTTTGCCGCAATGGTAAATATTGGCTGATATTGCGGGTTTTTCTGCTATAACGATGCCGCAAAGCTGCCACTATGGCGGGATTTTGGCTCTCTGCCATGGACCGCCATCCGCCATTGACAACACGATGCACATAAATGATTGTGGTCAACTCCAAGGATCATCTTGTTGTTTTGTATCTCATGAGATCTTACATTTTTCATGTGGTCTTGAAATAATGTACCATGTATGTTGTATAGCATACCTTAAAAGGAATGAAAAAGTTAGTCTTGAGGCTTGGTTATGAAAATGACATGATTGTTAGAAATTTGGATCCATTAGACAGTGTTGAAGTAAATTAGGTAATATGAATGTGTGAGTAACTAATACTCAAAACAATAAAACAGAGTTTGGCCACATCTGCGGCTGGAGCAAGAGAATACTATGAATGTTTCCTGAGATTTTCAAAACCAAAAACAGCCTTCTTTTTCTAAGAACATGATTTCTCGCTTAGTTCCTCCCCTATTTTTTTGTCCTTATTAGTTTATTTAGGATTTGGTTTGTACACGATTCTAATTCTAATCAAATCATTCATGCAGCACGCTTGTCTGGGAGCAAAGTGGATGGCATGGAAGAGTTAGATAGTGACGATAAAGGAGTCTTGAATCAAATCAAGTGCTGGTTTTTTTCTCACACACAGCATTTGAACTTCTTTACCATTCTAGTGCTTGCATCGGTTAGTATCCACTTCATTCTTCATTCCAGTATACTCTTTTCTCCTTTCTTCATTCTGCTGTTCATGTTTGCATCTTCATGCTCCATAGAACTTAAAATATATTCGGATTATCATGCATCACAATGCTTGTCCAATTTTCAATAGTGAATATATATTTCAGGTGCCAAATCCTCTATTTGACCTTGCTGGCATCATGTGTGGACAATTTGGCGTGCCGTTTTGGAATTTTTTCCTTGCAACCATGATTGGAAAGGCAATTATTAAAACTCACATACAGGTATGTATAGGCTTGAAGTTCTCTTGGTCATTTACCTCCTATATTATCCTTTTTTTTATGCGCTTTCATTTGTTTTTGCCTCGTGAAACGGGTTCACCTGGTTCAACTTGGATCTGTTAGAATTCTGTTTGTGTCAAAAGTTTAACTGTAGGTGCATTAGTTTTGATCGGCCGTGTATGTAATATTCTTTTTTGCAGACGGTATTCATCATCTCAGTTTGCAATAATCAACTTCTCGACTGGATAGAAACTGAATTTATCTGGGTTCTCAGCCATGTACCGTATTTTGCATCTGTTTTGCCTAAACTGGTTGCTAATCTCCATGCAATGAAAGCTAAGTATCTGAAAGCACCTCAACCAGTTTCTCCAAATACACAGGTACCGATTAAATGAGGCGTAATGTGTTAAATGTTGAATTACTCAGAACTAATAATTACTCAATATATGCCTCAAAGTCTTGTTGATTTTCTGATATATAGCTAATTTTGTCATCTTCAGGGGAAAAAGTGGGATTTCTCTTTTACTTCAATTTGGAATACTGTGGTATGGCTCATGCTCATGAACTTCTTCATCAAGATAGTGAATTCAACCGCGCAGAGGCATCTGAAGAAACAGCAGGAGAGGGAGCTAGCCGCATTAACCAAAAAGTCAGATTCAGACACACAATGATATGCCTTATTATTTTTGCGGCTCCTCTGGCTAGATGAAACTTGAAGCTATTCCTGAAGCCTCCATGGAAGTTACTCCAAAAACTTGAAGAAGCTATTGCTTCTATATACAGAGTTGGTAACAAAAGTTTCCAGTTTTGTTTGAAAAGTGTAACTTTTGAGTTGGGGGCAACCATTGTTTGGATATTAGATTTATTATTATAGATATTAACTTAACCCCATAATATATTTAGCTACTGTTACATTTTGGAATCATGGAGATTGATTCCTACTATTCTTTTGCAATGGCAAGACAAATTATTATTAGTTCCTTTTTTTCTGTTAAATGACTAAAGTTGTAAGTCATGAATTACGAGTTTGAATTCAAATCCTGTATCTTAGTATTATTGCAACTATCAAACTAAACCAAACTGTATTTATTAGACTATACAAATAAATTTAAACTTAAAATTAAGCTTAATTACATAAATGCCTTTAAGAGTAAAATGTTTGAAATTTCCTTAAAAAGTTTGACATATATATGGTAATGTGTAGGGTATTATAGTTATCATATGCGTGTGTGGGTATTAATTTGTATCGGTATATTATGGATACTTAAATATTCATACTTATATTTGTTTATCCGTATTTCTAATAAAAAATATGAATCAATTATAATTTATAATATTATTTTAAGTTTTTAGCAACGTTTAAAATAATTCAAAATAAGGTTTTTATTGAATTAAGAAATAAACAATCATCTATATTTAAAATGCATACAAATATAATAATAATGATGTGTTTTATAAAATTGATAAAGCATGTATATATAAAAGTTTTATAAAATTGATAAGCATGTATATATAATGTATATATAAAAGTATACAAATTTAATAATGATGTGTTTTATAAAATTGATAAGTAAGAATTATATGGGAATAAGACAAATGGATACAAAGATATCTGTACCCGCATTCGTATGTATGTCTGTTTATTTTAGTGACTATATGAGACATTGTACCCGTATTCGTATGTATACCTGTTTATTTTAGTAACTACATGTGTCCATGTCTAACTCCATTTTATAAGTTTTTATCCTATCAATTTTAAATAACTTTTACCGATACACATTGAAGATCTAAGTAAAATTTGTAAAAATTAAAATTTTACTTACAATAAGATATTTTAAAGATTTGATGCATATAATTTAATGTAATTTTTATAAGTTATTGTAATACTTTTTGAAATGGTATAAGTCTAAATAGTTCTACATATCTAAATATATCATAAACCATCCATGAAAGATGTCATATCTAAAATTGAAGAAAAAAAGCCCTACTCGAATGCAAGATCCAAAGGCATGAGAACCGAAGTGTGCATTTCGACAAAGTAAAATGGAGCATTTAACTTGATACCCCGCACTTGAATTTGGTACCCCCTATTGCATACGAAAACAAGCAACTTTTTTAAAAAAATTCTTTGAAATTTACAAGATCCACGTACGAATTTGATTTTTCTGACGCAATACCGAAAATTTCATTTCTTCTATCAATAAATTTAAAATAGTACGTTTTTTATCATAAATTATTAAATTTTCATGATTTTGTATTGAAAATTTCAAAATTTTCGATATTAACAAAAACATTTTAATTGAAAATTTCAATTTTTCCAATACAAAATCACCTGAAAATTCCAAAAAAAATCAGAATTTCTAGTAGTTATAAAAACTTTGTTTTTTTTATCGAAAATTCTGAAATTTCTGGTAGTTATAAAAATATTATTTTTTACAAAGGTAAGGACATCAATATTGCAGACACAACGATATATAGAGCGGTTGACCAGGCTAGGCCTGCTAGGACTGTTGAGGCCGAGTCTTCATATACACGGGTTGAACGAGTGGTTCCAACCAATTCACACCATAAATAGTTGGCTGAAGAGGGACAGTTCCACGCATATCGTAGAACTCGACGCCAGCCAGTTCGATCAGTTGAGCAACCCAAAGATGAGGTGGTCCAGCCCGGTATTGAAAATGAGGTGGTTGTTGAGGAGATGGTTGATGTTGGGGTGGTTGTTGATGAGGTGATAACTCAGGCGGTCCAGTAAAATGTTGACCGATGTTATCTATTATTGTTGACATATAAGTTATAACTCCTTTGACCGAGCCCTCTGTGCACACTGATGGACAATTCTCTAGATGACCTATTGACTCATTAGAGCTTATTGAGTATGCTGACCATATGACATTATGACTATGGCAAAAAAAAATGTACATGTCTTTTATGTTTAACTTTAATTTATTTATTAATGTGCCATGAAATTTAATTGCTATTTTTTTTAAAACTTATTTGTTACATGACCGTATCCCACTGAAGGTGACATCACACGTGTCGAAGCTGAAGGATTTCCCTAAGATTCTGATGCCTGAACAGGTCAGACAGATTGTACGAGAGTTCGAGCTTCTTGATTTTGCACACTGCTCCCTTACCATGCTCGACGCTCCACTACTTACTGCATTTGTTGAGAGATGCCACAAGGAGACATATTCATTTCATCTTCCATTTGGGGAGATGAATAACACTCTGGATGATGTCTCCTCATAATTCCATCTCCCAATCGGTAGCAGATTCTGGACGACTCTTATTCTTAGCCTGTCGCTTGTATGTATGACAATTGCACGTGATTTAGGATTTTTTGAGGAGGTCGTGCAAAAGGAGTTTGGCTTCAACAGAGGTGCTCACCTTTGTATGTCTTGGCTTTGGGATATGTACGATGAGCTTGTTGCATCTTGGAGTTGTTAGGTTACCACTAGGGTGTACATGATGCATCTAGTATCATGTACTCTCTTTGCGGACAAGTCATGTGTTTATATCGACGCCCAATACATGTTTTTGTTCAGTAGTCTCGAGGTTACCAGTTGAGCTTGGGGGGTGTTGTGTTGACCATTATGTATACAACATTTGGAGTGACGACAATATTTGAGACCAGACACCTTGCTGGTTATTTGAGTCTGTTACACGTATACTTGAAATTATTATTTATTGTTGATTTCTGAGTTAATTGTTACAAATAATATTTCTTATTTCTTATTTGTTTTGTTTGTGTTTTGATATCAATGTTAAATATATGAGCATTTCCCTAATATCTGTGATAGGAGAGTGCAATATTTCCCAATAGGGTCCCCATGGGTGAGGAGTTGGAGGGACAAACAGTCACATCCCGGTGGTGTTGCTGAGTACATGAGTCGACTCGATTTACTGATTGTAGATAATGTCATCTGGACACCATACACTAATCATAAAGTCCAATGTGAGTTCCCTTATTCTATGATCCACTTTGCTCTATCGGGTTTCTAATCTATTTCTCAACACCATGAAGTGCACTTATGTCGGAATTCTATGAGATGTGAAGCTCCGTTGAAATACACTTCTGCCTTAATCAAAAATTGAGGAAGAGACATTTTTTGAGATGTTTTTATCAAACAACAAGTGACCTCCTATTTATACAACTTTTCATTTACTCTGGACCACACAAAACTGACAGTGCAATCACAACCATCCAAAATTGTCAGCAAAATTCTGAGCATTTAAAAATTCAAACAAATAACATTACTGAAAATTTCACTTTGGTTGAAATTTCCGGTATCAATTGATAAATTTCAAATTTTCGAAATTAATTGTAACTTACCGAAAATTTTAAAATTTTTTATTACAACACACTACCGAAAATTGAGTATGTACCAAAAATTTTGAACGAATATTTGATTCAATTTTCAGTCAGGGACAATCTTGGCAATTTGAAAATATGGGTGGTGGTGGTGGTGGTGGTGGTGGTGGGGGGGGGGGGTGTCAGGTATAATTGGGGGAAGGTGGAGGTTAAAATCTTAGCAAAATGACATGAATTGAGTATTTAACCTACCACCCCACATTTATAGTAGTTTTACCGTTATACCCTTTATTAAATACTAGAATTTTTAAAATATGTCAAGTCGTACCAAAAATTGAGTATTTATCGGAAATTTTCGAAAAATGTATATATTTTTATCATAACAAAGATAAACGTACTGACAATTTAGAATTCTCGATATATACATACCAAAACTTTTGAAATTTTCGGTGAAAACATGTGCTCTCTACCGAAAGTTGTAAAATTCCCGATACATACCACAAAACTTCAAAAATTGTGAATTTTTCGGTATTTATCACAAAATTTCGGAAATTGTGATTTTCGATATACATTGAGTGAAAATTGTTCTTTTTTTCCTGCATTAATTTTTCTAGAATACCTGATTTGATATAAAAAATCCGATAAAATATATACATATAATAAAATTTGTGTTACATACAAGAATACAAAACAAATTAGAATGACTTCCTAACTTCATCTTCCTAGTGTCTAATGCGTCTCGCATATGCTGATTCTTATACTTTTGCATCTTCAGTAAAATTATATCTCCAACGGTCAGTGAAGAGAGACAATAGACAATTAGATTTTAACTTTGTCTAAACCCAATGATTGTTCCTAACAAAACCAATAACATTGGTTTTATGTCGGCCTGATACTCATAGATGAAGGTAAGAAAAAAGTGAAAAATGTGATGTTAATTCTCTTTGACAGAGAGAAAAACACGACATTGTATCTACAAGAAACAGGGTAACACATATTAGGAATAATCATCTATCTATCAATACTCTGCACACCAAGTGTTCTACCCATAACATATTTCTAACTGTAGAGAAAATGTCACCGAACAAATTGAAAAACAATTGAGAAAGTTGATGAACTTGAATATCTAAATGTATCTGAATCAAATAAATCTATAATAATCCAAAAATCACATACTTCATAATCACATCAACAATATTAAACTAATGAAAGCCAATATATAACAAACACATAGTTAAGCTAACATTCACACAAATGAAAGCCAATATATAACAAACACATAGTTAAGCTAACATTCACACACATACAAAAAAAAAAAAAATCATTTGATCACGAGCTCCCATTAATAATGAAGTGGAATATCTTATCCTAATTTCTAAATACAATGGGATAAACTAATCTTATCTATAATGTGGTGAAGTGTAAACAAATCAGATAAATGATAAATGAAGAATTGATGTGTGGATAAAATGCTATAACTCAAGAGTCATAACTCATTCATCCATTGGCAAAGTTTGTTAAAGGATAAGAAAAAGTTACATACATTTTTGGGACATTATATATCCGTGCCATCCTTTATTATCTCATCTTGTTTCCTTGTGAACACATAAAATGCATGACTTGACCAACTTGCACCATTGCTTTTGTACTTTCACAACAACTACTAGGATCTTCCTTTTTTCCCTATGTTTATGTTCTTTGCTCCTTATCCATTTGAAGATAGTAAATCTAAATATTGGATGAGGAATTTTCAACTGGTCAATTTTGAGGACTCCAACTTAGACAATAGTACCATGATTCCTTACAATATTGTTGGCCACTTTTTTGTTTTTGAATTTTCTTATAGTGCCTTACACGTCATTAAAGATGACAAAACTATAAAAGTCAATATACTCAACCTCTTTAGTGTGAATCCCATATTTGAGCTCATACTATTCTCTTCATTTTAAACTGTTTAGGACTATTCTAGAAATATATTCTCTACACATCGTATCAAATTAATATATTTTATGTAACAATTATTTATTTTGCAATAAAGAATATACATTGTTACAAGAAGATGTGGCCAAATTGCATATTTGATCAATTTCGACACAAATTTATTTTAGATTGATTCAATTTTTGCTTTCTTAACTTAAGATTTTGTTGTGTCAAAAATGAAAAGAAAAGAAAAACTTAAGATTTTATTTTGATTATTTATCTGATTATCTTTTTAGTCTCTTAAGAAATTATTTAATTAGTCAATTTTGTTAATTTTTAATTTTAATTGTTTTAGTTAAAACAATATAGTTGAGTGTACATCATAAACTATATTATCTCTTATCTTAATTATAAGAAAAAAATTATTTTTTATATTCATATTATATAATAAATAATGTATCTTATGTATATTCTGTCCATCTTGTTTATTTAACAAATTTAAAAAATAATTTTTTTTCCTTATAAATAGGATCAGATAAAGTATTATTTTTTAATTCTAACTATTTAATCTTTTAAAGATTTTTATACTTTTGAATCTTAATGGTCTATTATTTATAGCATACACCACCAACACATAGTATCTTTTTACATATCTTCTTCTTCTTTCCCATTCTCCATCTTCATTAAAATCCTAGAAAAATTCCAAAAAACAATACCACATTAAAATTCATTCTCAAGATAATATCTCTCCTTAATTCACATTCTCTCTCATCTCTTTCACATATGAGTTAGAGCGTTCTCTCTCTCACACACACATACGCACACACACATACATATACGCACACATGTGCACGTACACACACACAACGACAATATTATATCATTCTTCTTCATTTGTTGCATCCATATTTGTAAGTAACCACAAACTCTCATAGTGTTGGAGCATGTGTGTGTGTGAGAGAGAACAAGGTTCTAACTAATAGGTGAATGAGACGAGAGATGATATGATTTAAGGAGAGAAATTGAATATGGAATGGATCCTGAGAATGGATTTCATGATGTTTAATTTTAGTTTTTCTAGATTTTTTCTTGAATTTTGATGAATATTAATGAATATGGTGTTGAAGATGAAGATGGATAAAGGGGAGAAGAAAAAGATATGTAAAAAAAATTGGTGTTGATGGTGTACCATTATGATTAATAGGCCATCAAGATCCAAAGGTATAAAATTAGTCAATAAGATTAAATGGTTAAAATTGAAAAAATAACAAGTTCTATGGTGGGCACTCAACAATCTTATCTTAGCTAAAATATTTAAAGTTAAAAGTTAGAAGACTGGACTAAGTTGGCTAACAAAATAGTTTTTAAGGGACTAAAAATTACCGTTTTTTAGAAAAAAGACCTAAGTGAAATTAAATTAAGTTAAGGGACTCTAGGACTAATTAAGTCTATATTTTAATATTATAATTGTACTTGTATTACGTATAATAATATGGACTCCAATTGTGTTGCGGAGCACAATGGAGCTTTTAGTTTTGACAAATCAAAAGTGGGTGCCTTTACTTAGTTTCTTAACTGGATATTTCTATATGTGAATATTTGATATATGAACTAATGGAGAGACTAGTTCTCTTGCCTAAAAATTGGCTAAACGTCTTTTGAGTTTGACTCATTTTAAGAATAACTAGGTTACCTCATCCTTTTATGATGGAGATAAGACCAGTCTAACGATTACTTCAGTTATCCCTTGACAGAATATCGTCTATCTCACTTAACATATGGCTTAAAATGTCTTCCTACAAGATACATCTTGGAGGAAACAAGTCGGTCTCGATCACATGCTCACTATATGACCTCGCCACTTAGTATTCATGCATCTATCATGTTATATAAGAGTCTAAAAGTTATTGGGTTAAGCCTTTTGGGCTTTTACAACAAATATGTCACACCATAGCCCCTTAAGCATGATGCCTATAAGGGCAAAGTGATTTAAGCCAGGATACCACAATCCATAGTTCCTCAAGTATGAGGCTTGTAAGGATGAAGTGGTTACGCCAAGATATCCCAATCCACAAAACCTTAGGAAAAAGTCATGTAAGTATGAAATAGTTAAGTCATAGTATCCTAATGCACACCCCTCTAGCATGAGGTCCGTAAGGGCGAAGTGGTTAAGGAGTCTTCCAATGAGACATTGACTAACTTTCTTACTAAATGCATTTATTTGGGTTTGATTTTTAACCGTGACCATAAATTTGGTAGCACTTTTTATCACTTATAGTTGAACTTTGGGGGAGTATGTTAAACCTTGGAATCAAAAGTGCAGTTAATGTAGTTAAATGATTAAGACATATTAGGAATAACCAAATGCTATTGGTAATTTATCTATTTGCAAGCTTATAATTAGGTTCATTGATGTTGTATCATAGAAATGATGGTTAGGATCCTATAGATGTTTACTTGGTCTATGAGACCATTCTCCCTTTATAAATGTGTGACCCTCAATCTTTCCCTTATCACCTTTTTTTCAATAATATTCTTCTTTGCATCATAGATAACATATTTCCTCAATCAGTTCGTTCATCCAACAATCCCTCAAGCGAACCTTCGACACAAATGTTAACATTACTACCAAATATATATTTTGTAACGTCTCATTACCTCGTCCATTTAATCAATCGAAGTAATAACTCTTATTTAGGCACCTTCATTTTTTTATTAAATCACTTTTCACTAATATTTATACTACCAACCATGGTGATAGAATAAATATTACACGCTTCGAATCCCGACACCAGTAATTTTCCATTTTTTCGTTTCAAAAAAAGGTGTTTCCTCTTCATTTGTATAGTTATATTAAAATTAAAATAATTTTCACCACAATCATTTTTACCAATCATAGTGAAATGCGACATTCATTTTTTTTAATCTTAGAGAGATTAGTTTTCATAAAATCACAAAGAGTTAATTTTCATAATAACACAAAGTTTAGTTTTAATAGACAATCATAGTTTTTACAATCTCATATATGATTTGTGTGCAATATCTTAATTCATTTGTGAAAGACCGACCAGTTCAAGGTCGTTCAACATGAGCATTTATTTGAAGAAAAAGGCGATCTTGAAGAAAATGAGATGTCTTCTTCTGAGAAAGATGATTCTTATATTTTGGGAAAATACACCATTTAAAATATTAATGGTAAATATAAACTTGTTCCCGAGGAGAGTGAGTATGTCCCTCATGAGACTTAGATTTTGTCATTTGTATTTTTAAATATTTATGTAAGGGTGTCCTTTTTTAGGGTTTTATGTAATCATTCCCTTTTAAGGGGTTTTAGGTAATTGTGCCATTTTGAGGGTTTTGTTACTTATGTAATCATACCTGTAGAGAGTCTTTGAATCTATGCAACTTTATGATTTGAGTATGTTGGAATTCTGCTTGCCTTTTAGTTTTCTCTTTTCCTTATTATTTACTTAAGATTTTCGTATTTCTAAGATAACTCATGCTCGTATTGTTTTGGAAAGCTACTTCTGTGGACGCCATGTTGGCACAATGGGTAGAATAATATCCCAAAGGTTGCAACAACACCTCTTAAAGGGAAAATGATTCCCCAGAGGGCACCATAAATCTTTGTTTTCTTGAAAAAATGTAACATGTCTGAGTACCTGATCAACTTCTTTCATGTCCCTTGGGAAATCTCTCGTACTTTCGTCGAGTAGATAAATGGCACACTTAAGACATGTTTCATTTCCTTCATCGCCAAATTTTTTTCTTTTTTTGTATGGGCATGTCAACTTTTACTGGTAACATGACTTCAATATAGTATACCATATTGAAAAAGTTTATTTGGAGGAAGAGTGAGACGTCATAGAATTTGTGGCTTACGGTAATGATATTTTCAACTCTAGTTAGGAAACAACATGGACGAGACAGAAAGAATATGATATAGAAAAATAATAACAAATCTTAAGATGTAAATACCTCGTGAGATTGTTCGAACCATAAACCTAATGACTCGTCGGACTTTTTTTTAATAGAGGATGATACTATTGGCCAAATTAGTTTTCCCATTGGCTTGGGGGTGTGTGATTGAGAGAATTTTTATTTCGATTTTGAGATGATGACTTAACTTGACAATAATGAAGCTATGAATTGGGCTATGTTATTAGAGAAAATGCACTATGGAAACCCAAACTTACAAAATATTTGTTTATGGTAAAAGCACCTCAACTTATTTGTTGTGATCTTATTAGATATTACATTTGTCTCAATCCACTTGGTGAAATAATATGCATACAAGTAGGAATTTCAGTTTCCCATGTGCTAAAGGGAAAAAAGACTTAATATGTTCACGCCTCATAGATATCATGGTCATATAAAGGTTATAGAAAGAGATCGGAAAAACATACAAACCGGTCACTATGACACTTAGTGACCAATAAAGCGACCAATTTTGTGACTAAATTTAGCCACCAAATTTAGTGACTAAATTTATAAAAATAAAATTAAAACTCCAGCCACATATGTGACTAAATTCACTTTAAATATATCCCTAATTTCCATTAGTAATTAATAAAAAGAATTAGAAAAATAGGGAAAAATAAAAATTAATAGTGACCGAATTTGATACTGAATACACAGTCACAAAATTGCAGTCGCTAATTAGGTGGCTAATTTAATTTTGTGACCAATTTGGCGACATCTAAAACTTTACTAAATGTTGGTGGCTAATTTGGTGACTATAGTGACCAAAATATTTTGGCCACTAATTCGGTCATTAAAAGCGAATTTTTTAGTAGTGGTTCTACCGACCATGAAATTGTTCTTCAGGCCAAATATGACATATTCAATAATTGTCAAATCAGATAGTTTATTTTAACCATGACTTTATCCCCTTGAAAGTAGGGCCTAAATTTCCTTGCAGTGATCACCACTACCAACATCATTATGTCTATTTTTTGGAATATCTACTCGAACCCCTTAAATACTTTTCTCACAAATTAAACTGATTAATTTATTCCATTTTTATTCTTGGACTAGTACATAAATCACGACTTTATTAGTTACTGATAGGTATAAAAACAAGGGTTCCCATTATTTTGGGTGGGTTAAGATAAAGGGAGACATTTAAAATTTGTATAATCCATTTTGTATGCTAGAACCCGACACATATTTGTCCTTTAGAAAAGACGTATATTTGAATCTAGCCAGATATTCTCTCAAGGACTCGGAGTGTCCATAGTGTAAATCAAATAAGATGGTCGTGGACACCTTATAATGTTAGTTTGTAGAGAATTTATGAATATACTTTCTAGATAGACTTTGATAGTTGATCACAGAGAACCTAAGTAGGTTCATGTACCATCTTAATTCCTCGTTTTTAATGTTTCAGAAAGAAGTTTAAGTTTCAAGTAGTCAGTGGCGCCTATTATTTCCATCTGAATGTTAATGGCATTAATATGCTCTCACGGGTCATTTTTTCTGTCCAAGGTTATCAACGAATACAATGTTAAATTCTCTTGGAATAAAACATCCCATATCTCATCTAAGAGAGGTTAGGGATTTAGGATCTATGTGCCCTTCGGTTGGTTGACCTCATGTTTTTGTTGTTGGAGATGCAAAACCCAGTCTTTCTGGATTTTTTATGGCGACGTAACTCCTCCATAGTGGCCTGCACCACTGCTATGACATCTACTTTGCCATTATTGATATGGGTGGCGTGTCTCACCATTGTGGAACAATGGTTAGGTCGACATAAATTTCATGTGAGAGTGTAGTCTGAGTCAGTTTTATTGAGTATGATGGTGGGTGCCAACTGTACTTGTGGTGAGTACAATGGTAGGGACCTTGTTTGTCTTACGAAACACAAAAGGATTTTATGGTCCTAATATGTCAAAAGTGAATGTTTTATCCAACTGCCTAAATAAGTATTTATAGATGTGAACATTTGATAGATAAGCCATTCGAGAAACTGGTTCTTTTATATTTAAAAATGACTACTAGATCTGACTCATTCAAAAAATGACTGGTTTGAGTGATCCTTTTATGTTAAAAGTTGGACAAATCAAATGACTATTTCAGTTATCCTTTGAGAGAATCTTATTCACCTCGCTTAACACCTAATTTAACATGTCTTTTCACAAAATACATGATTGAGGAAATGAGTTTGCTCGATTAGATGTTTTTCATATGATATTGTTGCTCACCATACAAGTGCCATCATATTATTTAAGAGTCAGAGAGATGCTAAGCATAGTCATTCATACTTTTGTTAAAGATATCTCAATGCAAGACTTTTAAATGAAAGTATTAAAGATGTGAAATGAGTGCTATATACGAGAAGAATAAAAATTATTAATATGATTTTAATTTATAATTATGTAAATATAACTCTTAATAAACACTTAAAAATCGATTATGCATTCAAACAACACGTAAAAATACATTATTTTTAATTATTAATATACAAAAAATAGTTAAAATAACATCACATTAAAACTAGGGATTACAAATTGGTATGTCCACCGCATTTAGGCCCGCTCTATCAAAATCCACAAAAAAATGGAGTGGACATAGTTGATTATGCGAATCTAAAATCTATGTCCCTAAAAAAAGTTAGGGTGAAGCGAAAAAGCCTACAGACACGACATCTTTTAAACCTAAAAATACAAAAATTTATGTAAATGCTTGCGCTCGCAAAAAGTCGTGAAGAAAACGGGACAAAATGAGGTGGATGAGGGTGGAGGTCTAAATCCTTGACTCGCCCCGCACTTCTGTCATCCCTAATTGAAAGAATATATATATATATATATATATATATATATATATATATATATATATATATATATATATATATATATATATATATATATATATATGTCAATCAACTTATTCTAGGATTAAGTTGTTTTATCTTATTCCAAATCGTAACCTTTAAATTATATTCAATCGAATGATTATGAGTATAAATGTTAATTTAACCATTCGATTGAATTTAATTTAAAGACTACGATTATAGAATAAGTTAAAAAGATTAACTTTTGGAATAAGTTGATATCAACTTTATATATATATATATATATATATATATATATATATATATATATATATATATATATATATATATATATATATATATGATAATAATGTCATAAATCCAAATCTATTAGTATCTTTTTTATTCTTTCCATATTTAATATTTATTTTTCATTTTTAGTACATTATTATATATATATATATATATATATATATATATATATATATATATATATATATATATATATATATATATATATATATATATATATATATATATATATACTAAAAACCGAAAATAAATATTAAATATGGAAAGAATAAAAAAAATACTAATAGGTTTGGATTTATGGCATTATTACCAAATTTTTATATATAGATATATTTGTCCATTCAGCATTCTTGGTCGGTGTTTGTAGTAATTCAAACAAGTAGTAATATCCTTTACTTGTAGTTGTAGCCAGTGAAGGAAGGTGGGAATTGCAATTAGTAGTAAAAGCTAAAATTGAAATGGTAGAGTTGGTATGAATTAGATGCATACTATATTATTGCTACAAAGAGGTGTATTTTAATGCCATGTTTGTTTCATTAAGAATCTCCATACCAAACATGGTCACACGTTTTAGGTGACAAACATCACCACATGTGAAAGGAGTAAAAAGAGATGTTATTTTAAGATAATATAATCTATTATCTCTTTCCTCATTTTTCATTTTTCTACCATCATACTATTTTAATACTATCCTTGTATCGACATATTCTAACTCAATTATTCCTATTATATTGTAAATATCTTCTTATATTCTTATGTCAGCAAAACTAAATGCTGCGGTGGCATCTTGTTTTCACACGTGCTGTTCACAAAACTAAACAGGTTTGTCACATTGCGTATTCGTATAAAATTGAACAAGAAAAACTGAAAAAAAAAATATAATAATACAAATTTGAAGCACTTGCTTAGTTTGAGCATGATGGTATATCAGGTCAAATTCCGAACTTGACATATTTTTAGTATGTGATTCGTTTTGTTTTTTTGCTTACACACGGTTTGAGAAAATGAATCAAAACATTGTTTTCTTTTGATGTTACTAGTCGAGTTCAAATTGGTTGCAAGTTGCTAAAGGTCAGTTCCGGCCTGACTTTAACATTTGAGAACATCAATTTGATCTGTCCAAAATAAGATCATACAAACTTCAATTTGTCACATCCTTTCTTTTAAACTCACCTAAAATACAAGAATGCTGTTGATGATGTATATATTTAATATTTTAAAATTTTAAATCTCTTTGATCATTGACTAGTAAATATTTGCATTCTAAAACCAACATTCAACATTTAAAATTAGGGCAAGCTAGTGGGAAGAGTTTATTTGAACTAGTTAAACAAGATTAACTAAGTAGTGATAAAATGAAAAATAAAAAAATGAGATAATTACATAGTACACAAACACCATAAAGTTAACTTTTGAAATGACATGCATAATTCTAACAAACCAATTGAGTAATGTTAATTTGAATCTTTGGGATTTAGAGTAACACATATGGTGAAATATATGCTTTTAAGCTTCTAAGGTGATGATTTGAATCATGTTAATGGAATTTTAATTATTAGAATTTTGGTATAAAATTCAATTCATGCGCCGTTTGGCTAAGGTGATATGAATCATGTTGTTTTCTAGTAAGGATAGGATTGTTGAAACACAATATAGTCGAAACGAAACAACTTCCAAATAAAGAGGTATAATACGAAGGAAGATCGAGAATCTTATGTTGATAGTTTTTAATAAATTTTTTGGGTTGAAAAACACATTCAAAAATATATTGAATTAATATTAAAAGGCCAAAAGGAAAAGAGTCTAAAATTTCTCCATTACTTATTTTTCAGTGAAAATCATCGAGGGTTAACAAAAATGGTATAAATTAGGACTTTTTATCTCAAACTCTTGAAACTAATTTCTTCAAATTCTCTTTGATAATTTATAAAATCTCAATTATACTGAATTGTAAATATGATAACTTCTTCAAATGTCGCTTAATTTGGACTGAATTGGGTAAATAATACTGGTGTGTGAATCATCTACTCTCTTTATCATTCTTATTTGGGTTGCTTGTTGGTTTTCTCTCCATATAACTTTTGATAATTTCTTATTGCACTATAGATGTTTCTAATATATCATTTGAGTCATTTTGAGTTTGTGTGAAATATAGGATCAAAGTATCTAAATTTATAGAAGCCATAAATCAATTTAGATCACTCATTAACTATAATGTTGATTCCAAAGATATATCTCCGGAACCGTATCCTATTATCTTGTTCCGGAGATACATCTCCGAAAATTTTTCTAAACCAGTTTCAAAACAAAACCATATAACATAACTTTTTTTTATTGACAAGATAACACAAGTTGATATGGGGAAGATCAAAAAGGCATAAAGACAAAATATGAACAAAAGGTGAATATATAACATTTCATTTATATTGAGACACAATTACATACAATTAAAACGGATTGAAACATATGTTGATGGCTAAATCTATATAGGTGATACCTCCTTGAACTTTTGTGCATTTGATTCTTTTTCAATCTTGTTCAATCTCTCAAATTTCTGCATATTTTCCACAAAATGATCCGGACACGTCTCGATTTTTGCGGTGAATGAGTCGTCCACTCCAATGATGTAACTGGTATTAGGCATCCCGGTTTCAAGTAAACTTGAACAAAATGACTTGATTTTGAAATCCATCCAATACACATGATATGATCATTTGGATTTTGGGATATCGTTGTGCGTAGTGGGAAAAAGGTTTTCGAAAAACCGTAGCGTGTTAGGTCAACACACACTTTATCATACGCATATACTATTAGGTGACTCATATCAGGGAAGCGCATCCATTTTTCCTCCAGTGCCGAAACGCTCAATCAAGGAACAAAAGACTCATAAACTGCATTGAAATTTTCTTTATTTATGTACAACCGCGTGTACAATTATTTATACATCTTGAACTCTTGTCAACATGTAACCACAACCCTTAAATGCACATCATATTTTCTACTACACGTGTCGTCTCTTTTAAAATTCTTGAGAGGAGTTCGATATTTCCCGCTTCTTTTGTATATCATTGTTATAAAGACGCATCTTCTTTCTTAATCATTATCGGACCTTCCGATAACCACACCAAATCCAAGTTTAGAATAATCTATACGAATCCATTCAAGCATTTTATCACGAGATTCAAACGCTTGCTTGTTTTTAAAGTCGTTGTCAACATCTACCGCCTTCATAACAACCCCTTGAACATTCGAGTAAACAATCACACCTTGGACGTTCAGAGAAACAACAGGTTTTAAGAAAAGATCGGGGTGCACCATATCTAAAGAAAACAATTAAAACAATGACAGAACATAAGGGAAACTCTGCTGCAGATTTAATGCAAAAACAAACACATACAACTTCTAGAAAATGCATCTCCGGACAAGTTCATACATGTCCTAGAGATACATTTTCGGACACAATGTAACTTTTTTTTTTAAATTGATGATTAATTTGAGAAATGCAAAGGAATAAAACAATATTTATCTGGAATTTTATCTTCTTTTTTGCTCCCTATGATATGTTGTACCAAAATGATGGAGATTTGAAATAAGAAAATAGATTGAGAAGGAAGGGTTTTTAGGGTGAAGGGTTTGGTTAAAAACCAAGTATGTCAACAATGGAGGAGTGATCATGCAGTTGAGTTCTATATCAAATATTTTCGGAGATACATCTCCGAAAATACCTGACATGCAAAGGTGACAAAAAATTTCAAAATTTTGCCCATATTTCCAGAGTTGTATCTCCGACATATCAATTGAACTGGACAATTAATTTTTTTTTATAAATATTTCGGAGATGCATCTCCGTAATAAATATAACCCAATATATGAGGCACCTCTCAGAATGACCTTTATTTTGTTGAGTGTGCAAGAGATGTGTCCTGAGATACATCTCTAGAATTAGGGGATTATTGAGAAAATTCACGTGGTACATTAGAATGGACATTAATAAATTCTCTAATTTTTAAATTTGTTTGGGCATATTGAATCTTTACTTTTTCTTCTTATGTTGTCTTGTTAAATTCATAACATACTTATTATCCTAGGGTTTGTTTTAGAGTTTAGAGAGGATGAGGAGCGCTTTAAAAAGAGAGGAGTGGAGGGAAAAATAAATAAGTCTTTCATATTTTTTTTTGAATGATTTTGTGACAAATGATCAATTATATGTATGATTAAAATATTTTTAATATTAAGAGTATTATAACAAAATAGATATAATTTAGAGAATTTATCCAAGTAATATGAAACCCTAAAAGATATTCCTCTAATATATTTTATTTAGTTCCCATACTAGAAGAATATTGTTTTATGAAAAAAATTCTTCAAATCCTCCCTCCCAAAATCCTTCATTCTTTCTACTTCTTCCTTCTTCTTTTTCCCCAAATTCCTTGCCTCCCCTCCCAAACTTCTAAATGAAAACCTTATGCTTTTGATTTAATATGTGGTGTCAAATTCTATTTGCATAATTTCTCTTAGCCTAAAGTAATGTTCCTTCAAGATCTTCTCATGTCCCAATAACACATTGCTATCGAACTCAAAATATCAATTTTTAGGTGTTAGGGTGTGTTAAAAGTCTTAAATTGTATGAGATATGACATCAGAATGTGTTTATAAGTGGGAGAAACCATCATATTGTAATATGATTTGTAAGGTGGATTTAGGTCAACCCAAATTCTATAATGGTATATGAGTTTCTTTAAAATTCGTCGAGTTATTTGTTTCTAGATTACCACTACTGAACCACTCCAATTACGTTTTAAATCTCCAGTCATGGATGTAAGAAAGTGTGTTAAGAGTTATATATTTCATGAGAAACACCTGAACAAATAGTTAAAAGTGAATTATCATCTTATAAACCTGTTTTATAAGTTTGCTTAGCATAATCAAATTTAAATAAGGCATGAGAGCATATCCATCATTTTTAAGACAATCCTTTAACCGATCACTATTATCATCCACTAAGACTACACTCTACTGTTTTAAGCCTCACCTGCTCTGTACAGTCTTAAGCTCGTCGAAAAAAGAGCGAGACAAACAAGTCCTACAAGTGAAATTTGACATAAAAATCTAGTCCACCCCCATCAATGTGACAAGTTGGCGGCAACACACTTGGCCGTTTTTTTTAATTTCTCCATTTTCTAATAGATTAAAAGGCATCTTTTTACATTTCAATTAGAAAATATCAAACCAACAATTAGAAAAAATAAAATGGTAAATAAGAATCTAAAACCATCAAGAAATTCATCTAAAATAGAACCGTCAACCAAATTTTCAAAACTATAATTCAAGTAGAGTAAAAATCCTCTCAGTTTCCTAAAGGAAATGGAAGGTTCAATTACTGTAGTTTTACATGTATGAAGTTAAATAAACATAAGATAAATGTCACGATATCATGGAATGTGTGATATTTACATATATAACTATAGTAGTGGAGACAATTGATAGAACCAGAAATGGAGAGGATAATGACTCGTTCAAGTATTAACATTTAACCAAGCAAAATAAATATTTTGAGTGTTTGATAACTAGACAGACGGACTGGCAGACCAACCTGTCCCTTTTTTGGCGGACTTAAGACAAGACAAGTTTAAGGTAGAATGAATTTAACGGGTAAACATACACAAAATCATAACCCATCCATTTTTTGTGGGTGTACAGGCCGGCCCTGATGACACAATCTGTTTTGCCACCCCTATACATATGGGACATATCTAGTGAGAATTCTATTTTTTTTTCCCGGTTTTCACCACTAGTTTAATCTGGTTTGTGGGTCAGTTCTGGCATCAAATGGTTTCAGCCCCCACCTGATCATAGTTGTGGGTGATCGAACCATGGTCCTCCCTACCAAGTCCAACGTCAATCATCATTGGACCAACTAACGATTGGTTGTAGGAATAATTATTAGCCATTTGATTTAAAAATAAATGGTTGAGATATGTGTATCTCTTTCATCATTTCTATCATGTTTAATAAAATAATGAAAGAGATACATATGTTCATTAAATGAATATTTTAATCTCAATTATATATATATATATATATATATATATATATATATATATATATATATATATATATATATATATATATATATATATATATATATATATATATATATTCTTTTATTTCATAAAGATTAAAATATTGTTGAATTCAATGAATTTGAATTAGATTCTATTAATTAGATAAAAAAAAGATAATTAATAAATTGGTCCAAGTAGTAATGAATATGGTCCCTTTTACTATGTAGTCAAAAGTTTGATTTTTAACCAAATATTTGGGCTCAAGTGGTAAACGAGCTCCTATTAAGGAATGAAGATTTGGGAAATACCGAGTTCGATTCTGGTAAAAACAATATTTAGTCAGGCTTATGATTTCTCAGGTCGAACTCTGGATTACTAGACTTCATCTCTCCTAAGGATGACAATTAAAAACACGCAAAATGGGTACAGGCTCGAACACATGCAATTACCCATTAAAATAAACGGGTATGAGTGTGGGTTCGAGTACCTTAGTATCCACTCTGTCTCATACCCACACAATATATATTTATGTATTTTTATAATTATTTATACAATTTAATTTATCAATTTTATTAAATACATCACTATTAAACTTGTATGCATTTTTATATAAATGTTTGTTTATTTCTTAATTCAACTATAATATTATTGGATTTTTTTTGTATATTAAAAACATAAAATTATATGATAAATAATAGTTGATCAATTATTTTTATTAGAAACAAGGGTACTTAGATTACCCATAGGGTATGTGTACAAATACAAATATTAATGCTTAGGCGGATATGAACTCGGGTTAAGAGAGATATCAATAATGATAAAATCGATAAAATATTGAAAAAGTTGAATACACAACATTTATAGATAAAATTTCTCAAAATAATAAAATGGATAAAATATTTAAAAAGGTGAATACTCAATTCTTATTTTATTTTTATTAAAACTTGATTTTATTCTAATATAAAAAATAAAATCTCACACAATTACTGCTTAATTGTAAACTATAGATAATCTAACAAAATAGTTTCCATTATTCAATTATATAAAATTGTTATTTATTTTTTATTAAAACTCGATTTTATTCTAATATAAAAAATAAAATCTCTCACATTTACCGCTTAATTGTAAACTATAAGATAATCTAACAAAATAGTTTCCATTATTCAATTATATGAAACGAAAAAATCTCTACAAAACATAAATGAATAAAATGTTTATCAGTATACAATACAGTAAAATCGGTTACTAATGGCAAGAAATTTATTTTCCATTAGTACCCTATATTAATGCTTTAAATATAAAAAGATATATTAATACTTTAAATATAAAAAGATTTTTTTTTAAAAGAATATTTATATATATATTTTCTTATAACGTTGACTGACAAAGCCGTCAAAGAAGAAAAACAATAGAGAAAATATATTTCAAAAAGTAAATATAGAAATATCAAAAAAACAAAATACAAAAGATATAAAAAGTTGAAAAGGTTCAAAAAGTAAATATAGAAAATTCAAAAAAGAAATAAAAAGAGAAAAGCAACGTGGGGCCATATGATTGGTGACCGCAAATACATGCACATGATGAGTAATAAACACTTATCCAAACTTTATAAATACACCTTCATTCTTCTAACTTTCTTCACTCCCATTTCTCTCTCTCTTTCTCACTCATTCCATCAACACATAACTAACCTCAATTTTGGTTTTGTAAGCTATGGCCGGAGGAGGTTTCGCCACCAGTGCTGGCGGCAGCGAGTTCGAAGCCAAGATAACTCCGATCGTTATTATTTCATGTATCATGGCTGCCACCGGTGGTCTCATGTTCGGTTACGACGTCGGTGTTTCAGGTTTTTTCTTAATCCTTAATTATTCTTAATCCATATTATTAAGAGGTGGATAATCATAATTATTCATTTTCTACCCAAAAAACGGTTAGTTCCTGAATTTCCTTAACAACCAAAACAATCACCGTCTAAGGGTATTTTCGAGATTTCCTCTGTTTACTTCATCGAGTTCAATCTTCAAACGCCATTCTCCTCCATCACCAAACTTGATCAAAATATTTTTTTTAGTATTTATCATACCTTACTTCTATTTATTGCTATTTTTTTTAATAAAATCAATAAAACTATTTATTACTTATAACTAATAGAGTTAAATTTTTATTTTATTTTATGATAGGTGGTGTGACATCTATGCCACCATTTTTGAAGAAATTCTTTCCTGCTGTATACAAAAAGACAGTGTTGGAGACAGAGATAAACAGTAACTACTGCAAATACGACAACCAGGGACTTCAACTTTTTACATCGTCCCTGTATTTAGCCGGTTTAACATCCACTTTCTTTGCTTCCTATACAACTAGGACATTGGGAAGAAGACTCACCATGTTGATTGCTGGTATTTTCTTCATTGCTGGTGTTATCTTCAATGCTGCTGCTCAAAATCTTGCCATGCTTATTGTTGGAAGAATCTTACTTGGTTGTGGTGTTGGCTTTGCTAATCAGGTTTCACCCTTAATCTTAATTAATCTATTTATATCAATAATGACTGATATTTGACTAAATATTGCCGACATGATATGAAATAATACATGATTAAATATTACATATTGTATGATAAATGATAAAACGAATAATACTTGGCACTTCCAAAGTCTTTCTTTGTCATCTATTTTCCAAATATCTATGATACTTTGATAGAGACACTTTTTTGTTTTTTTTATCTAGATTTTTATATGATTATTTTAGATACTCTTTCTGACAATGAAAGAGATATTCTGTATCAGAGCTCGATTTCTTTGAATCTTCCAAATTTTGAGATCTGTTTTTCTTATTTCAAATTTTATTTGACCAGTCTTAAAGTTTTTTTACTTTTACAACATAGGAGTTCTGTATTTTTGTACTATCACTGCTGTGTGGACCTTTATTTTGATTCCTTTCAAACACGACAACTAATAATACAGCTATGAATTCATTTTATAGTTAATAAGTGTATGAACGATGACATCATAATTAAATAAAATACTTTTATTTTGTGATTTATGTATCTCTAAATATTTTTTTTATTACAGGCTGTGCCAGTGTTTCTTTCAGAAATTGCTCCATCAAGAATACGTGGTGCTTTGAATATACTTTTCCAACTTAATGTCACTATTGGCATTTTGTTTGCTAATCTGGTTAATTATGGCACCAACAAGTAAGTGTTACCATCTTATGTGCTGTTTCATTTTTATGTGTCTATTTCAATGAAAGCGATTAAGTTAATTTATGAGTAATTAATGAATGACAAGTCATTGTCACATTTGCCAATTTTTTGGCTATTTCTATGACTTTTATCACCATAAATTATAAAGAAAGTCTAACACATGTTTGTTAATTTCTTTGAAATATGTTAGTATCTGATAAAAACAGGACAAGTGTATTAATCCATTTTTAAAGCTACTTGGGTCAACTTTGGTGGAAATAGAAAAAGTGTTTTTATATTTGACAATTATTTGTTATTATGACAATACAGAATCGAAGGTGGTTGGGGATGGAGACTATCTCTTGGTTTGGCCGGGATCCCGGCACTCCTCCTAACGGTTGGCGCCCTCTTGGTTGTAGACACTCCCAACAGTCTCATTGAGCGCGGTCACTTGGATGAAGGAAAAGCTGTGCTAAAAAAGATTCGTGGTACTGAAAATGTTGAACCAGAGTTCTTAGAACTTGTCGAGGCAAGTCGCGTTGCTAAAGAGGTTAAACACCCTTTTAGGAACCTTCTCAAGCGCAGCAACCGTCCTCAACTCGTCATTTCTATCGCCTTGCAAGTAAGTACTATATAGGATCATGTTCTGTCACATTGTTATAGCTGCTATTTAACAACACTAATTCATTTTTCTTGAATTAAATACAGATATTCCAACAATTCACTGGCATCAATGCGATCATGTTTTACGCACCCGTGTTATTCAACACATTAGGATTTAAGAATGATGCTTCACTCTATTCCGCTGTGATCACCGGAGCTGTCAATGTCCTCTCTACAATTGTGTCCATTTACACAGTCGACAAACTTGGTCGTCGCATGTTGCTATTAGAAGCCGGTGTACAAATGTTCTTCTCACAAGTGGTAATCGCAATCCTTCTCGGAATCAAAGTAACTGATCATTCCTCAGATCTTTCTAAAGGCTATGCAATCTTTGTTGTCATCATGGTATGCACATTTGTGTCTGCTTTTGCTTGGTCTTGGGGTCCACTTGGTTGGCTTATACCAAGTGAGACATTTCCGTTGGAAACACGTTCAGCTGGACAAAGTGTAACCGTTTGTGTCAACTTGCTTTTCACTTTTGTAATTGCTCAAGCTTTTCTCTCCATGTTGTGCCATTTCAAGTTTGGTATATTCTTGTTCTTTTCGAGCTGGGTTTTGGTTATGTCTGCATTTGTGTTTTTCTTGGTGCCTGAGACAAAGAACGTACCAATTGAAGAAATGACAGAGAGAGTGTGGAAGCAGCATTGGTTTTGGAAGAAGTTTATTGGAGATGATTATGATAATGTGGATTATGCTAAGAATAAAAGTAATGGATATGATTCTCACTTGTAAATGGATGGAATCAGGAAAATAACAAATGAGTATTTTTAGTCTCTAGAGAATACTTATACTTATATATTACGAGCAAGTTATTTTAAGTCACACATTGTAATCAGAATCAATTATATCCTGTTTTGTAAGCAGAATAAACTATTTACAGGAATCCTCTGTTAGGTTTTTATAGAAATGTTTGTTCAAAATTTTTGTGTATGGAAGAAATAATATGGATTCTTTTGCACCTTATATTATGTGTGGTTATGTTCTACGAATCTATGTTATATATTTTGTTCTTTTACTTTGGATAGTTGCTTTGTTCGTGTGAACTAAAGAATCATGTCTTCCACAAACTATTCTTGTCATGTAGTTTCATCTAATTCAATTTGGAAAACAAATCTTTTTTAAATCAAAACTAAAAATAAACAAAATAATCTGCAATGCTGAAATAATTAGAGTTTTCAAGACCAGCGAAGAAGGGGGAGAGAGAAAGAGACAGAGAGAATCTATATTGTGATTTGTGAAAAAGAGATTTATTAAGTAAAATTTGTTTTACATTGATTTACATCTTCACACACACACATATATATATATATATATATATATATATATATATATATATATATATATATATATATATATATATATATATATATATATATATATATATATATATATATATTGGCAACACATACAATTTACAACCTACAACATTAGACTCTATCGAATATCTATTTTCATCCTTCGACAAACATGTTGTATTTGACTAACACAACAATGGGGCATACAACTTTCCTAAAACACTGAAGTATATCTTCTAACACACCTCGTAATTCATGTTTTCGAGACTTCTCATCCTAATACTTCTTTTCAATTGATTAAGACGCACACCCTATGAAGAACCATATATCACACAAAAGATGCGACATGACAAATAACAAACATATGATCCTCTGACTCGACTTGTCTCAGACACACAACGCACCCCATCCCACTGCCTTCATAAATAATACCACGCCTACCAATATTGATCATAGTAGGAAGCATATCTTGCAAAAGCAGCAAAAAAAAAAAACAAGGTGTTCAAAAATTCCAACAACTAGTAAACCTATTCTTCCAAGAAGAAAGCCTCTTAGTAACCAACTTGACCGGAGGCTCTCAAGTACCCTCCTTCCTCGAACTAGCACCCACCAGAAACCCTAAGTACTTAAAAGGGGACTGCTCAATTTAACTATTAGAAAAGTTGAATTTGAGACCCGAAGCCAACTTAAAGTTCATAATATTAGCCTTAATAGTCCATGAATTATCCACATACGTTTTCTCAAAGAGAATTGTGTCGTTTACATATTGAAGGTGAGATACCACTAATCTAGTCTGATCCACTTTGAACCAAGAGAAAACACCTAAATCGTCCTCTTGATAATATTGATGAGGCCCTCCACCAGAAGGAGGAATATAAAAAGGGCCAAAGGATCACCTTTATTAATACTCCTATGAATATTGATTTCTTCAATAAGACAACCATACATCAAAACAGACAAACTCCTTGAAAAAACACATGCCTTAATTCAGGTCATCCATTTTCCCTCAAAACCAAATCTTCTCAATATGTAAAGAACACATGAAGTACACATTAACGACTAAACACAACTTATAGTGGATTCCCTACTCTCCAAACAGAGACTAAGATTCCTTGGTCCGTAGAACGAAAATAAAGTTTTGCCTTTCACTCCATACCAAATAGAGAGCAACCCTCACTATTCCCGATGGAAGGACTAAAACTCTAACTATAGAAATTATTCCTTCAGAGAGATTAACATAATTCATCATCCATCTCCCCCAATTTAACCTCGTGAATTACTAAGAAATCTAATAGGTAAAAAATGAATAAGTTCCATCACCTTCCCCTTTTTTTAATACTCCCTCCTAGACCCCTAACATTGAAGGGCCCTATGATCATTAAAAACCTAATGACTCCTTAGAAAATTATATTTTCTACTTAAAAGAAATAGAAAGCTTCAATTCTATATATTTTTAGTCTCTAAAATACACAGATATCTAAAACAAATGATAGAATAATGTATGTATGCATTTGTGAAAAATATCAACATAGATATCAACTTAGTGCTAATTGTGAGATATTAGAACAAATTCTAGGTTTAACATGTCGTCAAAGTCCGCTCACATGCTACTGTTTAATCGAGTCTTGCGTTATGAATCTAATTGTTTAAGTTAGCTTGTACCCTAAGTTAACTTGTAATGGATAATTATTAAAATGTCCATTAGGTTAGTATGTTAGTTTTCTTATAAATAACATATTAGTCTGTCATCTTTTAGAATAAGGGAAAATAAGAAGATAAAACTTTAATTCAATAGTGAGAGATGTTATTTGTTATTCTTGTATACTTGTAATTTTGTTAAAAGAGAAAGGAAAGAATAACAGTTTATAATCAACCATTGTTGTTATCTTTGGTTATCCTAAACTCTTTCTAACTAATCAATGAACTAATTATACTTTGTTTCTAAGGTATCTGATTCACAACAATAATAATTTAATTTTATAATTTTTACAAAGATATTATTATTACTGAAATTCTCTTCTCTTTCTTTTAGAATCGTTTCAAACTTTGAAATAAAATCTTCCCACGATGCTTTAGGAGAAAATAAGGAAACGTATACCTGTTGAGAAATTAAATGTGACATATCCAATGAACGTAAACATTTTGGCTGCAACTGCAAGAGAAGGACGATTTAAAGTAATAGTAGTCACTATTATAGTAAAGTATGTTCATAGCCATACAAAGCAATGACATATAGAAAAGTGTAATATTGTAATCAAGATTTTCTTCTTGCATATATCACTTTAGGAATACTATGTTACAATTCATCAAGTAGTGCGTCAAGAAATTGAAATTAGTGTATCTGTCACTGTTAGATAAAGTTTTCCAACTCACCCCCTTAAGCCATATATGTGTGGTTAATATAAAATTTGTTGAGCCTAACTTAATTTGTTGCACCATTATTTAAAATTAAAAGTGATTAAAATTGAGTGATGATGTTTTTATTTTTGGTGGTCTATTTGAAAATTCAAAAATGTTCTTGTGCGTTTAGAGATACATCTCCGAAAATAACGAAACTTATTTGATAAAACACCACCTTGCATGAACTTCTTCTTTGTGCTAAAAAAGAAACTCCATTGCAAAACCCTTAAAAAAACGTTATCTCATTCTCAATCAACTTTTCAACACCAAAACATCAATCTTGTATTTCATCACTTCAAAGGGAGCAAAACAAGCTGAAATTGCATGTAAAGATCATTCATTTCATCTACCATTGTTTGCATTAATCTTGAGTATGTGCTGAAAAATGTACATTGAATCTAAATATGTATCTTCAGGTGAAGTTAGGTGTAGTCCTGATGTGCATCTCTGAATTTTCATATCAGTATGAATTTTAACATTGTTTTTATGTTATTGGTGGTAATAGATATGGTGCATCCAGATATGTTTCCTAAAATTATTGTAAGTGAGGATGCTAAATCGGTTGAAGTGAAGTGTAACGCCCAATGATTTATCTAATGATTTAATTTAAATAATTGAAATTGTTGTGTATTATCTGTGGTGTGAAGTGGTAGTATGTGGAAGGAAGTATGATATTATTTAATATTATATGAATTTAAATAAATTATATTATATTGAATAAATAAAAATATTAGAAATATGAAGAGAAATGGTAAAATGGTAATTTGGTGAAGGAATAGAGAGGGCGAGATGGACAATCCTTAGTTGGGATCTAAGGGTTATGTTTGGAATTTAGGAAAAGAGAATTAGTTCGTGAAAACTGACCGTGAGAAGCGTGAACAAAGGAAGAATAAGGGGCTAGAGAAAAAGCTTGCAGAGAAGAATTCCAGCTAGGAGAAGGAAATTGTCCGTCAAACTAAGGTAAGAGTGAGATTTCTTAATCTCCTAAGGTTTTATAATACGAATAATAGGCATAGGTTTGTCGAGTAGAAGCCATGGGGTTGGGAGAATTTTGATGAAAAACATGTTAGATCGTTAGGAATTATGGATATTGTGATAATTGTTTGAGTAGGTGATCAATTACATGAACAATGGTGAAAATTCAGTGTTTTCTGGCCTTAAGAAGGGTTTTGGGGCGTAGGCTTCGTAGTTGGGTCGAACTATTTAGCAGAAGGAAAACTATAGAAATCACAGTCCTCGCTTAGCGAGCGTGTGAAAGTTTTGAACCCTTCTTGGCAGAGAGTTGCTCGCTTAGCGAGCATGAATTTCGCTTAGCGAGACCAGGATTAAAAAAATTATTTTATTCTGAAAAATTCTTTAAAATTATTTATTTAATCTATTAATGAATGAGGATTGATGTGGTGATGTTAGAGACATGTGTGTAGGCAATCGGCAGTAGCCCAAAAGCAAGGAGTACAAGCACGACAATCCGTCTCAGTTTCTCAGCTACTTGCCATGAGAAGGGCTAGACAGGGACCAACAACAATGTTTGTGCCACATCACCCTTTTTGGAACGAATTTTGTGGCCAAGGGTAACGTTGAAGACGTTAGGTAACTTAAAGGACCCGTTTGTAGTGGAAAAAAACATAACGAACCAAATAGTTACAATTAAATAACTTAAAGGACTATGGGTATAATTTAGCATTTATTTTATGTTTCTTTTGATTTTCCACTGCATGTGAAACATTTACACTACATATCAGTTTAAGTTGTTATTTGAAATTGTGTGTAACACTCGAAAATCATTTTTATATTTAATTACTCTGATTTTAAATAATAATTTATGGGGAGTATTTTGGGTGTTACATGAAGCATGATGTTAAACCAGATGAAGTCAATGATGATGTTCAACCAGATGAAGCGGATGATGATGTTAAACTGAATGCTCGACCAATTGTTGTCGAGGTATACGTTCGTGAACATATTCTACAATAGATCCATAGGGAGGCCAAAACATTGGGGTTTGATGTTATAATTGGAAGGTCTGACAATGTTTCAGATATAAGACCAACATTTGTAACAATGATATGCGAAAAACATGGCACGTACCGACCAAATATATTAGGCAGTTGAAATGAGATGACACCGGATTGAAGAAATGTAAGTGTCCATTTAAATTGCACGGATACCGCATGACATATGAGACATGGAAATTTAATGTGATTTTCCATATACATAATCATGTCTTGCATGACAAGCTAGTTGGTCATCCTATTGTATATCGCCTTGTTCCAAGGGAGAAGAAACTTATTTTTGACATGCAATTAAACATGGTGGTGCTGAAAAACTTGCTTGCATCTTTGAACGGAAAATATCTCTAAATGTTTCAAATATCAAGCAAGTATACAATGTGTGTGCTTGAGACAACAAGGTCATAAGTGGACCAAGATCTGAGATGCAACAACTCTTGAAGCTTTTGGATGATGACAGTCACCGTTCGAGATATATTTTGGATTCATCTCGATTTCGTCAAGTTGTTTAATATCTTTCCCTCCGTGCACATAATTGACTTAACATATATAACAAACAAGTATAGAATTCCACTTCCGGAAGTTGGTGTTATTTCTACGGAGATGACTTATTCAGTCAATTTTGTATTTTTGGGATCCGAAAAAGAGGACATTGTTACATGAGCTTTGAAAATGTGAAAGACTATGTTAAAGGACCAGGAAAACATGCCACAAGTCATAATCATTGATCTTGACACCGCACTGATGAATTTCGATGCGACAGTGTTTCCTATATTGTACACTTTACATTGTAAGTATCATATAACCAAAAATGTGAGAAGTTGAGTAAAACTTGTGCTTGACACGAAATAAATCAAACATGAAGATGGTAAAGTTGTCAAACCTGGTGTAGTGGTGGAAAATATAATAGATGCATGAAATTATATAATAAATTCTTCCATGTAAGATTTATATGTCGGCTTTGTTACAAATTTTAGGAGTGTGTGTGTGATATATCTAGAATTGCTGAAATAATTTGAGGGCATTAGTTTTTTATCATGTAAAAGCGAAGATTGTTTGTTCATGGACCGACTAGATTTGACACTTTGGAAATATAACAACTAACATAGTTGAATCTTCACATGATAGACTGAAGAATTGGTTGTGAAACAATAAAAGTATTTTTTGTCGAAAATGTGATGTCGTTGACCAAATGCTCCAAAACATACATAATGAGACACAAACATATTTTGGTCAGAGAATTATTGTGTTAGAGCACCACTTCAAAGACGACATTTTTTATTCATAATTGGTTGACAACTTATCTCGATCTACTTTGGATTTTATTTTTCAGGAAGTCAAGCGAGCGGATAAAACGGATTCAGATAACTCAAAGTGTGGATGTACACTATAGAAGACTTTTGGTCTTCCATGTACTTGTTTAATTTCAAAGAAACTAAAACTTGAATAACCAATTAGTATGGAAAAAATTTGCACTCACTAGACAAGGATCCATTTTGATGACGATGGTGTGACGAAAGATGTTAAATCAAACATATCAATTATGACCGAGTGAAAAGTGATCCAAAAGAGATTCATGAAAGCTTATGATATCATGAAATTGTATATCAAAGAACAAGTAAGGAAGATTGCATATCCAGAAACAACATATTTAAAACCATCGCCAGAACCGGTTAAAACAAAGGGTACACCTAGAAAGGTAAAACCGACTCAAAGTGACAACTCCATGAGACGATCTTCTTCATACTTCGAACATGTTGACTCACATTTTCCGGACTCTCTGACTCTAAAATTCCAAAAAAGTATTTTCAAGGGTGATTGCATTAACAAATCATCACCTCAACCGTCGTTACCAAAATTCAAATTCATTGAAGAGATGTTATTTTTTTATGCAAATATACATCGAGTGAATTGTAAATATTGAAAGTGACGACAACTGTGATTTTTGAGTTGTTTCAGGTTTACTCGGTAAAGAAGAGGATGACCACCAAGTTTCTCGTTGTCATCTTATACAAGAGATGATGTTGCATAAGGAATTATACATAAAGCTATACTGGAACAAATAAAATTACGTTAAAATTCTCGATGTTCTTGTTCCTTATCTTAATGGTCCGACTCCGTTTGACAAATGGACGCACTCAAAGGAAATGAGAGATCTTATATTAAGTGCTTATGATATGGTGTGTATTGATTTAACACGGTATGGTTTCTTGGAAACATGCTTTCCACTTCGGAGTAAGCAACCTCAAAATTCATCCTGATGCATCTCCGAATAAACCCTAAGTTTTTTTTAAATGTCGGTTCTAGATATGTATCTCCGAAGTATTTCCTGTAGATATGATCTTATTTGTAAGGTCCTTATTGATCTACAACTTCTATAAATAGGTCTTTCATTCCATTTTCTTTACATAAACCAGAATGACTTCTTCTTGTCGATTTAAAAACCAAACTGAATAGTCTCCTGCAATATTCAGAAAATCGGAGAGTCGTCAAACTCGAGTACCGTTCACCCTCGATAGATAAAGAAAGGAAGATACAGTTCATCATGCTTGAACTGAAGTCGAATGAAGGTTTGAAGGTTATGTGGGATACCTTTTACTGTTACTCAACAAAAGGTCTCACTGAAGTAGATGCGACAATTCAAAGATTAGTCGAAGATATTACAAGAATGTTGCAACGTCCTGAACCACCTGTTTTTAATGAAATTAATGCTAAATTTATGTAATGTTTATTTTGATGTTAATTTACATTGGTTTTCCATTCTGCCATTGTTTCTGTCTTTTTTTAGTTTTTAACTAACAAAACATATTCTGGAGATGTATCTCCAGCAAATCGAAAGACTAATGAACTAAAAGGGGTTACGGAGATGCATCTTCGAATCAATCTTTTATGCATATAGAGATTTATCTTTGAATCAATCTTTTGTGCATACGGAGATGCATCTCCAAATCAAATTTTAACAAAATTAAGGATTTCTAATCATTTTCGTCTTAGTTGTGTGTGAAAAAAATGTGTTCGGACATACATATTCGGATGCTAGAGACATTTTAATCTTAGGGAAAATCTCTAAGGATGGAAAGAACAATTCCCTTAAAATTCACTAATAACATACTACCTCTATTAAAAAAAACATAACAAGGGTAATCTACGGAAAAAAAACAGCTATGCTATTCCTACACCTAATTTATACACCAATACATACATCGTATGTACTGTTCATCGTATTTATACAGTGAACAGTGTATTTTTCAATTAAAAAATATTTTTATTAAATAATGTTAGTGAACAGTAAAATCGTACATGAACAGTGTCATATGAATAGTACAACACATGAACAGTATCCATGAACAAAAATTTTAAAAATAGTGAAACAAGTTGGTTAATGCAATGTAAAAACTTGGTTAATGCAGTAATGAAGTTGGTTAATAACGTTCAGGCGTTAAAAATAGTTTTAGCAGTCACCAAAGTTGGTTAATATAGTGTAAAAACTTGGTTAATGCAGTAATGAAATTGGTTAATAAATGTTCAGAAAAATTAAAAAGTATTAAAAAAATAATTTTTTATATGATTTTAAAAAATATATATATTATTATAATATTTTACTGTTCACCGTATTGGTGAACAGTGTACGGTGAACAGTGAAATACGGTATAGATGTATGATTTTAGTGTAAGAATAACATTTCTCAATAAAAAAATTACTCATGCAGATGTTGAATTTAAAAAGTACTTCATCTGATCTTAAGTTGTCATGTCTATGCCTAGGTTAACACTAAAGAAGATAAAGTATATTCATACACTATGATGATTAATAAAGTATTTTATGTTGTATAAAGAGAATGTTGTACTCAAATGCTTTTGTCACGCGCAAACAAACGTGAAATCACCTAATACAAACAATGTGTGGTGGTTGCTTCTTTTATCATGTTCATTATGCTGGTTTGGTCGCAAATTGCAATGAAGTGTAGTAACCGCACACTTCCTAACATTCTTTCTTTCCTTCCAAGTCTCACTACCTCGTACATCAAAATATTCAATTCTCCAATTTCTAAGGACGGTGGCATAATATCTAACCACTTAAATAGATATTTTAACACATCTGTAATCATTAGATTAAAATCAGGGGGTTTAAATTTTAAATAAACTGAAAATTGTTCTTGATCGTCTGATCTTTAATTCAATGATGACAAATATATATAATCCGTGAATGCCCGAAAATCTTAACCGTCTAATATTGATTCCACAACCTCAAATATATCAAATATGGGAATACAAGGAAAACTTTAGAGCAAAGAATCTGATTTCTAAATAAAGTCATATTTAGCACAAATTAGGACTAAGGGTCCACATATGTCTTTTTGTATTAAAAGCATGTTTTCACTTTATATATACACAATTAATGGGGACCAACTAATTTACTTCTCAATTCTTAAGGTCCCATAACAACATACTCAACAAGGATATATAAATATCATAGAGTAAAGAGAAGAATCTCATTAGCACACACTTCAGGAAAAAAATTCTAATAAATTTGCAGAGCTAGAAAACCATGGAATTGGTAGAAAGATGTATAGTTTTCTTGATGATGACAATGGTGGCTGTTCAGGTTTCAAATGCAGCTGTGCACAAGGTTGGAGACTCTTCTGGTTGGACAATCATTGGTAGCATAGATTACAAGAAATGGTCTGCTACTAAGAACTTCCAAATTGGTGACACTATCGGTAAGTACCCTAACTCCAAATATTTGTCTTAAATTGCGATCACATTTGCGGTTACGCTGCAAACTTTTATATTATGATAAAAAAAAAGAACTGAATTTGTTGGTAATTTTTGTGACAGTTTTTGAATACAATGCTCAGTTCCACAATGTGATGCGTGTGACACACGCTATGTACAAATCATGCAACGGATCAACACCTTTGACAACCTTCACTACTGGCAAAGACTCTATAAAGATTACAAACTATGGTCATCACTTTTTCTTGTGTGGTGTTCCTGGCCATTGTCAAGCAGGACAGAAAGTTGATATCAATGTGCTCAATGTTTCTGCAGCAGCAGCAGCAACACCAAATAAATCTCCATCAGCATTAGCATCTCCAGTACCAGTTGCTAATACACCTGCACCTTCTCCTAACAATGCTTCGCCGTTGATTGTTGCAAAGGGAGCTTTTGGTTTTGTTGGTTTGGCCATGACAGTTTTCAGCAGTTTCTGTTTTTAACTATGCATAATATGGAGCTGTTCTTATTTGTTGTTAGAGTTTGGTTTGTCTTAAGGGCTTGTCAAGGAAATTTTTCTAAGGGTTCATTATTATGATCCTTCATATAGATTGAAGGCATGTTTGTATGATCCTTCATTATGTTGTTACTGTAGATTAAAAAGAAGATTAATAAAGTAAATTTTATGATTGTAAATAATTTCTATTATTACAAAGAGGGCTTAAAGCCCTGAAAAGACGACTATACGGAAATTAAAGGAGGGACTGAAACTGCAAAAACTTCAGCAGATAAGACAATGCCTAAACTGAGATCAAGTTGTCAAGATCGAGATTTTGCATATGATCGAGAGAAGGTTGCAAGATAGTAAAACAAAAGTTCGTAGCTAAAATCAGAAGATCCTATTCAATTATTTTTGTGAGATGGAGAGTGTAGCAAGATCTTAAAACATAAAATCGTAGCAAATATCACATGATCCTACTAGAACAAAAAATAATGTTATATGTTTGAAATAGTTTTATCAAATATTTTGATAGGCAGGTGTACGTATTCGAGGAAATTACCCTATTTTATATTCTTTAGACATGTAAGATTGTGTTTTTATACTTTATTACCATTTTGGACACTAAACATTTAGTAGATATTATGGACATATTTGACCCGTTAGTTGGTTTACCATAAGACCATTATTTAAAACAAACCCTACAACTGAGATGTTTATTCTCTAAATCCTAAATCTAAAACATCATTATTTCACCCTTACGAACTGTAATTGTTCTCTGCAATATGTCATCCGTCTCGACTTGTAATGGTGGAGATCAAAAAACAGACAAGTGTATCCGATGGTCGGGATTGCACAAAATCAACGATGTCACAAAGTTATTATTTTGTAATAGTCTTACTACAATACACGATTCTACTTAAGATCAATCTTGATCACTGAAAGTGAGCTCGTATAATCTTAAAATTTTAAGATTTAGATCGAGATCTTGACAACCACCTACACAAATGATAAAAACAAATTTGCAAGCATGTCTGTGCATTGGTTTGCTTCGCGATAGAAATAGTTAACAACAACCTCCCACTCAAACTCTAGCAACCGCCGAATCCTTATGATCAAGGATGTCCTGCTGCAACTTTCTCTCCTCTTATTGCAAGTCATTTGAATAAAAATCATCTCTAACACTCATATTCACTAAACTGAGCCAACATGGCATAGCATGTGGACAATCCCCACATAACATGCAAAGTGGTCTCAATGGTACTGCCATGTACTGGCACATAAAGCCTCCCGACCCCATACGATTTCTCATAAAATTCGTTAAAATTCTGTCATCCCGCATCAGCCATATAAAACATTTCAGTGGTCGCGGCACCTTTAACCTCCACATCTGCCTCCAACCCGTAGCAGCAGTATCCATCAGAAAGTTGCACAGCTTATGGTGGTACATGACAGCCACAAGAAATATTTCATCATGTCCAGTTGTAGCATCAATTTGCCCTCGACCAAATTGATGTCTGGGGAACAAAACTGCAAAAAAATTATGCATAATCTGAGGAGGGAGCAGCCAGCTGCTCAACATAGTCCACTTCTAACCTCCATGATCATCCACCAAATCAGACGTAACATTCCTTAAAGCATCCGGAATATTACGGTTCAGATCGGATATTCGCACGCCAAAGGCAAGTCACATACTATCCCAAACATCAACACTCTTAGTCTTACCATCACCCAAAGATCAACGACAAATCTCAGTTCAATTTAGGCCAAATATTAACTATAGCCTTCCAAAATCTAGAAAGATGCATATGTATTAAGATAGAAACTAATCAAAATATATTTAAAAAAAAATTGTATTTATTGATAGAAAACTCTATTACACACATGCCATGTGTATAGAAACATAAAATCAATGTCAAAGCCTAAGAGATAAGAGACAGAGAGGTTCTGAATTAACATTAAAAAGAAGGGGAAAACACCATTTATGTTAGGTCACCTAGCAATGAAGAACCTTTCGAATGTCCATCGAACAACAACTTCTTGGGGTAAAATATGCTGCAAATGATTTGGAGTCAGCCCCTCGAAACAGCTTGAATTCGGACAAGTAACCTCCATTATATTCTGGCTTAGTTGTGCAGCCACATGGTTGGATATACAATTGGCACAAAAAGGGTGATTGCAAGTGGCACTTCCTCTAACAATATGAGACTCTTCAATGAAATCATAACATACACCACAAAAGGACTTTGGTGACTGTGCAGAACTCTCATTACTCTGCTCAAACTCCATGACAGCTGCTTTCCCCTTCTCCTTCTTCTTCGCCTCCTTGTAATTTCGAATATTTTGCTGATGCTGGATATCCTCACAGTTAATTCCTCCATGCCAAGGAACTTTGCATTGTGCACAAAATAGCCTGTGACACGAGGGACACTCTGCACTAGTAACATCGTCTTCCCCGTCATTCACAAACAAAGCCGAGCAATCCTTGAATGGACAATAACAATACTTATGATGACAAACAATAGAAGACTGCATCAAGTTTTGTTCTAGCTTGAATTCTAAACAACTTTGTTGATTGGGGCAATCCATCAAACAGGTGGTGATACTTTCTTCTTCATCACATCCGTTTTCAAATGGATATTTTCTCTTGATTGAAACGCGGGGGCTCCGCGAATCAAAGGTTTTATAGGTAAATAACTTGAGTTGGAATTGTTGACAGGTGAGTCCAGAATGCCATGGAACCTTACATTGTGCACAGAACAGTCTGTGACAATTAGAGCACTGAGCATTTGTTACAATTTCATAGCCATTAAAGAGCAATGAAACAGAGCAATCTTTGAATGGACAATTCACATGAAGTGTTTGTTGATGATGCTTTAACGGAAACAGAATCGGAAAGAGGTTCTGAGTCAGCGGCATTATCGGTTGTTGGAACGGGAATGGAAAGTTATGTATCATTGTTATAGTAATTTGTAACCCTAGAAACAGAACATGAAAAAAAGACGGTAACTGTTACTGGTTGTACTTCTACTAGTGTTGAACTAGCTAGGGCTTCGTTGAATGAATTTTTGTTAAAACTATTTTTTTTTTTTTAATTTCAATATTTATTATGATAAATTCTTCTAACTATTTTATCTATAATTGAAATATTTTTTTATAAAAATTATTTCTAAAATATTTTTTTAAAACTTATGTACCCTAAAAATCATGTAATTTTGATTTTATTAAAATCATAAATACTCGAAGCTATTGAGCTTAGGGTTTTTTTCAGAAAAATTTGTACATTATATCATAATTTTTTTCATCTTTAAATTTAGAATATGTTTTATACATAGAAAGTTATGTAAGTTAGTTTGCGACAAAATAAAATGCCGCTCATAAAATATACAATTAATTATAATTAATGCACATGGCAATATATATTATCTTCAATATTGATTTATTTATGAAAGATAATCTTTAACTAATTAACTTTTAATAATTAAATTTAATTGGAATGTACTGGCAGTATAAAACAGTTTTACACTATAAGTGAA
Source organism: Lathyrus aphaca (assembly GCA_963966055.1). Classification (NCBI taxonomy): domain Eukaryota; kingdom Viridiplantae; phylum Streptophyta; class Magnoliopsida; order Fabales; family Fabaceae; genus Lathyrus; species Lathyrus aphaca. Next base: position 568,383,634 of record OZ014523.1, read on the forward strand.
TGGTAACCGTTAGATCCAAAATTATATTTGACTTTTATTTTAATTATATTTAAAGTAATGATTATGAATGATTGTGATGCATTGATGGTGTAAAAATTTTACGCTAACAGTGTATAACAATTATTTTGGTGTTCCTGATTGTTTCTTTTGTGACTGATTCAAGAGAATGGAGTCAAAATATATGTCCACCGTGTATGCGTTTTCTCCTTTTTTTGGTGTTCCTGATTGTTTCTTGCTATTTCTTGTGCCCCCCCTTTGTGTTTCTGGTGGTTTTGGTTGAGGTGTGAGTGGTGTTTGTTTTTCTCGTATTCCTTCGTTTGTTCTGCTTGTGCTTCTCCTCTTCCGTTCGTTGGTTTTTTCTTTCTGTTCGTCGGTTTCCTTTTGGTGATGATTATGGCAAATTAGGAGCACGTGGGTACTAGCTATGATATTACACGGGGTGAGGTTGGTGATACTTCGCAGGAAGGACAGCTTAGCACCCCAATTGTTTGTCATATGGTCCCTGCACAAAATCAAGAACGATTTTGGTATACATGACAATCAATTGTTTCTGAATCATGAACGACGCACACACCCTGGTAGGGATTTCTTGCGACAACAGGCACAAAATGGGAAGGCGACTACTGAGAAGGGTGACAAATAACCTGTTTCTGGTGCTCAGCAAAAACAGGACTTTATGTTTTATGATGAAGATGAAGTGCAGGCTGATGAAGTCCCCATAATTTGTATCGTGGGCAAATTCGTCACGGAGAAGCCAATACATAAGCATTTTCTTCAAGTGGCGCTTAGCAACATTTAGTGTAATCCTTCAAACCTGAAAGTGCAGGAAATTGATAAACTTTTTTTCAAGATCAGTATGGACAACATGGAAGATCATAAGAGACTTCTCAAAGGGAGTCTTTGGCTGTTTAGAAACTCCTGGTTAATCTTGCGGGAATGGAAAGGAAGGCATTCGGAATTTGGACTTCGCTAGGGATCTAATCTGGGTTCAGTTCTGGGGTCTTCCCCCTAATGTCAACAACATCTCTATGGGAAGCAAGCTGGGTAGAAAATTGGGTGAGGTCATGGATGTTGGTATGTTTGACATGCCTGATAAAACTTATGTTGTTAAAGCCAAAATTCGCATTGAGGTGTCTAAACCTATCAATCCAGGAATTCAATTCTGACCACAACCATATCCTTCTTACTACTTTGTCACATCATCAGAATCCAAGGGTGTTTGAGAGACCTATAAGGATGGAGAATATATGGTTGGGTTCTGAGAAGACTGGTCAGATTATTGGTGAGGCTTGGCTTTGTAATCATATGAGTGGTATGTAGGATAGACTTAAGTGGACTTTGTTGAAGCTCAAGGAATAGGGAAAGGCCACCTATGGTAACCCATCTGCTAGAATCAGAGAGTTTTGTCTGAAGTTAAAAACCCTCCACGATAGTGAAATCAAAAATCATAAAAAATGTATTATGATTAAGACTCAGAAGGAGCTTGAGGTGCTCATGGAGAAGGAGAAAAAGTGGTGGGCTCAAAGAGCCAAGGTTCACTGGCTGGGGGGGGGAGATAGGAATACAAATTGTTTCCATCAAATGGCTTCTTCAAGAAGAAACCATAATAAGATTTAGGCTATGATGAATGAAGATGGTGTGATCACTACTAAGGAGGAGGCTATTGAAGATATACTATGTAGCTTCTACCAGAATTTGTTTACCAAAGTTTGTGGGCTTATTGATATCAATGATCACCCTCCTATCAGAAAGTCTTATGAGAGTAAATTTGACGAGCTTGCTAGGCCTTTTGGAAAAGAAGATGTTTATGAGGCTATGCATCAACTAAAATAGAATGATGCTCCTGGGCCTGATGGTTTCACTGCCAACTTTTTCCATTCTTATTGGCATATTGTGGAGGATGCAGTTACTAAAGAGGTTCTAAAATGTCTTAATGAGTTGGAAAGCCCTAGGGAGCATAACTCTACTTATCTGGCCCTGATTCCTAAAGTTGTCAGGCCATCTAAACTGACTGAACTGCGTCCCATAGTGCTATGTAATGTCATCATGAAAATAATGACAAAATGCATTGCAAACAGACGTAAAGGGATTCTTCCAGATATCATTTCAGAAAATCAGAGTGCTTTTATGCATAAAAGAATGATAACTGATAATATTATGATAGCTAGTGAAGTATTCCATCACCTCAGTAAATCAAAGAGAAGGAAAAATGGGATGGTGGGTATTAAACTAGATATGGAGAAGGCTTATGATAGGTTAGACTGGAATTTCATTCAGAAAGCTTTGGAGAATTGTGGTTTTCCCAAACATCTTGTGACCCTGATCATGAAATGTGTTACTACCGTGAGGCACTCCATATTGATTAATGGAAGGGCTACTGATTACTTTTATCCCTCTAGGGGATTTGTCAGGGGGACCCCCTATCCCCTCACCTTTTTACTATTTATGCTTATGTACTTTCTAATATTTTCATACAAGGTAAGGATAGGAAGGAGTTTAGAGGCATAACAATAGCTAAGAATGCTCCTCAAATTACTCATATGTTCTTTGCTGATGATAGCTTAATCTTTTGTCATGCAAGTGAAAAAGAAGCTACCAAAATTCAGGAGATAATTCAATGGTATCAACTTAGATCTGGCCAGAGAATCAATGCTGCCAAATCTCAAATCATGTTCTCCAAAGAGACTCTTAGAGAGAAGATGGAGGTGTTTGTCAAAGCTCTACAAATTTCAGATCAATCTACTATCACTAAGTATCTTGGTCTTCCTACTTACATAGGAAAATCTAAGCAAGCTTGTTTTAAGTACTTGGTTGATAAAGTCAGGCAAAGGTTGAAGGGCTCAGGGAGTAAGCATATCTCAAAAGCTGGTAAAATAACATTAACTAAAGTTGTGGCACAATTTATACCTACTTATGTGACGAGCTCTTTTCTTCTGCCTACACAACTCATTAATCAAATGAAAAATCTGATGGCTAACTACTAGTGGGGTGAGAAGAAAGTTCATTGGAAAAGCTGGAAGGATTTATGTATCCACATGAATGCAGGAGTGTTGGGTTTCAGAAACTTGAAGGCTTTCAACTTGGCTTTGCTAGCTAAACAAGTCTGGAGAATGAATCGTGACCCTGATAGTCTGGTTGCTAGATTGTTGAAAGCCAAATACTATCCGGTCTCAGCCATCTTGAGGGCGAAGTTGGGGGGAAATGTTAGCTATTTGTGGAGAAGTTTACACCAATCCATTGATATCATTAATAAGGGGTCCATATGGTCTATAGGGAATGGTAGAAACATTAATTGTTGGGAGGACAACTAGTTTCCTGGCTACAACAACTTCAGATGTGTTACCCCTAAACTTTTTAACCCAGAATGTCAGATGGTGGAGGAACTTATCAGGCCTAGTACCAACAGATGGAATTTGGAAAAGCTGGAAAGGAGTTTCTTCCCTGCAGATGTTCAGACCATCTACAAAATGCCTCTCCTCAACACTCAGGTTGAAGACATTTTTTGGTGGGCTCATTCTAAGGATGGGATCTACAGTATGAAATCTGGTTACAGACAACATATGGAAAAGGAAGGATGAGGACAATGGGGGATGCTCTAACACTTATGATGGGGAAAGGTTGTGGAGGACTCTATGGAAAAGCAATGCTCCTCCTAGAAAGAAGATGATAATGTGGAGTGTGATTCACAACATTGTTCCGGTTAAAGAAAACCTGAGTCAGAGGCACCTCGCTACTGACTTTGTGTTTCCTAGGTGTGAGAAGGGCCATTGCTTCAGAGACTGTGAGTGGGTTAGATGTTTTTGGTTTCAAACTCCTATCAACATTAAGTTCAGCTATTTGGGGAAGACCAAGATCGATTTCAACAAATGGTGTGTACAAGCTCTACTTCACATGAATCAGAGGGATGTGGAAATGATTATATATGATATTGATAAAATTTGGTATTGTAGAAATATACTTGTGTTTGAAGTGAAAGAAACTCACTCGTTTGTAGCAGTTGAAAGTATCTGGCATCATAGACTTGAGTACAAACTGTGTCATAAAAAGGGCAAATAGGAAAATAGGGTGAGTTTGATGGTTGATGTGCAAGATGGTATTGATTTCATAATCAAGCAGAGGGTTGTCAATTTGAATTACTTGAGAAGCATAGAGGAATACAATAATCAGGAGAACAACAAGCGCAATCCTGAGACAGAAAATCAAAAATCTGTTAAGGAGCACAAGACAGAGAAGCATACACAATTAGAGGAGTTTACCTGGCGGGAGATTAAGAGTAAATCTAGTCATGGTGAAGAGCGTGTGAATGAGATAAACAATTAGGGTAGCTCCAAAGGTGTGGATGGTTCTGGTAATCAATGCTCAGATAGGGGTGAATGTAGCAAGACATACAAAGGCAGAAAAAACAATATCAACACTATGTCAGATCAGCAACATAAAACAAATAAGTCTAGCAAGAAGGGGAGTAGCATTGTTACCATTTTTCAATCAGATGCCTCGATAACCAATGACTTGTGGTGAGGTTTGGGGGTGGTCAGAGTCAGTGAGAATGGTGAGATCGTGGAGGGATTTCATAAAAGAATTTGTGGAACGGAGATCGTGGTTGAAGCGAAAGCGGAAGCAATGCACGTGGCTGTGGAGGTCGCTATAAGTAAGGGTGACAAGAAGGTTCAATTTCAAACGGACAACAAGTAAATCACTACGGTGTTGGAAGGCAATGGAGGCAAGGAGCTGCGAAATAGCTTGGGTATGGTGTGTAGGCGTCTGAGGACGAAGATGAAGGGGTTTGAAGAGGTGAGAGTGCATCACATAGGAAGAGCAGACAATAAGAGGGTGCATGAGATGGATAGGGAAGCCATTGTGCAAAACATTGAGGAGGATAGGGTAATGGAAGTGGCTAACCCTAAGCTGAGTTAGGTTTTGGGGGGTTTGGGTTGGTTGGGTCGGGGGCCTGTTAACTCATGTATTTAAAAAAAAATGTATTATAATTGGAGACAAATGTTTAACTTATGAAACATTATTTTTGTAACTCTAATTTTCTCATATATTTTGACTCCATTCTTTTGAACATTAGCAATAATTTTGTAATAGATAAGTTTGATTTGTTTTTCTTATTCAAGTTCAACTCCTTTTGAGTGGGTCTCACCCTAGTTTCATCTCTTTATGTATTTTCTTCTCTTTAATACATTTTAGAGTCTTATGAAGGAAAAAAAATTATGAAATAACCATGAGCCTTAGGACTTCATTTTGCCTTTGCAATAAAAAAATCCCCGAAAAAAAACCAACTTATGAATTTTCCCAAAGTATCACATAGAGGTTATATTACACAAATCTAACCGAAGATAAAAATAATATAAAAAACTTAATACTGATATTAACATACATAGTAGAAAAATCTTTCTATTTTGTTATTGCCTACATAAATGGATAAAATAAATTTTAAAACAATGAGAAATTGCTTACAGAAATTGTAGACCAATTTAAAAAATATTATAAATGATTTCTTGAACAATGTTGAATAATTTAAAAGATATATTTTCCAAGTTTAATCGAGGTTGAAATGAGTTCATGAGAAATGAGTTTTTTTTTAAGCTTAATTGTTTGGTAGTAATAAATGATTGTAGAAGTGTCGTCTTTATCAACACACTGATGTCCATCATATGAGCGTCTAACTCCCTGAAGTGTAAATTATTGCTTGGCACTTTCAGGGGTGCCACCATATGATGGTATATGGATCTACCACGCACCTCTATTGCTAGCTATCAAAAACTGGTTAAGGAACTTGTACATTAATTCTTTGCCAACCGTCAAAGGAAAATGTACACCACCACCCTACTTAACATACATCAGGGTCAATGAGAGTCGTTGAGGTACTACCTCACCCAGTTTAATGAAATCGCCATCAAGGTCGTCCCTTCAAACCAATAAATGTTTGTGGTGGCATTCCAAAATAGACTAAAGGCGGTTACACTACAACGAGTCTCTCGCCCCAAAGTCAATGTTTTTTTGGGCATAAGTGGTCACCAAACCATAATGTTATATAAAGTGTGAGGAGAGCAACGCTGAAAAGAAGGTGTGTGATGTCAAGGAGTGTGTTTCCAACGTCGAGGGTTCACACCACCAGAGGAAGAGCAATTATATCTCTCCCATAAAATACAATATTGCATTCAAGAGAGTACGAAAGGCGACAGTGAACTTCACGACCCCGAACACCCACCATGAATAAATATGGCGTGAGGTTTTTCACTTACAGAACATCCCTATGTCGCTCGTTCGAAAGGTGAATGTAATGGGTCCTAGACCCAGAAGATGGTGTGAAATTCTGTGATCAGGTATGAGATGTCCTATGAGATGTTCCAACACTTGACAGATTTAACCAAAACTTAAAGTGCAAGAAAATTAAACAACACAGTAGTTTGTTAACCCAGTTCAGTGTATAACCACACTTACATCTGGAGGCTACCAAGCCAGGAGGAAATCCGTTATAAGTAATATTAATTCTAGACTTAAACCACCCAGTTTAATCTTTCACTTAATATCTACCCAATGCAATTTCTACCTAAGACACAACTTAGATATGAGTACCAACTCACTCCCCCTCAATCACACAGTGATCTTGTTTACAAGTTTAATAAAATTGAAGTCATCCTTCAAACAAAACAGCTTGATCTTACTTCACAGTTTCAATCAAGACACAAATACACTTTTGCTTAAAAGCTCATAAAGTGGTACAATAACACAACCTGCTATTAAAACTTAAAACACCCTATTTTGTCTTCTGAAATTCGTACACTATTCTGAGAGTTTCTGTTGCTTAAATAGGTGTTTGGATTTTGGGCTTTCTGTAGGTTTATCCAGTCCTAAAACGCATGCAGCTTCCACCTTGAATTAGGGTTTGTTACTTCCTAGATTCTAGGTGATTTAGTTCTTCTGATTATGCTGAAGTCTCATAACAACACTCCCTACAGATGCGCCTTATTCTGTTTTTGTCCATCCATAATTAATTCCAGATAACTTTCCTTAAATTACTCAGATCAGTTAGTCATTAATTAATTCTGGTAGCAGGTTTGAGATGTCACAACATCTGTTGGGACATCCTGAAAAACTGAACTTAAGTCATTTACACAATGTCCCAACATCTGGTGTAATATCCTGAATTAAGTTCTTATACTCTGTTTGATAATGTCCCAACATCTGATAGGACATTCTGAACTGAATTCAACATTTCTTGTTGGTCAAAAATTCTGCCAATTCTAAACATCTACAAACTCCCCCTTTGGCTAATTTTTGGCTAACATATTTTTCTGGTTATCAGATTGCAGCAGAAGTTCTTTTATCAGAGTATATCAGTTCTTTTCTGTTGAGTCATGTGTGAGTTTACTCCCCCTCATGTATTCAGATTTGTTGCAACAGAAATTTTCATTAAAAACACACTGATTCAGTTCAGAAGCAAACAGAAGTTTTTCATTAATAGCTAAACAGCATCATACATTGTTGTTGTTGTTGTTCTCCCCCTTGTTAGACATAAATTTGGGGCCAAAGTTACTAATTCAAAATTACAATGCAGCTGTCATTACATTTTTCCTCACATACAATTTTTCACTCAGACTCCTCATAGTCAGTTTCTTCATCTTCCTCAGTCTCCTCATCAGAAGTAGCATCTTTCTGAGCACTTTCAATCTCCAGCCTTTGGATAATCTCCTCAAGCTTCTGCTTCCTTGCATCCAGTTCTTTGCAAGTGCTCTTCAGTTCAGCAATCAATGCAGCTTTGGAGATTGGAGACTTTGCATTTGAAGGACCAGCAGATGTCCCAGAGGGTGCTTCAACATCAGCTGCATGATGACTCAGGAACAGCTTGTAGTGAAAGGCCAGAGGGCTTTCTCTTTTGCAGATTGTGTCCTTCTCAGTGAGGATCCCAGGGTACTGACTCAGCATTATTCCACACAGCAAGGAAGGGAAGACAATTGGCAGCTTTGTTGCAGATGATCCAGCATGCTTCAATGTCTGATCAAATATATAAGCTCCATAATCCAGCTTTGTTTGGGTGCCCACAGCAAATATGAACCTGCCCAATCCAGTAGATATTGATGATGTATGGTTGGTAGGGACCCAGTTTGCTGTACCAATCCTGTTCAGCATGGCATATTTCCTTGTCAGCATGCTAACTGAGAGCTTTCCTTTAACTGGCCAAGCCTTGACCTGATTAGCAGTGATAACCTTGCAAACCTGGTTATCAGTTTTCCCTAACTCACTTGGACCGTCAGATTCTCTTCCAAGGTATTGGTTGATAATCCTAGGAGAGAATTCTACACATCTGCCTCTTACATATACTTTTCTAAATTCAGCAGACTTACCATTGGCACAATCTTCTTGGAGGTTGACTATGAATTCCTTGACAAGCAGTTCATAGCAGGGAGAGAAGTTGGAGACAGTTTTGAAAAGGCCAGCAGAGGAGATGAGATCAATTAACTCTGTGCACTCAAGTGCATTACTGCTCAGCTCTCTTTCAAGTGCTACCCTTCTTTGATAAACAAACTTCCATCTATTCACACTTGAAACATGATGAAAGGAAATGTTGTCCAAAGGAGCTTCTGGAACAGCAGTTGATGACCTTGAGGGTGCTGGTTTCTTCTTTGGAGGAGATGTTGGGACATCTGCTTCAACATCTGAATCTGGAGGAGTGACAGCTTTCCTCTTTTGTGTTTGCACTTTGCTCCATTGTTTAGTAGGACCAAAGACAACTTTAGTTTTGTCCTTCTTTGGTGTAGCTTTCTTCTTCTCAGGAATTGCATGTCCTGCATTTTTCTTTTCCTTTCTAGTTCTAAGCCTTTTGGCTATGCTAGGGTTTACAGAAGCAATGATTTCTGTATCAGAATCATGCTCTAGGTTCACAACAGGAGGAGGTTGAGCAGTCTCCTCTTCAGCTGATGGTTCAACAGAGATTTGATCTTCAGTGGAGGCCTTGTGCTGGTCCTCAGATATTTCTTCATCACTATCAGTGGAGGCCTTTTTCTGGTCCTCAGATGTTTCAACAGCAGCATCAGATGAGGCCTTTTGCTGGTCCTCAGATGTTTCAACATCTATTGGGACATCCTGTTGAGCAGGAGTGTCCTTTGCAGCCTGAGTTTGTTGATCTTCTTGTGGGGCTGGCATGGTGTTCAGAGGGATAGATATGCCACTTACCACTCTTTGCTCAGATAGGATCTTGGTTACCAACTCCTTTATGGAATCATCCACGTATTCAGAAGCTTTTGGAGTGTTGTATAATGGTGAAGGAATGCCTTTGGTCTTGCTGAAAACTTGATCTTTTGTTCTTTTTGGAGTTCTTGGCTTTTTAGCAAGAGGAACACTTCCTCTGATTTCGTCCATTGGAGTTGAGTCCATGGGTACCACAGAAATGGGGGTTGCATGCACCACATCTTCCTTGTTGAGGATTTCTTCAGAAATGTTAGGGTTTTGAGACATTTTCGAAGGAGGTGGATGAAGAGTTTTAGGGTTGATGAGTTCTGAAAAACAGTTAGAGAATGCAATTCGTTTTTGAGAGAATGATGAGAAGATGGATAGCTGAACACAAGCTGATATTTTATAAGTAGCCGTTACTTTGAGAATTTTTAGGAGTGGAATACCCAAGGTGCTTGACCAGACTGATGTTGCCATCTGGTGCTTATGCCACACAATGTCATATGACATGTTGGCACATCTCTATAACTGCTAAATTTCACATAAGCAGATTCCCAATTTACCCCTTAAGTTTTCAAATTGAGTAGCATCCAAGGCTTTGGTAAATATATCAGCCAACTGCAGATTTGTAGCTACATGTTCCAGTGAAATCACTTTCTCTTCTACAAGATCTCTGATGAAATGATGTCTGATATCAATATGCTTGGTCCTGCTATGTTGGATAGGATTCTTTGATATGTTAATTGCACTTAAATTGTCACAGTACAATGTCATGACATCTTGTGGGACATTGTACTCAGTGAGCATTTGCTTCATCCAAACCAACTGTGAACAACTGCTTCCAGCTGCTATATATTCAGCTTCAGCAGTAGATAAGGATACACAATTTTGTTTCTTACTGAACCAAGAAATCAAATTGTTTCCTAGAAAGAAGCATCCTCCTGAAGTGTTTTTTCTGTCATCAGCACTTCCAGCCCAATCAGCATCACAGAAGCCAGTGAGAATTGGTTTGCATCCATGAAAGTACATTATGTCATAGTCACAAGTACCATTAACATATTCCAGAATTCTCTTGACTTGGTTAAGATGACTAACTTTTGGATCAGCTTGATATCTTGCACAAACACCTACTGCAAATGCTATGTCTGGTCTGCTAGCAGTTAGATATAGCAAGCTTCCAATCATGCTTCTGTATAGGCTTTGATCTACATTCTCACCCTTGTCATCTTTAGTCAGCTTTAAATGTGTGGGGGCAGGAGTTCTCTTATGAGTAGCACTGTCCATCCCAAATTTCTTGACTATGTTCTTAGCATACTTGCTTTGAGAAATGAACATGGAGTCCTCCATTTGCTTTATTTGCAGTCCAAGAAAGTAGGTTAATTCTCCTACTAGACTCATCTCAAATTCAGATTCCATCTGATTGACAAAATGTTTCACCATCCTTTCTGACATCCCACCAAAAACAATGTCATCTACATATATTTGAGCAATCATGACATTTCCTTCTTCATCTTTAACAAATAAGGTTTTGTCAATTCCACCTTTCCTGTACCCTTGCTTGATAAGAAAAGTAGTTAGCCTTTCATACCATGCTCTTGGAGCTTACTTCAAACCATAAAGAGCCTTCTTTAGTTTGTATACATGATTTGGACAGCTTGGATCAACAAATCCTTTAGGCTGTTCTACATATACCTCTTCATTAAGATATCCATTTAAAAAGGCACTTTTCACATCCATTTGAAATAGCTTGAACTTTAAGATACAAGCAATTCCCAAAAGTAATCTGATTGATTCAAGCCTTGCTACTGGTGCAAAAGTTTCATCAAAGTCTACTCCTTCAATTTGTGTGTATCCTTGAGCTACAAGTCTAGCTTTGTTCTTTGTAACAACTCCTTGCTCATTTGACTTGTTCTTATACACCCATTTAGTTCCAATCACATTTATGTCATCAGGTCTAGGGACAAGTTTCCACACTTCATTCCTTGTGAATTGACCTAATTCCTCTTGCATAGCACAAATCCAGTATTCATCAGTAAGAGCTTCCTTGATATTTTTAGGTTCTATTTTAGAAACAAAACAGGAACCTGAAATCACTTCTTTTGATCTAGTGCTTACACCTCTGTTGGGATCACCAATTATCAAATCTTTGGGATGATCTTTCTGGATTCTGATGGAGGGAGGTTTGCTGGATTGTTCTGTCCTTGCATCAGTTTGAGTGAAGTCAGAATGATCACTCTTTTCTTCAGCTTCAATTTTGATATCAGCAGATGCTCCAACATCTTCTGGAACATCTGTAGGAGCATCATCAATTATCACATTTATGGACTCCATGATAACCTTGGTTCTAGAATTAAATACTCTATATGCTCTGCTGTTTATAGAGTATCCAAGAAAAATCCCTTCATCACTTTTAGGATCCATTTTTCTTCTTTGCTCCCTATCTGCCAGAATATAACAGTTACTTCCAAACACATGGAAGTACTTAACTGTGGGTTTTCTGCCTTTCCAGACTTCATAGATTGTGGACAAGGTTCCTTTTCTTAGAGTAACTCTGTTATGGATGTAACAAGCTGTGTTCATAGCTTCAGCCCAGAAGTACAAAGGTAACTTTTTGGCATGGATCATAGCTCTTGCTGATTCTTGAATAGTTCTATTCTTCCTCTCAACAATCCCATTCTGTTGAGGAGTGATTGGTGAAGAGTATTCATGATTGATTCCTTCTGAAGAACAGAAATCTAAGAATTTTTGGTTCTCAAATTCTTTTCCATGATCACTTCTTATTCTGATCACACAGCTGGCCTTTTCCCTTTGTATTCTTTGGCATAAGTCTTTGAATACATCAAATACATCAGACTTTTCTTTGATGAAATTGATCCATGTATATCTTGAAAAGTCATCAACCACTACATAGGCATACCTCTTACCACCAAGGCTCTCAACCTGCATAGGTCCCATAAGATCCATATGCAATAATTCCAAAACTTTGGAAGTTGTCAGATGTTGGAGCTTTGGATGGGACATCTTGGTTTGCTTGCCTATTTGACATTCACCACATATTTTGCCATCATCAATCTTCAGTTTAGGAATACCTCTCACAGCATCCATAGATATGATTTTCTTTATGCCTCTGAAATGAAGATGACCTAGTCTTTGGTGCCATAGTTTCACTTCTTCTTCTTTAGCTAAAGAGCAAGTTGAAGTGAGACTGAAGTCTTGAGGTTCCCACATGTAACAGTTGTCTTTAGATCTGGCTCCTTTCATGACAACCTTTTGTTCTTTGTTAGACACTATGCATTCAGTTTTGGTAAAGTTTACACTGTACCCTTGATCACATAATTGACTTATGCTGATCAGGTTAGCAGTTAAACCTTTAACCAGCAACACATCATCCAGTCTTGGTACATCTGGATAGTCCAAGGTCCCAACTCCCTTGATTTCTCCTTTAGCTCCATCTCCAAAGGTTACATATCTGGATGAATATGACTTTAAGTCTACTAGCAGATTCTTCAATCCAGTCATGTGTCTTGAACATCCACTGTCAAAGTACCAGTCTTCTTTAGCTGATACTCTTAGTGATGTATGAGCTATATATGCAACACCTTTCTTTGACCATTTGAGTTGAGATTTCTTTTGATACCTCTGCCCTGTGTATTGTTCATCAGTAGAGCTCCAAGGTTGTTTGTTGATCTTGTTCTTGGATATGTAGCTTTGATCAACATGAAGACTAGCTTTTGGTCTCCATACCTTCTTGATGACCTCTGTCTTCTGCTTAGGAGGTTGCTGATACATCTGATTTGGATATCCATGCAACTTGTAGCAATGAGGTTTGATATGTCCAAATCTTCCACAATGATGACATCTCCATCTTTGATACTTCTTCTTCATTATGTTCTTTTCAGATTGTTGAGACATCTGTTGGAACATTATGTTTGACTTTGTGTTCTTTTCATGATGTTGAGGCATCTGTTGGGACATTTTGTTTGACTGTATGGACTTTGAAGTAGTTTTTCTAGAGCTAGCTTCATCCTTATGAACTCTGTTAAATCCCAGTCCACTTTTATCCCCTGAATGCTTATTGTTGTTGAGAATAACATCCAGTGTACTTGAGCTACTGTTCAGCATTCTAACAGATTTGGACATGTGTTCCAACTTGGAGTTGAGAAGACTTACTTCACTTTTCAAGGTGTCAATGATCTTTAGATCACTTGCTTTTTCATCCTTTAGTGCCTTAATCTGCTTCTTTAGCTTTATACTCTCACTGCATATTTCAGTGCTTCTTTTGAATAGTTCTCTATATGATTGCTCAAGTTCTTCAAAAGTAAGCTCCCCATCACTGGATTCACTTTCAGATTCACATAATCCAGCTAGAGCAGTGATATGTCTAGCTGATTCTTCTTCTGAATCACCTCCTGAGTCTTCATCAGACCAGGTTACAGAGAGTCCTTTCTTTTGCCTTTTTAAGTAGGTAGGACATTCATTCCTGATGTGTCCATATCCTTCACATCCATGGCATTTAATTCCTTTTTCTTGACTGGTATTTTCATTATAATTTGACCTTCTATTAGCATTATAAGGTCTTTTGTTCTCATAAGAGTTAGTGTATCTTCCATTTGGTTTGGATTTGTCTTCCATCCTTCTGAGAATCTTTTTGAACTGTCTTCCAAGCATAGCAATGTTGTCTGATAAGCTTTCACCAGTTTCTGATTCATCATCTTCTTCTTCATCAGTATTTGTTACCAAGGCTATGCTTTTGTTCTTCTTTACATTTGTGTCATTCATTCCCATCTCAAATGTTTGAAGGGAACCAATGAGCTCTTCAACTTTCATTGTGCATATGTCTTGAGCTTCTTCTATTGCTGTGACTTTCATGTCAAATATTTTTGGCAAAGATCTAAGAATCTTTCTTACAAGCTTTTCATCAGTCATCTTTTCTCCCAAGGCTCCAGAAGTATTGGCTATTTCTAAGATGTTCATGTAGAATTCATGAATTGTCTCATCTTCCTTCATTCTCAAGTTTTCAAACTTGGTGGTGAGAAGTTGAAGTTTTGACATTTTTTACCTTTGATGTTCCTTCATGAGTTGTTTTGAGAGTGTCCCAAACATCTTTGGCCAACTCACAGTGATGCACAAGTCTAAAGATGTTCCTATCAATGCCATTGAATAAAGCATTTAAGGCCTTGGAGTTGCCTAGTGCTGAATCTTCTTCCTCCTTACTCCATTCTTCTTCAGGTTTCAACACTTTTGACCCATCTTTGGTGTCTTGGACAGGATGTTCCCATCCAATGTTGACTGCTCTCCAGGCCCTGTTGTCAAGTGATCTTAAGAATGCAATCATTCTTGGTTTCCAGTAGTCATAATTAGATCCATCCAGTATAGGTGGTCTATTTACTGATCCTATATCTCTGTCCATGTTTCCAGAATTTGTATTCCCTAGATCTCACCCAGTATAAACAGGCAGGGTGCCTGCTCTGATGCCAATTGAAATTTTGTGATCAGGTATGAGATGTCCTATGAGATGTTCCAACACTTGACAGATTTAACCAAAACTTAAAGTGCAAGAAAATTAAACAACACAGCAGTTTGTTAACCCAGTTCAGTGTATAACCACACTTACATCTGGAGGCTACCAAGCCAGGAGGAAATCCACTATAAGTAATATTAATTCTAGACTTAAACCACCCAGTTTAATCTTTCACTTAATATCTACCCAATGCAATTTCTACCTAAGACACATCTTAGATATGAGTACCAACTCACTCCCCCTCAATCACACAGTGATCTTGTTTACAAGTTTAATAAAATTGAAGTCATCCTTCAAACAAAACAGCTTGATCTTACTTCACAGTTTCAATCAAGACACAAATTCACTTTTGCTTAAAAGCTCATAAAGTGGTACAATAACACAACCTGCTATTAAAACTTAAAACACCCTATTTTGTCTTCTGAAATTCGTACACTATTCTGAGAGTTTCTGTTGCTTAAATAGGTGTTTGGATTTTGGGCTTTCTGTAGGTTTATCCAGTCCTAAAACGCATGCAGCTTCCACCTTGAATTAGGGTTTGTTACTTCCTAGATTCTAGGTGATTTAGTTCTTCTGATTATGCTGAAGTCTCATAACAACACTCCCTACAAATGCGCCTTATTCTGTTTTTGTCCATCCATAATTAATTCCAGATAACTTTCCTTAAATTACTCAGATCAGTTAGTCATTAATTAATTCTGGTAGCAGGTTTGAGATGTCACAACATCTGTTGGGACATCCTGAAAAACTGAACTTAAGTCATTTACACAATGTCCCAACATCTGGTGTAATATCCTGAATTAAGTTCTTATACTCTGTTTGATAATGTCCCAACATCTGATAGGACATTCTGAACTGAATTCAACATTTCTTGTTGGTCAAAAATTCTGCCAATTCTAAACATCTACATGGTGCAAGTTTCATAGAGTCAAGAGACACCACACTAAATATTGTTATCAACTTAAGAAAGACTTTGAAAGATTAATCCAAGGGACGCCTCAAGAAATATGTAAAGCGTGATTCTTACCAGGGGTCAGATAAGTCCAACTCGCAAGGGCGAAACGATGTGGGAAACCATAGGCCCAACAAAGAAAGATAAGTGTCGTAGGTATATGGCAGTAAATTTGTGCGTCACACGTTCAACATCATAGCAGTAGGATTTGTCGGGGTGGGGAGACTAGTTTTTCCCTTAGAAGGTATGCTGCCAAATCCTGAATATAGAAGACCTTCATGCGGCCAAAGGTGAATGCAAGGCCCAAGTTCTAAAAGTCATGATTTCCTTCTCTAAGAAAGATCCAGCTAACAACACCCTAGTAATGATGACCCCATGGTCATTACTATTATATGTGACGAATGAGAGATCAAAAAGTCCTCGTGGACCAAGGAAGTTATGTAGATATTATGTACTGGGAGACATTTGAAAGACAATGTCGCGACCCAAAAGACTTAAATCCCTTCAAAGGTTCACTGGTTGGATTCTTTGGGGATAATGTATAAGTAAAAGGATATATCATGCTAAAGACCACTTTTGGAGAGCTTGGCCAGGGTAAAGAGATAAAGGTCTGGTATTTGGTTACTAACGTCTGTTCTTCTTACAACATGGTTATAGGGCGACCAACTTTTAACTAGTTTGGCGTCGCCTTTTCCATTTTGTATTTATGCATGAAGTACCCACTTTGACGCACTCGAAATTAATATAAATTAATAAGGATTAACAAGCGCTAAACCTAGAACAAAACATAACTTTGCGAGTGACAAACCTGTCTGATAACGCTCTATAATACACCAGGAAAAAAACTCTTGAATTTTATTATTATAAAAAATAACCTTGATGACACCACCCTAAGGTTTTTAAATACAGAAAATGAAATCCTAAAGGACTTTTAATCCAAAACACTTAATCCAAAATAGAAATAAAATAGAAAATTACGAAAAATATTAAAATTTTATATTTGGGCCTGAAACAAACTTTGGTGGCTTAAAAGACCCATATGTTCGTGCAAAGTACAAAGTTAGATTCGTGAGTCGATTCCCTATCCAAAAAGGTATAATAATAGTCATTATGATATTGAATGCCAAACTTGCACATTTCCTGTCAAACCTTTCTGACGTGCGACTTCTTCTTCAATACGCGTAGTCAGCCTTCCTACATCATTCTCCCCCACCTCTAAGGAACTCGATCATGAGTTATCTTTTTGATAAAAAAAAAGTCTCATCTTCTTGATACTCATGAATGTCAGCAACATTGAAAGTATTAGATATATTCATGGAATCTAGACGAGCTATCATATAAGCATTATCATTGATATTTTGGATCACTTTGAACATGTCATACTTGTGTGGCTACAGCTTACCCTAAGTACCAACTGGAAACCTATCCTTCTTCTTTTAGAATATTCCTAATACTATGTGACTATCATTCTAGTGAGCATCAAAAATCTCAATTTTAAATCATTCAACGGCTTCCCACAATTCACTCTTAACTAATAGTAAGTTAGTTATTATCTTTATATAGAGAGAAGGAACCAAAATTTGGTAACAAGTTTTAAATACATTTTCATTTCATTCTTCTTATTCATATATTGACTTAAGCGTTGGAGTGCTAACATTGCATGTCTCTTTACTCCACCGTGTCGAAAGTCACAATTTGCCATTAGCATCGTTCACCTTCTCATTTCTTATTCCCAAATAGAACATGTTATTTTTTTATAAGTTATGACTATGTTATGTTCTTTGGATAATAAAATGCAAAATTTAAAGTGATGGAAAATAAAGGACACAAGACAATTATACTAGTTTACCTTATAACTAATGTAATATCTAGTCTCTTCACACCTTGAAGAATTTTCCAATATGTTTTAGATCCTAATCAAGTCTCACACCAAGACTTGTTTACAACCTTTTAAAACATACATAAACACCAAACCTATAGTGGATTTTGAATCACCCAAATTCACAAAACACCAAACACTATGGAGGACTTTGAATCAACCTAATTCAAATGATCTTTACACAAACCTGATGAATAGGTCACAATACACTTTTAATAATTTAAATTAACTTGTTTTGGCTTGTATTCCAAGTAAATGACTATTCTCTTTCTCTTTATCATAATTCAAACTTATATACTTAAGTGTTCAGAATGTTTGAATGAAACTCTTTGAATGATATGAAAGTTATGCGCTAAATTTCACTGTTAAAGATGTACGAACACTTGAAAAATAATTTGAATTGTATGAAATAATATACCTTAATAAACCTATAAGCTCATATGCATAAAATTATAGCATTTTCATGAAGCTTTGCAAAGAGTTGAAATGAAAATGCTTCATGAAAAGATGCATTTTTTCTATGTAACCGGTTACCACCATGAAAACATTTAAAATTTTCAAACAGAATAAACTTGTAAGTGGTTAGTACTCTTCCATTTTCAAATAGAACCTTTATGTAATCTGTAACACCCTAAACCCTGGAAAATATATAAAAAAATATTTCTCGACAATTTAAGGTGTCACCAACGACAACCCTTCAAAATTTGTCGAACATTTAAAACTTACGCAACAGAAAACCATATTATAACAACTTCAAATCAAATTCATAAATAGGGTATTAAACTTTTTAATCACGAAAACAACATCAACTCAAAACATAACAAGCACTTGTTCATGATATTACAAGATCATAACACTACAACCACTAAATAATGATAAATGAAAACTAAAACAAACCACCTTTGAAAAACAACAATAACTTTACTTCTGATATCGGCAAGATGTTCATGGTGGACAACATTAAATAAAGGGGTGATAAACAACATTCAATACGAAGAGTATAAAGAATGTGAAGATATAGAAACATACAACACAACACATTCAATATACAACTATCATCACCATAATCTCGCACTCATTCACAACAATTTGAGTTTTCTAATAAATTCTGACTTTTTTTAAGACACTCAAATTAAAGATCATATCAAAAACTTACATTAACTTGTCAAACAAAAACTAAGAAAAAAAAAGTAAAAATATTATTGATAAAATCTACGGTTAAATTATATTTATAAAAAAAACGCGTACTTGATGTAATTTGCTTGCCCAACAAAAAAAAATGTACTTGAATAGGGTAGTTAAATCTCTAAAAAAAGATCAGAGATAATATTTCAGTAACAACTATTAATAAAAATATTTTAAAATAAAATTATTTATCACTAAAATAACCACAATTAACTATTATCATAAAAAAAAAAATGCATACAAAATTTAAATGAGATCATTGAAATGGGACGGAGTCAATCGACCATAAGCTTGAGAGTTGCTTTAAGATTTTAATGTTTAACACAACTTTTTTGGAGAAATGATCTTGAGAGTTTGTATACAATTTTATTTACCTCGTTCTAGCGAACATGTTGTTATGTTCTGCAAGTTTTTAATAAAATCACTAATAAACACTGGCTCATCAATATTGTAATCTTCCATTTAGTGCTCAATTTCCACACACCTCAATACAGGCATGTGGAGAAACATATTTAAAAGGAACTTGCTGAAAATTATGCAACTGTATTGTACGAAAGGGTCGTTAAAACAAGGGGAAAATTATGCCTAGACAAAATTGCAACATCAACTGAAAAAGAAATGGATAAAAGCTACATGGATTATATGAATCGTGAAATCTTCTACCATTTCTAGTGGATAATATACAAAATTCTAGGGTATACTGCCTATAACTCATTTCCAGTACATTAAGTTCTCTAACCTATTTGAACATGAATACATGAAATAATAAAGAATGATCTTCGAGGAAAATTGCCTGCGGAAAGGACTTTCACAAAATTGCACAGTAATAGTCAGGTATCTGATGATTCTAAGCCAGAAGACCATTCAGCAAAGGGCGCTCCACATCTACATTCCTTGCCGTCAATCTTCTATTCTGATGCTGAGTTCTGTGATGAGGAAATCATGAAGACTTAAATAATACATTTATAAGGAGTAAGTTTGTAAATCCTGACAAATGCAAAACTAAATTGCTTTGCTTAAAGGTAACACAGTTGGCAAAAGATGATGAGAAAATATGAAAATGCACAGAAGTTTTACACCTCATTCATCCTTTATGGATCTAGAATGGACAAACCAAGTATGAGCTGCTCACAATCTCACTGAAAGCTGAAAAATGACTTCACATTTACAGCATCAAATATTTATATATATAGCAGAAACATAAAATGCTTCTTTTGATTGGAAAGGTCACTATGTTGTTTACCACTTAATGAACTCAGTAAAAAAAAAATAAACTTGGCAGATCAAATTAGGGACAACATAATGCATAATATTCCATATATAAAAGTACAGAGTGATTATAATTTTTTGCTGTCCATAAATACAAAAATGAAACCTTTCTGTAATTAAAGTTGTGTACACTTTATCCCCAAGGTGTAGCTCAAGTGGTTGAGCTTATACACCTGAAGGAGTTAGAGAGGAGGTCCATGATTCAAACATTGGCTACTGATATAACATACTAAGAACTAACATTTGGCTATTAAAAGTAACTGTGTACATATTATCATAGGGACACCTTTCGAAAACACGGTTGAGTCAATGATTTTATTCGCAAAATATTCCAAGGAGAACTGAAAAATATATGAATTATGGCCATACGGTTAAGGGTGTGTCCACACGGTTTCTAGGTACAATAGATATAAAAGATAATCACACCATCAATAATCAATTTATGGACAGCTTTCTCATTTATGCTCTAATGCACTGCTGTTTAAAACAAAAATGAGTGAGAAGATACTCAAACAAGCTGTGCATCAAGTGTAAACCATAACCAACAAATTGCAATAACATCGTATGAAAATCTGCATCCAAATAGAACTCATAATCTTTTTGAGATCATGAAAATCCACTACAAAGATAAATTTCAACATCATTTAGATTCTAAGGAAATATGCCTGACATAAAACACTTGTATTTAAAAATTTTAAGAACTGAAAAGGATGTAATAAAATGAGCATCAGAGACCTTACACTAGTTGCCCGGAGCTCTAATGTATTCACATTTTCTGCGTCCTGCCCATTCAAAAACCATGATAAGAAAAAAAAATTATAACACATTCAACCCAACTCAACAAAAAACTCAAAAGTTACTAAGAAAGATTACCTCAATTAACAAATCTTTTCTGGTTATCAAACCAAGAACACGTGATGGACGAGGAACGACAAATAAATGCCTCAAACCAAGTTGGCGGAAAAGATTGTATACCTGTGTCATCAGCTTGACATCATAATTATCCACAACAAAAATGGAGATTACAATTGAAAAATATTTCATCTAAAGGATTTCAAACAGCACACCTTTGTCAAAGACATATCTTCCGGTACAATATATGGTGAAGGATTCAAAAATGGGGCTAGATCTATGTACATTTCCAAGTCCTCTGGTGTTAGATGTATATCGTCAAGAGATATTCCTTTACTAGAAACGGGCTTTGCAAATTCACCAGAATCATGCCTAAAAGTTAAGAGTCATCAGAAATTTGGAATACAAATGAAAAAGGCCAAACTAAACTGATTACATTTTGCCTCACCTTATTGATCTGCCTCCACTTCTAGGATCAGAGGGTAAAGGACTATGCTGGAAATCAACCTTAGACTGCAGAATTACCAATAAATGACTGCACGAAAGAAAGGATATTGTAGCTTGAGTTTTTTTGTGATTCATGCTTTAACATCAAGACCAAAATCATATAAAGTAGAGACATATTCAACAAAAAATAATAGTTTATCATGCTCACTGCTCACCTTCGAAGCACTAATCCAATAACAAGTGGTTCTCCACTTCTTGTGTGATCAATCACCTGCACATAGTGAATTGTAGAAGACAATTTGGAAAATGCAAAGAATAATGATTAATAAGTGTACAAGAGCAATACATACTGGAAAACCATTGTGTGTGTTGCTCTGCAGAATGGAAACTACATCTGGAACCTTAACAACACGAGGGAAAGATACCACCTGCAACAGACAAATTTACACGTAGAATCAGTGACCAAAGAGATATCTACAGAACAAAAACAGAGTTTCTTTTTTTATTTTCTAATATTATATATATGGTGTGTGGGTCCAAAAACAAATTCCAGTTGGACCCTGAGCATATATTGGTATAGCTTGCCCCTTGATAAATCAGTTTTATCCAGGATCATAGTTTATTTCCTATAAGGAACTGGGCTTTTAACTTTGGACCCCTTTCTTTCACTATTTATCTTCCTTTTTATACACCAGGCCTTTAAGAATGAAATTATTTCAATCTGCATTGAACTTAAGACTGCCTCTTTTTTTCTCAAAGCTGGTTGTACTAGAAAGAATCATGAATAGGCGATAATTCAATTAGGATTCCTATAAACTACCCTAGCCCATACATAAATTCTATACCCCAAACAACTTCAAGAAAAATTATTCAAACAATAATAGAAAATCAATTTCTTAATTCAAAATTGCATTGACCCTTTACTTCCCAATTGCTGGAAAACCCCACAGAAAACACAAATTACTTGGACAACTAATAATGTATGAGCGATTGCTACAAAAAAAAAAAATTATCTTTACCCTTCCACTCCCACAGGCCTCCTTTGCTATCATATTCCTCATCTCATATTTAGGCTTTGATTCTAGTAATGGGATGCCTCTCAATCGAGCTTGCTCTTCATAGATGCCGTCATTAAAAGCATCACCAACAGCCTGTAAGGGAAAACTTAGTGCATTTTGATATGATTTTCTTTGTAATGGGAAGTTTCAATATACATGCATACCTTTGATATAAGAAGAACGAGCATAATAAGGGGTAAAAGTTTCAAGTTATTTGTGATTTCAACCATAATGACACATAGAGACACAGTCATTCGCATTGAACCTCCAAGAAAAGATGCAGCTCCTAGCAAAGCATATCTGGAAATAAGAAAAATGTCACATAAATTTCAGGGAAAATATGGGGTACTCCAGCCTTCTATAGCAAAAATTATAAATGCCAGCACTGTAAAAACATATTGAAGACATCACAGAAAACAGGGGGGGGGGGGGGGGGGGGGGGGGGGGGGGGAGGGAGGGAGAGAGCATAAAAAGCCAGAA
The DNA here is from genome assembly GCA_963966055.1 of Lathyrus aphaca. Lineage (NCBI taxonomy): Eukaryota > Viridiplantae > Streptophyta > Magnoliopsida > Fabales > Fabaceae > Lathyrus > Lathyrus aphaca. Next base: position 568,406,454 of record OZ014523.1, read on the forward strand.
AAAAGGATAGATTATTGACCTATTGATAAAATAAATGATTTATAAAAACAGCAATTCATATAAACTAGAAACACACTCACGTTCCCTCTTCAATGTTGAGTTTTCTGTAATATTTTACAACAAACATGCCAACAAGACGCCCATATGTTGATCCTATCATAATACCGGGAACAAATTGACCAGCCGGCACGGCAGTACCAAATGTGACAACTGCTAAACCATAAAACATGACCTGCCAGATAAAAGAGATGATAATCACTGTATAAACATTTAAAGCATCATAATTAGAGCTAACTTTATCCACATGGAAACATAAAGATAAATTAACTGTAATTCCATTAGTCAATGTGCATGGCCTCCACAAGTATAAAAAAAATGCCTATTTGTAGCACCAGACTTGTAAGAAAATAGATTTTTCTTGCTATTTTGAAAGAACCCTCCTAAATATTTGTAATTTCATTCTGTTGTTGCTTTATAATCTTCCCCACCCCACGCCCCACTGCATTTGAATTACAAATTTACATGCAAGCCGGATTATGCAATACAAGCAAATACTGTCTAAAGCTCTATGATAACCATAACAAAGAAAGCATCACTACTTGAATGTATGATGTATGCAAGTCTGAAACAGTAAGCAAGAATGTAATACCAAAAAGGTTAACAAACTTTGGGAACTGTACTCGTTTATTGTTTTTGCACTGAACAAATTCCTTATGGCATCATCCTGAAACAACATAGAAGTAACTTAAAGTAATGTAACAAAAAAAGAAAAACAAACTAGGATTTCCAGTTCTTTCAAAACCTGTGTATTGAAGAAAATAGTAGCAAGATCGTTGTATTCGTTGTCTTTGCTACAAAAGAACTGAAAAAGGAACAAATATAAAAAAATAAGTAAATAAACCTAAAAGTTCATTAAGTAGCATAAAACACACGAATATAGATACAACAGAGATAATTGCAATTTAGTAGACAGATTTTAAAAGTTTAATTATGAAGAAATGAGGTACATGAAGGAAAGAGTATAAAATAAAACCATTGGTCTTACATTAACATAATTCCCATACATTCCAGGAGGTCTTGGACATTCAATACCAGATGTAGGATCAGGTTCAGGGCACGGACTACATTTTCTTAGAAGCGGCAAGCCAAATGAAATAACTGATGTTAGAAGAGAGACAAGGCATGCTTCAATAATCTGCAGTACAGTGGAGGTGTGAAACGTACAAAATATGAACAGACAAGTGAGAGAGGAAAACGCTCTACAAAAAGAATAAACATTAATATAATGAACAACAATGATTTCTTCACTTCGTTCTGTTCTTTAATCTTTTGACTTTTTTCTTAGTTTCTTTTCCACCCTCTTTATTCTTTTCATTTAACAGAAATAAAGTCGTAAAAACAATAGGATCCAAATCAACAATATACCTTGACTCGGTTTCCTTTCTTGTGAAGATGATTTCGACGCCAAGTAGTAATATAAAGTGTAAGCTGGTTAAATAAAGCTCCTGGAAATTATTGACACAAAATTAACAAACGAACCAAACCCAACTAAAACCCATTATGCAAACTATGTGTGAGATAAAGACAGGATTCCTACCTAATAGACCTCCAATAACCCCAATAATAGCCATTGGGAATAACTCTGCAAACGAATAATCCTCTTGACCACTGAAAATAAAATCAGTTAGGAAGAGAAATAGAAGAAAACGGACTTAATACTGAACTGACAGTAAAAAATGTGATAGCTCAGATCTTAACTCTGATACATCCCATATTATGAACCCGCCTGATCCAAAATGTCCACATTTTCCGCTCTTACACCACCCCATCGCAGTTCGCACCACAACAGCCACAATAGCAGAAGTGAAAAAGACACGCCACATTAGTTGACTCCTCCACCTTTAACAGCACAGAAAACATAAACAATATTGCACATAAATAAATAAATAGAAATAAAACAGACACATACTCTTTACTGCACAGGATTCTAAGCAAACAGTTATTCTTACCAGGATGTAACCTCTTCCAATGCAAACAATACGCCACCGACTGGAGCTCTAAATGCAGCAGCAACTCCAGCTGCACACCCACAAGTTACCTTTTCAAGACATCAATAGAATAAAAATGAGCATTTTCTTCATCCCCATTTAGGGTTAGAGAGGAACATTGAAGAGATGGAGGTTTTTCGTTTTGGTGATGCGGAGGGGAGAATTGTGGAATAAATTGTAATACAGTACATTCTCAGCTCTACTTTGGGAACTAGTAAATTAAAAGGTAGAGTTGTGGTGGCTTACAAGATCACGACGATCCCGATCACTTTTGAATACATTAAACCACCTTGAATTTAGATGATACTTAGTGGACCCACCCTGATCAAAACATGAGAATAAATATTCAGTTTCTTGCATACACGCATATACGATAAAATTACACAGGGATCAATTTAAGAAACAAATTTGAGACGATAGATGTTATCACCACCATATCAAAAAATGGATATTTTATTTTATAAACATACAGATGCAGACAACACAGAACTAAGTACCTCGCCTGTGCAATACAATTATTAAACCGGAAATGAACGTAACCATGGAAAAAGTGCATTAAATATTTAAAAAATTCACATTAATGAGGCATAGCTATGAAGAGTCAAACTACTTCCTACATGGATCAAGCTTATATTGGGCCGGCCCACTCATTAACTTTGGACTTGAATCAGCCCACCCATTTAATACTTTCAAGATGATATTGGGCCAGTCCAGTCACTAATTGGTTTGAAATCAGGTTGGTTCCACCACTCACTTCCAGCTGAAATAAGGCCAGCTGGATGTGTTTATTGTTTTAAAAAAGAAAGGAATACTGAATGGTAATGCACCAAATCAACAGCAGGAGCAACAAGCAAGCCTTATTCTACATAGACGATGACATAATGTATAGATTTTTACCATTAAATCTCAACATTTTGTCGTAGTTTTCTTGCTCTCTCTAGTCTACCTCTAACTGTATGACATTGACTATTGACTATCTCGAGTCTACCTCTAACTGTACGACATTGACTACTGAATGGTAATGCACCAAATCAACAGCAGCAGCAACAAGCAAGCCTTATTCTACATAGACGATGACATAATGTATAGATTTTTACCATTAAATCTCAACATTTTGTCGTAGTTTTCTTGCTCTCTCTAGCCTACCTCTAACTGTATGACATTGACTATTGACTATCGTCAACTGGACAACTCTCTTCACCGATGCTTCTATGATCTTATTCACGTATTCAATCCATTTAAAACAAGACTAGCATCTTTTTCTGCAACAGAGGGTACACTGATTTTCCTAATCTCATCTTATCTTGAGTAACTTCTCCATGATAGCACTATCTTAAGGAGAGCCGTGGTGTTCTATGTTCTTTGATTTTCACATCTAGGTTAGGATTTGTGTGCCTCCTATTCAATTACAGTCCATTTACTCTATCTAGTCCTACCTAGACAAAAGTCGTGTGTCTCGAGGGCTTTATTTGTATCTCTAACTATCCATGTGTTTATTTTATGGGCATGCTAGTAGAAGACGTTACACAACTAGAAGTTTTGTATTGGAAATAACAAATTTTAAATTTAAAAAAAAAAATGAATGCACCATTTTCCAACACAACATTTCTATATTGGTTTCCTTAACATGTGCCCTAAGGACACAAGTTAGCATTTTCCTTCTTTTATACACTTGCCAACTAAGACAACATCACCCGCAAAAGAAAAACAGTCCACGCATCATCCCTTAGGTGTATCAGTAAGCACGTCAAGAACAGAAATATATTATAGGCCTAAAGTTGACCCCCTTGGTGGATATTTACCTTATTTTCTCACACTATATAGTAATGCACCAAGGAAGGATGTGCAAATGCTAAGTGAAAAAGAATTAGTTCATATAAATGATCGATTAAAATTATATAAGACAATCCAGATGGTAGTGATACACTGATACTGGTATTTAGACTCATTTCATTTTATTTGATACTAGGTTTCATGAATCTGTTATTGACTAGACAACTTAAACTTACTATACATGTAATGTACAAGTATATACTGTGTATTAAGTCCTTACTTGTCCAAGCAAAGAAGCAATACAAGCACCAGTATGGACTAGAGGACCTTCTTTACCCAAAGCGAGGCCTCCCCCCACAGAACCAATGCTTCCAAATACCTGTAACACATAAGATCTTGCGATTAGGAGCGAGGGAAATTCTAAAATAAGCCACCTCCCAACCAGCTTTTAAAAATATGCAACCCATCACACCTTTCCAATCAAAGTTCTGAAAAGAAGTATTCCGTGTGTATCAACGCCTGAACATAAATGAGAATCAGCACTCTTGGTGAACATGGGACTTTTGGATAAGCTGGATCAGCATTCAACATAAACCCAGAAACACTCTGAAGAGTTTATCTCACCGTTTAAATAACCCTTGATTTCAGGAATACCCGACCCAGCAGCTGCTGGTGAAAATTGTGTGATGATATATACAGAAGAGTAAACTAAAACCAAGTTGATCGAAACATATACGATAAAGCCAGCGACATATGATTTCTGAATTATATTAAATGTCACCGAGTATTTCCAGCCAGCAAAATTTTCAACAGAAATATTGATGAAAACAGCAGCAAATCCAGTACCTGCAAACAATAAAAGGGAAAAATGGGTATAAATAAAAACTTTTGAAATAGTAGTAAATAGCCACTAGAGATGAGGTGTGAATCATACATGTGTTTAGTAAAATCAATAACTTCAAACCAAAAACTACTAAATTTGCAGCCATGGAAATTTAATAAAGGAAACAAGCCTCGATAAATAACAAAAAAAAATTGCAGCTGAAAGCATTTTATGACCTCCCTATTAATTCTGATACACTAATATCCATAGAAAACAGCCAACCCAACCAATACATAATGTGCTTCTACTCTGAATAAGCAGAAAAGTGAAAGTAAAGAGCAACTTAGCATTTAAACTGAACTCCCAAAGCTAAGATAGTAACAAATTCTAGAACTTACAAATGCCAATGAGCAACGCAAAGAACCATTTTACTACCAGCAAGTAACTCACGTACAGCTTCCTTCTTCTATGCGCCTAAAAATCTCAAAGCACAGTCCAATACCATTTCATCATTAATTGCATAATAATTAGTAGTAATTAATTACAGTACTTAAAAAAAAGAACCTAAAAAATAAATATAAAATAAAACCTGTTCTTCCCGATATGCAAAATTCTCTATGACTTCATAGTCAAGACTCTCGACAGCGCTTCCATCGTTCTTCTTAAGGAGACCAACGCCGTCATCAACGAACTGTGAGTCATCGGAGTTCGGAATCCGTGACCAAGCGAGCCTCGCTGTTTCGATTCCGTTTTGGATTTGATTCGACAGCATCGTTGTCGATCGGATCCAAAACTGAAAACGTAGATTATTATCGCAGTTGCGTATCAGATCAAAATTTCGCTGTAACCGTAATTCAGTATCGTTCACTCTTCTTCACAGCGAATTCAAGTTCCGAAAAATTTGTGACGAAGGAAAAGGAATGGTATAGAGTAATTTTCCAGTGCGAATGGGTTTAGGTTGTAAAGTTAAATTCGTAGTTGCAACTTGTAAAATTTCAATCATAGTGTTTGTTATGTATGGTGATGTATCGTTTTATTCGTTGACGTGGCGCATTAAGAATTCGGTATCATGTGTGGTGCCGGTGTAGTGGATTACTAACTCATCAACTGTTTGTTTGTGTGTAACTATTTTTTAGTCCACTCCCTTTCGATAATTTGTTTGTTTTAGTTCTAATTAAAAGTCCTTATTAATCTATTGTAAGATAAAAAATTTAAAGTTGTTACAGAAGACTGCACTAAATGTATTGGCAAATTAAGGGATAACATCAAAAATACTAATCTGAGATTGGCTTCTTAATGGCTTCACAAAGATATGTCTTATCTTATAGTATTCCTATAGTGAAAATGTGAAATCTTGGAGATTAGGCAGCAATGTCCTAATTCTAGTCATAGACACCTAGTCCTAGTGATCAGGCAAAAAGTTAGCCTGCTCCTCGTTGCCAATCCTCCGACCAATGTTATTTCTGTTATGAATGGGTATTAGCTAGAACATCACTCACATGTTTTTGACAAATATTGGGATTACAACTACTACTACTATGAAACATTATGAAGATAAAAAATGTGAGATTTTTCTTTGCTATTTTTGTCACCAGAGAAAGGACTTGTAGAAAATCTAAATAAGAGATTAATTACTATCATATGAAAAGGTTCAATGAGTAATATTAGATTCTCATGTAATAAGATGAATCAGTTTCTAAGAAATTTAGTAAATATAACATTCACAAGGTAAAAGAGTAATTTCAAACAAATAATAAACATGTATGTCAAATTAAATCACCTTGACAAATTCTTCGACAAAGACTAATCTCCTCATAATTTTCCTTTTAAAACAAAATATTGTTGACACTACTGGGCCAAATTACAAAGCTTTGAGTTTGTATTTTGCCTTGACAATGTCGTGTTAGGGTTTCAACTTTCATTGGAAAAAATATAATTGTCCATTCAATTACCAACCCAAGAATCTAAAAATCTTAGAGAATAATTATCAATTGAGTTACTTTGTTAATTTACAACAAGATCATATAACCTCAATGTAAAGGGTTAATAGTTAAGTTTTTTGTGTTAAAGAATTTTTCTTAACACATTCTTTTGAATTTACTTTTTTTCTTCTCTCAATTATATGGAACTTATTAGTAATATAATAAGAAGAACATGAAACATGTAATTTTGATGTATGTTTGAAAAGAGTCATGATTTTGATATTATATAAGTATATTTAGTGTTGACTCGGTGTCTGATTTAAACGTCATTCTCATTCAAAATCCTAAGCTCTCTTTGAATCATATAAGAGGGTTCATTTGCTATAGATTTTATGAAAATATCTGACATTTGGTTATGTGTATCCACAAAAGTAATTTCTATATCTCCTTTGAGCACATGATCCGTAGAAAATGATATTGTATGTCTATATGTTTGGTTCTTGAGTGCATTATTGAAATTTTGGTTATCTTAATAACATTTATGTTGTCACATTTCAAGGGAATGTGTCCAAGATTCAAGTCATTATCACAAAGTTGTTGTTTTAACCATACGATTTGAGCGCAACAATTTCCTACTACAATATATTATGTTTAGTTGTACTAAGAGCAACACATACTTGTTTTTTACAGCGGTTAGGAAATAAGAATGATTAAGATTATATTTAAAGGCAATGGGACCAAACATCAAAATGGACAATATCAAAAGGTTGCTTGGATTTATTGAAACTTGAGTGATAAGGAATTCTCTTATGTTTGGCATAATGACAAACATCACATGCTACAATGCATGATCAAGCATGTTGTATGTGGATGAATTGTAGGTGGCATTGGCTTCAGAATATATGTCTTTGAGGATTAGGTGATACGGTCCTTCAAAGCCCTCACTTGAACCAATCATCTCCATTGTGATGGGATCCTGAATAAAAGAATGCTTGTGAGTGAAACTGACTTTGAACTTGGATTGTTGACATAATTTTGAAACTGAAACTAAATTGACAGAAAAATCAAGTAAGAACATTGGTTATGATAAAATCAGGTGAAAATTTGATTGCGAACAAAACCAATAACTTGACAAACATATAAGATCACTAGCTCCTGGATCTATGATCCAGGACTCTAGTGTACACCCTTTGTAAGAAAAAGAATAAGGCTTACCTTTGTCATTCAAAGGTGAATGACCTATGAATGAAGAAAAGCTAACTTGGTTGGAAATTGCATGGAGGATACCTTGATTATTTCCAGAATTTTGAAGTAAATGCACTAGTTTCTCGTATTGGCCTTGAGTAATGGTAGAAGAACCATTTCTAGTAGAAGGTGTATGATTGGTCACCTCATCATCGTCATCATCATCATCATTTATGGCAGTATTATTGATCATAGGGTCTTTTGCCTAAATGTAGTGGAAAGTCATGTTTGCGATATCAGACTTCAATTATGTGGCTTGTTTTACCACAATGTGTGTAGAGTTTGGACTTGGAAGAGTTGGATGGTATAGTTGAATTACCATTTTTGGAATTGAATTTCTCGAATCCAACTTAATTTATTAGAGCTTGAGAGTCTTCAACTACTACAAAATTGTTTTGCCTCTCATGTTGAGAACCAAAGAGAAAATGTTATTCATATCAGGTAGAGGATCCATGAGCAAAATTTGAGATTTTACCATAGCAAAGTATCATTCAAACCAGTAAGAACCCGAATATCATTAAGCATTTTGTGATTCCTCCTAGATTTTTTCATGGCCTTACATGAACATCTGGTTCTGCAAATGCAATTAAGTATCAACATATAAAGTTCTAACTCTTCCAATAGGATTTTCAAGGTGGAATAGAATTTAGTCACAGACTTTGAATCTTGTTTAAGGGCATAAACTTCTTGTTGTAATTATGCAATTCGAACAAGATCTCCTTGAGAGAACCTCACCTTGAGATCATTCCACACATCTATAACATTTTCCATAAACATATTGATTGAGCAATTGGCTTAGAAACTGAATTAAGCAACCAATAATGAACAAGCATGTTGCACATGTTCCACGAGCGGAAGGATGGATTAAAATCATTAGTGGGAACTTGGATGGAACCATCAACAAAATCGAGTTTCATTTTTCCACCAAGAACCTGACGCGTTGATCTTTCCCAAGAATGGTAGTTAGAACCTTCAATAACAGGTGCAACTTTGACTAAGGAATGTTCATCATTGGGATGGACATAGTAGAGACTGTTTGGATAGAAAGTTGCTTCCAGTGGAAGACTTCATGGCGGAGCCATGACAAATAACAAGAAAAAATAACTTATCAAAAGATGAATAAGAAAGGTAGATCGATAAAGAAGTGTGATACCATGTTAAGAAATTGAAAACTCCATGGAAGGAGCTTTGAGATTCATGAAACAAGAAGAAAACTCCATGAAAGGAGCTTGAGAAAGAAGAAAAATGAAGCATGCAAAGTTTGTTATTGTGCTTACTTACAAGTGGTGATCATTACAAGCATATATATAGTTGGAAGAGAAAGTTATAACTGAAGCTCAATCTCCAACAACCTCTAATAACTAACTAACAAATACTTTCCCAAAACAAAAAATTGTTATGACCAACTTAGGAATAACTGCCAAATAAGGAAAGTAAAGAGAAAAGCTTGAAACTATATGTAAAACGCTTCAATATCTCAACAAGCCACAAAAATATCAACAATAATCTTTCATTACCTAATTGAGAATCCAAACAAATAACATTTACGTATACTTCACAATTCTCCTTTCAATAGTGTTACTGATTCAACAATATTCCAACAAAGAAAGTAATCAAGAAAGAGAATGAATTTCACCATTATGATTCAAAATCATAAAATGATGCTTACCAAATGAATGAATATAACACTAAAGAAAACCCTGAGTTTAAATGGTGGAAAGGTAAACCTGAAACGCGAAAATTAGGATGATTGGTGGAAATGTGGATCTGAATATAATGGTGGTAAGGTAGACCTAAATCAAACTTAAACAAAAAAAATGATTAGAGGTAGCTCTATCAAATAAAGAGAGAAAGTCTTATGGTGGAATGACTTATGTCTTAGTGGTCAGAGCATCTATGTGAAAGTGACTACGAACTACGATTTTCGATGGAAAGATTTTTCACTGTGCTTCCAACATAAACTATAAATTGGAACTAAGATATTGTTAGCCTGTGATTTTTGACTCAAGATGCATTGAAATCTACTAAGACTGGTTTGGAAGAATCTCAGGAATCCACAAGATTAGAACCACCATCTCTTCAAAACATGTACAAGATCTCAATTTTTTGCAGTGGTTTAACATTTCGACATGAAATTGTAGTATAAATTGGTGAGTTTGACTCACCCACAAGTATTTTGGGACTTAGCCTATTCTTGAGTCCAAGGAATAGGTGACCTAGAGACATTTCAACACCATGTTGTAAGATTCTACAAGAGCAGTTTAGAGGCGGTTTCAATGACCAACATCTGGAGGCAAAACATAAGAAAAAGGCCACATAATGATGTACGTGTCGAGTGTTGAATAGTAGAATGTTATTGACAATGATTAAAGTTTAGTATATAAGCATATTTCATTCATGTAAGAATTGTTCGCAGTTTTTATCAGTATTCTTAATAGAACTCGAGTATCCAAGTCACCGAGAGAAAATAAAATTGTGAGAGAACATGTATGAATCTGCCTCACTCTTTTAATTCCTTAATTATAGCACTTTATTTAACTACTTTTATTATTTTCTTTGTTTTACTTTTGTTCTTAGAACAATTCTGCATTGGTCTTAGTGGGATCTTCCACTCAAAATCTTTACAATCAAAGATCAAATACCTAAGCACAAACATATTTTCTCAAATATTTTGTACAAATTGTCCAGAGGATTGTTTTTCAAGTTTAATTCCTTAAGTGAACTAAAACCTGTGATTTGATTTATCAAAAACAACGGTAAACAGATAAATAAATTTGTTAGAAAGACAAGAAATGGAACTAAAAACAAGTTGTTTCATAGTTTTGATGCTCATGTACAAAATTAGGGAAGAAGATGAAAAATACTAATCAAAACCCAAAAAAAAATTAATGACAAATTTTTCCGTCACAAAATCAATCATAAATTTGATATAAGCTACATGACATTCCACATCAGCATCATATAGTCTAAATGATTGACTTTGACTAATAAAATAGACGGAAAAGATTAACATGATCCAATTTGTATAGTTAAGAGATTAAAATTGTATTTTTATAAGTTAAGGGATCAAACTTGATCTTGTGTCAAAGATAAGAGACGAAAAAAGAATATTCAATCATTTAGATGATTGACCTTGACTTATTGATTTTTGAAATAAAAAATAATCTTTCACTAAAAAGAGAATATTTAACATATTTTTTCCTCTTATAATTTATAGGGTTAAATAGTGTTTACCCTCTGCCAAAAAAGCGAGATTCAGTTTACCCCTTAAAAAACATTGTGATTCACCTATTATAAAACTCAAATTCCATTTTCAGACACCCTTAATTCATTGCCTATGTGTGTTATACGAGAATGATTGTGTATTAAGTGAATATTTTTATGTTTTTAAATTTATTATTATGTTTTTCAGAATATATATTAGTTAATATTTTTTGTTTTGTTTTTAAATTTAAAAATAAATTAAATTGGGCTAATACCAAACATACAAGCCCATTACTTCATTTCCTATACAGTAAGTATGAAACGTATGAAACATATATATATATATATATATATATATATAAACACTATTTTATTTTAACCCACTTTCGATGTGAGACTCCATTCACTATAACATACGAGGAAAAACTGGAACTTTAATGCATATGAAAAAATTGCTGCAAACCCAGTTTCAATAAAAAAATTGCTCCTTTGTTCTTAAACTTCTGATAGTAATTGTTGAAGACATCAAGATTCCACATGAAAATGCAAAGACTACCATGAAATATAGCATGAATATAACATGCTAATTTATCTATATTTTGAAAGGCAATGGATTTTCTTGTGTTTTCATGCAAAGACTACCATGAGACAAAAAAAAAAAAATCATAATTTCAAACTACCCTCGTACAGTTACACCCTTATAAAGCAACTCCAAGGAGGCAAATCACTTCCTTTTGCTTTATGAACCTCTGTATAGGTAAGAAAGACAATAACACAGAGACAATTTTGCAGACACACATGTTCATGATGAAAATGAGAAATTCTAGATATATTTCCCAGGACCAAAAACAACAATTTTTCATTTTGTTTATGTACAAATACAAATCTTTAATAAAAACTATTAGATATAGTAGTTGTGAAAGTGATATACTAACTAACCATCTTCTATTTAATACAAGACTTCATGGATGAACACTATATACTTTAATGAAACGATGTGAGACAATAGAAGAAGCTGACATCTTTAATGTGACAGTCTCTAGCTACTGAGTATTTGCATTCCTAAGAATTCCAATTTTTAAAATTTACTATTAAATAAGTTTGTGAGGCCTTCAAAATTACCATCAGAGAAGGTGTTGGAGTTGCAGGCAGAAAAAGTCACGAAACCTTTGAAATCTAGCAAATGATCAAGAACCAAAACAAAATCTTTGGTTGATGAGGACTGTTATGAAGTTAATGTTGACATCCATGGAATTAAGGATGGTCCCTGTCTAGGCCGACTAAGAGTATTGAACAAGGTTAGAGATATTTCTTAATTGCCATGCTATGAATAGTTATTTTTGTTCTTCAAAAAAGTGGTTCTAAGGTGAAAGAAATTGAAACAGTAACATGGCTTATTTTTGCTTTGGTTTTAATTACCGTGCCTTTTTCATAAACTTTATTCCTTAATTACCGTGCCTTTTTTTTGCCTTGGTTTTAATTACCATGGCTTATTTTCATAAACTTTATTCAAATTTGTATCTTGTATGAACCATTCTTAATATGTATTAGCTGACCTCTAATTTTTCTTTCAAACTCAATTAATATTTATTTTCAGTATTATAGAACTGTTTTTGTATTCTTTGAAAGAAGTGCTAGATTCCAAATTCCTTAGAAACAAAGCATGATATAGTCTTCCCACAAGTAATGGCATGGATTATGCTGTCAACGCATATGCCCCCTTGAGATTGCATCCAAATGATCTGACAAATAACCAGGTACAAGAAAACAAAACACATTAGAAAAACAAAAGAACTACTGTATCTAGTTTCTGTTGAAGAAACCAGACAGCTGTAATTTTTAATTACTGTACTAAACAAAATGCCTGCCATGAAACCTATAGCTGTTCATTAATGATTAACAAAAATGACAGTAATTGCAACGTTATTAAATAACTAGTACTATATGAGGCCGACACATTTTCTCACACATGGTTGGGGTTCCTTATTTTACGTATAGGGCACGTGATACCATCTAACACATGACCAGACCCACTCACTCAGATCAAAGACGTTTCATAAACTCCTCCCATGTGAAACCCCCTCTGTTTCATAAGGCATACATGTCATTTCTTTTTCCCCCCAAACTACTCATTATTTACTACACCGGACACACTAAGCCTATGTTTATTAAAAGAGGCCAATAACTCATAATATCATCTTTAGTTGATCATGAATAATTAATTTAGAGCTTTTCATAAATTAACTATTACACCTTAACTCATAAAAGAATATTTTTAATTCAAAAAAAATTATTTTGTATTTGATAAAAATAATTGTATTAATAAAAACATGTAAAATATTTTTAATATATATAAAATTTGAAGAAAGCATCAAAATTTTATTAAATTTATGTATAATTTTTATAAAGAAATAATATTATTGTAATTTTGAATTCATTATATTAATCTAAAATAATAATGGTAAAAATAATTTTATTTTCTATTATTATACAATAAAATTGTAATAATATTCTTCATCTTGATTGATCTCACCGATTCTCCTCCGATATTTTAGTAGCTTGAGAATTATTTATACTACAAAACTCCTTATGTAAATTAAATGTTGAAAAAAATATTAAATATTTCAATCTTTCATTCTATGAGTTGACACTGATATAATTATTTGATCTTTATAAAATAATACTTAAATGAAATAAAATTGATGTTTTTTTACTTATAATTTCTTACCAGAAAAATGAGTATTTTTTTGTTTATAAACCATTACTCGGGGAGTATCTATGATAAATTTTGAGATAATGTGGATAATTTTCAAGTTAGTAAAAAGTTGGTGGGGATCAATGAGTTCTATTAAATTGAAGATAATTCATTATCAGTTAAAAATGGAGTACCAATTATCAAATACCAGTAAAAATTATCAATTATCAATCATCAATCAATTTCATTTAAAAATTATCAATTAAAAATTATCAATTATCAAATACTACTTATCAATTATAATCATCAACTAACTTCGTTAAAAAACTATCAACTACTATCAAATACTGATTATCAATTATCAATCATAAACCAACATTTATCATCATTTAACTATCAACTATTTTTTTACGAGAAACAAAATCCATGAAAGTTTAATCAAATAAATATTAAAAATTGAATAAAAAACAATAATTTTATTTTATGGGTAAATACCGGTAATACTTGGAAAATTGATCCATAATTAGTTTGATTCTTTACAAGCATTAATGTTTCAAAATAGAGGGTCAAAGCAGCATCGATAACCAATAACCAACTAGAATATTTTAATACACATCTTGTATTCATCCGTTATAAATTGTAGAGTTGAGTAGCATCTCTACCTTTAGGCTCTTTAGCCCCCAAACCATACCATATCTCTCTACCTTTAGGCTCTTTAGCCCCCAAACCATACCATATCTCTCTACCTTTAGGCTCTTTAGCCCCCAAAGCATACCGTAGAAGATCGCAGAGTAGTAATGTATGATGTAGTAGATCACAAAAGAGACGATATGGGAAAAAGAAGAACCAGCAAACACAGACCAAAAGAATCAAAATCTCACACACTACCTTCATCCCCATCACACTCTTTTTCATCTTCTTCTTCCTCTGATTTCGAATTCACCATCTCCATCTCACCTCGCAAATCCTCCAACCATCTCTGTCCCGCTGATGAACTCTTCTACAAAGGCCAACTCTTACCTCTCCATCTCTCTCCCCGTATCTCCATGGTCCGTACTCTCCTCCTCTCTTCCTCCTCCACCTCCTCCGCCACTTCCTCCTCCACCGCTCCCCGTGACTCCACCGGTAGCACCAACTCTAACGATTCCACCTCCTCTTTCATCAGTGACCTTGCTCTTTTCCCTGACTCCTGTGATTCCTCTCGACCAAGCTCTGTCACTGAAGACGATGAACTCAAACGTCTCCATCACAACAGATCCACTTCACACTTGAAGAAAACCAACAAGTATTTCTCTCTATCACGATTCTCTTCTGTTTTCCGTAGAGGACGAGAAACCGATACCCAAACTGAAACTGCCGCTAGTAATAATATCACTAACAACTCTTCCATGAAACGAATGAGTGTTACTGCAAAAGAGGTTATTCGAAAATACTTCAAGAAAGTGAAACCATTATACGACAAACTTTCTCAAAAACAACAACCCACGGAAGAACTTACAACATCTACAAACACAAATACAACGTTAACGGTTATGTCTCTGTTAACAAAATCAGAGAGATCTGACAAGGAAATGAAGAAAGAAAATGCGGGTATGTTATCTCATTCGTTTTCTGGGAATTTAAGGTATCCACGAAAGAGAAACTTCGTTTCAAGTTGTCCTTCTTCAATGAGATCTTCACCAAGTCATTCTGGTGTTCTTTCATCAAAAGGTGTTCTTCGTGATTCATCTTCCATGGAAGAGTTGCAGAGTGCTATTCAAGGTGCTATTACTCATTGCAAAAACTCTTTGATTACGACCAATCATAAAACAGTGGTTAGTACTAATAACCAAATTAATCTCATCTAATCTAATTAGTTACTATAAGAGTTGTTGTAATTTGTTTTATTATAACGTTACTTTCTTGATCTTCTCGTAACCAAAAATAATGTTAGAATCTTTTTTTATTCTACAATCTGACGTGGCATTGAATTTGCATGTGACCGAGTATTTAGATTTGGAACGTGTTTTTGGATTTTTAGTTGGGAAAGTGGAAACTCTTTTTTTCTGACTGTTTTTAATTCTACTAGTACTATTTGACATCAAAATATTGATTTTAAATTTTTTGATATGAGAATATTAAAATACAGTAGTTGTAATAAGTGTGACGTTGATGTGGTACAGTGATGGTACTAATTGCTCTGCAATGCAAAAATGGCAGTATATGAATTGGACTTTTCTATGAATTATTAATTTATTATGGTTCCACCATATGTAATATTACAATGTGTTTCTCAAGATTTTGAGATTTTGCTCAAATTGTCGTAAAAGTGAAATTAATATCCAAAATGCCATCAGCCCAAAAAAAAATTTCAAGATTTTTGTGGGTTTTTATTTTATTTTCTTTATCTCTTTTTCTTTTAAGATGACGGATGTTCCGATCTTTGTTGGAGCTCTTTTTTTTCTTAGTTTAAAAAAAAATCAGATTTATTTAAATAATTTAAATATTATTAAAAAAAAATATTTATTATTGTTTTAAATATAATAAAATAATACAATTTAATTAAGAAAAAAAATAAAAATATCATTAATATAATAAATTAAATTACTATAAGTCGAAAATTATTTAAATTATTGATTTTCTTCTTTGTCATCTATAAAAAGCTACCAGTTTCATATCTTGTAGGTCGTCGAAAATTATTTTGTGTAGAAGCAGGTAGATTGGTAGATGTTTGAATAACAGGGGTTTGGTTGGGAAAATTTTCAAACAGTTCGAAAAAAATTTCAAAAAATTTCGGTGGTGAAAATTCGTTTGAGGTTTGTGTGAATTGAGTGAAGTTTGGCGCCGAGGGTTCAACGGTCGCGACGTAATAGTCGGACACATCGAGGGATGATGAAGGTTGGTTTGTTTTGGTGTAATCAAAGTTCAGTGATGAAATTGGTGTGTGGTGTCGTGGTGGGCAGAATCATGTTTGTTGTTGGATTTGGTATGTGTATTGGATTTATGTATGTTGAGTATGTGTGTGGTAGTTAGATTGTTGGTACGATGATTGTTGTGGTTGGTATTTGGTGGATGTGTTTGGTTGTGTGTATTGCGTATGATAGTATTGTTAAGTTTATTGTGGTGGATTGGAAAATTTGATGTCGATTCCGTCGACGGGGGTCATTCAAGAATGGTTTCATTGATGCGTATTGATATGGTTGCCTATGAACACAATAAATATTCTTGACTCGACTTCATTTTTCTCTCAAACGGTACCCCAGTCAAACACAATTGTTGTCTTTTCGCCCAAAGATCTTATTCGACCCGATACAAAATCGTGTAATTGTAATTCCAAGACTTTTGCTTATGCATCTTGTGTTCTTCTTTGAGGCACCTTGGTGAGTCGGGTATTTCTTGTGTCAGAGCAAGTTTTCTTGACCCAAAATCTTAGTTGGCGTACCTACTATGGACAAATTAATGCAGGATGGGGTTCCACGTCTCACTTGGCGGACCCTAAAAGGACAATATTCGCTCTGAACAACATAGCCATCTCAGATGGGGACCGGAAGGGATACTCCATCTCACTTGGCGGATCCAACCTGCATGTGTGACACGTGTCATTTAACTCAATGCAAGAAATCTGCATGCATTATATTATGTATGAACGATTTTAATTCTTGTTTCTATCACAACCATAATGACTCAACACAATTTCACAGTTGAAGTACATTATAATGGAAGTATTTTCTCTGATGATAATGTTGGGGTTGTATTTCAAAAACAAATTCGCAAAAATTCAAAATCAGCCCCAAGTCAAATTTTAACCATCTTCAAGAAAGAATCGAAGCAAAAATTCAACAACGTATATCTGATATTTATTATCGCTATCTATGTTTTAGTGAAAGCGATAACAGTGTCACATATACCACAACAAAAATTGAAAACGACAGCGACATCAAATTAGTGTTCAATAGTCACACAACATATTATGTGTCGAATCTGGTCGAATTATATATTTGTAAAGTAGAACAAAGTGCAATACCACAAGTTATGTATCCAACACAGTCCTCTCAATCTCATTAATATCAATCGAGTCAGGAGACAACTTTAACTTTGTCTCCCAAGCCGGTAACTACAACTCATAATGAACCATTTACTTAAAAAAAAATCAATTACAAAAATCAGATTTTAATTAAAATTAAAAAAAAAAAAATTAAAAGAAAGGATCTCCAACCAAGATGACAGACACCTTCTTCGTGTGGGTCTCATCCGTCTTCTTAGAAGGAGGAAGTCAAATAATATATAAAAATCCCCCACAAAAATTCAAATTTTGTGACATCTTAAGAATTTTTTTTCCAACTAGTGGCATTTTGGGAATTAATTATCTACGATTTCATTTAAGAACTTTGTGGCAGTTTTAGCAAAATCTCTGAAGATTTATTTAAATTATGATAATGATGAATATTATTAAATATAAGAGACTAAGTAGTTTTTGATTTGATATTGAAATTGGACATGTATAAATGCAAGGGGTACTATTATCTGAAAATGCATGTGCATAATAGATTGAAATGGACGTTGTATTCAAGTTAATTAAATGTGCATTTATTGTATAGTTAGAGAGGTATGCCTCCTTCTTGTGTCGGTAGCTTGTTCCGTTGAATTTAAATTTGAATTTCCATATTACCTATGCTAGTTTTTGGAAATGTGTTTTAATAACTCAATTTAAATATCTTTGTATTCTCTCTATGCATTTTGTTTTATGCTCATTATGTTGATATTGAATTATTTTAGTGGGTTTATTTTGGATATTGATAACTCATGCTTTAGGAAACATGACATATATGGAAGAAAGAGAGATAAAAGTGAGGGATGTGTTATATAAATAATTAAAAGAGAGATATTATAAAATGGATGTGTTATATAAATAATTAAAAGAGAAATATTATAAAATGAGAAAGTATAAAATGGATGTATTATATAAATAATTAAAAGAGAAATATTATAAAATGAGAAAGTAGTGAAAAATATTATAGCAAGATCTTTATATAAGTTCATCAATTTGTAACCCTATAATTACTAATTTATAGACTATCTCTTATGTTTTTAATACGATGATAAATGTCGGAATATATCGGCTACATCAAAGCCATAACCAATGACCAAATTTGTAATAGTTGATAGTTCTTAGAAGTCTTTGGCATATTCTTGGACCTCATTAATTCTCTTCAAGCGTCTTTACAACATTCACTCCATAAGAAAACAAGAAAAAAAAATCCATTTTTGGGAGTAAATTTTCAAATGCAAAACAAGGCAACAAAAGTTTAAACATCAAGTAGAAACCACAATTTAATGTTTAACCAATGGAAAGAAACAACAATCAAAACACAATCAAACACCTAATCATTAAGTAGAAACCAGAATTCAAGACTTAGCTACTTAATGGAAGTGACAAACTTAACCACCATAAGGTAAGAATGAAGTAAAATTCCAAATGCAAAACAAGAAGACAAAAGTTTAATTATCAAGTAAAAATCACAACTCAATATTTCACCATTAAGTAGAAACCACAATTCATGACTTAGCTACTTAATAAAAGCGACAAAGATTAACCACCATAAGGTAGAAACATATCAACAAAGTCAATTAAGACAAAATCCTGACAATCAAGAATACAAAACACTAAAAAATAGAAGCAAAACAAATGCTTACCCATCTACACTTAACTATCATAAACAAAAGCTAAATAAAAAATAAGCAACTAAGGCTAAACATCATCAACAACAAATAACCAATTATTAACTATTCTTGAAATGTAGAGTTAGATCAAGAGTATATGACACTAAGATAATACTTAGTGAAAGTAAGGATACATGATGACATGCAAAAATCTCATCGTTCGACCAGAAGTGTCGAGTTCGACACATTTGGTGTTAAGTTTTAACCTAGCATTTTTCTAAATGCTGAGAGTACTTTTCCCAGGATTCGACAAGTTAAATCTTCAATTGGGACGATTGAAATGAAACAAAAGGAATCAGATTGAATAATTGTTTTTTAATATTATCTGAATGTCGACGACATATGGAAACTTGGCAGAAGAGTAGATAGAGGCTTCATTGGGGTTTACGTGATAGGTAAATAGCCGTTAGAAACAATTATTTTCATGTTAGTATATATAGTGGTTCTAGCGTTAGGAATCTGGTGGCAATATCATTGAAAAATTCTATAGAACTTAAAGTACTCAAGTCCAGGTGAGAAACAAATTTGTGAGGCAATGTATGGCTATGTACATCATTGTTTCTTTATTTAATCGAAATACCTTTTATATTTTCATTTATTGCTTTAAAGTTATTACTTTTCTAATTTACTTGGGATTTCGACACAGTCGTGACCACCAATTTTTTTGCTTATTCTTTTACTTATGTTTACTGTATTAAACATCTAAATTTAATCTATAATAATTGTCGAGGGACTGTTGTTTTGAGAAATATGCACATAATTGCCTTAGAATTTTCTTAGTTTGGTCTTGCAAGTTATTATTCAAAACTAAGTGATTGCTTACAAAAAAAAACATGGATAAACAAATTGGCACACCTGATGGGACCCTTTTATACAATTCTTTTCAAATCTTTTTCAACTTTGATTGTTTGTCACGTGTTAAACCATTCTTCATGTGTGAAATGTTCTCAATGGTTATGTGTGTATACGTTTAAGAAGTGGTGAAATCCTTCCTGAAATGGTGTGTCCACCTTAGATTAACCCTTTTTCCTCTAACCCTAAGAATGCTTCCCAAAATGCAAGAGAAAAAATGATCGAATCAACAAATGAAGATGTGGTTGTTTTGGAGCCCATTGGAACAACCCCTCATACGATATCCTCGATTCCAATATCACTTATACTATTAGATGGGCAGTTCCCCCATCACAACAAGTGAATCTCCCAATTATTCCCATGGTCATAAAACCAACTTTAGGGGATCCTGGGCTACCTTATATTAAAACTTTATCATTTCCTATTGGTAGTAGGGAGTATCCATATGGAATGCCATCATCGATGATGGCATGTCTACAAACTGGTACGCTAATATATGCACAGAATGTAGTGACTACCACGACACCCTATAATCAACATCATGCCTTAGGTTCGATCATAAATAACCATGGTCGAGCGGCACCACCACTAAGAGGTTAGGTTATAACCCCTAAATGATGTCTGCAATAAACACGGTGTCACTTATGTCTATGAGGCGACAAATGGATTAGAGTAACCACAAAATGGTTAATATGTTGATGCAACAAATTGGCACGATGTTCAATCCTTTGATTCAAAATACCAACCAAAGTTATGAATTATTAGCCAACCAAAATGGGTGAATAACTTATTTCTCTGGCGCTCCTCAAGTGTTGGCAAAACCAACTCCTCAATTTTCAAATGTCGGGCCAATAGAAATGTTTGATAATGGAGTGACCATTGTCAACCAATGGCAACCACAATTGGGTTTTCAACCAACAAACCCTTTCACATATAGAGAGGACGAAGAATACATAGGTCAAAATAACCCAAGGGTGATGTTGATAAATAGGAACCAAGATTCTAAAGAAGTAATTAGAAATGTTCAACATAACAACTTATGAGGGCAAAACAATTTGGCCCATATGGTCGAAACTATCCTTGCCCAAAATGATCTTAATATAGGTCCGCATAAGCCCTAATTTGTGTATGCCATATCAGATTATGCACTACAAACCAAACTCCCAATGGGTTGGAAAGTCCCCAAATTTACCAAGTCCGTAGGCGATACAAGTGAATCATTTGTCGAACATATTGCTCGGTACTTAACTGAGGCAGACGTTATGTCAAACAATGATAATTTGAAGATGAAATACTTCCCATATTATCTCGCTAAAAATTTCTTCACATGGTTTACTACACTGTCTCCACATTATATACATAATTTGAGTCTGTTAGAAATAGTATTTAATGAACAATTCTGTATAGGGCATTCAAACATCAGCCTTAAGAAGTTGGCTAGCGTAAGGCCAACGTAAGATGTAAATTGCCTAAATTGGTAAATGATTATATGAATATATTTAGGTTGTTAAAGGCAAGGTGTTTCGCCCAAGTTCCTGAACATGAACTGGTCAAAATGGTTATGGGTGGTTTAGATTATTCCATTAGGAATAAGCTAGATACCTAATATCTAAGAAACAATGTCAATTAATGTATAAAGTTCGACAAGTCGAATGTTTAAAGGATGAAAACGCTAGGTCGAGTAAATTTCATAAGAAAGAAAAGGTTTTTTATATAAAAGTATATGAAAAAAATCAATAATATGACATAGGGTATGAAGAGGTCGAATAGATAGATGTTAATAAGGAGGAACTAAAGCAAGGACATCCTCATGTCTGTAAATTGTTAAAACCATATGATGGGAAGAATCTCGTCGAACCTAAAAACGATAAGTTTGTCGCAAAAACTTATACCTTCGATGTAAATAAACGCGGGAAAATATTTGACCTTTTTGTTGTTGATTGCCAAAACGGTTAAAAACACCACCCTTAGAGCAAATCTCATAATTTTCCTGGTCATAAAACTTCCCGATGTATTATTTTCAGGGATCTAGTACAAGGACCATTGAAAGAGGGAAGAATGAAATTTGGAGACAAAGCCAAAACTATGATGCAAATGGATGATGACCCCCTTCAGATCAAAGACACTCAGTATGTTGAACCACTTGAATGCTTGGTTGTCGAGGCTACTAAAGGCCCTGACGAGACAATGGAGTTGGTGAATGATTTAGAGTATGCTAAAAAGATTAAGGCGGTGTATCTTCATGCTGAAGAGTAATTGATAGATTTCCTCAACATATGCAAGTTGAAGTATTATGAAGTGATGTTGTGCCTAAGGTGCAACACACTTTTTGACACACGCAAAAAAACCATTGCAGGTCTTGAGATCATCAAACCCCAACCATCTAGAGGGGGCAATTGGACCAATAGAGGACCAAACTTTCCTTTCAACAAAAGAGGCATCCCTTATAAGATACATAATATGGCCCCATGCCAAGTAAGAGGTCAAAAAAACAATTACACCCATTTGTCGAATGTACATGTTGGCGAGTGGATTTATCCCAACAATAAAAGTAACACCAGCCAACAAAATTGGAAGGTGGTAAAACTGAGTACTTATTCATCTTACCAGGATGACTCCCAAGTATCCAAGAGGTACCCATACAACCCTAAATACAAGGGGAAAAACCCATGACAAGGACGTTATGGAGGAGCTATGAGCGCCAAAAGAAATCTTATTTAGAAGATGAATGGTCTAGAACCAATAGTAAGACGTAGAAACCCGATAGCAAAGTGGTTATAAAGCCAACAAAATAAAGAAAATTTCCCTCTTTACCACCAATCAAAGTAGAGGTTAAATAGGAAGATGTAGAAATGGTCACAAATAAGAGGGGAAATGGTGAAGGATACTATATTTATAGTCTGTTGAAAGAGGCTATTATTTTTTTCCCTTTCTTGAGGGAAAAATTGTGGTCACTAGTTAGTAGGCACATGTTTATTGGTTCAGAGATGAAGTGGAAGATTTATTTTCCTTGTGTGGCCACTTTCATCTTAGAAAATCCAAGTCATAATTAATATCTTTAGGTGCACGACTCGAAAAGACGTTTTGATAAAGTAGCTATGATGATGGTAACATCATCCCACTACTTTGAACAATGTTGGCAGTTTCAAAAATGTCAAATGTCTCTCAAATGGTCGAAAATGGCATTTTTGTGGGGCAACTTGTTCGCTTGAAAATTCTCAATGTGTAGAGTTCGACCAAGAAGATATGATACTAAGATAATACTTAGTGAAAATAAGGATACATGTTGACATGCAACAGACTTATCGTTCGACCAAAAGTGTCAAGTTCGACAAATTTGGTGTTAAGTTTTAACTTAGCATTTTTCTCAACGTTGAGAGTACTTTCCTTAGGATTCAACAAGTTGAATCTTCACTTGGGACGGTTGAAATGAAGCAAAAGGAACGTCGACGACACGTGGAAACTTGATAGAAGATTAAAGGCTTCATTGGGGTTTGAGTGTCGCGTAATAGGGAAATAGGCGTTGGATAAGATTATTTTCATGTTAGTATATAGTGGTTCTAGCGTTAGGAATTAGATGGTAAAATATCCAAGTCAAGGTGAGAAACGAGTTTGTGAGGCAATGTATGATTATGTACACCATTGTTTCTTTATTTATTTGAAATACCTTTTATTTTTTCATTTACTGCTTTAAAGTTATTACTTTTCCATTTTACTTGGGATTTCGACACAGTCGAGACCACCAATTTTCTTGTTTATTCTTTTACTTTTGTTTACTGCATTAAACATCCAGTTTTAGTCCATGATAATTGTCGTGTGGCCGTTCTTTTGAGAAATATATATGCGCTAAAATGACTTAGAATTTTCTAGTTTGATCCAGCAAGTTACTATTTAAAACTAAGTGATTGTTTACCAAAACACTAATTAAAAAAACACAACATTTATAACAATGTTGTAGTCATAATCGAGTATAACTCAGTATGGTATTTTCATTGTCTGCAATATGTGATTGCTTAACAAGTTAACAAACACTACTACACTGAACCTTCCAAGCTAGAGTCATCATTAATATTGAAAGTTGTCAATACTCTGTCATAGTAGGTATGACCAATTGTTTTTGGCAGATATTCTCTCAGAAGGATTCATGATCACTTGATTCTCTTCATGGTTATCCTTATTCCCCCATATGAAGTAACCACATGGATGTTAAATTAATCACCATAACCAAAATTGCACTAAACTTATCAACCAAAGGCCAAGCAAACTCAGAAACAATGCATTTAAGATATTTGATGTAGTCCATAAACGTTTCAATTACAAATCTTGTCCAATCAGTGAATACTATTTCCAAATCAAGGAAATAGATATTTGATGTAGTCAATAAACTTCACTCAAAATTTATACTTGTAATGTAGATTGATTAAAATGAAAGATTTATCATAAAATATATTAATTTTTGTAATGATATTAAAATGAGAGTATATAACCTCAAATGTCACTATTGAGTAGTAATATTTTAGACTTGTCTTCAGAAGAAGAAAAAGAGAAACTATATAACTGCAAAAACAAGAGCCGGAGGATGAAAGGCAAACAGCATGCAGCCGTCTCATTCATAGTTTTCATCTCCAACTTACAATAAAACTCAATATTTAAACCAACTAATATTAATCATTGTTGATTTCTCATCAAAAAACACAATCACTAAATTCCTGTGTATATATAATGCAAACCTAAGCTAACTTCTAGAAATATATTTTCCAAACTCATCAATATGTCATGTGGCTTAAAGTGTTCCAAAGGCCTAAAAATCTGCTGTGGTGTAACAACCATTTTCCTAATAGTAGTATTTATCATCCTACTAGTCTTATTCCTCACCGATTTCAAGCGTAAAGACCCTACAATTACACTCCAATCAGTTACGTTTGAAAGGTTTCTCTTCGATTTTTCTCCGATAATTGATCTTAATGCATCATTAGCCATATTAGTTACTGTTGATAACCCTAATCATGGAAGTTTTGCATACCAAAACAGCACAGCTTATCTTTATTACCGTGGCAAACTCTTAGCGGAAGCTCCATTACATGAAGACACAATTCCAGCTCTTAAATTACATAACATTAGCACTGTTTTGGATGTTTTTGTGGATATTACTCAAGTTCCTGATTTGTTGGGTGATTATTTAAGTGGAATTATGAGTTTTACATCAACTACTACTTTAGTAGGTAAAATTAAGATATTCAAGTTCATAAAATTCAAAGCTACAAGCTACTCCACCTGTGAGATTCTTGTGAACACGCATAACCAAATTGTTAATTCAACCTGCAACATGAAACTCAAATTATGAATGTATTAGATTTCATTCATTGAGATTCTTTTCAATTTAACTCATTCAGATTGAAGCTTGTATAAGTCTGTTTGGTGTTTCTCATTCAGTTATCTATGTATTTCTTTTATGTATATCTTGTCTTTTGCTTCAAACTATCTCTCTTTGATTTCTTTGACTTTTCATTTCATCTTGCTTGACACTCTTCAGATTTTTAAATTTTGAGTATAACATTATACTAATACGGACTACAACTGTTTTATAAATACATTTCGCCCAACTTTATAACCAAACATCGCGTGCTCTAATTTTTTACGCGTTGTTTGTTTCCTCTTCTTATACTTGTTGTCGATGAAGCGCTGACGCGCCACTTGATAACGAGAAAATGTATCGATTATATTGCTAAGTTTCATTATCGTTTTATCGCATAATCATCGTTTTAACACCCGATTCCTCGAGTTTTTCTTACCATTTTGCAGGTACATCATATATGGAGCTAAATCATGAGTCAAGAACAAAAAGAACCAAAACAACCATAAAAAGATAAAGAAATGAAGAAACCTGCAAAACCTGCATAATTTGTTGCACTCACGGTCGTCACCTAGGTGTCACGACCGTGACACCCCAAAAGAAGCAATCACGACCGTGATGACCTTGTCACGACCGTGACACTTAAAATTCAAGGGCCACGAACGTGATGCCCTTGTCACGACCGTGACAAGGGAAAAAGGAGGTTATTTGACTGAGACTACGTCAAAACGTTACGTGCACATGATCTGCCTATTTTCCAGCCACGTTCCTATATTCTCTCAACTGTTCCTACGAGGCCCAATGCAACAAGTCCACCCACAAGCCCATTAATTCTTCTATAAATAACATAAGTCATTTGAACAATTTACAGAGTAATTTTTTTATCAAATTGTTGCGGAAGCTCTGCCGAATTATTTTACACCCTTTTTATTTTCAGCATTATTTTCAGTATTTCATTTTTATTGTATCCAACCCAACCTATAACAATTTCCAACATCAGGAAATTGTTATAAAATTTACTTGTTTCCAAACCTTCAGAATATTTTGTTATTTTCGATTCCGCTAAACACTCCGAGCTTTCCGGTCTGTGGAAGAAGGAGTCTGTCATTTTATTGTTAACCAGGTTTATATTATTTGCAATTTAATATTTATGTTATTTATTTATTTTTCTGCCATGAGTATTTTGTTTATTGTTTCTCTGCCTCTGTCTGGTTCAACAAAAATGAGTAGCTAATTACCTTAGGGCGGTATGTAGTTAAAACAAACTTAATCGGTAAAATTAACCATAGGCTTAAAATAATTAATAACTTAACATTCTGGCTGATACTTTTTATTTAAAATCGACCTTTTCGTTACGAGAGTAAGGAAAGAGTATTAGGTTAGGTCAAGACCACGAGAGTGTGAGATTTTAACCAGATAGCTAAAGTTAGGCATTTAAATTAAACGCAGCGAGAGCGCTTTAAAATAAATTAGAATTACTAAGTTTCCAAAAATTATCTCTAAACACTTATGGGCTAGCGAGAGCAGACATAGGGCTTTAGGGGTAAGATCTGAGATAAGACCACGAGAGTGTGAGTTGAGGGTATTTAAACTGGTAACCTCTACAGAATAGTTTAAGTGAACACCTTTATAAGCCTAGGTTAGATTGACCCGCCTAAGTTAGTATAATTACATACCGACCGCCTTAGTATTATTTTATTAAAACTTAAATTTAATTCCCGCCTTTAATATTTTAAAAACAACAAAAAATCGTGACAACCCTTCGCCTTAGCTAAACTAGAAGTCCATCTAGCACTAAGTAACCATAGAGTCCCTGTGGATCGATAATCTTAAATATTACTTCGATAGGCTATGCACTTGCAGTTAAGATACCGCTAGACACATAATTAGACACGTCTTTAGCCCATCATGTTTTTGGCGCCGTTGCCGGGGATCTTAATTTAGTTACTAGTGCACTTTAGGTAGCATTGTCTAGACTAAGGTAACAACTATTTTATTTTCTTAATCTAAATTCCCGAGTGTATGCCAAGTACTCGCTCTCAAGGCGAAGACTTGCAACCTCTAATCCCAGAATCGGAACGCTTCTTACACGTAAGAAGACGGATATTCGATTACGAACAAAGTTACAATATTCCAGATCTTCATTTAGATCCGCCTAAACCAGTCGTAACATCAAAGGACGCAGAGATGGCTGAAGAACAGAATCACCCACTCAAGTATTACACCAGTCCTTCTCAAGCTGAACCGCATTCAAGCATTGCCGCACCGGCTATCAACCGAAACGATTTTGAACTAAAACCTTCGTTGATATCAGCCGTGCAACAAAATCAATTCGCCGGAAATCCTACCGAGGATCCGAACCTTCATCTTTCGATCTTTGTGCAATACGCAGATACCGTAAAAGCCAATGGAGTTACCCAAGAAGCTATTAGACTACGTTTGTTTCCTTTTTCACTTCGAGACAGAGCAAGAGCCTGGCTTCAATCTCTGCCTTCGAACTCAGTAACTACGTGGGAGGAACTAAAGAGAGTTTTCTTGACCAGATATTTTCCACCTAGCAAGACAGCTATGCTGAGAGCTCAAATCAACGGATTTAAGCAAAGGGAAAGCGAATCACTATTCGAAGCTTGGGAACGCTATAAGGATCTGCTGAGACTTTGTCCACATCACGGATTAGTAGAATGGATGGTCATCCATACCTTCTATAATGGACTCTTGTACAATACAAGAATGACAATTGACGCTGCTGCGGGCGGTGCATTGATGGACAAAGAATATAATGATGCTTATGCACTTATTGAAAGTATGGCTCAAAACCATTACCAATGGGGAAGCGAGAGAGTCGCAACTGAGAAACCAACAAAAGGAGGTATGTACGAAGTGAGTAGTATGGACCAAGTCAATGCAAAGTTTGACCAACTAAGCCAAAAGATCGACAACTTGGCCATAACACCAACAGCCACCGTGGCTGCAGTAACACCTAACTGTGAGTTATGTGGAGTTCCAGGACACGAAGTTTCTGATTGTCAACTATTGACAGGAATTCCCACAGATCAAGTGAATTATGCTCAAGGAAACCCATACTCAAACACATACAACCCAGGTTGGAAAAATCATCCGAACTTCTCCTATAAGAATAACAATGCTTTATACGCACCAGGTCAAGCACCAGGTACACCACCAGGATATCAAAAGACTGCTCCTAATGTCCCTAGAAAATCGAACCTTGAGTTGATGATGGAGAACTTTATAGCTAACCAATCTCAAACAAACAAGGACTTCTTAAACCAAAACATTCACACTAGTGAGCAGATTAAGCAATTAGTGAGCAAAGTAGATGCATTAGCTACACATAACAAAATGCTTGAAACTCAGATTTCACAAGTAGCTCAACAACAAGCACCTACCGCTGCACCAGCTGGAGTATTTCCTGGCCAACCTCAACCTAATCCGAAAGGACATGCCAATGCCGTAATATTAAGAAATGGCAAGGAACTTGACGGACCTACCGATCCAAGACTTGACAATCCAGCCATGTACCAAAAACCAGATAAACCGACTGAAGTGGTGAATGATCCAGAAGAAAAGGAAGATGATAATCAAGAGGCAGTGGAGAAAGAAAAGCCTTATGTGCCTCCACCACCCTATAAACCACCAATTCCGTACCCTCAGAGATTAACTAATTCCAAGACGACGGGTCAATTTAAGAAATTTGTCGAACTTCTGAAACAGTTGAATATTACCATTCCGTTTACAGAAGCAATCACCCAAATACCCTCGTACGCTAAGTTTTTAAAAGAGATCTTATCCAATAAGAAAAAGATAGAGGATAACGGAACAGTTACACTTACTGCTGAGTGTAGCGCCATAATTCAGAATAATATGCCTCCTAAGCTAAAAGATCCAGGAAGTTTCTCTATACCCTGTGTAATAGGAAAATTCGTCATTGACAAAGCTCTATGCGATTTAGGAGCCAGTATCAGTGTTATGCCCTTAACGATTTGCAAAAGGCTAGACATGGGAGACCTAAGACCAACTAAAATGTCTGTTCAACTAGCTGATCGCTCTGTTAAATATCCTGTAGGCATACTAGAAAACGTCCCAGTACGTATAGGACAATTCTACATCCCTACTGATTTTATAATCATGGACATCTCTGAAGACTCCACTACACCTATCATACTAGGAAGACCATTCTTAGCTACCGCCGGAGCTATAATAGACGTAAAAAGAGGAAAGCTAACCTTTGAAGTAGGTGAAGAGAAAGTTGAATTTATTTTAACACAATTCTTACAATCACCAGCTATAGAGGATACCTGCTATCTATTGGACGTAATTGACGAATGTGTAAGAGAAATGGAACTGAAAGAAACAACCTATTCTGAAATCATGAAAATTCAAATCCCTCCGATTTTCGAAGATGATAATTGGCGTAAACCATATCAGGATGATAGTCTAAGCGAAAGTTTAGCACTTACACCGGATCCCATGCCAAGTAAAGATAAACCTACAATAGGACTAAAAACTTTACCTAATAACCTAAGGTACGAATTCTTAGACATTGAATGTAAAAGACCAGTTATAATAAATTCCAGTTTAGGAACTATAGAAACAAAGAAACTTTTAGATGTCTTGAAGAAATATCTAACTGCATTAGGATATAACATATCTGATCTCAAAGGAATATGCCCTTCAATCTGTATGCATCGTATTCTGCTAGAAGAAGATTGCAAAACCTCCAGAGAATCTCAAAGAAGAATTAACCCAATCCTTAGCACTGTAGTGAAAGAAGAAGTTAAGAAACTACTAGATGCCGGAATAATATATCCAATCTCTGATAGTAAATGGGTTAGTCCAGTGCATGTAGTGCCAAAGAAAGGAGGTATCACTGTTGTGAAAAACGCTCAAGGCGAATCGATATCGCAAAGAGTAGTGACGGGACATAGAGTGTGCATAGACTATCGTAAACTAAACAAAGCCACTCGAAAAGATCATTTCCCACTACGTTTTATAGATCAAATGTTAGAACGATTAGCCAAGCATTCATACTTATGTTATCTTGACGGTTACTCAGGATTTTTCCAAATCCCTATCCATCCAGATGGTCAAGAAAAGACTACATTCACATGCCCATATGGAACGTTCGCTTACAGACGAATGCCCTTTGGATTATGCAACGCTCCTGCAACCTTTCAAAGATGTATGATGTCAATCTTCGCAGATTTTATAGACAACATCATGGAAGTGTTCATGGACGACTTCTCTGTATGCGGGCAAAGTTTTGAAGGATGCCTATCAAATTTAGAAATGGTGTTAGAAAGATGTGTAAAAGTAAACCTCGTGCTTAACTGGGAGAAATGTCATTTTATGGTCAGAGAAGGAATCGTATTAGGCCACGTTATATCCGACAAGGGAATTGAAGTAGATAAAGCAAAGATAGAAGTCATAAAAGATCTTCAACCCCCTAAAACCATTCGAGAAATACGAAGCTTTTTAGGACACGCCGGTTTCTACCGACGATTCATCAAAGATTTCTCGAAAATCACTAAACCTCTTACTGGTTTATTAATGAAAGATGTTGAGTTCATATTCAATGAAGATTGTCTTAAAGCATTCGAAACTCTAAAAACAACCCTCATCACCGCACCAATCATGCAACCCCCTGACTGGAGATTACCTTTCGAAATCATGTGTGATGCGAGTGACTATGCTGTAGGCGCAGTTCTAGGCCAGAGGAAGGAAAAGAAACTTCATGCGATTTACTATGCCAGTAGAACCTTAGACTCTGCTCAGATGAACTACGCCACTACTGAAAAAGAATTGTTAGCAGTTGTCTTTGCGCTTGACAAATTCCGTTCTTACCTAGTAGGAGCGAAAATAATCGTTTACACAGATCATGCTGCTATCCGATATCTATTAACTAAGAAAGATGCTAAACCGAGACTCTTGAGATGGATTTTACTCTTACAAGAGTTTGATCTCGAAATAAAAGATAAGAAAGGTACTGAAAACGTCGTAGCGGACCATTTATCTAGAATAGAAGGTATTAAACCCGAACAAGTGTCGATTAACGATGATTTTCCGTATGAACAGCTGATAGCACAAATAGGAAGCGACCCAGTTCAGTTAGACCTAAATGAACCAGAACCCGTGGAAACAATCCAAACAACTGTAGGACTGCCATGGTACGCTGACATTGTTAACTACCTAGCCGCAGGAGCTATTCCACCTGATTTAACCTATCAGCAGAAAAAGAAATTCTTTCACAATCTAAAACATTACTATTGGGATGAACCATTATTGTTCAAAAGAGGACCCGATGGAATCTTTCGTCGATGTATTCCCGAAGAAGAAATAAAAGATGTCATTGCTCAATGCCATTCATCTCCTTATGGTGGACATGCAAGTACTTCCAAGACTTGTGCTAAAATCTTGCAAGCCGGCCTATTCTGGCCTAATCTATGGAAGGATGTCCACATCGCTGTTATAAATTGCGATCGGTGTCAACGCACCGGCAATATTTAAAGAAGAGATGAAATGCCTCAAAAAGGAATTTTAGAAGTAGAAATCTTTGACGTCTGGGGAATAGATTTCATGGGACCATTCCCATCATCTTTCGGTAATAATTACATACTCGTAGCTGTTGATTATGTTTCGAAATGGATTGAAGTTATAGCTTCTCCTACAAACGATACACGAGTAGTAATAAAGCTTTTCAAAAATATAATCTTTCCCAGATTTGGTGTGCCTAGACTCGTCATAAGTGACGGTGGCTCGCACTTCATTTCAAAAATCTTTGACAAATTACTATCTAAGTATGGAGTAAGACACCGTGTGGCAACACCATATCACCCACAAACAAGTGGACAAGTCGAAGTCTCAAACAGAGAAATCAAACAAATCTTAGAAAAGACTGTCGCCATATCTCGGAAAGATTGGTCATCTAAACTTAATGAAGCTTTATGGGCTTATAGGACCGCTTACAAGACACCCATAGGTACTAAACCTTTCAAACTAGTTTATGGAAAATCTTGTCACCTCCCGGTAGAACTAGAACACAAAGCTTATTGGGCGATCAAAACTCTCAATATAAACTATAATGCTGCAGGAGAAAAGCGAATCCTAGACATTAACGAATTAGAAGAATTAAGGCTAGATGCTTATGAGAATGCTAAGATATATAAAGAAAGAACTAAGCGATGGCATGATAAACGCCTATCTAGGAAAGAATTTAGTGTGGGAGACGTTGTACTCCTTTTTAATTCAAGACTTAGGCTCTTTCCTGGAAAATTAAAATCTAGATGGTCAGGACCCTTTGAAATAACTAAAGTGTTCCCAAGTGGAGCAATAGAAATTAAGGGTAGGAATAGTGAACCATTCATAGTAAACGGACAACGTTTAAAACACTATCATAAAGTTGAAAATAGAGATTATGCAAATAGTCTAAGGCTTTTAGAGTTGTCCACTAATTCCCCTGATTAATCTAAACCTAAGCATTACGTCAGGCTTTTGACGATAAAAACAGCGCTTAGTGGGAGGCAACCCATTTACTCATTTAATCATTTAATTATTTAAATCATTTTTATCATTCTATTATTTTGTTATTTATCGTTTTACTATTTGTTTATTTGTTTTGCCATATTACTATTAATTTATGCATTTCATTTCCTTATTTTTATTTATTTTAATCTTAAATCACTTTTACAGATTTTCTAAAGTCTTTTCCATTTTCCTCCTCCCCCTGATTTGTTTCCTCCATATTTGCACTAACCATGGCTAACCAACCGATAAACCATATGGAAACCAAATTTAGAGGTAGGAACCAAAGAATGAAGTTTGAAGAGTTATCACAGAGGCAAATGGATTTGACCCTGTATCCGGATGATCTGACTATGGAAACCCTAGGTATACATGATAACATCCTGTACTTGTTTAACCAACTTGGATGGGAGAATGCACGGATTCAACATAAGTTTGTGACTTACCGCGAGCTCACCCTTGAGTTCCTTAGCTCCTTAGTTTACCTACCCGAGCGCGGTTTTGGATTCAGGAAAGGATTTATTAGTTTCCACCTATTTGGAATAGAATATGACTTTAACCATAAAGAACTAGCCGACTTATTAGGATTCCCTAGTGGACCCTTTGCTTTTACTACCACACAGGTAGAATTGATGGACATTGAGCTGGATTTCTTTTGGGGAACTTTAACCGGAAACTACCACCCTGAACCAAATAGCATGAACAATGATGAAATACATAACCCTGCTCTCCGTTACTTCCATAAGATCCTTGCCCACACCTTCTTTGGAAAAAAAGAAAACATTACCGGAGTCTCTAAAGATGAGATATTCATTATGTCATGTTCCACTAATGGACAGCCTGTTAATGGTGTACCTTTCATGATGCAAACCTTCACCCGAATCCAAGAAGAACCTGAATTACCTATATTAGTAGGAGGTCTTGTAACCATGATTGCTGATGCCTTAGGACTTAGATACCAATTGCACAGGTGCAACCGTTTAGGTACCATCCGTCCTATGAATCTTAACTTCTGCTTTAATCGCCATATCATAAGGAATTTAGGACATCCACCTTTCGAGTACCTAATCCGGAATGAGGTAGTAACCTTGTTCACACTACCAAACCATGCTAGAGTAAGTGTTCACAATAAGGATAACTGGCTTTATGAGTTAACCCCACCTGATTATCCATCTACTCCTGAAACACCTCAGTCTTACAAGATAAAAGATGATATAATGACTGATGTCGAAACTGACCCTGAGACACCTCCTGGTTACCATGACATTGACCACACTGACGAAGTTATTGAAACCCCTGAAGTGAATCAAGGAGATTATGCTAACAACTTACAGAATATCATGAACACTCTTGAAGCTTACCAAACTGATATAAATACATTTAAGGATGAAATTAAGAGCATGCGATTGGACATTATAGGTGTGACTGACATAACCTGTGAACAATTCTATCACCTGAACTCCGCAATCGAAGATTTGAAGAAACACTTTTGAAAATGCTATAAGTGATCTAGTTTATTTTTCTCATTGTTTTCGTTTCTAGTTAGATTTACTTTTCGCAAACAATTTCATACCGTATTTTCATTTATGTAATTTCATTTCAATTACCATATGCAATGCACTTCTAGTTTACAAATTTTTCCATTTTAATCAATTTTATATGTTTTCATTATATATACTGTTATGCTTGAATTAATTTATTTTCTATAAAATCTCTCCTGCAATGCAAATATACAAGTACTATATTGAAAATTTTATTATATGGTGTTTATATTAAATATTGAGTGAGAAGTGACCAAAAAATTATTATATAAATTATATGAAGCGTAAGAGATAATGTTTCTGGAAATTATTAAAGGAAATCAACCCTCACGATCGTCACACCCCCCTAACGATCGTGACGTGCTCATTTAGCGTGTCACGACCGTCACCTAATTGTCACGACCGTGACAACCCTAAATATAGGATTCGTGAGAAACAGAACTGTTTCTTTTCGAAACCTCTTCTTCTTCTTCCTCCATAACTTTCAAAACCACCCATTATCTCCCCCCAACTTCCGTAACCTCCCATTACCAAATTAAAACTCATTAACCCCTGTAAACACCCCAAATTTGCCCTCACCCATTCACACCATGGCTTGTGATCATCTCATATGCATAAACTCAATCATAGCATCTCATGTCACATTTTTGATTCATTGCATTGATTCAAAGTCATCTGCACCTAGGGTTTGTGATCTGAGCAATCCAAGAGCTTCTTGGGCCACTCCAAAGGTCATCAATCACTTCAAAGAGGTCCATGTATGTTCAAGCATCATATTATATCCTCTCAAAGTCAAGAATGTCAAAGAATCACAAGAACTGGGAATGGCATGGAAGCAGAGCCGGGTTTGACTGCAGATGACCTAGAATTAGGGTTTTGGTTTCAGAGGCCATAACTTCCACCATTGGAAGTTAAGTGCAAAAAATGACATTTTTGAAAAAAGTCAAAAATAACACATAACTTCCACCATTGGAAGTTAAGTGCAGAAAATGACATTTTTGAAAAGAAGCCCATAACTCCAATTTTTTTGGTCATTCTTGTTTCCATTGGTCTCTATATGTTATGAGGATCATGCATATCAAGTTTCATGAAGAAATTCCATGGGGGAGGCATCTGATCAAGAGGTGACTTCTTGAGCAAGTCAATGCAAAATCAGGGCATCTGAGGCCCCCAATCACCCAACCAAAGAGGTTTCTCCATCATTTTGAATGTGTATGATCTTTATTTGGTCATAGAAGATGTTAGAAGTTCACAAAATTGAAGAATTTCAAGACATTTGCAAAGTTGCCTTTCTTGGAAAGTGACTTATAATGTAAACTTGTTGTTTTGGGAAAGTTTTTCAACCTCCTCTTATTGATTCAAAAATGCTTCAAATGAGAAAACTTTGGTCATGAAAATTGTAGATTGGATCATTCCCTTTTCAAAAAGTACAAGAACTTTTTCTAATTCATTTTGGATCAAAAGTTATGGCTTTGCAAAGTTGGGAAAAATCATTGAAATTTCACTTTTTGCACAAGAGGGAAAGTTGCAAAACCTCATGCCAAGGCCAAAGATGACTTCAAAGTGACTTCTAATCTTCATACAAACACAATGCAATGCCTAAAATTCAGATTGGCCCAAGAAATTTCTCATTTTTCATGCCTTGATGTCCAAGTATCATAAGCCATTTTTCATGAAAATCACAAAGAGGGAAAACTTGCAAGAAGGGTTCCTTTGGTTTTGTTTAATCTCTAATCAATATCAAACTATCATAGCAGCATTATATGGTGCATTTTGCTGCATATTGCCCAAGAGATGTCACATGTCCATGGCCAAAAATCACAAGATGCACAAAGTTGGAAATTGGCAAAACACATGCTATCTTGCAATCCCAATGTTGCAGTCCTGCACAAACCATCCAAGGGTCCTCCTTAAAGCTGGCTGAGACAATCTAAACACAGAGATCTCCTCTGCCATGGCCCCTACCCCCAAGTACAACTTACTTGACATTTTGGCAACTTGAGCCATACCAATCACATCAGTCCACATCAACTCCTCTAACCTATCACACTTGTTTATACAAACCAAAATCAAGCCATTTGATAGAGAAAAACAGGCCTGAAAACACCAAGAGGACAGCACTCTCTTTTTTCAACCTCATTGGCAAAACTTCTTCTCTGAAAAATCTCCTCACACAGCCATCAAACTTCACCTGTTCTTTCACTAACAAGTCACAAATCACCCTTAAAACAAAAAACACCCCCTGAAACAGCTTGAAACATCACACACCAAGGCCTCCATTGCTGCTACACCAGAGCAAAACAGTCATAACCAGCCACTCTACAAGTTTTCTAAGCTTCATTCCATCATCAGGAGGATCATTGGAGCTTGTTCGAAGCAAAGGACTGGCCGGAAAGCTCCAAAGTTCAAAGCTCCAGTTCAGGTATCATCAAGAACTTTTTTTTAGAAATGCAATCTCTTGTTATAGAATGATAGAGTTTGCTTCACTGATCATGTTAAGCTTTGAAGCACTGAAAACGGTTGAGAAATGAGTGTGTGTGCATGTTTTGAAGTTTTTTTGCGTTGTTCTTGATTTTGCTCGAATCGTGTTGTTGATACATTGCAAATGTGATCTTGTGATTGATTCATGCTTGTGATTGATTCATGTTTGTGGTTTAAGTGCAGAAATGACATTTTTGAAAAAAGTCAAAAATAACACATAACTTCCACCATTGGAAGTTAAGTGCAGAAAATGACATTTTCGAAAAAAGTCAAAAATAACACATAACTTCCACCATTGGAAGTTAAGTGCAGAAAATGACGTGCAGAAAATGACATTTTTGAAAAAAGTCAGAAATAACACATAACTTCTACCATTGGAAGTTAAGTGCAAAAAATGACATTTTTGGAAAAAGTCAGAAATAACACATAACTTCTACCATTGGAAGTTAAGTGCAAAAAATGACATTTTTGGAAGAAGTCAAAAATAACACATAACTTCCACCATTGGAAGTCAAGTGCAAAATGTGACCTTTTTTGAAAAAAATTAAGAATTGGATCCCCTCCTTTGGGCAGTGAATTTGTATAGGTTTAGGGTTCTTTTGAATGCATTTTCATTTTTTTTATCTTGATGTTTGCTTCTGGCTTCCTTTTGCATTCATCTTGCATTTGCTTGCATACCATGACTTGCCCTAGCATTTGGTGCATTCATTTGATTCATTAGACATCTTAAGACATATTAGAAGCATGTTTGATCATTGCATCTTTCATTTGCCATGTTGTATGTCATTTGCATTTCATAACTTTTCATGTATGATCATGGTTCTAAGCATGCTTCTCTTGCATTCATTTGTTCATGTGATCATCCCCATGCTTTGTTTCATGTTTGCATCATCTCATAGCATCATTATCGTCTCATATATGCTTCTGGTTTTGATTTGCCTCATGCCATTTCATTTCATCTTGCATTGCATTGCATTTCTTTCACTAACTTTTCAGGTGGTAAGCAACTTTGAGAAGTGAATTTGCCTTCACTTCTCACATTTTCTTTTCATCTCCCTTATGCATCATTGCTGCATTTTGTTTTGTGTTTGAGATTGAGCTTGCTCTTTCTTTTTCTCCTTACTTTCTTTCTTCAAGTGACTTGTCTTCTTAAGTGAAGCAAGTTGCTTTGCTTCCTTTTGCTCCTTTCATTTGCTTCCTGGTGGTTCCATTGAAGATCTTTCTTGTAAACCTCAAAAACCTTAGGAACAACCAAGCATGACAATGATTAGGGTTTTGATTAGTCCCCCACTTAGTTTTTTACCTTTGTGTCTCATTGAGTCTTCTCTTCTCACCTCATAATCAGGAACTAAACCCTAAAGGCTTTAAGGCTTAGTGATTAAGCTTATGCCTGCATCCTTCTATTAGGATGGAGTGTATAACTTTAATCCTAAGTG
Source organism: Lathyrus aphaca (assembly GCA_963966055.1). Lineage (NCBI taxonomy): Eukaryota > Viridiplantae > Streptophyta > Magnoliopsida > Fabales > Fabaceae > Lathyrus > Lathyrus aphaca. The sequence continues at coordinate 568,445,066 of OZ014523.1, forward strand.
TTAAACCCTTAATGTGTTTAAATCCTTTAATCAATCCACTTAATAATCATCAAGACATCAAGCTTGTAACTTGGGCCTTGCATTAGGGTTCTAATTCTTCCTTAATTGGTTAAGAAGGACTAACCCTAGTGTTAATGGACAAGTCCCCCTCAAGTTGTCTTACAAACCATAAAAATCACTTCATCATCTTATCATTAACTAAAATCCACTTAATAAAGGCTTTGTTTTGTCATGAGTTTAATCCCTAATCATGGATTAAGTTGAGGAGCTTTCCTCAGCTTAAACATTCTCATCTATTATCCTTCTATTAGGATGGTGTAATGAGTCTGTTTAATCCCCGATTATGGCTTAATCTCATTACTCAACACTAAACAAAAACAACAAAAACATCTAAATAATCACAAGTAGGTTAATGATCTTAATCCTGCATCAAAGGTGATTAAGTGTGAGAAGCTGACTTCACACTTAAGGTATTCTCATTACCCCTAATCAGAGGGAAGATGTGATGAGTTTACTAATCCATTGGTTTAGGCTTAAGCTCATTAACTTATGACAAACTTTCAAAAGCAATAAAAGATTGAAAACTCAAAAACAAACAATAATCGTCTCCTCCGGGATTCTTTTCTCATCTCATTCACTCATAAACGAGAACTTGCTTCTTCCGTCTAATGCAAGACAGTTTGCACCTGAGCCAGACAGGTCATACACTTGAGCATAGACAAGTAAGCAATTCACAAGTCAATTTATCTTTCAGTCTCTTTGGGTCGAACTACGGTGTTCTGACTTCCTCATTGCATGAGAGGATATGTAGGCATAACCTAACAGTTATCGAACAAAAGTCTCTGTATATTCCCCCTCTTCCCAGCTTCATTCTTTAAGCCTCATTATCATGAGCATTTCATCTTTGTCCTTACACTGACACTTCACTTATACACTTCACTTCTTTTACACTGACACCTGTACATCCTTTTCCAGCTATGAAACACAAAATGCACTGACACTACCCCTTTAAAACACAAATCTTTTAAGCGTGGATCCCGTCGAGTACGACGGACAATATGGGTGCTAATACCTTCCCAGGTTGTAACCAACCCCTTTTCTCAGTCTCTCTGGTTCGCAACCGTCTTATCCATATCTTTCTAGGTCTATGCAACATTACCTTTCCTCCGGGATAAAAATGCCTAGCTGGCGACTCTTTTCTTTTCCTGTGAGTTCACTCCTGTGTGTCCTCACACCCTCTTTCGTCGACCGTTCGCGTCTGTACCTTTATCTGGGTTATTCCCATTTATCGGGAGCGACAGCTTGGCGACTCTGCTGGGGAATACTTATACTGCAACCAGGGCTTCTGGTTCTTTTTGTGGGTTCCTCCTAGCGCTTGTTTGATTTGTGTTTACTGGGGTGTTATGTGCTATTTGTGTTTGTATATGTATTTTATTGCTTTATGTACAGTTGTTTTATTGCTTTCTTTATGGCTTTGCATATATCATACTGTCATACTGTGCTGGCTGGATCTGTTCTTGTTGCTTTGGTGGGTGGGTGTTCTATTGAGAGTTGAGGTCCTATACCTGGGACCTGAGTGACACCTAGGCTAGAGTGGTTCATGTTCTTTCCCATTCCATTTCGGTCTGGTGCGAGAATATGAAACACAGTTCAGATATGGGTTTCTGCTTGAGAACTCTGTGCTACAGATTTTCTGTAGTGCTAGGGCTATCTGGGAAGCCTGCTAAGTCTGGATGACCTTCAGTATTGACCTTCAGAAACTGAGGTGAATTAGAGGAGGATCTTTTATGGTTATTGTAAACACTGTACCTCCGGGTTAGAAGTGTTTACACTTCTCATAACTGATCCAAGTCTGAGGATCCTTGTTTTAGAACATCACTTGTGAGGGGGTTGGGCTGTTTACAGGTTTGCAGGTACCCTTGACCTCAGCATACCCTATTACTTTGTTTTGATTAAGAGTACTCCATTTTGGAACAGTTCTTGTGATTTTAACCTTGGACATGTGACTCTTTATTTGAGTCCCCCACTTTGGTTACTGGATTTCTGAACCTCCATCTGGATTTCTTGAACATACATGGACTTATATCAAAGCAGTAATCAGATCCAGCTTGATCACAAACCCTTGCATATCATCTGCATACATCATCATTGCATCATTTAACATTTGCTTATTTGTTTTTCAGGGTATCCACATCATATTTTGGCTTGGTTTTGACCCCTTCAGCTGCATAGACCTATCGTCATCAGTATCTGCTTCAGCTGCCTGCTTCAGTCACCTGTATCACCAGTCTCAGCCTGTCAGTGGCCTTTCTTCCAGTATCAGTCATCATCAGCATCTGCTTCAGCTTTTCTTCAGCAACATGGCTCCCAAGAAGAGCAACATCTCCTACCATTTCTTTGAGCCTGAGCTGGATGGCATCAGGAAGATCCAGACCCTGATTACTCCAGACCATATACCACTATTCAGAGAACATTATGGAGGAATCCTTGATGTGGTTATGGATTTGGACCCTTCACAGAGGAGCTTGATTCATACTTGCCTGCAGTTCTATGATCCCCCTCTGAGGTGCTTCACCTTCCAGGATTTTCAGTTGGGACCTTTATTAGAGGAGTATTCATCATTGGTTGGTGTACCTATCAGGGGTGGAGTCCCCTTCAACCCTGAGATGGCTTTCCCTAGTAATGAAGAGGTGGCAAAAGCATTGTATCTAGAACCAGCTCTGATTGGGCAGAACATGACAGCCAAGGCTGGAGTCTCTGGTCTTCACTTGGATTTCTTGACCTCTCAGGCTATTCTGAAGGCCTCCATGGGGGAGTGGAAGGCAGTCTGTGCATTATTAGCCCTTAGCATATATGGGGTTATATTATTTGCAGATGAGCCTAAGTTTGTTAGTAAGAATGCAATCCATCTGTTCATCCTGAGGAACCCAGTGCCCACCTTACTGGGAGATCTTTACTACTCTGTTCACCAAAGGAATGAAAAACAAAGGGGAAGGCTGGTGAGATGCTGTGCTCCTTTGTTCCATACTTGGCTGCTCAAACATTTGCCAAAGACTGATGCATTCTTGAACCCTCACCAGCAGAAGAATTGGGCTAGGAGGCTTGTTGCTCTAACCTCATATGACATCAGGTGGTGTACTCAGAGCACTAAGGGCAGAGACATCATTACTAGTTGTGGGAAATTTCCCAATGTACCTCTGATAGGAGTGAAGGGTGATCACACTAAAATTCACCGTATTTCTGACTCCGATTTCGCATGCATTCTTAGCTTTTATTGTTGTTTTGCTTTGTTATTGCTTTGTTTTCTTATGTTTTCAGGTTTTTATAATAATCGGAGCTGGAATCGGGAAAAGGAGCGAAAAAGGAGTGAAAACGGACGAAAACCTAGAAATTCAGCATTTTGCACTTACGGCACCCACCGTGGCGGGCGCCATGGGGTTAGCCATGACGTGGCCACGTCTCAAGACCACTCCTCAACCTCCAAGACCCACGATCCCCACTCCACAATCCCCTGTAGGGACCATGGCGGGCGCCATAGGCCTGTGGCGGGCGCCACAAGGCCAAAATCAGTAACCTCCACTTTTTAGTGGAGGGGCGTCCCGGTCATTTCATGCTTTCAGTTTTTACTATAAATAGGACCTTAGATTTTCGTTTTTCTTCATCCAGAATTAGAATTCTCTAGGCATATATCAGTTATAAAGCAGTTGCCATTCCACATCGGGGTGCCTCTGCAAATCGAGTGATCGAGTCTGTAATCTGTCTGTGGTTCGAGTTTTGGAGCACTCTGGAGGAAGTTAATCCTGCCGCCATTTTAATTCAAGTTCGTACTTTACTTTTATTTATTTCTGCCTCGCTTTTATTTTGTTTATTTCCCGCACTCGCACATTTACGTTGTTTATTTCCTGCACTCGCACATTTACTTTGTTTATTTCCTGCACTCGCACATTTACGTTGTTTATTTCCCGCACTCGCTTTAAATTACTTTTATGAAAAACTATAAAAAGAATATTTACTTTATCATGTCTAACTAATTCCATAAAGGTTAGAATGTAAGGATCGTAATTAAACCAGTAATCAGTATAATTGTTCGTGGAAACACCTAAGGGCTATTTTATCTTTCAATTCAAGTAATTGTTTTTAACTATTTCAAAAACAGCCAAAAGCGCTTTGTATAGTTCATTAGGAGATTTTAGATTAAAAAGAAAAGAGATTTTAAAACGATTTTCGGACGCGTTAGGAAGTTTAAACTCTGGTTCGCAAGAACCTCTTTTTGCTAAGAAGTCCAGGTTAAAATACTTTTCAACTTAGTTAAGATACTATATTTCTTAAAAATAGGTTTACTACTCTAACGCAGTACGCACCTTTTTATCCGTGATAATAGGAGGGGTTGATTAGAGAGTACAACTCGGTTCTGAATACGCGAAAGCGACAGTTCCTGTTAAATTAGTTCTTTTCAAAGAAGAAAACACTGCCCATAAGTAGTTCCACTAACAAGTACTGGATTATCATTGATTACGTGAATTACATTCGAGCCTGTCCTTTATTTATTATTTAAAATTATAATTTTATTTACCATTGCACCCTTATTAAAACCCTTAAAAATAGTTGCCTTAGATAAGCACCATAACAACAGGTTTGATAGATTGACACTTGGTCTCTGTGGATTCGATAATCTTTTATATTACTTTGACGTGATTCGTACACTTGCGAAAAACACGCATCAAGTTTTTGGCGCCGTTGCCGGGGACCAATATCGTCAAATTTCATTACCCTGTAGTTATACCGTTTAGACTAAGGTTGTTACCCACCGGTCAATGCGAAAGACTCGCAGTGCCGGAAGTTTAGTAGACCCTCTAGCTGAACCTGAACGTTACGCTCGCGCACGTTTATTTTTCCATAGGAATAGGATAGCTATGGCCGAAGAACAAAACCGAAGACCTCTTAAGGACTTCGCCCAACCATCAAACGAGGAACCTAGTTCCAGTATAGTAAACCCCGCTATCCCAGCCAATAATTTTGAACTTAAACCATCCCTGCTGCAATTAGTGCAACAGAGACAATTCTCAGGTCTCGCTACTGATAACCCAAACCAACATTTAAAAAACTTTCTTCAGTTAGCAGACACCTTTAAAACCAATGGAGCTTCTCCTGAGGCAATACGCTTAAGATTATTTCCCTTTTCCCTCAGAGATAAAGCTCTATCATGGTTAGATTCCCTTCCACCCAATTCAATAACCACTTGGGATGACCTTAGGAAAGTTTTCCTTGCTAGATATTTTCCCCCAAGTAAGACCGCTCTTCTTCGAAACCTAATAACTAGATTTACCCAACACCAAGGAGAGTCATTGTTCGAAGCCTGGGAGAGATATAAAGAACTATTAAGAGCATGCCCACACCATGGCTTAGAGAATTGGCTAATCATCCAAACCTTCTATAATGGACTTCTTTATAACACTAAAATGACCATCGACGCTGCCGCTGGTGGCGCACTGATGAACAAACCTTACCCTGAAGCTAGTGCCCTTATCGAGGATATGGCCCAAAACCATCAATCATGGGGAGTAGAACGAGCGACAGTGGAAAAGAAGGAAGCCCAAGGAGGAATACATGAGCTAAGCTCTATAGACATGATGCAGGCTAAAATGGACGCGTTGGCCCTAAGAGTCGAACATATGTGTACAACTCCGAATACTGTAGCCGCAGTTTCGCCGAATTGTGAGATATGTGGAACGCAAGGACACCAATCCGCCGAATGCAATCTGTTGAATGAAACCAACACCGAGCAAGTGAACTATACCCAAGGGAACCCATTTTCAAACACATATAACCCTGGATGGAGGAATCACCCAAACTTCTCCTACAAAAATAATAACCCTATCCAAAATACCGCACCTCCGAGACAACAAGGTTACCAAGCCCCTAGAACAAATCAACCTATGCAACCTGTGCCACCAAACCCGAGCTTTGAGGAAATTGTAAAAGATTTCATCGTTGCTCAAAAACAGAAGAACAAAGAGTTCATGAACCAAAGCGTCCATGTTAACGAACTAATTACCCAGTTAGGAACCAAGGTTGATCAAATCATTACTCATAATAAGATGCTTGAAACCCAGATCTCTCAGGTAGCGTTAAACCAAGCCCCACAGACTACACCCGGAGGACAGTTCCCTGGACAACCTCAACAGAACCCGAAAGGGCAAGCTAATGCCATTACTCTACGAAGTGGAACCGCTTATAAGGAACCTTTGAACCCTAGATTAAGTGAGCCCGAAACTTCTGAGAGGAATGAGGAAAAGGAACCAGAGAAGCCTGAAACCCCGGAAAGTCAAGAAAAAGGAGAAGAACCTAAAAATAAAACCTATGTACCACTACCGCCATACAAACCACCAATACCTTACCCTCAAAGATTAAAGAAAACCCAAATCGATAATCAATATCAAAAATTCGTTAAGGTTATAGAAAAACTTCACGTAGAAATCCCCTTTACAGAAGCCATCACCCAAATACCTTCTTATGCTAAGTTTCTCAAAGACATACTTACAAATAAACGTAGACTTGAAGATCCGAAACCCGTGGAATGTAATTCTATTTCCGAAGATAGGTTAGCAAAGAAAGATAAAGATCCCGGAAATTTTTCCATTCCTTGTATTTTGGGGAATCATGTCATCGAAAAAGCTTTTCTAGACCTAGGAGCTAGTGTGAGCTTAATGCCTTTAGCAGTTTGTGAGAGATTAAACTTAGGAGAATTACAACCTACTAAGATGTCACTTCAATTAGCCGATAGATCCGTTAGATACCCTATAGGCATACTTGAAGACGTCCCTGTTAGGGTAGGTCAGTTGTTTATACCTACTGATTTTGTTGTCATGGACATTAAAGAAGATGACGACATACCGATACTCCTAGGTAGACCGTTCTTATCGACTGCTGGAGCCGTAATAGATGTTAAAAAAGGAAAACTAACTTTTGAGGTAGGTGAAGAGAAGATAGAATTTATATTGTCAAAATTTCTTATGGCACCTGTGATAGGAGATTCCTGTTATGCCTTAGATATCATCGAAGAATGCATTAGGGAATTAGAACAAGAAGAAGAAACTGAATCTATAAAATTGCCATCAACCCTTATTTTGGAAGATGACAATTATAAAACACCCTACATTGATGATAACCTTCACGAATGTTTATCTCTTACCCCAGATCCTATGCCTTGCCCTATGAAACCGACCGTAAAACTTAAGGAACTGCCTAAAAACCTGAGATATGAATTTCTCGATGAAGATATGAATCGTCCAGTTATAGTCAGTGCTACCTTAAACCAAAAAGAAACCGATCAATTATTAGAAGTTTTACGTAGGTACCCCTCAGCCTTAGGATATAAGATCTCTGATCTAAAAGGAATAAGCCCATCCGTATGCATGCATCGGATTTTGCTTGAAGAAGATTCAAAACCTTCCAGAGAACACCAACGAAGAATAAATCCTATAATGAGTACTGTAGTTAAGACTGAAGTTCTTAAGTTACTAGAGGCAGGTATAATATATCAGATCTCGGACAGTAAATGGGTGAGTCCTGTGCATGTAGTACCTAAAAAGGGAGGCATCACAGTCGTGCAAAACGAGAAGGGCGAACCTGTAGCAAAAAGAACCGATGGAGGTTGGCGTATGTGCATAGACTATAGAAAATTAAATAAAGCAACTAGGAAGGACCATTTCCCATTACCATTCATAGACCAAATGTTGGAGCGCCTAGCCAGACACTCTTACTTTTGTTACTTAGATGGATATTCCGGATTCTTCCAAATACCTATTCACCCCGAAGATCAAGAAAAAACTACCTTTACATGCCCAGTTGGAACTTTTGCCTATAGAAGAATGCCTTTTGGACTTTGTAATGCTCCTGCAACTTTCCAACGCTGCATGATGTCTATCTTTGCTGATTATTTAGATGGAATTATGGAAGTATTTATGGACGATTTCTCAGTTTGTGGATCAGATTTCAAAAATTGTCTTGTCAACCTTGAGAAAATCCTGGAGAGATGTGTGGAGGTAAACCTTGTGCTAAATTGGGAAAAATGTCATTTCATGGTCACCGAAGGGATTGTTTTAGGACATATAGTTTCCGAAAAAGGTATAGAGGTAGATAAAGCAAAAATAGAAGTCATAGAGAATCTAAAACCGCCGAAGACTATCAGGGAGATAAGAAGTTTTCTTGGACATGCCGGATTTTACCGACGTTTCATCAAGGATTTCTCCAAAATAACAAAGCCCTTAACTGGTCTTTTAATGAAAGATGCTGAATTTATCTTCGATGAAAAATGTACTGAAGCATTTAATCTCCTGAAGCAAGCTCTGATTTCAGCACCTATAATGAAACCCCCTGATTGGTCAGAACCGTTTGAGATAATGTGTGACGCCAGTGATTACGCTGTTGGAGCCGTTCTAGGTCAAAGAAAAGATAAGAAGTTACATGTGATTTATTATGCCAGTAGAACCCTAGACGCTGCACAGCTCAACTACGCAACAACCTAAAAGGAGCTCCTAGCTGTAGTTTTTGCAATAGACAAATTTAGATCTTATCTAGTAGGAGCCAAGATTATAGTTTACACCGACCATGCTGCCATTCGTTACTTACTAAGCAAAAAGGATGCCAAGCCTAGGTTACTTCGATGGATTCTATTACTGCAAGAGTTTGATTTGGATATCCGTGATAAGAAAGGCACTGAGAATGTGGTAGCTGATCACCTATCTAGGCTAGAATACCTGAAACCTGATCCAGTTCCCATAAATGACGATTTTGCCTATGATAGACTGATAGCCCAACTGGAAACCATTGAAGATGATAACCCAGACCCTCATGAGTATTTTCAAAAATCCTTAGCCATAAGTGATGTACCTTGGTATGCAGACTTTGTTAATTACCTAGCCGCTGACATCATACCCCCTGATCTAAACTACCACCGGAAGAAGAAGTTCTATAGTGATGTGAGAAACTTCTATTGGGACGAACCGTTTCTTTTCAAGAGAGGTAAAGATGGCATTTTCCGCCGTTGTGTTCCAGAAGAAGAGGTAAATAATATAATTGAGCATTGTCACTCGGCACCCTATGGTGGACATGCAAGCACATCTAAGACCTACGCCAAGATTCTTCAAGCTGGCCTATTCTGGCCTACTATGTGGCGTGATGTCCATGCTTTCATTGTCAAGTGTGACAGATGCCAACGCACAGGAAATATTTCAAGACGTAATGAAATGCCGTTAAGAAATATCCAAGAAGTAGAACTCTTCGACGTATGGGGTATAGACTTTATGGGACCGTTCCCACCATCTTTTGGAAATCAGTACATCTTAGTAGCAGTTGACTACGTGTCTAAATGGATTGAAGCTATCGCCGCACCCACAAATGACACCAGAGTAGTCATTAAATTATTCAAGAATTATATATTTCCCAGGTTTGGAACCCCCCGTTTAGTCATAAGTGATGGAGGATCACACTTCATATCAAGAATATTTGATAAACTTTTAAGCAAGTATGGAGTTAAGCATAGAGTAGCAACACCATACCACCCACAAACCAATGGACAAGTGGAAGTATCTAATAGGGAGATAAAACAAATCCTCGAGAAGACTGTCTCTATATCTAGAAAGGATTGGTCACAGAAACTTCAAGAAGCATTATGGGCCTATAGAACCGCTTTCAAAACTCCTATAGGAACAACCCCTTATCAACTGGTCTATGGAAAATCATGTCACTTACCGTTTGAATTGGAGCATAAGGCCTATTGGGCCATCAAAACTTTGAATCTGGATTACTTGACAGCTGGTGAGAAACGTATCCTTGACATCCACAAATTAGAAGAGCTCAGACAATCTGCCTACGAAAATGCCATCATATACAAAGAAAGAACAAAAGCTTGGCATGACAAAAGAATCATAAGAAGAGACTTCAAGATAGGCGATCCTGTTCTCCTGTTCGATTCTAGGTTACGACTATTTCCAGGTAAACTCCGTTCGAGATGGACTGGCCCTTTCGAAGTATCTAAGATCCTGAGATCCGGTGCTATTGAAATCAAGAACCCGACATGTAAACCATTCATCGTCAATGGACAGAGGTTGAAGCCCTACGAAGGAGGTGACATTCCAACAACATACACCTGCCATACTCTGAGTGATCCACCATATCCTTCCAATGATGTTTAATTATCGGTCGTCGAGCTAATGACGTTAAACAAGCGCTGCATGGGAGGCAACCCATGGTTTTTCTTATTTTTGTACTTTTTATTTTTTACTTTTACTTTATTTTGTTTATATTATTATTATTATGTCAGGACTAACGATTGAATGTTTTATGTGCTTTCAGGACTTGTTTGCTAACCTTGTACAGAATGCAGAACCCTGATGACATGCACGTGGCCTTTAGAGATGATGCACAGAGAGAGCGTTACTATGTTCACATGAGACGCCCTATGGCTCCTACCAGGTACCCTGACCATGACTGCATGGATGCCTTGGGGATAGAGCCAAGCGTCAGATTTTTATGCCATCAACTCCAGTGGGAACAGTTTGACTACAGGAACAACACTTATAGGAACTTGACTCTTGAGTTCCTCAGCTCGTTTCATTATGACCCTTGGGCTGGACCCGATGGACTCGCTGTTTTCAGGTTGTTCGGGATTGACTACTCATTCTCTCACAGAGAGTTTGGTGATTTGCTAGGTTTCCAGACTACTCCTGATGCTATTCCAGATACACCGATGGGGTATTTTATGAGCAGAGAAGTGGAAAAGTTTTGGACTAAAATATCCGGCGGAGGGAGCCAAGATCCTTCTACCCAGTTTTCTCAGGTAATCCACAACCCTGCTTTGAGGTACTTCCAGATGATTCTAGCACATTCTTTCCTAGGTTTTCCAGATACAGAGACACTGCTAAGTGAAGAGGAGATTTTCCTACTGTTTTGTGCGACTCAGTCTCGCCCTGTTGCTTGTGGCAACTTTCTGTTAAAGGGCTTGGCTAGTGTTGCCAGATCATCCGTAGGCATCATCCATGTCGGTGGGATTGTTACACAGATAGCTACTGCATTGGGTTTGTCTCGCAAGTTATTGCACCTCAGGACCTTCTGCTGCTACACCACCCTGGATATTGATTTTTGTCTTGATAGAGGACTGATGAGGAGGGCTTCTTTTGAGCCCAACATGTTTAGATTGCTGATCGACGGCGAAGCGATACACTACTTTACATTACCAGATCAGCTGATGACCAGTGTCCATGATCCTGAAAATTGGAGTTATGCTCTAGAGGGTTATGGAGAGACTGTCGAAGAGCCGAAATCGCCTCCCGCCGCTGAGTACACTCCTACACCTCTTACTCCCCAAATCACTGTTATGTCTAACAATATGTCTCTGCAGCCACCTGACCTACAAACACAGATTTATGAGCTCCGCAAGGAGACTGCCCTGCTCAAGCAGGAAGTGGCAGACTTAGAGTTACAGATGCAGGTTTCTGATCTCACTCATGCCTCAGAGACCGATGCTCTACATCAGGCGATTGAAGAGTTTCGGAGGGAGATAGCTGAGATTCGTGGATCAAGCCAGGAAAAGACGCCTACCACATGACTCATTCTACCCTGACAGCATTACCCTAGTATTTTATTTATCGCATTTCCAGACATATTTTACTTTACTGCAGCTTTTATATTTTCATGCACTTTGAATTCCTTATATATATACATATTATGCACTAATGTTAACCTTTTTCTTTTTCTTTTGTTTCTTTAATTATTTTTATTTTTTGTCGTGCAAAGAAAAAAAATATAAGACAAAAATATTTTCATTTTTGTCTTTATAAAAAAAAAAAAAAATATGCAAGCCTCAAGCCTTGAAAAGAAGAAGAAAACGCTATCCAGACCCCCCGGAAGACCAAGGTGCAAGGAAGGCCCAAAAGGAGGATCCAAAAACCACAAGACCCAGGAATTGGCCTTGTGGCGGGCGCCATAGGCCCTGTGGCGGGCGCCACACCGTACCATCAACAAATACGGGATTCAATCCCCATTTCCACCATTTTCATCCCTTTCTTCACCAAAAACCCATTTTTCCAACCTTCCAAATCCTCCTTGAACCCCATTAAAGCTCCCTCATTTCCAAAATACCCACCATCCATAAAACATATCCAACATCCATTTCCATTTTCATCCATCAAAAACCAAAAAAATCAAAACTTTATCATTCCCTCATAAACCACTTTTTCTACCATTTTCACTACCTAAGGAGCATTCAACAATGGAGTTCAACGGATTTCTTCTTCGTGATGGAAGACCGGGCGAAAGGCAACGGAAAATTATTCAGAGGCTTCAAAGTCGAGAAATTCTCTCGACTAGGTACGTCGACGATAACTGTCTGTATGCTTTGGGTATTTATCATAGTGTTTTAATTTATTAGAATTTCTAGGCTTGCATAATATCTTCATCAATCAGGAACCTACCTATGAGCGACTGACAACTGAGTTTTTGAGTTCTTTGATATACACTGTCAGTCCTAACACTGCTAGCACTGTTGGTACTGTTATTTTTAGACTGTTCGGAATTGAGTATGAATTCAGTACCGACGATCTAGCAGGTTTGTTAGGAATCCCTCATAGGGAAGGTTCGATCTGTGAGGCACCTTTGGATGCTGAATGGTCGGCCGAGGTATTTACCTTCTGGCTAAGGCTTTCAAGTACTTCAATTAATTCTTTTGAAGGGACACTTGCGTCGACCATTCACAACCCGGCCATAAGAGTTTTTAGACTTCTTTTGGCATGTACTATTTTTGGCCGGGAAAGTCCAAACAAGGTAAATGCTCGTGAACTCCTATTTTTGCAAGGATGCCTCACTAGAACCCACATCAATCCGGTCCCGTTTATGCTTGCCCATATGACTTTATTTACTAATAAAACAGGACCGATTGTTTTTGGAGGACTTGTTACGTCTATTGCTCGGGCTCTTGGCCTGAACAATGAGATAGCTACACTTGAACCACTACCTCCTCGCACAATTAATTTAAAATTTCTGAAGGACATGAAATTGTGCCGAACGAGGAGAGAAGGTGGTTATGAGTTGATGGTTCATGGGGTAGCTATCCCATCTGTTGCTTTACCATGCAGTAGACGTACTGATATACGTGATGAAAGAAACTGGACCTATGATCTTAATGCTCCACGTGTTTTGGGTCCACTTCCTCCTAATATTCCCGATGGGGAGGCACATGACACTGATGATGAGTATGATCGGAGAGAGCAGTCTCCCATCCCTCACATGTCCCCCCATCGTCCTTCACAGTCACACACTGCACCATCTTCCTCTAACCCTGTTGCAGGTACTGCTCCTGGATTCTTTGTCACCGAGGAGATGTGGCGTGATATGACAGCTAGAGAAGAAAGGCGTGATGGCCTTCTCTCTACTATTTCACAGCAGCTGACGGACAACATGAGCTTCATGCAACAATCGCGATTGGTTTCGGATCGTGCTTATAGCAACGTCTGCCGTACCTTGAACGATATCTCATTAGAGCAGAACCGTCAGAGAGAGTTCAACAGCCGACACTACCAGCTTGTAGAGGCTACTCAGGGTTCCATCTTGGGTAACCTTCGAGAGGTCCGGAGTGCTCAGGCTGCTTTATCAGCACGACTCGACCGGAGGGACCAGCATCGCAGTAGATCCCGTCGTTCCAGACCATCACATCAGGACGGCGAAGGCACCAGTGCCCCTCCTCAGTAGTCTTTTTCCAGGTTACCCCCCTTATCTTATTTCGAAACATTGGGGACAATGTTCGATTTAAGTGTGGGAGGGGATTTTATTGCTTTCTGTCATTTCCCTTTTTTTAGTTAATTTCCTTTCAGTTATTTCCCTTTCAGTAATTTAATTTTCTTAGATAATGCATGAGTCTGACGAGTCACCAGTATAGTGTCTTTTTAGTTCATCTTCATTTTTTCCCATTTCCTTAGCCTTACCAGAAAAATTTTAAAAAGAAAATAATGTTGTTTCACATGTTTTTTGGGCTTTGAGACAGGTTTAGATTAGGATGTGGTGACTTAGGTCAACTTTTTGAAACATCAGAACCATTTTAGCACCATAGACCTCTTGAATATAGGAATCACTCCTAAACCCCACCACCTTGGCCTTTACTATCATTTTAAAAATTGTCCTAAGTAGTTTATCTTAGCAGTCAGCTCCGGCTTAAGCATGCTCTACGTAGGGGGTCGATGAATATAAGTGAATGATCCAGTGCTAATAAAAAAGAAAAAAAAAAAAAAAAAAAAAAAAAAAAGGCAAACTCTGGTATAGGTGACCCTCACAAAGTCATTTAAACCGAAAAAAGAGAAAAAAAAAAATTTGCCACAAAAAGAAAAAATTGCAAGTCACCTATTGTTAGTTGGTTCAGAGGTATCTGGCACTGAACTTGGTAGGGCGGATTACGATCCGATCCCCCGCAGCTACATTTAGGCGAAATAAAAACAGGTTTACACATGCTTATGTGCCAGAAACCTTATGTTATGGATCAGAATCACTAACCGGTCACTCTACTATGAAGCATGTACGGATAACGGGCTTAATGTGATTGCGCCTGAATGAAAAGGACACAAAAAGATGAGAAGATAGGCCTAGGTATCGTGGGATGATATGGAGTGGTTAATATAGGATTGAAGTTTGTGTTTGTGTTACTATGGTACCCTTGGTTCACTTAGTTAGTATCTGTCACTGCATCCTGACTTGAACTTAGAATCCTTTTAGCCCAAAGACAAGTGTTGACACCATATTTTTCTTAAGCTTTAATGTTTGCTTGAGGACAAGCAAAGGTTTAAGTGTGGGAGAATTTGATCACACTAAAATTCACCGTATTTCTGACTCCGATTTCGCATGCATTCTTAGCTTTTATTGTTGTTTTGCTTTGTTATTGCTTTGTTTTCTTATGTTTTCAGGTTTTTATAATAATCGGAGCTGGAATCGGGAAAAGGAGCGAAAAAGGAGTGAAAACGGACGAAAACCTAGAAATTCAGCATTTTGCACTTACGGCACCCACCGTGGCGGGCGCCATGGGGTTAGCCATGACGTGGCCACGTCTCAAGACCACTCCTCAACCTCCAAGACCCACGATCCCCACTCCACAATCCCCTGTAGGGACCATGGCGGGCGCCATAGGCCTGTGGCGGGCGCCACAAGGCCAAAATCAGTAACCTCCACTTTTTAGTGGAGGGGCGTCCTGGTCATTTCATGCTTTCAGTTTTTACTATAAATAGGACCTTAGATTTTCGTTTTTCTTCATCCAGAATTAGAATTCTCTAGGCATATATCAGTTATAAAGCAGTTGCCATTCCACATCGGGGTGCCTCTGCAAATCGAGTGATCGAGTCTGTAATCTGTCTGTGGTTCGAGTTTTGGAGCACTCTGGAGGAAGTTAATCCTGCCGCCATTTTAATTCAAGTTCGTACTTTACTTTTATTTACTTCTGCCTCGCTTTTATTTTGTTTATTTCCCGCACTCGCACATTTACGTTGTTTATTTCCTGCACTCGCACATTTACTTTGTTTATTTCCTGCACTCGCACATTTACGTTGTTTATTTCCCGCACTCGCTTTAAATTACTTTTATGAAAAACTATAAAAAGAATATTTACTTTATCATGTCTAACTAATTCCATAAAGGTTAGAATGTAAGGATCGTAATTAAACCAGTAATCAGTATAATTGTTCGTGGAAACACCTAAGGGCTATTTTATCTTTCAATTCAAGTAATTGTTTTTAACTATTTCAAAAACAGCCAAAAGCGCTTTGTATAGTTCATTAGGAGATTTTAGATTAAAAAGAAAAGAGATTTTAAAACGATTTTCGGACGCGTTAGGAAGTTTAAACTCTGGTTCGCAAGAACCTCTTTTTGCTAAGAAGTCCAGGTTAAAATACTTTTCAACTTAGTTAAGATACTATATTTCTTAAAAATAGGTTTACTACTCTAACGCAGTACGCACCTTTTTATCCGTGACAATAGGAGGGGTTGATTAGAGAGTACAACTCGGTTCTGAATACGCGAAAGCGACAGTTCCTGTTAAATTAGTTCTTTTCAAAGAAGAAAACACTGCCCATAAGTAGTTCCACTAACAAGTACTGGATTATCATTGATTACGTGAATCACATTCGAGCCTGTCCTTTATTTATTATTTAAAATTATAATTTTATTTACCATTGCACCCTTATTAAAACCCTTAAAAATAGTTGCCTTAGATAAGCACCATAACAACAGGTTTGATAGATTGACACTTGGTCTCTGTGGATTCGATAATCTTTTATATTACTTTGACGTGATTCGTACACTTGCGAAAAACACGCATCAAAGGGTTGCATCAACTACAACCCTCTGCTATTCAAAAGGCAACTGGGCTATGCATTAGTCCACCCTCCTAGAGTACAGGATCTAGCTGAGACCCTTTATTGTGAGATCAAGCCTAATCTGGCTATTGTCAGGCAAGCATCCTGGGCTTGGGACAATGTCCAGACTAAGGGGGTAACCATTCTTGGGAGATGCAACAATGTGGCCTCAGCTCAGTACTATGAGTGGTCTCATGCCAGGGCTCAAATTTCTGGGATGCCCTTCACCCTTGAAGATGTGCCTGGACCCTCCACAGCACCACCTCCAGCAACTGTCAGCTTAGAGGAGTTTGAGAAATTGAAAGAGAGAAATGAGAATCTGACTCAGGCTCTACAGAAGACTCTCTGGGAGAGGAGTGATGGTCGGGTGGACATTGAAAGATTGGAAAAGCTTAAGGTGGAGCATCTAGCTAGGATTGAAAAGTCAGAGGACTACATCAAAAAGTCAAGAGCCGGAGAGCAGATTTTGAAGAATGCCTGTAAGGAGGCTCAGTTCCAGAAGGCCAGGACTGATTTGTATCTGAAAGAGAGTCAAGCTAGGTGGGTCAGGATCACCGAAGCTCGTACTCAGGAAGATAAAAGGACTCAGGACAAGATTGAGCAGTTGGAGGCTAGTGCAAAGGAGCAACAAGAAGCCCTGCTAGCAGCCCAGAGGGAGATCTCAGAGTTGAAGATTAGGGCTGGTGTGAAGAGGTCAAAGGACCAGAGTCGACACAAGAAGCTAACTGCAGCTGTTGCCACCAGGAATCTTCTTATCAGAAACCTCACAGAGCGTCCAGCTGACCCTGTGACTGAAGCACTTCTAAAGGAAGTTCAGGAGGATGGGTTTGGTCTTGGTGTCTGACTTTTGCTTGTTGTTGCTTTCATTTCATTGTACTTTTCCTTTTTATGTTGTATTTTGACCCCTCAGAGGGCACGAATTGTAAAAAAAAAACTATGTATCATTCAATTTTTGTAATATATGTATTGGTTTGTTTTATCTGAGTTCTTTCAAGCAACATCAAAAGCATCTTCCTCAGGGGTCTGGAAAGGTCAAGACCAAGTGCCAAGTCGGATACCTTGGAGACAAATAAGCATACTGCATTGCATACTAACCTTTGCTTTGTTTTGTAGGTTTTGTTTTGTTTTTGTTACTAACTCTGTTGTGATTCAGGAACTATTGCTCGACGTCGGGTGTTCCCACTCAACCGTCCGCACAGATATCCTACCCGCAACAACCTTCCGGGTATACAGATGGACCAGGTACAACAGGATCTTACAGAGGTCAGGACTCAAATGGCCAATGAGAGACTGGAAATGAGGAATCAGATGACCCAGTTTATGGAGGTGATGAATGGATTGGCACAGAGCCAAGAAAGACTAAGAGCTTTAGTAGAAAGGCAGACTCAGGAAGACCCCCATCTAGGGACTGGTGGGACAAGCAACAATGAGAGGGTTCAGCCTCATATCAACCCACCTGTATTTGGCCCTCATCTTCACCCAGAGATCAACATCCCTGCTAATGTACAAGGGAATGCTACTACAGGTAGAGTATTACAAGAAGACCCCCAAGAAGATCAGTTCACTATGATGGGAGGTGGGGATGAAGCCTATGACAGAAGGCTAGATGAAATTGCTGAGAAATTAAGGTCCTTAGAGTCTCAAAACTCCTTGGGTTTTGATGTCATGGACATGGGCTTAGTGGATGGGGTAAGGATTCCCCACAAGTTTAAACCTCCGTGTTTTGAGAAGTACAACGGAACCTCCTGTCCACGAACCCACTTACAATCCTTTCTGGGGAGGCTGAAGGCATACACCATGGATGAAAAACTGTGGATGTTTTATTTCGAAGACAGTTTAACAGGAGCTTCAAGGGAATGGTACTCTCATTTGACCAGAGCAACCATCAGATGCTGGAAGGACCTGGCTGAGGCCTTCATTAGACAATACCAGTACAACTTAGATATGGCTCCCAACAGGACCCTCCTGATGGGAATGTCTCAATCATCTAGAGAAAGCTTCCGGGAATACGCCCAGAGGTGGAGACAGCTTGCTGCTGCTGTCCAGCCACCCATGTCGGAAAGGGAAATGGCCGACATGTTTATGAACACCCTTCAAGGGACATACATTGATAGGCTAGCCGCCTTTTCTTCCACTAGCTTCGCTGACGTAGTCATAGCTGGGGAAAGAATTGAGAGCCTATTAAAGATGGGCAAAATTTATGACAACGGTGCAAGCTCGTCCAGCAACCCCAGAAAACCTTTTGTAGGTCCAAGAAGAACCGGTGAGACTAACGCTATTCAGGCCAGTAGGGGCAGACCACAATATGTTCACAGGTCAGTGGCAGCAGTCACCATTCCCACTCCACTTCCTCAGCAACCAGTATATCAACCATAACAACAACCCCATTACCAGCAACAAACTCAGTATCCTCCTCAGAGAAACTACAACAACAACAACAACAATCAGCAAAGACCATTTCAACAGAGACCGTCTCAGGCCAATGGGGTGATTGATCCAATCCCTATGCCTTATGCCGCTTTACTGCCACAGCTCCTGAAGCTCAACCTGGTTGAGTTAAGGACGTTGGCACCACCAGATCCTTCCAGTCTGCCAAGAAATTATGACGCCAATGTCAGATGTGCTTTTCACTCCAATGCACCTGGCCACAGTACAGAGAAGTGTAGGGCTCTTGTAACACGGTGGGAGAACTGACTTTAGTTATGTTGCGGATAGCAAGAGTCGCCACCGACTTTTATTTTATCCAAAGGAAAGGCATAAAAGAACAGGAAAGACCTTTTAAAAGATTTTTGGGTCCGGGGGGTAAGTTATGTAAAGGGAAGGTGTTAGCACCCTTTACATCCATGGTTATCCATGGGCTCTTAGTTACTTAGCTCACTTTAAAATGTTTTTGAAAAGTGTAGTGTGTGAATAAAAATTTTCATAAGAGTTAATAATGATCCATGTACGGATGCGTAAAAACTTGTGTTTGAAAATTTGTTTGAGAATATGAAGTGTTTGAAAAGTTTTTAAATGAAGTGAGCAAGCAACTATGAGGAACCTACCCTAAAGTTTTAAGTCTTTCTGTTCTTTATCCTTTAAATGGTAAGACTATCCCTATTATTAAGGAATAGGTAGTCATTACCTTGGATGTAAGGGACAAGTAAGGGACATCTGTTGAATGAAGGCAACTGTGGGGTGTATTAAGCATTTTTTGGAGGGACTGTCATCATTATTCGAAAGGGACAAGATCTTCATGAAAGGCAACCATTTAAGGGACTTGATGACTTTTTCTTTTAAGGGACTTGCTTTATACACCCCCCTTGACCTTATGATTAGGCAACATTGAGAGGTAACCCTAGAAAGTGAGATGGCGATTAAAAATCGACTTACGTGTGTGAGTGTTCAATTTAATATTTATCTTTTAAATTTAAATGATCTAAACTCAATTTTTAAATATAATACATGTTTACACTCCCTATTTTACTAACCATGGCATGAAAATTAAATAATTTAAATATTTACAAAAATTACATCCAGGAGCATTTACATAATGATAATAAGCAATTAATAGCAAAATAAATAAATAAGCAAAAATAATAAATAAATAAGCAAGAATAATTATAATAGGGGTTAGTAATAATAATCAAAAATAAAAGGGGTTAGTGAAATAATAATAATAAGCATAATAATAAAATAAATGGATTAGTAATAATATGATTAGTAATAATAATAATAATTAAAATAAATGGAATTAGCAAAAATATTATAAGAACATAATTAAAACAATAAACAAAAGATTAGATTTTTAATATAGACAATTATTTATAAATAAGAGGAAATATGAACAATTAAATAATTATTATAACATTTTAATTTATATACAAATTATTAAACTATTTTTAAACATATTACACATATTCAAAAAAAATTATTTATACATATAATTTAGATTACAAACAAATTATGAAAATATTTACATATTATATAAAGAGAATAGGTTATAATTATATTTACAAAAAAAAAATTGGAAATTTAAATCATAAGATAAAATTAGGGTTTGCAAAATTAAGGTTTGTTTAGAAAATATTTTTTAGGGTTTATAATCTAATATACAAAATTATTTTAGTAAATATACATATATTATAATTTAATTACATAATAAAGAAAATAATTTTTGAATTAAGAAAATATATATTTTAGAATTTGGAAGAATATAGCATATTATCATGAAATTATTTAATTATAGATTAATATATGATTATTAATAAAACCTAAATCAATTAAACAAAATAAAAAAAAAAAAAAATAACAAAACAAACCTGGCTGGGATTTGAACCCAGGAGGCTTTGTTTACCAGCAGCAAGACACACCACCAGACTACCACACGCGCAGGTGAAAGGAAAGGGAGAGGAATTGATTTTGTGCTTTGCCTAGAAAAATCAGGAAAAATAATAAGAAGCAAAAAGGCCTGGGGGAGGATTGAACCCAGGACCTCTCAACCAAACGCATATGCACATTACCAACCAAGCTAGATGAGCGAACCTGTTAGAATATTGGCTATAAACAATAATATATTAAAACTACAATTTAAATGGAAAAATGTCAAAAGGATTGGCTGGAGGCAGGATTCGAACCCCAGCCTTCCATCAACACGCGTGTCTGTTTTACCACCAGGCCAAGCACCAAGCTTGTGAAATAAACAGAGAGAATTCATTATATTTTAAAGCAAAATTTCAAATATGAAGTTCGCGCCAAGCCAACTTCATCTTCTTCAGTGTACCTGCGATTTTTATTACGAATTTTCCTTCCATCTTTCCTGCGAAAACAGAATGGCAACAAAACCTACGAAAGCCAATGATCAACAAAACTGTAAAATTTCACAAAATTGAATCCACAAACATAATCCAGAGGTCCATTCGAATCAATCCATGGTCTTAGAATTCATTTATGTTTCGTAAATCATAAAACCCTAATTCTTGGTCGAAACCCTAAGAATGGTGGATTACGATTTAGGCCATGAAACTTTAATTCAATTGTCCAGAAACAATCTACACAACATCACAAACAAGATTAGGCAAGCAAAATTCATTAATATGCAGTGAATTAGTGTAATCGAAAAATTATTTTCAAGAACAATCATGGTTCGGTTTGAACAATATGGCATGGTTTTGATGCATATGAGTGATGATTCATGATCAGGGAAGTCCAAGGAGTCTTGCTATGTTCTTATTTTACCTTCAAATGCCTTGGAGATTGAAAACCGAATTTGACTTTTGGCTTGAATTTTTGAAGTATGAAACTTACCTTTGAAGCTGTGGAATCCGTGAATTCAAGTTAGGGTTATGTTTAGTACTTATAGGAGAGTGAATTAGGTCAATAAAATTGAATGGTTGTGTGGAGAAATTGATATGAAAAGATCCAAAATGATCATGCCTTAAAAATCAAATATTCATGCATAAACCCTTGCTATTTTTGGCCAATTCTCATGATTTCTTTCCTCTTCAATTTAAATCAAATTTATGATTTTCTAGAAGCTTGATCCAAATCAAATCTTACATTTTCATATTTTATTTTTATTTAAAATGATTTTTAATGAATTAAATCAAAATAAATAAAAATAAAATAATAAAAAATCTGATTTTTAATGGTTTGGGTCGTGCATGAAGTTATTGTATGGATTGGGTCATCATTTGGCAAGCCCATTTGGAAGAAATTGGTTTTAGACCTCCTTTTTCATCATAAACCAACTCAAAATTTCCCAACTTTGCAAGGGCACATATCCTTCAATTTTAATGCTATGAGGGTGTTCTTGGACATTTTGGAAAGCTTGAAGAGTCCTCTAAACAACCCCACTGGTTTCATTTCCATATCATTTACCAATCTCAAGTTATGCCCTTTGGAAGTTGTTGACTTTTTGTTGACTTTTAAAAGGACCTATAATGTCTTAGTCCATACCTTCCAAATGAAGCATTTTTGGGCTTGGCTTGTGAGACACAAAGTTGTAGAGAATTCAATTTCCTTCAAAATGAGCTTTGAGTGGAGACTTGGTGATGAAGTATGTGAAAGTTATGGCTGGTCAAAGTTCAGTTGACTTTTACTAAGGAAACCCTAATTTAGAAACTCCTAATTCTTGATGATCTGGAATTTCCTTGATGAATCATGATCAACCCTTGATCAAATGATGAATTTTACTTAATATACTTGATGTTGGCAAAAAATAATGAAGTTTGACTTTGGTTTGACCACAGTTGACCTCAGTTTGACTTTTTAACTGCTTTGACTGATTTTGACTTATCTGATCATCTGACTGAGCAAACTTTTGAGAAAAGTCTTGAAACTTGACATGGGGGTTATTACACACATATAAGAGGTTATGAAGCTCACTTGAAGTCTTGGAAGTCCATTTAGCCTGATCAAAGTCAAAACCCTAGTTTTGGATGCACTGCTTAGGAGGTGCATTGTCTGAGGGGATTGTCAACTCTTCTGACCAATTGTGAACTTTGTGAACCTTGTGAACCATCATAAAATGTCTTGTGAACCTCATGGGAGGTATTGTGAACCTTGTGAACCTCATAAAGTGACTTGTAGACTTCATGAACCTCATAAAAGGTCTTGTAAGCATTGTGAATCTTGTGAACCCTGTGAACCTTCATAAAGTAACTTGTAGACTTCATGAACCTCATGAAAGGTCTTGTAAGTGTTGGGAAGCTTGTGAACCTTGTGAACCTTCTTAGCACACAAAGTCTTGTATTGTGAGGGCAAATTTTGGGGTGCAACAGCTGCCCCTGTTCAATTTTCTGAAACCTGAGGGGTTAGATTGGTATGTTTGCCAGTCGTGACCTGGAAGGTTGAAGGGGATTGAACACAAAATCCCAAAAATTTGCACTCACCAGTGCATAGGGTGATACAGGTGACTAATTGAATATGCTTGAGTGGGCTTAAAGATGCCACTTGGAGAAAAGTTCTTCAGATACATTTCTTGGAGGATAAAGCAGTCCAAAACATGAAGATATGATGATAACTTTCAGGAGGATAAAGCAGTCCTGAGATATTGATAATAGCTATCAGGAGGATGGAGCAGTCCTGAGGTAATAATAAGCTTTCAGGAGGATAAAGCAATCCTGAGGTAATAATAAGCTGTCAGGAGGATAAAGCAATCCTGAGGTAATAATAAGTTGTCAGGAGGATAAAGCAATCCTGAGGTAATAATATGATTTCAGGAGGATAAAGCAATCCTGAGGTACAAAAAGCTGTCAGGAGGATAAAGCAGTCCTGAGGTAATAATAAGCTTTCAGGAGGATGAAGCAATCCTGAGGTATTGATGAGCTATCAGGAGGATGAAGCAATCCTGAGGTACAAGAAGCTGTCAGGAGGATAAAGCAGTCCTGAGGTAATAATAAGCTTTCAAGAGGATAAAGCAGTCCTGAGGTAGTAGAAGCTTTCAGGAGGATAAAGCAGACCTGAAGTAGTGATACGTTTTCAGGAGGATGAAGCAGTCCTGATGTAGTGATGTGTTTTCAGGAGGATGAAGCAGTCCTGATGTAGTGATGATAACTTTCAGGAGGATAAAGCAATCCTGAGAGGTTGATAATATGTTTTCAGGAGGATAAAGCAATCCTGAAGAATGATAGCTTTTTAGGAGGATGAAGCAGCCCTGAAGTAATGATAAGCTTTCAGGAGGATAAAGCAATCCTGATGTAGTAAGAAGCTGTCAGGAGGATAAAGCAATCCTGAGGTAATAATAAACTTTCAGGAGGATAAAGCAATCCTGATAATCACAAGTCTGTTTGCTGGAGAATTAACCTGAAAACAGGGTAACATTCTGTATAACAATATTAGTTTATGCATTATGTATGCATGTATGATATGATGCACTTAGGCAAATGTATTATGTATTTATGGATATGTATGTTATGGTATGGTGTGAATGATGTATGTATGATATGATGCTGCTGGAAGCGCCTGGATATCTTCGTATAACAACTGCTGGCCCGGGAAAATAAATCCCGATTCGTTGCTGAAGAATATGAGGAAATCGTTCTCGTCTTGTTTGATGATGAGGTATACATAACCTTCCGTATGCTGGGGATAGTAAGGTATATATAACCTCTCGTCTTTTGGTAATAATAAGGTATATATAACCTCCCGTCTGCTGGGGATAGCAAGGTATATATAACCTCCCGTCTTCGTTTGATAGTAGGGTAGATATAACACCCGTCTTTGTTCGTCGTACCCTTATTGGAAAGTAATTTCCCGTATATTCGTATGAGGATAAAAGAGATGGATATAAATTCCAGGGGAGATGAGACTTTATGAAGATAGATTCGTCCTACTGAGGGTTTTGTGATTGTCTTGTAAAGATGAACCGGCGAAGCTTCGTTGAAATCCTTATCTCGTTCGTCCTTAGTAAATACTATTACTGCATTTTTATGCATTTCTGGTAAACATCAATCATATTAAAAGCATACATGCATTCAAACACAACCAATGGACGTTTCGCTTATGTAAATAGGGTAAAAGTAAATCTGGATTCAAAAGATGGAATTTATTTATATTAAAAAGTGACCCATACACGGGCAAGTTTGTACAAGGAGACATAAACCCTAGTAAGAGGATTTTGTCATAAAATTTTTACAAGACAAAGAGAATCAGCTATGTGGGAAACAATCCTATTGAGTTTCAATTCTACTATTGCCATTATCTTCAAGTATCTCATCTTCTGCTGTTGAGACGGAAACGATTGGATTGAACTTTATCTGTTCGAGCTTGAGTAAGTAGCACAACTGGTTGCAGTTTCATGGGTGATCCAAACGAGACATAGTCATACGCCTTAATCCCTAACTTTTGCCTGGATTGCCCTTTCAGGTTTTCAATCCACCGGGATACCCTTTTTTGCCCAAGCCGCCTTTTCAGGTTTTCGACTTGCCGGGTGTACATCTTTTTATATATGTCACTTTTGAATTGTTTTTGAAAGTGTAGTGTGTGAATAGAAAAATTTTCAGAATAGTTGATAATGATCCATGTATGGATGTGTAAAAACTTGTTTTTGAAAATTGGTTTGAAATTTGTTTAAGTGTTTGAAAAGTTTGAAGTGAGTAAGTACATAAGAGGAACCTACCCTAATGTTTAAAGTCTTTCTTGTTCTTTATCCTTTCATTGGTAAGACTATCCCTACTATTAAGGAGTAGGTAGTCATTACCTTGGATGTAAGGGACATGAGAGGGACATCTGTTTGTATGGAGGCAACTGTGGGGTGTATTAAGCATATATGTGGGACTATCATCATTATTCGAAGGGACTCGATTCGTAAAGGCAACCATGAGGGACTTGATGATTTTTCTTTTAAATGGGACTTGCTTTATACACCCCACTTGACCTTATTAGTAGGCAACCTGAGGGATAACCTTAGAAAGTGAGACGGCGATTAAAATCGACTTACGTGTGTGAGTGTTTAATTTAATTATCTTATGATTAAAAATGATCTAATTTAATTTTAAGAACATACATGTTTTGCACTCCCTAATTACTAACCATAGCAAAAATAAAAATATTTACAAATTTACATCCAGGAGCATTTACATAATAATTATAATAAGCAAAAAATAAATAAATAAATAAATAGCAAAAATAATTAACAAGCTAAAATAATAAATAAATAATAATTAGGGGTTAGTAAATAATAATAATAAGTAAGGTTAGCAAAATAATGACAATAAGCATAATTAAAATATAAATGGATTAGTGATAATAAAATAATAATAATAGTAATTAGAAAAATAAACAAGGTTAGAGAAATAATAAGAATAAAATTAGTGAAAATAAATAATGAGAAAAAATACACAATATTAGAGACATAATAGTAAAGATATAATATAATAGTAAATCACAATAGAAAAATATTATAAATGATATAATTAGAATAATAAGCACAAAGTTTAATTTTAAATATATAATAAGAAAAATTTCTAAGCATAATATAAATCATTTACAACAATTCAATTACTTATCAACAATTATTAAAAGATATTATGAGAAAATAAATTTTAAATGTCATGTTTATAAAAATAATCATATTTACAAAATTAATCTTATTTATAAAATTTTAATTTTTATTAATTATCCTATTTACAAATTATTTTAAACATATATTAACATTTATTTATTAAAACAATATTTACATATTATAAGGAGAAAATAAGCTTAAAATATTATATTCATATTTACAAACAAATTTACAAGAATTATACTAAATAAATGTACATAAAATTATTTAGAAAAATATAAGATTAGGTTTTGTTTTAGAAAATATTTTAGAATAAAGTTATTTTAATTAATATACATACTATAATTTATTTACATAATTATAAAAATAATTTTCATAAGAAAAAGATATATAGAGTTTAAATTATATTTAACATTATTTTAATTATATTTATATACATATACTTTTAATAATTAAACAAAAAATAGAAAATAGGAAAAAACTGCAAAAAGAGAGGAACTTACCTGATCAGGATTTGATCCCATGTCCTCATGTTTACCAGCAACAACAATAACCACCAGGTTAGCCCACACGCAGGCAACAAGAAAGGGGCAAGAATTTGTTTTGTGTCTTGTTTGAGAAATCCAGAAAAAATGAAGAAATAAAAAGGCCTGGGGTAGGATTTGATCCCAGGACCTTTATACATTCACACACGCGCATCACCACCCGGCTGGAAGAGCCAATCTGCTTATAAACCAACGCCAATTCATAATATGTAATAATCAATACATAAATAAGGAAAATAACCAAAATTTTGTCATGGCCAGGATTCGAACACAAGTCATACGGCCAGCATGCATACGCCTCCTTCCACTGGGCCACAAGCACACCTGTGATAAACAAACAACAATAATTCAAAACATATTTTCACCAGTATTTGGATTTTCCAGCGCGCGGGAACTGGTCTTCTTCTTCCTTGAGACCTTCGAAATCACCTGCGAATATTGTTGCAATTTTTCCTGCGAAAACCAACTTCCAGCAAAACCTACGAATATCAACAAGCAACAAAACCATACAATTTGTAAAAATTAAACACAGCAACATGTTCCTGGCATCCACACGATTCATTCTATGTCTTTAGAATCAATTTATATTCACTAAATCAAAAGTCCCTAAACCTAAGTCCAAACCCTAATAATGGCATCTTGTGAATTAGGTACGGGTTCTTGAGTTTTCCTGCCCAGAAACGTTCTACAACATACAACAAACAACATTAGCCAAACAAAATCCATTTAAATGCAATGAATCATTAGAATCGAAAAAAATTTATTCAAGAACAAATTGGCTTCGGGTTGTTCATATATGCATGCTATAGATGCGTATGGGCATTGGTTTTGCATCATGGAAGATCAAGGAACATCTCTATGATCATAGTTTACCTTCTAATGCCCTGTAACTCAAAATCCGAATCTCACTTTTTTGATGAATTTTTGAACAATGAACTTACACTTTTGGCTGCTGGAATTCGTGTCCTGAGGCTAGGGTTATGTTTGCTACTTATATGAGAGTGAATTAGGTCAGAAATATGGATTGGTTGTGTGAAGATTTGATCCAAAAAATATTGAAAAAGATGGTGTCATGAAATTCAAATATTGGCTCATGAATACTTGCTATTTTTGGAGAGATCACATGATTTCTTTCTCTTTCAACTTCAATCACCAATTAAGACTTTCTAGAATCAATCACAAAAATAAATCTTCATTTTTAATATTTTATTTAAATTTAAAATGATTTTAAGTATAAAAAATCATAATAAATTAATTAAATAAAATAAAAATTATGAAAATATTATGGAAATTTCGTGCATGATGTTATTGTATGGGTTGGGTCATAATTTGGTCAGCCCATTTGGAGAAAATTGCTTTTAGGCCCTCATTTTCATCATAAACCATCACAAATTTTCCCAACTTTGCAAGGGCACATCTCCCTCAATTTTAAAGGTATGAGGGTGTTCTTGGACTTTTTGGAAAGCTTGAAGAGTCCTCTAAACAACCCCATTGGTTTCAGGTCCATATCATTTACCAATCTCAAGTTATGCCCTTTTGAAGTTGTTGACTTTTTGTTGACTTTTGAAATGACCTATAATGTCTTAGCTCATATCTTCCAAATGAAGCATTTTTGGGCTTAACTTTCAACATCAAAGTTGTAGAGAATTAAATTTCCTTCAAAATGAGATTTGGATGGAGACTTGGTGATGAAGTATGTGAAAGTTATGTCTGGTCAAAGTTCAGTTGACTTTTACTGAGGAAACCCTAATTTAGAAACTCCTGATTATTGATGATCTGGAATCTCCTTGATGAATCATGATCAACCCTTGATCAAATGATGAATTTTACTTCATATACTTGATGTTGGCAAAAAATCATGAAGTTTGACTTTGGTTTGACCACAGTTGACCTCAGTTTGACTTTTTAACTGCATTGACTGATTTTGACTTATCTGATCATCTGACTGAGCAAATCTTTGGGAAAAGTCTTGAAACTTGTCATGGGGGTTCTTACACACATATAAGATGTTATGAAGCTTACTTGAAGTCTTGGAAGTCAATTTATCCTGATTAAAGTCAAAACCCTAGTTTTGGGTGCACTGCTTAGGAGGTGCATTGTCTGAGGGAATTGTCAACTTCTTTGACCAATTGTGAACTTTATGAACCTTGTGAATCTTCATAAAATGTCTTGTGAACCTCATGGGAGGTATTGTGAAGCTTGTTAACCTTGTGAACCTCATGAAGTGACTTTGTAGACCTCATGAACCTCATGAGAGCTTTGTAATCATTGTGAATCTTGTGAACCTTGTGAACCTTCAAGAAGTAACTTGTAGACTTCATGAACCTCATGAAAGGTCTTGTAAATGTTGAGAAGCTTGTGAACCTTGTGAACCTTCATAAAGTAACTTGTAGACTTCATGAACTTCAAGAAAGGCATTGAAAGCATTATGGAACTTGTGAACCTTGTGAACCTTCAAGAAGTAACTTGTAGACTTCATGAACCTCATGAAAGGTCTTGCAAGTGTTGGAGAACTTGTGAACCTTGTGAACCTTCTTAGAACACAAAGTCTTGTATTGTGAGGGCAAATTTTGGGGTGCAACAGCTGCCCCTGTTCAATTTTCTGAAACCTGAGGGGTTAGATTGGTATATTTGCCAGTCGTGACCTGGAAGGTTGAAGGGGATTGAACACAAAAGCCCAAAAATTTGCACTCACCAGTGCATTAGAGTGGCACAGATGGCTAGTTGAATATGCTTGAGTGGGCTTAAAGATGCCACTAGGGGAAAGTTCTTCAGATATATTTCTTGGAAGATAAGGCAGTCCAAAATATGGAGGTATAATGAAAGCTGTCAGGAGTCTGGAGCAGTCCTGAGGTTTTGATGATATGCTTTCAAGATACTGGAGTAATACTGATGTAACAGCATGTCTTTATGAGGATAGAGCAATCAATAATGATAACCCTAGAGCAGTCTTGAAGTAATAATATGGCTTCAGGAGGATAGAGCAATCAATAGCTCTAAAGCAGTCTTGAAATAGTAATATGATTTCAGGAGGATAGAGCAATCAATAGCTCTAAAGCAGTCTTGAAATAGTAATATGATTTCAGGAGGATAGAGCAATCAATAGCTCTAAAGCAGTCTTGAAATAATAAGATGGCTTCAGGAGGATAGAGCAATCAATAGCTCTAAAGCAGTCTTGAAATAGTAATATGATTTCAGGAGGATAGAGCAATCAATAGCTCTAAAGCAGTCTTGAAATAATAAGATGGCTTCAGGAGGATAGAGCAATCAATAGCTCTAAAGCAGTCTTGAAGTAATGATTTCATGAGGATAGAGCCATCAATAATGATAACTCTAAAGCAGTCTTGAAGTAATATGATGATTTCAGGAGGATAGAGCAATCAATAATGATAACTCTAAAGCAGTCTTGAAGTAATAATTTCAGGAGGATAGAGCAATCAATAATGATAACTCTAAAGCAGTCTTGAAATAATAATGTGATTTCAGGAGGATAGAGCAATCAATAATGATAACTCTAAAGCAGTCTTGAAGTAATGATTTCAGGAGGATAGAGCAATCAATAATGATAACTCTAAAGAAGTCTTGAAGTAATAATTTCAGGAGGATAGAGCAATCAATAATGATAACTCTAAAGCAGTCTTGAAATAATAATATGATTTCAGGAGGATAGAGCAATCAATAGCTCTAAAGCAGTCTTGAAATAATAAGATGGCTTCAGGAGGATAGAGCAATCAATAGCTCTAAAGCAGTCTTGAAATAGTAATATGATTTCAGGAGGATAGAGCAATCAATAGCTCTAAAGCAGTCTTGAAATAATAAGATGGCTTCAGGAGGATAGAGCAATCAATAGCTCTAAAGCAGTCTTGAAGTAATGATTTCAGGAGGATAGAGCCATCAATAATGATAACTCTAAAGCAGTCTTGAAGTAATATGATGATTTCAGGAGGATAGAGCAATCAATAATGATAACTCTAAAGCAGTCTTGAAGTCATGAGAATTTATCAGGAGGATAAAGTAACCCTAAGGTGACAATAAAGCAGTCCCAAAGTAATAAGGAGCTTATCAGGAGGATAAAGTAACCCTGAGGTGACAATAAAGCAGTCCTGAAGATCATAAGTTTGTCTGTTGGATAATTAACCTGAAACAAGGTAGCATTCTGTATAATAACATTAGTTTATGCTTTATGTATGCATGTATGATATGATGTACTCAAGTCATGTATTATATGTCTATGGATATATATATGCTATGGTATGATGTAAATGATGTATGTATGATATGATACTGCCGGAAGCGTCTGGATATCTTCGTATTACAACTGCTGGCCAGGGAAAATAAATCCTGATTCGTTGCTGAAGAATATATAACCCTCTGTCTGCTGAGGATAACAGGGTATAGATAACCTCCCGTCTGCTGGGGATAGTAAGGCATAGATATAACCTCCCGTTGTTGGGGATAGTAAGGATAGATATCACCTCCCGTATGTTGGGATAGTAAGGTATATATAACCTTCGTCTTCGTTTGATGGTAGGGTAGACATAACATCCCGTCTTCGTTCGTCGTACTCTTATTGGAAAGTAATTTCCCGAATATCCGTATGAGGATAAAAGAGATGGATATAAATTCCAGGGGAGATAAGACTTTATGAAGATGGATTCGTCCTATTGAGGGTTTGTAACTGTCCTGTAAAGGTGAACCGGCGAAGTTTCGTTGAAATCCTCCCCTCGTTCGTCCTTAGTAAATACTATTACTGCATTTTCATGCATTTCTGGTAAACATCAATCATATTAAGCATACATGCATTTCTGGTAAACATCAATCATATTCAAAAGCATACATACATTCAAACACAACCAATGGACGTTTCGCTTATGTAAATAGGGTAAAAGTAAATCTGGATTCAAAAGATGGAATTTATTTATATCAAAAAGTGACCCATACACGGGTAAGTTTGTACAAGGAAACATAAATCCTAGTAAGAGGATTTTGCCATAAAATTTTACAAAATAAAGAAAATCAGCTATGTGGGAAACAGTCCTATTGAGTTTCAATCCTACTATTGCCCTTCAAGTATCTCATCTTCTTGCTGTTGAGACGGAAATGATTGGATTGAGCTTTATCTGTTCGAGCTTGAATAAGTAATACAACTGGTTGCAGTTTCATGGGTGATCCAAACGAGACATAATCATACGCTTTAATCCCTAACTTTTGCCTGGATTGCCCTTTCAGGTTTTCAATCCACCGGGATACCCTTTTTTGCCCAAGCCGCCTTTTCAGGTTTTCGACTTGCCGGGTGTACATCTTTATATATATATCCCTAATTTTTGCCCAAACCCTTTTGGTTTGCCGGGATGCCCTTATTTTTGCCTAGGCCTGTCAACCTAGCGGGTCTCTTTTTATGCGTAGTATTTTTTAACTATGTCTGCGTTTACAGGTTGTGGGAAATCTTCACCATCCATTGTAGTCAGTATCATGGCACCTCCTGAGAACACTGTTTTGACTACAAATGGTCCTTCATATGTTGGAGTCCACTTGCCCCTAGGATCACCCTGTGGTAATATGATACGCTTGATTACCAAGTCACCAGCCTGATATACCTTTGGCTTAACCTTCTTGTTAAAAGCTTCGATCATTCGCTTTTGGTACATCTGGCCATGACAAACTGCTGCTAGCCTCCTCTCATCAATCAAATTTATCTGGTCAAGTCGAGTCTGAATCCACTCATCTTCATCCAAGCCTGCATCCTTCATAATTCTTAAGGAGGGAATCTGAACTTCAATGGGCAGAACCGCTTCCATACCATAGACTAAGGAGAATGGGGTTGCCCCTGTTGAAGTACGTATTGTGGTACGATAACCATGAAGAGCAAATGGTAACATCTCATGCCAATCCTTGTAAGTAACAGTCATCTTTTGTACAATCTTCTTAATGTTCTTATTTGCAGCTTCAACTGCCCCATTCATCTTCGGACGATACGGAGAAGAGTTGTGATGCTTAATCTTGAACTGCGTGCAGAGGTCAGTAATCATAGTGTTGTTCAGATTAGAGCCATTGTCAGTGATAATCCTTTCAGGGATGCCATACCTACATATGAGATTATTCTTAATGAACCGAGCCACAACATTCTTAGTCACAGATGCAAATGAAGCTGCCTCTACCCACTTCGTGAAGTAATCAATAGCAACCAGGATGAAACGATGCCCATTAGAAGCAGTAGGCTTGATCTCACCAATTATATCAATGCCCCACATGGCAAAGGGCCAAGGAGCAGTCAACACATTCAATGGTGATGGAGGTACATGGACTTTATCAGCATAGATTTGACACTTGTGACAAATTCTGGAGTGTTGATAGCAATCAGCTTCCATGGTAGACCAATAGTAACCTGCTCTCAATATCTTCTTTGCCATAGTATGACCACTGGAATGAGTGCCAAAGGTCCCATCATGCATCTCTTCCATAATCTCAGTTGCTTCCTTCTTATCCACACAACGAAGCATAGTTGAATCATGATTACGCTTGTACAGAATCCCATTACTCAAAAAGAACTTAGCAGCAAACCTTCTCAAAAACTTCCTATCTTTGACAGATGCCCCTTCAGGGAACTCCTGAGCTTCGAGATATCTTCTCACTTCATAGAACCAAGGCTTATCCTCTGCCCTTTCTGTATCAATCTCATTGCAGTATGCAGGCTTTTCAAATCTATCAATAGTAATCTTGGGAGCTTCATCATCCCAGCTAATCTCAAACATAGATGCCATGGTGGCCAAAGCATCTGCCAACTGATTTTCTCTCCGTGGAATGTGCT
Organism: Lathyrus aphaca; assembly: GCA_963966055.1. Taxonomy (NCBI): domain Eukaryota; kingdom Viridiplantae; phylum Streptophyta; class Magnoliopsida; order Fabales; family Fabaceae; genus Lathyrus; species Lathyrus aphaca. Next base: position 568,478,792 of record OZ014523.1, read on the forward strand.
CAAAGGTAATCTCTTTGAAATGGGAGATCAAAGACAACACATGCTCTCTGTAAGGAATGAGGTTATCATGCTTGGTATCCCAATCTCCTTTGATCTGACTTACTACCAGGGCTGAATCTCCATACACATCAAGAAACTGAATCTTCTTATCAATAGCAGCTTTAATGCCCAGGATACATGCCTCATACTCAACCATGTTATTGGTACAATGGAAACAAAGTCTAGCAGTAATCGGGGTATGACAACCTTCAGGGGAACTAATCACAACACCAACACCATTACCAAGTGCATTAGAGGCACCATCAAAAACCATAGTCCATCGGGATCCTTGTTCAGGTCCGTCATATTGTCCAGGTTCTTTGGTAATAATCATAATGTCTTCATCAGGAAACTCAAAATTCATTGACTGATAATCATCCACTGCTTGATGAGCCAAATGATCAGCAACAACACTTCCTTTAATGGCCTTCTGAGTAGTATACTGTATGTCATATTCCGTCAAGATCATTTGCCATCTTGCAATTCTTCCGGAGAGAGCAGGTTTCTCAAATACGTACTTGATTGGATCCATCTTTGAAATCAACAAGGTAGTATGGGTCAACATATATTGTCTTAGTCGGCGAGCAGCCCATGCCAAAGCGCAGCAAGTTTTCTCGAGCAGTGAGTATCTTGTTTCACAGTCGGTAAACTTTTTGCTAAGGTAGTATATTGCCTGCTCTTTTCGACCAGACTCGTCATGTTGCCCCAACACACACCCCATTGAGTTGTCTAGCACTGTTAAGTACATAATCAAGGGTCTTCCATCAACTGGTGGCATCAAAATTGGAGGTTCTAACAGATATCTCTTGATTTCATCAAAGGCAGTCTGACACTCATCATTCCATTCCATCACCTGATCTTTCTTCAACAACTTGAAGATTGGCTCACAGATGGTAGTTAACTGGGAAATAAATCTTGCAATGTAGTTCAATCGTCCCAAGAAACCTCTAACCTCTTTCTCAGTACGGGGAGCTGGCATCTCTCGTATAGCTTTCACTTTTGCAGGATCCACTTCAATACCTTTTCCACTGACAATGAAACCCAGGAGTTTACCAGATCTAACTCCAAAAGTACACTTGTTTGGATTCAATCTCAACTTGTATTTCTTCAACCTCTCAAACAACTTGTGCAGATGATCAAGATGTTGCTCTTCATTCTGAGACCTGGCTATCATATCATCTACATATACTTCTATCTCATGATGAATCATATCATGAAACAAAGCCACCATAGCACGTTGATATGTTGCCCCTGCATTCTTCAAACCAAATGGCATTACCTTATAGCAAAAGGTGCCCCACTGTGTCACAAATGTTGTCTTCTCCATATCTTCAGGTGCCATTTTGATTTGATTGTAACCAGAGAAACCATCCATAAAAGAGAATACCTTATGCTGAGCAGTGTTGTCTACCAGAATATCAATATGAGGAAGTGGAAAGTCATCTTTGGGGCTAGCCTTGTTCAAATCTCTGTAGTCCACACACATACGTACCTTACCATCTTTCTTAGGAACTGGTACCACATTTGCAACCCACTGAGGATAAGAAGTCACTGCTAAGAACCCTGCATTGAACTGTTTCATTACCTCTGCCTTGATCTTTTCTGACATTTCAGGACGCATACGACGAACCTTCTGCTTCTTTGGACGACAATCTTCTTTCACTGGCAAACGGTGAACCACAATGTCTGTATCCAACCCTGGCATATCTTCATAAGACCAAGCAAATATCTCCACATAGTCACGTAACATCTGAATCAACCTGCTCTTGACACTGTCCTCTAAATCAGCCCCTACCTTGACCTCTCTTCTGTTTTCTTCAGTTCCCAAATTCACAACTTCGACTGGCTCTTCATGTGGCTGTATAGCTTTCTCTTCTTGTTGTAACAACCTAGCAAGCTCTACAGGTATTTCACAATCGTCCTCATTTCCGTCTTCAGTTTGATAGATCGGATTCTCGAAATTATAATTGGCAATAGTAGAACTGTTATCAACAGGATCCAGAGTGGATGAGGATCTGCATTTTAGTGATGTGGGTGTGTGTAAGAACACATAGCTGATAAAACAAAAACAAAAGAAAAGAAAGACAAGGAACACAATATTTACGAAAACGAAACGTCCACTGATTTTATTGAATGAAGTATGCAAATGAAATGACAGCCCGTAACAAGCACACCATTGTGCCCCGGGTAAGGCACATGGCTTGAAAGTTTTATTGCTCAAGAAATCACAAAATTAAAAAAAAACACAACACAGTAATAGTATTTACTCCTGACTAAAGGAGATAGGGATAACATCTTCAGCTTTCCAATTATTGAGTCCAGCACCCACAGTAGGAAAAATCCATGCATCCAAGTTGTAGTCTTCATCTTGATCTCCCACAACATTAATCTGGTCCTTCACAACCCCTTGATTGGTGATACGGGCAGCACGAGCACGACGAACAGCCTTCTGGGACTCTGCAGTGAAACCCAAACCAAACTTGTCAGACTTGTATGGAATATCAGGAAGCTGACCCCAAATAGTACAACCACCTTCATCCACCACAGCTCTAGCATCATTGAGGGAAGCCATTGCCATTGTTGGAGGCTTTCTGGTGATCACAGGAATTTTCTTCACAACAGGAGGAGTTACATAATCATTAACAACCCAGGGAACCACTTCAAATGACTGACACGGAGTCTCGATGTATTCACCCTCCACTTCCAGATACTTGAAAGTGTTTACATGGCTGACAAAGTATTCTTCCTCTCCGAAGACAGTAACAACTTTTCCATTCACCGGATATCTCAACTTTTGGTGCAATGTAGAGGTCACAGCACCTGCCCCATGGATCCAGGGACGACCAAGCAGACAAGAGTACGAAGGACGAATGTCCATCACATAAAATGTAACAGTAAACACCTGAGAACCAACTTTGATTGGAAGATCAATTTCCCCATGCACTACTCTTCTAGAACCATCAAAAGCCTTTACCACAATATTACTGGGCTTCAGCACAGCATCTTCAGGACTCAGCTTATTCAGGACTTCCTTAGGCAACACATTCAAAGAGGAACCATTGTCTATCAGTACATGAGACAGGGTAGTGCCCCTGCATTCAATTGAAATATGCAAGGCCCTGTTATGATCCCTCTTGGCAGGGGTCAAGTCAGCATCAGAAAATCCTAACCCATTGTCATAGGTCAGGTGGGCAACACAGTTCTCAAATTGGTCAACAGAAATTGTACTGGGTACATGAGCCATTTTCAGAAACTTGATCAATGACTTGGCATGAGCCTCAGAACATAATAATAAGGATAGCATAGAAATCTTTGAGGGAGTATGCCCCAATTGGTCAACAATGTCATAATCACTTTTACGAATGATTTTCAATACTTCTTCCATCTGTTTAGAGAGATCATCAGCAGCTGGCATATCAGTAGATACAGGTTCAATAACAGGACCTTTGCCCCGAGCATCAGTGGTGGAAGTAGCAGTAGGAGTAACTGCATTCTTGGAAGCAACCGGAGGAGAGAAGACTCTTCCACTACGAGTGATCTTGCTAGATCCAGCAATATTATCAATGTCAACAGGCATATCAGCTACAGGCTCTTGCTTAACACCGTGGATGTAAACATCAGACCCATAGTGCCAAGGCACAACTTTGTCAGATGTATAAGGAATAGGACCAGGAGTGGTAATGATCAGAGGAGCCACTCTGGCTTCAGCAACAACTTTCACAGGACCTTCAGCAGTAATCTTGATTGGGCCCTGATGAGTGATTTTAATGGGACCCTTTGAAGTGATTCTCACTGGTACTTTGTCAACCATGTCAACCTCTTCAATCTTCCTACCTTGAGTCAGATGATCCACCATACTTTCAACAGATGACGGAGTCCTTTCAAACACTATAGTATACTTATCCATGAGACGTTGAATTCCATCTCTCAATATGAAGCAACTATCCGGCTTATAGGTACAATACAAACAATCTTCACGACAACCTGGAAAGATCCCAGCTTGTACTAACCTCTTTTTGATAACAGACAGTGGTGTACTCAACTCCATTACTGAATAAACATGCAAGTCTTCATCAATGGCGTTGACAGTCTTCTCGTGATTTGGCATTGGTGCTGTAATTACATTTGGAGTACCTGGTGGATCAAACTCAATTTCTCCAGCATCAATCATATCTTGAATTTTGTTCTTCAAGACCCAGCAGTTATTAGTATCATGTCCTGGATAGTTTGAATGATATGCACATCGTGCATTGGGATTGTACTTGGGAGAGGTAACATTGGGATTCTGAGGAGCCTCCCTCAGGGTAATAAGTTCAGCCTTCAACAAGTGTTGCAATGCCTGAGCCATTGACATGTTGATCTTCGTGAACTGTCTTCTAGCCCTCTGTTGGTTGCCTTGAGGCTGCTCTGTTGTTGCAGGAGTTGGATTTGAAATATGAACTGCACTAACAGACTGATGCCTTCTGTTACGATCAGGTTGACCATAAACAGCATTGGATTCTTTCTTCCCAGTGGGAGGCTTCTTTGCAGCACCTGATGAAGAAGTGCCCACTTGGATCTTACCACTCTTGATACCATTCTCTACCCGCTCTCCTGTCATAATCAACTCAGTGAAGCCAGATGATGAGCTTCCAATGAGATGACTGTAAAATGGACCATTCAGCGTACACATGAACATATCAACCAGCTCCCTGTCAGTCAAAGGGGGTTGAACTCTTCCAGCTAAATCTCTCCATTTCTGAGCGTACTCCTTAAAACTTTCTTTGGCACCCATAGACATGCTCTGAAGTTGCATGCGAGTGGGGGCTAAGTCAGCATTGTATTGGTACTGCTTGTAGAAAGCTTCAGCAAGATCATTCCAGTCTCTGATGTTGACACTCTCCAACTGATAATACCACTCCAGCTGAGCTCCAGATAAGCTCTCTTGAAAGAAATGGATCCACAACTTCTTATCAGCAGTATGAGGTTGAATCCTTCTGACATACGACCTCAAATGCAGCTTGGGACAAGAGACCCCATCATAAACAACAAAGGTAGGAACCTTGAAACCAATGGGTATCACAACCCCAGATATCAAACTCAAATCCTCAAAATCCAGCCCAGATGATTTCTGTAATTCCATAGCATCCATTTTATCCACCAGCATCTTGAATTTGTCTTCATTAGGCTCATGGTAGTAATTAGCTTCAGAATCAGAGTCCCCCATAGTATTATGGAGACTGCCTCCCTCTTTCTCAGATTCCTCAGATTCATAGTCTTCAACCTGTTCCTTGGTCTTAACAGGACCCTTGAACCTTCTTCCCATGTTGAGCAACCCAGCAGACCTTCTAGCCTTCTTAGTCTTCTTGGCCAGTAGTGTCTTCAATTCATCCTGCCCCTTGGATAGGTTCAGGATCAGCTCTTGGAACTGTGCATTTTGTGCCTGGAGATCCTTAACTGATTGTTCAAGAGCCATTGCTGAAATAAACAGCGAGAGGATGAGAAACCTGTGCATAATTATAAACCTGTGATGCAATGAAATGATATGGGAATGCATATGCAATGTTTTCAAAGACCGCAGGATTTAAATTTGCTTAAACAAACAAGAAAGTAACTTTTTATTAGTAATAACTTGTTTTTCCTTTTAGGCTTACAAAAAATGAAAGTGAAATAAGTACAAAAGATGGGGTTTTAAGTCTCCCATGGACGTTTCCTCTTTGTGTTGAGGTATGAGTTGAGGTTCCGTTCCTCATGAAGTTGCTTTGTTAGCTCTAGGATTCTTGCTTGGCTTGCTTTGTAATGAGCCTCGAAAGTATCCCTTTGCTCCTTCAGCTGGATCCAGGATCTCTGTAAGTCTTCCATGTCAGTAGGCATGTCTGGGTGAAGGATGGTATAAGCAGTATCTCCTTCAGCAACAGGTTCCATGGTAACTGGCAGGATAGCAGGATATGGCATCATGAGAGTCTGAGCACGAGATCGTACCCATCTGAGATAAGCTTCCATAGGAATAGTGTACTTAGGCTCCAGAGTCTTGCTGTCAACCTTGTTTACTTTTCCCCAGGCTCGTATGAATCTCTGACGGTAACCTTGAAGATCGTTGTCGTAGTCAAACACAATGCCCTGAATCAACATGTCATGTGGACCATCACTCCGAGCGTAACCAAACTGTCGTAAAGCTAGAGAGGGGTTGTAGGTGATGCCTTCTCTTATGCCTAGAAGTGGCACATTAGGAAACTCCCCACAACGGTCAATGATAGTGACATTCTCCATAGATCTGGAGCACCAATGGATATCTGAGTGAGAAAGTGACATGATCCTCTTGGACCATCTGAACCCTTGCTCATTCTTCATTACCGAGCGAGGAAGGTGAGAAATAAACCACCTAGATAGCAAAGGTATGCAGCACATCAAAGTTCCTCTTGCCCTTGTAGTACGGGTGTGAAGAGAATGCAGGATATCTCCAAGCAATGTAGGCACTGGATTGTGACTCAGAAATATGTTGATGGCATGAACGTCTATGAACTGATCTGGATTGGGGAACAACACTAAGCCATATATTAGCAAGGCTAAGACCTCCTCAAAAGCATCATAGCTCATGGCCTTCAAGAACAACTGAGCTTTTTCTATCAACACCTTGGCAAGAATACCCTTGACTCCGCTTCTCGTTTCTAGAACAATATCAGACTTCTTCAGATGTAGAGCTGCAGCAATAACCTCTGGTTTGAGTTCCTTCTCCAAGCCTGTGAAGGGTCTTTGATCAAGAACAGGTATACCCAAAAGTTTAGAGAACTCTTCCATTGTAGGAACCAGCTGGTAGTCGGGGAATGTAAAGCAGTGGTGCTTGGGGTCGAAGAACTGAAACAGGACACTCATCATGTCTTCACTGAACCCTGAAGTAACTAGGTCCAATATGTGACCATGTCTCTTGTTGAACTGGGAATGATCAGACACTTGAGAAACCAACTCTTTAAGCTTGGGAGGTATCCCCACAAAGTTGATCCTGATGGTGTTTCTACGAGCAGAAGGCATGACCTGCAACAAAGAACAAAGATAAATCCTTTGGTCCTTGAAATGGTTAGTGAAAATGCTATGCTCATGATGCATGATGATGTCATGATGTTATGCTCAATCAAAGACATGTGGCACACACAAACAAGTCACACCATAGCCCTAGGTTTAAAGGCTTGCATGAGGTTTAAGGTAAGTACCCTCCCCTGAAGTTAGATGGTTCATCCTGTCCTACAAAAGTAACCGGGTTCTAAGGGATCTCAATATCATTGATCCTTCACAAGGGTGGTTGTTCAGAAGGCAACTTACTTGCCAACCAAAACCCTCCAAGTTTAAGATCTCAATGAGTGTAGCATCGAGTGTCAACCAACTTCAGTCTGCACCAAAGCCGGTTACCTCACTACTTTCTAAAGGCCAAGATGAGTTAACTAGGGTTCTAAAAGTTAGTTAGTGCATTGACAACATATGGCAGCCTCATATTATCCTCAACTTGACTTAAGGAACATAAGCACCAACCAAGAAGTCGCACTAACTATGGCCACCAGATCAACCGTATCGATATACGTCGTACAGTTTCCTTGGTCTATTGCCATTTACCTAAGGTACACTAGATCCGGGTTAGGACCTTTCACACATAAGAGCACCCCAACAAGATAACATAAATCAAACAAGGCAAACAATTCAAAGTGATCTTAATTCCTAAGGGTACCCCTCTTAAAATAGATCCCCAGCAGAGTCGCCAGTTCTGTAACACGGTGGGAGAACTGACTTTAGTTATGTTGCGGATAGCAAGAGTCGCCACCGACTTTTATTTTATCCAAAAGGAAAGGGTAGAAAAGAACAGGAAAGACCTTAAGAGATATTTTTGGGTCCGGGGGGTAGGTTATGTAAAGGGAAGGTGTTAGCACCCTTTACATCCATGGTTATCCATGGGCTCTTAGTTACTTAGCTCACTTTTGAATTGTTTTTGAAAGTGTAGTGTGTGAATAGAAAAATTTTCAGAATAGTTGATAATGATCCATGTATGGATGTGTAAAAACTTGTTTTTGAAAATTGGTTTGAAATTTGTTTAAGTGTTTGAAAAGTTTGAAGTGAGTAAGTACATAAGAGGAACCTACCCTAATGTTTAAAGTCTTTCTTGTTCTTTATCCTTTCATTGGTAAGACTATCCCTACTATTAAGGAGTAGGTAGTCATTACCTTGGATGTAAGGGACATGAGAGGGACATCTGTTTGTATGGAGGCAACTGTGGGGTGTATTAAGCATATATGTGGGACTATCATCATTATTCGAAGGGACTCGATTCGTAAAGGCAACCATGAGGGACTTGATGATTTTTCTTTTAAATGGGACTTGCTTTATACACCCCACTTGACCTTATTAGTAGGCAACCTGAGGGATAACCTTAGAAAGTGAGACGGCGATTAAAATCGACTTACGTGTGTGAGTGTTTAATTTAATTATCTTATGATTAAAAATGATCTAATTTAATTTTAAGAACATACATGTTTTGCACTCCCTAATTACTAACCATAGCAAAAATAAAAATATTTACAAATTTACATCCAGGAGCATTTACATAATAATTATAATAAGCAAAAAATAAATAAATAAATAAATAGCAAAAATAATTAACAAGCTAAAATAATAAATAAATAATAATTAGGGGTTAGTAAATAATAATAATAAGTAAGGTTAGCAAAATAATGACAATAAGCATAATTAAAATATAAATGGATTAGTGATAATAAAATAATAATAATAGTAATTAGAAAAATAAACAAGGTTAGAGAAATAATAAGAATAAAATTAGTGAAAATAAATAATGAGAAAAAATACACAATATTAGAGACATAATAGTAAAGATATAATATAATAGTAAATCACAATAGAAAAATATTATAAATGATATAATTAGAATAATAAGCACAAAGTTTAATTTTAAATATATAATAAGAAAAATTTCTAAGCATAATATAAATCATTTACAACAATTCAATTACTTATCAACAATTATTAAAAGATATTATGAGAAAATAAATTTTAAATGTCATGTTTATAAAAATAATCATATTTACAAAATTAATCTTATTTATAAAATTTTAATTTTTATTAATTATCCTATTTACAAATTATTTTAAACATATATTAACATTTATTTATTAAAACAATATTTACATATTATAAGGAGAAAATAAGCTTAAAATATTATATTCATATTTACAAACAAATTTACAAGAATTATACTAAATAAATGTACATAAAATTATTTAGAAAAATATAAGATTAGGTTTTGTTTTAGAAAATATTTTAGAATAAAGTTATTTTAATTAATATACATACTATAATTTATTTACATAATTATAAAAATAATTTTCATAAGAAAAAGATATATAGAGTTTAAATTATATTTAACATTATTTTAATTATATTTATATACATATACTTTTAATAATTAAACAAAAAATAGAAAATAGGAAAAAACTGCAAAAAGAGAGGAACTTACCTGATCAGGATTTGATCCCATGTCCTCATGTTTACCAGCAACAACAATAACCACCAGGTTAGCCCACACGCAGGCAACAAGAAAGGGGCAAGAATTTGTTTTGTGTCTTGTTTGAGAAATCCAGAAAAAATGAAGAAATAAAAAGGCCTGGGGTAGGATTTGATCCCAGGACCTTTATACATTCACACACGCGCATCACCACCCGGCTGGAAGAGCCAATCTGCTTATAAACCAACGCCAATTCATAATATGTAATAATCAATACATAAATAAGGAAAATAACCAAAATTTTGTCATGGCCAGGATTCGAACACAAGTCATACGGCCAGCATGCATACGCCTCCTTCCACTGGGCCACAAGCACACCTGTGATAAACAAACAACAATAATTCAAAACATATTTTCACCAGTATTTGGATTTTCCAGCGCGCGGGAACTGGTCTTCTTCTTCCTTGAGACCTTCGAAATCACCTGCGAATATTGTTGCAATTTTTCCTGCGAAAACCAACTTCCAGCAAAACCTACGAATATCAACAAGCAACAAAACCATACAATTTGTAAAAATTAAGCACAGCAACATGTTCCTGGCATCCACACGATTCATTCTATGTCTTTAGAATCAATTTATATTCACTAAATCAAAAGTCCCTAAACCTAAGTCCAAACCCTAATAATGGCATCTTGTGAATTAGGTACGGGTTCTTGAGTTTTCCTGCCCAGAAACGTTCTACAACATACAACAAACAACATTAGCCAAACAAAATCCATTTAAATGCAATGAATCATTAGAATCGAAAAAAATTTATTCAAGAACAAATTGGCTTCGGGTTGTTCATATATGCATGCTATAGATGCGTATGGGCATTGGTTTTGCATCATGGAAGATCAAGGAACATCTCTATGATCATAGTTTACCTTCTAATGCCCTGTAACTCAAAATCCGAATCTCACTTTTTTGATGAATTTTTGAACAATGAACTTACACTTTTGGCTGCTGGAATTCGTGTCCTGAGGCTAGGGTTATGTTTGCTACTTATATGAGAGTGAATTAGGTCAGAAATATGGATTGGTTGTGTGAAGATTTGATCCAAAAAATATTGAAAAAGATGGTGTCATGAAATTCAAATATTGGCTCATGAATACTTGCTATTTTTGGAGAGATCACATGATTTCTTTCTCTTTCAACTTCAATCACCAATTAAGACTTTCTAGAATCAATCACAAAAATAAATCTTCATTTTTAATATTTTATTTAAATTTAAAATGATTTTAAGTATAAAAAATCATAATAAATTAATTAAATAAAATAAAAATTATGAAAATATTATGGAAATTTCGTGCATGATGTTATTGTATGGGTTGGGTCATAATTTGGTCAGCCCATTTGGAGAAAATTGCTTTTAGGCCCTCATTTTCATCATAAACCATCACAAATTTTCCCAACTTTGCAAGGGCACATCTCCCTCAATTTTAAAGGTATGAGGGTGTTCTTGGACTTTTTGGAAAGCTTGAAGAGTCCTCTAAACAACCCCATTGGTTTCAGGTCCATATCATTTACCAATCTCAAGTTATGCCCTTTTGAAGTTGTTGACTTTTTGTTGACTTTTGAAATGACCTATAATGTCTTAGCTCATATCTTCCAAATGAAGCATTTTTGGGCTTAACTTTCAACATAAAAGTTGTAGAGAATTAAATTTCCTTCAAAATGAGATTTGGATGGAGACTTGGTGATGAAGTATGTGAAAGTTATGTCTGGTCAAAGTTCAGTTGACTTTTACTGAGGAAACCCTAATTTAGAAACTCCTGATTATTGATGATCTGGAATCTCCTTGATGAATCATGATCAACCCTTGATCAAATGATGAATTTTACTTCATATACTTGATGTTGGCAAAAAATCATGAAGTTTGACTTTGGTTTGACCACAGTTGACCTCAGTTTGACTTTTTAACTGCATTGACTGATTTTGACTTATCTGATCATCTGACTGAGCAAATCTTTGGGAAAAGTCTTGAAACTTGTCATGGGGGTTCTTACACACATATAAGATGTTATGAAGCTTACTTGAAGTCTTGGAAGTCAATTTATCCTGATTAAAGTCAAAACCCTAGTTTTGGGTGCACTGCTTAGGAGGTGCATTGTCTGAGGGAATTGTCAACTTCTTTGACCAATTGTGAACTTTATGAACCTTGTGAATCTTCATAAAATGTCTTGTGAACCTCATGGGAGGTATTGTGAAGCTTGTGAACCTTGTGAACCTCATGAAGTGACTTTGTAGACCTCATGAACCTCAGGAGAGCTTTGTAATCATTGTGAATCTTGTGAACCTCGTGAACCTTCAAGAAGTAACTTGTAGACTTCATGAACCTCATGAAAGGTCTTGTAAATGTTGAGAAGCTTGTGAACCTTGTGAACCTTCATAAAGTAACTTGTAGACTTCATGAACTTCAAGAAAGGCATTGAAAGCATTATGGAACTTGTGAACCTTGTGAACCTTCAAGAAGTAACTTGTAGACTTCATGAACCTCATGAAAGGTCTTGCAAGTGTTGGAGAACTTGTGAACCTTGTGAACCTTCTTAGAACACAAAGTCTTGTATTGTGAGGGCAAATTTTGGGGTGCAACAGCTGCCCCTGTTCAATTTTCTGAAACCTGAGGGGTTAGATTGGTATATTTGCCAGTCGTGACCTGGAAGGTTGAAGGGGATTGAACACAAAAGCCCAAAAATTTGCACTCACCAGTGCATTAGAGTGGCACAGATGGCTAGTTGAATATGCTTGAGTGGGCTTAAAGATGCCACTAGGGGAAAGTTCTTCAGATATATTTCTTGGAAGATAAGGCAGTCCAAAATATGGAGGTATAATGAAAGCTGTCAGGAGTCTGGAGCAGTCCTGAGGTTTTGATGATATGCTTTCAAGATACTGGAGTAATACTGATGTAACAGCATGTCTTTATGAGGATAGAGCAATCAATAATGATAACCCTAGAGCAGTCTTGAAGTAATAATATGGCTTCAGGAGGATAGAGCAATCAATAGCTCTAAAGCAGTCTTGAAATAGTAATATGATTTCAGGAGGATAGAGCAATCAATAGCTCTAAAGCAGTCTTGAAATAGTAATATGATTTCAGGAGGATAGAGCAATCAATAGCTCTAAAGCAGTCTTGAAATAATAAGATGGCTTCAGGAGGATAGAGCAATCAATAGCTCTAAAGCAGTCTTGAAATAGTAATATGATTTCAGGAGGATAGAGCAATCAATAGCTCTAAAGCAGTCTTGAAATAATAAGATGGCTTCAGGAGGATAGAGCAATCAATAGCTCTAAAGCAGTCTTGAAGTAATGATTTCATGAGGATAGAGCCATCAATAATGATAACTCTAAAGCAGTCTTGAAGTAATATGATGATTTCAGGAGGATAGAGCAATCAATAATGATAACTCTAAAGCAGTCTTGAAGTAATAATTTCAGGAGGATAGAGCAATCAATAATGATAACTCTAAAGCAGTCTTGAAATAATAATGTGATTTCAGGAGGATAGAGCAATCAATAATGATAACTCTAAAGCAGTCTTGAAGTAATGATTTCAGGAGGATAGAGCAATCAATAATGATAACTCTAAAGCAGTCTTGAAGTAATAATTTCAGGAGGATAGAGCAATCAATAATGATAACTCTAAAGCAGTCTTGAAATAATAATATGATTTCAGGAGGATAGAGCAATCAATAGCTCTAAAGCAGTCTTGAAATAATAAGATGGCTTCAGGAGGATAGAGCAATCAATAGCTCTAAAGCAGTCTTGAAATAGTAATATGATTTCAGGAGGATAGAGCAATCAATAGCTCTAAAGCAGTCTTGAAATAATAAGATGGCTTCAGGAGGATAGAGCAATCAATAGCTCTAAAGCAGTCTTGAAGTAATGATTTCAGGAGGATAGAGCCATCAATAATGATAACTCTAAAGCAGTCTTGAAGTAATATGATGATTTCAGGAGGATAGAGCAATCAATAATGATAACTCTAAAGCAGTCTTGAAGTCATGAGAATTTATCAGGAGGATAAAGTAACCCTGAGGTGACAATAAAGCAGTCCCAAAGTAATAAGGAGCTTATCAGGAGGATAAAGTAACCCTGAGGTGACAATAAAGCAGTCCTGAAGATCATAAGTTTGTCTGTTGGATAATTAACCTGAAACAAGGTAGCATTCTGTATAATAACATTAGTTTATGCTTTATGTATGCATGTATGATATGATGTACTCAAGTCATGTATTATATGTCTATGGATATATATATGCTATGGTATGATGTAAATGATGTATGTATGATATGATACTGCCGGAAGCGTCTGGATATCTTCGTATTACAACTGCTGGCCAGGGAAAATAAATCCCGATTCGTTGCTGAAGAATATATAACCCTCTGTCTGCTGAGGATAACAGGGTATAGATAACCTCCCGTCTGCTGGGGATAGTAAGGCATAGATATAACCTCCCGTTGTTGGGGATAGTAAGGATAGATATCACCTCCCGTATGTTGGGATAGTAAGGTATATATAACCTTCGTCTTCGTTTGATGGTAGGGTAGACATAACATCCCGTCTTCGTTCGTCGTACTCTTATTGGAAAGTAATTTCCCGAATATCCGTATGAGGATAAAAGAGATGGATATAAATTCCAGGGGAGATAAGACTTTATGAAGATGGATTCGTCCTATTGAGGGTTTGTAATTGTCCTGTAAAGGTGAACCGGCGAAGCTTCGTTGAAATCCTCCCCTCGTTCGTCCTTAGTAAATACTATTACTGCATTTTCATGCATTTCTGGTAAACATCAATCATATTAAGCATACATGCATTTCTGGTAAACATCAATCATATTCAAAAGCATACATACATTCAAACACAACCAATGGACGTTTCGCTTATGTAAATAGGGTAAAAGTAAATCTGGATTCAAAAGATGGAATTTATTTATATCAAAAAGTGACCCATACACGGGTAAGTTTGTACAAGGAAACATAAATCCTAGTAAGAGGATTTTGCCATAAAATTTTACAAAATAAAGAAAATCAGCTATGTGGGAAACAGTCCTATTGAGTTTCAATCCTACTATTGCCCTTCAAGTATCTCATCTTCTTGCTGTTGAGACGGAAATGATTGGATTGAGCTTTATCTGTTCGAGCTTGAATAAGTAATACAACTGGTTGCAGTTTCATGGGTGATCCAAACGAGACATAATCATACGCTTTAATCCCTAACTTTTGCCTGGATTGCCCTTTCAGGTTTTCAATCCACCGGGATACCCTTTTTTGCCCAAGCCGCCTTTTCAGGTTTTCGACTTGCCGGGTGTACATCTTTTTATATATATCCCTAATTTTTGCCCAAACCCTTTTGGTTTGCCGGGATGCCCTTATTTTTGCCTAGGCCTGTCAACCTAGCGGGTCTCTTTTTATGCGTAGTATTTTTTAACTATGTCTGCGTTTACAGGTTGTGGGAAATCTTCACCATCCATTGTAGTCAGTATCATGGCACCTCCTGAGAACACTGTTTTGACTACAAATGGTCCTTCATATGTTGGAGTCCACTTGCCCCTAGGATCACCCTGTGGTAATATGATACGCTTGATTACCAAGTCACCAGCCTGATATACCTTTGGCTTAACCTTCTTGTTAAAAGCTTCGATCATTCGCTTTTGGTACATCTGGCCATGACAAACTGCTGCTAGCCTCCTCTCATCAATCAAATTTATCTGGTCAAGTCGAGTCTGAATCCACTCATCTTCATCCAAGCCTGCATCCTTCATAATTCTTAAGGAGGGAATCTGAACTTCAATGGGCAGAACCGCTTCCATACCATAGACTAAGGAGAATGGGGTTGCCCCTGTTGAAGTACGTATTGTGGTACGATAACCATGAAGAGCAAATGGTAACATCTCATGCCAATCCTTGTAAGTAACAGTCATCTTTTGTACAATCTTCTTAATGTTCTTATTTGCAGCTTCAACTGCCCCATTCATCTTCGGACGATACGGAGAAGAGTTGTGATGCTTAATCTTGAACTGCGTGCAGAGGTCAGTAATCATAGTGTTGTTCAGATTAGAGCCATTGTCAGTGATAATCCTTTCAGGGATGCCATACCTACATATGAGATTATTCTTAATGAACCGAGCCACAACATTCTTAGTCACAGATGCAAATGAAGCTGCCTCTACCCACTTCGTGAAGTAATCAATAGCAACCAGGATGAAACGATGCCCATTAGAAGCAGTAGGCTTGATCTCACCAATTATATCAATGCCCCACATGGCAAAGGGCCAAGGAGCAGTCAACACATTCAATGGTGATGGAGGTACATGGACTTTATCAGCATAGATTTGACACTTGTGACAAATTCTGGAGTGTTGATAGCAATCAGCTTCCATGGTAGACCAATAGTAACCTGCTCTCAATATCTTCTTTGCCATAGTATGACCACTGGAATGAGTGCCAAAGGTCCCATCATGCATCTCTTCCATAATCTCAGTTGCTTCCTTCTTATCCACACAACGAAGCATAGTTGAATCATGATTACGCTTGTACAGAATCCCATTACTCAAAAAGAACTTAGCAGCAAACCTTCTCAAAAACTTCCTATCTTTGACAGATGCCCCTTCAGGGAACTCCTGAGCTTCGAGATATCTTCTCACTTCATAGAACCAAGGCTTATCCTCTGCCCTTTCTGTATCAATCTCATTGCAGTATGCAGGCTTTTCAAATCTATCAATAGTAATCTTGGGAGCTTCATCATCCCAGCTAATCTCAAACATAGATGCCATGGTGGCCAAAGCATCTGCCAACTGATTTTCTCTCCGTGGAATGTGCTCAAAGGTAATCTCTTTGAAATGGGAGATCAAAGACAACACATGCTCTCTGTAAGGAATGAGGTTATCATGCTTGGTATCCCAATCTCCTTTGATCTGACTTACTACCAGGGCTGAATCTCCATACACATCAAGAAACTGAATCTTCTTATCAATAGCAGCTTTAATGCCCAGGATACATGCCTCATACTCAACCATGTTATTGGTACAATGGAAACAAAGTCTAGCAGTAATCGGGGTATGACAACCTTCAGGGGAACTAATCACAACACCAACACCATTACCAAGTGCATTAGAGGCACCATCAAAAACCATAGTCCATCGGGATCCTTGTTCAGGTCCGTCATATTGTCCAGGTTCTTTGGTAATAATCATAATGTCTTCATCAGGAAACTCAAAATTCATTGACTGATAATCATCCACTGCTTGATGAGCCAAATGATCAGCAACAACACTTCCTTTAATGGCCTTCTGAGTAGTATACTGTATGTCATATTCCGTCAAGATCATTTGCCATCTTGCAATTCTTCCGGAGAGAGCAGGTTTCTCAAATACGTACTTGATTGGATCCATCTTTGAAATCAACAAGGTAGTATGGGTCAACATATATTGTCTTAGTCGGCGAGCAGCCCATGCCAAAGCGCAGCAAGTTTTCTCGAGCAGTGAGTATCTTGTTTCACAGTCGGTAAACTTTTTGCTAAGGTAGTATATTGCCTGCTCTTTTCGACCAGACTCGTCATGTTGCCCCAACACACACCCCATTGAGTTGTCTAGCACTGTTAAGTACATAATCAAGGGTCTTCCATCAACTGGTGGCATCAAAATTGGAGGTTCTAGCAGATATCTCTTGATTTCATCAAAGGCAGTCTGACACTCATCATTCCATTCCATCACCTGATCTTTCTTCAACAACTTGAAGATTGGCTCACAGATGGTAGTTAACTGGGAAATAAATCTTGCAATGTAGTTCAATCGTCCCAAGAAACCTCTAACCTCTTTCTCAGTACGGGGAGCTGGCATCTCTCGTATAGCTTTCACTTTTGCAGGATCCACTTCAATACCTTTTCCACTGACAATGAAACCCAGGAGTTTACCAGATCTAACTCCAAAAGTACACTTGTTTGGATTCAATCTCAACTTGTATTTCTTCAACCTCTCAAACAACTTGTGCAGATGATCAAGATGTTGCTCTTCATTCTGAGACCTGGCTATCATATCATCTACATATACTTCTATCTCATGATGAATCATATCATGAAACAAAGCCACCATAGCACGTTGATATGTTGCCCCTGCATTCTTCAAACCAAATGGCATTACCTTATAGCAAAAGGTGCCCCACTGTGTCACAAATGTTGTCTTCTCCATATCTTCAGGTGCCATTTTGATTTGATTGTAACCAGAGAAACCATCCATAAAAGAGAATACCTTATGCTGAGCAGTGTTGTCTACCAGAATATCAATATGAGGAAGTGGAAAGTCATCTTTGGGGCTAGCCTTGTTCAAATCTCTGTAGTCCACACACATATGTACCTTACCATCTTTCTTAGGAACTGGTACCACATTTGCAACCCACTGAGGATAAGAAGTCACTGCTAAGAACCCTGCATTGAACTGTTTCATTACCTCTGCCTTGATCTTTTCTGACATTTCAGGACGCATACGACGAACCTTCTGCTTCTTTGGACGACAATCTTCTTTCACTGGCAAACGGTGAACCACAATGTCTGTATCCAACCCTGGCATATCTTCATAAGACCAAGCAAATATCTCCACATAGTCACGTAACATCTGAATCAACCTGCTCTTGACACTGTCCTCTAAATCAGCCCCTACCTTGACCTCTCTTCTGTTTTCTTCAGTTCCCAAATTCACAACTTCGACTGGCTCTTCATGTGGCTGTATAGCTTTCTCTTCTTGTTGTAACAACCTAGCAAGCTCTACAGGTATTTCACAATCGTCCTCATTTCCGTCTTCAGTTTGATAGATCGGATTCTCGAAATTATAATTGGCAATAGTAGAACTGTTATCAACAGGATCCAGAGTGGATGAGGATCTGCATTTTAGTGATGTGGGTGTGTGTAAGAACACATAGCTGATAAAACAAAAACAAAAGAAAAGAAAGACAAGGAACACAATATTTACGAAAACGAAACGTCCACTGATTTTATTGAATGAAGTATGCAAATGAAATGACAGCCCGTAACAAGCACACCATTGTGCCCCGGGTAAGGCACATGGCTTGAAAGTTTTATTGCTCAAGAAATCACAAAATTAAAAAAAAAACACAACACAGTAATAGTATTTACTCCTGACTAAAGGAGATAGGGATAACATCTTCAGCTTTCCAATTATTGAGTCCAGCACCCACAGTAGGAAAAATCCATGCATCCAAGTTGTAGTCTTCATCTTGATCTCCCACAACATTAATCTGGTCCTTCACAACCCCTTGATTGGTGATACGGGCAGCACGAGCACGACGAACAGCCTTCTGGGACTCTGCAGTGAAACCCAAACCAAACTTGTCAGACTTGTATGGAATATCAGGAAGCTGACCCCAAATAGTACAACCACCTTCATCCACCACAGCTCTAGCATCATTGAGGGAAGCCATTGCCATTGTTGGAGGCTTTCTGGTGACCACAGGAATTTTCTTCACAACAGGAGGAGTTACATAATCATTAACAACCCAGGGAACCACTTCAAATGACTGACACGGAGTCTCGATGTATTCACCCTCCACTTCCAGATACTTGAAAGTGTTTACATGGCTGACAAAGTATTCTTCCTCTCCAAAGACAGTAACAACTTTTCCATTCACCGGATATCTCAACTTTTGGTGCAATGTAGAGGTCACAGCACCTGCCCCATGGATCCAGGGACGACCAAGCAGACAAGAGTACGAAGGACGAATGTCCATCACATAAAATGTAACAGTAAACACCTGAGAACCAACTTTGATTGGAAGATCAATTTCCCCATGCACTACTCTTCTAGAACCATCAAAAGCCTTTACCACAATATTACTGGGCTTCAGCACAGCATCTTCAGGACTCAGCTTATTCAGGACTTCCTTAGGCAACACATTCAAAGAGGAACCATTGTCTATCAGTACATGAGACAGGGTAGTGCCCCTGCATTCAATTGAAATATGCAAGGCCCTGTTATGATCCCTCTTGGCAGGGGTCAAGTCAGCATCAGAAAATCCTAACCCATTGTCATAGGTCAGGTGGGCAACACAGTTCTCAAATTGGTCAACAGAAATTGTACTGGGTACATGAGCCATTTTCAGAAACTTGATCAATGACTTGGCATGAGCCTCAGAACATAATAATAAGGATAGCATAGAAATCTTTGAGGGAGTATGCCCCAATTGGTCAACAATGTCATAATCACTTTTACGAATGATTTTCAATACTTCTTCCATCTGTTTAGAGAGATCATCAGCAGCTGGCATATCAGTAGATACAGGTTCAATAACAGGACCTTTGCCCCGAGCATCAGTGGTGGAAGTAGCAGTAGGAGTAACTGCATTCTTGGAAGCAACCGGAGGAGAGAAGACTCTTCCACTACGAGTGATCTTGCTAGATCCAGCAATATTATCAATGTCAACAGGCATATCAGCTACAGGCTCTTGCTTAACACCGTGGATGTAAACATCAGACCCATAGTGCCAAGGCACAACTTTGTCAGATGTATAAGGAATAGGACCAGGAGTGGTAATGATCAGAGGAGCCACTCTGGCTTCAGCAACAACTTTCACAGGACCTTCAGCAGTAATCTTGATTGGGCCCTGATGAGTGATTTTAATGGGACCCTTTGAAGTGATTCTCACTGGTACTTTGTCAACCATGTCAACCTCTTCAATCTTCCTACCTTGAGTCAGATGATCCACCATACTTTCAACAGATGACGGAGTCCTTTCAAACACTATAGTATACTTATCCATGAGACGTTGAATTCCATCTCTCAATATGAAGCAACTATCCGGCTTATAGGTACAATACAAACAATCTTCACGACAACCTGGAAAGATCCCAGCTTGTACTAACCTCTTTTTGATAACAGACAGTGGTGTACTCAACTCCATTACTGAATAAACATGCAAGTCTTCATCAATGGCGTTGACAGTCTTCTCGTGATTTGGCATTGGTGCTGTAATTACATTTGGAGTACCTGGTGGATCAAACTCAATTTCTCCAGCATCAATCATATCTTGAATTTTGTTCTTCAAGACCCAGCAGTTATTAGTATCATGTCCTGGATAGTTTGAATGATATGCACATCGTGCATTGGGATTGTACTTGGGAGAGGTAACATTAGGATTCTGAGGAGCCTCCCTCAGGGTAATAAGTTCAGCCTTCAACAAGTGTTGCAATGCCTGAGCCATTGACATGTTGATCTTCGTGAACTGTCTTCTAGCCCTCTGTTGGTTGCCTTGAGGCTGCTCTGTTGTTGCAGGAGTTGGATTTGAAATATGAACTGCACTAACAGACTGATGCCTTCTGTTACGATCAGGTTGACCATAAACAACATTGGATTCTTTCTTCCCAGTGGGAGGCTTCTTTGCAGCACCTGATGAAGAAGTGCCCACTTGGATCTTACCACTCTTGATACCATTCTCTACCCGTTCTCCTGTCATAATCAACTCAGTGAAGCCAGATGATGAGCTTCCAATGAGATGACTGTAAAATGGACCATTCAGCGTACACATGAACATATCAACCAGCTCCCTGTCAGTCAAAGGGGGTTGAACTCTTCCAGCTAAATCTCTCCATTTCTGAGCGTACTCCTTAAAACTTTCTTTGGCACCCATAGACATGCTCTGAAGTTGCATGCGAGTGGGGGCTAAGTCAGCATTGTATTGGTACTGCTTGTAGAAAGCTTCAGCAAGATCATTCCAGTCTCTGATGTTGACACTCTCCAACTGATAATACCACTCCAGCTGAGCTCCAGATAAGCTCTCTTGAAAGAAATGGATCCACAACTTCTTATCAGCAGTATGAGGTTGAATCCTTCTGACATACGACCTCAAATGCAGCTTGGGACAAGAGACCCCATCATAAACAACAAAGGTAGGAACCTTGAAACCAATGGGTATCACAACCCCAGATATCAAACTCAAATCCTCAAAATCCAGCCCAGATGATTTCTGTAATTCCATAGCATCCATTCTATCCACCAGCATCTTGAATTTGTCTTCATTAGGCTCATGGTAGTAATTAGCTTCAGAATCAGAGTCCCCCATAGTATTATGGAGACTGCCTCCCTCTTTCTCAGATTCCTCAGATTCATAGTCTTCAACCTGTTCCTTGGTCTTAACAGGACCCTTGAACCTTCTTCCCATGTTGAGCAACCCAGCAGACCTTCTAGCCTTCTTAGTCTTCTTGGCCAGTAGTGTCTTCAATTCATCCTGCCCCTTGGATAGGTTCAGGATCAGCTCTTGGAACTGTGCATTTTGTGCCTGGAGATCCTTAACTGATTGTTCAAGAGCCATTGCTGAAATAAACAGCGAGAGGATGAGAAACCTGTGCATAATTATAAACCTGTGATGCAATGAAATGATATGGGAATGCATATGCAATGTTTTCAAAGACCGCAGGATTTAAATTTGCTTAAACAAACAAGAAAGTAACTTTTTATTAGTAATAACTTGTTTTTCCTTTTAGGCTTACAAAAAATGAAAGTGAAATAAGTACAAAAGATGGGGTTTTAAGTCTCCCATGGACGTTTCCTCTTTGTGTTGAGGTATGAGTTGAGGTTCCGTTCCTCATGAAGTTGCTTTGTTAGCTCTAGGATTCTTGCTTGGCTTGCTTTGTAATGAGCCTCGAAAGTATCCCTTTGCTCCTTCAGCTGGATCCAGGATCTCTGTAAGTCTTCCATGTCAGTAGGCATGTTTGGGTGAAGGATGGTATAAGCAGTATCTCCTTCAGCAACAGGTTCCATGGTAACTGGCAGGATAGCAGGATATGGCATCATGAGAGTCTGAGCACGAGATCGTACCCATCTGAGATAAGCTTCCATAGGAATAGTGTACTTAGGCTCCAGAGTCTTGCTGTCAACCTTGTTTACTTTTCCCCAGGCTCGTATGAATCTCTGACGGTAACCTTGAAGATCGTTGTCGTAGTCAAACACAATGCCCTGAATCAACATGTCATGTGGACCATCACTCCGAGCGTAACCAAACTGTCGTAAAGCTAGAGAGGGGTTGTAGGTGATGCCTTCTCTTATGCCTAGAAGTGGCACATTAGGAAACTCCCCACAACGGTCAATGATAGTGACATTCTCCATAGATCTGGAGCACCAATGGATATCTGAGTGAGAAAGTGACATGATCCTCTTGGACCATCTGAACCCTTGCTCATTCTTCATTACCGAGCGAGGAAGGTGAGAAATAAACCACCTAGATAGCAAAGGTATGCAGCACATCAAAGTTCCTCTTGCCCTTGTAGTACGGGTGTGAAGAGAATGCAGGATATCTCCAAGCAATGTAGGCACTGGATTGTGACTCAGAAATATGTTGATGGCATGAACGTCTATGAACTGATCTGGATTGGGGAACAACACTAAGCCATATATTAGCAAGGCTAAGACCTCCTCAAAAGCATCATAGCTCATGGCCTTCAAGAACAACTGAGCTTTTTCTATCAACACCTTGGCAAGAATACCCTTGACTCCGCTTCTCGTTTCTAGAACAATATCAGACTTCTTCAGATGTAGAGCTGCAGCAATAACCTCTGGTTTGAGTTCCTTCTCCAAGCCTGTGAAGGGTCTTTGATCAAGAACAGGTATACCCAAAAGTTTAGAGAACTCTTCCATTGTAGGAACCAGCTGGTAGTCGGGGAATGTAAAGCAGTGGTGCTTGGGGTCGAAGAACTGAAACAGGACACTCATCATGTCTTCACTGAACCCTGAAGTAACTAGGTCCAATATGTGACCATGTCTCTTGTTGAACTGGGAATGATCAGACACTTGAGAAACCAACTCTTTAAGCTTGGGAGGTATCCCCACAAAGTTGATCCTGATGGTGTTTCTACGAGCAGAAGGCATGACCTGCAACAAAGAACAAAGATAAATCCTTTGGTCCTTGAAATGGTTAGTGAAAATGCTATGCTCATGATGCATGATGATGTCATGATGTTATGCTCAATCAAAGACATGTGGCACACACAAACAAGTCACACCATAGCCCTAGGTTTAAAGGCTTGCATGAGGTTTAAGGTAAGTACCCTCCCCTGAAGTTAGATGGTTCATCCTGTCCTACAAAAGTAACCGGGTTCTAAGGGATCTCAATATCATTGATCCTTCACAAGGGTGGTTGTTCAGAAGGCAACTTACTTGCCAACCAAAACCCTCCAAGTTTAAGATCTCAATGAGTGTAGCATCGAGTGTCAACCAACTTCAGTCTGCACCAAAGCCGGTTACCTCACTACTTTCTAAAGGCCAAGATGAGTTAACTAGGGTTCTAAAAGTTAGTTAGTGCATTGACAACATATGGCAGCCTCATATTATCCTCAACTTGACTTAAGGAACATAAGCACCAACCAAGAAGTTGCACTAACTATGGCCACCAGATCAACCGTATCGATATAC
Organism: Lathyrus aphaca; assembly: GCA_963966055.1. Taxonomy (NCBI): domain Eukaryota; kingdom Viridiplantae; phylum Streptophyta; class Magnoliopsida; order Fabales; family Fabaceae; genus Lathyrus; species Lathyrus aphaca. The sequence continues at coordinate 568,502,765 of OZ014523.1, forward strand.
GTCGTACAGTTTCCTTGGTCTATTGCCATTTACCTAAGGTACACTAGATCCGGGTTAGGACCTTTCACACATAAGAGCACCCCAACAAGATAACATAAATCAAACAAGGCAAACAATTCAAAGTGATCTTAATTCCTAAGGGTACCCCTCTTAAAATAGATCCCCAGCAGAGTCGCCAGTTCTGTAACACGGTGGGAGAACTGACTTTAGTTATGTTGCGGATAGCAAGAGTCGCCACCGACTTTTATTTTATCCAAAAGGAAAGGGTATAAAAGAACAGGAAAGACCTTAAGAGATATTTTTGGGTCCGGGGGGTAGGTTATGTAAAGGGAAGGTGTTAGCACCCTTTACATCCATGGTTATCCATGGGCTCTTAGTTACTTAGCTCACTTTTGAATTGTTTTTGAAAGTGTAGTGTGTGAATAGAAAAATTTTCAGAATAGTTGATAATGATCCATGTATGGATGTGTAAAAACTTGTTTTTGAAAATTGGTTTGAAATTTGTTTAAGTGTTTGAAAAGTTTGAAGTGAGTAAGTACATAAGAGGAACCTACCCTAATGTTTAAAGTCTTTCTTGTTCTTTATCCTTTCATTGGTAAGACTATCCCTACTATTAAGGAGTAGGTAGTCATTACCTTGGATGTAAGGGACATGAGAGGGACATCTGTTTGTATGGAGGCAACTGTGGGGTGTATTAAGCATATATGTGGGACTATCATCATTATTCGAAGGGACTCGATTCGTAAAGGCAACCATGAGGGACTTGATGATTTTTCTTTTAAATGGGACTTGCTTTATACACCCCACTTGACCTTATTAGTAGGCAACCTGAGGGATAACCTTAGAAAGTGAGACGGCGATTAAAATCGACTTACGTGTGTGAGTGTTTAATTTAATTATCTTATGATTAAAAATGATCTAATTTAATTTTAAGAACATACATGTTTTGCACTCCCTAATTACTAACCATAGCAAAAATAAAAATATTTACAAATTTACATCCAGGAGCATTTACATAATAATTATAATAAGCAAAAAATAAATAAATAAATAAATAGCAAAAATAATTAACAAGCTAAAATAATAAATAAATAATAATTAGGGGTTAGTAAATAATAATAATAAGTAAGGTTAGCAAAATAATGACAATAAGCATAATTAAAATATAAATGGATTAGTGATAATAAAATAATAATAATAGTAATTAGAAAAATAAACAAGGTTAGAGAAATAATAAGAATAAAATTAGTGAAAATAAATAATGAGAAAAAATACACAATATTAGAGACATAATAGTAAAGATATAATATAATAGTAAATCACAATAGAAAAATATTATAAATGATATAATTAGAATAATAAGCACAAAGTTTAATTTTAAATATATAATAAGAAAAATTTCTAAGCATAATATAAATCATTTACAACAATTCAATTACTTATCAACAATTATTAAAAGATATTATGAGAAAATAAATTTTAAATGTCATGTTTATAAAAATAATCATATTTACAAAATTAATCTTATTTATAAAATTTTAATTTTTATTAATTATCCTATTTACAAATTATTTTAAACATATATTAACATTTATTTATTAAAACAATATTTACATATTATAAGGAGAAAATAAGCTTAAAATATTATATTCATATTTACAAACAAATTTACAAGAATTATACTAAATAAATGTACATAAAATTATTTAGAAAAATATAAGATTAGGTTTTGTTTTAGAAAATATTTTAGAATAAAGTTATTTTAATTAATATACATACTATAATTTATTTACATAATTATAAAAATAATTTTCATAAGAAAAAGATATATAGAGTTTAAATTATATTTAACATTATTTTAATTATATTTATATACATATACTTTTAATAATTAAACAAAAAATAGAAAATAGGAAAAAACTGCAAAAAGAGAGGAACTTACCTGATCAGGATTTGATCCCATGTCCTCATGTTTACCAGCAACAACAATAACCACCAGGTTAGCCCACACGCAGGCAACAAGAAAGGGGCAAGAATTTGTTTTGTGTCTTGTTTGAGAAATCCAGAAAAAATGAAGAAATAAAAAGGCCTGGGGTAGGATTTGATCCCAGGACCTTTATACATTCACACACGCGCATCACCACCCGGCTGGAAGAGCCAATCTGCTTATAAACCAACGCCAATTCATAATATGTAATAATCAATACATAAATAAGGAAAATAACCAAAATTTTGTCATGGTCAGGATTCGAACACAAGTCATACGGCCAGCATGCATACGCCTCCTTCCACTGGGCCACAAGCACACCTGTGATAAACAAACAACAATAATTCAAAACATATTTTCACCAGTATTTGGATTTTCCAGCGCGCGGGAACTGGTCTTCTTCTTCCTTGAGACCTTCGAAATCACCTGCGAATATTGTTGCAATTTTTCCTGCGAAAACCAACTTCCAGCAAAACCTACGAATATCAACAAGCAACAAAACCATACAATTTGTAAAAATTAAGCACAGCAACATGTTCCTGGCATCCACACGATTCATTCTATGTCTTTAGAATCAATTTATATTCACTAAATCAAAAGTCCCTAAACCTAAGTCCAAACCCTAATAATGGCATCTTGTGAATTAGGTACGGGTTCTTGAGTTTTCCTGCCCAGAAACGTTCTACAACATACAACAAACAACATTAGCCAAACAAAATCCATTTAAATGCAATGAATCATTAGAATCGAAAAAAATTTATTCAAGAACAAATTGGCTTCGGGTTGTTCATATATGCATGCTATAGATGCGTATGGGCATTGGTTTTGCATCATGGAAGATCAAGGAACATCTCTATGATCATAGTTTACCTTCTAATGCCCTGTAACTCAAAATCCGAATCTCACTTTTTTGATGAATTTTTGAACAATGAACTTACACTTTTGGCTACTGGAATTCGTGTCCTGAGGCTAGGGTTATGTTTGCTACTTATATGAGAGTGAATTAGGTCAGAAATATGGATTGGTTGTGTGAAGATTTGATCCAAAAAATATTGAAAAAGATGGTGTCATGAAATTCAAATATTGGCTCATGAATACTTGCTATTTTTGGAGAGATCACATGATTTCTTTCTCTTTCAACTTCAATCACCAATTAAGACTTTCTAGAATCAATCACAAAAATAAATCTTCATTTTTAATATTTTATTTAAATTTAAAATGATTTTAAGTATAAAAAATCATAATAAATTAATTAAATAAAATAAAAATTATGAAAATATTATGGAAATTTCGTGCATGATGTTATTGTATGGGTTGGGTCATAATTTGGTCAGCCCATTTGGAGAAAATTGCTTTTAGGCCCTCATTTTCATCATAAACCATCACAAATTTTCCCAACTTTGCAAGGGCACATCTCCCTCAATTTTAAAGGTATGAGGGTGTTCTTGGACATTTTGGAAAGCTTGAAGAGTCCTCTAAACAACCCCATTGGTTTCAGGTCCATATCATTTACCAATCTCAAGTTATGCCCTTTTGAAGTTGTTGACTTTTTGTTGACTTTTGAAATGACCTATAATGTCTTAGCTCATATCTTCCAAATGAAGCATTTTTGGGCTTAACTTTCAACATCAAAGTTGTAGAGAATTCAATTTCCTTCAAATTGAGCTTTGGATGGAGACTTGGTGATGAAGTATGTGAAAGTTATGTCTGGTCAAAGTTCAGTTGACTTTTACTGAGGAAACCCTAATTTAGAAACTCCTGATTATTGATGATCTGGAATCTCCTTGATGAATCATGATCAACCCTTGATCAAATGATGAATTTTACTTCATATACTTGATGTTGGCAAAAAATCATGAAGTTTGACTTTGGTTTGACCACAGTTGACCTCAGTTTAACTTTTTAACTGCATTGACTGATTTTGACTTATCTGATCATCTGACTGAGCAAATCTTTGGGAAAAGTCTTGAAACTTGTCATGGGGGTTCTTACACACATATAAGATGTTATGAAGCTTACTTGAAGTCTTGGAAGTCAATTTATCCTGATTAAAGTCAAAACCCTAGTTTTGGGTGCATTGCTTAGGAGGTGCATTGTCTGAGGGAATTGTCAACTTCTTTGACCAATTGTGAACTTTATGAACCTTGTGAATCTTCATAAAATGTCTTGTGAACCTCATGGGAGGTATTGTGAAGCTTGTGAACCTTGTGAACCTCATGAAGTGACTTTGTAGACCTCATGAACCTTAGGAGAGCTTTGTAATCATTGTGAATCTTGTGAACCTTGTGAACCTTCAAGAAGTAACTTGTAGACTTCATGAACCTCATGAAAGGTCTTGTAAATGTTGAGAAGCTTGTGAACCTTGTGAACCTTCATGAAGTAACTTGTAGACTTCATGAACTTCAAGAAAGGCATTGAAAGCATTATGGAACTTGTGAACCTTGTGAACCTTCAAGAAGTAACTTGTAGACTTCATGAACCTCATGAAAGGTCTTGCAAGTGTTGGAGAACTTGTGAACCTTGTGAACCTTCTTAGAACACAAAGTCTTGTATTGTGAGGGCAAATTTTGGGGTGCAACAACAGGTATACCCAGAAGTTTAGAGAAATCTTCCATTGTAGGAACCAGCTGGTAGTCAGGGAATGTGAAGCAATGGTGTTTAGGATCAAAGAACTGAAACAGGACACTCATCATGTCTTCATTAAACCCTGAGGTGACTAAATCCAATAGGTGACCATGTCTTTTGATGAACTGGGAATGATCAGACACTTGAGAAACCAGCTCTTTAAGCATAGCAGGTATGCCTACAAAGTTGATCCGGATAGTGTTTCTACGAGCTTAAGCCATGACCTGCAACAATGAACAAAGATAAATCCCTTGGTCCTTGAAATGGTTAGTGAAAATGCTATGCTTATGATGCATGATGATGTCATGATGTTATGCTCAATCACAAACATGTGGCACACACAAGTAAGTCACACAATAGCCATAGGTTTAAAGGCTTGCATGAGGTTCAAAGGTAAGTACCCTCCCCTGAAGTTAGATGGTTCATCCTGTCCTATAAAATAACCAGGTTCTAAGGGATCTCAATATCATTGATCCTTCACAAGGGTGGTTGATCAGAAGGCAACTTACTTGCCAACCAAAACCCTCCAAGTTTAAGATCTCAATGAGTGTAGTATCGAGCGTCAACCAACTTCAGTCTGCACCAAAGCCGGTTACCTCACTACTTTCTAAAGGCCAAGATGAGTTAACTAGGGTTCTAAAAGTTAGTTAGTGCATTGACAACATATGGCAGCCTCATATTATCCTCAACTTGACTTAAGGAACATAAGCACCAACCAAGAAGTCACACTAACTATGGCCACCAGATCAACCGTATCGATTTACGTCGTACAGTTTCCTTGGTCTATTGCCATTTACCTAAGGTACACTAGATCCGGGTTAGGATCTTTCACACATAAGAGCACCCAACAGATAAGTATAAAGCAAACAAGGCAAACAATTTAAAGTGATCTAATTCCTAAGGGTACCCCTTTTTAATATTAAATCCCCAGCAGAGTCGCCAGTTCTGTAACACGGTGGGAGAACTGACTTTAGTTATGTTGCGGATAGCAAGAGTCGCCACCGACTTTTATTTTATCCAAAGGAAAGGCATAAAAGAACAGGAAAGACCTTTTAAAAGATTTTTGGGTCCGGGGGGTAAGTTATGTAAAGGGAAGGTGTTAGCACCCTTTACATCCATGGTTATCCATGGGCTCTTAGTTACTTAGCTCACTTTAAAATGTTTTTGAAAAGTGTAGTGTGTGAATAAAAATTTTCATAAGAGTTAATAATGATCCATGTACGGATGCGTAAAAACTTGTGTTTGAAAATTTGTTTGAGAATATGAAGTGTTTGAAAAGTTTTTAAATGAAGTGAGCAAGCAACTATGAGGAACCTACCCTAAAGTTTTAAGTCTTTCTGTTCTTTATCCTTTAAATGGTAAGACTATCCCTATTATTAAGGAATAGGTAGTCATTACCTTGGATGTAAGGGACAAGTAAGGGACATCTGTTGAATGAAGGCAACTGTGGGGTGTATTAAGCATTTTTTGGAGGGACTGTCATCATTATTCGAAAGGGACAAGATCTTCATGAAAGGCAACCATTTAAGGGACTTGATGACTTTTTCTTTTAAGGGACTTGCTTTATACACCCCCCTTGACCTTATGATTAGGCAACATTGAGAGGTAACCCTAGAAAGTGAGATGGCGATTAAAAATCGACTTACGTGTGTGAGTGTTCAATTTAATATTTATCTTTTAAATTTAAATGATCTAAACTCAATTTTTAAATATAATACATGTTTACACTCCCTATTTTACTAACCATGGCATGAAAATTAAATAATTTAAATATTTACAAAAATTACATCCAGGAGCATTTACATAATGATAATAAGCAATTAATAGCAAAATAAATAAATAAGCAAAAATAATAAATAAATAAGCAAGAATAATTATAATAGGGGTTAGTAATAATAATCAAAAATAAAAGGGGTTAGTGAAATAATAATAATAAGCATAATAATAAAATAAATGGATTAGTAATAATATGATTAGTAATAATAACAATAATTAAAATAAATGGAATTAGCAAAAATATTATAAGAACATAATTAAAACAATAAACAAAAGATTAGATTTTTAATATAGACAATTATTTATAAATAAGAGGAAATATGAACAATTAAATAATTATTATAACATTTTAATTTATATACAAATTATTAAACTATTTTTAAACATATTACACATATTCAAAAAAAATTATTTATACATATAATTTAGATTACAAACAAATTATGAAAATATTTACATATTATATAAAGAGAATAGGTTATAATTATATTTACAAAAAAAAAATTGGAAATTTAAATCATAAGATAAAATTAGGGTTTGCAAAATTAAGGTTTGTTTAGAAAATATTTTTTAGGGTTTATAATCTAATATACAAAATTATTTTAATAAATATACATATATTATAATTTAATTACATAATAAAGAAAATAATTTTTGAATTAAGAAAATATATATTTTAGAATTTGGAAGAATATAGCATATTATCATGAAATTATTTAATTATAGATTAATATATGATTATTAATAAAACCTAAATCAATTAAACAAAATAAAATAAAATAAAAATAACAAAACAAACCTGGCTGGGATTTGAACCCAGGAGGCTTTGTTTACCAGCAGCAAGACACACCACCAGACTACCACACGCGCAGGTGAAAGGAAAGGGAGAGGAATTGATTTTGTGCTTTGCCTAGAAAAATCAGGAAAAATAATAAGAAGCAAAAAGGCCTGGGGAAGGATTGAACCCAGGACCTCTCAACCAAACGCATATGCACATTACCAACCAAGCTAGATGAGCGAACCTGTTAGAATATTGGTTATAAACAATAATATATTAAAACTACAATTTAAATGGAAAAATGTCAAAAGGATTGGCTGGAGGCAGGATTCGAACCCCAGCCTTCCATCAACACGCGCGTCTGTTTTACCACCAGGCCAAGCACCAAGCTTGTGAAATAAACAGAGAGAATTCATTATATTTTAAAGCAAAATTTCAAATATGAAGTTCGCGCCAAGCCAACTTCATCTTCTTCAGTGTACCTGCGATTTTTATTACGAATTTTCCTTCCATCTTTCCTGCGAAAACAGAATGGCAACAAAACCTACGAAAGCCAATGATCAACAAAACTATAAAATTTCACAAAATTGAATCCACAAACATAATCCAGAGGTCCATTCGAATCAATCCATGGTCTTAGAATTCATTTATGTTTCGTAAATCATAAAACCCTAATTCTTGGTCGAAACCCTAAGAATGGTGGATTACGATTTAGGCCATGAAACTTTAATTCAATTGTCCAGAAACAATCTACACAACATCACAAACAAGATTAGGCAAGCAAAATTCATTAATATGCAGTGAATTAGTGTAATCGAAAAATTATTTTCAAGAACAATCATGGTTCGGTTTGAACAATATGGCATGGTTTTGATGCATATGAGTGATGATTCATGATCAGGGAAGTCCAAGGAGTCTTGCTATGTTCTTATTTTACCTTCAAATGCCTTGGAGATTGAAAACCGAATTTGACTTTTGGCTTGAATTTTTGAAGTATGAAACTTACCTTTGAAGCTGTGGAATCCGTGAATTCAAGTTAGGGTTATGTTTAGTACTTATAGGAGAGTGAATTAGGTCAATAAAATTGAATGGTTGTGTGGAGAAATTGATATGAAAAGATCCAAAATGATCATGCCTTAAAAATCAAATATTCATGCATAAACCCTTGCTATTTTTGGCCAATTCTCATGATTTCTTTCCTCTTCAATTTAAATCAAATTTATGATTTTCTAGAAGCTTGATCCAAATCAAATCTTACATTTTCATATTTTATTTTTATTTAAAATGATTTTTAATGAATTAAATCAAAATAAATAAAAATAAAATAATAAAAAATCTGATTTTTAATGGTTTGGGTCGTGCATGAAGTTATTGTATGGATTGGGTCATCATTTGGCAAGCCCATTTGGAAGAAATTGGTTTTAGACCTCCTTTTTCATCATAAACCAACTCAAAATTTCCCAACTTTGCAAGGGCACATATCCTTCAATTTTAATGCTATGAGGGTGTTCTTGGACATTTTGGAAAGCTTGAAGAGTCCTCTAAACAACCCCACTGGTTTCATGTCCATATCATTTACCAATCTCAAGTTATGCCCTTTGGAAGTTGTTGACTTTTTGTTGACTTTTAAAAGGACCTATAATGTCTTAGTCCATACCTTCCAAATGAAGCATTTTTGGGCTTGGCTTGTGAGACACAAAGTTGTAGAGAATTCAATTTCCTTCAAAATGAGCTTTGAGTGGAGACTTGGTGATGAAGTATGTGAAAGTTATGGCTGGTCAAAGTTCAGTTGACTTTTACTAAGGAAACCCTAATTTAGAAACTCCTGATTCTTGATGATCTGGAATTTCCTTGATGAATCATGATCAACCCTTGATCAAATGATGAATTTTACTTCATATAATTGATGTTGGCAAAAAATAATGAAGTTTGACTTTGGTTTGACCACAGTTGACCTCAGTTTGACTTTTTAACTACTTTGACTGATTTTGACTTATCTGATCATCTGACTGAGCAAACTTTTGAGAAAAGTCTTGAAACTTGACATGGGGGTTCTTACACACATATAAGAGGTTATGAAGCTCACTTGAAGTCTTGGAAGTCCATTTAGCCTGATCAAAGTCAAAACCCTAGTTTTGGATGCACTGCTTAGGAGGTGCATTGTCTGAGGGGATTGTCAACTCTTCTGACCAATTGTGAACTTTGTGAACCTTGTGAACCATCATAAAATGTCTTGTGAACCTCATGGGAGGTATTGTGAACCTTGTGAACCTTGTGAACCTCATAAAGTGACTTGTAGACTTCATGAACCTCATAAAAGGTCTTGTAAGCATTGTGAATCTTGTGAACCCTGTGAACCTTCATAAAGTAACTTGTAGACTTCATGAACCTCATGAAAGGTCTTGTAAGTGTTGGGAAGCTTGTGAACCTTGTGAACCTTCTTAGCACACAAAGTCTTGTATTGTGAGGGCAAATTTTGGGGTGCAACAGCTGCCCCTGTTCAATTTTCTAAAACCTGAGGGGTTAGATTGGTATGTTTGCCAGTCGTGACCTGGAAGGTTGAAGGGGATTGAACACAAAAGCCCAAAAATTTGCACTCACCAGTGCATAGGGTGATACAGGTGACTAATTGAATATGCTTGAGTGGGCTTAAAGATGCCACTTGGAGAAAAGTTCTTCAGATACATTTCTTGGAGGATAAAGCAGTCCAAAACATGAAGATATGATGATAACTTTCAGGAGGATAAAGCAGTCCTGAGATATTGATAATAGCTATCAGGAGGATGGAGCAGTCCTGAGGTAATAATAAGCTTTCAGGAGGATAAAGCAATCCTGAGGTAATAATAAGCTGTCAGGAGGATAAAGCAATCCTGAGGTAATAATAAGCTGTCAGGAGGATAAAGCAATCCTGAGGTAATAATATGATTTCAGGAGGATAAAGCAATCCTGAGGTACAAAAAGCTGTCAGGAGGATAAAGCAGTCCTGAGGTAATAATAAGCTTTCAGGAGGATGAAGCAATCCTGAGGTATTGATGAGCTATCAGGAGGATGAAGCAATCCTGAGGTACAAGAAGCTGTCAGGAGGATAAAGCAGTCCTGAGGTAATAATAAGCTTTCAAGAGGATAAAGCAGTCCTGAGGTAGTAGAAGCTTTCAGGAGGATAAAGCAGTCCTGAAGTAGTGATACGTTTTCAGGAGGATGAAGCAGTCCTGATGTAGTGATGTGTTTTCAGGAGGATGAAGCAGTCCTGATGTAGTGATGATAACTTTCAGGAGGATAAAGCAATCCTGAGAGGTTGATAATATGTTTTCAGGAGGATAAAGCAATCCTGAAGAATGATAGCTTTTCAGGAGGATGAAGCAGCCCTGAAGTAATGATAAGCTTTCAGGAGGATAAAGCAATCCTGATGTAGTAAGTGTTGGGAAGCTTGTGAACCTTGTGAACCTTCTTAGCACACAAAGTCTTGTATTGTGAGGGCAAATTTTGGGGTGCAACAGCTCTACAAATGAAAGTACAGGACTTGGTAGAGTCCAAAGCTCTAAACTTTGCACCCCCGCCAAATGTCAACAAAAACTCCATGCCCAACCATGGAGGGCCCAGAATCAATGCTATTGAGGAAGATAAGCCGTCTTACTTGATAACCAGTGTTGGGCAGATCCGGACACCCCTGGTAGAGATTAAAGCTCAACTCCTTGAATGCCAGATTTTCCCTGGGTGTGAGCTCGGGTGCGGTTATTGCAACATTTCGGTAAATGGGTGTGATAATCTGAGGAGCGGCATAGACAGTCTTATCCAGAATGGTCTACTTCAAATTACAACATCAATACCTTCAAATCCGGCAATCCCTCCGACAACAGTTCCAAAGTCTCCTACAACTGCAACGACAATTATTCCAAACAATTCTTCAGTTTCATCAACAAACGCTTCAAATATCACTTCAACAAACCAGATATCAACAAACGTTCCTTCTACAACATCAGCACCCCTTTATTCAGAATCTTCTTCTACAACACCAGCAAATATCTCAGCAGTCACTATTTATTATGATCCGTCAAGTATTCCTCCGAACCATAATTTTCAACAACGAACAGTGGCATCTCCTGCCAGATCACCGGTCACTATCTACTATGATCCACATACTATTCCAACACCCTCCTCTGCTGCAGTCAGCCCGGTTACCATCACGGTACCTGGGCCAGTTCCATATGAAAGCAGTAATGCCATCCCTTGGCATTATGGCTCTGACCTTTACTGCAATGGGGAGAAAATCACTCTTGACTCTTCAACCTCTTCTCCACAGATTGATAATGTCGGGGGAGTCGGAGGCTTCACCAGAAGCGGACGCCTTTTTGCCTCACAATCACAAAGGCCTAATGCCGAAGCAGAAGCTGCTGCCAAAGCAAAGGGAAAAAGTGTAATAGCTGAAGAGCCCATTCTCAAAGAAACACAGAAGACATCTTTTGAACAAGATGTAGACGAGTTTATGAGAATTATCAAGAGGAGTGATTACAAGGTGGTGGATCAGCTTCACCAAACCCCCTCAAAAATCTCCATTCTATCCCTGCTTATGTGTTCCGAAGCTCACCGGAATGCATTATTAAAAGTCTTGCACGCGGCATATGTGCTAGAGGAGATCACCGTTAATCAGCTGGAGACCGTGGTAGCAAATGTCAATACCAGCCATGGATTGGGTTTTACCAATGCTGATTTAACGACTGAGGGATGCAACCACAATAAGGCTTTACACATCACCCTGGAATGCAAGGGTGCTGTTCTATCACATGTACTGGTAGACACTGGGTCTTCACTCAATGTCTTACCAAAGAAAGCCTTGGTGAAGCTGGAATATGATGGCTTGGCATTGCACCCAAGTAATTTGGTAGTGAGAGCATTTGACGGCTCTAAAAGGTCAGTGCTAGGAGAGATTGATCTGCCAGTGATGATTGGCCCACAGACTTTTAAAATAACCTTCTATGTGATGGACATTCAGCCGGCTTACAGCTGTTTGTTGGGTAGACCTTGGATTCATGCCTCTGGCGCAGTTACGTCTACCCTTCACCAGAAGTTAAAATTCGAGTGGGAGGGCCAGATTATCACCATTTGTGGTGAAGAGGATATTTTTGTTAGCCATCTGGCTACATACAAATACATTGAGATGGATGGGGAGATCCACGAAACTATGAGTCAAGGGTTTGAGGCCTTGAACATAAATGAAGCATCCGCTGTACCTGGAACCTCAATGACATCTTATCAACAAGCCCGGAAGGTTGTTGAAGAGGGGACTGCCCAAGGCTGGGGCAAGTTGCTGCCCGTGGAGAAGAAGGAGGATAGATTTGGGTTGGGTTACAAACCAACTCAACAAGATCAAGCAGAGGCTGCTAAGAAGCCCAACTTTGTTAGTGGGGGGATGCTCACCCCTGATGCTGTCAACAACTTGGAAGATGAGTCGGAAGATGAACGCAACCTGGAGAGCTGGATACTTTCAAGGATCCCGGGGAGCCGTATCTCAAACTGGTCTTCCCAGGAAATTATAAGAGTTACTCCTGCAGAGTAATTATTATTTCCTGTATTTTTAAGCATGCATCAAGTCTTGCATCTTACCCAAGATGACAAGACTCATTTTGTAATCGGGCCATCTGTAATTTTGTGCAACAAGATTAATCAATGAAATATCAGACATCTTTTGCAAATGAGTCTTTTTTCTTTTCCGCTCACTGTTTTTCCATTTTTCTTTTTGTACAAAAATAAATGGCAATGTTTTCAAAATGACAACTTTATTTCACTTTTCTAAACAAGATTAAAATCAATCACTAAAAATGAATAAACTGAACCCTTGCAGAGAGTGCCTTCCAGACCGCACCGACAACAGCACGGCTATGACTTCGTATGACTTTGACAATCCGATCAATCAAGCTGATGAAGAGGTTGAAGAAGATTAAGAGCTTCCTGAAGAGCTAGCCAGGTTGTTGAGACAAGAGGAGAAAGTTATTACTCCTCATCAGGAGGAGATCGAAACGATTAATCTTGGTACGGATGAAGACGTGAAAGAGGTTAAGATCGGGGCCTGCCTTCAAGACGCAGTAAAAGAACAGTTGATTGACATGCTTCGGGAGTATGTGGATGTGTTTGCTTGGTCTTATCAGGATATGCCAGGGTTGGACACCGACATTGTTATGCACAAGCTGCCTTTAAGAGAAGATTGCCCGCCGGTTAAACAGAAACTGCGCCGTACTCGTCCAGACATGGCAATGAAAATCAAAGAAGAGGTACAAAAGCAGTGGGACGCCGGGTTCCTTGCTGTGACTAGCTATCCGCCGTGGGTTGCTAATATAGTACCTGTGCCTAAGAAAGACGGCAAAGTAAGAATGTGTGTTGACTACCGGGATCTGAACAGAGCTAGCCCGAAAGATGACTTCCCATTACCTCACATCGATGTATTGGTGGATAACACGGCTCAGTTCTCGGTATTCTCCTTCATGGACGGATTCTCAGGATACAATCAGATCAAGATGTCACCTGAAGACATGGAGAAGACAACCTTCATCACACCCTGGGGCACGTTCTGTTACAAGGTGATGCCATTCGGACTGAAGAATGCTGGTGCAACATATCAACGGGCTATGGTGACATTATTCCACGATATGATCCATAAAGAAATCGAATGTTATGTGGATGACATGATTGCCAAGTCCCTCACGGAAGAAGACCACTTGGTAAACCTGCTGAAACTATTCAAGCGTCTGAGGAAGTACCAACTAAAGTTGAACCCCAACAAGTGCACATTCGGGGTGCGATCCGGTAAGCTACTGGGATTTATTGTAAGTGAGAAAGGGATTGAGGTTGACCCTGATAAAGTCAAAGCTATTCAAGAAATGCCTGCACCAAAGACTGAGAAAGAAGTTCGGGGGTTCTTAGGTAGATTGAACTACATTTCACGGTTCATATCTCACCTTACAGCAACCTGTGAACCCTTGTTCAAACTGCTAAGAAAAGAACAAACGGTCAGGTGGAACGAAGACTGCCAGAAGGCTTTTGACAAGATCAAGGAATACTTACAAGAGCCTCCCATCCTTATGCCTCCAGTTGAAGGAAGACCTCTAATCATGTACTTGACAGTATTAGAAGAGTCAATGGGGTGTATGTTGGGCCAGCATGACGAGTCTGGTCGAAAAGAGTATGCAATATACTACCTAAGCAAAAAGTTTACCGACTGTGAACAACGTTATTCACTGCTCGAGAAAACTTGTTGTGCTTTAGCGTGGGCTGCTCGCCGACTGAGACAATATATGTTGACCCACACTACTCTATTGATCTCCAAAATGGACCCAGTTAAGTACATTTTCGAGAAGCCAGCTCTTACCGGACGGGTTGCAAGATGGCAAATGATCCTCACAGAATATGACATTCAATATACATCTCAGAAAGCCATCAAGGGCAGTGTATTGTCTGATTATCTTGCTGAGCAACCCATTGATGATTACCAGCCCATGAGATTTGACTTCCCTGATGAAGACATCATGTTCATAAAAGCAAAAGATCATGAGGAGCCTGTTCACACTGAAGGGCCTGACCCGGAAGAAGAATGGATTATGATGTTTGATGGGGCTGTTAACATGAATGGTCGTGGTGTTGGTGCAGTACTCATTACACCTAAGGGAGTTCACATGCCTTTCTCGGCAAAACTCACTTTCAATTGCACTAACAACGAAGCTGAATACGAAGCTTGCATTATGGGTCTTGAGGAAGCCATTGACCTCAGGATCAAGACATTGACTGTATTCGGAGATTCAGCTCTGGTAGTTAATCAAACCAACGGCAAATGGTACACACACCAAGATCATCTGATACCTTACAGGGATTATACAAGGAGGTTATTGACTTTCTTTACAACAGTCAAGCTTGAGTATATCCCTCGGGACGAGAATCAGTTTGCAGACGCTCTGGCTACCATTTCATCCATGATCAAAGTGCAGGCTGCCAACTTTGTACCTCAGATTTCAGTGTCCAGACTTGACAGACCAGCATATGTATTTGCAGCAAACATATTCAAAGATGATAAGCCTTGGTTCCATGATATTAAGTGCTTCTTGGAGGATCAAACATACCCACCTGGGGCATCTTCCAATGATAAGAAGACTTTAAGAAGGCTTGCTGGTAGTTTCTTTCTGAACACTGACGGTTCCCTGTACAAGAGAAACTTTGATATGGTACTCCTCAGATGCGTTGATAGAACAGAAGCAGACTTGTTAATGCACGAGGTGCACGAAGGATCCTTTGGTACCCATGCTGGAGGACATGCAATGGCCAAGAAATTGCTAAGATCAGGATATTACTGGATCACAATGGATACCGACTGTTGTGCTTACGCCAGAAAATGCCATAAATGCCAGATTTATGCGGATAAGGTGCATGTGCCTCCCAATCCTTTGAATGTGATGTCTTCACCTTGGCCCTTTGCTATGTGGGGCATTGACATGATTGGCAAGATTGAGCCAACTGCTTCAAACGGCCACAGATTCATCCTGGTTGCCATTGACTATTTCACCAAGTGGGTCGAAGCGGCTTCCTATGCAAACGTCACAAGGCAAGTGGTAGCCAGATTTCTGAAGAGAGATATCATCTGTCGATACGGAGTTCCCGAGCGAATCATTACTGATAATGGTTCCAATTTAAACAACAAGATGATGGCAGAGCTATGTCGGGACTTCAAGATCCAACACCACAATTCTTCTCCTTACCGGCCAAAGATGAACGGCGCTGTTGAGGCAGCTAATAAGAATATCAAGAAGATTGTGCAGAAGATGGTAGTCACATACAAAGACTGGCATGAAATGCTACCGTTTGCCTTGCATGGGTACCGCACGTCAATCAGAACATCCACTGGGGCAACACCGTATCAGCTGGTGTATGGTATGGAAGCAGTCCTACCTGTTGAAGTTGAATTACCCTCCCTACGGGTACTGATGGATGTTAAGCTGAACGAAGAAGAATGGGTCCGATCCCGGTACGAACAACTGAGTCTGATTGAAGAGAAAAGATTGGCTGTAATCTGTCATGGGCAGTTATATCAGAAAAGAATGAAGAGAGCCTTCGATCAGAGAGTTAGGCACCGAGAGTACCAAGTAGGGGATCTTGTGCTGAAAAGAATCCTCCCTCCTCATACAGACCACAGGGGCAAGTGGACTCCGAACTATGAAGGACCATTCGTGGTAAAGAAAGTTTTCTCTGGTGGAGCACTCATGCTCAGCACTATGGATGGTGAAGACTTCCTGTCCCCTGTGAATTCAGATGCAGTTAAAAAATACTTCGCATAAAATGACCCGCTGGACATAAAAACAGAATGTAAGTCCAGGCAAAAATAGGGCATCCCGGCGAGTCAAAAACAGAATAAAAGACTCGGGCAAAAATAAGGGAAAATAAACAAAAATGTACACCCGCTGAGTTGAAAAGCCGCATTGGACAACTCAGGCAAAAATGGGTATCCCGATGGATTGAAAACCCAAAAGGGCGATCCATGCAAAATAAGGGAATAAGCGAACAACTGCATTCTGAATTTGTCTGTATCGTCTACAACTTGGTAAACCTCGAAAGGATCAAGCTTCTATCAGAATCAGCCTTCTTCAGAAAGCAAGACGAGAAGAATGTCAAAAGTCATACGAGTCATAGCAAAGGGAAGCTCTTTGAAGCGTCGTCAACATTGCCAGCATTTTGTTTCTCAATTTGTAACAATCTCCTCATTTTAGGAGATATGTTTCTCTGATTGTATCTTGCCAATTCAGGGCATATGAATTAATAAAATCAGATTTTCAGTCATGTCTCGTCTCGTACATTTTAGTTTCATTTGCAAAATGTCTGATGTCACTAATATATCAGTTGCATAAATACAGATGCTTTTCTTCTGAAAAATACAAAATTGCAGGAAATGTACTTACTCCCAGGAGTGTCTAACTCCTACGATGGAATCCGGTAAGGGATACCTCGGGATCACTTGTGCGTTTCTCTGTCTTTTCAGGATTGCAGGTACTCAAGGCACAACATGGGGCATGTAAGTTTCATCCCAGCAAGTTGGCAAATCAACACTCACTCAGTCTTAGCACCCAAAGTGTTTTCTCCCCAGCTGAGTTGCCACTTGTTGCTTCTCCCCAGCCGAGTTGCCAATCATTCCTCCTTCTTAGCCAAGTGCAAAAGCCAGGGAACCATCTTCCCCACAGAGTTTCAGCTTCTAGCCGGAAGGACAACGCATGAAGGAATCACAACAGAGCGCCGGAAGCTTCTACAAACCCCAGCTGGGTCTCTCATTTACTGGAATAGGTCAATCATTGACCCATTTCCCCAAGCAGATGCAGCTCATCAGATCTACCAATGATCTCATCCCTAGCTGGGTTGTCCACTTCCAGCAGATCGGCCAGAGATCTTCACAGCAACGGGATCCGAATCCTGGATTGGTGACCTCACATAATCATAGCATTCGCATCATATTCACCCCACAAAGCGTAGCATTCCGCCTAAATACGGAGCATTACGGCAAAAATCCAACATATTGCATAATCATAAGCCATGTTCTGAGTCAAACACTTGTGAATAATGACAATCCAACAATATACAGATTGCTCCCCAGATTCCCCAACAGAGAGCTAAAGCTAAAAGCAGTTGCCTCGTATTCACAAACATCAGTACATACTCCTTATGGCACCCGTCCGTGTCATATCCCCAGCAGAAAGCCAAAGCGTCCCCCTTGTACTCACAGATACTATATATACACAACTTTCTTGACACTCGTCCGTGTCACCTTCCCCAGCACAGTAATCTAAACACTTTATATGTCAGATACTTGTTTATACTATACTTTCCTCGTCTCGACACTCGTCCGTGTCACTCTCCCCAGTAGGTTAAACACTCATCAACACATCACTCATACTTACTACTCATGTTACTCTTATACAGGTACTCGTCCGTATTTTGTATATACCACTTAAATCCCCGCAGATCCAACACTAGTCCTTGTTCTTTGTTAACCCGTTGGTACTCGTCCGTACCATCATCTCGGAACATGCGTCAAGCGTTTGATTCTACCCGATACTCGTCCGTATCATAGTCTTAAGGATGCTCGTCCACATCTTTAATCCATACACTGTGTCAAACACTTTTGTCTTCTTGAATATAGACACTCGTCTGTGTCTACTATTCCCCAGAAGAGTCCCCTCAGATTCAACACTCGTCCGTGTTCTCTGTTAACCAGTTGATACTCGTCCGTATCATCATCTCTGAACATGTGTCAGTATTTGTTTCTACTCGATGCTCGTCCGTATCGTAGTCTTAAGGATGCTCGTCCGCATCTTTAATCTATACACAAACGCCAAAACACTTATACCTTATTTCTTGGATATAAACACTCGTCCGTGTTTACTATTCCCCAGTAGATCGCCAACAAAGCAAAATTTCTTTTTATCTGACATTCGCCCTATGTCATGATAAACCTTGAGAGCAGTCGTCCCCTACTAGGTGGTCGTCCTCCACCTCTTGATGATCGTCCTTCATCATGCTCGTCCGATGGCCGTCCCCATCGTTGACCCTTTTATCCGGCATTCGTCCTATGTCGTGATTTTTAGCAGCCGTCCCCTGCCAAGGTGATCGTCCTTCACCTTTTGATGACCGTCCCTCATCATTTTTATTCGATGGCCGTCCCCATCGTTGATTTTGTTATCTGGCGTTCGTCCTACGTCATGATAAACCTTGAGAGCAGTCGTCCCCTGCTAGGTGGTCGTCCTCCACCTCTTGATGATCGTCCTTCATCATGCTCGTCCGATGGCCCTCCCCATCGTTGACCTTTTATCCGGCATTCGTCCTATGTCGCGATACTTTCGGCAGCCGTACCCTGCCAGGTGGTCGTCCTCCACCTTAGATGACCGTCCCTCATCTTATCCCCAACAGAGCAGCCGTCCCCTGCTAGGTGATCGTCCTTCACCTTTGATGACCGTCCCTCATCATTATTTCATTTATTCTTTAACCCGATGGCCGTCCCCGTCGTGGTCCCTTTTCCTTTTCCTGATGATCGTCCTTCATCAGTTTAGCCCGATGGTCGTCCCCATCGTTGGTTACCTTACTTTATGAACTTGATGGCCGTCCCCATCGTTTTTCATTAATCCCCAAAGAATCTTTTAACTTTACTTGATGGCCGTCCCCATCATGATCCCTTTTAACCCCAGCATGTCGGCCGTCCCCGTCATTGCTTTCCGCACTTTACCCAGCATGTCGGTCGTCCCCGTCATTGCTCTTTACCCAGCAGTCATCCTCTGCTCGACGGTCGTCCTCCGTTGCCCATACTTCACAATATACCTTTTTCCTTTTACAATCTATATCCGTTTTCTTCTTGATTCTGTGAGTGCAAATTTTGGACTGTCTTTGATATTCAACCACAAGTTATCTTGTTTGCCTGTTAAGCCGTTGCTTACATCCTGCACAGCTAACTCATGTTTGAATAGGGGCAGCTGTAAACACCCCAAATTTGCCCTCACCCATTCACACCATGGCTTGTGATCATCTCATATGCATAAACTCAATCATAGCATCTCATGTCACATTTTTGATTCATTGCATTGATTCAAAGTCATCTGCACTTAGGGTTTGTGATCTGAGCAATCCAAGAGCTTCTTGGGCCACTCCAAAGGTCATCAATCACTTCAAAGAGGTCCATGTATGTTCAAGCATCATATTATATCCTCTCAAAGTCAAGAATGCCAAAGAATCACAAGAACTGAGAATGGCATGGAAGCAGAGCTGGGTTTGACTGCAGATGACCTAGAATTAGGGTTTTGGTTTCAGAGGCCATAACTTCCACCATTGGAAGTTAAGTGCAAAAAATGACATTTTTGAAAAAAGTCAAAAATAACACATAACTTCCACCATTGGAAGTTAAGTGCAGAAAATGACATTTTTGAAAAGAAGCCCATAACTCCAATTTTTTTGGTCATTCTTGTTTCCATTGGTCTCTATATGTTATGAGGATCATGCATATCAAGTTTCATGAAGAAATTCCATGGGGAAGGCATCTGATCAAGAGGTGACTTCTTGAGCAAGTCAATGCAAAATCAGGGCATCTGAGGCCCCCAATCACCCAACCAAAGAGGTTTCTCCATCATTTTGAATGTGTATGATCTTTATTTGGTCATAGAAGATGTTAGAAGTTCACAAAATTGAAGAATTTCAAGACATTTGCAAAGTTGCCTTTCTTGGAAAGTGACTTATAATGTAAACTTGCTGTTTTGGGAAAGTTTTTCAACCTCCTCTTATTGATTCAAAAATGCTTCAAATGAGAAAACTTTGGTCATGAAAGTTGTAGATTGGATCATTCCCTTTTCAAAAAGTACAAGAACTTTTTCTAATTCATTTTGGATCAAAAGTTATGGCTTTGCAAAGTTGGGAAAAATCATTGAAATTTCACTTTTTGCACAAGAGGGAAAGTTGCAAAACCTCATGCCAAGGCCAAAGATGACTTCAAAGTGACTTCTAATCTTCATACAAACACAATGCAATGCCTAAAATTCAGATTGGCCCAAGAAATTTCTCATTTTTCATGCCTTGATGTCCAAGTATCATAAGCCATTTTTCATGAAAATCACAAAGAGGGAAAACTTGCAAGAAGGGTTCCTTTGGTTTTGTTTAATCTCTAATCAATATCAAACTATCATAGCAGCATTATATGGTGAATTTTGCTGCATATTGCCCAAGAGATGTCACATGTCCATGGCCAAAAATCACAAGATGCACAAAGTTGGAAATTGGCAAAACACATGCTATCTTGCAATCCCAATGTTGCAGTCCTGCACAAACCATCCAAGGGTCCTCCTTAAAGCTGGCTGAGACAATCTAAACACAAAGATCTCCTCTGCCATGGCCTCTACCCCCAAGTACAACTTACTTGACATTTTGGCAACTTGAGCCATACCAATCACATCAGTCCACATCAACTCCTCTAACCTATCACACTTGTTTATACAAACCAAAAGCAAGCCATTTGATAGAGAAAAACAGGCCTGAAAACACCAAGAGGACAGCACTCTCTTTTTTCAACCTCATTGGCAAAACTTCTTCTCTGAAAAATCTCCTCACACAGCCATCAAACTTCACCTGTTCTTTCACTAACAAGTCACAAATCACCCTTAGAACAAAAAACACCCCTTGAAACAGCTTGAAACATCACACACCAAGGCCTCCATTGCTGCTACACCAGAGCAATACAGTCATAGCCAGCCACTCCACAAGTTTTCTAAGCTTCATTCCATCATCAGGAGGATCATTGGAGCTTGTTCGAAGCAAAGGACTGGCCGGAAAGCTCCAAAGTTCAAAGCTCCAGTTCAGGTATCATCAAGAACTTTTTTTTAGAAATGCAATCTCTTGTTATAGAATGATAGAGTTTGCTTCACTGATCATGTTAAGCTTTGAAGCACTGAAAACGGTTGAGAAATGAGTGTGTGTGCATGTTTTGAAGTTTTTTTGCGTTGTTCTTGATTTTGCTCGAATCTTGTTGTTGATACATTGCAAATGTGATCTTGTGATTGATTCATGCTTGTGATTGATTCATGTTTGTGGTTTAAGTACAGAAATGAAATTTTTGAAAAAAGTCAAAAATAACACATAACTTCCACCATTGGAAGTTAAGTGCAGAAAATGACATTTTCGAAAAAAGTCAAAAATAACACATAACTTCCACCATTGGAAGTTAAGTGCAGAAAATGACGTGCAGAAAATGACATTTTTGAAAAAAGTCAGAAATAACACATAACTTCTACCATTGGAAGTTAAGTGCAAAAAATGACATTTTTGGAAAAAGTCAGAAATAACACATAACTTCTACCATTGGAAGTTAAGTGCAAAAAATGACATTTTTGGAAGAAGTCAAAAATAACACATAACTTCCACCATTGGAAGTCAAGTGCAAAATGTGACCTTTTTTGAAAAAAATTAAGAATTGGATCCCCTCCTTTGGGCAGTGAATTTGTATAGGTTTAGGGTTCTTTTGAATACATTTTCATTTTTTTTATCTTGATGTTTGCTTCTGGCTTCCTTTTGCATTCATCTTGCATTTGCTTGCATACCATGACTTGCCCTAGCATTTGGTGCATTCATTTGATTCATTAGACATCTTAAGACATATTAGAAGCATGTTTGATCATTGCATCTTTCATTTGCCATGTTGTATGTCATTTGCATTTCATAACTTTTCATGTATGATCATGGTTCTAAGCATGCTTTTCTTGCATTCATTTGTTCATGTGATCATCCCCATGCTTTGTTTCATGTTTGCATCATCTCATAGCATCATTATCGTCTCATATATGCTTCTGGTTTTGATTTGCCTCATGCCATTTCATTTCATCTTGCATTGCATTGCATTTCTTTCACTGACTTTTCAGGTGGTAAGCAACTTTGAGAAGTGAATTTGCCTTCACTTCTCACATTTTCTTTTCATCTCCCTTATGCATCATTGCTGCATTTTGTTTTGTGTTTGAGATTGAGCTTGCTCTTTCTTTTTCTCCTTACTTTCTTTCTTCAAGTGACTTGTCTTCTTAAGTGAAGCAAGTTGCTTTGCTTCCTTTTGCTCCTTTCATTTGCTTCCTGGTGGTTCCATTGAAGATATTTCTTGTAAACCTCACAAACCTTAGGAACAACCAAGCATGACAATTATTAGGGTTTTGATTAGTCCCCCACTTAGTTTTTTACCTTTGTGTCTCATTGAGTCTTCTCTTCTCACCTCATAATCAGGAACTAAACCCTAAAGGCTTTAAGGCTTAGTGATTAAGCTTATGCCTGCATCCTTCTATTAGGATGGAGTGTATAACTTTAATCCTAAGTGTTAAACCCTTAATGTGTTTAAATCCTTTAATCAATCCACTTAATAATCATCAAGACATCAAGCTTGTAACTTGGGCCTTGCATTATGGTTCTAATTCTTCCTTAATTGGTTAAGAAGGACTAACCCTAGTGTTAATGGACAAGTCCCCCTCAAGTTGTCTTACAAACCATAAAAATCACTTCATCATCTTATCATTAACTAAAATCCACTTAATAAAGGCTTTGTTTTGTCATGAGTTTAATCCCTAATCATGGATTAAGTTGAGGAGCTTTCCTCAGCTTAAACATTCTCATCTATTATCCTTCTATTAGGATGGTGTAATGAGTCTATTTAATCCCCGATTATGGCTTAATCTCATTACTCAACACTAAACAAAAACAACAAAAACATCTAAATAATCACAAGTAGGTTAATGATCTTAATCCTGCATCAAAGGTGATTAAGTGTGAGAAGCTGACTTCACACTTAAGGTATTCTCATTACCCCTAATCAGAGGGAAGATGTGATGAGTTTACTAATCCATTGGTTTAGGCTTAAGCTCATTAACTTATGACAAACTTTCAAAAGCAATAAAAGATTGAAAACTCAAAAACAAACAATAATCGTCTCCTCCGGGATTCTTTTCTCATCTCATTCACTCATAAACGAGAACTTGCTTCTTCCGTCTAATGCAAGACAGTTTGCACCTGAGCCAGACAGGTCATACACTTGAGCATAGACAAGTAAGCAATTCACAAGTCAATTTATCTTTCAGTCTCTTTGGGTCGAACTACGGTGTTCTGACTTCCTCATTGCACGAGAGGATACGTAGGCATAACCTAACAGTTATCGAACAAAAGTCTCTGTATATTCCCCCTCTTCCCAGCTTCATTCTTTAAGCCTCATTATCATGAGCATTTCATATTTGTCCTTACACTGACACTTCACTTATACACTTCACTTCTTTTACACTGACACCTGTACATCCTTTTCCAGCTATGAAACACAAAATGCACTGACACTACCCCTTTAAAACACAAATCTTTTAAGCGTGGATCCCGTCGAGTACGACGGACAATCTGGGTGCTAATACCTTCCCAGGTTGTAACCAACCCCCTTTCTCAGTCTCTCTGGTTCGCAACCGTCTTATCCATATCTATCTAGGTCTATGCAGCATTACCTTTCCTCCGGGATAAAAATGCCTAGCTGGCGACTCTTTTCTTTTCCTGTGAGTTCACTCCTGTGTGTCCTCACACCCTCTTTCGCCGACCGTTCGCGTCTGTACCTTTATCTGGGTTATTCCCATTTATCGGGAGCGACAACCCCTCCATTATCACCACACCTATCACATTCTCACCTTCCAATATTTATCTGAACCATTATTTCTCTCATTTTATCACTTTTTCACAAAATCCAAAATCCTCATCTTTCACTCTAGTTCTTGCATGCAATGGATGCTATACAATTTAGAGAGGGTGAGAATGGAGAAAACCAGAGAGAAAGATTCATCCGATTCCAGAACCGCGGTGTGCAACCTATGCGTTATATCGACACTGAATGCTTAAGAGAGTTGGGAATGCTCAACAGTGTCAAGAACCTGCTTAAGAAGGTTAATTTGTGGGTTCTATGCAGTCAGCCTCAGCCCACATTCGAGTTTCTGACATTGGAGTTCCTAAGCTCGTTCCATTACATCACCGGTACCGGTTCTCAGAGTCAACTTACCGGCGTTGCTAAATTCAGATTGTTTGGCCGGGAGTTCGAACTTTCGCAAAACAGGATAGCCGAGTTGCTAGGCTTCGCTCACGGGAATGAAGCTCACCTCCGCGTGCCGGATAATTTTAGTGAAACCGCTTTCACTTTGTGGCACGACATAACAAATACCCGTGCCTCAGCCTTTCAGAGCCTTAATGCTACACACATCCACAACCCGGCAATCTGATATTTTCACCGAATCATTTGCAACACCATCTTTGCACGAGAGAGAAACCATAAGCTCAACTCCAAGGAGCTTCTGTTCTTGCACTGCACTCTAAATGACGAGCCAATCAACGCTGCCCCGTTCATGCTTTCTCACATCCAGGCCATTGCGCAAAGAGGCTCCACCCCATTTTTCATAGGCGGCATTGTCACCACCCTCGCCTTTCAGTTAGGGCTTAGTGACTTGCTCACCAATTTGCCTCGCATAGCCGCAGAATTCCTAACCAAGAGTTATTGCAGGTCCGCTCACCTGATTGCGTAGAGAGAGGATGACAGGTATAGCCTTGTTATCCACGACACTGTTTACCACCATATCATTCTGCCGTCCCGTGACCGCATCGACCCATCCAGCCGAGCCAACTGGCTCTTTGTTTTACCAGATGCTGCCGACCACGCCCCCATTCATGATGATCAGGCCGATCCTCCAGCGGATGAGATGCAGGACGCCATGGACGCAGCTGAGCCTGTCCAGGATATTCCCGAGTCATCTACCCGACAGCCTCCTGCACAGGAATTCACTCTTGAGGACGTCCTCCGTGCGATTCATCAGCAGAACCAGATGAACGCCGCACTGGAGCGAAGGCAGAAGGAGCAGTATGATGCTTTACTCCGCACTATTGCAACCAACCAGGAAGCTACTGATACAAAGCTCGGAGAAATTTTCAGCGAGCTAGAGGCCTTACGCATTGACATCACCGCTGTTACCGGTACCGGTTCTGATCCTGAAGCGACTCCTACCAGACGCTCCCGCACTAGAAGCCGAGCCCGCGGTCCTCAGCAGCCTTAGTTTTAGTTTTTGCTTATGTTTGTTTTTCATAGTTTGTATTGTACTTTTACCGCTATTATATCACAACATTGGGGACAATGTCTGATATAGTGTGGGAGAGGTACCTTTCATTTTCCGCATTTTTCCTTTTCGCATTTTTTTCAATTCCGTTGTATTTCTTTTCGTAAGTTAATGAAACGAGCAAATCTTTGTGCTATTTTTCTTTAGTTTCGAACTTTCCCCGTTTATTTAGCCATACCGAAAAAATCTTTAATTATTCGCATTACCCGACTTGCCTACGAAATGGTAATTAGGAAGCTGAGAACGATTCAACAAGACCAATACAATCTTGACACCTTTGACTTCCCACTTAAGCGATTCCATTCCGATTATCATTACGAGTACACTTTAAGTTTCAGTTCAAAAGTAACCCCTAGTAGTTTATACTAGCAGTCAGCACCGTCTTAACACAAACCACGTGGGGAGCCGATGAATATAAGCGTTTGATGCCTAATCTATAATGATCCTCCATATCTCGATGCAAATGAAAAGAAATTGCACCAAAGTACACGGTCGCATATAAGAAACGAGAAATATGAGAAGGAGTCCATTGCGGGTTGGTTCAGAGGTACTGGTTCTGAACTTGGTAGGGCGTGTTACGGCTCGATCCCCCACAACCTCCAAATCGGATAATATATGAAGGGTTACCGCACTCGTGTACCAGACCCCGTGCTTAAAAAAGGATCAAAGTCGCTAACAGGCTACTCCACTACGTGCGTGCTAAGGCAAAGGGCTTAATGTGATTGCGCTAGAATGAAACCGGGCGAAATAAGATCGAAAAACTCTAGGTGAAATCGTAAAGAAATTACCGATTGTTTCGTTTAACGGGAAGTCAACGACTTAGCTTGTTGCTTGTGTCATTAGTGTATCGTTAGTGTTTTATCATTATCGGTTTATCCGACAAAACGATCCCTCGTACGGTTTGTTATGTGTATGCGTCGATAAAAACTTGTCCGATGTTTTTCAACCGACTATTTGCTTGAGGACAAGCAAAGGTTTAAGTTTGGGGAAGTTTGATAACGAGAAAATGTATCGATTATATTGCTAAGTTTCATTATCGTTTTATCGCATAATCATCGTTTTAACACCCGATTCCTCGAGTTTTTCTTACCATTTTGCAGGTACATCATATATGGAGCTAAATCATGATTCAAGAGCAAAAAGAACCAAAACAACCATAAAAAGATGAAGAAATGAAGAAACCTGCAAAACCTGCATAATTTGTTGCACTCACGGTCGTCACCTAGGTGTCACGACCGTGACACCCCAAAAGAAGCAATCACGACCGTGATGACCTTGTCACGATCGTGACACTTAAAATTCAAGGGCCACGAACGTGATGCCCTTGTCACGACCGTGACAAGGGAAAAAGGAGGTTATTTGACTGAGACTACGTCAAAACGTTACGTGCACATGATCTGCCTATTTTCCAGCCACGTTCCTATATTCTCTCAACTGTTCCTACGAGGCCCAATGCAACAAGTCCACCCACAAGCCCATTAATTCTTCTATAAATAACATAAGTCATTTGAACAATTTACAGAGTAATTTTTTATCAAATTCTTGTGGAAGCTCTGCCGAATTATTTTACACCCTTTTTATTTTCAGCATTATTTTCAGTATTTCATTTTTATTGTATCCAACCCAACCTATAACAATTTCCAACATCAGGAAATTGTTATAAAATTTACTTGTTTCCAAACCTTCAGAATATTTTGTTATTTTCGATTCCGCTAAACACTCTGAGCTTTCCGGTCTGTGGAAGGAGTCTGCCATTTTATTGTTAACCAGGTTTATATTATTTGCAATTTAATATTTATGTTATTTATTTATTTTTCTGCCATGAGTATTTTGTTTATTGTTTCTCTGCCTCTGTCTGGTTCAACAAAAATGAGTAGCTAATTACCTTAGGGCGGTATGTAGTTAAAACAAACTTAATCGGTAAAATTAACCATAGGCTTAAAATAATTAATAACTTAACATTCTGGCTGATACTTTTTATTTAAAATCGACCTTTTCGTTACGAGAGTAAGGAAAGAGTATTAGGTTAGGTCAAGACCACGAGAGTGTGAGATTTTAACCAGATAGCTAAAGTTAGGCATTTAAATTAAACGCAGCGAGAGCGCTTTAAAATAAATTAGAATTACTAAGTTTCCAAAAATTATCTCTAAACACTTATGGGCTAGCGAGAGCAGACATAGGGCTTTAGGGGTAAGATCTGAGATAAGACCACGAGAGTGTGAGTTGAGGGTATTTAAACTGGTAACCTCTACAGAATAGTTTAAGTGAACACCTTTATAAGCCTAGGTTAGATTGACCCGCCTAAGTTAGTATAATTACATACCGACCGCCTTAGTATTATTTTATTAAAACTTAAATTTAATTCCCGCCTTTAATATTTTAAAAACAACAAAAAATCGTGACAACCCTTCGCCTTAGCTAAACTAGAAGTCCATCTAGCACTAAGTAACCATAGAGTCCCTGTGGATCGATAATCTTAAATATTACTTCGATAGGCTGTGCACTTGCAGTTAAGATACCGCTAGACACATAATTAGACACGTCTTTAGCCCATCACCACTCATACAGCGTGTCACCGTGTCGGACGACACGCGTACGACACGTATCAGACACATTTTTGAAGTGTTAAATTAAAAAAATAATTAAATCACAATGGACACGGATACTTGTTGTCGATTACGTATAGTTTTTAAGAAAATGTTTAATTTTGTTTCTGTTTATAAATCTTTTGAGGAAGAGTGTTATAATAACTTGAAGTTTGGTCAAAAAGATAAATTATATGTAAAAGAAAATTATGCAAATCTTTCAACTAAGATTTTTTTGTTGCTGCTGATGTTTCTGATCGTTTTTGGCCTCTTTTATTCTTTGGTTTCACTTATAAACATCATAACCATGGTGTGTTGATGTCCAACGTGTTTGTTAAAATTCCTCAACCAGAAATCTTTTGTATTTAGAGAAGTACAATTTTGTATTGTCCAATAATTTCTACTCAGATAGGAGCCTTGCATTGCATTGACCATTTCATGAATTATTTTGTTGTCCAGATGGCATGGAAAGGAGCAAGGGTATTTCTATATGATATTTGATTTTAAGACGTTACACCTAAGCAATGACGAACGCAAACACACAATTCAAAAGCTATTGAGAGTGATCAAAATTTGTTTATAATATTCAAGCTGTAAATGGATACATTAAAATTGTATGAGCATTCATGTCATGACTCAGACATGTCTTCTTCCTGATGGTGTGGTTCAAGTTACTGATAGGGTAGGGGAGGTCAAAAGTCTTATTATGGGTATTGTAAAAGCATCTACAATAAATTCTGATAACCTTAATGCAACTGAGGAGATCGCATTGGATGCAAAGTTGTTAGAGAGAGTCTTCACAACACTTATCTTTATTGTAATGAGTATTAATTCTATGATTTTATGATTGACATTATGTTTGGTAAAACTAATATGGTTGGAACATGTTGAATAAAAAGTTTCATATGTTAAATTAACATTATATAGATTCTGGAAGAACATGTCAAACAAGTTGTCCTGACATGGTGGCACAAACAACAGTGCATATGGGGTTATAATAATTGGTAGATACTGAGCCAGATGTTGAAACATCTGCAACTGTCAGTCATTTGTTACAGACAGATGTCATGACGTTTTAGTCTGTGGAACTGGAGTGATGGGTTTATGATTTAAATTATGCTGAATATTCTATAGAATATTATGCTATCACATGTGGAAGAAGATGTCCTTGAAAGAGCATATGACATCGTGCTTGTGCTGAGCTGGAGTGATTTGTTATGTTATATTTTAACAGATGCAGAATATTCTGAAGATATTATACAATCCTATGTGGAGCTGATTCAAAGGGGTGTTGATTTAAAGGTCTGGAAGATTCAATCAGAATTCAAAAAGAAATATATATTTTTCAAATAAGGAAATATTTTTTGGAAGATTTGATTGAAGACTTATTTTGTAGCAGAATCTTCTGCGGATTTATAACAACAAATTAGTTGTTTTTAAGGCACAAATCCAGTTTGGAAATAAGATATAAATAGAAGCATTATAACCTAGTTTTAAAAATAAGTCGTGAATAGAAAAGATGTAAGCATTTGGGTTTTGTTTGTGAACCACTCTTTAGGAGAGTTGGTATTTGTGAGCCACTCTTTTATCATTATGATATTAGGGTTGAATTGAGTTTATTGAGTTGTAAGTTGTTCACTCTAAGCTTTTAAGCATGAGTGTATTGTTCTCGATTGAAGCTTTTAACCAAGATCAAGTTTTGTCTTGGAATAATGTTCTTCTTTCTTTGTAAGATTCTGTTATTGTCATAATGTGTGATTGAGGGGGGGGGGGGGTGAAAGGTGTCTCTTATCTAAGAGTTATTAGGTAGAAATTACATTGGATAGTGATTAAGTGAAAAGTGTAAACTGTGTGGTTTAACTCTAAATTGATACTACTGATAGTGGATTTCTTTCCTGGCTTGACAGTCCTCAAAGTAGGTGTGCTTGCACCGAACTGAGTTGATAATTTCTTGTGTTGTTTATGTTTTACTTTATACTTTATTTATCTTGTTAATGTTCATATATTAATGTCGTGACATCGTTTTTGACATCTCATATTTGATACTAGAATTTCAATTGGTATCAGAGCAGACATTCTGGTCTGTTTCTAGGTGAGATCTAAGGGAGATACTTTCTAGTTCATGGTAATGGTAGAAGGATGTTATACTGAAAAATTATTTGAACGTGATAGGTTCTTATTGGTGTTTGAATAGTCCCTAGAAGCAGAGGATGGACTATTGGTGTTCAAGCTTATGTAGATTATATACCTCTCTGGTTGTTATTATGCATTTGTCTTTTTATGGTTAAAAAGGGGGAGAAGTAATAGTGTGTACTATCGAGGTATGATATGAAGATATGATGTTGAGGTACTGCTACATGAGGTATTGCTACACTTGTATGTAAATTAGTTTTATCCAAAATAAGCCAAAGGGGGAGATTATTAATTCTATGATTTTATGATTGACATTATGTTTGGTAAAACTAATATGGCTGGAACATGTTGAATAAGAAGTTCCATATGTTAAATTAACATGGTCTAGATTCTGGAAGAACATGTCAAACAAGATGTTCTGACATGGTGGAACAAATATCAGTACAGATGAATTTATAATAATTGGCAGATACCGAGCCAGATGTTGAAACATCTGCAACTGTCATGACAATATGAAGGGAAATTAGCGATAATAAGCGCAGCTGAAAACAAAAATTTTCCTTTAGAGATCCTTACGAAAGGTCATGATTTGTGATAAAATATTTACCTCTTATGGCGCTTGAAACCTTTGATTCTGATTTTGATCACGAGCGTTGTACGACGAACAACGCCTATACTTAGTCCATACGAACAACTTCCTTCAGTCACAATGCTAGCTGGTTACGATTGAAGGTTTAGAGTGAAAGGAGAAGAAAAAGGAATACGGTCAGGGTTTAAAAAAAACAACTATTGAGCTTCTTCACAAGGGTTCTATTTATAGAACTACTTGTGTGAACTTTAACCTAAAAGCCCAACTCAATAATAATATTATTATATTATTATAATAACCATAATTTTATTATTATTATATTTTATAACTATTATAAAATTAATAATAACTATTATTATTATATTTTATAACTATAAAATTAATAATAACTATTATTATTATATCATATGGCACCTTCCCATATTTCGTATTCCATTCAAGTGCACCGTATCTTACGGTGTGCCTTATTTATTCCACCCTTTCTCTAACTATCCTTATGTATGTGACCCTGTAGGATTTTGCGACGCTGTCAATTATATTAAATCATGTATTTAACATAATAAACAGTGAGCGATATCTAACAACACATCACTGCTACCCAAGTCACAAAATTGTCATGCGATCTGAAAAAACTTTTTGTGATAGTATTTGTGTGTATAATTACCCTTTTGCCCTTATGTATATATTGAACACAAAGCATATATCGTGTCATTCTTATCCAGTTCAATATTGGGCCCTTAGACATTTATCCTGTTATGCAGGATAGGAAAATTCCATCTAGGCTACTCATATCCCTCAACATGCTTTGTGAGGTACTCATCAACTGTCTTTATGATCATCCAGTTACGGACAATATTTGATCAACAATAAAGTACTTGACTCTACATCTAGGGTTCATAGTAGTTTCAGGTCAAAGGGTGGTATACATCACTATCACCATGAGAGTAACTTATGACACTTTGCATAATATTCTATGTAGTACTCTCATAGTGGGTCAATTCAATATAAATATTACTCCTAATATTCATACCTATGTCAAGACTTGATAACTCCTTATCCATGATCCATGAGATGTGATCATCAGTCTACTACATAATAGTCTTAATGCTTTAAGGCTATCCCATTTCACATTAAAGCTCGACTATGGATGTTTTAAGAATAATGTCCTTATGTTTAATGGAATCTCATGATTAAGTCGCACTTAATATTTCATTAAACATACTAGCTATTCTAAGGGCTTTATCATTTTGGAAAAACAAACAGAAATGCCTTTTATTATTAATAAATAATTCGATACAAGTACCAAAAGTATTGACCTCTAGGGCTTACACCAACAATCTCCCACTAACACTAGAGCCAATTAGGCATACCTATAATACTCATAGATCTAGTATGACCATCATGCTTCTGCTGCGCAAGAGGTTTTGTTAGTGGGTCAGCAATATTGTCAAGTGTAGGTACTCTGCATATCTTCACATCTCATCGGTCTATCATCTCTCAAATGCGATGATAACGCCTAAGTATGTGTTTGGATCGTTGGTGAAATCTAGACTCCTTAGCTTGTGTGAGGGCACCATTATTATCACAATAGAGATCAATGAGATCTACAATGCTAGGGATTATGCCAAGTCCACTAATGAACTTATTGATCCAAACAACTTTCTTTTCTGCATTTGAGACAACAATATACTCGGTCTCGGTTGTAGAATCAACAACTGTCTCTTGCTTTGAACTTTTCCAGCTTACGGCGCCACCATTTAGGCATAACACATAACCAGATTGCGATATGAAGTCATCCTTATATGTCTGGAAGCTAGCATCGGTGTAACCAATTACCGCGAGCTATTCCTGACCTCCATATATCAATAATGTATCCTTAGTCCTTCTCAAGTACTTAAGGATATTCTTGACAGCTACCCAGTGAGCATCACTAGGATCAGATTGGTACCTACTCATTGCACTTAAAGCATACGAGACATCTGGTCGAGTATATAACATGACATACAAGATATATCCTATTGCAGGTGCATATGGAATCTTACTCATGTGATCCCTTTCTTCCTTTGTTGAAGGGGATTATGTTTTTGATAGACACGTGCCATATTGTATAGGTATGAATCCTTTCTTGGAATCATGCATATTAAAGCGTCTCAACACTTTGTCTATGTATGTACTCTGATTTAGGCCAATCAGTTTTTGTTATCTATCTCTATAGATCCTGATTCCTAATATATAGGCTGCTTCACCAAGGTCTTTCATAGAAAAGCATTTCTCTAACCAAGTTTTTACTTGTTGCAAGGTAGGGATATGGTTTCCATTGAGTAATATGTCATCTATATATAATACCAGGAAAACGATCATGCTCCCAATAACCTTCTTGTAGACACAAGGCTCATCTTCATTCTTTATGAATCCATATTGTTTTACAATTTCATCAAAACGAAGATTCCAGCTTCTGGAAGCTTGCTTCAATCCATAGATTGATCACTATAACTTGCATATCTTATGGCCTTCACTACAAGAAAAAAGGAGATTTGCGACACATGAATTGCGACAGTTCTCACAAAACTGTCCTTATTCCTGGATTACGACAGTTGTCACGACAGTTAGAGCCAATTGTCGCGGATTTCTAGACATGTTAAATAACATAATTGTGACAGTTTCAAAGAACCGCCATCTTTCCACAATCGCGACAGTTAGAGTAAACTGTCGCGACTACTTTGACCAATCATAATTACTAGTTTTTTATTCCTTTATTTTCCCACTTTTTTCATTCATTATTTTGTTTTTCCGCCTTTTTTATATTAAATAATTATTAATCATATCATAATAAATAATGGTAATCAGAATATGGATTATTAATTATTAATTATATTAACATTAGTAATATTTATAATATGATAACAATATCAATATATATTCAATAAAAAAATAAAAATATACATAAAAATTTAATAAAAAAGAATATTGTTATTTCATATTGTAGAAGAAATGCAAGAATGACAAAGAATAATTTAATTTTTAAATTTTTTCTAATACATACAAATCAACAAATAAACAAACTTTAAAAAAAAATATTCATACACTCACTCACTCACTAGGATTTATTCACTATATTTAAATGATGGGAGGACAATCCCGCCGATGCCTCACCGCCTTCTCCGCCGGAGAGGCCGTCATCTTCGACTTCTCAATCCACCAGTTCCTCGAGGTCCATACATCTCGTCTACTGTGATGAAAAAGGAAAATTCCAGATGGATCTAGAAGTCTCGTCGCACTTCAACTTGTCAAGGAGTCCATCAGGGTTGTTTGCGTTTGTGGTCGTGTTCGACAGGGAAAGAGTTATATCTTGAATCAGGTGATTATTCTCTCCTTTAGTTCCAATTTTAGTAGACTTTCATTATTTTTGGAGTTTCAGGTTTAGGTTTGGGTTCTGGTGTGTTTATTGGTATTAGAGTTTTATGACGTATTAAGTATGATCAATGTAGATTTGTTTTGGGTTTATGGTAATGTGTGTTAGGTTTTGATTGATTTTGGGAGAATTATATGATTTTTTAGTCTTTTGGATAAAATTTTGATTGCAAACATTGTTTCAAACCTAGTTGTTGGGGGACTATTTTTGACTACAATGAGAAAGTGGCTATTCGTTTTGAGTTTGTTTGCTAGTTTGCTTATTAACTACAATAATTAGTGCGTAGATTATTGTTTCCTTCTGGACCTCATTGAGAAAATTTGACAATGGCACATACCTGATTCCATACACTATTGGTGAAACATTAATTTTGAAGCTGATGTGGGTGCTTAATTTGTATATGTATGTTTAATTACTTGTATCGTTAGCATACTTGTTGGAAGTCTCTTTCTTGATAAGTCCTTGCACTGATAAGTGATATCGGGTTGATAATATTGTTTTATATATGGTTGAGTACTGTAATATGATTGATTGTGAAACTATATGGATAATCTCTAGTATACATTTAAGAGAGATACTTTGGAACTTACTTTTGTGCCTTAGAATTCTATATTTTCATGAGAATATTTTTCAATACAACTTCTTAATTTTAATGTATCTAAGATTTAAATTTAACTTTTCCAATGCCATAATTTCTACAGGTATTCAAAACACATTAAATATTTTAGACCTTTTAGCTGCCATCGTCTGTATTATATATTTGTGGTTTATTTTGTTGTTGTTGCTATGTTACAGCTCTTAGGAAGGAATAGTGGCATTAACCGAGCCATTAATTGGCATAGGAGATCCGGGCAAGAGTTGCTTAAAAGAGGGATCCGTACAAAATGGGTGATTGTAAAAATGGGTCTTTAAGGGTTCAATTCTAATAACTACATCAAGTATATTGTGTGCACCTGCATACAAGGTAACCTCATTCTGAATTCTCTCTTAAGTGCTGCCATCATAATGATTTTCCCAATTTACAAACTGCCACTCTGCATAACTTTGATTTGGCATACTTTGTATTATGAATTTCTAAGGTGAAAATGCTAGTTTGGTGAAAATTAATGAAAAGTACTCAATTAGAGCTATAACCACATATTGTATTTTAAAACAAAGTCTTTGTGAACATTGGACGTTGTTTCTCTTACTAAAATATCTTTTTATTTGTATGAGTTAAACTTGTATTTTTAACATCCTAGTATCAAAGGAATTATTGAGTGAGAGTCTGATATGCTCTAAATATGACTTGTCACTTTTTCTCTGTGTCCAAAATATTATTTATTTATGTTTGTCTCTCTTGCAACAATGTTTACTAAAATCATGTGATATTTTTTAACAACCATTAGA
The DNA here is from genome assembly GCA_963966055.1 of Lathyrus aphaca. Taxonomy (NCBI): domain Eukaryota; kingdom Viridiplantae; phylum Streptophyta; class Magnoliopsida; order Fabales; family Fabaceae; genus Lathyrus; species Lathyrus aphaca. Next base: position 568,538,695 of record OZ014523.1, read on the forward strand.
TTTTGTGATAGTTCTTGAGTGCAAACTAATTGGATTTATAAATATTATAATCAGGTGAACATTGCTGACTCTGTTAGATTGTAGCCACTATTTTATCCACTCATGTGAACTAACCCTTTGGATTCTCTTACTTCTTGGCTCCTTCATCCACTAAAAGTCCAAAAGTAAGTCAAGGTGACATTTTTTTCTCTCCGACAATATTACATTGCAATAGCTAATTAAAAAACAATGTTTTTAGCAAGTATATGAGAGATTGCTTCTCATCAAGCCTTTTAGTTGATTTCTATTATTTCAGTCTCAACGATTTTCCTTTAATGTCAAAGGTATTTTTCCTTTTAGAAAGGGTGAGACAACTTTTATCGTTGGACAAATTCCATTTTTTTGGGCTTCATTTTTGCATGAATGCTTCTGAAGGAGTGATATGTAATTGTACATATTTTGATAGTTAGTTGATGGTAGTGGGAAAAATGTTTTGTATGAGTTTCAATATTTTGAATAGGGATTAATATAGTACTAATATATGGTTACTAATGGTTGGAATTAGTTACAACATATCCCACAAATGTTTTTTTCTTATGACCTACTATAAAAATGATGTTTTGTTTTAGTGGTGTTTGAAATGCTAATTTCATTATTTATTATATTTCGGTAGTTATATATTCTTCCAATTTTTTTGTTCTTGGAGTGAACTCAGATCTCGGATTGATGAGGTTTATATACATGCAATATTTTTTTTAAATATTGATATATTGGCTTTAGAATTTAGACTTTTCATTTGAATTTGAATTCATATTTTTTTTGTAATAGGTGGAAAAATTCAGTGTGGAGTTTGATGCTATTTTAGCCTAGAATAACGATAGGCTGATAAGATAGAGGTTTGAGGTTCATAATGTACCTCTAATGAACGATGAAAGATTAGAAAAAAGCTACACCATTGTGTTCAATATCAACTATACACAAATCTGTGTTTGAAATCCATTTCTATATATTGTTTTGGCCTCTAAATATATTATAATTATTGCTTAACTTATAATTTGATACCAATCTGGCCTCACAAGGGGAAATAGCTTTTAAGAGAAAGCCTTTTTAATTTGGACAAATGTGTTGTTTTTCTGAACTAATTTTCTCATGTTGATGTATTATTATGCTAATTTTGGCATGACTTGTTCAAATTTAGTACTAATATATTAAGCACCAAATGCTCTTTTCTAGAGAATTACTTGTCTTGGTATATATGAGCAAATGAAGGGATTTTTCCTTCACACATGATAGCAGGATAATAGAATTTGATGGAGAATTCACCGCAAGTGCTGAGAGATCAAACAAAATGATCAACAATGTTTTGCTGAAAATGGAAATCCTGCAGCAACAGCAGCAGGCCTGGTAATGATTATTCGTAATAATGACACCATGTTAGTGATTTTTTCATCGTGTAACCTTAATTAATATTTTTAAATTTTTGGGTAGTAGTGTCTTATTCATTATTATATTTCTAATGTGGAATAGGTACAAGGTTGGTTTGGATTAGTTGGTCATTTTAAAGAAATTAGTAGGTGCACGGGTCATTGTGTTTGTTTCCTTACAAGCTTTAAGTATAGAAATTATATATGTTTAGTTTTTGAATCTCTAAATATGAATCTGGGTGAAGTTTTAAAGAAGTTTGGTCGCAATATTGGCCTTAGGCTAACTGTTGTGAGGGCATATCTCGTGAGTCGCTTTTATTGTGCTCCTGAACTAAGTAAGTACCGTTCATTATACTTTTTATTGTATTACTCCCAACTACTTTTTCTTAGTCACTTATGGTTACTAGTCAGGCATTTGAATGTTTCTTTGTAGTTCTTGGATTGCAGTATGATCATCCATTGGATATTTGGTATGTAGGTTGTTGTTTGTATGAACTGTATACATGGAAGGTTCTTTTTCCAGGGCTCACAAACAACGACATGCTACGAATTCGCATGGAATTGAAGGGCCCTTTTCCAAAAAAGATGCCAAGAAAGGTAAACCTACTGTTTAATAAATTGTTAAACATTACAGTTTGAGTCTTATGAATATTTTTAATACATATTGTTTCTGACATTGATATTTTTTATTTTTGTGAATAGGAAGGAGTTGGTTAAAAGAATTTGAGCAACTGATTTTTAAGTTTTGTGAGGATGAGTTGATGGGATGTAGAGGTTTTCATCATCTATACAAGCAACTAGTTAGCTCCGGACATGCTTTCGGTGTGAAGCGTTGGATCGCGATGTTAGATCGACAATGTGAAAGACTTGTTAGATCAATATGGTGCTTATGTCTTAGTTGAATGAAGTGACTTGATACTTGTATAAATATAATACGATGTATATGTTTAATTGAATGAAGTGACATGATACTTGTATAAATGTAATATGATGTATATATTTAATTGAATGAAGAATATATTTGATTTATTGCCCCATTTTGTTTGTATTTCTACAAATAATTTTTTTTATAAATTTTTTTAAAAATTACCTGTAGATTTGCCTGTGGAAATTAAATTTCCTACGGATTTACCTACATATGGAACAGAAAATTGCGACAATTATAACTGTCGTAATCAACAATAAAAAGAAAAGTCAAATGGAAAGTTACGACGGTTATAATTGTCATAATCAACAATAGAAACAAAAATTCAAATGGAAGGTTACGACGGTTGGTAATCGACGCTGTATGCAAATTACGTCAGTTCCCTACCTGTTGTGAGAGATAACGACGGTTGATACGCCAGTTTTGACAACCGACGCGATACGCCTCCGCGACACACGTTTCTGTGACAGTTCTACAATTGTCGTTACTTGGAAATTGCGGCAGTTTTAACCGTCGTAACCAGCAAAAATAACCGTCGCAATCTGCCAATTTTCTTGTAGTGCTTCTTCAGGTATGTCAAATACTTCAGGTTGTGTCATGTACATATCCTCAAGAAGATTCCCATTAAGGAAAGCAGTCTTGACATCCATCTGCCATATTTCATAATCATGATATGCAGTGATAACAAGTAAAATCCGAACAGATTTAAGCATTGCAATTGGTGAAAATGTTTCATCATAGTTTATCCCATGATATTGTTTATAACCTTTAGCAACTAGTCTTGACTTTTAGGTATGTACATTACCATTCATGTTAGTCTTCTTCTTGAAGACCCACTTGCATCCTATAGTATTAACTCCTACAGAAGGTTCTACCAAGGTCCAAACTTGGTTTGTATACATGGAATCCATTTCATATTTCATGGTTTCTAGTCACTTCTCATACTCATGACCAGTTATGGCCTCTTGGTAGGTTACACACTCATCTTGATCCATGAGTAATATATTACCTTGATCAGTTATGAGATATCCATATCTCTCTGGTTGGTGATGTATCCTGCTCGACCTACATTGGTTTTGTTCTACTTGAGCAGGTTGCTCTTCCACAACCGTTTGTGATTCCTGCTCTAATTCCTCCATAAATGTATCAATGCTTTGTGATTCTTGAATTTCTTCAAGCTCTACTTTCCTCCCACTGATTCCATTGGAAATATAGTCCTTTTCTAAGAAGACTCCAGTTCGAGCGACAAACACTTTGTCCTCAGAAGAATTGTAGAAGTAATATCCTCTTGTTTCTTTAGGATACCCCACAAATAAGCATTTGTCAGATTTGAGTTCAAGCTTAGTTGAAATTTGTCGTTTTACATAAACTTCACAACCCCAAACCTTCATGTAAGACATATGTGGTTTCTTACCACTCCATATCTCATATGGTGTCTTTTCTCCCTTTTTGGATGGAACATGGTTAAGTGTGTAAGCTGCTGTCAGTAGTTCATGTCCCCAAAAGGAGTTTGGAATATCGACGTGACTCATCATAGATCAAACCATGTCTAACAAGGTTCGATTTCTTCTCTCAGATACACAATTCCATTGTGGTGTTCCAGGAGTAGTGAGTTGGGATAAAATCCTACACTCTTTTAGATGATCATCAAACTCTAGGCTTAAATATTCACCGTCTCGATCTTATCGAAGAGTTTTAATATTCTTACCTAATTGGTTTTGTACTTCATTCTTAAACTCTTTGAATTTTTCAAAGGATTCAGATTTGTGTTTCATTAAATACACATAACAATATCTACTTAAATCATCAGTAAATATGATGATGTATTGAAAACCTCCTCTGGCTGGTATGTTTAGTAGTCCACATACATCATTATGTATGAGGGCCAAAAGATCATTTGCCCTTTCACTTTTTCCTGTGAATGGGGTCTTTTTCATTTATCCAATTAAACAAGATCTACATGTATCATATGATTCGTAATCAAAAGAGTCTATTAGTCCATCTTTATGGAGTTTGGAAATGCGTTTTTCATTTATATGGCCTAAGAGACAATGCCAAAGGTAACTTGGATTTAACTCATTAGGTTTCATCATTTTAGTATTAATGTTATAAATTTCCATTTCAAGATCAAGGACATATAACTCATTGTTCATTTATGCATTAACATAAAATATATCATTAAAATAAATAGAACAACAATTGTTCTAGGAGAAGACCCTTCGAAAGGGGTGAAGATTGGATTAGACCTCCCAGATCTTGCCAAGAAGCAACTCAAAGCATGCCTCAGGGAGAATGCTGACTTGTTCGCGTGGAGCGTTGCTGAGATACCGGGCTTGGACCCAGAGACGGCGTGCCATCACCTGTCAATTGATCCCTCGGTCTGAGCAGTTGCACAACTTAGGAGAAAGCAATCCCAAGAAAAGGTAGAAGCCACCGAGCAGGCCGTAAAAGACCTCATAGAGGCGCATTTTGTAACAGAGGCCATGTATACTACCTGGCTCTCAAATGTTGTATTAGTAAAAAAGAGCAATAGAAAATGACGCATGTGCGTTGACTACACCGATCTCAATTGGGCTTGCCCGAAAGACGCTTACCCTTTGCCTAATATTGATAAGCTGGTCGATAACTCTGCAGGTTTTAAATTACTGTCATTCCTTGACGCCTACTCCGGGTACAATCAAATACCCATGGCTGTAACCGACAAAAAGTACACTGCTTTCATGACCGAATCAAGCAACTATTACTACAATGTAATGTCCTTTGGCTTGAAAAACTCGGGCGCTACTTACCAACGAATGATGAACAAAGTCTTTCGAGCAGAAATAAAAAACATGCTCGAAGTCTACATGGATGACATGATCGTTAAATCCCACGAGGAAGTTGATCACGCTCTCCATTTAAAAAAAATTTCGATCAGGCGCGCAAGTGCCAAATGCGATTCAACCCAGAAAAATGCACATTTGGGGTACGAGCAGGTAAGGGACGAGGTCTCCATAAAACCAAATTTAGCGAGAATGAGCTTCCTGACAGAAACATGTGTATTACCATAAAACATTATATTAGATTTATCCATATTGACTCGTTGATCGGAGGAGTTACAAAATTGGGATAAAATGTCCATAACCATACTAATTTGCGCTTAAGAAGCAGGACCAAACAAGATGAGATCTTCCGCGAACATGAGGTGGGACACCTTAGAACCATATTTACCAATCTTCAAACATTGCCATTTGTTAGTCTCCACTGCATCATGAATCAAGTGGGAGAGTTTGTCCATACAAAGAGCAAGGGTAAGATCATGAGGATTGTCGAGAATCCCTCTTCTAAATATTTGCTCTTTATTAGGAAGCCCATTGAGAAACAATTTTCGACCAAAAAACTTGATTTTTGGTGGGATTTGGTTCCTCCAAAGTTCAAACATGACATCTGTGAGAGGAAGATCTATGGCATTAGAACTAACATACAGATCCTGATCGTAGCAGTTTTTAAGAGAAAATGAATCTTCTTCATTTGTTTAGCCTCCATCTGAATTTATCCATAAAAACCAAACTGGAATTGCAGACAAATAACACATCTTGCATCTCAGTCTCAACCAATCTGCAAGAAAGGCTAACTATCTCTTATGAGAATAAGAGATAATAAATTCTCCAACTACCAAACCCATCTTCATGCAAATCATAAGCTTCAACAATAGAGCACATCTTTTATCTAATATCACAAAACATTATTAAATGTAAATTCATAAGTAATTTATAAATAACATTATGTTGTATTTTATATATATATATAATTTAGAAAACTTTCTATGCAAAACCTATGAATATATGTCTATAAAGTGGAGATGTAACTTGTTCTCTGATAACTTGTTCTCTAGACATCTTTTGGGAAATCATAAGTTAGTATCGAATAAATTTCAAATTAGAACAAACTTAATACAATTTAACATCCTACTCACTTTGATTTACTAGTTAAAAAGAATGTAATGACTATGTAATCAAAGAAATAATAATAATGACTATGCAATCAAAGAAATAGTATTGTTTAAGAATATGTTAGCGAGTTATTTTTTTAGGATTTTGAAAGGAAATATTTTAAATAGTTAAGTCTATATTTAATACATATTTTTTTAAAATATAAAAAACCAATATGTTACATTAATATATATTATTAAATTATTTTAATAATCAATGATATTCAATTTTATATGATATTTTAATAGAAATTAAAATTAATTTTTTTTAATATTAAAGGTAGTATCAATATCTAACCAAAATTTATAGTATGCGTTTTAAGATATGTTTTAAGAGAATAAATTAAGTTAAGAAGTAAGTGAAGACATTAATTTAATTTAAAATATAATTAATTATTTTATTGTTTTTTTTTTCACTTGTAGGTTTCTTTAACATAGTTAATAAACGAAAAAATCAAATTTACGGAGTAAGTTGACTCATAATTAGAATTTATTACCATAATTATCTTTTCTAAAGTGAACTGTTTACCGCTTCGCAACTCTAACTAATGCGGCCGTTTCACAAGCCGACACCTTTCTTCATCTTCAGACAAAAAGAAAAAAAAAACCGAAAAAGAATAGATGTGTTATTCCACAAGTGCCCCCAATCTGGAGCTCCGTATTCTTCATCTGTTTTCAAAAATCCCAAATCCATTTTTTGGATCACTCTCTTCTCTCTCTCACCTCATTTTCCGTTACACCGTTTCTCCCGTGTATCTCTTTCTTCCACACTCAGAGAGAGAAAGAGAGAGAGGGTGAGGAGAGAGAGAAGGGACCTTCTTCTTCTTCTTCTTCCTGTTGTTGGTTGATGGAGCTTCAGAAGCGTCCAGATCATAACCTACCGGAGAAGAAAGGCCAGAAAAGGAAACTGGACGAGGAATCTCAACAAGACTCACAGATCTCTCTTCCTCCCACCGGAGAAGCACGCGACGCACTTGTATCCGACGTCAACCAACACGTTTCAATTCTCCTTTCCACTTTTTCATGGAACGAATCCGATAGAGCTTCTGCTAAGCGCGCCACTCACGCCCTCGCCGATCTCGCCAAAAACGGTTTTAAACATTTTACTGCTCTTGCTTCCTTAACCGAATTTCCTTGCATGCGTTCTTTTCTGAATCAATTATTCTGTTGTTGCATCTGCAGAGGAAGTTGTGAATGTGATTGTTGAAGGAGGCGCCGTTCCGGCTCTGATTAAACATCTACAACCGCCTCCTTTGCCTGAACAAGGCGCTCCGAAGCCGTTTGAGCACGAGGTCGAGAAAGGGAGCGCATTCGCACTTGGACTTCTTGCAGTCAAGGTAACTTCACTTCAGCGTATTTCATTTGTAGTAATTATTATTTATGAATTATTGCCGCTGAGAACTTATTTCGGTTTTGAATTCTGTATTCTGAACTTGTCTGTATGCCTTTTGTTTGATATTATTCTGTTCCCTCGTATTAAGATTAGAACTCCATGAAGGTTATTTGTATTCTACTAGTATTAGTATCTATTAGTGTATTAGTATTAGTAAATAGGTGGATGTGGTATTTTGCTTTATATTCGCTAGCAAGTGTTGGTTATGTGTTTCAAACTTGAAATGTTATTTATTCCTCCAGTCCTGTGTTATATAATCAGATTATATAGGTTAGTGATGTGAAGGAAGGATTTTAGAATGGCATAGGGAAGTTTCCAAGATAAAACATATCGAATTATTCCTTAGTCCTTAACTAAACTATTTTGTTTGAAATGCATTCTTCAGCCAGAACATCAACAACTCATTGTTGACAACGGTGCTTTGAAGCATCTTGTTGATCTTTTGAAGAGGCATAACAATGGCTTAACATCACGTGCCATTAACAGTCTCATTCGGAGGGCTGCAGATGCGATCACTAATCTTGCTCATGAGAACAGCAGTATTAAAACCCGTGTTAGGTTTGCTTCTTCAAGGACTATACAAATGAAATTTAATTTGAAATGATTATGTTAATAATGATATGGAGTTAATGTGTAGGACGGAAGGTGGGATTCCACCATTAGTTCATTTGCTTGAATTTGCGGATACAAAAGTGCAAAGAGCAGCTGCTGGTGCATTACGGACCCTCGCTTTTAAAAATGATGAAAACAAGAATCAGGTAAGTGGCCTTTATTGAAAAATGGGGATTTAGATGAATTTTAAAATGATATGAGTGTATGAGTAAGATAAGTTACATAACATTTGTCACAACTTGTCAGATTGTTGAATGCAATTCTCTTCCAACTCTGATTTTGATGCTTCGGTCAGAAGATGCTGCTATTCATTATGAAGCGGTATTACTAGTGTAGCTTTAATTATAGATTCTTAATTTTCAATACTGTTGAATTTGGTCTTTACATGCTTCTCTTACCGGGCACATTCAATGAATTTTATTTTATTGAAGGTTGGTGTGATCGGAAATCTGGTCCACTCCTCCCCCAATATTAAGAAAGAAGTTATTCTTGCTGGAGCCTTACAACCTGTTATAGGATTACTTAGGTATATTCTCAATTTGAACCCATGAGAAATACAATGCTTCCTATAAGCCTTTACCTCCCTTCTGCAACCTTGCCCTGAAGTTGTATTGATAGTATGACAAGATTATTATTATTATTATTATTATTATTATTATTATTATTATTATTATTATTATTATTATTATAATTATTATAATTATTATTATTTTAATATCTTCATGGCTCCCTTTTTATGGCAATAATCTTCCAACATCAAAAAATATATTGCTGAGCTGAGGATATCTTATTAATCTATTCTTATGGGGTTCGATGTAACAGCTCTTGTTGCTCTGAAAGCCAGAGGGAAGCAGCGTTGTTACTTGGACAGTTTGCAGCAACTGATTCGGACTGTAAGGTAAAAATAAACTTTAGTCGAATTCCGTGTTACTTTTTTATGGATAAGTATGTGTTAATTATTATTTGAAACTGTTAGGATATAGAATATAGGACAATTTGAGTAGTTAAGAGTTTGTTAGTAGATGTTAGTAAGTTGATGAGTTTGTTAGGTGGCTGTTAAGCTTTGTTATTTTGGTTATTCTTAGAAAGTCTTTAAATACCCCTCAATTTGTAGATGGGAAAACAAGTTTTGGAAGAACTAATTTTTGGGACTGGTTATTCCAGTACTAAAGTAGAGTGCTCCTCTGTGAACCTTTTATATTTTCTTGTTCAATCTCTGAGAAATAAGAAATCCTTCATTGATTTGCAATTATTTGAATATCTGTTTACACTATTATTCTAGGCATAGCCCTCAATTGGTAGAGGCGGAAGACAGGTTTTGGAATAACTGATTTTTGGGACTGGTTATTCCAGTATTAAAGGAGAGTGGGACTGTTTATTTTAGTACTAAAGGAGAGTGCTCCTCCGTAATTCTTTTATATTTTCTCATTCTATCTCTGAGATATAAGAAATCCTTCGTTGATTGATTTGCAATCTTTAATCATTTGAATATGTTTTGACACCTTTATAGGTTCACATTGTACAGAGAGGTGCTGTCCGACCTCTGATAGAAATGCTTCAGTCTCCTGATGTTCAACTCAGAGAAATGTCTGCTTTTGCATTGGGGAGATTGGCACAGGTTATTTTTTTTTTCCTTTGTGTTTTCCATGTTATTGTACTTGTGTGTGCAACTTGAGAGGGTAACTTTACTATATTCATGAAAACTATTACCTCTTTTTTGTTGTTTTTGAAGCCTAAACTTGTAAGCATTAAATAAATGGAGCTTAGATTTTAGGTTTTATGCATTATCTCCATTTGTAAGCTGAATTACAGAGTCCTCTTAACACCATAACCATTTCCTATGAGCTGAAGATATTAAATTTATATGTCAGGACACACATAACCAAGCTGGTATAGCACATACCGGTGGCTTAGTGCCATTACTGAAGCTTCTTGACTCAAAAAATGGGTCTTTGCAGCATAATGCTGCTTTTGCTCTTTATGGCCTTGCAGAGAACGAGGTAGGATAAACTACAAGAACTCTAATAATAAAGATTTTCCGTCATAATTATTCAGAGAAGTTATTTCTAAAAACAGAAGTTAATGTTTTTTTTTTTTTTTTACTTTGTGTTGTAGGATAATGTGCCCGACTTTATTAGGGTAGGTGGAATTAAGAAACTCCAGGATGGAGAGTTCATTATTCAAGTAAGTTATTTCTTTAACTATAGGAATACAATCATACTGGTGAGGTGCGCACAAATTTTATTTTTATGAACGGGAACTATTAGGCTTTCTAATGCACACTGATCTTTATGAAAATGCTATGGGTTTCTATTGTAGGCAACTAAGGACTGTGTTTCTAAGACATTGAAAAGACTAGAAGAGAAGATTCATGGTCGTGTAAGCACAATGTCACATTGGCTTTTACTTTACTGAGTTTACTCTTTATACTGTAATTAATATGGAAATGACAAGGATGCTATTACTGTTTCAGTTAGAAGTTTAATAAGTTCCATACAACAATAAACCATAAAGCCCTATTCTTTATTTATTTTTTGGTTAAGTAGTCTAGTGGCTGGAATTCACCCTTTAAAGATGAATAAGTGAGGCGTCGTAGGTTCGAATTCGCGCCCCTGCTCCTGATGTCCTTGCACACCTACCAACTGAGTTTGTTTAACGGGACACCACAAAGCCCTATTCTATGAGCACCAAGTTTCATATTTTGATCAAATTTGTAATTATTAATTTTTTCTTTGTAGGTGCTGAACCATTTATTATATCTTATACGGGTTTCAGAAAAGGCATTCCAAAGACGAGTTGCTTTGGCTCTTGCCCATCTTTGTTCTGCAGACGACCAGAGAAAAATATTTATTGACCACAATGGTATGCATATTCTTAGTCAACCTTTTTGCATTAATGTTATTTATCTTACTTCTTGCCTGCATAAATAAGTATATTTGTATTGTATCTACTGAGATATGAGCGGTATTTAATTCAACTATTAATATAGTTCTAATTGAAAGATAGTGAGAGAATTGTTCATAAATGTAAATAGTGTTTAAAGTAGTGAAAATAACGAGATGAAATTGTTGGGATTAGATTTCCTCATCCACTTTCTTATGCTTCCTAATGATTAGTTACATACATTCATGTTAACATCACAGGTTGCTATTCAAACAATATTAATTTCGTAACAACAACTAGAAATCTGTCGTCTTGTTTAAATGCCGATTCTTTAGATGGTTAACTAAGACTATAACCTCAACAACTGACCATTTGTAATTATTAAACTTAAATCTGTCCCTATAGTTTTGATTCAATAGATGTTTATCATCTTAAGAGTATTTTTCAATAACAATTCAAATCACAACATTGTATGATTGATCCAGTCATAACAAGCATTAAGAGCAAAGATAAACATTGATATTAATGAGTTTCTAGGTTATATATAACTTGAGATGAAAAGAGATTCAAAAGAATATGATTGATTATATCTAATCCCAACAAAGAGAGAATTAGATACTCAATATACTCATTGACATTGCTGGCTTTACACAATTGAGAAGATATGGGATGAAAATGCTTCAATGGTTGATTCCCCTAACCCCTCATATTCCTTACTCAAATTTGTACGGTTCTGTCTTCTTCCAGTGTATATCTTCAAATGACAGTGTTTTGAGATTTCGCTTAGTGAAATTGTGGTTCTCTTAGCGAGCCTATTCGTCCTGAAGTAATGGCTAGCCAGCTGTACAAAATTTCCTTTATACCTTAAATTCGCCAAGGGAAATCGAGGTCCGCTTAGCGACGTTTGTTCTGCGAAAACTTCACGAACTCTATAGTTTGCATTTGCTAAGCCACTCTCCTGCTCGCTCAGCGAATCACTATCCCATGTTTTGTTCAAATTTTGGTTCCAATGGTTTGATTGCTTTTCCTCTTTGAGTGCTAACTCTATTTTACCTATCAACACAAAAATATGGAAATATCGCCATTTACATATCTCAAACCCTAATTAGTAAATATATACCAAAATTTGGGATTTTTCGAACAGCTTTTGCACCGAGCCTTTAATGTTTAAATTTAAACATGAAATCCTTCATTCTCCGTTATATTACTGAAAGCAAAAGCAACAGAAACAGTAATAAAATGGAAATAAAACCAAGTAAAAATACTGAATTAACAACAAAAATAAACTCTAAATATAGATATGAAGTAGGTAAGTTTGACACTTACCAATACTTTGTTGCGTATTCTATTCTGTATGAAGCCGCACATCTGTTCATGCAGGACTGGAGTTGCTTATTGGGCTTCTTGGCTCATCATGCCCTAAGCAGCAACTTGATGGTGCCGTGGCTTTATGCAAGTTGGCCAACAAAGCTATGGCTCTGTCTCCTATTGATGCTGCTCCTCCATCCCCAACACCTCAGGTAGGCTTATTATATACAGTTTGCTTCACCTTCTTGATTCATAATCTTACACCTAATAGTTTGATATTTTTCTCTCACTATAACCATAATCATGGGATCCAAATGCCTTACCTGTACATGATGGTTCTTGGTCAAAATTTTATTATCCTTAAATTTTCTCAATGATATAGGAATACATTGTTTCTTCTGCCTTTTGGTTTTACCCTTGTTGTACTCATAGGATCTCTCTGTTCAATCATATCTTAAAAAGTGTTAGTTGCACGAGCTCTTCACTTTTTTGAAGTTAATTGAATATCTAGCAGTGTTGTCAAATAGTGGTCATGGTAGATTGTGGCTGCGGCTATTTTGACAACTAACTACCACGGCTAGTCTGTGATGGGTGTTTTATGGCGGATTTTGGCCTTCCACCATGGTCCACTATCCACAGTCGTTAAAACTGATATCTAGATCGAGAAGTCAAGGCGTATAGTTATGAATACATGCTATGTTTAATTAATTGGTATCTGATGTCTAGCTTCGTCCTTTCTCCTTATTTTCCTTCCTGTCTTAAATGATTCTGGAAAAATTGTTTTTCAATGTTGGAATATCTATCATCCTAGACTATCCTTATTGCAGGTCTATTTGGGAGAGCAGTATGTAAACAATGCTACCTTATCAGATGTTACATTTTTAGTTGAAGGTTGATACTTTCTATCCAAATTGGTTCTTTCTGGAAATGTTTCTTAAGAAATAACTTACATGAAATGTTGTGTCGTAGTTTCAATTGACATTTGTAGATAACCAGGTATCTTTATACTTTACTGCAGGTAAACGGTTTTATGCCCACAGAATCTGTTTACTTGCTTCTTCAGATGCATTTCGTGCAATGTTTGATGGTGGTTACAGGGTGGGTATATCTCCTCTCTCCCCTCCCCCAACTCTGGTTACTATTGATTATCTACCAAAAAAAGATAACTCCTTTACTGATTCCTCTTTTCACAAGAAACATGTTTGTCACCTATTAATTTTGGTTTAATGCTTTCTCTTCCATGTGAAAAATTTAGTTGTATATTTCATATTTGGCTTTTTGAATGGAATGGTGAATTTAAATATGGGAATAAAAGTTTGTATTGCAAGTTTATAATCCATGTCCTTGATGTACAGTTTATTTACTGCATGACAGGAGAAGGATGCAAGGGACATTGAGATACCAAATATTAGATGGGAGGTCTTTGAGCTGATGATGAGGTCTAATCATATGCTTTATGAAAGTTATGTTGGAAAAGCTTTTAATGATTTGCAGGCAACTTAAATCTCATTGTTTAATCTTTGTCCAGATTTATATATACTGGATCAGTTGATCTCACTGTTGAAATTGCTCAAGATCTCCTCCGAGCAGCTGATCAATATCTTTTAGAAGGGCTTAAAAGACTATGTGAATACACAATCGCACAGGTTTGCTAAGTGAATTGTGTTTGTTAGTGCATTGTTTCCTGAACTAATATTAGAATAGAAAGTGAATTCCTCATTGCATGTTTTTTTGTCGCATGATGTAACATAATGATATAATAGAAAGTGAATTTCTCATTACTCGAGTTTTTGTCACAGGATGTATCACTGGAGAGTGTGTCAAATATGTATGAACTTTCGGAAGCCTTCAATGCTATATCATTGAGACAGACATGCATCCTTTTTATCCTGGAGCACTTTGATAAATTAAGTGCAACACCAGGGTATCTATCAGATCTCCTCAATCGCACACTTCTTGCTTTTTTTCAGAACTCATTACCTTTTTATTGTCTAAAAGGCATTTTTTTATAAACTGATATATAGGCAACCTAAATGAATTATATATCTAGGATTCCTTTTGTTTTTTGGAAACAATATATCTTAGAATTTTGAATAAGCTATAGTTTTAGTCTTTATTTTCTTTGTAGTATTGGCACACATGTTGAACTAAAAGGAACCCGTATATTAAAATTTCTGGCACATATCCCCCCGTTAACTAACAAGGAATAGGTCTTCATAATTATGAGTTATTTCACCTTGAGTAAAGGTTTCTAAGTGATATATGGAATGGGGACTAGCAAATGGTTTTCTCAACATTTGAAGAAAGTAATAAACTTAATTCTTATTCTCTTCTATTCATATTGCTTGCTTTTTTTGGGACCAATATGATCATTGACTGCAGTCTTATACATCATTATATAGTTAGATTGACGATAGACACCAACCTTCTTTGAAATAAGCTGGATAATCAGCTTTTAGTTGTTGGCCAGTTTCATTTTTAAAGAGGAGTTTTAATTGATTGGTTAAAGAAGTTGTTTGGAGCATGGTTGCTTCCATATACTTCAAATAATCACTGAAGTTTGCATTAATGTTGCATTAGTTCTTAATTATCTTTTAATTTGTGCACTTTTTAAATATCTATCTAAATTCTGTTTTCGCCAACTGTTTGCAGACACACTGATTTGATTCAGCGTACAATACCAGAAATCCGCAATTACTTTGTTAAAGCTCTTACGAAGGGGAACCCCAACATCCAGGCATAGTATGTGTCATTTTATGGTCGACATCTAACAGATTGCAATGTGTACATAATATGGTAGATGTTATTGATTATTATTTGAAGTGTGAGGGAGGTCTCCTGGATTCACAAAGCGTGGTTTTGAAGAAATGTCTAACACCAGGGGTGGTGTCTGTTCTTTTTTGATGCTGTGTCTCTCCCATCTGTTTGTAACACCGTTGTCGTAGATGTAGTTCCATACATGACCTTCACGAACATTGATTTTTTTCCTCGTGCAATATTGTGATGGTTATGAATTGATAGTTCTCTATGTTCTCTATCTCAATCGATTATGCATTACAGTTGTTGAGTTTATTATTATGTTACAGAGCCCAAGCATTTCATTTATATTTCATGTATATATGACAATTAACCAGTCCTTTACAAGAAAGTTGTTCTGATGGGCTGAATCTTTTAGTTTTTGTTTTTACATAAAAGTTGTAAACTAATGTAACAACATAAAACTAAACTAAGATGGAGAGTTTTTGGTAAAGTCTCGCTGGGAAAGACAATGTCTTTGGTAGAAACACCGGTTTCAGGATCCTCATGTTGTGGTGGAACAATTGGGAAGTTCCTAGCACAATCTATGGTTCCATAGGTATTGAGGTATTTCTTTTACTCATCATTTTCAGGAAAAACTCTCTGTAGAAACCTATTTTAATTAAGGATATAAAGTTTAAATGATTTTAATTTCTCCATATTTAGCACTCATGTCACATTCCTTAGTATTTCATTAGAAAGTCTAATGTATTTTTCTCATTTTACATTTTAAAAATTATTCGAGAATGACAATCAACTAGGGATGATAATGAGTAGGATATCCATCCACATATCCGAGTATAATTTTTTTCCCCATACCCGAGTTTATATCCACGTGAGCGTCGTCAATGTCAGTATCCGTGTTTAGTAGATATCTAAGTACCTATATCCGTATCGGTTATTCGTATTTATAGTAAAATAAATCGATCAATTATTAAAAAAACTCAAAGATTTTATATATTTTAAACTCAAAAATAAATCGATCATATATTTTAAGCTTTTTTATCAACATTTTAAAAACTCAAAGATTTTATTGGTGAATTATAAATTAAACAAAGGTTTAAATTAAAATGTGTGGTACTTTATGATGTATTTTTAAAAAAAACTGATACATGTATTTTTATATAAGGATATAAATAAATAAATAAATATTATGTGAGTATGAGACAGGTTAGATATCAAGGTACACATGTCCGTACTCATAATATCCGTTTATTTTAATGAATATTTACCCGTGTTCATGCTCAAGTCTATTTTATGGATTTTTACCTTATTCGTTGTAGGTATTTTTTATGGAAAATTTTTACCCTATACCCCTGCAGTTATACCTTACCCCTACAATTTTATTAAAATGTCAATTTTGACCTTGTTATTATTTTATTATTTTAATTTTTACCATTCCTGTCAGACCATCAGACTTTCGAAAAATTAACCCCAAAAGCAACGTACCGAAAGATTTGAAAAATGACATCCGATATGTTTATTTTCATTCCGGAAGACTTTTAAACACACTTCCGGTTTGCAAGGTTTCATTAACAGGAAGACTTAGTGAATGTCTTCCGGTTCGGAACGGTCAAACTAAGCCTTTCAGTGTGTGTTATTGGCTGTATGAGAACACTTTCATTAAAGAGTTCCAGTATGTAAAAAATAGTGTACCGGAACACATTAATGAAGTCTTCCGGTTCTTTATTTATTTTTTAAATTTTTTATTTTAATTTGCATGAACCATAAATATAATTTTATGTTTTATCAGGATGTCAAGACTAATGTCATGACATCTCTGACTGCGCCTGAAGACCTAGTTGAATCCTTATTTCATGCGCGCATTTTCTATTATTAAATTGTGTTATTTGTTGAGTATTAACATGCGCGTTTTATTAGAAGCAAAGGATTCAACATGGAGTATTTTTAGTAGAACATTTTATATGTTGCTATTTTTGTTCCTTTATTTTAGAAAGTATCGTATTTGATTGTGCAAGTTCAGCAGACCCATGTCCATGATTCAAACTCTACTTAAATGCTGCAATACCCTAGTTTGAAGATATAGAGAAAATAAGGACCGAAGTGTGTGTAGTTTCTTGTGAGCCAAATAATTATCATATTGATGGTTGTTTTGTACTAGGTTTATTGAGTTGTATGTTGTCCACTCAAAGCTTTTAAGTAAGAGTGTTTTGTACCTGACTGAAGCTTTGAAGTAAGATCAATGATTATTTTTGAAGTGTGTCTTCTCTTTTATTGATTTCGTATTTGTTATCACTATTGTGATTGGGGGGGGGGGAGTGAAAGGTGTCTCATATTTAGGAGTTCCTAGATAGAACTAGCATTGGGTAGTGATCAAGTGAAGAGGGTAAATTGAGTGGTTTAGTTCTGAATTGATAGTACTGATAATGGAGTTCCTTTCTGGCTTGGTAGCCCCCAAAGTAAGTGTGTTTGCACCGAACTGGGTTAACAATTACCTGTGTTCTTTACAATTATTTTGTTTATTTTCCTTGTTACTTTTACTCTATCAGATATTAGTGTCGTAACATCCTATTCGACATCTTATATCTGTTGCCAGAATTTCAATTGGCATCAGAGCAGGCACCCTGCCTGTTTTTTTGGGTGAGATCTAGGGGCAGTATTTTCTGGTATTATGGAAAAGGATGGAGGATTTGGGAATAGACCACCCATTCTGGATGAATCTAACCATGATTATTGAAAACCTCGTATGGTTGCTTTCTTAAAAGCTTTGGACAAGAAGGCATGAAAAGCTGTATACAAAGGATGGGAACATCCCGTCATTGTTGAAAAAGATGGATCAAAGACTTTGAAGCCCGAGGAAGATTGGAGCAAATACGAGGATGAGTTGACTCTATGCAATTCTAAATCCTTGAATGCTTTGTTC
Source organism: Lathyrus aphaca (assembly GCA_963966055.1). Classification (NCBI taxonomy): domain Eukaryota; kingdom Viridiplantae; phylum Streptophyta; class Magnoliopsida; order Fabales; family Fabaceae; genus Lathyrus; species Lathyrus aphaca. The sequence goes on from OZ014523.1 coordinate 568,556,869, forward strand.
AATGGCATTGATAAAGACATATTTATATTGGTGCATCACTGTGAATTGACCAAGGAGGTTTGGGATATACTCAAAACCACTCATTAAGGAACATCCAAAGTCAAGATGTCAAGACTTCAGATGCTTACTACTAAATTTGAAAAACTTAGAATGAAAGAAGATGAGACTATTCATGATTTTGACACGAATATTCTTGAGATTGCTAACACTCCAGGAGCTTTAGGAGAAAAAATGTCTGATGAAAAGCTTGTGAGGAAAATTCTCAAATCTCTTCCCAAAAGATTTGCTATGAAGGTGATTGCTATAGAAGAGACACAAGACATTTGCAATATGAAGGTTGAAGACCTCATTGGATCTCTTCAAACATATGAAATAGGAATAAGTGATGTGCCTGAAAAGAAGAATAAAAGGATAGCTCTTGTGACAAATACTGAGGAAGAAGTAGAAGAAGGTGAAGTGGAAACTAAAGAAAGCCTGACAGAAGCTATTGCCATGATGGGAAGACAATTCAACAAAGTTATGAAAATGATGAGTATGAATTCAAGGCCAAATGTCAGGAACACCTCATCTGACATCAGTAGATCCAATGAGTCTAGCAGAAGGACAAAGCCTGAAGAAAAGTCAAGTCAAAGCAAAAAGGTTCAATGCCATGGTTGTGAGGGTTTTGGCCATATTAGAGCTGAATGTCCTACTTACTCGAAGAGACAAAATAAATGCCTATATGTTTCATTGTCTGATGGAAATTTTGAAAGTGATTTTGAAGAGGAATCAACTAAACATGTCACTGTTTTGATAGGGACATGTAATTCTGATGATGATTCTAGTGAAGATGAACCAACTTTTGAAGAACTTGCAGCTTCTTATAAAACGTTATGTATAAGAAGTGCTAAAGTGATTCAAGAAGGAGAAAAGTAGAAGAAGATCATAACACAACTAGAGACTGAAAAGGAAGAACATCTAACAACAATATGCAACTTGAACAATGAAGTCACCATGCTGAATTCCAAGCTTGATAAAATGATAAAATCCATCAGAATGCTGAACAGTGGATCTGAAACACTTGATGATATTCTTTAGACTAGAAGAAGTGCATGAGACCTGCCTGGAATAGGATTTGATGGTACTAAAAACAACTCTTCAAGTAGCAGCCAACCTGAGCTCAAGAATGATGTTTCAAATCAGATGTCGAAACCAGTGTCTCAACATCATGGTACATGAAGATCAACTCATCAAAGGAAAAGATATCAAAGATGGAGGTGTCACTACTGTGGCAGATTTGGTCACATAAAACCTTTCTGTTACAGACTTCATGGATACCCTGATCATAATCCTCAACCAAAACATAAGCAAAACATGGTCATTAAGAAACAACAATGGGTTCCTAAGAGTGTTGCCTTGATAGCTCATACTTCCCTTAAAGTATCAGCTAAAGAGGATTGGTATTTTGACAGTGGTTGTTCTAAGCATATGACTGGAATAAAAAATTTGTTGGTTGTCATCAAACCTCACTCTACCAGCTATGTAACTTTTGGTGATGGAGCTAAATGAGAAATCAAAGGAGTTGGAAAATTTGATTGTTCAGGTGTTCCAAATCTTGATGGTGTTTTACTTGTGAAGGGATTGACTACTAATCTCATTAGCATTAGTCAGCTGTGTGATCAAGGATTGAATATCAATTTCACCAAATATGAATGTCTTGTCACAAATGAAGAGAATGTAGTGATCATGAAGGGAATCAGGTCTAGAGATAACTGTTATATATGGGTTAATCAAGATTCCAAAGAAGATGAAGTAAGATTGTGGCATCAAAAGATGGGTCATCTTCATCTAAGAGGAATGAAAAAAGTTATAACTATGGAAGCTGTAAGAGGAATTCCTAAGATTTAGATTGATGAAGGCAAAATGTGTGGTGAATGTTAAGTAGGCAAGAAAACCAAGATGTCACATCCAAAGATTCGACATCTTACTACATCCAAAGTCTTGGAGCTGTTACACATGGACTTGATGGGTCCCATGTAGGTTGAAAGCCTTGGTGGAAAGAGGTATGCTTATGTGGTGGTGGATGACTACTCAAGGTTCACTTGGATAAATTTTATCAAAGAGAAATCTGATTTATTTTATGTGTTCAAGGACATCTGTCAAAGAATTTAGAGGGAAAAGGAAAATTGTGTTATCAGAATTAGAAGTGACCATGGGAAGTAATTTGAGAATAAAAAATTCTCTGAATTTTGCTCATCTTTAGGAATCAACCGTGAATTTTCTTTTCCCATTACTCCTCAGCAAAAGGGGATTGTGGAAAGGAAGAACAAAACTATTCAAGAATCAACTAGGGCTATGATTTATGCCAAGAAACTTCCTTTGTACTTTTGGGCTAAATCTATGAACACTATTGCTATGTTCATAGTAAAGTCACTTTGAGAAAGGGAACTCCTACTACTCTCTATGAAATCTAGAAGGGTAGAAAACCTAATGTCAAATACTTTCATGTGTTTGGCAGTAAGTGTTATATTCTGGAAGATAAAGAACAAAGAAGAAAAATAGATCCCAAAAGTGATGAAGACATATTTCTGGGTTACTCTACTAACAACAGAGCTTATAGAGTTTTCAACTCTAGAACAAGAGTTATGATGGAATCCATAAATGTGATTATTGATGACCTGCTTAAAGAAGTTGATGTCACAGATGATATTGGAAAATTATTGATACTCCAACAGAAATTACTAATAAAGAAGATGATCCAAATCCAACTATCTCAGAATCTGAGTCAGAATCAACAAACAAGGGACCTTCCATCAGAATAAAAAAGGACCATCCTAAAGATGTTATTATAGGTGATCCTAATAGTGGAGTTGTGACTAGATCAATGGATGTCATCTCTAACTCTTGTTTTATATCAAAGGTTGAACCTAAAAATGTCAAAGAAGCATTGACTGATGAATTTTGGATCAATGCTATGAAATATGAGTTAGAGCAGTTCAAAAGGAATGAAGTATGGGAACTTGTACTAAGACCTGAAGGAACCAATGTTATTGGTACTAAATGGGTGTACAAGAATAAATCTGATGAACAAGGAGTTGTGACCAGGAATATGAAATAAATCTGATGAACAAGGAGTCGATGCAAAAAATCATCTGAAAATTAGATTGTATGAAACTTTTCGAAATGCATGTTTCGTTGAAAAAATTATAATATATTATACACTGGTTTATACTAGTTTCAGTCAAAAATCAAATTAAATCAAGGGTTGTTTGAAATGCTACGAAAATTTTCAGATCCTATCTATATGTTACGTGGGAAGGATATGAGGGAAGTCAAAGCAAAAAAATCATCTCAAAAACTAGATTCTATGAAACTTTTCGAAATGAAAATTTTGGTAAATAAAATCATAATATATTATATACTAGTTTATACTTATTTCAGTCAAAAATTCAAATTAAACCGAGGACTGTTCGAAATGCTATGAAACATTTCGAATCCATTTTATATGTTACGAGGAAAAGTTATGAGGGAAGTCCATACAAATAAATCATCTCAGAATTAGATTCTATGAAACTTTGTTAAATGCTAGTTTCTTTAAAAAAACATAATATACTATATATTAGTTTATACTAGATTCAGTCAAAAAATCAAATTAAATCTAGGACCGATAGAAATGCTACGAAACTTTTCAGATTCTTTTTATATGTTATGAGGAAAGATTATGATGAAAGTCCATGCAAAAAATCATCAGAAAATTAGATTCTATGAAACTTTTCAAAATGCAAGTTTCGGTCAAAAAATTATAATATATTATACACTAGTTTATACTAGTTTTGGTCAAAAAATCAAATTAAATCGAGGGTTGTTTGAAATGCTACGAAATATTTCAGGTCCTATCTATATGTTAAGTGGGAAGGATATGAGGGAAGTCCAAGCAAAAAAATCATAATATACTTGTTTCGGTCAAAAAATCAAATTAAATTGAGGACTGTTCGAAATACTACGAAACTTTTCAGATGCTTTCTATAAGTTACGAGGGAAGGTTAGACGGGAAGTCCACGAAAAAAAAATCATTTAAAAATTAGATTCTATGAAACTTTTCGAAATGGAAGTTTCGATAAAAAAATCCTAATATATTATACACAAGTTTATACAAGTTCGGCTAAAAAAATCAAAGTAAATCGAGGACTGTTCAAAATGATACAAAACTTTTCATATCATTTCTATATGTTACGAGGGAAGGTAATGATGGAAGTCCATGCAAAAAATCCTATGAAAATTAGATTCTATGAAACTTTTAAAAATGCACGTTTCGGTCGAAAAATCATAATATACTATACACTAGTTTATATTAGTTGCGGTCAAATAATCAAATTAAATCGAGGATTGTTTGAAATGCCACAAAACATTTCAGATCCTTTCTATATGTTACGAGGAAAGGTTATGAGTGAAGTCCAAATAAAATTCATCTCAAAAATTTGATTCTATGAAACTTTTTCAAAATGAAATTTTCGGTAAAAAAATCATAATATATTATACACTAGTTTATACTAATTTTGGTAAAAAAAATCAAATTTAATTGACGACTGTTCAAAATGCTACGAAAGTTTTCAGATCCTTTCTATATGTTACGAGGGATGGTTATGAAGAATTCCACACAAAAAATCATATAAAAATTAGATTCTATGAAATTCTTCGATATGCAAGTTTCGGTAAAAAAATCATAATATATTATACATTAGTTTATACTAGTTTTGATCAAAAAATCAAATTAAATCGAGGAATGTTCGAAATGCTACAAAACGTTTCAGATCCTTTCTATATGTTACGAGGGAAGGTTATAATGGAAGTCCTTGTAAAAATTATATGAAAATTAGATTCTATGAAACTTTTCAAAATGCAAGTTTCGGTCATAATATATTATACACAAGTTTATACTAGTTTCGGTCAAAAAATCAAATTAAATCAAGGACTATTAAAAATGATACGAAACTTTTCAGAACATTTATATATGTTACAAGAGAAGGTTATGATGGAAGTCCATGCAAAATATCATCTAAAAAAATAGATTCTATGAATCTTTTCAAAATGCAAGTTTCGGTCAAAAAATCATAATATATTATACACTTGTTTCGGTCAAAAATTCAAATTAAATCGAGGATTGTCCGAAACGATACGAACCTTTTCAGATCCTTTCTATATGTTACGAAGGATGGTTATGATGGAAGTTCGTGCAAAAAATCATCTGAAAATTTGATTCAATGAAATATTTCAAAATGCATGTTTTGGTCAAAAAATCATAATATATTATACTCTAGTTTATACTAGTTTCGGTAAAAAAATCAAATTAAATCGGGGACTGATCGGGGATTGTTCGAAATAATAAAAAACTTTTCAGATCATTTATTTATGTTAGGAGGGAAGGTTATGATGGAAGTCGATGTAAAATATCATCTGAAAATTATATTCTATGAAGCTTTTCGAAAGGCAAGTTTCAGTCAAAAAATCATAATATATTATACACTAGTTTCGGTCAAAAAATTAAATTAAATCAAGGACTGTTCGAAACGATACAAACCATTTCAGATACTTTCTATATGTTACGAGGGAAGCTTATGATGGAAGTCCGTGCAAAAAAATTATATGAAAATTAGATTTTATGAAACGTTTCAAAATGAAAGTTTCGGTCAAAAAATCATAATATATTATACACTAGTTTATACTAGTTTCAGACAAAAATCAAATTAAATCGGGTACTGTTCGAAATGATACAAACTTTTTCAGAAAATTTACACAGATTAGGAGGGAAGGTTATGATGGAAGTCCATGCAAAAAATCATCTGAAAATTAGATTCTATGAAACTTTTCGAAATGCAAGTTCGGTTAAAAAATCATAATATATTATACATTAGTTTCGGTCAAACTATCAAATTAAATCGAGGATTGTTCAAAATGATACAAACCTTTTCAGATCCTTTCTATATGTTTCGAGGGAAGGTTATGATGAAAGTTCGTGCAAAAAATCATCTGAAAATTAGATTCTATGAAACGTTTCTAAATGCAAGTTTCGGTCAAAAAATCATAATATATTATACACTAGTTTATACTAGTTTCAGTCAAAAATCAAATTTAATCGGGGAAGGTTATGATGGAAGTCGATGCAAAAGATCATCTGAAAATTAGATTGTATGACACTTTTCGAAATGCATGTTTCGTTGAAAAAATCATAATATATTATACACTGGTTTATACTAGTTTCGGTCAAAAATCAAATTAAATCAAGGGTTGTTTGAAATGCTACGAAACTCTTCAGATCTTATCTATATGTTACGTGGGAAGGATATGAGGGAAGTCCAAGCAAAAAAATCATCTCAAAAATTAGATTCTATGAAACTTTTCGAAATGAAAATTTTGGTAAATAAAATCATAATATATTATATACTAGTTTATACTTATTTCAGTCAAAAATTCAAATTAAATCGAGGACTGTTCGAAATGCTATGAAACTTTTCGAATCCAATTTATATGTTATGAGGAAAAGTTATGAGGGAAGTCCATACAAATAAATCATCTCAGAATTAGATTCTATGAAACTTTGTTAAATGCTAGTTTCTTTAAAAAAACATAATATACTATATATTCGTTTATACTAGATTCGGTCAAAAAATAAAATTAAATCTAGGACCGATAGAAATGCTACGAAACTTTTCAGATTCTTTCTATATGTTACGAGGAAAGATTATGATGAAAGTCCATGCAAAATATCATCAGAAAATTAGATTCTATGAAACTTTTCAAAATGCAAGTTTCGGTCAAAAAATTATAATATATTATACACTAGTTTATACTAGTTTTGGTCAAAAAATCAAATTAAATCGAGGGTTGTTTAAAATGCTACGAAACATTTCAGATCCTATCTATATGTTACATGAGAAGGATATGAGGGAAGTCCAAGCAAAAAAATCATAATATACTTGTTTCGGTCAAAAAATCAAATTAAATCGAGGACTTTTCGAAATACTACGAAACTTTTCAGATGCTTTCTATAAGTTACGAGGGAAGGTTAGACGGGAAGTCCACAGAAAAAAATCATTTAAAAATTAGACTCTATGAAACTTTTCGAAATGCAAGTTTCGATAAAAAAATCCAAATATATTATACACAAGTTTATACAAGTTCGGCTCAAAAAATCAAATTAAATCGAGGACTATTCAAAATGATACGAAACTTTTCATATCCTTTCTATATGTTACGAGGGAAGGTAATGATGGAAGTCCAGGCAAAAAGTCATATGAAAATTAGATTCTATGAAACTTTTAGAAATGCATGTTTCGGTCGAAAAATCATAATATACTATACACTAGTTTATATTAGTTGCGGTCAAATAATCAAATTAAATCGAGGATTGTTTGAAATGCCACAAAACATTTCAAATCCTTTCTATATGTTACGAGGGAAGGTTATGAGTGAAGTCCAAATAAAAATCATCACAAAAATTAGATTCTATGAAACTTTTCAAAATGAAATTTTCGGTAAAAAAATCATAATATATTATACACTAGTTTCGGTCAAAAAATCATAATATATTATAGACTTTTTTCGGTCAAAAATTCAAATTAAATCGAGGATTGTCCGAAACGATACAAACCTTTTCAGATCATTTCTATATGTTACGAAGGATGGTTATGATGGAAGTCCGTGCAAAAAATCATCTGAAAATTAGATTCAATGAAATATTTCAAAATGCAAGGTTTGATCAAAAAATCATAATATATTATACTCTAGTTTATACTAGTTTCGGTAAAAAAATCAAATAAATCGGGGAATGATCGGGGACTGTTCGAAATAATAAAAAACTTTTCAGATCATTTATTTATGTTAGGAGGGAAGGTTATGATGAAAGTCGATGTAAAAAATCATCTGAAAATTATATTCTATGAAGCTTTTCGAAAGGCAAGTTTCAGTCAAAAAATCAATAAATGATCTAAAAAGTCTCGTATCATTTCCAATAGTCCCCAATTGAATTTGATTTTTTTGACCGAAACTAGTGTATAATATACTATGATTTATGACCGAAACTTGCATTTCGAAAAGTTTCATAGAATCTAGTTTTCATATGATTTTTTGCATGGACTTCCATCACAACCATCCCTCTTAAAATATATAAATGATCCGAAAAGTCTCGTAACATTTCAAATAGTCACCAATTAAATTTGATTTTTTGACCGAAACTAGTGTATAAAATTATGGATTTTTGACCGAAACTTGCATGTCGAAAAGTTTCATAGAATCTAATTTTCTGATGATTTTTTGCATGGACTTCAATCATAACCTTCCCTCGTAAAATATAAAAATGGTATTAGAAGTTTCATATCATTTCGAACAGTCCCCGATTTAATTTGATTTTTGACCGAAACTAGTGTATAATATATTAAGATTTTTTGACCGAAACTTGCATTTCAAAAAGTTTCATAGATTCTAGTTTTCAGATGATTTTTTTGCATGGACTTCCATCATAATCTTTTCTCTTAATATACATAAATGATCTGAAATGTCTCGTATCATTTCAAATAGTCCAAAATTAAATT